>OY720641.1:27989389-29341056 GCA_963169105.1 Ceriagrion tenellum
TACCTACCAGGGCTGCCCGACAGATATAGCAGAACCCTCTCAGAGCACTAATAGCTCCACCTATAAATGTAGTGAATTTGACTATGGGTCAATGTGGATATTTAAATAATTTTTTTTGTAATTAGCCATCCTAATGATTATATGTAAGTGTTCTGAATTTTCAGGAGTGCCTTTGTTGCTAAAACTATTAGTTTACCACAGTTTTAACAAGACAGTTGACTATACCACATGCATCAGACCCAGTTCCAGCACTAGCTTGAAACAACATATTTCCAATTTATCGTTAACGTGATAGAAATTCTGGGAGGGGTGAGGAGGATTTAAACTTCACACGATATCAAAACAAATTATTCAAAATGTGCAATTCTCGTGCAGTTTTTGGCTGTAAGTCCAACGGTGTGGGTTTTTCTGATTTCTGCAAACAGTCACCAGGTAAGGTGTTGAGGTTAAATTTCGTGAATTATAAATTATCTTAGAATTATATATTGTCAATTTTTCTACCCCACATATTTTATCTCTCACGGAATTGATACATGAAAGTCGCAACATCTGACACAGTATTAAATGGAAATAATAATCAGGTGTTCGTCTTCTGATTCATCCATCGGAAAAAGATGAACTCAATGGTATAATAAACTTTTGTCGTGTTGTCATCTTCGAATCATTGCAGAACGTGATTTTTATTATACAGCTTTCCTTAGCAAAAACCTTCGACAGAGAATTGAGGTTTTCAAGTTGTAATTTTTGTTTAATTTCATTACTCCCCTCATGAAAATGAAATGCCCACAAAGTGTGCAGTGAAATTTCGCAAGCAGTGTGTCTAGTGGCAGAGGAACAAGAAAAGACTCGGCAGTGACAATGGAGATGATGGCAGCATAAAG
The DNA here is from genome assembly GCA_963169105.1 of Ceriagrion tenellum. NCBI lineage: Eukaryota > Metazoa > Arthropoda > Insecta > Odonata > Coenagrionidae > Ceriagrion > Ceriagrion tenellum. Next base: position 27,990,271 of record OY720641.1, read on the forward strand.
AGAGGAACTTCAAGAAAAGGGCATAAAGGTACACACTCAAAATATATTGTAATCATCAAAATATGAGTTATATACGGTCTTCCTTAGGCCTGCCATTTTTTTGGACTAGTACAAGTCTTTGGTTAGGTATATCAGAGTAACCAGAGTAGAGTCCTTTTCTCTTCTGATAAAATATCTTCAGAAAATGTCTTCTTCAAATAAAAGATATTTCAAGATAATATCAATAAGATAGTCATTTATAGAATAAACAAAATTGACCTTCAAGAACTTTTTCAGTAAACTTCTCCACGAGGAAATACTTGTTACACACTGAAAAGATGGTGGAAGCATATTAAAAAGTCACATGCCCATTTCTTTTTTCCAATCACTGTCATTTTCAAATTGATAGGGAAAAGGAGTAGACTGGGGTGGAGGTTTGGTAAGGTTATAAAGGAGAGGCTGGTGAAGAGTTTGATGCGGAGTGTAGCATTGTATGAGACAGTAACATGGACTCTGAGAATAGAGGACGAGAATAGGTAGTAGGCCATTGAGATGTATCTGTGGAGGAGGATGGAAAAGAGGTGGTGGATGGAAAGGAAGACAAACAAGAAAGAGCTTAGTGTGGTTGATGCAGAAAGCAAACTTCTGGATGAGATTGGGAGGAGGCAAAGTGGGTGATGGGAAGAGGTAATGAAGGGCAAAGGGTTGCTAATGGCCGTGATAGAGGTGAGGATGCTATGAAAGTGGGGAAGGGGAAGAAAGTGAACAGGTTTTATGGGCAGGATGGAGTAGGGTAGGACATATGCTGAGATGAAGAAAGAGAAAATTTGAAGGTATATTTGCTTACAGTTCTGCAGCTGATGCTAGTTTAGTCTGAATATCATTCATAAGTTGCATATTGAAGGATTGTATTTGTTAGTATTTAATAAAGTGAAGTACTATAATCACAATCTGAATTATATAGAAATATTGTTATGTTAAGAAGGAAAAGCAACTACTAAATGAAAAAATGAATGTACCTCACGTATCTTCGAAATGACCTTTCTTCTCTTGCCATCAGCCACCTTGGTCACAATGATGTCTTTCACTCCAAGGGTGAATCCTTCCAACTGCAGGAATGCACCAAAGAGTTTGGAGAAGTAGCTGAGGATAGCCAGCGAAGCGCTGTCACCGTACAACTGAAAGGACATCAGTTAGTTACACAAACAAACACTTTCAAGTGTTCCACCACATTAAGGTGGCTCTTCTGCATTCATTTTTCTATTGTGATGAAGCATTAAACAAAGGAAGAGGCTTTTCAAATGGGACAGCTCAAATAAAATTGGTCCACCCAACATTTGTCTCAATAAACCTCCTTTAGTCAGAATTTTGGATGGCCAATTTGATGCCTATCCATCCCTTGTGCCATTTGATACCCAGTGGTATGGAAAGTACCAAGTATTGATTAAATTTCCCAAAGCTGTTCCAGTAAACTCTCATTATTACAAAGTTAACGGGACCAAAAAATCAGCAGTTCATAATATTGAGCATTGCATCAACATAAACATCGCAAAAAATATCCCTTTTTTATTTTTATGGCCTGTTCAATCTTATGTATATTATAGCAGTGCTGCAGAGTGATTTCAGATGTGCTGGTATGACTAACGATCAAGTTATGTGCAAAGATATGAAATCCAACATATTCTATTTCATGACTAGAAAATCAACCATCACACCATATCTTGTCCTAATCATCACAAGCTGGCAAAATAATTAAGCCAGGAGTTTAATTACATGGAAAAACTGCTTTACTGCTAGGAAAATGCTTGTCATGAAATCAGAAGAATCTTGATTTAGGTATACAGATTTCATTCGACACTTGATTTCACACATATGAAAGAGTGGTCCCACCCGACTTCTCAATCATGGCATTATTATTACAGTTTGAATTATTAATATCTTACGGAATAATTATTCGATAATATATGACTGCAAAATAACAATTTTATGCAAGGCTGTCTTGGTCTATGGTGGAGATAGCGATTTGATAGATAGAATATTAATGCATTCTTAATTATAACTATGAACAGTATTAATCGAATGAAGAGCACATCATACACTTGCTGGTGGACTAATTCCCATAAAAAATGAGTTAAGTTATTGGTGGTATTCAACAATTAAGTATCAAGAAATAATCCCATCATGATAATATTAATGCCGGGTTACACAATACATTAACCTGTGCGAGTAAATGTGTGACTACACCAACTTGTACAAATGCATGAACAAGAAAATAGAACCTGCTCAAACTGGTTTATGCAAATGTACAAGGATTCAAAAATGAACCCATTTGGGTAATGAGCAGTGCAACCAGACCTTAATTATCACAAATAGATGATCGAATTTTTCATATCAACCCATCCCTAGTCAGAATACAGCTTCACAAGAGATTTTGAGAAGTTTACAAAATTATTTATCTTGCCTAGCATGTAGTTACACAAATCTTTGTAAAAATATCTTCACTAAAATCAACACCATACAAGGATTAAATGAATCTAGCAAAGAATTTTTAGATATAGATTTCACACGAAACTGACCCACTTAGAAAAAGACAAGATTATTAAAAATTCAATGAGGTAGATTGCCAACCATCGAAGACCCAAGAATTGTGTAAGGAGTGCGTTGAGAAATAGACATACATATGATTGGAAATTCTTATACAAATCAAATAGCAAGAATACTGGATGGAGAATTAGAATGAGCAAAAATATGGCAGCAAGCAAAATATAGTGCAATTGAAACTTAGTGGCCCATGCACAGAAGCTGGTTTTCCACCTAGGAGAGTCTATTTGAGGAAGTGCAGTCAGATGAGAAAGTTGTCCATTCCCTCTTGGGACTTGACTCAGACCACATGCACTCACTGCCAACCTCATCACTTTTAAAATATAACTAATAAATTCAGGCTTCACTTTGTGGAACCTCTCCATATCGGGAAACAAAAACTTTTAAGTAATGGTCCACTAATATTTTTATTGTTTACAACCCGGGTTTCATCATGTAATGAGTCGTAAACGGTCGGGTCGTAAACAATAAAAATATTAGTGGACCATTACTTAAAAGTTTTTGATTTCCTCTCATCACTTTTGCTGCTTCATTCTGTTTAGTTACTAAGCTTTATTGCTTATTCATTACTTATTCAATTCTTAGGTTAGATATTAATATTGGTTAGTACGAGAATAGCGATGTTTGAAAAAAAAAAGAGAAAGGAACCAATAGTATGTGAGGTTGACAGACTACTCTCTGAACATAGCCACTCAACTGGGAGATTACCTCACTACCACCCAGAAGTAAACCCCATTGAAAAGGTTTGGGGGGCAATAAAAAAGAGCATTGCTATAAATATCTTTTAAGTTAGACTATTTTTAAAAAATCCTGAGGAGGAAAAATGTGAAAATATTTCTCATGAAGTGTGGAATAAAGTGTTCAATCGGGCGAAAGAAAAGGAAGAAAATTATATTAATAATTAACTAAGAATGGATCATTTAGAAAACAATTTGATAACAACTCTTGAGTTCTGAATTAGAAATAAGTGAAATTTGCAGTTCTGTGGATTTAGGGGCCACGAAGTTTAAATCGGCCAGTACAGTGAAATCTTGCTCGTATGACCCCAGAATACATTTTTCCATGATCTGAGACATACTCTTGATGCCCCAACAATTTTTGAAAGCTTTTAAAGCAATTCAAACCTATACTATCATAGGGCCACAAACAAGATGGTGGCCAGTGCACTGAACGCATACCAATTGATGACCAATCCTGAGTTTGATGACGATGTATCCAGAGTATGCTAGAGAATGAAAAATGAAGAGGAGAAAATATCCAGAGAACGCCAGGACTGATTTTAATGAAACAAACATCCACATGTAGCCTGTTTTATTTTCTACCGGATAGTTGCAATTAAAATGTTTCCATTGCAGTTAATACTCTGTTAGACATGACAATGATGAAAGAGCCCATTTTTTCAGCCCCTTGCAGAAATTTCAAAATTGGCCAATTGTTGAGTAATTTATTTTGGGTCAATTGCTATCAGAATTAAATTCAACATTCTCTTGACATTTGCAAGTGATTTCTGAAAGTTTAGATTTTTTAACTTGATTTGTTATAGAGCTGTTATTAATTTTGCCGACTGACTTAATTCCTGTTTGTATATGCCGTAGAGACCTGATTGTGGCACCAAGGCTCTCATCTTGAATTCAATATTACGATTCCAGTATTCTGGAAAAAAAAGGATTGATAGCAATTTTAATTTATATCACATTTTACCACTGATTGTGCCTGTGCTCTGCAGTGCATGCATTGTTTGTCTGCAGTATACTAAGTTCATTTTCTCAAAAGAAAAGGCACTTCATGCAGCAGCAAGATTAAGTACTGATGACTTCAAATCATAACATGACTTGATAGACTGTTTCAGAATTCAGTTTACACTTGTCTAAAACAACATTTGTGGTGAATCTGAAAGCATACATCCTGCATCCATTTCAGGGTTGAATGCAAAATGTCTCCTTAAATTATATATAAAAGAAAAACTCCCTCACAGACTGTGATATGGCCAACAAATATGTTCTTCTGTGTCAGAGAAAATGGCAGAATGGACAAGACCTCAACAAAAGATTGGCTGCATAGCTAGTGATGCAAAAGCTTACATCACTGGCATCAAATATTAGTTCTCCATGTCAGGGATAGAATAATCCCTGATATCAAGGAATTCCACCAAGTAAGGCTTGAAACTATCCTCTACATTAAGTTCTCCATGTGTTAACAAGTCATTAAATGCCAGGCATCAAGAACATACTCAGCAAAAAGGAATAGATCTCTTAAGTAATTCTTGGAGGGGTGACCAGCCAATTAGAGTAGAAGGAAGGTAAATAACCATTAAAAGAACAAATAGAGAGTAAATGGAATGAAAGAATGACATTCCATTGACAACTTCAGTTTGGCCAAAGAAACCAGACCTGATGCACTGATCTCAGATTGGAAAAACACATCAGGTGATTCAACTGATCCATCCGTAATCAAGCAAGCCTTCAAAATATGGTTGGAAAGTTAAGAATATTGAAAAAGGAATACTACATAAAGATGGAAAAAAATAATGATGACACAAATAAAAAAGAATCAAGTTGAATACATGGAAAGCAAGGAGTCAAGAAATTTATCATTCTCAGAAGGGAAATCACTTCTCTCTCACCTCATTCATGCAGTGCACAAGGCCATAGGGGGTGGCACCATAGTGCATCTTGTCGAGCACACCACACAGCAGCTCCCCCCCTTGGATGACCACATCTGCCTCTGACATCTCCTCCAGAATGCCCACCTTGTAAACACCTCCGCTGGCCCACCAACCCCTCGGCTTACCACAACCCCAATCCTAGAAAGACATGAGAGGCTATTTCATTATGAGGTGATCTCATGCCCTTGCACCAATTTTGAGCTAAATTGAGGACCCTGAGAGAATATTTGCTGATTTGAGGTGGACTGACCCATTTATCAATGAGATGGCTGTCTTTACACCCCAAAATTCCCCACTTTGAGCCCCTCTGCTCAGACATGTGTTCGTACACAAACCAAGTCCCTGGGTCATTACATATAAAATAAAAAACAGATTTGATACCTACTATAAGCAAGTGGAATCTGCAGCATTTATCATTCAAATTTTAAATTAATTTTCATAAAATTTATGCAATTTTAATTTCATGATTTCAATAAAATGAGCAAGTGGCAAAATCTTTGAGGTAAGAAAAAATGGTGAAGGAGAGAAAAAAAATGCAATTGTCTTTTCTCATGTGGTAGAAACTTTTAGAACAAAAATGTAAAAAACATTTTTGATTATCCTTTACCCTTTTACACTTCACTGAAATTATACATTTCATTAGAAAATTTTTCTAATTAACATTTCAGTATTATTTCTTGATCATGTGTAAGGATTTTTTTCTAGATTCCTTACATATTACATTAAGCAAATTCAAATTAGAAAAATTTCATCAACATTGGAAGGTAAACAAGGGAGGCTAAATATTTCCAAAGAAAACAAAGTGTTTCCTCTGTCTGACTCATAAAAACTGTGTAACAGCTAACACTTGTGACAGGCTGTAAAACCTAAACCGAGTAAAATAGAGTAAAAATATTGTGTTTTCTTACACAAGCCCAACTAAATGAACAAAAGTGCCATGTTTCATAAAAATCTGGCATTACGGGTGTCATGGTGTTGTTGAACTGACAATGGAATCATGTCCCACTGAAGATGGAGAAAAAATGCATACACTGTTGAGGCAGATTACCTAGATGCTTCTGTGTTTATGAGCCACCCTCAAAGACAATTATGTAATTACAGTGGGTAAATGACACAACATTAACGAATAGGTCAGCATTAAAGAACATTGAACTAAATTTCTTGTCAGGAGAATGATGTTCTCACAAAAACATTAATCTTTTATTATATAAATCAGAGTTACAACTTATTATAAAATATCACATCACAATATGAGCATACAAATTTTTGTTCATCATCATACAAAGCAAATTAATATCTTGATACAAAAACAAAATTTTTAAAATATATTCTTACTTAAATATTACTGTATTGCTCTTAGAATAGCCAAAGTAATGGTTTTAAAAAAGCATGACGACACCTGATTGCTAGGATTCTCGCCAGACACACTTTTTTGTCTTTGATGTTCCGAGCTTTTTCCCAAATTGCCTCTTATTTCTCGGGTTTTCCATGTTTGAAATAAACAAAGCAACAAAAGGAAGTTTGTTGATTGACATTATTAAAATATCTTTAACATCATTAATGGCAATAGCACTGCACAGGTTAACCAACCCTTAGAATGGTTTGCACCTAAAATTTTTCTTTATTTATCGATACCTTCAAACACTTTTACCTGTTTGCATATATTTGGTTTATTTGTTTGTTATGTGTGTGGCAGGGCGACTGCTTCCTCAACAGCATCATTAAAAATGATCAGAGTTTGGAATACTGGTCATGCTTTGTAGTACTCCTCGAGGATATGCCAGAAATAGGGGTTGTCCTCTCAAAACCTCACCTTCACTTGCGGAATAAAACGAAGACAAAGTTTCAAATCCTCACCAAATGATTTCAACTAGGTAGACTCAGACGAGATAATTTCTTGAGTCATTACATTTTCTCAAAAAAGACTTTCCAGCAGTATACAGCATCTTGATTTTTGACCTTGTTTTCAGTAATCTAAACAACAAAAGTAAGTGTGTTAATTAAAATTATCTTAGTATCTTTGATTTCAATAACGTTATCCTCACACAAATATAACACACCAAATGTCATATACCAAAAGGAGATGATACATAATAAATCAATATGGTGCTTTCATCGTACATTTGTTTGCATCACAGTATTTTTTTCTCATGTCTGTAATGACATAACAATATTGCTTGTTTCTCATCTTTTGTTACTTTGTTTGCTACGTTCAAGGCTAGGGCAATGGCTCTTTCAGCTACATCATTGACAATGGTAAGGGTGTTCAACACCTAATATGCTCGCTTGAACTCTTCGTGACTATCCCATAGAGAAGGATCGACCTCTAAAAACCCTGCCTTCACTCCAAATTTTTCCCCTATCTTTAATAAATGAGGGAAGACAAAATGCGATGGATCTTTTTGGGACCATTGGAAGGCATAAACGGGTGTTAAATGAGGATGCCTAATGGCCTCATTGCTGGCAACTGTGCGATTCCACGCCAACTCTACCGCCTGTGGCTCAACCGCCTCCGATTTTCACGATTTTTGGCACGAAGGAAGAATATAATAGGAAAGTTTAGGGCAAGGGCCTAGCGTCATTGAAACACCAGTTCCACTAAGATCACTGAAGTTAAGCAATGTTGGGTCCGGACGAGGGTTGGATGGGTGACCATTCATACCTTCACAGTGGCACTCTTGCCCCCTGTCTGCATGTGGCAGGCAGGTTAAACATGGGGTTGGCACAATGGACCACTCAAGGTCTAGGTGCCCAAGCTCCTGTCAAAGGCTCCCGCAACTAACAATCTAATAGGAAAGACGATTTGCCCATTTTTAGCTTTCAGTGATTCACAATGTAAAAGTTGTGGCACTTTGAATATCACAATATAGCACAAAATGGTGCGTCACTGCTCCAAACTTCAGCTCAAATAAATATTGATCTAGAGGTCATATTTAAAATTTAACAATCTTTTTGTCAAACGAAGACAACCATATGCGTTTTCTATTACCTTAGGTTTTCGAGACATATATTCTGAAGATTACTTTCATTTTTCTATTTTTTTAATTTTGGTCCATATTTAGGGCCTTAACAGCTGGAACAATAGGAGGCCAAGATCACGCTGGCGAGACGGCAGGCTTCGAGGATTCAGTGTGTGATGGAGTACTTCACATCTGGGCAGGCTTTCACACCCAAAGTCCGGTGCATAGCATGCAACCTCAGATTTCACCATCACATACTGAACAAGAACATGCTGCTCACCGTGAAGCAGCACGCAGTTGATAGAGTTCGGGCACTCACCACGGCCCGCAAAAAGCTCCTGATGAGGAGTAAGGCCGTGAGGGAGAACTCAACCTTCCTCCTTCACCCGTCCCGTCTCTTCCGACCAGCTCAGTCTGTCGTCGAATCTCCGCCACCCGTCCAAGAGGTGGAACGTTTCTGGAAAGATATCTATGAAACGTCGAAGCCATTCAACGGAGACAGTCCAGCCATAGACCTCTTTAAAAAGTTTTGCGACTGCCACCTACATGAAGTGGATGGACCTCTTTCAGTCACAAAGAGTGACATGAAGAAGGCCTTTTCTGGCAAGAAGAATTTCTCGGCTCCTGGAATAGATGCCGTGACTAACTTCTGGTGGAAGAAGTTCATTTCCACCCACACACACCTCGCCAGAATCTTCACGTCCTTTCTCTCGGGCAGAGAAGAAATTCCACTGTGGCTGTCGTGCTCATTGATAGATGCATGTGCCAGGATTCCATCCAGCGTAAGCGTAACTTATCAATGGCCTGGGTGGACTACAGAAAGGCGTTTGACACCACTTCACATGAGCTCATTGTAGCCATGTTGACGTTGATGAAAGTCCACCCAGAGGTAGTTTCCTGCATCCAACACCTAATACCACACTGGAGAATGCGCTTTGTCCTGACTGCAGGCAAGCGGTGCATCTCGACGGAGTTGACAGGAGGTTGCAGCAGTGAAGGAAAGAGTCACCACCAAGTACGGACAGACTCTAAGGAAAATCTGGAGTTCTGAGCTGTCTGGCAAGAGCAAGGTTCCTGCCATGAACATGTTTGCGGCTCCCACACTGCTGTACACCTTTGGATGCATGAAATGGAACGTCAATGAGTTGCAGAACCTCGACTGGGGGACGAGGAAGATTATGACCATCTATCGAAGTCTTCATCTGAAATCTTCCGTCGCCAGACTGTATCTCCCTCACAGTGTAGGTGGTAGAGGTCTGTTGAGCCTGGAATGTCTCCACAACTGAGTTGTCCTTGGAACTGCATGCCGAGTGCTCAAAAGCAGAAACCCTGCTCAGTCTAGTAAGAGATCACAAAGGAGTAGGGGCGTTTCTCTTCCAGGCGGCCAAGAGGGCAGCGGACAAAACCAGTATGGACTTTGACCCGAAATCAGACGGTAGCGATGATGGCAAGTCCATCTTGTCGTTGAAGGCAGATGTCCTGAAGCTCGAAATTAAAAAGGCGGAGCAGAACACCTTGCTCAAGGCACACACCGATAAGCCCATGCATGGATGTTTCTATCGAAGGAGCTGACGTTTGCCTTCCTCCACTCTGCTGGTCTAAAGTCAGAGACCGAGGGTTTCGTCCGTGCATGCCAGGATGGTGTCATAAACACACTCGTGTACCGCCACATTATGTTCAAGACGGAGGTTGCAGACACGAGATGCAGGGCGTGCCGAGCCCAGCCGCAGACTTTGAGCCACCTTCTCTCTGGCTGTAGCTGTTACACCAAGTCAACGTACATTGCTAGACACAATGTGGCCCTTTGGGTGTTATATTTTCATCTTCGATACCATTTTGGCATCGACGATACTCCTGTGCTGCCATATGCCCCTGGAGATACTGAGTCCGTCGTGGAGAACAATAAATGCACCATCTGGTGGAATTACTCCTTTTCTACCACCAGGCAGTTGGAGGTGACCAAGTCTGATATTGTTCTCCTAAACCACCTCACACGCTCCATGTTCATGATAGAGTTTTCGGCCCCGGCTGAAACGAACATGGATGCAAAGGAGGCGGAGATACAGACAAAAAATCAACACCTGCTTTTTGAGCTTTGGCAAATGTACCCATGACACACTGATAATACCACTATGGCATATTCCAAGGCGATAGCTTGAGCATCTTCCTGTTCTGCGTTTCCCTCCTACCTCTGTCGCTAAGGCTGCGACAAGGGAAAAGCATGTACACCTTTGAATTCATGCATATTTCTATTGATGAATCCCAACATTTTAAAGGCTTTTTTGCATATTAATTCAATATAATCATTAAAATTGATGTTGGATGTAAATAACACTCCAAGATCCATAATCCTATTAACTCTTTCTAGTGAAATATTAGACTTATCTAATTAAGAATAGAACAGGGGGTTTATCTTCTCATAAAAACTTATGACTTTACTTTTTTAATATGTAATTGTAGTTGGTTATCATTACACCAGTTAATAAACTATAAAAATCAGTTTGAAGTAGTATGCAATCAGTTGAAGAATTTATTTTTCTATTAAGATTTAAGTCATCTGCATAAAGAAGGATCCTAGAATGTTGGATTACCTTCTATACAAAATTAATAAGGATATTAAATAATAAAGGCGATAAATGGGCACCTTAGGGAACTCCTGAAGTTACTTTAATAGGCACAGAGAAGTGATTTTTTTATAGTTACAATTTGCGTTCTATTATTAAGGTAATTTGCTATCCAAGTTAACAATGGATCTCCGATCCCAAAGGCTTTTAGTTTACTTATTAAAATGGAGTGATTTACTGAGTCAAATGCTTTACAGTAGTCGGTGTAAATGGTATCTACTTGTTGCCCACCCTCCAATGTCTCTAATAAAAATTGTTCATATAAGATTAAATTTGTAGCAGTAGATATACCAGACATGAAACCATATTGTTCTTGCATAATACTCTTCTTTGAAAATTCGTAAAGCTGCTCTGTTACTAGAGATTCGAATATCTTAGCTATAAGGGATAGTTTGGAAGTTGGTCGATAATTTTCAACATTTAATTTATCCTTACTTTTATGTAGTGGGCTAAGATAACTTACCTTCCAAAGATCAGGAAAGATCCCAGTTTTTAATGACTAAATATATAGTTTCATCAAAGGTTTGATTAAAACATATTTTCACTTTTCAAGAAAAAGGGCAGATATTCCATCAGGACCATGACTTTTAAATATTTGTAGTATCAATTTTTCTTAATAATAAAGAAGGAGTAATAGAACATGAATTGAATTAAAGATTATTTTGGCTACATGTTGAACTTTTATCATAGTCAATATTACCGCTAGAGTATACTGAGCCAAAGAATAAGCTGAAAAGATTAACTACATCTTGCCCATTTTTAGCAGTTTCATATTTGTAGTGTACATTAGCAGGAATGGTATCATTTTTTTTCTTAGACTTAATAAAGTTCCAGAGACATTTTGGGTTCGACTTTAAATTCTGCACAATGAACTGTAGGTATTCATTGTAACAGTGTGAAGCAAGTTGTTTACATTCCTTTCTCAATATTGAGAATGCATTATAGTCACCTACATGATGAGAATGCTTAAATTTTTTGTGAAAGTTTTTTCTCGAAAAATCTTCTTTTTTAGGTCATTAGAAAACCAATTGGGAAATTTTGGATTTTGAAATTTATTCAGTGGTACAAATTCAAAAATTCCATAAAACATGACATCATAAAATAAACCAACATTGGTGTTTATATCATTTCCTGATAATTAATACTCCCAATCAACAGAAGATAAATAATTGATAATCATTAAATATAGTTCTACTACTTCATGTGATGTATGTATAAATAAAAAGATATAATCAATTCAATTTTAAAAATTAACTTTTTTTTATTTCAAATGTAATGAAATCAATAAAATCATATACATCAATATTAACATTTAAAACTTATTACCTACAACAGATTTTTATTTAGGAAAACAAGCATTCTAACTCATTCAGGACCTATTTTGCTTCTTTTCTTGTCACAAATTCTATAGCTGCATACTACCCCGCGAGCCGCCAATTGGGCATGTGGCAGGGGGTGGTAGGTCACCAGCCATGTAAAGATGTAAAAGTTTTGGAGGTGAAATGGTGGCATGTCCTTTGAGAGTGTATTTGGAGGAGTTCAGTTCATATTGTGGTCACTTATTGCGAGTGGAAAGAACGAGTTTTCATACCTATCTGTTCGGCAGAGTATCTCTCTTATTTTATCGCACCTGTCAGACCTATAAATGTAGTGAGGCATCATGATAATATACTCTGTGTTGCTCTGAAATACACCAGTTCTGAATTTCACAAGCAGCCTAGCGTGTAGCCCCCCAGTCTCTAGGGGCTCCCTCCTAAATCCCTCTAACAGTTGTGTAACACAATATGTTCGTTTGTTGCAGTTTTTAATGAAGCGTGCTGCTTTTCTTTGTACTTTGTTAATTTTTTTGGTTAAATCTTTATGACCAGGGTGCTCGCGGCATATTCGAGGTGTGGCCTAACCATAGCGAAGTAGCATCTCTTTCATCACTTTTTCTCACCTTCATCTTTTCTCTTCTTCAGAACCTCACTTTCAGCACTTCACTTTTCCATCTGAGGACCTTCCTATTATACGCTTAACAAAACCTAGTTTCTTTAATGCTGTGCCGCATATGTTTTGTGTGTGTGTTCCCCACGATCTGAAGTTAAGGTAATTCCAAGATATTTTACTGTATTTGAAGATTTTATGTTTACTCGACCCACAGTGTAGGTATGGCTTTTGTGTGATGACTTTTGCAGGAAGTGAACCGTGGTGCATTCACTAATATTTAGTTCTAAACCCCACTCCTGGCACCAAGAATGAACGTTGTTAAGGCCAGATGACAGAACTTCAAAGTCCGCATCTTCAAAAATTTCACGGTAGATTACTGTATCGTCTGCAAATAATCTTAATTTACTGCTAATTCGGGAACTTAGGTCATTAATATAAATAATGAATAAAAGAGGGCCAATCACACTTCCTTTAGGAACACTGGATGTGACTTCGCCTGTATCAGAGCTAAAACCATAAATAACTACTTTTTGTTTTAGATCATTGAGAAAGTCCCTTATCCAGTTCACTATTTTTTTATTAACTCCGCATGAATTCAATTTATACATGAGTTTTTTTATGAGGAACCTTGTCGAATGCCTTCTTTAAAATCAAGGAATATCGCATCGACCTGCTTATTCAATTCACCTGATTTTAGGATATCATGAAGAAAGAGCACAAGCTGTGTTTCGCAGGACCTGCCCTTACGGAAGCCATGCTAACTGCTATGTAAGAGGTCACGACTATCCAGGAATGCCTTAATATTGCAATTGACATAATTTTCGAGGATCTTGCATAAAAGCGATGTTAACGATATAGGCCTATAATTTCCTGGGTCACTTCTATTTCCTTTTTTAAATATCAGTGTGACATTGGCTATTTTCCAGTCTTGGGGCACCATACCTTCGGATAATGATTTGCTAAGAATAATTTCTAAGAATTGTGCAATCTGTGGCGCAAACTCCTTGAGCACGCGTGCAGGGATTCCTTCTAGACCTGGGGACTTGTCAATTTTAATCAACACAGTTGTTTAATTATTCCATCATGTTGAATTGTTATATCCGCCATCGGCTTGTCGATCCGGATTGTCGAAATGGTGTATTTTGTCATCCTTAGTGAATACAGTATCGAAGTAGTGGTTTGATAAGTAGGCTTTATTGATGCTGTTGGTGACCATTTTGCCGTTTGTATCCAATAAAGGCTCTACTGTCGAACCTGAGGTGCTGAAGAGTCGCTCAGAAAAAAGTGTTGATGGAGGAGTGATTAAATATTTTGAAGATACAGAAGAAACTCGAAATTACAAAATTTTGATTTTCCGAAGCACAATCTTCAGTCCCGACCAAAAGGGTATCTTAATGCATGTAACAGTACACAATATTACGAAATAACGAAGTTCTTAAATTACCAACCTTGATTCTTGAGTCCAATGTGAAAAAATTACACTTTTTCACAAATGATGATGGGTCACAGCAATGTTTTTAGGCACTTCTTGTCAGAGTTAAGACATTGATCATCGTTGCCGTTTACATTATGCACTGAATGTGACTTACATGAACAATGATAATTTTTCAATGCTGCAGTAGTAAGGACGACTTTTAATCAAAAGAATATTAGTTCATTAAATGTGACACCAATCAGACGAAATTATTTGCTATCACGAGTTACCAATAACGGGTAAAAAAACATGAGTTAATCGATTTACACTGAGTTATCCATTGACAGTGAACTACATTCCAACCTGAAACCTTACTATAACACATAGGGCTCTCTGGTAAGTGCAGTGCCACCCATTACAACAGGACACTTGAGATTGCACATTTCAAAGCATCTTACTGACGGCCCACACTCACAAGCCTTTGACTCACCTTGGCACCTATCTTAGCCCTGGAATGCAAGTTGAGTCTTCCTCTGCCTGAGGGTATTGTGTTCACAATGACCGTGGAGATGACCTGCTTGCCAGACCACAGGGGCACTGGCTTCCAGATGGCCGGGGGTAGCAGTTGGATGAAGCCACCCTTCTGGTTGAGAGCCTGGAATACCAGGTGCTGGTAATCTGACCTGGTGAGTCCAAAATTTGAACAAAAAATAAGACATGGGACACTCAGGGAAATCAGGGTTGCTTAGGAATCAGTTACTTTTGATTTGATTCCCTGACTTTTCCAGGTTTCCAGGTGTGTGTAAACATTTTCCCTAACCTAAACAATAGTTAATTATATTTGTATAACAGCAACATTAGCAAAAATTCACAGTGCCCCTTAGGTTACCAAGAAAACAATTGAAAATCAAAACTTTCAGAAAACACTACCAAAGGGCAGACAATGTTGTATTAAAATTTAATGATGAATGAACTAAGAGTAATTATGCAGTAATCCAGCACAGTTCTGCATCTCTGCTAGACGCTCAAAAGAGGACACACTTTCTCACTCTCACACAGGAAACAGCGTTCCGGCGATAATTATTAAAATCCTTAATACCACCATTTGAAGGAAAACAAAATAGGTTATGTGTAGAAATTTGTTTTGTTACATTTGGCCAATACACTCTAAACCTTTAGCCTCAAACCCAGAGTAGCACAAATTGTTGCGCCAACAGCAATCTCAAGTAGCTGGTGACCGACCGAGCAAAGATTATATACATGTTCTCATTCCCCTGGATTCCTTCTGGGATATGCTACAAGTCAGTGCTCCCAGGACACATGGCAGACAGGAGAGAGAGTGAAGGATAAGAGATCAGCACCACAGAGAATATGTAGATATCTTGTGTCATTGTTGTACTGCAATCTGGTTGGTGCATCTATTCGTGACCAGAATGGTCAGATGAGGCAATTTGGAGCCAAATAAACATTGATATGTGTGTGTAAACATTTTCCCACCATAAATAGTAACATTGGTAAACATTGATTTAATGATAAGTTGAGAAGTAACTAAATTCTGTAAAAGTTGTAAATAAAATGTAATAACAAAACTACAGAGGAAATACAGTTGAACCTGGAGGGAGAAGGGAGAACTGAATTAGCTAGAAAACTCTATAAGTAAATAAGACTTATTGCTTGATCCTATCATCTTTATCCCCAAAAACCTCCATAAGTGACAATATGAAGACCTATATAAGTGAGAGTCCTTTTTTTCTGACCAGACCTCTACAAGTAGACAACCTAATACAGTGTTACGCTAATACAGTGAATCAGGGGCTGGTGTAGATTCAAAAAGGTAACGGTAATATCAAAATAGCATTGTTAACACTATAAAATCTAAGGTAATCCCTTTGGCTACTTTTGATTCTTGATTTCCTCTCATTCAAATTTTTCTTCACAGAAAAATTTTAAACTTCAATTCACATATCTTGTACTTAGAGTAAACGTAGTCCCTGCTGACCTGAATTCAAGTTTTCGACCCATTTTAAAAATTCTACTTGAATTCCCCAAGTAGTCTTTTTGACTAGCTATGGATATTACTCATTTTATATGCATTGCTTAGGTATGTTTTGAAAAAATTTAGACTTTTATTGTTTAGTTTAACACCTAAATTAACATTTACAATAGTATATTAATCATAGAATGATAAATATCTGCTCTGATTAACATCAGATTTCAGAATGAGAACAGAGTCTTTTATTAACACTAGAATTTCCTTTAGACATAGCAAATGCTCAGCAAAACACCAGGAGCTCATTTCCAAGAATCAATTTTTTGATGATAGAATAGGTATTTGCTCAGAAAAACCAACCCAAATAAAATGACGGTGGATTTATACTGTGAGGGAGGTTGCTAATACACCAGAAGGTCGAGCACAGTTGCCGAGGAAAGGGCTAAACCTCTTGCTAGGCTGGATTATAAAGGGAAGCAGCATAACAGGGTTCAATGTTTTCGTGGCAGTCACTTCCCTATACTCCAGCTGGACTATAGCTGGCATTCGTTCTTTTGCATAGGAAAATCCTTGTCGGCTACGGCCAACATTTGGCATGAAAGGGTTAGGCAAGCACTCTTCCTTTATATTTGAACTTCACCCTGATAATACCAACATAATAATATTAAATTAGCAAAGTTCATCAGCCTGACAGCCAGAGGTGAAGTAGAGGAGTTGCATTACCGGCTGAAGAACTTTCCTCGGATTGACAGTTTGACTCCAGCAATCACGTGATCCTGGATGAGTCCACTCAGAGGGGTTCCATCTTTGGGGACAAGATAATGGTGTGCCACAGACACTGCAAATGGGAGAGCAGAGGGGATTTATTATTAAAGCATATCATAAGAGAGAGCATTCCTGTGGATCCCATGAGCAAAGCAACTCAAAGGCAAAATTGAAAAAAATATTGCAAATTCATGACAAAAAATCCAATCCCTTATTAAACTTTTACTTATTAAACAAAAAATTTCCAATCCCTTAGTAAACAATATATGAGATATATGAAATACAAATGGAATCTAGAGCATGATCACAATGAATATACCCAAAAATGACTGTTCTTCTTCAAAGTTATACATCACTGTTAATACACCAATTTATTTGGAACATCAAATGCTCAACACGAAAGCAACTTGCTAGTCTCACTGTTAATTTATTTAGTACGTTAATGAAAGACCACCTCATGGTACTCCCACAATTATTTGAGTGTTTTTAAAAACAACAAAATTTATACATAAAACCATGAATAGCAGATTTCACAACACTATGCCTTGATCAACAGATGTAATGATTTGGAGTTCTTGCAAAATTATGCCTCCTATAAGGACTAAGAATTAATCTTACACAATTAAGAGTGTAGCATACCAAAACAGATAAAAAAATAAACCTTATGGAGAGTTTTTGCAATAATAGTGACAAGTTTGCACATATGTGTAGGAGAAAAGATCAATTAACAGTTACTGCAGGGCATTTTGACACGTATTGAACTAACAAAAATCAAACCAATTGTAAAGTTCAAAAGTTCATAGTACAATGCATTAGACTGAAGGTCAGCTAGGGTCTCCCCTCCCTCCCTGAGCACGGAAACCCAGGAAAAAATTATGACCCAGTTTCAGAAACTCACCCCTCATAAGCAGTCCCTTCTCCCTCCTGTACCTAGTGATTAACAAGAAGTGTGGGGGAAGAGCAGATATATGATATAAAGAATACAGAGAAAGTTGGCAAGTAAAGCTCTCCAGCGACCAGGGGAGGACAAAGAAATCTGAGGATCAAACTAAAGTAAGTTAGAGAGGTGGTTATCCGATTATGCACATGCTTAACCAGTAAAACAGATCAAGATCGTCTCTCTGGACTACTCCACCACATATGTTGTAAGTCAGCGAAAAATTCCAGTATAATCCCGAAGATTGAGTTCGATATTCTGTCAAAAATGGCACTTATGATTTTACAAAAAATTTCATCATATTTCCAAAGCATTTATTGAAGATTTTTTTGGTAAAGTTTTATTGGAAAAGAAAATGGTTATAAATGTTTGAATGACTATTCTAGCTACCAACTACCTAAAAACACATAACAAAAGTTATTTTTTGGAAAAAAATGAATCTATAGTCCTTTGTTTACTTTTCTTTTCGTAGAGTTCTAGCACATGTTTACACAGAATGCTCAAGGCTCGGGAAAGATTTTCATCAGAATTTAGTCTTTCTCGTAGCGCCATTTCCACCTTCGAGATAGCAGAAAATGCCTCTTTACGAGTCACTCACGTATTTATCAGCTGCTCTTTGGCCTCCTCTTCTCCATCCGAATCACTTATCCTCCTCCATCCGAATCCTAATTCTATCCCGCATCTGTCGCCATCGAGTTCTGCATCGAGCTCATTTGACTGAGCAAACGTGTATCTTCAACTGAAAGTGGTGATCACATTGTCACGCAACGGACGTAGGTACTCCAGAAAATTAGTTGGACACTCAATTTCATCATGAATTTCAGGCCAGGCAAAATCTTCACTTAGTCACTTACGTTTAAAGCCATTTCTTCCTCAAAACCGGCTTCACGGAAGCAGTTTGCAATAACAGATGAGGAAACTTCATTCCAAGACGCACAGATATTCCTCATCGCTCTTCCACTTCCACTACCTTATGTCTTGAACGGGAATATTTCTTGCGGTCTCCCTGATCATGTACCTCACCAAGTTCTTTCTATATGATAACCTTGAGACAATAAATAATGCCCTGATCAAGAGGCTGCATGATGCTAGTGGTGTTAGCGGGAAGGAAAACGACTCTAATATTATTTAGATTGAGCCCTTCACTCTGAGAACAGTGCAATGATCTATTAAAAGCAGAATTCTTTGATTCTGGCCAACCATTCTTCTCTCTAAACTTGTAAGCCACGCACGAAATAAAGCTGCCGTCATCCAAGCATTTTTATAGGCACAATAACCGCAAGGAAGGGTTTGAATTCCTTTGAAACACCTAGGGTGGGCGTATTTTCCAATCACCATGGGCTGAAGTTTTCCGGTGCCATCGGAGTTGCAACACAGTGCGACAGAGTCAGCCTTTCCTTGCTTTTCTTCCCTCTAAGGCTTCTCTCTCCTTTCGCGGTGAGCGTCCTGTCCAGCAATGTTATAGAAGATTCTACTCTCATCCATATTAAAAATATCTTTTGGAGCGTAGTCCTGAAAAATGTGTTTGACATTTTCTCGCCACTTTCAGCAGCACCTACGTCCACTGATTTGCCTTCTCCAGACACGCACAAAGACACAATATTATTCCTCTTCTGGAATCTCTGCAGCCACCCATTGGAGCACTTTATATTATTTGCCCTACCTTGGAAGGACCAATCCAACAACTCACTCTCTACCTTTACGTGGTTGGCTCCCCGATTTCTTTTCTTCCTGCCGTCATCCTTTCCGCTTTCTGCTGGTGATACGATTGCATCGCAATTTTTGATGTAAGTCGACAGCGTTGATTGCAGAATAGGTACCATATTGCTTTGCGATTTCCATTTTTGTTTTCACCCCAGTATCCACCTCACGAAGACTATTCATCTTCTCCGTAAGAGTCAGCGCATTGTGTTTTCTTTTCAAAGACATATCTGCACTGGTCTTTCGTCAACAAGGGTAATCGCCAAAGCTATTTAAACCTACAATGGAGGAATAAATGCCTGGCTATTATTGAGAATGAAGCTTAAAAATTTTCTTAGGCGAATAAAACAATTCAACAGAGAAAAACAATACTAGGCTCAATTATTATCACCACATTATTAAGTTCCTCACCTTTGATACGGGTGCCGCTAACATTAACGTGTCATGTCAGCAGAGTATTAAAATGTTTAATGCTAAAATTACTGTACCCTGGTCAATACTCGTCTCTGCAGAGGTGGATAAAAATGCTTACTTTGCATTTCATGTGATAAGTCAAGAGGTCAATGTGACTTCCCTGGAGATGGTCAAGTCGTCAGGTGCAGAGCCCTTCAGTCAGGGTTGTCAAGGATTATGACCTCCAATAATCTGCCTTGACAGTTCGGAGAGAAGGGAGGCTCCAGAGTGAGAGAGGGGAAGGCAACAGTCTATTGGGCTTGGGCAAGAGAGGGGAAGGCTGGCGACCCTTAAGAGCATGCAGGATAGGAAGCTTTTCGCAGCCTTCTCTCGACAGATGCCTCTGTTCGCAGCCCGTGGCGTCCGATGTAGTTCCCGGAGTCCTCTGTATTGGGCACAACAGTCGTGCCGAGTCTACGTCCCTTGCCGGTGGAGGGAGGGGTGACGGAGAGGAGGAGAGCCCTCTCTCTCGACTACAATTAACTGACATTTGTAACTTGATATTCGGGGGAAAAAATGAGCCAGCTAATTACCAAGGGTTGCAGCTGCAACGGTATCGTGTTATGCAGGAGGAAGTGAAAAGAAGACTTTGAAGGGGTATGACTCAGGTTCCATTCCTCGTATAGGTATGCTTAGGAGATGCTCTCACGGTCTACAACCCTTCCCGAGAAACAGAAGTATCTCATGAGATATGTGATATGAGGAGAACAGCAAAATTGCAAATAGATATGTAGTCAAGGTTGGTTTTCAAGAGTGGGACAACATTAATCACTTCGAAATAATCGCCTCCAACCTAGTAAAATACGCCGCCGCCACCGAGGACAACTTCGAATTAACCAATAAAATCGAGAGTCACGGGGCAAATTGTGACTTCGAATTACAAGTTAAGCAGTATTTCGAATTATCCGTACCATCTAGCACGTAATTCCCTCTACCGTTTGCCGGGGACAGCTCACACCTTCGAATTAAGCGGTATTTTGAATTAAGTGGGTTTGAATTAACGAGGTTTTACTGTAATATTTTCTATGTCGCTCTGAAAAATATGAGTTCTTAATTTATCAAGCAACCTAAGCCTAGTGTGTAGCCTCCGAGTCTCTAAGGGCTCCCACCTTAATTCCTCTACAAGTTTTGAGACACTATATGTATGCTCCTAGCAGTTTTTAACGAAGCGCGGTGCCTTCCTTTATATTTTATGTAGGATTTTGGTTAAATCTATTTGACCAGGATCCAAAATGCTCGTGGGGTAATCAAGATATTGCATAACCAGAGTGAAGTAGTATCTCTCTTTGACTTTTTCATCCAAGGACCTTCCTATTTTATGATTAACAAAACCTAGTTTCTTTAATGATGCGTTCATGTGCATCCTTGCTGATATGCATGCATACTGGTCTAATTTTTTCCCCCACTTCTACTGATGATTTGTACAATTTTTTAATTTAGTTAGTCAATTGCTCACTTCTTCAACAATAGAACATTGCATTGTGTGGCACTGATAGGCGCAATGGGGTATAAAAAATATTTTGGATTAGGACCTAGCTTTGGAATAGTAAGGGGATATTTATAACAGAAGAGCTACTCCTCAGTAACAGTGAGAAGACATGAGATATTACTGCAATTCAGAGAGGGCATTCTCCAGTCAATTCTTACATAATGTATAAAAAAGTGAGTATTAAATGTGATGAATCTAAAAAAGGTTAACTCAATAAAAAGTTAGGATGGGTTAAAATATTGTCATTAGGTTCAGTAGATCATTCCAGGAAAAATTAGTTTAGCTAGAAAAATGGAAGTGGAATGGGACCTCATAATAGTCAATCACATCCTGCATTTGGCAAAGTTTGGCATTTGTTTGGAAACTGCATGCTCACTTTATGGGAAGCAAGGTTAGGGGAAGATTCTCCATACTCTTATATCAGTCCTACCCGATCCTAATGTCATATAATCATTACATCATACAAGATCACACCATAAAATAATCTTGCAGCTATAATACAAAGCACATATAAAAGAATAAAAGTGAACATGAGTAATTTCACAACATATAATCATAATGCTAACCTAAATTGAATGCTTCACTTTGTGCAAGGTCATTTTGTGGGAAATGTGCATTCATTTCATCACCATCGAAGTCTGCATTGTATGATTTGCAGTTAGCATAGTGCAGTCTGAATGTCTTCTCTTCTGTTGTGAGGACTCTGGCTTTGTGCGCCATTATGCTTGGCCGATGCAAAGTAGGCTGCCGGTTCAATAGCAAGGCGTCCCCATTTCGTAGATGCCGAAAAACCTGCAGGAAAAATAAAACTACAAATTAAATTATATTTAAAAAACAAATCCTAAAAAGAGAGTGGCTTCATGTGTCTAAGGGAAACCCGTTCAGTCATGTGGTGTAAGAGAATACCAAAGCCAAATATACCATGGCATTATACATTTCAATGACTCGTGTGGTAACCACATTGGGATCACTTAAGAGTTAACTAATACTTAATAATATGCTTCCCTAGCCAGAAGACAAGTATTTTACATACTTTGTATGTGGCATGTCAATTAATAGGTAAACTGGAAGGAACAAAAATTATTTACAAGATAGTCAATAATATACACGAGAACAAAGTGGGCATTGCATTGACAAAATATTCATGAATCAAATGAAAATATCTGGGCAGTAAAAACTTTTTCACCTAGTGCCTGAGTACCATAGTATTCATAGTAACATTAACGTTCTTTGCGAGCTAGATATACAACACGAAGCTCATGGGTCTATAACCACAAGCAGCTTTCTTTGTTTATACAGTAGAAACTTGAAATTATGAGACCCAAAATTACAAAATTTTTATTTTACGAAGCAAATCTTCGGTCCTGACTAAAAGCATGTATGCTATCTAAATGCATGTAACAGTGCGTGATATTACGAAATAACGAAGTTTTGAAATTACAAAACTCTGTTCTTGGTTCAGATGTGAAAAAGTTACTCATTTTTACGAATGATGACAGGTCACAGCAGCATTTTTGGGCGCTCCTTGTCAGAGTGAAGACATTGATCATCACTGCCAAATATATTATGCACTGAATGCGACTTATATGAACAATTATACATTTTTCAATGCTGCAGTAGTAAGGACGAATTTTACTCAAATGCATATTAGTATATAAAATGTGACACCAATTGGACGAAATTACTTGTTATCACGAGTCCAGAGTTACCGCTTACGAGTAAAAAAACGTAAAATAATCGAATACGAACATACTCGCCTAGGGGAGACTAATTGCCACGACAAGCATTTTACTCTCATGGAACCTGGCATTTTTCCCGAGCATAAATCCATGACGAGTATTTCTATTACAGAAATCATTTGCTGCTCGCACATGCTCATAAAACTATGACGGGGTTCGGAGATGATACCATGGCGTTCAAGCTGTAAATTCAGTGCATATCATCCAAGGAAGCTATCTTTCTCACAATTTCAGACTGATTACAATCAACTTGTTCCACAGCATAATTATTCCGGCTGGCAATTGTTATCATCAAAAGGTTTAATTTATTAACAAAAATTTAACAAAATCATTAACAATGCATTTTGAGTTAAAACCTGCCATGGTCATAACACTTGGGATAAATTTAATAATAAAATTTAAGGAAGATCATCCTGATGTTAAAGCATTGTCTAAAGTCTAATAAAGACACCTCCATGAGTGGATATATACAACATTCAGATAACGGATTCAACAGTAAAACTTTTTAACAGTAAAGTTTCAACAGAAAAGTTTTACTATAGAATCTGTTTTCTGAATGTTGTATATATCCACACATGGAGGTCTCTTTATTAGACTTTAGACAATGCTATAGCATCAAGATGATGTTCCTCAAATTTTATTAATAATTTTATCCAAATTGTTATGATCGTGGCATGTTTTACCTCAAAATGCATTGCTAATGATTCTGAACCCTTACATAGAAATTCTGAGCCCTGAAGATGGAAATTATTAAATTCCGAAACGTTGGCAAAGGATGATTGTTTGAATCACTAACTCGGACCTATACTTGATATTTAATTGGATTTATAAAACAAGAGGTCGATAGCAGAATACTGTATTTTCATATAATATAGTAAATTATTTTTACAGCTAGAGGAGGTCAAACATAAATAACTTATAGCAGAATACTGTATTTTCATATAATATAGTAAATTATTTTTACAGCTAGAGAAGGTCAAACATATATAACTTATAATATCTTAATGAAAAAAAAAATACTTTTTTAATGTAGTCGAATTATTTGGAAAATGTATCTGAAATATAGCAAACATGTTTAATCACCGCGTTGGTAGCTACGTCTCGCCTCGAGCTGGTGATCGTTAACCTGATGTAGGGTGTAGCATCGCATCGCAGGGAGTGGAGAAATTGGAGCGAGTTGTGGTTACATCTGTGATAAAACGTCAGTGAATAATTTTGTAAAACAACATTGTCATGACAGACAACCAACCATTCAGTATTGTGGAGAACAAAGCATTTTGTGCTCTAGTTGCTTATCTTGAGCCTCTATATACTATTCCTTCTAGAAAGCATCTATCCACTTCAGTGATTCCTAGCTTGTATGAGGAAGCAAGGAGCGACGTTAAGGCTCTTTTGAACTTTGCCAATAGTGTGTCAATCACTAATTGACTTCCACAGCTAACAACAGTTATTTGAGCATAACTGAACATTTTGTGAGTGACATGCATGAACTTAAACATCTTTGTCATTCCTTTCCCAGAAGTTTCGCACAATGCGAAAGACAAGATGGAATTCCACTTATTTCATGTTCAATCAATTACTGGAGCAAAGGAATGCAGTGATGCTAGCAGCAGCTGAAACTCAATTTCCATCTGAGCTTACGAAGTCAGAGTGGGATATAATGAATGAAGCGGCACAGCTGATGAAAGTATTCCATTAGGCCACAAACACTGTGAGTTGTGAATGTGTCACAGCCTCTTTCGGAAACTCTTTCGGAAACTCTTTCGGTCACAGCCTCGGAAACCATTCCTATGGTAAACAGCACAGTAGAAGCTATTAGGAATGAAAACTACATACAAGCATCAGGGTTAAAAAACGAACTCCTGTCTTCTCTGAAAGTAAGATACAGCGATCTGGAAACGAATGAGGTATATACTACTTCTACTCTTCTTGATCCTTGATTGAAGGGAAGCTGCTTCAAATCTACTGATAATTTCAGCCAGGCCAAATCCAAACTATTGCCGAGAATGAAACAATTAACAACTAAAGAAAATGATAATGTGGGTATTCTAAAAAATAAATAACTTCAATGCTAGAAAGAATAATATCATACCTCTTTCAATTAATTTCTTTATCAAACTTCTCTTCTAAAAATTAATTTTACTCTTTCATGTCCTAAAAAATGCATAGTTTTTAAGTCTGTAGTTGGGCATTGTTTAATAGTGAAGTAAATTATTATTTTCCTTGAAAAATTTCATGAGCTATTTTTTCAGCAGGTAATGGAGGAGAGAGAGCCCAATAATAGTAAGCATTGTATGTGGGTGCATTACTCTAAAATTATGAAACATCTACATCACAATGCTTGAAAGAAGAGGAAGAATTAAATGTATACTTGAGAGAGGGACTTATCTCTCCTCAAATTGATCCTTTGGCGTACTGGAAGAATGCAATGACCAACCCTAGCTTGAAAGTGTTAAGCAGACAATTTCTTTGCACACCTATCGCAATATACATATTTATTTATTTATTAATTTGACAGACGACAAGTATTTTATATACATTGTATGTGGCACGTCAATTAGGTGCTAAACAATAAACTTGTTTACAATATATGATATGAAAAGAAAAATAATAACTCAATCAAAAGATCAATATGAAGCATGTCAAGAAAATACAAGAGAAACAGTGGCAATTAAATAGAAAAATATTCCTGAATAGAATAAAAACAATTTGACAGTAAGAAATCTTACGTGGCAGCATAGCCTCAGGGAAACAGTGGTGGAAGGATTTATTTCCAAAATACCGAAGAAAGACGCCGGACTAGTAGACAGTCGCCTGTCCCTGTCCACCCACTGAGCAATCATCTCAAGAGCAGTGTGTGCCGCCTCTCCTTTTGTCCTTTCCACTCTTAAGATGGGGGAGAGGGTAGTTTGGATTTGATGCCCCCTGCAGGTCTCTAGTATGCATTCACATGGCTGTTGGAAGTGGCTACTAACTGACTGCTATCTATCACATAGGGTTACATAGGTCAAATGACAACAGTAAAGTGTAATGGACGAGTTTCCATTGGCTTTTCTCGTGAAAAACAATTCTCAACAAGTAGGCACGGCAGCAGTTTTATTATTATTAAAACAATTAAATACTCTGTAATATAAATAATGTAATGTAAGTAAAGTGAAATAAATTAACAAAAAAATGTTGAATTATCACGTCAGTGACCACTCATGTCGTGCACTTGATACTCTCTTTCCATGATAAAATTGTCATAAACTTCATTTACACTTGCCATGGCAAACTTTTCAATCTCCAGATTTTCCCAATGCAAACTTTTTGGGGAAAACTGGCAGAAAGTTTGCATGAAGCCTGCTGCAGGAAATTTGTACATAAGGTGTGAGCATTTCTGACTTTGTCATAAAAAAAAATATATTTGAAATTGCATTAAATTACCTTTGAAATGATGCACACTGATGTGATTTTACCATGCACACAGACCAAGATACAAATTTTCCTTGTACAGCTGTACATCATTTTGACACGGATTGGATTGGATATTTGGGGAGGCGACCGATGGCTAAGGTCATTTGCACCATAGGGGAGAGGTAAGGGAGGAAGAGTAGATAGAAACCCGGCATCGGCATTAGCCTGCTCTTAACAAAAGGTGCCAAGGGGACCACAGTTTAACGTCTCATCCAACAGATGGAGTACTGTACTTGAAGTGCCCTCCACAAGACATTCCAGTATGGATCGGGTTTCCTCTGAAAAACATCCTCCTCTGCAGGGATTTGAACCCTGGCCGCCCGTGTGGCAGGAGAGTACTCTACCCACCACACCAACCCAATCCCCATTTTGACACTGAATGTAGGGGAATTTAAACTCAAGCTAACGACAGATTATGATCATAAACATTGAAAATCGCTGAAGTAAAGTAAGAATGAAGTAGGTGACAGAACAAAGAAAGAAGTAGAAACCACCTTCAAGCATGTAACATGTGCACGCACCACTTTGAGGCCGGGTGTGGATGACTTCTTCTCGGAAGAGGGAGTCAGCAATCTCTTAGCCACACCCCTCCGCTGGTTCTCATCCTCTGGTTTCAGTTTGCTGATAGTGCCATCATCGTTCTGAACCATATTTGCACTGCAACCACAAAATTCATCATTAAAATTTGTGTTCTGAATTGGTCAGAAAGTTGGTCTGAATGACTGATGGGTCAAATCTAAAATGTATCGAATGCCAAATCCAAATCCCTATTTTTATTGTCTCTTAAATGATGAACATCAAATCCGATTCCCACTTTAACCTATGAATCCCCAGTTCCTTTTCAGTATGTATGTATATGCATTAAATGAATCCTAATCCATTTTAATTTTCTCATAAATTTATAATTCAAAACGTCACACTAAGTTTCCTCACAAGACACAAATCTAATAATTTAGCTAAAAGGAAGGAATAAAATTTGAAAGCAACTTGTTTCAAAATGGCGATCGTTAATTTGTAAATTTAGAAAGGAAACACCAATTGGAGCCAACTGTGGTTGAATTTCTAACCATGGTTGGCTGACCCTAGTTAGCCAGTAATGCGGGTCAAAAATCTAACAGGAAGATTAGCTTCACACATATCAACAAGAATTTCATATTTCATACGTGGACTAGGTTAAGATTTTGCTATGGTAGTTTTGAATGAAAAACTCAAGGAGACCATGAACATGTGTTGTATTACATGCATGTTTACAATATTCATGAAAAATTTACAAAATCAGCCACCAGTAAGCCATTCGTTAAGTGGTTCATTACTTCCCTCCCGGGATGCAGGCCAGTTACCCACAGCATTATCTTTCCAATGTGAGGCAGATCATAGTAGAAATGGGGAATAAGAGAAACTGTTTTCTAATTGTGAGCCACCATTTTTTATATAAACAACATGTTTCTCATAAAATAAAATATTATATAAAATATAAATATATATAAAATTTAGAATAATAAATTATATAAAATAGATAATTAAAAAATAAACCAAAAAATCTGCCAAACAAAATGAAGAATGACCTACATGCATTCTTTAGATAAAAATTCAGCTCATCCTTAGTCTCTGTGGAAATCACTCCCTATAGAAAGCTGACTGATGCAAACATGAATTCACTAACTGATCTATTATCAAGTGACATCATGTCAATAAATCCATATCCCAAAAACTCTCGCTCAAGCCATTTATATGCATCATAAGGGAGCCCATCGGCCTCATATGCACTCACCCTGGGTAATTGCGGGGGCCGTTGACAATCATAGCTCGCAGCTCCTCAGCATTCCATGGTGTCACATTTACTGGATATGTCAGCTTGAGGGCAAATGCTTTGGGCACCCCAATCTCATCCACATCGATGTTCGGGTCGGGTGTGATGACTGTTCGGGCAGCAAAATTCACTCTCTTGCCCATCATGTGCATTCGGAACAGGCCCTCTTTCTTCTCAATGACCTGAGCAATGGAAAATGAATGAATAAGGGAAAAGCTTTATTCTGATCACATTTAATAATACAGTTAAACTTTGACAAATTTAATTTTTCTGACATGCAATACAGTGAAACTGCAGTCAAACACTTTTGAGGGGGACAAATGAGAAAAGCGTAAATCGCAGGAAAATGTAAATCAAGAGTAATCTTTATTTGCAGGACATTGAAGCAAAATCATAACCAAATGATTAATAATTTTATTTAATTTTGATGGATTATATCAAAATCTAGTGGCCTCAGGTGGCTGATGGTTGGCAGGGAAAAATACTAATTTTCCTTAATTTCAAGTTAATAGGGGGTGGAGGGCACCAAGCCAATAACAAAAGGATTTTTCTGTTTTGACCACCAGTCTTTGCATAAAGGATACGCATTTGTCCTTCAAAAATGCTAGATGCAACCCATGCCTTAGTGTTGACTGCATTGGTTGTAGGCATGGTCCAAAAGTTTTAAAATAAATGTGGATATCTAGACTTTACTAACACTAAGGCCTCAGTCTCTCACTTCCATCTGCATTGGCTCCGAACAAAACAGTGAGGCGTGCTTAGCTGAGTTGGTCCCCATGGCAAGGATCCCCTTTGAAGTCTTGGGTCTCGTGTGACAGTATATCATGAAAAAGACAGGTAACAGGTCTGTTTTGGGAGCCTATTTTTGTCTGTTGCACACAGTCATACCATACAAATTATCCATTAGTACGTGTAACTCCGCGCTCCTTTCTGCCGCGCTACCTTTCTATAAATTATTGTTTGTTTTGTGGGTGTTAAATATTTAATAAGTTTATTGTTTATTTTGTGTGCTTTGTTTTATCTTATTTCTTGTTTTTGTGTTTTAATGATTAATTTGTTGATTCTGCATGGTCATTGTTGGTTGGAAGGGAGTTGTTTAATTTTGAAGAGGGGGATTGTTGTAGTGGAGAGAGGAGCAGAAAGAGGTGTATGAAAAGTTCGGAAATAAAGCGTGCACTCGTGCTATCCAATTTTGAAGCATAGTTCAACAACTTGGGTTGATTTTTTAAAATATCGTGCACTGTAGTGATTCCTATGTCACAATCCACCACTAAATTAGCCGGTGACTCTCCCTTGGACGCCCATTCAATAATTCTTAACTTCTCGGAAATATTTAATACTACGCGCTTCCTCTTTCCCGCGGAATTACTCATTTTGAATCAATAATTTTGCCGACGCAAACTTGCCAAATGTAAAACGTCCGCGGAAGCAATATAAACGGAATAAACTATCTACAAGTGCAGTCAGAAGTGGTAGCAGGTGGGGGGAAAGGAGAGGGTTGGAAACAGAGAGAAGGGGAAGGAAAAGGAGAGCCGGGGAGAGAGAGGGGAACTTGTTGAGGGACTGATCGTCGGTTAAACAGACGTCGGATAATCGGCGCTCTACTGTATCTTGCTTTTAACTTCGTCAGCCAGCCTGACAAATATTTGAATCCCTCAACATTTTTCCTTAGGGGAATTGCTTCCGCCTTCTGCTGTAGCATAGGGCCGCTGACGGGAAGGTCACTCGATGGCACTTGCAACAAAAAAGCGTGAACTTCATCTTCGATTTCAGAAAACTTAGCACCACGCAACTTCTTCCTTTTCAGTGAAACTCTTCCCAATTTCTCAAGCACTTTTTCATGGCTAGAGAGAATCGTGGAGAGCGTCAATAGCAAAACTCTGAATTTTTGCACAATGGTGGTCTCGTTCAATTTTTTTCTTCAACTTTGAGGATCATCTTCATTTTATCATCCAACGATATGGCTTTCCTAGATTTCTTAGGCTGCTTCTATATTCCAAAAATTCCACCAATATTGTTATGAGGAGAGCAGGTATAGAAAAAACAAGAGAATAAGAATTTCGTGAGATATTAGCTCGTCAGCTTGAGATGCATCACGAAGTCTCATGAGTTCACAGCGTACTGGAGAATACTAGGGACACTCCTGGAGAGAAAGAAATGGGAGGGGTGGTTGGGTGGAAAATGAAAAAGAGGTCGGAACTCCACCTCTCCGGCTCCAAAAACTCCACCACCACGAACGGGTGTATAGTAGGGGCAGTGGGGAGGGAGAAAAAGAGTCAAGGATGAATATGGTGTTGCTCAACCCTTGAATGGATATGAGAGTTGGAGCAAGTAATACTGATAATGTGGCAGCGCCTTATCTTCAGCCAGTCGAGCAAAAATGGATAAGATAATATTAGCTAAATAATACAAGGTAAAATAATACAAAGGACAAATTTGATGCAGAGTATATGCAGCCTACATTGCATGTCCAGTCCAGGTCACTGATGACTTGATATCACGTCATACATAAAAATGCATAATATTGAAAAATTAAAGCATAAACAATTTTTTTTATACTTTCCCTAGCTTATTTGGCAATGATATTTACGTTCTACAAAGAAAAAGAGAGCCGTCCAGGTTGAAATTTATAGGAAGCACATGAGCAGTTTTGAAAGAGTTTGGTAAGTCCAATAAGCAGTGGTCAGGAACTGACTGCAATTTAACAAGAGGATCAGTTACATCCTGGCGTCTTATGCTACCACACTATACTCATGAGTAACCCTGTGGTACACACTGAAGGATACTGGTGATCCCTGCAAGGGCAGGCGACAAAAACTTCATTTAGCAGAAATAGGACAGAACTAAGGAATTTGTGAATCTATATATAGGCAATTTCTGACATACCAAGGTGAAGCATGCTATGGTACACTAAATAACTCAACCTGTACGCAAGTCGGACACCACAGGGAGAGTGACTTACCCTTATACAGTATTATTTTTTTATTTATTCTCAAAATCCTAAAAACAGCACATTAAAGGCCTTTAACATCAGGTGATTAACATAAACAGATGAAAAACAACACCCATGTCCTGAGTGGCGAAACATCACTCAGGCAGGACTCACACCCGCAACCCTCGGATTGGCAAGCGAGGACTTAACCCCGCTGCCACCAGGGCCGACACTATAGTACTAAATTACATATACATGTAATGTACATACATATGTAATAAGTTATATGTAAAAGAGGGCTTGATAGCCCTAATATCGCTCAGAAATAAAGACAACATTATTATTATAAGATGTACCCGCCCGGGCAGGGGGCTCACTTAGATACAAATCCAAATGCGTGGACAGAATATCCGTCAAGTCGACGGAAGATTTAATTAAAGAAACATCACAAATACAACCATAGGCGTGGTGGTGGTGGTGCGTGACTGGTAGGCCGGTAGGTGGGAAGGGGAAGAAAAAGAGGGGGATACACCAGAGCGCGAGGACGACGGACTGGACACCAGGAAGACGGCGGCAGCAGCTGGACATCACTACGCCCGAAGCAAAGGATGGAAGCCGTCCAGCGTAGAAGTGCACGGCACTTATATACCCTGGTCTGGTTCCAGGGAGTGGGGGGGGGGAGGGGTTAGGCTTGAAGTCGGCAGACGTCGGGTCTAATGCCGGGCCGGTCCACGGCAACCCAAGGCACGCCCTCAAGTACGAGGAAGCAGCTGCTGACAAGCTGGGCCCCCTTTTGATGAGGCTGCCACGGCTCAATTATTATTATTATTAAACAGTAGACCCCCATTTTACAATGAGTTCACTTTACGACGGATTCACTTTATGATCAGCATGCTATTGCACACAAATTTTAAAATTTCCCATTCCGAAGATCTTTTATGACTTGTAGTTTTACATATTCCTTCAACACTCTACGCCTTATTTTTAGGACAGCATTTATTATGATAGCAACATTTTAATATTTAATGATACTTAATATTATGAGCTGCTTGCAAGGTTATAACAAATATAGCAATGACTAGTGCTACTGCCAGTCAGCTCTAACAAAATAATGCAGCATCCACACATGGTAGGGATCACATCTATGATAATTCAAATTTGGGCTTACATTAGACATTATTAAGACATAAATTTGTTCACAGACTAGGAAAAATGCGAGCACTTACCCCAACCCAACCGCTTATCGCTTCTGTCCCATTTGGCAATGCCCATTATGATTCTGCTGGGATGGAGTTATGTAAGCACTATGACAATCCTCAGATTCTAGGATTCAACTATCTAGATAAAATTCTAGGATTTCCTGTTTCTTCTCCGGAGGACCAATGTCTAAAATGCAGTTGTTTGTGGACACACTCTGGAATTCACACTGCCCTGAGTACATTAAATATTCCTGATTTAGCAGAATTTATTTTGTTCAGATTAGCTGCTTGCATAGTTGATGCAGAGACTCCTGCCCTCTTTGAGGAGACTTTGAATGATGAGCCATTTCCCTCTGCTACTCAACTTATGAGTTTCTTGCAAATCTACGCATGTGACAAGGGTGGTTATGCCAATTTCTGTTGAAATTACCCACCCAGTAAAGGAAAAAGGCGAACGAGTTAGTCAACACTGTCCTACATGTGAGTCCACTCATTCTCAAGGGGAATGCCCAAAATATCTTGAGATGAGTGTTACTGATAGTGCCTGTTTTGTATGCTCGAAAAAACTTTGTTTTAATTCTATGAAGCTAGGTCATTGGGCTCCTAGATGCCTGCAGAAAGGCATGTGTTGTACTATTTACAAAAGATACCATAGCACCACATTGCATTCCAAAAAAAATTCTTGGAGAATGAATCATTCTTCAATTCAGGCATCATTGTCGCCAGGTCAAACACACAGGTCCCCTACGCATCGCAATTGCATATCACTTCAACCGCTCTTTCGTCGTGTTTGAACAGCCATTTGACACACATGACTATTCATGGAACGGCATTAGTTCATGTGTGTAATGGTAATGGCTTAACTGTGCCTCTTCGGATGATGGTTGATTCCAGAAGTGTCAGCTATTTCATTGGCAGCTGTTAGGCAGTTGTCTCTCCCTGTGTCTCCTTATCACAGTTCACTTTTAGGGTTGTCTCAAACCCCTCTAAGGCAGCCGGAGGGTTGCACAATTTTGTCGCTTTTGCCAATTCACAGTTCATTGCTGGTGTTGAACACCAAGGCTGTTGTCCTTCCCCAGTTAACCTCTAAGCTTCCACCAGTTCCTCTTCTGCCTTTTATTTGAAGTAGTATTCCTCCTCTTCATATGGCCGATCCGGAATTTGACAATCCAGATTTGGTGGATTTCATATTAGGAATGGATTTATTCCCTAAGATTCTCCTAGGGGGGTATGAGGGGGGGTGGAATACTTTCGAAAACTGTGATTTAATTTTAATCGATTCCATTTTTGGAAGGATTTTGATGGGCAATATTTTGGATGGTTCGCTAAAAGGATATGTGAGAAGTTCATTGAAGCAAACGATATAGAAGTCCTTCGTTCCAATCCAAATTCCAAGTTTCAACTAGAGATTATAAGAGCAATCAAATTAAGTAAAGAGCTGTTTAAGAGGCCAGAGGTGTTTAAGCTTTCTAAGATGAATCCTTCAGCCCTAAGATTTTTTGGTTTACTCAAAGTGCACAAATAAGATATTCTAATAAGACATGTTATTTCAAGTGTGTCCACTCCTAACCATCTACTAGCAAAAAGACTCGATGGAATTTTTAGACAGCCTTTGCAATTTTCAGCACAGTTCAGCATCAAAAATTCGGTTAATTTAGAGAGAAAACTCTGACATAAAAATTCCCAAAAAATGCATACTTGTGTCATTTGATGTAAGTAATCTTTTTAGATCATTCTTTTTCGTGACCTCTTTTTTTATTAATATAAAATTATTTTCCTGGAGCTTTTAGGTCACTAATTCATGTTTAGTCTCTTCCTCTTTTGCCAACGTTTCGCACATTTAATATGCTTCATAAGGGCTAAAATGAAATTTAATATTTGTTTTGTACATAAAATGAATAGTTTACAATTTAGGTATTTAGATTTTAAAAAAATGTTTACAATTGATTTTTGTTATTACCTCAGAGAGAGTTCCTTTTGAATGACTTTTTGTTGATACCGTCGTTGCTTTCTATTATTTGTTGGTCAATTGTTATAAATTTAGGAGTTAAAAATCGAAATAAAACTACGTGTTGTTAAATAATATCAAATTATGATACATTTTACTTAATTTGGCGATGTCTGTTCTTTTGGTGCCCCGGGTGCAGAAGCCCGTATTGTGTCCCTTAGATACGAGGCGCGGAAATGTCGGATATTATCCTGCTCACAGGTGACAGTTTGGTGGCATGCGAGTGATGGTCTCAAAATAATCCTTAAAATTTAATGCTCTCAGGATACAAAGAAGCTCAACTTGGCAGATGGAGTAAATATTGTAATAATTGACATTTCCGGCCAGTTTTGTCAGACAGATAATTACGCGCACTGCCGGGCTAAGCTGGCTCCGTCCCATCTGACTTGGTCTAAAACAAGCTCTCTCTCCTCTCCCACCGGCACCATCCGACACGACAACAGCTGTCTGTGGAGGCGACCTTGTGTGAGTGAGTGAGTGAATGAGTAATGTGGTGTTTCCTCTTCCCCCAATTTTGTTTCTAATCCCTGTCAAAAGTGCCCCCCCCCCCCTCCCCTCGGCCAGTGATATGGCCCCATTAAGTGATCTCCGCCGTCTCCACTCCACCCCCTCAATGAAGAGGAAGTGTTCCCCTTTCCACCCCCCCTCTCCCCGACACACTATAAAAGACGTGTGCCAGACAGAAGCAGGCTTCTTCTTCTTCTTCTGCTTATTATTGCTGAGTGGTTACGTGAAATAAGGCGAAGCAGGGCTGCTAAAAGGGCTGACAGGAGAAGTCGCGAGAGGTAGGTCAATTCCCCAATAGGATGGAGAGCCAGGTAAAGGAAGGAAAATTTGAGCAGCTGGAATCGGGAGGAGAGCCACTCAAGTCTCTGCCGTCAGGGAGGCCGCCCTCCGCAATCGTGCAGCCACAGCCACAAGCCACAGTCACCATCAGGAGATCAATCATCATCACCGGCCACATCATAAGAAAATGTGACCTGATAAGTACTGCACCCTGCCCACAAATCCCCCCCTATTCCTCAAGTGAAGGAGACAAAACTGTGAAAGAAGAGACAACGTCCATATCATGTTTTTCCGTATTAAAAAAAAAAATTTCCCCTTTCTTCCCGTCGGTATGTCGTGTGAGTTCGTGTAGAATTTGTGAGAATTAGTAGGGACATTTTTGATTTATTTTATTGTGTGAAATCTCACTTTTGGACATACTAAATATTGTTTCCGCCTGGTAAAAGTTTAAGAACGATAAGACCAGTGTTAAAAGGAAGTCTTTTTGTTTAATGTTTTTTTTTAACTTCCATCTAAAAAAAGAGATTGTGTTTATATGTATTTTCTTGTTTGTTCTTTATAATCTCAATTAAATCGTTATGCAAATTTAAATGGTGTGTAAAGGCTCCTTTAACACCCGGTGCAACCAGACTCTCAAATCGCCCCCCCACTCCACCCCTCCCCTATCCATTCCCCGTATTTCCCAGGTGCATGGGATTTTTCCTTCCCCACACCCCCGAACCTGTGCACCTCAAATCCTCCCAATTCATATTCTCCCGATTGTGGTCGACGTCGGAGACCACAGTATACATTACTACAATTGGTATATTCTAAAGCACTAACCAATCAACACACAACTCTTTTCCATCCACCTCTATGCTCAAAGGAGAAATGTTTTTCAGCTGAATGCCAATGCATCCATCGCACAATACACCATCTCACCTGCTTGACACCAAAGGCGAGGGCACCACTGGTCGTCTTGTTGAGGTCTTTGTCCAGCAAGTGGTCCACATTTGACTGGAGATCCAGCCA
Source organism: Ceriagrion tenellum (assembly GCA_963169105.1). NCBI lineage: Eukaryota > Metazoa > Arthropoda > Insecta > Odonata > Coenagrionidae > Ceriagrion > Ceriagrion tenellum. The sequence goes on from OY720641.1 coordinate 28,026,719, forward strand.
CACACTATTCAGCTTCTCCACTTCATCATTTCCCCAGACATGAGAGAGCGCATCCTTCACAGCAGAGGGCAACACCAGCAGCAGCAGCAGCGAGAGAGAGACAAATGAGAGGGTCAATAGAGAGCCTACAACCAAGAGCTAACAAAAAAGCATATACGTACAGTAGAATCTTGTTGCTACGTATCTTATTATTACGTAAAACTTGTTCTTACGTAAAGCATCAAGCAGACCCGGCCGATTTCCTATGTTACCTCATGTAAAAACCTTGTCTTACGTAAAATTTGTTGTTGTGTTATTACGTAAGGCTCTACTGGCACCAATGGAAGTCATAACTTCGTTACTGCATAAAAAAAAACTCGAAAAATGTGATGACATTATATTCAACAGGTTATTCTGTTTGAACTAAATGCACTTTAAGGCTTACGATGGCTTCTAACGGCTGCACTCAGCTGTGCTGACCATTAAAGGCTGCGGTCCTAAACTCCCCACAAACGCTCCGTAGCGTTTGGAGCGAGCTTCCGAGCGGTGCGTAATTCACTCCGGAGCGCTACGATATACACTGTGACGTCACCAAATATGTCATCACTTTCTTTCCCGCCACGCTCCCAACGCTCACGGATGAAACTAGGGTCTGCTGGAGCGAATCATTTCTCGAGGGAAAGTCAAACTAGTAAGATGGTGGAGCTTAAGCTGTACGACGAAGCGACAGGGACTATGTTTAATCTCAAGGTAAACGAAGAGGTTTACCGACAAACGTACGAAGGTATGAACTGATTTAATTTCATGAATTGTTTTTATATGCATTTGTTTTTGCGTAATATGCAGATGATCACCTAGCATTGGCTGATAACTGGCCTAAGGTTAATGGTTTTGTATTTAACGGGGAAAAAACTCAAAAGTTAATATGTAGCATGAAGTTCGCCTCAGGTTATCAGAATCCAACAAAACTTCTTGGATTTTACATCGATACCAAACTCACTGGAGCTATCACAATTACAGCACAAGAAATAATAATCTCCTATTCCTTAATCAAAACAGATTATCTAAAACTCAACATTCTCTGCCAAATTTAGGTATCAGGCCATTTAACCATCTACCAATTTCAGCCCAGAATGACCAGCTTGACAAAATTCAAGAGTGTGATTCACTCCTGGCTACCATATTTCTTTCAATTGTGAGTAATATAAATTCACATACAAATGCTAACAACCCTCAATCAAACCACAGCAATAAATTGAAATTGTGCTTCAGCAACTTTTTGCACGGCTTTTGTCTCTTCCTCTTCCGGTTTTGCTGCGCCGTATCATCGAAAAGCTTTCTGAACTACGTATTACGACCGTCCGTACATGCATTCAGACCCAATGTTCGTAGTGTGAAAGGGGCTTTAGGTGAGACAGAAATAAAGTATGATGTGCGACGCCATCGTGGATATAAAGTAGCGTACGCTATGTATGAGTTATGGTTCTTGATGCCGTGTTATTCGATGAAATTAATGTTAAACGTAAATTTATGTAATATTTAGCGTTAAGAAACTCAGCTGTATTCCGTCCAATACAATTTCTTTACGCAATCTTTTGTAAATAGTAAATGATTCAGTCCGTTATCGCAAGTAAACCTATGCGTACACGGGCATAGGATTGATGCAAAGAACATGATTAGTCGATTATGCTTTCTTATTGGACATCTAGAATTATATTCACGACTTGATAATGATCCATCCCCTCCATGATAACGTGCCGGCTAGATTAGCCGACGCCGTTTGTCATGTCTCCCTGGCAGTATCGATAGTCTTACGTATTGGTACGTTTGAAGTTGTTAGCCCTATTTAAGTTAAACTTCAAGATCTCCTTAAAGACAAAAAAATTGTAGGTCTTCAAGGTAATAATAACCTTTTGACAAAAATGGTTGTTTTATTAAAAAAAAACTTGAGACTGCAAAGCGTCGTCGATATTAACTTACGAAATTACCTTGTGAATTAATTTATTTGCATGCCATTTTCCTTAGAGAAAGTAAAATTCAATGACAAGGATGCAGAACTTCGAAATATCTCTCCGACGACGGCGCCCCACGGTCGTATGCATCCGTATATGGCTCATCATAAAAACAAAAGACTAATTCCGGCGCACCACACACTTAGCACGTCTGTAAGTACATTGTTTCATGAAACAAAGTCATTGGAATACTAAAGCCCGAACACAAAGTCACACAGAAAGTGGCTCTTTCTCAAGAATACTTCAATCGCAGATATTTTTAGATTTTGGGGCGATACAACGTGCGACTGTAATCGTCCGCGCTTGGGCATTTCAAAATGGACATGCCATTAGTAAAAAAATCTAGGAGAGTCATTTCTCTCAATGAAGAATTAAAAATGATTCATGAGTATGACAAAAGAGATACCACCATGAGTGAAATTGCTCGCAGTTATTAGGTTCCGGTTTCTACGTTGTCATCAATTTTTAAGAACAGAAAAAACATTGAAAAAGCATTGGATTCAGGAAAATCGCTGAATCGAAAAACAATTAGAGGGGCCAAACTTCAAGATCTTGAGATTGCTCTTTTTGATTTTTTTCTGAAATGTCGCGATCTTCTCTTCTATGTATCTTCAAAAATAGAATTGTTGCCATTATATGTAAATGTAAAAACTTTCAATTAGTAATCCAAAGAAAAACATTTAATTATCAGTTTCAGCCTATGATTCATTAAAATGTATTAACCTAATATTGCAGGCCTCAAAATTGATACCATTGCAAACTTTTTAAGAGTAACTTGTTGTTACATAACTTGTTATTACATAAAGGCCCATTTCACACCCCCATGCATTTACGTAATAACAAGATTCTACTGTACTTACTCATAATACAGTTACTAGGCATAGTAATTCAGATGTGCACCACAGGGTCCCATTTGGATTGAAAAACAGTGGTGCGGTTTTGATACGGTGTATGGATGGAGTCATGGGGAATGACACGTCCGAGTACGCTAAGACTTATGTAGATGATGTCGTGGTATTTTTCAGATCGTTTGATGATCATTTGACCCACTTGAGAAATGTTTTTGAACGCTTGGAGAAAGCGAAGTTAAGATTGAATCTCTCGAAATCGCATTTTTTTCAAAGAGAGATCACTTTCTTGGGTTATGTTATTAGCGTCAATGGCATCAGCGCCAACCCCGAAAAGGTAGAAGCAATCGTCCAATATAAACGGCCGAAAAGCATTAGAGACCTCCGCGCATTTTAGGTGTCTGTAATTATTACTCTCGTTTTTGTCGGAACTACTCGGAAAAGATCCACCCAATGCTCAATCTTTTGAAAAAAGGGAATAAGTGGATGTGGACGGAGGAACACGAGAGATCATTCGCCGCCACAAAGACATTGCGTGAGTGAGTGCGTGCGAGTTTATGAAATTTTTGTGCATTAGTTTAGTTGTAAGATATCATTTCAAAAAAAGGACCCCCCACCCGTGCACTTCAAACCCTCCCAATTCAAATTTCCCTGATTGTGGTCGACGTCAAAGTCGGAGGCCACAATACGAATTATCAGTTTTACTTTTCGTGCGACAAAATCTAAATATGTTTGTTGTTAATTCTGATCTTCATAGTTACAAAACAAGAAACATGAAAAGTCTTTACTACAATTCCACAAGGACTAACATAGCTAAGTTGGGACCATGAGAAATGGGTCTCACAATATATAACAAACTTCCTCAAAATGTAAATGCCATTGTGTCTAATGAGACATTTAAAAAAAAGGTAACATGTTTTCTACAGGGAAAGCATTACTATTCAGTTAATGAATATCTATTTGAGTCAACGGTATAATTACTTTTTGTTACTCTATTATGCAATTATTGATGATGCGCTACTAAAATTGTGTATCTCTGTAATGCGTTCATATCTTTGCTGAGACATATGATATTACTCTATGTTTTTTGTGAACCAACTATGCTAATATTCTTTATACTAATGTATTTTTCTGACCAGTTTTATATCTTCTTTGAAAGATCCTTAGACAAATAAATTATGATTATAGCTTACAAACTCATATTTTCCCAAAAAAGGTAAAAGTAGTGATTTAAAAGAGTGTGGAAAGAGGCAATTGCGAGCACAAATTCAATTTTCTGCCGACATGACACTGAATGCTAAGTATGTCTGCTTTGGTTTTAGAAGATATTAGGAAACTGCTAACACAAGGAGTGAAATGATGTGGAATTTCAAAATACCCATGGAAATCACTTCATAATAAATGAAAGACGAAATGCAGACTGCTCTTTAGGGAGAAAGGAATCACAATGATTGCCTTCGATTCTAAAATGGTAAAAATATTTTAACATAAGTAACGAAATATGTCAAACAAGTAGAGGTTAAACAACCCCTATATACATGAGCAGGATCTGACACGTGTGCATATTTCTAACAAAATATTCTCTGAAGCTGCCATCCGCTGGACAGAGAGCATACTTGAAGGATGAAGGAAGGTACATTAGAAACTCCCAGTGAGATATCTTGTCACGCCCAAATAGAACAACACCAATTCGAACATGGCGATATATCTTGTCATCCCCAGGCAAGTGGTTAAGTACCTCGAACATTCGAACACTATACATGCTAATAATTTAATTGAATTAGATTGTACAGAAAAAAGATTACCAGAGTCAGTCAGTTCCTACAACTCCACAAAGTATGGAGTAGATGCACTAGACCAAATGGCAAGGGAATACATCATATGTGCTGCATCTCGCCAACGGCCTGTGCAAGTTTAATATAATATCCTAGATTTAGTTTCCATTAACGCATGGGTGATAAACGAAGAGGTCACTTCACAAAATCATCCACCATGAATTCACTTTGACGCTAGCTGAAGAACTATGTGGTGAGTATATCAAGTCATAGCGTGGGCCAGCAACTTTCATTTCATGTAAACTAATTAGTAAAAGACATCAGCATCATGTGCAAGCTGGCATGGGGAATAAAACTATGGTGAAATGTTCAAGATGCCAAAAATATACTTGCGGAAAATGCACAGCAAGGAGTGAAAAACAGATTCTATATGTTGCGTGTCATGAAAAATAAAGTCTGGGATGGAAGAAATGATAAAAATATGCATGGTTTAATGCTGTAACTTACATTATATCACTACTCCCTGATTGTAAATAACATACTTACATTTACTCTGCAAAATGTTTACACATGAAACTACCATAATCTACAACGGTTTATTGCACAATAGGTGATAAATCTGTGCATCCCAAAGTCGGTGTTAAAGTTGAAAAGCTAAATTATTTATAAACCTTATTCATTAATACAATGTAGATTGGAGTGAATAATAAAATAATCTCACTTCAAAATAGAATATATGTATACATGAAGTTATTCGTACACACCACCAAAATTAGAGAAAACACCTACCGGTCAAAATGACCGCTGCCGGCGCTTTTAGGTATGAAGAAACTACAGCGCTTCTAGTGATAAGACTTATGAGGAGAGTGATGTTGCTATTACTACTTCCTACTAATAATTACATGACAATTTTCCATTTGTTAATTATTTCAAACTTATGGTTAAATCATATAAACATCTTCAAATAAAAGAGTTTTAGGTTTTTTCCCACTTGAGACCAGAAGTCTTGCCGTCCCAAGATTTCTGGATTTGAAATCAGTCCTGTACTGGATATTAAATTTTGATATCCAAATTTGAGAAAACTAATATTGATTCCATCTCCATTTTTTAGCATGGAATTGAGCCAATGTAATTTGCTTGCATGAACACTTGCTGAAAGTGGAAGAAATGGACTCAAATAACTTTGGTGCTTTCTCTCACACATCCAGTTTCTGCTGCAAGGAGAAGAATAGCATAGTTCTTACTTTTGCTAGTGAATGCCCGAGTTTCAAATATTTGTACAAGTACTCCAACTGCATTGAGCTTCATCATGATGTAGCAGCAATGGAAATACTAGATCCAAAGACAATGATAGTCCCTCTATGCTGGTCCCCCAAAGATGATTGACATTTGTGTTTGGAACAGCTAGAAAAATTTCTTATGTTTCTGAAGTTATTTAATCGGTAGCATTATGATTTGTGGTGATTTTAACATTGATATCACTAGCAAAGTAAACATCCTTTGATATGAAAAACGTATTACAACCTTTTGGCCTTAAATTTATAAACTATCAACTCACCAGGATCATGGCAGTTCTGGATAACATTGCCACTAGTAGTGGATGGGACTTAATGTAGTTTATATGTAATTGACCCAGAGTTATCTGACCACCTTGCTAATGTAAATCTCCATTGGTAATAACTACAGTAGAACCCTGAAAAGAAGTCCCTCCCCTTTAAAGCAGTTTAATTCTTCCCATATAAAGCCTAAGTGAATTCGCAAAAAAAAACCTTAAGGCAAATACCAATTGTTCCCAGGCAAGAAGTCCCAGCTCATAAGCTCAAAGGTCATAACCAAAGATACATGAATAACACATTTTTATGAAATTCTACCAACATAATAAGTTTATCATATTTACACAAGAATTTTGATTATTGACGACATCATTTTAGTACTAAATAACATGAGCCAAACAAGCAGTATAGTCCTGTTCAGAAAATTCTTACCACCCTGGAGCCATCCCAAGTTGATGGCAATGAGGCAATGAAAAAATTAATTGAATCTGGCAATGTGGCTTCAACCTTGGTCACTAAACTTGTTTAAATGAAGAAAGAGCTAAATCTTACATTTACAAAATATCAAACCATCACAAGGGAGAGATTTCACCTTAGCTTCTTGGGCTAAGTTGTCCATATTCCCATCCTGCAGAGCCTTTGCCAGATGCAGCAAAATCATTGAATCCTGGATTATGCTCTTGTACGTGGCACACTGTGGTGGCTCTATGATCTGGTTATCACGATACTGGACCTGTTGTCAATAGAGACATCAGAGAGAAATTATTAGAGAAATCATTTCATTTCTTTAGTGAGACATGGACATTTCTTTGGGTAAGTAAGGAGATTACAAATCAATTGGCAGTGGTAAACTGATAAATATTCAGGAGAGAGAATGAATTGATGCCCCAAATAGTGCACAGAATCATTAGAAATACGAGGTGTGACTAGAAAATAACGGGACTGGTTTTCTGTAAAACAAACGGCGCGAGCCTCAAGGTCAAACACCATATTGCCGAATCGCCTGACAGTCCCCCTCCACATTCCAGTCGGTTGGACGACACTAGCTTGCTCAGTTGGGCCACAGCCTTCGTTCGTGTAGGACCATGTATCTGCCGCTCATCGGAAAAATGGTAGGCATTTTAATTGAGCAACGTGTCAATGTAAAATTTTTAGTGAAACTCAGTAAATCCGCAACAAAGACCTATTCTCTCATACAATAAGTGTATGGGGATGAATGTATGTCACATACACTGGTTTTTGAGTGGCATAAACGTTTCAAAGAAGAGCGAGAAGATATCGATGATGGTACTCGCCCAGGACGTCCTTCAACTTCGAAAATGGATGAACACATTTGATCTGTTTGTTGCAGGTCATTTTTCATTTTTTATTCAAGTGAAAGTTAACTCACGAGTTTGTTGAGCTTGGTAACTTGGTTTTCGGGCAAAACTCAATGACACAGCTGCTGAGAGAGTATAATTAAATATCCTGATGTTTCACAACCTTTAATTTATTAGCAACAAACAATTGCTTATCAATTCGTTTCTATTAAGGAATATGGTCATTAATAACTGGAAATACGAACTGTCCCCAAAGCAGAATGTGTTCAATCTTTCTGCAATGATTGATGGTAAGATGAAAAACTTTCTGCAAGTGTGGGCGTTTTAGTAATAAATTAATCATGGAGGTTATATAGATGAAATAGTAAAAAATCACAAATGATCAATTCTTTGTTTTCTGTGAGCTTAGTAAATAGCGTTCCAATATTTTTTTCAGTGAATAGGATATCTGCTTTCTGCAGCCCTCATTTTTGTTCTGCGACAATTTTGCAACATGTTCTGTTTTGGGGCGAACTGTAAGTTTCGATATATACTCTCAAAGTCAACATACAGTACCTATATTACGTGAAGTTTTGAAATACGAAGGTCGCTACAAACGTTTTGAGACAGACTTAGTTTAGCACTAGCAAGTGACACCATTCAAGAAATGCAGCAACTAGTTTATCACACACCAAAAATTGTTCACTTGAATTTAAGAATCCATACAAAGGAATATCATTTTGACCACACGTGTATAAATATGCCATTGACCTCCATTAGAGCATTTATCATCAGCATTGGTAAATGGCAGAAAAATAAACACAAAAGGAGAAACAAAAGTATCCCACATACGTTAGCTATTGTTGATTTAAGTGGCCACTGCAAACCAAAAAATTACAGGATCCAAATAGCGCACATACAGTACTATTAAAATAACCAAATAGATGATACAATTAATTGAATGAGAGATATATTACCGGTCTTGCTGAAGGTGGGATCACAGTGATAGTATCAAGAAAGAATAAGTCAGTGGCATACGGCAAATCACTGTTCCTTAACACTGGGAACATTGCCAACAGGAAGTCCTTGTCCTTCACCCAAACTTGTCTCAGGAGATCCCTGCAATCATATAAATAATAATAGAAATTTTATTTGTCCAAAGATCTTCTACATTTACATAATACCTTGCGAGTCGCCGCATGGGCTTGTGGCAGGGGGTGTTAGGTCACCAGCCGTGTAAAGGTGCAATTTTTTAGGAGATGGAATGTTGACATGTACTATAGGAGTGTATTTATTGGAGCTCAATTTTTATTGTGGTTGCTTATTATTCGCGGAAAGAACGAGTTTTAGTACCATTCTGTTCAGCAGTGTATCTCTCTTATTGTATCGCATCTATCAGACCTAGAAATGTAGTGAGGAGTCATGATAATATTCTCCATGTAGCTCTGTAAAATATCAGTTCTGGATTTATCAAACAACCTAAGCCTAGAGTGTAGCCTACAAGTCTCTAGGGGCTCCCACCTTAATCCCTCTAAAAGTTGTGAGACACTGTCTGTACGCTTGCAGCAGTTTTTAACGAAGCGTGCTGCTTTCCTTTGTATTTTATTAATTTTTTTTGGTTAACTCTATTTGACCAGGGTCCCAAATGCTCGCGGCATATTTGAGATGAGGCCTAACTGGAGCGAAGTAGAATCTCTCTTAGACTTTTTCATCCAAGGACCTTATTATACGTTTAAAAAACCTAGTTTCTTTAATGCTGTACCAAATTTGTTCTGTATGTGTAATTCCCAACGATATATCAGAAGTTAAGGTAATTCCAAGACATATTACTGTATCTGAAGATTTTATGTTTACTCCACCCACAGTATAGGTATGGCATTTTTGTGATGACTTTCGCAGGAAGTGAAATGTGGTGCATTTGTTGATATTTAATTCTAATCCCCACTCCTGGCACCAGGAATGAATGTTGTTAAGGTCCGAGGACAGAGCTTCAAAGTCTAAAGATCTTATGTGCTTAGCACAACATAGATATAAGGCACGCTATACAAAAGTTTTACATATCAGGCCAAATTATTCATTGAACATTTATTTCACATTATGACAGCATTATTCAATGAGAAATTTCCTTGGAGTACGTTTATGAAAATTCTATCTAAGACTGAGAAGAATGTAAGCAGAGGAAAAATGAAAACAAAAATATCCCACATGTTAATTAAATATCAAATCTTTATGTGAAGTAAGAGTTTTAATTAATAAAGATCAGGTGACCTAATCAGTACAGAACCACAACAGAAGCTTTTGCAAGATAGAGTGAGAAACGAAAATTATTGGATGCAACAAAGTAATCTTCAAGTACAAATCTTCCTCCTCATTCTATCGCTGATGAAGGTACGGGCTACACACCGAAATACAGTAGAAGATCGATAATCCGGAAATCTAAATAACGGAAGCATCTAAACAACGGAAGGTTTTCCAGAATTTTGCGAATTTTTTATTTTTTAAGTTGCGACGCCGAAAATGCGGCTAAGTAAGCCGTTAAATTGCCGCGTCGGAGCTTGTGTGGCTTCGTGTCAATCCCACGAGAGCTAGCCAATGAATTCGCCCTTTTCATCCGTAGAATATCTTATTCGGTGATTTGGTATGCATCTACAGGTGATTCTACGCAACAGCATCCACGGCATCAACATCCGACGTCTATTCCACGAGCTTTCGCGACTTCACTGCGAGAGGAATGAACATGGCCTCCTTCGTACGAAGGAGGCCATGCGGATCGTATGAAAAATGGGTGTCACATGAATACCACTATTTATTCCATTCCCGTAAATACGATTACCTACCTATTTCATTCATTGTGCTGCAATCATCTTGGAGAGGAATTCCGAGTCTTTCATCTTCATGGGCGTGCGACTCCCACGGCGAAGCCCATAGTTTAGAGGGCCTTTTTCAGAATGAGTCATGCGGACTTCCCAGGTGAACGACTTGAGGATGCCGAGTTCCACCCCACCCTCCTCTCAAAGACATTGTGCGCAACGTACGTCAAAATTACTCACAATGTATTACCCTGTAAAGACCCTTACGCCCACAAAATTTATGCTGGCCTCTCAGCCCCCACAATGTCTGAAAAGGGTTCTCGTGAAACAAAATAACTCGGTGGAACTCGGTTCATTTCAGCATCAGTTGTTTGCTGGTTGCTTTCAGAGTGTGTTGAGCAGGTTGTGTCGTGAAGTGAAAACTCCAGCAATAGACGTGGGTCATGGAAGCAGTAGTAGGCTCCAAGAGAGAGAGAAAAACTCTCTCCCTTCAACAAAAAGTGGAATTACTGCGAAAATTGGACCAAGGTGTCAGTGTTTCACAGCTTCGTCAGGAGTATGGTGTTGGACAATCGACCATATACGACATCAAGGGACAAAGAGAGAAAATTTTGCTATTCGTTGCAGAGACTGACTCTTTGGCCGGAATTTCCAAATGAAGAAATTTACGTGGGCCAAGTAACAATGAACTGGACAAGGTGGTGTATGAGTGGTTCCGGCAGCGACGAAGTGAAGGCATCCCAATTTCTGGCGGAATCATAATGGAAAAAGCTAAATATTTCCACAAGCAACTTAATATCACCTCACCGTGCGAGTATACAACAGGGTGGCTGCAGAAATTCAAATATCGGCATGGCATTCGGTATCTGAAAGTTACCGGAGAAAAATTGTCAGCAGATCATGATGCTGCCGAAGAGTACGTCAATGAGCTGGCAAAGTTGGTGGAAGAACATAATCTTTTACCGGATCAGATTTATAACATGGATGAGACTGGTTTGTTCTGGCACTGTCTTCCTCGAAAAACTTTTGTTTGCAGTGACGAGAAGACTGCGACCGGAGCTAAAGAATCTATGGCAAGACTCACAATCGCGGCTTGTGCCAATGCTGCCGGAAGCCATAAATGCAAACTCATGGTTATAGGAAAAAGTGCTAAACCACGCGTGTTTAAGGGGATCTGGCAGTTTCCTGTGATTTACAGGGCAAATAAACGAGCGTGGATAACGCAGGAATTATTTAAAGAATGGTTTCATAGTCATTTTGTGCCTGAGGTTCGGAAAAATTTCAAGGGTATAGGGCTGCCGGAAAATTCAAAAATCTTATTATTGTTGGACAACTGCCCCGCCCATCCTCCCGCAGAAACTCTCATCGAGGATAATGTAATAGTGTCATTCTTACCACCTAACTGCACATCCCTCATCCAGCCATTGGATCAGGGTATAATAAATAGCCTCAAGTGTCACTACCGAAGTGAAATCATGAAAACAATTATCCACCGTGAAAGTCCCTTCAGTTACGAAGAATTTAAAAAAACATTTACCCTGAAAAATGCAGTACGGTGCATTGCTGAAGCGTGGGAGAAGGTTACACCCACGGTTTTGAAAAGGTGCTGGAGTAACGTGCTGCCGGATTTTCAAAACCACTGCGAGAAAGCTGACGGCCCACAGGAATTTCATGGTTTCCATCCGCCAGGTGATAACTTTACCCATTTCTTAAATTTTGTAAAAGAGTTGAATGCCGATATGAGCGATGAAGAGATAAAAGAGTGGAATGACTGTGACAATGATGCACCTGTGTATCAAAGCCTCACCGATGGTGAGATTGTGGATGCCGTAATGGGTTCATCAATTGAAAATATCGATGAAGATGGGACGGCAAGTGATTGCAGCACTGAAGAGGAAAAAATCACGACTTCTGATGCAATTACATATGTGGAAAAACTGATAAAGTACTTGGAACGAAGGACCTCTTCCAACGATATGGAGATATTTCACCTGTATAGGATAAAGAACAATCTCATAAAAGAGAGACGCAGCCAGTGGAAACAGGTGAAACTCACAGACCTCCTGAAGAAGACAGCATCACCAACATCCATGTGTTCAGGTGTTGCTGCCACGGATGATGTACGTCACTCCGCCCAGGGCCAATCAAGATCCATATGACGTGATGGTAAGCAAATATTTCAATTTCTTGGGATTTACGCCACTTCGGAACATATTAATAATTTATCAAGTTCATACCAAATAGTTTTTTTTCCAAAACACCCGCGATTTTCCCACTCATAGGATTCACTGCGACTGTTAACATCACATTTAAGAATTAAAAATCGGTTGATATTCATAGTAATGTATTCGAAGTGGGATTGTTAATTACCAAAACCTCCGATATGTTTACGCTATTAGTCGTAAAAATGATGTGGAATTTACGATAGGGGCATGTTGAAGAATATGAGCTGGCGAAATAGTGATGTTCTACTCGGATTGTAAAGTTAAATGCCATTTTTCTTCCATTTACAGGTGGCCTCATCTAGATTGCCTTCACGATTCGTCATTTACGAACAAAGAACTTTTTTAAATGTTTTACGTCATATAAATTTTATGACAATTCTTTGGCTATTCTCATTACTTGCCCCCTCATTCATTATTGCATCATTTCCGTAGAGTCGCTCACGCACTCCGTTTAACTACCTACCGTGTTGCAGTGTTGCCTACTTCCTAGGAAAGTGATCTATACTCCGGAAATATCGTAATTCCGGAACGCTTCTGGTCCCGCGTATTCCGGATTATCGATCTTCTACTGTATATGAAATTGTGTTCTTTTTGTGTGTGATATATTTCGTGTCACCCACTGACGAAGTTATATGTATACAATTCGGGGAACACAGATCCCAAGTAAAAATGAGCCATTCAGGCAACACAATCAGTCGTTCATTCACTCAGACCGCTCAGCAGCAAATACATACAGATAAATGTGCAAACAGAAAAGTAAAAAGAAAGTAGATAGGAACACATAAAATTGATAAACACAATGGTGGCGTGAAGGTGGAAAGATCGCAGATTCCAAATGGAAAAAATTCAACTGGACCTGGCATCGAACCTGGACCTCCCGATATCATGTCAGTTGCTCAGACCACTAAGCTATCCAGTCTACTAAGAAACCACTGGAATCAGCAGGGGGTTTATGTGAACAAAATACATTTATATTTCATATGAAAATTAGCATGCTCCACTATATGCAGCTTCAATTGTTGTGTCATGCTGCTCCTGTGGTTATTGATTCATATGTTCAGAGGTGTACATGTGAGGCCAATAGAAGGCCAGGTAGTGTTGACAGGTGAGGTAAGGAGATAAATTACAATAATTGGGGAACAGGTTCCCCAAGTAAGTTTCTGAAAAGTTATATTTGTCACAGGGGACGTGAAAGTGCAGGAAAAAGTGTAGCGGAGCACTCTAATTTTCATAACCTCCCTCCAACGACTGCTTCCAAGTGAAAATCATTCACGCCATCCCACCTGACAGGTCTATCATGGAGCTCCGCCATTGGGAGTAATCATATATTTCAATTCTGAAATCTATTTGCACTCCCGGGCTTGACCTCTGCTAGCTTTCTCCCTTTCCCCTTACCTCCTATTCCCCCCTCCCTCTCTTCCTTCCAACCAATCCCTTCTCTAAAAAACCAACCCCGCACCAAGTCAGACCCTCGACCTTCAACTCCAGTGTGAAACTCTTTAAGTTGTGAAACTCTTCAGTTGTGATCCTCTCCCACTGAAGAAGGGTTTTCACCTGAAAGCTTCCCTAAGCAGTGGACACCGGTGTTGACATGGATCGCCTATCTGTGAGTGTCCACTGATATTGGGGAGGGATAGAAAGGTTTATCAGTGGACACTCACAGATAGATGATCCATGGCGACACTAGTGTCCACTGCTTAGGGAAGCATATCACATACTAGTGTAAATTTCTCAGGCTCGCCACCGGGTAAGATTTTTATAGACAGCCGACGTTTCGGGTTCCGACTCGTCACCCATTCTCAAGGCTAATGATGCTTGTTTAAAAAGATTGTTTAATTTGGCGCTAGGCGGGGCGGGATTGGTCGAGCCCCGATTGTTGTATTGGAGGACCGTTGACCAGCGGGGACTTAGCTCTGGCGTTCTGAATTCTTCTCAGAATTCTATTCCAAGAGCTGCTGATCGTATAACCAGTATCCCGGTTGAAATTCTTCCTCTCCAACCTTATCTCAATCGCCTCTTTGGTTAAGCGATCCCAAAATTGGCTGGATCGCCAAAGAACAGTCGTGTCATCCCAAATGATCTTATGGTCCCGACTCAGGCTATGCTCAACTACTGCTGATTTTTCCGGTTGACCAAGCCGGAAATGCCTACGGTGTTCCTTCAGACGAGTGGATATAGTTCGCCCAGTCTCTCCCACGTAGACTTCACCACATTCACATGGGATTTTATATACCCCCGGAGTCATGAGGCCAACTGGGTCCTTAGCCCTCACAAGGCGGTCTCTTAAATTGGCCATAGGTCTATGGATGCTCTCGATATTGTACCTCTTCAGAACCCTCGAAATTCTCCCTGATATGGTAGATACGTAGGGCAAAAAGGCCCTGGATGTAGGTTTAGGCCGGTCAACCTCCAAATCCGATGTTTGTGAATTTTCACGGGACTTTTTGAAGGCCATCGAAATTTGCCGCTCTCCGTATCCATTCTGCCGGAAGGTTTTCCGAAGGTGGTCCAATTCCACAGAAGACTCTCTGCGTCAGATATTGATCTCGCACGATGTATGAGAGTGGAGAGGACAGCACTGCGTTGAGAGGGGTGATGGTGACTAAGGCCATTCAGGTACAAATCTGTATGCGTCGCCTTCCGATAAACGCTATGCCCCAGTTTGCCATTTTCTTTTCGGGTGATAAGGACGTCGAGGAATGCGATTCTATTATTTTTCTCCATCTCCATAGTGAACTGTATGTTGGGATGTTGGTTGTTCATATGGTCTAAAAATATTTTAAGAGCGTCCGGTCCATGAGGCCATATAATAAACGTGTCATCCACGTATCTGAGGAAACACTTCGGACGTAACGGAGCTGTTGAAAGGGCTTTTTCCTCAAAGTCCTGCATATAAAAGTTGGCAATGGCTGGTGACAGAGGGGATCCCATCGCAACTCCATCTGCCATTTCATAGTATCCACCGTTGTACTTGAAAAACGTGGATGTAAGCGTATGATGGAAAAGCTTCACCGTCCCGCTGTCAAATTTATCCTCCAGCAGCTTAAAGGTTTCAGCGAGAGGAACCCGCGTGAAAAGAGAAACAACATCGAAACTAACCATAATATCGGTTCTCCTATTCCACCAATGAATTCTACAAATGGGATGGATTTCGGTGTTGGTGTAAAATTCAGTCCTTTAGACAGAACCAAAAAAGTAGGTTCGTCAAATCTCTCACTGGTCAAATTGATCACTACCCGCTTGCGATCCGCGCGATTTTTCACGCGGGTTCCTCTCGTCTCGTCTGCCCCACCTAGCGCCAAATTAAACAATCTTTTTAAACAAGCATCATTAGCCTTGAGAATGGGTGACGAGTCGGAACCCAAAACGTCGGCTGTCTATAAAAATCTTACCCGGTGGCGAGCCCGAGAAATTTACACTAATTTAATTCGCCGGGAAAGTGTAAAATCATACATATCACATACTGTTACATACATTCAGACACCCTTTTGGTTGGGACCTAAGGTTTTGCTTCGTAAAATCAAAATTTTGTAATTTCAAGTTTCTACTGTATTACTTGGGAAAAAAACTCCTAATTAGTATGGGACACAATGGTTTGACTTCCATACACGTCTCATGAACATATCACATGTGAAATTCAAGGACCGCCTGTGATTGGAATGATGTTCATACTCCATTCAATCTAGACCATCAAGTATCAAGTGGCATTGAGGGACTGAATCCCATCCCTAAAATATAAATAGTTTGGTCTTATTTTAAAAATTGTAATGGCATGTTTTATAGAATCTTGGCCAAACTTCTGAAGATAATGCAATGGTACAGGACAAAAAAATCTTTTTGAAAGAATACCATTTCTGGAAAATTTTTATTTCTGGTTGTTGTTCAAAGATATGCAGGTGGAGGAGCTGTGACTGAAGGAACCAGCCCAACGCATCATCAAAAGTAACATTTCAGAGACAATATTAGAATCTTCAATAATTATTAGTTCTTAGTACTTTCTTTCTACTTCCAATAATGGGATCAGAGCTGTCATTAGTGTCAATCTCTGTAATGCACACAAACAATTTCTCTCCACCATTGCTAGGAAAAAACAAAATGTAAATCTCACCTCATCTTGTTAGGCATCATAACAGACTCTCCAATTTTCTTCACTTTTGTCTTCGGACCCTTCTGCCCTCTGCAAAGAAGAGGTAGGTATTCACTTGCACAGTATCACATGCAATCATGGATGAATGAGACTCTTAACAAACAAATCATCAGCCATCAGTAAAAGCAAGTATATGAGTAAAACATATGTCCAGGAAAAAAAGGTCAAAGTGAATAATGCAATGGATAAAGGAAAATACTACAGCAAATAAGACGCAGGCAGATATTACTGAATAGCACATTGTGGTGCTTTACACTTGTCATAAATAAGCTACACAGTAGAAGGTTGTAATTACAAGGATGGCCTATAGCGAGTGATTATTTAGCCATTGTTGGTCACAATGTTAAATGTATGTGGAGTTTGTTGGTTTATAGGAGTGGTGGCTATTTCTGACAGACTGCCATAATGAGTCTGTTTCACCATGATTGTCGTCCGGGATGCATAACCTGCCGGGGTCATTAGCCATGCATGAGACTAAGACAGGTATACAAAGTTTCAGTAATTCATCATAACCTTTCACTCGGAATGGAAAAAAAATTTAAACAGAAGAACTCCGAAGTTCTTTTTTGTATGGGCTCGCACGTTACGTTTTAGGGACTCCCAGGCCTTCGAGGGGCATAAGTAGGAGAGCGAGGAGTGGTAGGAGGGAGAATAATGAAGGAAAGGGGTTTTGCAGCATGCCCTTCCAGTGGAAAACGTGGCCAGAAGTGCTTCGCAATAGTTATTTAGTAAAGCTTGATCCCAATCTACTTCCTGAAGTTCGCTGCTTTTTTTCCAACATTAACAAGAAATTTCCAATATTACAAACCTTAGTCCAAGCCCCCACAGAAACAAAAAATTATATATTATGTATTTTGACACATAAATAAGGGTATTCAAGGGGGTATCCACAAAACTGCATTATAACTCATGAAGCTTTGCCACATGTACTGTGGCCAAGAACTACCTTGTAAACAATGGATACTTCACATAAGCAGGGTTGACGGCACAAAACTCCCATGGGGTTAGTGGACTACAGAGCAACAAAGGAGGCAAGGTTGAGGAGGGATGAAAGGAAAGATATGGACTTTCCTTTTTCCTTTCAGGCCTCCTAAATGTCTCATGCTTCTCTTGCCCCTCTAAAGGTCACTAAGCAAATGGGGGGTTCAGCACACACTACCTGACTAAGACTAATCTTATTCCCCACCGATTTCCTGGCCTGGGGTCCATCCCTACCCCCACCCACTCCCTTTTCAGAGTCCCTACCCCACCCCTTTCCAAATTGACTGTGCAGTGAGGGAAGAGTGTCTCACTTCCCCTCTGAGAGCGACACTTGCGATTGGCCGGACAATCACTTCCTTCTGAATTGGCGTAGGGTTTTCAGTGCTTTTTTTAATGACCTGGTGAAATTTTCTGCCAGGGATAGTTAGTATGACTATGTGGCAATTGATGTTTCAGCATCAAGTGCCCACAGATGATAAAGTATTCTTTGGGGGGACTGAAGTTCTGCCGATTGCCGCACAATTGCATAGAAATATCTTAATATTGCAATATGTTTTTGGACTTTTGCTTTGTGAGGAAGCCATCAGTTCTTCCGTTTCAATGAGGAAAATTTTATACTCTTCAAGGTTCTTAAATCTCTTTCTCTAAGAACCTGGTTGGTCTTGTCTTCAATACTATCAGTGAGAAGGGATAACAAATGAATCCAAACTACATTAAGGATGGTAAAACTTTGTACTTCCCCCATTTGCTATGAATGCAGCCATACTATGCTTACGTGCCATAGATATTTCAACATAGGCAAATGGGTGATTGTAAATGAAGCAGACTTTCCCATGTAAGAGAACAAATAGCAGATGAACACAGCTTTGAGACCAAGCAAAGAGCAAGCAAACAAAAGGAAGTAATAGCGGTAATTAGAGACTCCAACTCTAGGGAATGCCACATCCTTTCTTGGCCAGCAGATGGAGGTAATCTTGACCAGTCATTTCAGTGGTAGATGCACTCACACTGTGTGCCCAGGGTCCATTATTATTTTGGGCATAGGATTCATAACAAAAATATTTATTTTATTGTGGGGAAATATAAGCTCTGAATTGGAGTCGTCATGTTTTTTCTGTGAACTTTCAACTTTTAAATGGCATTCTATCATTATTGTTAACACAATTTTCGTGAGTGTTAATCAAACAAGAACTCGGTTATTAATAATGGTAAAGTTCCATTTGAAATAAGTAAATGCAGGGTGAAACAAGAAATGCACTTCTAGGCCTATAATTTAACAACATAGAGCAAATATTGTTTTGTAAAATATACAATGATCTCAACATACTGTTTGAAATACATACACATGACATACTCGTAATGAAAGTTAACTAAAAAGTTAACTGATTAATGTATATGTCCAAGAAGGGTCAGTTCCCAGGGTGGTTTCCAAAACTTTCTCCTATTATCCCAGTTTTGATTCTGTATTAAAATGCTCTGCTAATGAAACTTTTGGGAAAACTTACCATTAATTAAATCATTAGCAGAGGTGCTGATGATTAAAAGTTTAAGGCTATAGCAGTTGAAAAATAATTAATAAGTTAAGACCTAACAATTTCCTTCACAATAAAATTAAATGGTAACTATTTTAATCAATAATTCCAATCAATAATTCCAAGACAATATACAACAGATCACATGCTGTGACTGGAGATGGTACTGAGACATGGGTTGTGATTACCTCCACCCAGCAATCGAGGAAAGCGTCCAGGGGCCATCTGACTTGTATTCCAAGACAAAACTAGAAGCAAAAGTACCTGTGCGATTTCTTGTTGTGAGATCCCTGTATCAACTTCCACTCAACAACATGCGATGGTGCACTGGCACGCTTGCTTGTGGGCGACCGAAAATGGAGCATTATCTCGTTACTTGGAACAGCTGAAGGGGCTTTTCTATCAAGGTGATTCAAGGTCAAGGTACCGGCATAACTTTCAGAGTGTAAACAAGTAAATACCTTGTATTTATGTGCTGAAAGTCAGGAAATCAAACTCTACTTCTACCAGAGATGGAAATACCCTTGTATAAAATCATTAATTGCATTTACATAATTATTCCAAAAGAATAATTAAGAAAACGACTAGGACCACTCTTTCACCCGTGTGAAAGAAAATTTATTGTCAGATCAGTATACCAAAATGGAGTTTCCAAAATTGGCAATATAACAACAGTCCAAGCAGCAGAGCAGTTTTTTTATGGAATTATCTCTGTACTTTATTAATTTCCTGACTTGCAACGATTTGTACAAGAAATGCCTAATGTGTGATTTTCTCATCACAAAAAAGAATACATTGGGTAGCATAATTTGATCGTTCATCATACCTACACATCTAAAATCATTCCGCAGTTTGACTATAACAGGCAAAAGATTAAAAAGACCAGGCACGTAGCAAAGGGATATTTATTGAGATGTTTATAAAAAAATATTCGTTGTTACAAAAGGCTTATAAAAAGGCCAATATTATGAACCGCCGATTTTCTTTGTCTCATGAACTTCATAATAAAGAGAGTCTACTGTATATTCATCATGATGTCATCCTATATCTGTAAAGACCACATGGAATAAATAATAAATAGACTCCAAGAGGCCACCACACAGGTTTGAGATTAGGGAGGATTAGTACTCACTCTGTTGAATGCTTAGGTGCCACCTCCACTCGCCCAATGATCGATGTCACGATCTTCCCACCCAACCTCTTGATCGGAGGCATCGGCACCTTGCACAGTGGACACTTCTTCGATGTCGGCACTTGTCGTACAACAGATGCCATGAAGATATTCCGGAGCTGCTCAACATTCCTGTTCTCCAAATAGAGGCCCTCCTTGTCCAAATCACTCCCTGAAATCAATACACTCATAAATACTAGGTCAATATGCTTCCATCACTAGATCAAGATCTGTAATACTGATGAGAGGCTGGGGTACATTTTCAGTAGATATATTGATGGTTGGTTGATTATTTGTGGAGGACACAGAGCAGGGACGGAAAATACCTAATTAACAGAATGGAGAATTTTGGATAGGGATAATCTACACAATGCCCATTTGAGAGGAAGATTATCTTTCAAACATCTTCGAGCGGATAAATAGTAGACAAAATCATGGATTCCATATTCACATTGTAAACATGAAGTCACTACATGAGCTCTATATTTTAATTCATCAATAAGGTAAATAAAGAAACCAATAGATGACAACAAGGTGCTCCACTTGTCTCCAAACACCCACAAAGCAAAATTGAAGCCATATGAAGCTAGTTCAGCAAATGAAGTCTCATGAAAAGGTGGCTTCGATACCACCCATTACACAGCACATAAGAATTTTTTAGCTCGAACATATCAGCTTTGACCTTTTAATGTTATATTCTATCCCTTGTAAATGTTGTACATGTTTGTAGTGCAATTAGTTACTTTGTAGTTGTATCTATTACACTATTTTGCTTTGAAAACAGTTTTCTAGCCACAAATGTATTTGTCTGTTGTTTTTGATTACTTGCAACCTGGATTGTGTAAGAGTATCTTTATACAACTGACGAGATCTATTTCACATAATGTTGGCTGAACGATCAATAAAAATTATTATTATTATGTTGATATTGGGCAACCCTTAGTTTTCATAATTGCATCAAATTTCAAGAATGAATGGGTCAGAAAAGTAGAATAGTGTATTCGAGCATGTTGAAATGTGATGCTCAACTACAGTTCTTAGTGTTCTAAGCCCTCTTGGACAGTATTTCATCATAGTAGGTTTAGTAACCAATGATATTATCGTAATATATAATATTCATTATTCTGTCACTTTGTGAAAAAGGAGGCAAACCAGGGATTGAAAAAAGCATTTTACAATGCCTATTTCTATAACGATTCAAAATTGCAATTAATGTGTGTTATAGAACACATAGGTAAGTTTTTAGTTTCAATTGGTATCGAAACAGATGCTATTTTAGGCATATACTCGATAATACGAAGTTGGCGCGACCGAAAAATCGGCACTACGTAGTTTCGAGTTTCATATTTTTGAACCTTTTAATAAATCGCAAAAAATATTTCCCGTCCCTCATGACTTCTCTGGTCTTTGCAAACATTTTAAAACGGTTTATAGTTATTCGAGAAAGCATTCGAAATAATGCTTTTATATCTTAAGCTTAATGTCACAAAAGTTCGTGAAGCCACCTTTTCATGAGACTTCATTTGCTGATCTAGCTTCATATAGTAATACATATTTTGAACATCCTTAAACCTAGTAAATTGAAATTCTGTTTAGTCTTTTCAATTCTACACAAAGGCACATCAAGTCCCTAGTAAATTGAAATTCTGTTTAGTCTTATGAATTCTGCGCAAAGGCACATCAAGTCCCTCTGTCTTTCGGGTATTATGACCGACTGCTCCTATGGGCAAGGTTGACAGATTTCCTTTTAAAAAAGAAAGAACTTAAAAAATACATACATATAGCAAACTGTCATTATTCTACTTTGAACAAAGTAAGGTTTACAGTGCTCATCATGTTTTAGGCCAATGAGAGCCCCAATGGTTTTTTTCTGTAATAATAGCACATATTTAGCGTTACTTGTATGCACAGTATTTATGTATTCCTCAGTATTTTACCATAGATTATATGGCTTTAAAAATAGGCATAATCACCTGTGTTGAAACCTCTTTTCATGTCTTTCTGTTTATAGGAAAAGTGTTCAATTTTTTTCTACTTGCCATTATAAAAAGGCCTAGCTGGGAAACAGTGATTAGATAAAAATAACAATTTGTTAAGAAATGGGTTAATAGAAAGATTTATATCAGTGAGATAAAGAATCTCACCCCAGGGAAAGTCAGATAATGTGTGTAGCTTTATAATTGAGGGTGTCTTCCACTGTTAATAGTAGGTATGTTGTCTCTGGTGGTCTTGAGACAAATGTGTCTTCATTACCATAGCATTCAGCCACAATAATTTGTGGTCAGAGTTGATTGGGTCATCTACACCTGTACTATATCTATCCCCTAAGTCTATCTAGTAAGTTAGTTATGACTTTAAGTAGAGACGGTATGAATAGTGATTTTTCTCGAATTCGCATACAATGAAAAACCTCGAATACATTGAATATTCGGATACAGCAGACTTTCGTTAGCACATTCTTGACAGGACCCAGGATTCTGAATGTGGCAACCAGGAAAACATGGAAAACAGGGTAGGCATTCCATGGAAAGTAAAATACATATTAGTGAGTTGCATAGCTTTCAGGGGAATGTTATCCTGCCCCTCATTTTAGCTCATACCATAGCTGGTGATCATTTATTGAACAAATAGTTCAACCACCTATTCCGCCCCTCAAGAAAATACATACAATACCTAACATTGACGCACACTCAATTATTAATGAATAAAGGAACTAATTGAATTAAAACTAGAACTGAATCTCTTCAGAAGATGCTGAGAACCATTCATCTGTCAAACTACTTTTGTGGCTCGTACTTCCATTCAACAATGACTCGGCAAATTGGTTAGTCTTCCAACAGATTGATTCCCAAAAATAAGGTGGCACAAAAGTGTAAAAAATTACACTGATTAGAATTATCAGGTAAATTTTGAAGCAATCTCGCATTTATGCCTGGTACACTACATATAATAAAGTTCTTTACATTGCCATTACTGGTACTCCACTTCCAGCAGTCAACTTCTTCCCGTTTCTTGAGTGGTTGATATTCCACCTCGTGTTCACTACTACCTTCGCTCTGTGTATCCTTCAAAACACTGTCATCCATACCATCCAGTGAATCGGATGAACCTTCCTCTCCATTACTGCTCAAGCTACCACTTTCAAACAGATTACTCTCTGTTTCATTACTCTAGAAGCATTTACCCTTTTCCTTTTCCCTACTATCCATTTTCAGGAGAACAAGCACAAACGAAACAATCTTGCGTGCAATGCTGAACTAACCATCTGCATACGAAACATAGGGCTTATAAGCCATTGAAATTCTAGAAGGAACTGATGTCTCACACTGTAATAATTTATAATGAGGCGCAATGAAAAGGAAAATGAAAACAAAATATTTGTTTCTCGTGATACACTGTTCACAGCAAGATGATATCATTCGGTACATCCCTTATCTTGGAAAACAAGGGTCTCGTCTCTAAAAGTCGCATTTTATAAAATCACAAGAAATGAATCTGACTGCAAAAAACTACAGTAAGCATTGTGAGAAGAAATAAATCACCTCTGCCACCGTAAATGATGGATAAGGAGTGCCTATAAAGCAAGCGGCAAGGAGAAGATTTGCTAAGGAGTACATACAGCACATGTAGTAAATAACACCACCATCGGCAGTGATGGCATGCGGATAGAAGTGATTGCGAAGGAGCTAACTATCTGCGTGTGAAGCTCAGGGATGGTTGATATTTTAGAATAAACTACTGACTAGCCTTGTGATAATTCTGAATGATGTGTAATGGAAAACAAAATTGATAGCAAAGTAACATCTTCTCGTGAATCGTCGTTCACAGCAAGATGTTCTCATATCATTGGGCAGGCCTGACTCCTCCTACGGATATATAACATCACAATAATGAGCAAAATTAAAAAAGAGGGGTTCAAATTCATTTTACCTATATGACCTGTATATCTTTCTGCAAAACGACAGTGAACTTGAAATGTCATCGCTTTAATTAATTATGCGAGTTAAAAGACAACGTTGCATACAACCAGCGAATTGCCAGCTCTTTAATTTAGGCCCAAGTCCAGCAGGCTGGCAAATTGCTGTCTATTTAAGCCAATGGGTTAATGATGCAAACACAAGTATTTCATCACAATATGCAGAAAAGCCTTTGAGAAAGCATGGCTGTGAAACCA
Source organism: Ceriagrion tenellum (assembly GCA_963169105.1). Taxonomy (NCBI): domain Eukaryota; kingdom Metazoa; phylum Arthropoda; class Insecta; order Odonata; family Coenagrionidae; genus Ceriagrion; species Ceriagrion tenellum. The sequence continues at coordinate 28,051,224 of OY720641.1, forward strand.
ACTACTACCACACAGTTGAAAGTGGTTGCATTATCCATTGGTTTTCATTTTGAGATTTGGCTTCCCCTTCATTAGCACAGGTTATCAGTGCTCTACTTATGAGCCATACCTCGGATTGCACACTCCACATATGTCTCCAACTGTTGATTCACCAGCATTGTATCCGCTTTCAACAAGTCCGCTTGCCCTTCCATGGACATGTTCATGGACAAAGCACTAAGAACGGCAGTTTCAACATTGTGAGCCTCAACAATTAAGCCCAAGTCAAGCAGTTTCAGCTGACTAATCAGGAGAAGCTTGAAGTTTTCTGGAAAAAAGGGAAATAAGGTCCATTGAAATGTCACGAATACAAAATTTTGAACTGGCCACCAAAGCATAACAAAGCCAACTAATTAACTAAACAACTTGCAAAATAAATGTAATGAAGAACATGTCAGATAATAATGGTTGTGATATCAGTTAATTAATAACAATGAAAGTTTGTTTTACAATAAAAGGTATGAACTAGGCACTAAATTCCATGAGGTTAAAGAGAACTGTGGGCAACTAGTGCACACCTTGGACTACCAGTTAAATTACATGTACCGCAGTTGTGAACACCTCATTCCTTTCAAAGCCACAAATATCCAGAGGGGAAGAAGGTGCCTCAGTAGCTTAGCTCGCAAAAGCACTCTGTGCAAAATCAAGGGATCAGGCAAATGATTTTCTTCCAGGAAATTTACGGAAGTGCTATCACATAAAGCTCAGCTAGCACCTGTTTTGTATTCTTATTTGCAGATGACTTTAATTTTACCTTCAGAATACCACACGTATACAGATATAAGACCATGTTCAGCCATTGCAAAAGTTAACTCTTTTTCCAAGCAAAAGACACATCTCTCTAGATTCTACAGAAAGCCTTCAGGCAGGGTTGTCAAACAAAAATACCTTTTTTACTACACAAAGCAAATTAGAAATGATTCAGCTGGACTGGGAATCGAACCCAGATCCCTCAATTTTGCGCAGAGTGCACTATACAATTAAGCTACCCAGGCATCCTCTTCCACTGTGAATCTCATGGGGGCTCTAAGGAGCAAGTTGCCCCCACAGGTACCGTGCATATGATGCCAGAGGTACCCGTTTATGAGTGCTAAGCACCGCAGTCCATGGGGTAAAGCCCAACATTAAACACAAAGGTGTTTAATATGGACATTTTCAAAGAACCACGGAACACGGAGGACAACTTGCTCCTTAAGGCCCCCACGAGATTCACAGTGGAAGAGGACACCTGGGTAGCTTAATTGGATAGAGCACTTGGCACGAAATCGAGGGATCTGGGTTCGATTCCTAGTCCAGGTGAATGATTTTTCCACTGTGAATTTCACACAATTGTTAACATTCTTGGGTACATGGGTAGATATAAGTTCTAGAATACTCTCATCTTTATCCTACACAATACTCCTCCCATTTAGCCAAATATATACATGATATGCAGCTTTAGGACCTATGTCCCATGGGTAACTTCAGAATTCAGGCTTTCCCAGCAAATGCTTGGAATGTAGAGCTCTCGGGTTTCCAAATGGGTCCCGTTCACCATGGCAACCAAAGTCAACAACCGCCGGGCTTTTCTTGAAATCCTCATTGAGAGGAAGAAGGACATAAGCCTGAGACACAGCGTGTATCAGAAACCCACGCACTGACATGTACCTCAGCGGAAGAAGCAACCACCATCCTGTACAAAAAAGAGGTGTAATGACCATGCTTTTCCAACTGGCCAAGACTGACAGATAATGACAACCTGGAAGGAAAAGTGAATCACTTGAGGAGAACCTCTCTTGGCAACAGATAAGGAAAATGGGAGATCCATATGGCCCTGAAAGGACCCTTAAAGGAGATGAATGGAAATGCCGTGGATGAGAAGAAACCAAGGGCAGAGCCTGAATTTCTTTCATCACAAGGATGTCAAACCAAATATGAGAATGTTGGTCATGAGTATGGTTCACAAGCCAAAGGAAAAACTTAAAAACATTCTGGGGATAGCCACAGGCAACTTGGGACTGAAAACACCAGGTATTTACCACACCCGTTATGAGAGTGAGAAGGTATACATTGGAAAAACTGGAAGTACCACAGAAAATACCTGGAGGAGCATCAGGCTCTTCCACCCCAGGAATTAGCTGTGGCAGAACACAGCCATGAGAATGGACACAGGATCCATTTTTTAGGGGGCAAGGCTTCACCACTGCACTGCTAGTGATTGCGACCAGATTGTGAGGGAGAAATCAACAAGGAACAACTTGAAGAGAGACAAAGGTTTTCAGATTAGAAGCGAGTGGAAACCAGCCCTGAGACTGACAAGAAGAGGAGTGGGAAAAAGAGGACAAATCACCAGCAACTTGACCTCAATGACACAGTATAAATAAGTGACAACAACCTGGCCAAAACATTCACCCAGAGGATGATGGCAGATTATGCCTCACGTTGCCCAAGACGTTGATGCCTCTAACCACCATCACTTGGTTAGAAAACCGAGAGCTCTACATTCTATCTCATGGGTGTTGAACTGATTCCCTAACTTGCTGCCAGGGGTGCCTGCACAGGGGTTACATAGTGCAAGTTGCTCCATTGAAATTTTGGGTGGGAGGGATTTGGATGTTGAGAAATTATTTTAATGGTAAAGGCGGAAAAATATATAAAATTAAATTCAAAGATCTGGATGATGAGAGAGACAAACGCAATCTGAGGCATTCTAAATATAATTTTTTATTATTATTAGCCATTAGCTTTGTCGCGTAACAGCACAATCATTAAGACGCTTGAAGATACAGATGAAGATCAACAATCTGAAAAGGAAGCAAGAGCAACTGCAGAAGGTCTCATTAGGAAGTTGAAATACAATGAAATAGTTGCTACAATGCATGTTCCATTGGCTTTGTTTTAAGTATTAGTTCCTGTAACAGTGTGTTTGTAATCCAAAATAATCGACTACATCATAATTCCTTAAGTAATTTTAGACATGAAAGATTGTTAACAAAAGTTGAGAACTGATAAAGAATGGGACAAGATATCCTGTGATACATCTCAGTTTACTCTCAACAATGATGCTCAGCTTACATCAAAACAAAGTTTAGCAAAACAAAAGCGTTTTATGGATAAACTTGCGACTGATGAAAGCATTCAAGATCCATCAAAGAAAATGTAAGTTGATGCTTCTTTTGCAGTTATAGATTCCACAAGCTCAGAGATAGAAGACTTCCAGAATAATCACTTGACATTTCTCACGGACCTAGCCTATGAGTTTGAAAAAAATAAACCCCCTGAACCCAGGAAGATAGAAGATTTATGTTCGTATTACAAGCTGGATAGTGAGACTTTTATATCTGAAATGGAAATATTTTCTCGATTGTAGAGGACTATATTAGAAGATGGATCGAGACAAAATCCAGAAGATGGATCAAGACTAAATCCAGAAGATGGAGACGGGGACGAACATAAAGAAGAAGAAGCAGACAAAGATGCAAATGAAGGAGAAAAGACAATAGAAATGAACATGAGAGAATAATAATAATAATAATAATAATATATTTATTAACGGGCATTGATGCCCTTTTACCAAATGTTACATTGAGAATTGAGAATGTCGAACAAGTGGATAAAAGGCTTCATTCATCCTTATCAATGTCTTGTACACATTTCTGAATTCCATAATCTAACTCTTGAGTACAAAATTCTGCTTTAGCTTGCAGTTACAAGTTTCTATGCTGAACAAACCATGATTAGAATAAATATTGTGAAAAATCAGTTGCAAAGAAGAACGAGTGATCAATGGCTTTAAAAATTAATTAATTATAGCATCTGAAAACGATACTTTCAAAGCGATTCCACATGAGGAAAGAGTTAACAAATTTGCATTAACAACTTCTCAGAGAAAAAATTTTTATTACACTCATAAATATCATTGAAGTATTTTTCATGTAAATTTATATTACTTTTAGGATAAAAATAAAGATTTTTGTTTAAACTTAAAATCCTTTTCTTTTTAAAATATTACCTTTTAATGATAATATTATTTTAATTGATTTTTTATTCAAATTTAAAATAAGGAAGCTGGAAGGAATAACAGAATCTCACGAAGGGGAGGGAATAGGAATTTGGGGTGGGGGATGTATTAGCACTAATGCTTTTGAGGAGAAATGGCACCCCTGGAAGCTATACATATTGTACAAGGAAAACCATCTCTCTTTTATTCAAAAACATTGCGCTTCCTGTGATTCTTTCTACAATTATTGATATTGACTGAATTTCCAACTTACACATTATCTAGGATGCACCTTATATTAAAGTTAACACCAAGAACACTGCAAAAGGACACGACTCTTGATGCCCTTCCGACCGTCTTTTGCTAAAATTACTGTCGCAGGTTAATAGCGTTCCAGAACCCTCCGATAGGTGGCTCAGTTACCAAATGGATCCTTGTTGACAATGAGTAGTGCATTGTAGTGAAGGGAGTCCGTATTGAAAACGTGTGGAAAAACGACAAGAATTTGGTTAAAAATGGGTTTACGGTGTTGTTTTGTGCCGGGGGTGCTCTACAGGGTACGGGAATACAAGGAGGAGGAACAAGAGTCTCGGCATAATGAACAAAAGCTTGTTTAAGGCTAATGTAAGTTGACTTGGATGGCGATTGTTGCCCTTACCGCATAGTAGCCATTACGGTCACATGGAATTGTGACTTTAGAGCACTATTATTTCCATGAATGTATTTCAATCGTGATGTTTTTCTATTTATTCGAAATTATTCATCAGTTGGAGTCTCAGCTTCAACAATGGAGGAAGGCTATTCCTCGAAAGGATAAAGTCCTAGGGAAGCAGGATCAGGTATGTGAGCTACATTTTCCTCCCGAGGACATACAATTACCTTGTTTTCATATCTAGCCCGCCAGGAGCACAAACTTGGTGAAGATTCTACTCGCAAGTTTGACCAACCACATCAGCTGATTTCGCTAGCGGAGGTTTCGAAATATGTAAATTGGCATCGAATAACCGGAAATGAACTAGCTTTCGTATTAATTGAATTAATTATTATTTTAATTTACCCTGTTCCCTTATCTTACATAATAAATTAGAAATTTTAGGGCAGAATTCAGTATACGAATCCACCGATCACATCACTTAATGCTGTATACCTTTAGTGTCATTTATTTATTTCGAAACACTCTCGAGAGTTTTCTCGTCGATGGCTCGGTACCTTAGGTACATAAATCTACTATCAAATGCCTTCCAGTATTACTAGCTGTATAAATCATCATACTGGCGGAGAAAAAGGAGATGTAAAAACACGTATAATTAGCCCAGAGACGTCTGCTATAAGGATCAATTACTCAAACAGCACAGCCTGTGGCCAGAAGTGGAACTTCAATTACTTCGCTTCAATTTGCAACAGAGTCGAGACGGGAGTTTTCCATCCTTATGCAGTGTTCTTCGTTAACACATTATCTTGAGCTTATTATAATTAAAAAATGCCTATGTCAATAAAAACTGAATTCATTCCAATTCAATAAGATTACAGTTTTTTGGAATAGGCAATATAAAAGTTAATAAGAAACAAGTTAATGCAGGAATAAAAAAGTACACAAAGTAAAGCTATCAGTTTTCTTTACTTTGCATCTGAAAAAATGTAAACAATCAGAACTGATCCATTTGTGAATAGCACTTTCAATTTCAACATGAATATTGACACAGTAACATTGCATTAAGCTTCCCAAGGTTAAACACCTCAAAATTCCTCAGATGTACAGAAGTTGGTTCATATCCAATGACTCATCATCAAGGAAGACCACTCACCAGGGATAATGATGTGGTTGCAGGCAGGGCACGACAGCTTCAGCAAGGTCAGAACAGTCTTGTGGAACAATGGGTGGACTACTGGCACTGGAAGTTCAATGTGGCCAATGTGCCCCAAGCACCCATTTCGTGAATTCCCACATGTCAGGCATTTCTCATTCTCAGAAGAGGGCCCTTGGAGTAGACAAGGATTATTCACACAAGGCCTCAACGCCCATTCAACTCACCACTCGGAACATGGAAATTTAATGAAAAATTAAAAGTAATCACAAGAGGTCAGATTGAATCTATGAATCACCAACACGTTTTCAGACTTTATTACGAACAGATTACACACAATCACAAGCAGAGGTGTAACGCGTTTCCCTTTTTCTGTCAATTTAATGTATCATGCCAGCCACCACTATGGTATATGGCATGGGGTGATACTACACTAGGTGTGCAGTACTCGTCTCAGTCCAAGTATGAACCTTTCACATTCCCTCGGCCACAGACCAAAGAACAAGCAGGAGAATACTGTGTGGTCAAACAGAAATCTACGAGTGGCTATGTAGATGAACATCGTAGCAAGCAGTACACTTGTTAAGACTCCTTGGTTTACTCCTTAGTTTAATTAATTCTATCATTTTATGAATACTACAACAACTCATCAGGGATGAGGTTTCATAGATTGGATCTATTGCAACTACTATGGCCCTTTATTTAACGCTCAAAGTCAATTTCCTTTATCTTACACCTGTGATCGTTTCTCCCGCAACAGATTGGCTCTAGTAAAATATGTTGAACATCCAGCAAAAAATAGTCTGCTCCTAACTTGGGCAAATAATGAACCACAAGAGACATGACACGGTGCACGCGGAATCCCAGGGTTAGGATGGACTGGAGGATATGAAATTCCAAGATATTTCCAGTTTTCCAAGTCAAATTGTACGTTCTTAGGAGAGAGTGTATTTTTAAAAAAGGTAAAGGAGTAGGGGCAAAACATAAACAGTAGAACGATGGGGGATTAAAGTACCCCCACAAATGGAGTACTACTGCCACCATTGCTCTGGGAAGAGATCAGCTTCCTTTCTGATGATATACGTTGTTCTAAGGTCTCAAATAAATAGAGGGAAATCCTAATGCAGTAAAGTGGACTGATCATGCAATTTGTTGAAAGATCACTAGTTGCCGACCTGCCCAGAGTGTTACTTACACTGGCCACAGTGGCACATTAAACAACCTGGTATGCACTAAAAGTTCCATTTACCACCCTTTTCCACTGAAATCAGAGTAAAAAAGAGGCTGCACGTCTTACATGAGTGTCATTTCTCTCTGCCCTTCCTGGAAACCCCACAGGGCAGTTTGGTCCCTTGAATCTCTGCATAGGTCAGTTATGGGAGTCCATCATTCCCCTTCTTGCCATAGAAGATCAACACCATTCACTGCCCAACTCAACACCCTCTGGACCAACTTTCATCAGTGCATTGTGCTCACTTTGCATGTAGAAGTTTTTGTTTGATTCTTTTTAAGATTTTAAAATCATTGTGTCAATCATTTCAACCATCTGGCTTCGACCTGGCTTACACACAAAAACCCTGCATTAGGGACGAGCGAGCAACTTGAAATCTGAGCTGAGTCACGTTCAAAACAAAATCCATCTCAATTTGAGCTGCATACAAATGCTCAACTCAATTTTTTTAATGAAGAGTTTTACATTGTTCAAAAAATTATGACCCATATAAGCACAAATTATACACTATGTTTTCTGCCTACTGAACTTCCAAAGAAAAGTGGGTTCATCTTGCAATAAGAAGCAACATTCCCTACCTCCATCAGATTGCATTATCTAAATATTTACACTCATCAGTATCGGTATGTGCTGTTGTAGTGTTTTTTCTAAGGCATCATCCGTCTATATGTATTGTAAAATGTGACAGTTGATCACACTGGGTAACAGTTTTACCCAAGATGCTTTTGCTTTGTTCCTTTTTTGTTCTGTTGTTCTTTCCTGATTTCTGTCCGACCATGTGATGTGTACAGACATTGGTCTTCGGAGCTGTGCAATTTTGGCAAAATTTCCACTCATTTTCCCTGAGTGCTGAATGTACACTTTTATACTCAACAGCTTCTTCAGGGTTGGAGAACCTTGTTCCATGCATGCCATTTTTAAATGTAAGGAACACAAAATAATCACACAGGCCCAGGTTAGGACTGTAAGGTGGGCGAATCATTAGTTAAAACCTCTGTGGACTCCAGGAACTGAAGTGCAAGGTTCCCTGTGTGCACAGACGCATTGTCATGGTGCAGGACAATTCCCCACAGTCCTGACTTTGGCTGCCGTTCTTGAAGCTTTCCTAAACCTTTTGGGTAGACATACTGTTGTGTACCACAGAGCAGTAACAGTTCTTCCAGGGGAACAGTTGCAACATGATCACTTTTGCAGAAGAAATTTGCAACCATTTTCTATCCGATTCTTTGAGGCCGCTTCACTTTTGTTGGTAGATGTTCGTCAGGAAAAATCCCCACGGTCGACTGGCACCTACTTTCAAGATCAAACTGATAAATCCACATTTCGTCACCAGTAACTATGTCAGAAACACACCTAGAGTTGCCTCTGTCAAATTTTTTCAACATTTCTTTGCACTTTTGTGCCTCTGTCAAATTGTGAGTCACCAATCGATATGAAACTTCCCGAATCAAAGATTTTCGTGCAGGATTTTGGAAACTGCCAGCGATGCAATCTGTAATGAGACTTCAATGTCCTTAAATGTCATACAATTGTTTTCACACACCAGTTTTTCCACAGTGGCGATGTTTTCCTCAGTTACTGCAGTCGCTGGATGCCCTCTCCTCGACTTTCAAGGAAGTTTGACCTCTTCTTAATTCTTGAAGCCACCAAAAACTTCTCATACAGGTGGAAAACCATCAAAAAATTGTCCCCAGAGGCCCATTGCAAATGATCAAGGCTTTCAGATTAGTTTAAACCACTTTTAAAGTCATAAAAAATCATTGCATTAAAGTGCTCTCTTGCCGGCTCCATTCTAACAGCACCTGAATGCCGCATAAGTGGTAACAACTGAAGACCTCTAAGCAACGGTGATAAGCCAAGCAAGTTGCAACCTGCAAGTGTAACTCAGAAAGGATGCTGCTGTTGACCTGTTTTCTTCACCAGCAACCCGCAATACAGTCTGTCAGAAGTGTTCCAAATAATGTTACTGCTGAAGGGCTGACACAATCGAGGGGGGGGAGGTGGGGTTGTATTCAAACTGTTCGCGATAATTCTGATAATGTACCTAGGGATTCAGTCGGTATAAGCATGAAGTGCATTGATTTTGGTGCACTGAAAACCATGTAAGAATCTCAAGCAGCCTACCCATCAAGTTATTCTCTCTGTAATCTTGACAATAGATATGAATACCTTGACTGTGGACAAAATAAACAATACCAGACTTTTAAGTTATCCATCAATGTGGTTCAAACTCAACCACCCTGGCTTGTGATTGGTATTACAGAGTCTGGAGGGCTGATGGACCACATAAGCATCTTATTGCCAGCAAGCGGACAAAGGCCCAGCACCCGATATACCGAGTGAGGGCCGAGCCACTCATGGAGGTGCAAGCACTACGAGTTTCTCTAACAAGACATGAAATATTTCCCTTAATCCATGAGAGCCATTCCATTCAACTGATTTCACTGACATGTGGCCACCACATGACCACTGCCATGACACAAGCCTACATCTGAGCAGTCACTTCAGTGGACTCATTATTTTCTTTCATATAGAGGAACATTCAGTTGTTACCAAAAGAGTACCACTGGAATGGAAAAAAGCTCTAAAATTTGGGCAAATTCAAAATACTACAGAACCAAAGTTATTCCCAGTATTTCACCGCGTATTAAAAATAACAATTGAAAAAAAAATTATCCCAAAAATTGAAGATCCAGCTAAACGTAAAAATCTTAAGATATAACTCAGAATTTTCTCCCCAGATCGGATAGAAATGACAAAATAAACAAACACGGGCAACCGAATGGGAAGAAAATTCCTTCCTATTTAATATTATCATTGCCTAAATTGAGGATTAATCAAGACAATAAGATACTATATTAGCATACAGATCAATTCGGTCATTTTACTCCAGATTCCATTTTAACTATTCCTTCATTTTCCCTACATTAGTGTTCCAAATTCCACACTCCAATGATGTGGCTTGCTGGTCAGTACATAGATTTATATGATAGGAGTGTTACAAGGAAATTGGGCTTCCAAGGGGTACTCAATTATTTGAGAATTGTGAACCAGTAACTTTAAGAAGAGGAGAGATAATGACTTGGTCAAGATTTACCATGGAGAGCCACTCACCGAGAGTTTTGTCATATAAACCACCGGACACCGGATGACCCAGGGAGTTGAAAGAAAGTGGGGTAGTGACTTTCAACACACTCAGTTTCTTGATTTCATTGGCCGAAAATAGTCCAAACGAGACACAGTCGAGGGCAGAGTAGCCCTCGGTACACTTCATGAGGTCATGCATTACCTGTGAATGAAGATGTCAAATTCTGACTGGTCTACTACATCCTAAAAACTTCCTTTCCATGACTGGTGACTTTCACCCCATACCAATTGCCCGTACTACTTCCCAAGCTCAATACATTTCAGGTCTTCATCTTCCAACAACATTAGATTAAGCTAAAATTTACCATGCAGGAATTAACGTGTCTTTTTGGGCAAGCAATTCTTCACAAGCAAAACTATCAACATTAACCCAAGCCTCCTATCTAAGCAGAATACCAGTCCAGAGAAACCGACGTGACCGTCCGTCAAACCGTCGAGTGTGGTCGTTAAGAGGGGTTTCACTGTATTTTAATTTTTACCCAAGCACATATCACAAACATAATTCTTACTTTGAACAGAGAAAATGATGACATACACTAAATGCTTACACGTATGTAGAAAACGGCTGACTTGTTTGTGAGCATCAAGTGAAAAATTTTATTCGCGTACTACGCCGACCATCAAGAATGTCAATTAACAGATCTACCCCAAGCCTAAACTGAACAACCATCACTTTAAGAAATACTTTCATTGAGGTGCATTACTTACACTGCCACCAAATAACGTCTTTTAACTTGGACAAATCCGATTGCAATGGAAATACCACCCCGATATTAATACTATCAGTGGAATTGTCAACTTAAAAAAACGCTTCAATATGCAGCTAGTTACAATATGGTTACTTCGGCACATCTAAATAAAGCTGTATGAACTTTAACAAGTTAAACCGGTAACCAAATACAGTCAACGTAATACCCACATGGATTCGCGGCAGCACATCATGCTGCTGGAGCTGGTTGAAAATTCGCTGGTCAATCGAAAGTCGATGCGGTCGATCGAAACTGTGTGATTCGATAGTTCTATCGAGACGACGTTCTGAGCGAGGTACCACAGGGGTAGAAAATGAAGCCACCAGCCTTGCGCTTTGGCCATGTTCTGACTATGAAAACATTGCCTTCTTCCCTTTGTATTTTAGCGGTGCAATTATTATCGAATACGGGACCCAGGAACTAATATAACACGTTAAATGTATTTATATATTAATATTAACCTTCGTAGCTTAAAATAAAGCTTGCTTTGATCCTTCAATTCACGACAGTTCGTAGCAATAGAGAAAATAGCATATGCCTACAACATCATCTGCTACAATGCCATTGAAAACCTAATACTTAAAGAAAACCTCCAATTTCCCATGAATACTAAATGTAAATGTCGTTGGGGAAACTCCTGTGTATAAATGACAGTAACAAAGCTTATATATGTCTCCGTTTATCACAAATGGACGTCATGACGTATGTCAAGAATGCCTTATATATTACGATCATATTTATGTTCGTAATAATGGATAAGTATCACAAATGCATACAATTTCGTCTTCTCCAATACTAATTGTGAGTATGGCCTGATGAAGAGAGGCCAAGGACACGGATGGCAACTAGTTAGCCATCACATTGGATCATATTTCATCACAAGTAACTGTTCGGGCCTGTGGATTACCGATGATAAATGTAATAATGAAATGCAAAAGCTGCCCAAAACATGTAGTGTACTCCCTGCGAAAAGAACTCAACGGCAAATGGGCAAAAATATTTTATTAACACACCTTCAACACCTAGGAACTTTGAGAGAGTCAATAATATTATTAGCTGATTAGTCTTAGTAGTAGTTAGTCTTAGATGTCTTATTTATTCTGTTTTGGCAGCCAAACGCAGAGCAAGATGCCATTTTTCGCGCACAGATAGCCGTTTGCGGCACTCGCCTTATTTCCCCGATTTACGATGTAAAACGCGAGACTAAGACAGTTGTTTTGATTTTGGAGGCAGCCAAAAGCACGTTTAATTCGCTAGTATTCTCGACGGAATAATTAATCCACAACTCCCCCTCCAATACATCCACAACTGAGCCACAACACAGCCACGAAAGTAACCAGACTTCAATGCTTTTGTATAGGATCACCCAATGTTTTCATGATCACCCAATATTTTCATAAGCACAACATGGCTAAATGCGCAAAATTCGGCTTCAATTCTCCCCGCTGGAGAGAACTTCAAGGCTACCCCTGTGCAAGGTACACAGGGGCGGCATGAAGTAGGCACACGTTAACAGCGCACAAGGAATCGAGAGAACACACCTCCTTCATACAGCCTCCAGACTTCACATAGGCATATAGGCCTTGACATGCAATATGGCACCATCGCTTTACGTGACGTCAGGGGTCTTACCTAGCGGCTGGGGTCCCTCCAAGGTGTATAGAGAGAGGGAGGTGGTCTCAGCTGGGCCGGGAGATAAATGCCGCCAAGCCGCGTGACGCCACTGCAGTACCGAAGCAGTACCCGCCCTTGCCTTTGTCCGAGCAAAAATGATTTTTCGTGGGACTCGTGTGAGTTTTGAGCAGGAATGAGACCTGATGAGGGAACTATATGTTTAGATCTGGGCCTAAGGGGCTCAAAATCACCCATTATGATTTACTTTCGGACCGAAAGAGGCAAAAAACCTGACTATCATGATAAAATTTTGGATCGAGAGAAGCGCAAAATTATTTGTATGTTTTTAAGACTTGTCAGAAAATATCCGTACCTATAGGATCACTCTTAATGACTTGCACATATTTAATACTTCTAACAGTCATTGGGGAGCGTGATGGCATAGTAGGTTGAGCGTTTGGCTGCTGACCGAAGGTTTCCGGGTTCAGATCCCGGGTAAAGCCATCGGACACCCCAACAAAAATCTTCAGTACGAGGTGGACAAGGAAAAGGAACTGGCTGGCATGTTGGATGGAAAAGTCGTTATTTTAGTAACACATCAACATAATACCCAACAACATAATACCTCAAGGGTGTTAGGCAGGGGGTGAGATTTTACCAACATTCAATATGCTACATGTGTTCTTCACGCTAATAACCTCAGGATTAGCCATTCGGAACCTCTCAATACCAGAAAATAAAAATTACACCTCGTAAAGGTCCACTAATTTGATTAATTTCTTACGACCCAGGTTTCATCACGCAGTGACGCCTTCAGGTGACAATCATGACAATGATATGGGATCAACTCCTTCACATTTACTCGTCGAAATGTTTTTGAACGCATTTGAATCAAAGTTTTTTAATTCAGGCTATGATATAATTAAATATGTTCACTATTTGTTCAGATACGTAGACAATGTTCTGTGTTGTTGGACGGGCACTACTGGGAAGCTGGACTTGTTCTTCACATTCATTAATTCACTTAGCATAAAAATTAAATCCACAGTGGAAATAAGGAATCAACTATCTAGATTTGATCATTCTATATTAGATCATTCTAGATTAGATCATTGCGACAACTCGGGGTCAAATATAGCCCTTTGGAAAGTCACATGAGGAGAGCTGGTTTTTATCAAACGATAGGAAAGTGGTACAATTATCTCCTGTAAGAAAGTTAATAGAACTCATAGGTACTGAAATTTCGTCGATGTTTCGCTTGTCTCCAGTTCACATACACTGTGAAAAAAATACCAGGCAAAATGTAAGATTGGCGGCCCAGTTGATGTCACATTCAACTGCTGCTGCAGTGCTGCATACAAGGTGGGTGTGTGAGGCAAATTTTATAGACAAAGTAAATGCCTGGGTTGATGTTTTCAATAGCTTTATACCTAGTACATTCAATCTATTTCACTGTGGCTATGCAGTCCACCTTCAAAATCATGAGGCAGCTCTGATAGAATTTTATAATTTAATTCCAAGCATGCGATGCATTGGCAAAAAGTGTTTGCTCCCGTTTCAAAAGGGAATATTAATGTCGATATCTTCATTGAAACTACTTTTTGAAGATCTTAAGATGAATGTTGATATTCAATACATTTTAACTTCAAAACTGAATCAGGACAGTCTGGAAAATCTGTTTTCGCAGATTAGGCACGGGGGGGGGGGGATTTGCATGATCATCCTTCCCCAATGAACGCCTTTATGAGAATGATGATTTTGGGGCGGAATGAGGGCTTTCTCCATTGCAATTTATATAGCGATTTCACTGAAGAGCAGTACATGGTGAAGAAAGTGGTGAAAGCTGCTTGTATTAACTTGCTAAAGGAAAAGAAAATGGGCCTGGAATACACTCCCAGGGAAATAGACTGCAGAACCGAGGGATTTAAAATGTCATTTTTTTCACGTACAATAAGAAACCATAATAGTTGCGATAGATCAGTTCTGGGATACTGACTAGGTTAAAAAAGTTTTTTCAGTCGTGCTAAATACCTTAACATGATAATTAGCTACTAACCGCGCATGAAATCACCAGCATGATATACTCTTGCATGTCTTAGTACCTTTTAGTGCTATTTATCTGTCATATTAATAATACTAACCAATATTTGTATCTTGGGTAGTGTACTGCATGGTAGTATGCCTTCTACGTATCACTCTCCTAGTAACTGGTCTGACTGCGTACTGTTGTCCTTACTGCTTTTGGCCTGCGCCTGGCATCCGGGGGAACGTGCGCGGTTCTGATTTAAACTGGGATGAGTGCTGTATGCCGCGTGCCACACACCCTAGTGGTGGCTTGCACGGTATTCCGTAGATGTAGATTTGTAGCTAGTAAATCAAGCATATTATCTTCCCTATTAGGTGCCGTAGCAATCTGAAGTATTGCGTTGAATGAGAAAGTGTACAGAAAGGACTCACATATGTCTTTATATCTCCCCCGGGTAATTAACTGTAGGTCTTCCAATCTATAGAGAGAGCATTGAAATCTCCACTAATTATTAAATTTCTTTCGGAATTCCTGGACTTTGATGCTATTTATCTGCATTTATAGTTCTAAAATTGAATTGAGGTCTGTATTGGGTGTGGCCTGTAGTACGAGCACACAAATACTGTTTTGGATTTAAGGCATTACAATTAAAACTATACAGATATAAGGCTGGTCTCTGGAACAAATTCCACTTGGCTGACGATTGTATTTTTTACAGCGACAAGTATTCTGCCGCAGGCTCGGTTAATTCTATCTTTTCTATCAATGGTGAACAATTTTGGGAAGATTTTACTATCTGAAATATCGTTCGTCAGCCTACTTTACATTGACTAACACGTACATTAACTTCTATCTGTTTCTCAATAATGGTGGAAAATGGAGTATTCAACGTTTTAACATTACTTTTAGTGCAAGGGAAAAAAGGTGTTTCATTCAAATGAACCCTTCTGCTCCAAGGTTGTACTCCCCAAACTTCATACAAAAACCATACCAACTCGGCCGGTTGCGTCAGCTGTGTCCTCCCCTTCACATCTTTAATCACGTGAACTAAACGTACTGCTCCGGGAATACACAAACTTCAACCCCAAGTTTGTAGTAAAAAATTCAATTGAGTTAGCTGAAAAACTAAAACCAATCACTATCCCAAAAACCGCTAGATTAAGTGGTTTCCTTGGATATAAATAATTTGTTTACTTGTGTTCCTAGAGCAGAATCCGTTCTCAGAGCCCAGTTTCTACTCAATAACTCTACCATTCCCAAAAACCAATCAAAGGAATTGATCTCCTTAATTAACATGGTGATCAATGAAAACCATTTTAGTTTCAACCATCGGTTTTATAATTAATCAGACGGGCTAGAGATGGGTTCACCACTTTCCTCCTTCTAGCGGAACTGTTCCTTGATACTTTAGAGGAAAATCTTTTCAAGGTTTACAATCAACATGTAAAAAATATGGTTTATTGGTACCGTTATGTAGACGACATTCTCTGCCTTTGGACTGGAACAAGCCACCACTTAGACTCCTTCCTCAATGACCTCAACACCCTCCACCCGAAGATTTCCTTCTCGATGGAGAAAAACACCAACGGTACCATCAATTTCCTTGATTTATCTATCTAGTGTCTCAGGAGGGAGTCACGAATTTTCAATTTACAGGAAACCTACCATAGTGACCACATCATTCCCAACGATTCCGTCCACCATTTTTCTCACAAACTTGCTGCCCTTCATTCTATGCTTCACCGCTTCCTACACATCCCTCTTTCGCTCAAAAATTTCAATAATGACTCTACTACTACAATCAATCTACTAAAAACATTCAAATAAATCAACTACAAACAATAGTTAATATAGCCTCCAGCAATGGGTATAACCCCATCCATGTCCAAAAAATGCTGAGGAAAAAATTTCCCTTATTCCTTTCC
This sequence comes from Ceriagrion tenellum, assembly GCA_963169105.1. Lineage (NCBI taxonomy): Eukaryota > Metazoa > Arthropoda > Insecta > Odonata > Coenagrionidae > Ceriagrion > Ceriagrion tenellum. The sequence goes on from OY720641.1 coordinate 28,067,739, forward strand.
AACACGACCCTTCCCCCCCCCCTCTCAATCCCGCGTCCATATTTTCCCGTGTCCCTCCGCCTTACTCTTCCCCCCCCCCTCCACCAGATCATTCTACTGTCGAACTGCTGCTTTACCCCCGCCCACACCCTCCCTTTCCCCTCCTCCTTCCTTCTGCCTCTTGTATACAATGAAACAAGTTACAACGCGAGGGCGGATAATCGACAAAGTGAAATAAAAAGTACTTAACCCGTGTATTCCTTTTCCATTCCCCCCGCCCACACATCCCCTTTCTCTCCCCCTTCCTTCTGCCTTTTTGTATGTACACCTACCTGTACTGTTTGAACTGAATTTTTGTACCTGATGATGCCTCAAGTCGGTGAAACGCGTCGTACCACATGAAATAAAATATGTGGAAAAGTACAAAATTTGTATTCTTTAAATACGGATGCAATTTACTTCCACGAAGTGAAGCCTGAAACTGTAGAGTGTAAACATGAACTACAGTGAAGAAAATTACTTCCTCCAACAAGCACCACATTACCAGTGTACTACAAATGCTATAGAAACTACTAAAATAATCCATAATGTTACTAGGAGAACGTGACACAAGAGTCATGCAGGGGACATGCAAATCATGGTGTTATATCACTACTCGGCAAATTTAGAAACATACGTTAGGTGAAAAGCATGGAAGTTGGCTTATGAGGTCATAGTCATTTGTTCTTGACGTACGCACTGAAGACACTGAAACTGTTGGTTCTCGACCTCCAGTTAAATGCGTTAAGTATTCGCTTGATATACGTGGAAAAACTCGTACCATGTCTATGTCTATCGCCCAATGCCGATAACAAACAAGGAAGATGCATATCAAGTGTTCTATGCACGAAATTTGATAGTATTTCTTGCACAGCTTCGATGGAAAACATGGAAGGTAGTTATACACGACATATTCGTTTGCCATTGATGGACGCGCAACAGACACGTGAAGCGTCTCATTTTTATGGCTCAATTCATATAAAAAACCCATGAAGTAGACTGTTATATTTTAAATGCACGTCCATTTATTAGTATTTATTGCACAACTCCTATGGTAAATATGGAAGGTATCTGTTAGAAGTCGCAGTCACTTGTTCTTGATGTACGCGTAAAAACACGTTCAATGTCTTACATACGTCTGCGCATGCCGATAAAAAACAAGGGAGTGTTAATATTTTTGGACTACTACATGGAAAGACGTAGAAGTAAACTTTTAGAAGTTACAGTCGTTTGCTATTGATGAAAGCGAAATTTACAAGTGAAATGTCTTATATCTGTCGCTGAATTCCGACAACAAACAAGGAAGAAATCTATAAAATATAACATAAATATAAAATTGATAGTTTCTTGAAACCATCTGATCTAGTAAAACTAGTAAAAATTATACCCTTTTGATATTTCCCTAAAAACATGTCAGAAATATCCTGAAAATTGCCTCCATTATGGATACAAATAGTATTTGAGCTGATGCTTGTAAATGTTTTCCCTTTTAATTTCCCTATATCAATACGAAAATGCCCTTCCATATTGAGTGGAATATTGCATAAGTTTCGATATTCTCCCTAAAAGAGCAATCTTAACCCATTCAGTATTTGACGTGAAGAAGTGCATGCTTGTTTTGGTATGGATATGAAACTTATTTGATTGAACATGTTCAGGGATTAACGTATGTGGATCCCTGCAAGGATTGACGTAATTGTCTCTTAAAATAGTGCATATTTAACCTTAGCTTAAGATGATAGAACATCGAAACTTGCACTAGAAATATTATAGAGGTGGGGAATATTTGGTGAATTTTCACAAAAAACTCGTTAACTTATTTTCGCAAATATTCCATCAGCAAATAAAACGTTTTTTTTTCGAGGCTTATCGATGTAGTTTTGACCTCAACTATTATCAATTGAATAAATGACTTAAAATGACCTTAGTTTACCATCGAAATTTCAATAATCCGTCATAATACTTCCTGTAATAAAGTAGTCGTTATATACTATACAAAAGATAAAATAATACCGGCTCATGATTTTACAAGTATTTTATGTAGGAAATAAAAGTTTAAAGCCGATTTAAGCCAAGCTAATTGAATGATGTACTGAGTAAATTCTATCTCAAATACTTACAACCCCCACATCCGAAAAAAAGTTGAGGATTGGCCATCTGAAATTGGTAAAGAGAATGCCGAAACTTCATATAAATTATTAAATATGCTAATTTGAAGTATAAACCCCACCTCAGGATATATAAAGCTGTAGAAGGAACTACGATATTATAAATCGCACCAATGAAACGAGACGAATATCATCGTAACGCGTCTCGGTAACGAATAAGGTCGTATTATAATGGTTTATCCCCCTTGCATCGAAATGAATGTCACGTGTGAATTCGTACCAAGCGTTCAAGAGAAGAGTCAGCATCAAAGATTATAATACACGTCAGCATGGTCAGCATCGCAGAGCCATCTGGGTCGCTGAAGGCTCGACCGATATGTGAAAATCTGTCTTCGAGTGTCTAGCATGTACAGTGAAAGGCGTATTTCGTTATGTGGACTGTGTCTTGTCGATCCACATATTTAGCATTCGACTGTAAAACTTTCCGGAAGCAGTTGTTTGTTGCAGGAAGATTCTGTGGCTACCGTGTCCCTAAAAGTATACTCAAGCAGCCAATAACAATTAAAATCAAGGCGATAACGAAAAAGCATGATTAAGGTGGTCGTTTTAGCACTTCATCACGCGAGTACGGTTAATTGCAGTCCACCATATTGATAATAACTAAACAGAAAGAGCGTCTGAGAAAAATCAAACTGTCCGACGAATCCAACACTTAGCAGAGAGGAAGAAAGCCTATTTTCGAAAAGGAGAGATTCCTGTTTTAATGGATCAGAAAGAGGGGATTGAGGGTTTACACTGTTCCTGGACATACTTATGTGAGAAAGCCAAGCAGATTTTTGACGATCTAAGATCTCAGGGACCTTCGACAAGTTCTGTCCGCTACGAAGACTTCAAAGCTAGCAAAGGTTGATTCGTTCGTTTCGGAGGAAGTACGAGCATTGAATGTATAATAAGGGACGGCACTGCTGCTGGCGCAGATAGAGAAGCCGCAGAAAAATATTTTAGGCACTTAATGAACTCATAGGAAACAAAGGTTACTGCTCACAGCAGGTGTTTAATGTAGATGATACGAGCCTATTATGGATAAAAATGCCCGCGTGGACTTATATCACAAAGGAAGAGAACTTCTTGCCTGGACATAAGCCCATGAAAGATAGGGTAACGCTTTTGTTGGGAGCTAAAGCTTCAGGTGACTTTAAACTGCGGCCTATGCTCGTTTATCACACATAAAAATCCTAGAATCTTCAAGAAATATGAAGTTGGTAAGTCTAACCTAAGTGTCCTTTGGCGTTGCAATAGGAAACCTAGGGCGACACGCCCAATATTTAACGAGTGGGTGTTAACGGAGTTCTGCCCCTCACTCAACATTTACCTCGAGAGAATCCATTTGCCACTTAAAAGGATATTGGTATTGGACAATGCCCCAGGCCACGATCCAAATGGCGCCGCATCCCTCGAGGCGGAATTCGACTTCATTAAAGTGCAATTCCTCCCTCCCAATAGTACTTCTGTGCTCCTACTAATGGATCAGAAATTTATTGAAAATAAAAAAAATGAATTCAAAAAAAGATTGTTTTCCAAGTGCTTCGATGAGGTCAGCAGTCACGATTGTATCTCACGGAAATATTTCCGAAAATCTCATTATTATTAATAGTATTCGGTTAATCGCGGAGTCTCGGAATGGATATTCCACCAGATACCTCAATTCTGTTTGGAACAACATTTAGCCGAAAGTTATTCACAATTAATCAGGGTTTAATGAAGAGCACGCAATAAACGAAGAATCCATCCATACGGATGACCTGGAGAGTGAGCTGGTAATAGCAGAGTTCCAAGAATCGAAGAAAATAGCCGAAGGAAAAAACTGCAAGCGGCACGAAAACGACGATGGAAATACCATGGTTTTTTAGGACATTAAAGAATTACTCGTTACCTGGGGCACGGTTGAAAGGATTTCATAGAAATATCCTGGCATAGAAAGGACTCAACTATTATCGTGCGACTATAAAGATGACGTGTTTAGACCCTGCAAAAACTTCATCCAGAGAGAGATAAATATACAACCTTACATCAATTTTTAAATAAATATTGTAATTTTTTCATATTTATTGGCTAATTGATTGTTATTGAAACACAGGTCATAATTATTGCCCGCTGAAAGTTCAACTTAGCCTCGGCAATGCTTAAGGCTGTTGGTCTCCGAAGTAAACAACAAGCCCCAAAAAACTCTTCCAGCCCTGATGAGTCAGTCCAGCTGTTCCGAGGAAAGTGTTTTGAGTTAACGTTTTCACCTCCGCTTTTAAGTCGATTGTAATTCTCTATTTAATCTCTGAGGGACGTCCTTGACCGGGACGAAGATATCAGTGCTACCGGCTTAGCGTAAGGAAAAGTGAGATCGTCAGAAGCAATACACTTGCTGGAGATGACGACGACGGGCTAGCTAGACACGTCAGCTGTTCCGAAAAGTGCTGCGACTAAAAAACTCCCCTTTGATGCCATCGAGATTCATGTTCGGCATTCTTCCTCCACGGGAAACCAAAGAGAGCGGCATTTAAACAGCTGGTATTGCGTAAGGAGAAGAAATGTCTGCGAACCAGAGAACAGCCGAGCGACGTGACGATATGCTTGATTATTATTATTCACGGAAAAGTTACTGACCACTCCTTCACCTGTCATCTATGTTATCATAAGCTATTCGTCTCTCATACTTAGCCTATTTCCACCATAACTAATCACATGTACATTATTTTAATAGGTTCACAACGCCACTTAATACATTTAAGCTCGTTTATTCGCGTATCGGGCAGGTGATTGCAACGTAGAGATGATGGCTTGAGGACAAAAAAAGACACCTGTTTACCGATGCCGAGATTTCGCAAAGGTATGACTAAATCATAGCCCACTTTCTCAAATCATAAGTGGGAAATGCGATGGCATATAAAGTCGCTGAGATGGGATCGCCTTTAGGCGGCGAATACGGGAGTGAAGAGGTACATCTTGCGGAGTAATGCTAGGAAAATCGATACACAGTCAATATGCATATTTAATTTAAGTCGAAGTGTTAGTTATATAACATTAAAATCATTACAGAAAATTTAGAACCTGTACTCGATTGAATACGACTGAACACACTACCGCTGATGTAATAGAAACGATCCCGCGACCGCTAGAATGCTGGTTCACTTAACGATGGAATTCACTTAACGAATGGTCCCGTGGAACCGATAAATATCGCAAAGTAGGGGCCTACTGTACTACATTTATTATGCGGGATAGCTAGACGGTCTGGGGTAAATTCACGTTCTACGATAACGGTCCTAGTCCATTGTACGAATATCCACGTGATGATCCCTCAAACATTTAGATAACTTTCTGGCTAGTGGTAGATATGAAAAAATTCTGTTTTAATTGTCAAAGAAACTTGAACGCTAGACACGATGTGATGCGAAGGTGACGGGTGTCATTGTTGCATCAAGTATGGCGTTCGGGTCGTGTATTTAAATGGAGAGGGAAAATAAATACGAGTTCTTTTTGCTCCGCACTGCATAAATTACACATGCTGTGCTTTTCCATTACTATTTTTATTATTTCTATACGATATCCTATTTATGCGTTGAGAATTGACAAATGTGAAAGCAGCTTTTGTACGAAATGAATACTGATATTTACTCGACGTACAAAAGTGTCATAAGCTATAAGTCAGGCTCTGACACGCGTCTCTTCGTGGAAATATTTTATGTCTATATTCATAATGAAGACAAGTACATAGTATTTCTCCACAAAATATTATTCATAAAACGAGTTTAACCATTTCATTCTGTTCGTCACGTCGTACAAATTAAAGTTTTTGGCAGCGCCCAGAGAAATTGTTTTAATAATGACTACAAATAGCCTCCAGCTAATACTGGCTGTAAATGTATACTCTTATTTTACTATATCAAAACGAAAATGCTTTTCTTTATCGATTGGACCATTGAATAAGTTTCTTCACATTTCAGCGATATAATACCATTCAGTATTTCACGTGTAGCAGTGCATTCTGATTTGATATGGATAAGAAAATAATTTGGCTGAATAAGTACTCATGTGATTGTCTCTTAAAATAGTGCACATTTAACCTTTGCTAAAGATGATAGTACATCGAACTTCGGAATGTAAATATGTTAGAAGATGGAAATACAGGATGCCCCTGCAGTAAAAATCAATATCCTATTTCGCAATGATTCCATAAGAAAGTTAAATTTCAAAGCGTATCGATTCAGAAGGCTACAATTTTGACTATAAATGAAAGTCATAAAATCTTAGCAATTTACATACAAATTTAAAAATATGTGAAAAAGGTATTACGGAGAATTAATTGGAGAAGAAGTAATAGTCATAAGTGAAACTATGAACATTACTATATAAACAAGAATATAGAACCATGATAATGCGACGGTATACTGCGGGATATTATTATCAAATACTTCAAACCCACTTTAGAGAAAAGCTTTGGATGGCCGGAATCAAAATAGTAAACAGCATGGCAAAAACCCAATCCATTTATATAATACCCTGATAGATAGGATAAACGCCTCATCTGGGTGCATGAAACTGCAGCAGGAAAAAAGAGTAGGTTGATGAATTTAAGATGTGGAGAAATTTAATATTTCCAAAATTACGGACTTTACTCTTCTGCGAAACACAAATATTACTATCTTTATATTTTGCCTGCCTACTCAGGTAAATGAGATTACGTACAATTAAGTTTCAAGTCATCCAATCTCTTATAAAAACACGAGTTGAAAAGAAAATTAAAGAGAAGTATTGCCCTGAGGGGACAAACATGGAGAAAATACAAGCACCTACAATAGAATTACTTGAACCCTCAAATAGCATATCCTAATACCAAGTTATGCATTGTATTTATTTAAAATAAACAGTTACAGATGTCGACCACTATCGGTCTCATGGCGTAGGAAATATTGCCTGATGACTTTCGATGATTTAATTAGTAATTGGTTTATTATGAAAGTCCTGTCCGATAATAATACGATGGATATCAAGAAATTATTTATACGCTCATTTGAAATACTAAAATTGTAGTGGTAATACTTTCTGAAATTCATATTTTCTTATATTGCACCGAGATATTCTATTATAAGGTTACTACATTAAGGAGTTTCATATTCGGCAAAAAGCTACAGGAGACGAATTCATATTTAAGTTATACCTAGCGCGAAAAAACGAAAACACCGTTTAGAAATAAAACTTAACTGTTAAACAAGATGATCAATGAATAAAATAACCATAACGGTTATTCTGTGGATCGTCGGCCAAAGGCGAGCTAAGGCGGGTTCGCGTGTGAGTGTTCCTACCTACCGACCTATCCCCACTCCCCCAACCCCGTGTACCTATTGGACCGCTTTCCCGCAGGAGAGCGGAGAACAACCCTCTCTGCCCCAGCGTGTGAGAACCAAGGTCTCAGTTAGCTTGGCCACGCCATTGTCTGTGTGGGACGGGGTTCTGATTTGGTCCCTGGCCTGCCTAAGAGTGCAAAGGCTGTGCAATGGCCAGGGGTGTAAAGTGGGGCCCTTGGCCAGGCCAACGAGTGCGTCGGGGGCGGCTAAGGGATCTTTCGTGTACCAGCCGAAGTCTTCTCGACCCCCGGTCCCCCGACCGGAAGCCATTCTCTCCAGGCCGGAACCGCGGACCTTGATTCCCCGGGCGGGGAGGTCCCTTCGGGAAATTGGGTGCGTAAGATAGGCTACCGTGGGTCGGGCCGCTCAAACGTTCCAAATCCCTGTCCCTATCACGTCGTCGATGAACCTGAAAAGAACTGTCATCACGTCGGTGTCCTATCAGCATCTGACCGTCGCATCGAAATTGCCGCCCTTATATAGGTAGATAGATGACGTCACTGAGCTTCGAGTGGGGGCGGAGGTGTGGGGAGGGGGCGGAGGTGTGGGGTGGGGGCGAGTTGAACTAGTGTCGTCCAATCAGGGAGGGGCGTTTCCAAAACTTCCTAATATGGTGATCTTCCTCATCGTTAGCTACCAAAGGCTTCTTCCCGCGCAAATAATTATTTATTAGTGTTTAATTTATAAATTATGATTACGTTTATCTGTAATTAAATGCCCTGTGATTGCCACTTTAGTTTCTAAAACTGTAATTGCAAATAGTTCGATCTACATATCTATTACACGTGATTACGGTGTTTTCGTCAATGAAAGAATAATTTAGTAGTATTCGGTCATGGATATGGCTTTGTAAGCCATACTTAACTAGTTTCGTCCCGTAGTACAAAATAAAAAACAAATCACCAACTAAGTTTTTGTTATAACTTTTGAAAAGTACTCTTTTGGGTCGTATTTACTGGAAAATGATGAAATCATATTATACCGAGACAACCAACATCAAACATAACTCCTAAAGCATAATGATCTTCAGTCATCTCACATCTTGGCAAATGACTACAAAATCATTGAAAAAATTGACGGTATCGAGAAAGATTATGATTGTCTCAGGTCTTCGTAGTTTTATTGCAAAAGTGTTCATCGACTTCGATATGACATTGGAAATATAAGCTAATATTAAACCTGGAACTACTAAAAGAACTAAAATAGGAAGAAATTTTTGAGGTACCCATGTGATTCTAATTTGGAGTTGCTCAATAAATCCAAAACCCGTTACTCTTTACTATTTGTTGGAAGTATGATGCATACCGCCATCAGAGACTTCGTTAGTTATATTATAGCAATAGGAGTAAAGTATCATATTATTATGCGTAGTGCTCTCCTAGTTTCTGTTTCCACCGCGTTTGTTACGCTGATCGCTTTTGACATGCGCCTAGCAGTCGAGAAAAAGCAAATGGCTAGAATTTTAAATGGCACGATGTATGTATCTATCTAAAATCTGAAATGGTATGATAAATGGCGTGGAATCACCCCATGCCACACATCCTAGCGCTATCTTGTACGTATTTCGTTGATGTAGATGAATAGAGTGGTGATGATTTTTGTTGCATCCAAAAATATGCCATCAGACCCATAAAAGGGTAAAATATTTGGTGGGTACGAATAGATAAGACTTGGCCAGAACGCCCGTATGATGGAGGATAAAATTTACGCACAAAACCAAGATCATTGTCAGTATTTAAGGAAGTACCTGATATCAGTGCAATACAGCAATGATATTGCAATACGTCGGCGAAGAAATAAGTGTGAGAGCTTAGTATATGATGCCAAAAACTTACGACCATACACAGAAACTCAAGTGCTCACTTCGACACGAGAATGTTGACCAAAATCGTGTTTCTCGCAGTTGATGCTAAATGAGAAACGTAATTGTACCTTTCGTAAAAGCTTTATTTCTCCGCACCACGGAAGAAAATTTCATAGAAACAAGCCAAATAGTCTTAAATATTTCCCTCGGTTTAATACGTAATGAGTCGCGTTGATCAAACGAATCAGCGACACCACATTAATAAAAAATTAGCGAATTTTACGTAGCCGCATTCACCTAATAATGAATTTACATCGTCAATTGTAAATATGATACGAATGTAAATATAAAGTTTACGGACTCGCTATAGATGTCTAGGTATTTATTACTTAAAAATGAGTCAGTATCTCTTTAGTTCAAGGGCAATTCTCATACATTCGCAATCTCGCAGTGCATATTATACATAGTGATTAGAGAAGCAAAATGGTAGTCATCGTTCTATTATTTGTGGCATATCCCCATATACTCAGGTCCATGCATCTTCAGGCCATATACAATTAGGAGAGTATATACCGAAGGAAGCATTCTTTGGCATTTGAATGATGAACAATGAAACAAGTAAATAACTGCTGAGACGAAAAGGAACCACTTGTAACAACGCTCGGCTATCCTCCACAATAACTCAAAAAACATTTTGAATAATTGCGCATCTAAATTACAATGTACTCACCCAAAAAGATTTTTAACTTGACTTATTGGATCCCGTCCGTGCAATTGACAGCTCTCAAATTCACACCAAAAAGCACTTAACCACTACAATGAGGCACACTCCAACGCTGGATTTAAAACACTTTCAGTCCGTAAATGCTGGAAACTAATATCACCAACTAAGGAATTTTAAACCACGCAAGAGTTGTTTACATCCCCCACATTGATGCCTGAAGATGACTATTTTAATCCACTTGTCTAAAATCTATTCATCACAAGAGACAGTAATCACTTTCACACACTACACATGAGTAAACTTTTTTAGCCTCAAATCCAGAGGTATCTCCTGGGCATAACACTCTTAACTCTTGTCAACACTCAACGCCGGAAAGTTCTAACTCCATTGGAACGAATACTTCATGTGATACAAAAGAGATTAATTAAACTTTTCGAAGAACAAATATTCACTTCCCAAATTCAATTTTGGCTAACATTCAACCGCTCTTGTTGAATTAGCGTGCAACAAATAGGGAAACATGAAACTTCATGGAAAGACACCGAGTTAAAGGTATCTGTGGTAACGAAGAAATTGTATTCCACAACAGGGCGATGGCTCAACTAGGTTAACATGCAGGAGGACTTGGGTAAACTGAACTAAGTTGATGGATTTCCTCCCAATCACCATTACGTCATTTCTCAGCTTTGTATTCACCATCGGCCTCCACAACCATTCCATTCGGTCAAATGCAACTACCTCACTTGTAATGACATCTGCCAAATTTCCCTGGAAAATATTGACATTTATAGTTATGTTGACAAATGCATCAATACGCATGTAATCGAAGACGGATGAGAATAAACATTATGTTTGTACCGGCCGAAAGGAAACGTTACCTCCAGAGAGTTTCAAGGTACCCATATTAATATCATAATAACGGGTTATACTTCTCAAAAATGTTAAAATAAAATACAGGCTTTTCACAAACGTATTTACATCTGTATATAATTAGCACATTATAGCACGAGAAGATATACAGCTTTGTGTTTAATCAAAAACATGGTAAATTTTAGGCTTATACAGTCAGCGATTTATAGATCAATGAACAGTGTTTTTTAGATGAGAAATTTTTGGTGTGAACTACTTCAGGTTAAAATAAAATCCGACTAATATCCAGTCACAACAATTATCAAACCCATCCAAAAGATTAAGTGCTTGGCGTCAAAATGCAATTCTAATTTATGAATATTAAAGGCGTAATTTATTATCTTACAGCTATATTTCCTAGAAATTTTCGCAAACTGCGAAGTTTAGATTGCAATTATTTTTATGTAATGTGACCGTAGTAACTGAGAACTCAATATTTATCTAGATAAATATTTAAGTCGATCTATTAAAGGGTAAATAGAAATCCGCCATTGGGGATGAAAACTTGAAAACATGATCGACTCTACCAAAAGGGAAAACCGCCCTATGCTGGGCGGTTGTGTTGGAATCACTCCTCGATGCAAGACAATTACGATGATTCCATGTAAATCGAACCTATCGAATCGAGCCAAAAAAATGTATGCTTCGTGACATTATGAGTAATTAACATTTAGAATTCTCGTATCAAGACGAGCAAATAATTATAAATCCTTAGAAAAGATTATTTTATTGTAAAGTACTTTGAACTTTCACAAATACTAGAAAACAGGTCGTGAACTACGTGGAACATTATACAAAAATCATATAAAATTAGAAACACATTCCAATGCATTACGCACCTGCCTACGTCCGCAAATGCATAATACAGTTAAAAAGAATAGCTCATCGTATTTTACATTCTATATCGCCTGAGATCTTTACATGGACAATGGAATCAGTCATTAAAGAAAGCTAACATGAAATCATTTTTTGGAGGCATAGAAGGGCTTGGGGTTGATCATACAAAAATTGATTAATTTTCAAAAACCAGTTTCATTACTGGATTATTCTTATTCATTGACAAACGTCCGTAGACAATCACTCATTTTCAACTTTGCGGAATTCTTTCAATAACTTGCAAGGGAAGTACTTTGCCATTGCGCGGTTAAAATGTGAAATCTGTTCTAATGTATACCATTCCTAAAAATAAAATATTGCATGAAAAACTCCTCAAGTTGCACAATTGAAGCTGTAACAGAAAAAGACAAGCTAATATTCTGGATTTCACTGATAAAACTAACGCTCTTCATGCCTAAAAGGCCCTTACCAGGAATGTATCAGGAAAATTTACTTTTGCACTTATGCTAAATATCTTACCATCATTATTAAAAACTATCACCGCTTTAAATTTCCGGTATGATTCAGCTTTTGCTTGACATAGTAACATGCACTATTATTTATCAATTGCATTTATAATATTAACCATTAGTTGTATCTTTGTTAGTGTATTGAATAATAGCATGTTCGTCTACGTACTTCTCTCCCAGTTTCTGGTCTGATCGCGCACTATTATCGTGACTACTTATGGCCTGTACTATTGGCTGTTGGGGAGTGGAAGGGTCTTATTTCAGCTTAAATAAGTGCTGAATGCCTTGTATGAATCGTCCCGTGCCGCACAACGTAGTGTTACCTGGAACGATATTTCGTAGATGTAGATGTATCGAAGAAAACGTGCTAAATTTATGTGGTGAGCAACAATATATACAAATACTCGTGCACAATTAACTTTGTCAGACTGTCTCGCGACCAACCAGGACTATTAATTTAGAATTAAAGTACATTAATATGTGCGCAACAAATTAAAACAATAGTTATGCGAAAAAATGGTGGTAGACAGAAATGCAGTTGGTAATCAGACAAAAAACGTAATTGTACTAATGACTGGATTGTACCATGTAAATATGTCGTTTCATTGAGTTATTGTGAAGCTCAGTGGATATCTCAGCATTGTCACAAGTGGTACGTCTTCCTCTCAGCAGCTAATTACTCGTGTTTCATTGTTCATCGTTCAAATACCAAATAAATGCTCCCTTCGGTATATACTCTGCTAATCGTATATGGCCAGAAGAATCATGGACCTGAGTATACGGGGATTTGCCGCAAATAATGGAATGATGACTATCTTTCTGCTTCACTAATCACTATGAGTTCCCAAAGAAGAACGGTAAGCGATAATATGCACTGCGAGATTGCGAATGAATGAGAATTGACCTTGAACTAAAGAGAAACCGACTCCTTATAAATCGATGGATAAACTTGATTTTTCATTTTTATGCATTTGCGGACGTAGGCAGGTGCGTAATGCATTGGAATGTGTTTCTAATTTTATATGATTTTTGTATAATGTTCCACGTAGTTCACGACCTGTTTTCTAGTATTTGTGAAAGTTCAAAGTACTTTACAATAAAATAATCTTTTCTAAGGATTTATAATTATTTGCTCGTCTTGATACGAGAATTCTAAATGTTAATTACTCATAATGTCACGAAGCATACATTTTTTTGGCTCGATTCGATAGGTTCGATTTACATGGAATCATCGTAATTGTCTTGCATCGAGGAGTGATTCCAACACAACCGCCCAGCATAGGGCGGTTTTCCCTTTTGGTAGAGTCGATCATGTTTTCAAGTTTTCATCCCCAATGGCGGATTTCTATTTACCCTTTAATAGATCGACTTAAATATTTATCTAGATAAATATTGAGTTCTCAGTTACTACGGTCACATTACATAAAAATAATTGCAATCTAAACTTCGCAGTTTGCGAAAATTTCTAGGAAATATAGCTGTAAGATAATAAATTACGCCTTTAATATTCATAAATTAGAATTGCATTTTGACGCCAAGCACTTAATCTTTTGGATGGGTTTGATAATTGTTGTGACTGGATATTAGTCGGATTTTATTTTAACCTGAAGTAGTTCACACCAAAAATTTCTCATCTAAAAAACACTGTTCATTGATCTATAAATCGCTGACTGTATAAGCCTAAAATTTACCATGTTTTTGATTAAACACAAAGCTGTATATCTTCTCGTGCTATAATGTGCTAATTATATACAGATGTAAATACGTTTGTGAAAAGCCTGTATTTTATTTTAACATTTTTGAGAAGTATAACCCGTTATTATGATATTAATATGGGTACCTTGAAACTCTCTGGAGGTAACGTTTCCTTTCGGCCGGTACAAACATAATGTTTATTCTCATCCGTCTTCGATTACATGCGTATTGATGCATTTGTCAACATAACTATAAATGTCAATATTTTCCAGGGAAATTTGGCAGATGTCATTACAAGTGAGGTAGTTGCATTTGACCGAATGGAATGGTTGTGGAGGCCGATGGTGAATACAAAGCTGAGAAATGACGTAATGGTGATTGGGAGGAAATCCATCAACTTAGTTCAGTTTACCCAAGTCCTCCTGCATGTTAACCTAGTTGAGCCATCGCCCTGTTGTGGAATACAATTTCTTCGTTACCACAGATACCTTTAACTCGGTGTCTTTCCATGAAGTTTCATGTTTCCCTATTTGTTGCACGCTAATTCAACAAGAGCGGTTGAATGTTAGCCAAAATTGAATTTGGGAAGTGAATATTTGTTCTTCGAAAAGTTTAATTAATCTCTTTTGTATCACATGAAGTATTCGTTCCAATGGAGTTAGAACTTTCCGGCGTTGAGTGTTGACAAGAGTTAAGAGTGTTATGCCCAGGAGATACCTCTGGATTTGAGGCTAAAAAAGTTTACTCATGTGTAGTGTGTGAAAGTGATTACTGTCTCTTGTGATGAATAGATTTTAGACAAGTGGATTAAAATAGTCATCTTCAGGCATCAATGTGGGGGATGTAAACAACTCTTGCGTGGTTTAAAATTCCTTAGTTGGTGATATTAGTTTCCAGCATTTACGGACTGAAAGTGTTTTAAATCCAGCGTTGGAGTGTGCCTCATTGTAGTGGTTAAGTGCTTTTTGGTGTGAATTTGAGAGCTGTCAATTGCACGGACGGGATCCAATAAGTCAAGTTAAAAATCTTTTTGGGTGAGTACATTGTAATTTAGATGCGCAATTATTCAAAATGTTTTTTGAGTTATTGTGGAGGATAGCCGAGCGTTGTTACAAGTGGTTCCTTTTCGTCTCAGCAGTTATTTACTTGTTTCATTGTTCATCATTCAAATGCCAAAGAATGCTTCCTTCGGTATATACTCTCCTAATTGTATATGGCCTGAAGATGCATGGACCTGAGTATATGGGGATATGCCACAAATAATAGAACGATGACTACCATTTTGCTTCTCTAATCACTATGTATAATATGCACTGCGAGATTGCGAATGTATGAGAATTGCCCTTGAACTAAAGAGATACTGACTCATTTTTAAGTAATAAATACCTAGA
This sequence comes from Ceriagrion tenellum, assembly GCA_963169105.1. NCBI lineage: Eukaryota > Metazoa > Arthropoda > Insecta > Odonata > Coenagrionidae > Ceriagrion > Ceriagrion tenellum. The sequence goes on from OY720641.1 coordinate 28,083,133, forward strand.
CATCTATAGCGAGTCCGTAAACTTTATATTTACATTCGTATCATATTTACAATTGACGATGTAAATTCATTATTAGGTGAATGCGGCTACGTAAAATTCGCTAATTTTTTATTAATGTGGTGTCGCTGATTCGTTTGATCAACGCGACTCATTACGTATTAAACCGAGGGAAATATTTAAGACTATTTGGCTTGTTTCTATGAAATTTTCTTCCGTGGTGCGGAGAAATAAAGCTTTTACGAAAGGTACAATTACGTTTCTCATTTAGCATCAACTGCGAGAAACACGATTTTGGTCAACATTCTCGTGTCGAAGTGAGCACTTGAGTTTCTGTGTATGGTCGTAAGTTTTTGGCATCATATACTAAGCTCTCACACTTATTTCTTCGCCGACGTATTGCAATATCATTGCTGTATTGCACTGATATCAGGTACTTCCTTAAATACTGACAATGATCTTGGTTTTGTGCGTAAATTTTATCCTCCATCATACGGGCGTTCTGGCCAAGTCTTATCTATTCGTACCCACCAAATATTTTACCCTTTTATGGGTCTGATGGCATATTTTTGGATGCAACAAAAATCATCACCACTCTATTCATCTACATCAACGAAATACGTACAAGATAGCGCTAGGATGTGTGGCATGGGGTGATTCCACGCCATTTATCATACCATTTCAGATTTTAGATAGATACATACATCGTGCCATTTAAAATTCTAGCCATTTGCTTTTTCTCGACTGCTAGGCGCATGTCAAAAGCGATCAGCGTAACAAACGCGGTGGAAACAGAAACTAGGAGAGCACTACGCATAATAATATGATACTTTACTCCTATTGCTATAATATAACTAACGAAGTCTCTGATGGCGGTATGCATCATACTTCCAACAAATAGTAAAGAGTAACGGGTTTTGGATTTATTGAGCAACTCCAAATTAGAATCACATGGGTACCTCAAAAATTTCTTCCTATTTTAGTTCTTTTAGTAGTTCCAGGTTTAATATTAGCTTATATTTCCAATGTCATATCGAAGTCGATGAACACTTTTGCAATAAAACTACGAAGACCTGAGACAATCATAATCTTTCTCGATACCGTCAATTTTTTCAATGATTTTGTAGTCATTTGCCAAGATGTGAGATGACTGAAGATCATTATGCTTTAGGAGTTATGTTTGATGTTGGTTGTCTCGGTATAATATGATTTCATCATTTTCCAGTAAATACGACCCAAAAGAGTACTTTTCAAAAGTTATAACAAAAACTTAGTTGGTGATTTGTTTTTTATTTTGTACTACGGGACGAAACTAGTTAAGTATGGCTTACAAAGCCATATCCATGACCGAATACTACTAAATTATTCTTTCATTGACGAAAACACCGTAATCACGTGTAATAGATATGTAGATCGAACTATTTGCAATTACAGTTTTAGAAACTAAAGTGGCAATCACAGGGCATTTAATTACAGATAAACGTAATCATAATTTATAAATTAAACACTAATAAATAATTATTTGCGCGGGAAGAAGCCTTTGGTAGCTAACGATGAGGAAGATCACCATATTAGGAAGTTTTGGAAACGCCCCTCCCTGATTGGACGACACTAGTTCAACTCGCCCCCACCCCACACCTCCGCCCCCTCCCCACACCTCCGCCCCCACTCGAAGCTCAGTGACGTCATCTATCTACCTATATAAGGGCGGCAATTTCGATGCGACGGTCAGATGCTGATAGGACACCGACGTGATGACAGTTCTTTTCAGGTTCATCGACGACGTGATAGGGACAGGGATTTGGAACGTTTGAGCGGCCCGACCCACGGTAGCCTATCTTACGCACCCAATTTCCCGAAGGGACCTCCCCGCCCGGGGAATCAAGGTCCGCGGTTCCGGCCTGGAGAGAATGGCTTCCGGTCGGGGGACCGGGGGTCGAGAAGACTTCGGCTGGTACACGAAAGATCCCTTAGCCGCCCCCGACGCACTCGTTGGCCTGGCCAAGGGCCCCACTTTACACCCCTGGCCATTGCACAGCCTTTGCACTCTTAGGCAGGCCAGGGACCAAATCAGAACCCCGTCCCACACAGACAATGGCGTGGCCAAGCTAACTGAGACCTTGGTTCTCACACGCTGGGGCAGAGAGGGTTGTTCTCCGCTCTCCTGCGGGAAAGCGGTCCAATAGGTACACGGGGTTGGGGGAGTGGGGATAGGTCGGTAGGTAGGAACACTCACACGCGAACCCGCCTTAGCTCGCCTTTGGCCGACGATCCACAGAATAACCGTTATGGTTATTTTATTCATTGATCATCTTGTTTAACAGTTAAGTTTTATTTCTAAACGGTGTTTTCGTTTTTTCGCGCTAGGTATAACTTAAATATGAATTCGTCTCCTGTAGCTTTTTGCCGAATATGAAACTCCTTAATGTAGTAACCTTATAATAGAATATCTCGGTGCAATATAAGAAAATATGAATTTCAGAAAGTATTACCACTACAATTTTAGTATTTCAAATGAGCGTATAAATAATTTCTTGATATCCATCGTATTATTATCGGACAGGACTTTCATAATAAACCAATTACTAATTAAATCATCGAAAGTCATCAGGCAATATTTCCTACGCCATGAGACCGATAGTGGTCGACATCTGTAACTGTTTATTTTAAATAAATACAATGCATAACTTGGTATTAGGATATGCTATTTGAGGGTTCAAGTAATTCTATTGTAGGTGCTTGTATTTTCTCCATGTTTGTCCCCTCAGGGCAATACTTCTCTTTAATTTTCTTTTCAACTCGTGTTTTTATAAGAGATTGGATGACTTGAAACTTAATTGTACGTAATCTCATTTACCTGAGTAGGCAGGCAAAATATAAAGATAGTAATATTTGTGTTTCGCAGAAGAGTAAAGTCCGTAATTTTGGAAATATTAAATTTCTCCACATCTTAAATTCATCAACCTACTCTTTTTTCCTGCTGTAGTTTCATGCACCCAGATGAGGCGAAGTATTTGATAATAATATTCCGCAGTATACCGTCGCATTATCATGGTTCTATATTCTTGTTTCTGTAATCACGTTTATAGTTTCACTTATGACTATCACTCCTTTTCCACCTCTAGGAAGTAATTCAGGGTACTGACGCTCTGGATTGCTGTAAATAGCCATAACTCACTAGTGTGATTGTCATTGTCATTTTTCGAGTTTAGAAGCTCCTTTGGAGTGATTTCTTTGTGCAATGGGATGGCTTGGTTGACCGTATTTATACACGATGTCGACTAAAGGAGCAGTTTGTTTATTGAGTACTCCGGGAAAATTATTCAGTAAAACATTAATCTATGTATCCTTGAAACTAATATTGACAGAACTTTGGGTTTGTTGTGCGGGGTGAGAATTGTACTGAATGTAGTGAACAGCCGTTCTCACTTCAGCTATTGACAGGGAAGAATATGTACTTACGAAATGAAGAGTATTGTGCATTTTTGGATTTAGCGCAGTAATAAAAGGAAGGAACAGGATGTGTGAATGAAAATTGGTAGTGGAAGTTTTTGAGAGAATGTGGAGTGAAGTAGCTGTTACAAATGCCATACATGCGGCGTAAAATGAAAGCATAACTAGTGTGAGTCTAACACGATAAGCTTAATGTTTAACTTTGTGCGTAATTATTTATATTAATATTTAACTTGGCTGCGTAAATGATAGCCTAACTAGTGTTAGCCTAACACGATTAGTTTCATATTTCACTTGGTGCAAAGGAGAGATGCATTTTTCCCCAAGGCTTTTCAAAATTACTAAGGATAAATGTCAGAGAGATGCGTGTTGGGATAATATTGTTGTAATATAAATAGAGATGAGATATCGACAAGGATGATAAAAGAGGTGGGAATCTCGGTGGTAAAGTCCTAGGGAAAATTTGTGCTGCATAAGTAAGAATGAGTGTTTGCCTAGGAAAGCAATAAACTCCATTTAAAGAAGTGTTCTAACGGAAATATCATTCAGCAGCTAAACATGACCGGTAGATAGAAGATTGATAGGGTTAGAACTATTTTGTTTTATGAATGAATCAGGGTTGGATGCTCCAGTAATGGGAATTTATGAAGGATGTGTACTACGTTAGCCCGGCCGAATTAAGAGAAAGAATATGATGATAACTCTCCCAAATGCTTGTGTGTTAGAGCCCAATAAATGATACTTTTAGTTCTGTACTGCCCAAAAGCAAGTCGAGGATCAAAATATAGAACTTAATAGACCATTACTAGTTGTTCATTCATATTCATCATACATACACGCAAGCACCTCAACTGACTGTACTATTATGCTGTATTTTCTTAACACAAAACTATGGATTCTTTGTGCATTCCTTTCCTTGTTCGTGGCGTAGTTTACTACCCGATAAGTTTTCTCGATGTCAACCCTAATGATTAAAGATGGGAATGTATTACCACTTTTTGCTCTTCCTGTAATTATCCGTGTCCCTTCTCCCAAAGATATTATCGATCTGAATGAATCAAGTATTTTGCCTAAATAAAATATGCGTATAACTCGTCTAACTTCGTTTTGTTACTGATTTTATGCGTCTTCATGTCTAAGATTCATGGGGAAATATCCAATATCACCCATGCGGACAGTTAAAGAGGTTTTAGTTTCTGAATAGCTATTTGAAAGTAGAATCGCTACATCTAGAATAACTCATTCGGTGTTGAGGTGGTAGGCGGCTCGCAGGGTAGTATGTAGTAGATGTAGAGGTATTTTGAGAAAATTGAATGTGCGTTTAACTCCTCTTACCTCGTTCAATTACTTATATGATGCGTCTTTAAATCCAAGATTCACGGAGAAATATCTTATATAACACATGCGGACGGTTTACGAAGTCTTGTTTCTGAATAGTTATTTGAAAGTAGAATAGCTACATCTAGAATAAGTTACTCAGGCATGAGGTGTACAGAGAAAATGTTCCATATTATAGTATGAACAACACCTTTTGATGGCGCGTCATTATTGGAATCCCGGAACCAAATGATTTATGATTGAGGATGGTGAAGACGAAGATCTCAGCTGGAGCACCCTCATTAAGAGGAACTTCTTTTAGGAATTTTGCAGAAGTCTCTTTCTTATTTCGCTCAATCATTGTGCGATATACTTGAATATCGATAAATTCTTATTAATACCATTTTTAAGGGTAAGTGGAAAATATCTGAACTATTAAGCATCATGCTTGCCCGCGATAAATCGCGTGTGCATCTGCAATGAAATTAATACTAGACCTGGCAGTTTTTTATCGTAGAATTTTCCCAAGTGAAAAATTACTGTATTAATCAATATTATTACAAAAACTATAGACTGCGGTAGGGTGGTGACGCAATCAGGTACATCAAAAAGACAGCACACAGAATTACCGAAAACCTCGAACGTTTCATTCATTCACGAACATTCATCATGCTAGATGCGATACAAATTTAGTAATAGTAAATTTCCGTAGCGTAAAGAACAAACGTGCTGAAGTTGAGCATATATTTGAAAACGCAGACATAGTAATTGGAACAGAGAGCTGGCTTGGAGAGGATATTAACGATAGCGAAGTTTTTCCGACAGGATATAAAATCTATAGACGTGATCGACCCGATGGGACTGCCGACGGAGTATTCATAGCAGTTAAATCGTATTTGAATAGAACCGCAAACATATTAAACGACATTGGAATAGAGAGCGTTTGGTGTAGCATTAAGCCACAAATCAAAATAAATATGCATATATGCATATATTTACCTCGAAAGATAACAAAAGCGTGATAGTTATCGGTGGGTATTTCAACCTCCCGGCTATAAATTGGAAAAAAATAGTTGGACAAGTTCAAGGAAGCGTGATATAAGCGAGGCCTTACTAAATACACTTTCACACCACTCTCTTACTCAAATAGTAAACGAACCTAAGAGGGATAATAAAATATTAGACCCTTTAGCCGTTAGTCACACTACCATGATTAAACTAGTCGATATCCTCGAAGGCATAAGTGATCAGAAAGTAATTTTTACGACTTTGAAAACAACAGTAGATTCCACCTTCAAACCCAAACGTAAAGACTACTTATTTGAAAAATGCGATTACGTAAAATTCGGAGAGATATTAGAAGCTTCATTCACGAAATTCGTTGCCACAATGAAAACCGAGAGCACCGCAGTATCATAGAGGAATTTTTTGGAAATACTACGTAATGGAATCGGTGAATATATTACATATTAATTCAAACGGGAGAGTAAAGAACCTTGTAGGTATAACCACGAAATAAGGCGAGAGCTCAGGATTCAAAGGCAATTACACAATCTATATAACAATTTGTTTAAGTTAAGAAACAAAACAACGGAGCTTGCGACGAGAGAAATATACGTTGCTCAACGCTAAAAAATAAAGAAAATCATGCACACTACTCTGCGAAAATTCAAGCAGTCAGCACGGCTTCCGTAAGGGCAGGTCATTACAAAAACAACTTGCGCTCTTCCTTAATGACAATCTAAAATCAGGTGAATCGATTAATGAAGTCGACGCGATATTCTTTGATTTCAAGAAGCCATTCAACAAGGTTCCTCACAAAAAAACTCACATCTAAATTGCAATCATGCGGAGTTAATAGAAAAAGTAGTGTATTATATATATATATAGTATATAGTGTCTCACAACTTTTAGAGGGATTAAGGAAGGAGCCCCTAGAGACTTGGAGGATGCACCCTAGACTTAGGTTGCTTGATAAATTCAGAACTGATATTTTTCAGAGCGACATTGAGAATATTATCATGACTCCTCAATACATCTCTAGGTCTGGCAGATGCGATAAAATGAGAGATTCACTGCCGAACAGATAGGTACAAAAACTCGTTCTTTCCGTGCTCGATAAGTGACTACAATAAAAATCAAGCTCCAATAAATACACTCCTATAATATATGTCACCATTTCATCTCCAAAAAACTTACACCTTTACACGGCTGGTGACCTAACATCCCCTGCCACACGCCCTGCGGCGGCTCATGGGTGTGAAGTAGATGTAGACGTAGAAGTAAAGGTCCCTCATCCATTGGTCGGGACGAGATAACTGCTTAAAGTGCTCCATGAACTAATTCTCCGCGTAGCACTGTTTCTAAAAGTATGTGTCTGTGTATTAGTCAACAATTAAAGGTAATACACTAAAAAAACGTCTGAGAAATAGCTAACAGCCTTTTTCTTGCTTCAGGGAATGTTGGAAACTGGCGTACATCCGTTATTTCCACCATGAAAACCAAATTTGGACAATTCTACCAATTGATACGCTTTTCAAAAAATCGTATATCTGAGTGTATATACACATTATCCTTGGATTTTAGAATATATACCAAGATCTTCTACAAGACAAACCATTATTTAAAGAGAAGTGCCGAGGAATCATAGGTCATGAAGAAGTAACCCATGACATTCTGGCGGATTTTGATGAAAGAACGTATCAATGGGGGGAAAAAGTTCCGGTATATTTACAATGGCGCTCGGCGTCTAACTAGAGTGTATCTTCGTCCCCCATTCAATACTATTCGCGTCCCCGACAGGAATTATGAAACTACCTGCAAATACGAAATTACTATAAATATGGGATATAATGCTCTACAACTGAACATATACTGCGTTCGGTGTAACAACTGTCCATAGGTTCGCTCCTGTCAAAATTAATCACATTTACGCCGCATCTATAAACCCTAGCCGCGATGAATTCTGTCTTTAACACCCGAATAGCCATCGTCATCCGCTTTTATATATTTTAGCCCTTAGAACCTTTTAATAAATATTAATCTTACACACAAATCCATATCACCGCAAATACCCATGTTCTGAGCAGTGTAACCTCGTTAGGGTAGGACTCGAACTCATTGACTCATTCTTGCAAGGTAGGAGACAAAAGTTGTCCTGGCAGGATATTACGAGAGAAGTAAACCATTCGAGTGAATTATTATGTTAAAATAAGGGTACGACTTTTTCCAACCAAAAACTTCTGCATCTTCTTATGATCTTATATCACATTACTAACAGAAGCTGATCTAAGTCATCGTCATTTCTTTCATTAATTTTTGTCAAATAATCCAATTTTCTATGTATTTTGGTTTATTTTAATGTTCTTCGGTCAAGAATTTTATGACTTTAATATTTTAAATGCTATCGAAAGCATGCAGTATTGCTACTTAAATTTTTTTAATCCAGTTCTTTTAATGCCGAGTTAGACTAGTAATAAACGAAAACTTTTTCTAACATTGTCATAAGAAGATCACTGCCTGTTATTTTCGTAGGCGAACGAAATACACCACGGCTGGTGGTTTTCAATCTTAAGGTTATATGAATGTTTGTTCTAATGTTAAGGTAATAGCACTTTTTTAACATGATAAAATAGAGGTTTCCACTGTCAATCCAGTGCTTTTTATTCCAAAGCAGTCATATGTACTTTACAGAAGACTAAATAATAACGGAGTCACACGTTTTACAAGTACTTTCTGAAGGAAATTGAAGTGCCAAGATGATTTATGCTTAGATGGTGTTAAAAATAAAAACATAACATGAGGAATGTAATGATAGCTTTTGAGGTGAGGATAAATTGACTCTCGTAGAATAATCAGAAGAGAGAATCTTTCAAAATAAAGTTCGGAAAATTCTAATAAAATGCTCAAATATGTCAAATATTTATTGAAGGAGAGTCATAATGATTGTGCTAATCTTTCAGCAGCATAAAAAATCGTTAATTTTATCTCTTCTACCTGTGCATCTACCATTAATATGATGTGTCCATCGTTTGAACGCGAGCAATGAGAAAATATTTCTTTGCTGTTGCACTCATGTAGGTAATAACCTTTTGAATGAAGTAATTTATGTGGTAGGAATATTAAGATAAGTATAGGCCGGTATTTAAAGGAAAATAATAAAAATACTATTCAGTTCGAGGTTTCAACCAAATAGACTGTACTGGTATTACTCCGCGTAATAATTTAGATCACCTGCTAAGAAGTTAAAGAGAATCGATAATCTTTCTTCAGTTACATTTCGAGCATGCTTTTATGATTTTTGTGTCAGACAGATTTTGATCACGAATGCAGACAAAAGCAACACGCTATTATAATCAATGGAATAGAAAATGTTAAACAGCCATTAGCTAGACTAGACTGAAGAGGCTAGACATTATGAGGTTTTACGTAAGACTCTGATTAGCAGAATACTTAAGATCACACGAGTTTGGGGTTCTCTCTGAGGCTAATATTTAACTCACTCGCTACGTCAGTTGAACTTTGAAAATCAGTGGAAATAACCTGAAAAAAGTTTGTACTATAAATACCTTATCATCGCGCGCAGTCAGAGGCCAGAATTTCGACTGAGGGGCAGAGTAAAAGTAAAGACTGAAGAAGAGCATCATAAGTGATACAACAGGACCGGGAAAAGTACAAGAATTCATTTCTCCCCTCAGATTGATAACGTGCACTAAATATACCGACAGAGAGACAAATACACGAAAAATATCGAGTGACAGAGCAATCCACCAAAACATTTCTCACTTATTTAATCGTAGGTTTCCGCGGTTTTAAATAAAGACCAGCGTTTTTTTTGTTCTCACTGCATTGGCTGTTTCTGCTGTCAACAAATTCTTCTGCGTTCTCAGCGGGACTTTATAGATCAATGTGGAGGGCGAAGTGTTGTCAGCGGAAGCAAGCAACGCGGTGAACACCCGAATAGTTGAAGTACCTTCGTTTCTCAAAACTAACGTTTTAACTATCTACACCTAAAATGTAATGTAGTCACATACTTAGGTTATTACTGGCATAATCCTGACTCTCAACAATAGAGCTAGATTAAACATTCCCTGTAGGTATAGCAATCAGTGGTTAGCATAAATAAATACCTGAAATTTATATGATGTGCTATCCGTTATTTGTTGATTTTCAATCACTCCGGACTACACTGCCACACAACCTTCAGGCGGCAAACAGGGAAGTATGCAGTCTAACATCGCGCGAAAGAAGCTCAGGAGCACTAAAGTTTGCCGGAACCCTTGGGATTTTGCAATCATTCGTAACTGTTGGGAGCACTCAGAACATTACAAGAACACAAATAAAAAGACACTTCGTTCCGCACACACCGTAGCACACACACTACTAGACATTGTTGATGGCGGGAAACTGTGTAAACCTTTTCGCGAATCGAGGCTCCGCACGGATATTTTGCTACAACGATATGCATAATGCAATCCTTCTCGATGCAATAACTAAATCTGAGCACGTAAAGTTGAAACATCTGGAACTAGAAAGCAACTCACTCACTACGCATCGCAAATGCCTCATCATTAACACACGTCAATCTTCTCATCACCAGGTCATCGCACTAGTGAACTCCTATCGAGCGGCTGACTTCGCACGAAGCTTGAATGAACTAATGCCCTTGAGTATGCTCAGGTTGTCCTGCGTCACTCACCTGGGCTGATCGCACGACCATCTCCTGGCGCACTCAAGTCATATGGCCACGGCCTCGGTTCCATATTATTTTAGAAAATTTGACGAAGTTTCTACACTGCGAGGGGGCGAGAGATAGTAACGGTCTGGCCGAAATTTGAAAATAAAGAGCGAAAGGTATCCCGATACCGCGATGTCGCATTGAAAACTGAGCAGGATGAAAACAACGCGAATATGATATTTCTAACTCTCCTTCACCCGACCAATTGGCACCTGTGCAAGGAGGAGGCGGTGTTGGGACTATGGGACAGAAATTATAAAAATAGATGAGAACACGATAAAGGAAATGGAAGAGAGATAAGACATGGAAGAGGGATAATTAATGCTGCGAGGGAGTTTCTCAGCGTTTTGCTTCGGTTTATTCTGCATTTAGGTACGTATAGAGATAAGGCTCATTCAATATTTGTACTCATAACTTCAGACAAATCATTTTGCCCCATATATTAGCTCTTACATTTAGAGAATCAGGGCAGGGATAAAACAGCATCCCCCGATAACCCCGAAAATAGCGCGTACTTCAACTATCTGCAAACATCGCAATTTCATGGAGCTTGAGATTAGTTTTCTTGGACTCATTTTCAAATCGCTGCCCTGACCCAAGGATTCGAACCAGGCCCCATAGGAATGGTATACCACTGCATACTGGCCACCAATGCAAGCCGACACACTTCTCTCCAGAGTTCCTCTCATAATGAGTCAGAAAAGTATATACATATATATATTCAGTCGGTCCGTCATTCGAGGGAGGCAACTGACAACTGATGTTCTTTGCGCCAAAATAGCAGAGGGTTAGGTTATTGAAGGAATTGAGAAATGGTTGAGTGAAACCTGCTGTCGGAATAAGCTTGTTCTTAAAGTGGTTAGAACGGTATTCAAGTGTCATTCATAGCGCATTTTAACAATTTTTCTAGTACGCCAAAAAGAAATTCTTGGGCCATATTTCATTTAATTGCATTTATTTAAGGTTAGGCTTCACTGCGCATGCAGCAATGGAAACGCTAAAAGGTTTATACTTTTAAGTTTTTCCTTAAGTGAAGCATGTTATGACTAAAGATATCGGCTTGGTATTCGGAAGTTAGGCGAAATTATATTGAAACAAGTTCATTACGATTGGGTCTAGTGGTGACATCTTGATATTGCTGGGAACAATTTGAGCATAACTTACAAGCATTATTTCGCGTTTAGAAGCAAAAATATGCGCATATTATCGAATTACAACAGAATATATATACCTTAGTATGAGGAAGTTCATAAAATATTAATAACATTGTCAGAAAATAAACTGGTTTTTAAACATTACGTAAAGAATGAAGTATGATGTTTTGTCGAAGGTCGGAAAGCGATTCCTATTCCAGTAATTGCAAGAGGTCAGCAAACTAATGATACCATTATCACATTATTCGGAGAAGGTAGTGTGGAGGGAAACCTGGCGTCGGCGCTAGCCTGCTCTTATCGAACGGCACCAGGGGCACCGCGGTTGAACGTCCGCACCGACAGAGGGAGTGCTACACTCGAACTTTTTTCAACATTGTACTGAAGTAGGTAATGGAATTTCCGCAAAACTTCGCCGGGATTCGAGCCCGAGCCAGGCAGGGTGGGAAGCCTGCACTCTTAACTAACATACCATGCCCGTTTCCCAACACCTTATCGACTGATTGAAAATTATGCTGCCCAGATATTGCGATACTGATTACGCGAAAAACTAACGAACTTTAAAATGAACGGTAAGCACAAATAATTTCTTGTTTTTTTTAATATCATACTTACTTAAAAATCCATCAGAAAATCTTTCAATCAACACTCAAATGGTAACATCAAGAAGTTGAAAACCACTATAACGAATTAATGATGAAACTCCGAGCGGTTTAATCGATATACCAAACTACTTACAACCTTCACTTCTTCCGGCACTTCCGGCGAGAAACTGTCGCGACAGTTCCTCGCCTCCAGTCCAGCTACGATACAAATTGTTCCAATAATTGACAGCAAGATATTCTGTAGCATAATACCTGCAGACAGTAACAGATTCATCATCGGCAATATATAATAATTTAAGAAAACACACATGGTTAATTAATTTCAAACGAAAATGTGGCACTGGCTACGCATTAACGATATGCCCTTTCATAAGCTGAAGAACTTCAATACAATGACAACAGAACCTGGCGGGTGGGTGGACACAGGGTGGGGAACATCCATATTTACACATTTTCAAACCTAACGACTGTTTCTTACTTAAGTCTTGACGTAAGAAACTGATGTGAAGAACGGGTCCCGATCAAATTCCAGACCGAGATTTCACAAGACCTAGCGCCAGAAATTGCATCGTACTTAAAAATTATATTTTAAAAATATCTTGCAGAACATCCTCTCACTTACAAATGGAAAATCGCGAACGTCACTCTTATCTTTAACTTAAGCTACATAAGTCTTAAAGTCGTACCATACATAATGTCATATTTTATAAAATACCATGTAGAAATCGTTGAGTCATATATATTCCACAGATTATGTCATTCAATATATGTCGCGTCATATCTCTCACCACATGTCATGTGATATGTCTTACCGTATGACATATGTCGTACCATCATACCAAATGATATACCCCATATGTTTTACGATAAGTTGCGGTACAGAAGCCGAGTTGGAAATCGGAGGTTTTCAGAGAAAATCCAAGACCGGCGTATGTCACGAAAATTGTTGAATTTAAGACGCTGCTAATTGTTAAACAGTAAAAACTATGGAAAATTAAATATGACATCACATACAAACATCAGTTTCGAGTAACCATGCAAATTTTTAACTTCCAGACTGAAAAAAGTATACTTGGAATTCTGGCCAGCTTATTTCTATCTCAGCCCACTGCTCGGCGTGGACTCTCGATTTGTCAAAACGCCTTCCTTTACGTGAGGCTCGCATCACCGTCACGAATGACCAGTGGTCAAAGTCAGCCGCATGAGGACACTTGCAATGGATGTTCTTCTTCTGGGCCTCGGATGTGATGACTTCACGGATCGCTTAAAATAAGGATATTCAACCTCAGGGTTCAATGAGTTAGAACCCTTGGGAGTTGGAAAATGTGAATAGTATGAGTCGTCGCGCGGGGTATCCTCGTTGAGAATCCCTGTTCGAATTTTTTTAATAATTGTAACCTAGGCTGTGTCCTGAGTCTAGAAGCATCCCCGATCTTGTGATTGAGGCTGCTTCCGATTGCTGATCTCGCCCCTCTAAATCTCAATCTGACATAAATATCCGAAGTTTTGGCTTAAATCCGTTTGCTGGGGCCGCATAAATTTTACCTGCTCTCGAGGGCCCGTGGAAGGGTCGACCCTCATTTAGCTGGACTCGAACTCGGAATCCGAGCCTCGGCGTCGATCCCTCACCGCGGGTGTGTAGTAGCACCTACTGACCAGTAGCACTATAGTTTATAACTTTTAAAAGTTAACAACGAATTCGAATATTATGTTGTTTTTCGTATTTCACTAGTCACGCTGGCGAAAATGGGTTTTTAACCTCTGTTGTACGATACATATTAACCATTTTACGTGCTCTGAAAAACCAATCCGCATAAACGTACGTAACCACGTAACTTAAGGAGTATTCCTGCAGTTATTCGGGAAAAAACAAACATCTATAACTTTTACTAGTTATCTTCTATGTTTTTCATCGGAATCGTGCAAGAAATGTCAATGTTATATGAATGTAACAGTTAATAGCTCTCTTCCTTGTTTTTTATCGGCATTCAGCGACATATATAAGACATTTTACATGTCAGCTGCGCGTCGAGAAACATATGTAAGACGTCCGTGTTTTTGCGCGTACATCAAGAACAAGCGGCTGAGACTTCTACAACTTCCATGTTTTCCATATGAGTTTTGCAATAAATACTAAAAATTGTGCGTACATATGTTATTTTATAGTTAACGTCTTGGTTTTTTATGAGAATTGAGCCATAGATATGAGACGTTTCACGTGTCTGTTGCGTGTAAATCAAGAACAGACGGCTAAGACCTTCCATGTTTTCCATTGAAGCTGTATAAAATATTAACAATTTTCGTATGTAGTACATTTAATATATATCTTCCTTGTTTGTTATTGGCATTCATTGGGCGGCATTCACGAACATAATACGTGTTTTTCCGCGTACAGCAAGCTATACAGCCTTGCTGTTTCCCAAAGTATCCTCTTTCCACAATTTCAATCACAAAATTTTGCTTAAAGCCATGAATAGCTGTATAGGTAGGCATATTGCAAAAACAAGAATAATTACATACAACTGAATCTATGGAAAACACCAATGCAATACCTAGGCTTTATATGGCTATATCTACACAATATTGCTAGCCACTCCTTGGGCGCATGGCAGACGGTGTTGAATTATACTCCATTCTATACCTACACCTACCTATTACCCTGCAAACCATCACAAGGGTGTTTGGCAGGGTGTAAATTATCACCAACATGGACTACAGTGAAGAAACTCACTTTCACCAACAATCACCACACAATCGGTATACTACAAATGCTACAGAAACTACTAAAATAATGCATAATGAAACTATGAAAACGTGACATAAGAGTCATGCAGGGAACATGCTAAACATAGTGTTTGTACTACTCGGCAGATTTAGAAACATGCATTAGGGGGTAAATGAATGAATCAGATACACTACCTGTCAACTAACCTACTTCAAAGTCTCCAAGCACCCATTATGATCTCATAATTACCGCGGGAAGAATGACATTTTAAACCTTTATGTTCTACTATCTATTTCCCTTGTTTTATTCTTATGATCTGATCTACCGTATTATGTTGGAGTTGGTAAGATATTGAAAACTTCTTCTGAAAATAAATCTGTTTTGAATTTACTTAAAAGATCGAGTCTAGTTTTCAAAAGACGGTCTGAAAGTAATTCCCATCCCAATTCCTGCAAGAGGTCAGCAACACTAACGAGACTATCTTAACGGACTTTCACGTATCATACTGATCTTCTCTGCACCCGTTCTAACTCTGTTTTTAATCCTATCTCAAGTGGATCCCAAACACTGGCAGCGTGTTCTAACTTCTAAGTGGGAACTAACTAAAGTTGCTGATTTCTCGAACTTTATGATCGCACGTTCCAAGTACTCTTTCGACAAATTCCACGTTACGATTGTCCTGACCAGTAATTTCCCGAATATTTTTGCTCCACGAGAGATCATTAGTTAGTTTAACTCCGAGGTATTTTAGAAATTCGACAGTCTGTAATTGGGTGTTTTGTACGTAAAAACTTTACCGAGAGGTGTTTTTCCGTTTCAAGAAGTTCACTGCAACACATTTTTTCAAATTTAATTCTAATTGCCACGTATCGCACCACTCTTGAATTGCCTTGAGGTCCTTCGTTAACGCTTCCTTATCATTATCGTTACGGATTTCCCTGTACACTACGGTATCGTCAGCAAATAGTCGAGGTTTACTGTCTACTACCGCACCAATATCGTTAAAATACATAAGGAATAAAAGTGGACCTATGACACTCCCCTGTGGGATATCCGAAGTAACTTTTACCTCATTCCAGATGGCAACATCTAATACTACTCTCTGTCTGCGGTCGGTTAGGAATTCTCTGATCCAGGAAATTACATCGTTGTCTAAGCCGTAAGGTTTTAGTTTGATTAATGATTTTCTGTGGGATACTTTATCAAATGCTTTCTTATAGTCTAGAAAAATCGTAGAAGAAAATAGACCGGGTATGTTATGACTTCTTTGTTCATAGGTTTATCAAGCGTAAAAAATATCCATAAAATAACTAGGTTTCTCGCGGCTCAACATCCCAAGCGCGAGAATAATCTTTAGGATTCGTCGAGAGGTGGACATCGCTACGACGGCCTATTTGTGATATAGTTCTTTCTGGCTCTTTGTTTTTATCTCACTGAATTCAAATGATACATGAGTGGTGTCGTCGCACGCCGATTACAATTCATTGCCCCTCCAGCCAACGATGCTGCGGCAGTAGGACATCAAAGGCGAACATGCCGACACAAAATTCCATGCACAAAATCGCAATACTTCAAAATTTAAGCTCCCACACTCACTAGGTAGACTTTGTAATTATTCTTCATAACTTATCATTCATAATCAACAGCCTACTCCGCTTGAAATATTCGGCATGATTTTGTTTCCTGCAATATTTTGCACCTTGTGATATTTATCTTTAACGAAACTAAGACAAAAACAGCATTAAGAAAACCTGCAGTAACTTGCCTGTTTTGCTGTCTCTTTCCCTAATTTCACTCAAATTATCTGATCTAGTGTAGGATATCTGAGTTCGTAAGATATCGACAAAGTCGTCAGCAAATGCACTGGTTTGGAATTCACATAAAACATATAGTATCATTTTTAATGGACGGTCTAAGAGTGATTCCCGTCAATGCGTTTACAAAAGGTCGGTCGCACAAAAAAGATTATCATAAGGGTCTATTTCGAATCTTTCGGGTTAATAGTCGATTTCTTTCCAGGTTGCTATAGGGATCGAAATGAATGACAATCAATTATAAGTCAAACAATACGATGCTACTAGCAGCCCTGAATAGAGCTTTTTTTCGTAGTCCGCCGAAGGGAGGAGCGGTGTCAATAAATGCGTTCTATTACTTTGTGTGGAGGTAGAAAGCAACCATGGCCGTCGTGAAATCATCGAAGAGCTTCTCCACCGATATGTTTGCTCCTCCACATCTGCTACACTAAATATGTTTCGAAAGTGGAAACGGACCGATTCTTTTCCGAAAATCCCTCTTCAACTTCGACCATTGACTCTCTATTTGTCGGGTGTGAGTCAGACGATCCTCTGGATGAACAAAATTATTGAGAGAATGGTTCACCGTTTAGTGTAGCGCGAGCGTCTCTCGATCTCGTTTCTTCACAACACAAAGAAACGTGCCCTTGTTTTAGCGGTCAATACCGCCAGCAACCCACCTAGTTCTCCTCAGGCGTCCCAGATTGTATTTTCGTTTACCAAAGGCACTCTCGTCAAATTCTACTTTGTGGCCCCAACCACCTACTTTGCAGCAACCATGCGGTAATCAGCTTCCTGAAGGAGGAGAGCATGTGCGCCACTGTCTTCAGATTGAGACCCAATTCACTTGCAATCATAGAGGTTGGATCACGTTGGATATTACAGGATCCATCCAACGGCAGCTGCCATCACGACCTCGCTCCTGGATTTAAACTTCCCGAAGAAAGTTCCCTTTTTGAAGGAGACATGCTTACTTCAGGTCCTCACCCCGCACCTGTAGCGAGCTTCTCCCTCCGCTTCTCTCGAGTTCAGTAGTTATCTTTGAAATTGAGGAATTCCTTTTTTTTCTGCTACATATTTCCCCGCCACTACAAATTTCGTCTGCATGCGCAGATGAGCGCAGACGAACTACGGTGCGGGATGTGTTTTCATCTGCCGTTTTCGAACTTGGCAAATCAAGCAATCTTCCCTTGGAACCTAGAACTCATTGGGCGGATATGACGTCAAATTCAAGTGACCGTAGAAGCCATATTGTCTAGATATCTAGTCAAGAAACCAAATAAATGAAAAAGCAGACTTGTTATGTTACTTACTATGTATTAAGTTAGAATTCGGGATGTTAGCGCAGACGACGTCCCATAAGCGATTGGAACACGCTTTGTGCTAAACAGATCAAATCAGATCAGCGCAGATAGCCCACTGGAAAGCACCCCTAATCACTTCGAGTGCTCCGTAAGAATCGTGAATACCCACCATTCTTCATTATAAATACAGTAGCAACTCGATGACACGAAGTTGGCGGGACGGAAAAATTGGCGCTTCGTATTTTCGAACCTTTTTAATAAATCATGAAAAATATTTCCACTTCCACTTTCAGCCGCTTCTGCAAAGATTACTAAAGAAATGTTCACTCTTGTCATTATGTACTTCCCAAAATTATTTTATGGTTGATAATAAATTTTATAGATCAACTGATGGATTAGCCATGGGTTCCCCGATTTCTCCTTTACTCGCCGAAATATTTATGGATAATTTAGAAAACAAACTCTTCAACTCAGGAAATAAACTTTTAAATTCTTTAGTGTATTGGCGCCGCTACGTAGACGACATTATTGTATTATGGAAAGGCACAGACAGACAATTAGATTATTTCACGGATTTGTTAAATAGCCTACATTCAAAAATTTCTTTCTCTTCCGAAAAAGACTCGAACCATTCCCTGAACTTTTTAGAGTTGAGTATTTCGATTGCCAGTGGCAGGCACCATTTTTCAATAAACAGAAAGCCAACCTATACTGACCACATTATACCATCTGATTCAAGACACACATATTCACAAAAACTCATGGCCTTCCATTCCGTTATTCACAGGCTTTTCAATATTCCCTTGACGCAAGATAAGTTTAACAAAGAAAGGAGAATAAGCAAACAAATAGCCCTGAATAATGGATACCCAACCAGATTAATAGATAACCTCATTCAGAAAAAAGAAAGGAAAATAGCACTTTGTCAAATATTCTCTGGCAGCTCGTCCTCCAACAATAAATGGTGTTCAATCAGATACTTAGGGCAAATCAGTCATAAAATTGCCAAGACCTTCTCCAACAACAAATGCAGAGTTTCCTTCAAGACCCCTTTAAACTTAAAAACCGTCTTCGTGAAGTGCAAAGACCAAATAGACGCTAATAAGAAAAGTGGTGTTTATGTGTTGAAATGTGGGGACAGTCTAAGTGAATATGTGGAGCAGACAGCTCGTAATTTAAATGTAAGAACCAAAGAACATTTTAATGATTTTAAAAACAATTGCGATTCGAAGAGCAATTTTGCTGAGCACCTTTTAACCAATGACCATCGAAGTGATTTTTATATTAATATTATATATTTTTCAAATGGGAGACGGGAACTGGACTCTCGTGAGCAGTTGGAGATTTTTAAAAGACTGATTGACCCAGAGGTGGCTGTTTTGAATGAGTATTTGTACCCTGCCCCTTCCCCAATCCTTGCTGCCGTATCCCGTTTGACCCTCCCTCCTCCTCAACATATCGCCGGGCAGACTGGTCCCCACCCTACCGACCTTCAACTGCCCCCCTCCCTACCACCATTAACACCAATTACTTAAAATACCCCTCCCCAAATCTGAACTTTCCTCTCCCCCCCCTCCTAACTGGCTATTGGTATATAAGAACTGGAAAACATCCTGTAATCACCTGTAGATGACGTAATAACGTTGAAACCCGGTTCATGAGTTTGCATTTTTTGTGGTTTGTAAAAGTTGTTTCAATAAATCCATTTTCCATTTTCCACTTGACTTCTCTTGGTCTTTGGAAACGTTTTTAAAAGATTTATGGACGTTATTCGTGAAAGCATACAAAATAATGTCTTCATATCATAGGCTAAATATCACAAACAATCGTGAAATAACTATCACCTCTTAGTTCCCTATGAACATGATTTTTAGTTGGCGATCATTTTCTTAGCAAAATTTTCGCCCTGTTTAGAGGACGTATATAAAGCAAGTTCTGCATTTGTATGAGACTCTAGCTCTCTTAATCTGCGGCTAATCGGGACGTGCAACTGGGATGGGCATTTAAAAGAGACACTTGTTTCTAACATCTACGCTGTTAAGACATTAGCTGGCCCGACCGCGCTTCCAATCGCCCTTTCTTTATCGCTCAATCACAGATAAAATGAGCAAAAGACTCTCTCCAGTAAAATAATCCTTCACAGGTCATTATTTGCGGTTTCTTCCACATCGCCTGCTGGATATAAGAACTTGAGAAGAAATATTATTTCGTTCCAATTACTAATCGCTTGACGACAAATTGGGCGTGATCCGGACATTTACTATATCTTTATCAGCTCGAAGTGAACTAAGTTTCTGGTTCTTATGGCGCGATTTTTTGGACAGATGGAATATTAATACGGAGGTCGTGGAGAATGATACCAAAGAAAACCGATCCTCAGATCACGGTTCGTGGAGAACGAACGAACGAACGCTTCAACTGCCGTCCAGGAAATGCCTTCGCTTGCTTGCATTGATGGCGCTTCACCAATCCCATTCTTATCGATGTTTCTACTAAGGAACTCGATTCCAAGAAGTGGGAATGGGAAATTTTTCTGACGCAGTCATGAAACTCATTAGCCACTCACATGCTGCACCTTCATTTTCCTCGTCGCCGATGACTTGAGTTAAATGATGGTCAAACGCGGAATTGATTAATGATCACTTCCTGAATACGAGCATTCTTTCTGCCACCGCGACAACTAATCCTCGCTAGTTGTCTAGATCTCTACGTAGTCTGTATTAACTGAAACATTAATATGCGACATATAATTTTGGTCTATACATAGCGCAAATGGTGTCACGGACGCGTTCAGCCGTGACAGAAAAAAATCGATGCCTATGGGTTGGATCATGGTAGCATCAATACTGTATTAGTAGTACCATGGGTTGGGTTACGAGGCTTCAACCATTCTAAAACCAGCAGGCCTTTACACCTTTCACTTTGCGGTAGTATCAATCGTTTTTTAATCAAAGCTTCGTTTCCAGAACCTGTGAAATCGCAGTGGTATCGACCGGTTACTACCGCACAGTACTTTTCCCAAGGAAGACTTTAAATTTACCGCCTTGCTTTGATTCTCTGATTTTTAGTATGCCATCCCTTGCTTGACTGTTCATTTACTACTCGCGAAACAGTGGCTTGTTAGGCATACATAATGTAAAAATATATCTCATTTAAGTCGACCGCAACACTTCCTCTGGCAGATAATCAATGGCAAACACCTTTCCCGCCGCTACGCCTCTCACTGGTTGCGCTGGGTTGCGCGCTATGGTAAACAATGGTAAAGTCTACTGAAGGTGACAGCACTATCGCCGTTACAGTCATATGTAAAAGGTAGAGACAAACTTTACTCAATGACCTATATTATAGGTGGTGTTGCCATGGTGTTGCTTCATCTCGTACGACTCAAGTCTGTCAGTTATCAAGTTAATGCCACAAGTGTTCATTATGTAGGGACTCATGGAGTGAAATTTCCAGAATTTTTCACCAAATCTCATTTTAGAAAATTCCCCTTAAACATTGTCATTTTAGTCAGAGGAGCCATGTTTGTAAAAACCTATAAAATAAAATTCAAGTTTGTCAGATTTTATATTTTCACAGATGATGGATCTGCAAGATAAATGCCAAATTAAAAATTAAAAAGGGAAGATTAAATTCCTTAAAAAAACTAAAAAATGCTAAAAATCATAATTTGACCAATTGAAGCTCAGTTTATGTCTCTAATTTTAAGCATTTTTTCAAAGATTACCTGAACATAACTAATTTAAAAAATAAAGATCAATATTATTTTGATAGGATGGATTTCGAATTATTTTGTTATATTCGTGCTTGAGTTTTACCGAAAATACTATTTTGGTCTCAAAACGACGCGACGCGATTAACATTAGTAAAAAGTTCGAGCTGGTTCGAGGAGCTGAAAAATTTTTATACCTCATTTCTGGCTCTCAAATTATTGGCGAACTAAATGACTCAATTTCAGGAAAATCGGTATATTGTTTTTCAGGGCTTTCGCTATCAAGAATAACACCAAAACTACAAGTAATAACAAACTTTGCCACATTATCAACTCAATAAAGCTATGAACTCACTCCACGTAAACGAAGTACCCTAAACGGCTAAATAGCACCACATTAGTATAAAAAGTTATTACTAGTAGGGAGTTACAACCGCGACATATTTATATACAACAGAAGAGAAAACCCTTGCAGAAATTTCTTTCATTTGCAATCAAATAAACAAAATTAACCCCTGCCTAGGCACTTGGAAGCAGAATCGTACACATATCACGTGATAGGTAGACAAACGCTCTTGGTGTTACTTTTAGAGACTTCATGCGCACTCTACTTATATAGCTCTATGACTCAGGTGGGTTTTTGAGCTGAGGTGGACGCTGGGGCAATCTGGGTGTGAGCTTGCAAGTATTTCGTGATAGTTTCCTTGTGGTATTTTTCCACATTCGATAGGCAAGTGTCTCGACCTTGAGCGGCATTGCGGATAGAACCTATTGATTTAGCTCCACGCCGAGCAAGGAGAACTAACAATGGCAGTTCATGTACAGAGCAAGGTACGTTAAATGACATTAGTTTGCGTAACTTTTATGTGAACATTCGTATTGTATTAATCTATTTTACTTTATGATAAGTATTGGGTGTCATTGGTTTTTACCTTTCTTATGTTCTCTGTCTATAGGATGAGCTCGACGCTAAGTTGAAGGATGCGGGAGAGAGCTTGGTGGTAATAGACTTTTCGGCGACATGGTGCGGGCCTTGCAAAGTAATTGGACCAGTATTTAAGGCAAGTACGCACTGTAGTCCGCTCTTGTCATGTTTTTCATATGTAGAAATCTCATGGAATGGGGTGACCTTTTAACGTTTTTTGAGACTAGCCCACAGAGAGAACACGTATTGATATGTGAGCGTTGATAGAATTGCAGCTCCGTGTGGCTGATAGTTCTTGCATGTCTCCTGAATCCAGTTTATTTAGCTTATGATGTGAGGAGTACCTGAATGAAAGTTCAAGTTCGATCATTTTTAACGATGAAGGGGCGCATTGTCGATCTCTCCGTTCGTGCCATTCAGATTTGACCTGTCAAAAGTGCTGGTTCGTATTATCTTTTTGCCCCGAGGTTATCAGTGACGCTTGCTCCCGGAAATCCATTTCCCAAAGTTGTAGTGTCTGTGGTTGTGCTTGTTGCTCAGTCAGTGGAGTTTGTACTACATCCAATAAGTCGTACTTCTTACTGATAAACTATTAACAAGTACAAGTCTCTGCTAGTAATGGTGTAAGGTGAAGTAGCCCCGAACGCTCAATATCTTAGGACGAATGTGGTATGATTGAAATTAGTTGGTCCTGGGAACGCGGTCTATACTTATAGTCTTTAGTCATTGAAAACCTTAATACAATCGAATTCTCTTGAGCCCGCCCCGTTTATTTGCATGTTAGGATGTATATAACTAAAATTCTTCGAGTTTCGTGCAATATGTTGTTTTCACCAGCCGACTCCGAACTTCCTTGTTTACTTGATTTTAGTTTATATATTTTAAGTCTGCCTTCGCATTTTTCCAGTTTCAGTATTTGTTAATCAATGCTTATAATTCTATTGTTTAACCCATGACTTCGTGCCGATGCGACTTGCGTATCAGGGAGATTGTATTCTGGTGCGAAAATGGATCAAATTTTAATGCTTGGCATCGGAATAGGCCTTCACTAAACTTAAAGTAAGAGTCCACAACTTCTAATTGAATTCTGCATGTAAAATATTCTACACGTGACTACTCAGTTGAAATCTCTTTTACTTATAAGTCTACTATTATTGATTCGAGCCCTGTCACCCAATGTGGATAAGTCAACCTCACGGCATATGTAATAGGTAATTATTCTTCTTTACAGACACTTGCTACTGAATATCCCAATGTTGTATTCCTTGAAGTTGATGTGGATGAGTGTGATGACATTGCTTCTGAATATGGGATTATGACGATACCCACTTTTGTTTTCTGGAAGAAAGGCGAAAAGGTACGAGATGAATATGAATAATTTGGATATGAAGTGATGTGCTGTTATGAGTGGACCCTAATAATAAACGTATTCATCCTTTTCCAGATTACATCATTTTCTGGTGCAAATGGTGACAAGCTTAAAGAGCTTATTGTTCAGAACAAGTGAGCCTAATGTTTTTGTCTAAATGGCCTTTAAATTTTCTCATTGCATTGCCTTACAAAGATTTATTTTGATGAGCAGCTGTAGTGAATCTTGTAGTGAAATTGTTCCAAGGAAGATAAATGGGCAAAGAATTTAATTATGCTGTTACTGATATACACATCCTGGGAACAACAATTATGATGTCTTATGTCCAATGCTGCCTGAATTATTTTTAAAAACTTACCTGTAAAATTAAGAGTATTACAAATCAACGGGAGCCTTTGAATGATAAATGGTTATTTTTTATTCGTGAATGTCATTGGTGCAGTGGAAAATTATCTAAATACTATTAAATTATGAAAATATAACTTGGAGTGTCTTCAAGCATTGAAAAATTGCATGGAAAAGCCATGAATGTGACATTCTATCCAGTGTTATGAATTT
The DNA here is from genome assembly GCA_963169105.1 of Ceriagrion tenellum. Lineage (NCBI taxonomy): Eukaryota > Metazoa > Arthropoda > Insecta > Odonata > Coenagrionidae > Ceriagrion > Ceriagrion tenellum. Next base: position 28,107,779 of record OY720641.1, read on the forward strand.
TGGAATATGCCTCTTCAAAATGCTGTTGCTGGAAAGTTTGCTCTTGTCATGGGTAGAGAAATAAACTTTCTATTGTTCAACAGAATTCATTTTACTGACCCTGTATTTTGAAGTTCTATTTTTAATGGTCAATCATTTCCTTAGTCCTTCTCGAGCAACTGTAGATGCACACATTTGTTCACGTGAAGCTTCCTGGGTTTAAAAAAATTATCCATTTTTTAGCATACACCTCTGTGTCAACTTCTGGTGTTGATTTTACTGGAATGTTAAGTGTCTGGGGTAACCACAGTATATCCCATCCACCAGCTGTGTCCCTGTTACATTAGGGGACTAGCAGAGAATCTAGATATAACAGCTAGCAGACACTTGTGGAGGGGCATTGGAACAAATAGGAGCTGTGATACACAAGGTTGCTAGCAGAGCAGCCGTGCAATCAGTTGGGTAGCCAACAGAATCAGTCTCCTCTCACCACAACGGAGGGGCATTGCTTCCCAAGTGTCTTGCCTTTTCTTTTTTCGTCAAACTGAGTGCAGCAGAACTGAGAGCAGTGGTAGCACAGTGTAAATACAGATTTGGTTGCTCTGCAAGTTGCCTGATGTGATTGGGGCCTGAGTTTTTGTACTTTAAGAGAAATTTATCTCTCTGAAAATTGTTCCACATTGCTGATAGTCACATGTTATGCTTCAAGTGTAAAACTGTGGATTTCTTAAGTTATTCTCTTGGTTCGTGCCCATTCGTTATCTCGGCAGCAAACTGTCAGCACATGAATCCTGGTTATGTATGAAAACTTCATGTTTTCTCCATTAGATTAGCCAGAATGAAAGCTTACTAGTCTTTGAAGTATAGTAGAGTTGCTTTCAAGACTTCGTTTATACAGCATAAAGAAAGGTATTTCTTTATAATGGCTACTTTGTTTGAAATCTACAATTTCAAACAAGGTCTTATCTTTTTTTGTGAACTTCTTTTACCCCATAGTTTTTCATGACTGAAAATCCTTGTCATGAGGGTCCGAGTAATGGAGTGTCATGAGGTTTAAAACCTCTGGGTTATTCAGATAAGGAGAGAAGATTTGAGCTAATTGGACATTTAGAAATGCAGTAGACCCCTGCTTTACGATGGGTTCGACTTAGGCTGGATTAGACTTATGATCTGAGCTGATTTTGCGTGCGCTTTTTAAAATTTCAAATTTCTCTGATTTTGTTTTAAATATGGATAGTGCTTTAAATATTGGTTTTATAATACAGGTATCCCCCGCTTAACACGAAAGATACGTTCCGAAGAAGTGCCGTGTTAAGTGAATTCGTGTTAAGCGAATTTTTAATAGCCATAAGACACCGTGTAATTGGATGGTGATACGGACGACAAATAATAATATTGGACCTAGAAAAGCTCTGCTGGCAAGTTTTATTTAAGTTTATTTGCCAAGTAACAACACACATTATTATTAAAAAAATTCCAAAGACAACAATATTATTATTATTTCAATTTTCGAAAATTATGGTGTGCCTGATGTTAATAATATGCGCAAGACTGCAAGTCCTCGGTACTCATTGAAGTGAGGGGAATGAATCGCTGAATCCTTAGCACAGCACGTATTTCACATTGGTGGAATCACGAATTGGAGTGATAAACCTGAAAGAAAGCACACAATTGATATAATAACCTATTACAAATGATGAGCTGCTACTATAGAGGCAGAATGAGTAATTCTACCTCTACAGCTACTAAGACAATTAAACTAAGCAGATAGGAGAAGAAAACAAAAGAAAGTCGATTGGCGCTATTCCTTCTGCTAACTACTGTGGAACGGACGGAAGTGTGAGAACAATTTAACCGCAAAGAAACTACGCACATTGAAAAATTGATGGCCTTACAATAGGTAGAGAATGTTATAGATACCTGAGAAGTGATGACGGGAAACTCTGGAGCGGTGATTACTGCCTGGATGCATTAGATGATGCAAGGTCGTTCTCTGCTAGGTTTGTGGAAGCATTCAATCTGGAACTTCCAGCTTTTTTGAAGAAAGCATCCAAGGAAAGTTGCTTCGCTTTGCAGCTATTTTCCTTGTAAATCTGCCTGTAACACCCAATTGTAGCATTTACTTCGCGATTTACTTTCGAACTCCGGATTTCATCTGGGTCACCGTCTTCGAAAATTTTAAGAGCTTCTTCTATAAGGCAGAATGCCCTTGCCATTTCCTTGTTTTTTAAAGTTCGAACAGCTGTCTCAGATTCTTCAGACATTTCGTCACTGCAAACCCCTCCTTGTCGAGTTTCTTCCTCCAGGACGTGAATTAATTCTCCAGTGCTTATCTCGTGTTGTGCATTGAGCAGATCTTCAACCTCTTCTTCGTTCACTTCCTCGAAGCCAACTTTCCTGGAGAAATTAAGGATATCGGATTTCAAGAGGGAAACACTTTCACCGACGTCAAATCCCTTGAAGTGTACACAATCTGGCCATAAATTTTTCCACACACCATTCATACAGGATAACGGCACAGCTGCCCAAGCCTCGGCGATAATGTCAATAGCTTGCTTTATATTGAATTTACGCCAAAAATCTTTCACTGATTGCTTACTACCGCCATCTGTTTCTTCGATCAATTTTGAAAAGGTTCTGCGGACATAGTGTGCTTTAAATGTGGCAATTACGCCTTGGTCCATGGGTTGGATAATGGACGTAGTGTTAGGGGGTAAGAACACAACTTTGATGTGCTCAGAAAAATCAACAATGTGAGGTGGGTGCCCGGGAGCATTATCAAGAACTAATAAAATATTGAACCCCAAATTGTTTTTTGCGCAGTAGGCCTCAGTTTCCTTGTGCAGATGGTTTTTAAAATATTCTAAAAATAAACCACTTGTCACCCAGGCTTTTTTATTGGAGCGCCAAATCACCGGTAGAAGCTCTTTTGAATATTTTCGCAAAGCTCTGGGGTTTTCAGAGCGATACACTAATAATGGTTTCAACTTCAAGTCACCATTTGCATTTCCGCCTAGCACAAGGGTGCAACGGTCCTTGGCCGCTTTAAACCCAGAAGCAACTTTTTCATCCTGAGAGATAAATGTTCTGGATGGCATTCTTTTCCAAAATAAACCTGTTTCATCAATGTTTATCACTTGTTTTGGACTGTAGCCACCATCTTCTATGATTTTTGCCAACACTCCAACGAAATTTTCTGCAGCAACTTTGTCTGCCGCCGCAGCCTCTCCAGTAATTTTCAAATTATGAAAGTTGTAGCGCTTCCTGAACCGGTCGAACCATCCTGAACTAGCAATAAATGACTTCCCATCTTCTTCATCTTTGCTTATATCCTCATATATACTTAAGGCTCTTTCTTTGATGACTAGCGTACTCACCGGGATGCTGTTCTGATTTTGTCTCTCGATCCAGAGTGATAGCAACTTTTCCATTTTTTCCATGGTTTCTGACCTCGTTCGATTCACTTTTGCGGCGCTTATACTCGTTGCACATTTAAAACTATTTTTAATTTTCTCGGCGTTGGAACAAATTGTCCGAACAGTAGCCTCGTGTAGATCCATGGCACGCGTAATGTCCGCGATGCGCTCTCCACGTTCAAAACGTTCTATTACTTTCATCTTAGCTTCCAACGTAATAGTCTTTCTACTTCTTTTCCTAGGTCCATCACTCGTGGCAGATTGTACACGTTTTGCACTCATATCCGGAAAGTTGATAACAGGTTTTGAATTTTTAAACAGTAAAACCACTGTCAGAGGCGTACTCTCGGGGTTTGATGAGATACCGCGTTGTGCCGTTGAGACTGGTTGAGACGTCCCTTGTGGCAACTGTCTATCCAATTCGCCGTCTAATTTGATACAATTTACTTCACTGTTTCACTTCAACACGAGGTTTTGGGACTTCATAATGCTCACATTCGTTGAGCTAACTGGGCACTACGGATACCTTGTACTGCGGCGAAATGAAAACTTTGTATGATTTCACGCGATCCCGTGATAGCAATACGGTGGAGGCCGACACTTTAACCCATAACGATGTTTGGAGATACATGTCGTGGTCGGAGCTCAACAAAAGTGAATGAAATGTGTAACATGAAGTTTGTTTTTATTTCATAATGGATTTTTTTCACAGAGTACGGTATTTGAATTGAATTTTTCCTCCGGTACTGCTGTGCCTGCCCTTCATCTAAGACAGATTTAGATGTCACACGCACGCACTCAGCGATCAACCCAAATGATGTTTTGATTTTTAAGGGCCGATTAATTAATTAAAATTCTTCATGTAGATGACGTTGGATCTTTCTACTCGTTTTTTACTTACTTAGTTACTTAAGAAAAAGGAGGTTTTAGTGTATTACATGCATCTACAGTTGAATTAAGCGGGAAGTTATGTCGACTTAAGTGAAAGCAATCTTAGAGGACCAATCGTGTAATAGCGAATATCGTGTTAAGCGAATTCGTGTAAAGCGGGGGATACCTGTATTTTAAATAATTTTAATCCAGGACATTTCATATGAATTGGCTCTGACGCGTGCACTGAATGGATTGGCATCGATGCTCTTTGTCTGATTCCTCATCCAGAAATAATGCTGATTCAACAAAGGATGGAATTCGCTTTACAATCGGTCCTCCGGAACGGATTACCATCGTAGAGCGAGGGTCTACTGTACTGATACATTTAAGACAGTGTTGCTGACAAAGGTATTGGAGGACACTAGGCATTCTTAAAGTTGCTGAATAAGTTGTTAACTCTTTGTTTTTACGTGGAGATTATCTTAGATTTAAAAAATTATCCTCTATTTCTGCTTATTAGTTGAAAGTCCCTAACATGACCTTGCCTGCTCAAAAGTGAATTAAGGAATGGTGCTAAGGTGGCGAGAAATGTGCAAACCACTTTGTGAATCACACTCGGGTGGGCAAACCTCTCCACGTTTCAACCTCCTCATGTCTCTTCTGGCTTTATTATTAAGGTATTTTAAGAGAGATTTTTCCCTAGACACATTGGAGACTAAATAGAATATCATTATTTATGCAGTGGTAAGAAGAGTGAAGTTCATATCTTTATGTTAATTAATGGAAAAGTATTGTTTTATATGACTGAAATTCCCTGTAATGAACTAAATATGCATGCATAATCATAGGATGAAGATCTTTTTTGGACAACTTTTGTAGTTGAAATAGGAATACAACTAAGTGTCTTCAACAGATTGATTATATTGGACTCCACCAGTTTCAGCTGTATAGCCATTTTCAGGTGTATAGTATAAACTGTGAACAAGTCTGTTCCATCAATGTTGACAAGTAGATTTGCCATAACCGTTAATTTTCAATGTAATAAATAGGTGGAAAACACTAAGTTATGTTCTTGTTCAAACTATGCATAAGTGTTCAAAGAACTACAGGACTAGCCACGCTGTAGCTTTAACCCATTAAATCCCAAGCACCTTAATAACTTAAAAATTCCAAATTTTTTGATGAATTAGCAATGGAACAAACTTAAATAAGGGAATTTATCGACTTCTATATTTTTATTGCTTTTAGTTTACCGTTGGTGAAACGTTGCGTATACGCAACATTGGGAGTTCTCCGGTTCAAATGAGTCAAAATCTCTTTTTTTCATAACTGTTTTATTTGCTCAAAGCATATTGTTTTTTGCAACAGAAATATATAACTTACACAAAGTATTAAATAAACATTTTTTTATTCGTGAAATTGGGAAAAACAATCCGTATGTAAATGAACATTGCACTTTTGACAAACATAAATAGTTTGGCTGCTACACACTCGGCATCGTCGTCTTGAATTTTTTTCATCACGCACAATTATGTGGCCAACCTTGTCTTTTCTAATAGCGTTTGGCAAACTTTTTTCCGAAATGTCCCTTGTTATGGCACTTTTCACTCACTGTAGGTGCACCTTCGCTTTCGTCTTCCTTCTTGAGGAGACATAACACAATTTCAGACCGAAAATCTACCTGGCTGATGGTTGATCCCGTAGCAACTTTGTAAATCTTCCAGGCATTTACTAATACACTATCAAGGCCATTTGCAAATAAAGGCCACCACCACTTTTTGCCTCTAATTCTAATTCTATAATTAGCGATTGCATTATCGTGCAGATCGACTCCACCCATTCCCTGGTTGTATTGATTCACTGTGTTGGGCTGAGGAACCATTTCATGTTTTTTTTCTTTGCGATTGTACCTTTTCACATTTACCAATGGGTCCAATGTACCGAAATTTGTCGCTACAGTCACAACTGAATTATCGTGCCAATGCACAAAGAATAATTCATTCTTTTTGTCAAAGATGTAGTCAAAACAACCTTTCTTTTCTTTCGACAGTTCCTTTAGACTGCGAAGAGGGCAGTTTGCAATCCTGTTTTCCCTCACAGTACCAGTGTCAAAAAATCCCATTTCTGATAAAAGAACCAATAGAGAATGACTTGTGAAAAAATTGTCGAAATACAATAAGTGATTTTTTGGAGTTTCGATAACTTTCGTCAGGCCAACTACTACTCTTTCCCCTAAACTCAAAGAGTTATCAGTTTTTTGTGATGCTCCCCCATAAGGAGAAAATTGAAATAAATACCCTGAGGAAGATGTAATGCACCACAATTTAAAACCAAACCTTACTGGTTTACCTCTAATAAACATTTTAGCAGAATGGCGGCCAAAATGAGGCACCATCTCCTCGTCAATTGATAATTTGTGAGAAAACACACCAAAACGAAGGAATCTTTGGTTTAGTTCGTCAAAGTATGGACGTATCTTAGCAAACTTATCCCCCTTGTCCAAATTGTTGTTATCTGACAGGTGTAAGAACTTTTTAATTTCAACAAAACGGTTCCGGAACATCGTTTGACGCACGATCGGAACGCCCTTATCAACGTCTTTACTCCAGTAATATTTTGTTTGAGGTAAGGTGTGATAGCCACTAAAAAACAGAATGCCAATAAACTTCCTCAAGTCTGTTCTTTTGAAAGAAAAGTTATGCACATTCTTGCTTAAGGCATATTTTAACGAAAATTCTACTATCATATCCAGAAATGCATCGTCAATAAAATACTCAAAAATTTCAATTGGTGTATAGACACCATAAACAGTTTTTATCTGCTCTACTTTCTCTTTTTCTAAATTGAATGGATATTTGCTATAGTATGGAGCTGAGTTTACCCATTCTGTACCAACATTTTTTTTCTTCCTTGGATGCTCACCAGAAATATTTTTTTTGCTTCGAGCAGAAGAGTCAACGATTGAATTGGTGTGAAGTTCAAATGTTCCTACCACATCTGAGTGAAGGTTTCCTCCGACATCACGATTTCGTCATCTTCTATATCCTCCTCATCGGTCAGCTCATCTACATTTGGCGGCAAAATAACTGCATCAATCTCTGTTGCGTCGATGTCCTCAATTGCAGCTTGGATTTCCTCCGCCGTGCGATATATTCGACCATCACAACTCATTTCTGTAATGTAAAAAACAACTATTAACAAAAACTATTTTTTAAATGTAATACTGCAAGTTTAAACCGTAAAATCATTATGAATTAAAAATGCTGGCATAAGGGTAATAAACTTACTTTTTGATAATCAGCCTTGAAGAATGGAAACCGTATTCAACACTGTTACTTGATGAGGTCTGGCGTAATTGTAGATCAGGTACCTCTGCGCAAGAATGTGTGCAGACTTGACGTTCGGAATTTCAAAATAGTGCTCTTCATAGCTTTTCACAGAGTGGTATACAAAAGGAGTTGCAATGAGGTCACAGCATTATATGTGTTAAAACCTGGTGGGTGGGGTTAGTGGGGTGGAAAGGGATAGGGGTGGACGTCGTTGCGAGGTGTGTTAGGGTTCGAACCTGAGAGGGACGGAAAAAGGTCTAGTCCTGCTGGGCAGGGATATCCCAGCGCATATGGCTCTCCGCTCGCAGCGGGGAGGCTGGGCAGGGGGTTAACGAGTAAGGAAATAGGATGGGAGGATTAGTGAAGGCCACATTATCACAATATTTTCTGAGAATTTTACGCACTCTGGTCACTGACGATAGTGAGCAACTTAGGCTGCAAATGTGGGTTCAGGCCATTTGGAGGGAACAATTGTTCAACAGACAACCGCAGATAAAGGAATAGCAGATGGAAAATAACGTTCCCCTTTCTCTATACAGTAATTCCCAGTACTCAAGCTATCCCTTTACCCATTACCTGAGTCAATTTACCAAGAAATAGTTTTCTTGGAATCCCATTGCTTTCATTGTTACTCATTGTTCTTAAGAAATTTCTCTACAAATTACCTGGGCTATCATTTGAAGCCTGTGTCAGTGACCAGTGCACATGAAGTTCTCAGAATATACTGCGATAATGTGATCCCTCCAATTTCTGCATTCTTTTTCCTCACTTGCCAACCCCCGCTGTGCGCCGAGACCCATCGGCGCCGGGTTATCCCTGCCCAGCCTAACTCTGCCTTATTCCCTCCCACCCCCTTCCCATGGAATCCAAATCAACAACACCTCCCAATTACGATTTTGCTCCTATCCTAACCCTCATATTCTCATCCACTTGCTTTTAGATACCTTTCAACTGTGGTAAACATATCTTTCTTACCTTAGGATGCCACTTCATCTTTGAACTGGAGACATTTTCAGAAATCATTGTATTTTCTGGATGTCTCTATGGTATAGTTTTAAAACATTCTTTATGCTTTGGTCAAAGTAAATAATCACTATAGCATAAGTAAACATTGCATTTATATTGCTTGATACGTGAAGTTAAAAATATCAAATATAATCAACACTCGCTGAAAATTCACCACCTGCCAACATCCTTGTAAAGACACTACAGCTCCTATGTAGATGTAAATGCAAGACTAAAATATTGTATAACTACCTTTTTTGGTTAAAGTTAAATTTTCGCCATAAAAATGTAACGTATTCTTGAATAACGTTCTATAGTTGAGTCCTGAAAGGAATGCTCGTAACGAAATCCGCCGTTCCTCTAGTTTACTGGAGTCCTCCCAACGTTGCGTGAACGCAACACTTCGTTTATTCTTGAATAATTTCAAAACCGCTATATAAATTTCACCCAATTTGTTGCAGTGGCCTAGAATACAGATGCATAATTGCATATTTAGAAAGATTTACTCACTACGGGCCTAGGATTTTACATAATTGGTAACATAAGAAGGTGTCCTGATATCACTACTTACAAGTACATGTAAAGGTCATTACAAAAACAAAACTATTTGAATGACATCAATGAAAAAAATTTATGTGAAAAAGCATTGAACTACGCATGCAAAAAATTTGAACTGCGTATTATTAACAGATATGGAGAAAAAAAATCGCAAAGTATGCGTTGCGTTCACGCAACATTGGGAAGAAATGGGTTAATGGAGTCACCCACTAGTGTTCACACAATTGTTTGAAAATAATGATTGTTCTAATATGAATTTCACACAATTATGTAAAAGTTCTTAATTTGACTTTTTTTCAAACCTCATGGGGAAGAAGACTAAAAATTGTTCTTTAAAAATAGCAGAGGAAACATACATGGAATGCTCAGTTAATTTCTGACCTGATCTAGACTTCAGAAATTCCTCATTTGTCAAATAGTCTCTGCAGAGTACATATCCATGCCATTTCTCGTATGAGAATGGATACATTTTCTGGGTAAAGTAGTGTGGTATGAGGTTGATATTTGGGTATCTCAGGAAAGGTGAGATGTTTTTCTTAAATCAAAGACCAAATTCACTGAATTCCAGGAGAAATGATATCTTGCTCAAACCACAAACCGCCATGTTATGTGAAGTGAAGACGGCTTTTCTTCCTCTGAACCACTCTCTCTGAAATGGGTATGACAGCCAATCCATATGTAGTGGATGTTGCATTCAGACTTTAAGAAATGAAATATTCCCTATAAACATGGCTAATTTAGTAGCTGTAATTAATTTTTTTTGAACTCTAAAAATCATTTTCTTAGTTTGTTAATATAAATTCATATATAATGGATGTTGCACAATTCTGAACATGCCTCTTGGGTTGCAGAGTAATCGATGAAATCTCAATTCCTCAAAGATACTGGTTGAAAAAGTAAAAACTATTACTGCTTAAAGATATATAAATATTATTTTTAGAAATTAGAATTGATATGACAAGTTTTAATTTAGTTTTAATAATAAAAGTTTTAAGAATTTAATTTAGTTTATAACTGATGTTGCACTGACTTTATTATGGATGATAGAAAATTTTCATTCTTAACATGGAGCACCATAAATTGTTTATCACATTATTCAATCACTTATGCTATGTTTCCATACTAAGAAGTATTCTATTGCTTTAAATCCACATAACATGCATGCAGTTCATAGTAAAATTACTCTTTTGGTTTCTTTCTATTTCATGGTTTCTCATCATTTATTCTGTCCAGTGAACTATCTTACTTGTGGGTTTCAAAAAGTAAAATTGTTAACAAAACCATAGTTAGGTCATTAATAAAAAATCTAATATTTATATGATGAAGGTATCATTATCAAACTATCATTAAATGGGATCTTAATGATGTTATAATTTCACATGATTTAACTTTTTACCTGAATTCCTCTTTTTTATGGATTGGCTGGTAATGGAACCCATATTCTTCAATCTCACGTGTTAGGAAATGCTTTGTTTTAAAGTCTATAAAGAAAACCATTCACAAGAATTGGACTTAATCATTGGTGACATTTTTATAGTTATTAGTTCTTCAAACACAATGTCAGAGGGATGATTAGTGAATTATTAAAAAATGATGAATTATTTCATATGTATGAGTGATGAAGATGACAGTGTTTTGATGTGGCAGACAGTGCAGATTGGAGCAGTGGATTTGGAATGCATCGAGTAAACAAAAGTGAGCAGTATAACGAGTGTACGTAATAGGTAAGGCCATGTAAGATACGCCTCAGATGACATACAGAATATGTATTAGCTTGATTTGCAATTATAAAATCTATGCTGCTATTCGTTGACTCTTGTCGGGAAAATCAAAGGTTTGAGGAGTAACCTGTACTTTTAAGTACATTTTCCTTAAGATACAGTAGAAAATTGATTGTATGAAGCACACAAATACGAAGTTTTGATTTTACGCAGCAAAACTATCGGTCCCGACGAAAAGTCTATGGCAAATACGTGGCACTATTCAAAAATACAAAGTTTGGAAAATATGAAATAACGAACCTCTGACCCAGTCCTCGCAGAGAAACTGAGTTCATTTTTACGAACCTTGGGGTGCAATTGCATCAGAAAAGCTCTCCATTTGCTGACTTAGACACCTAACAAATCAGCTTGGCTGAATATAGTCTATTAATAGTGAAACATGTGAATTTTAGTGCATTCATCTCTCTTACACATTATAACCTCTCACAAGTGCCTTAGTCACAAGTTATTTATCAAATTTAAGTCGTGGATAATTCAGATCTTGAGTGACAGGGAAAATGGTAGCTCGAGTCAATTTGCTCATTTTATTTTAACAGTTGCCTGCATTTCCATAATGTAAACAATTCTCTTTTGGATGTAACTCGTGTGGCACCACATACCAACTCACTGCCATGTGCTATTAGTGCCAAATTTAATTAATTGGGTGCTCAAATGGAAAAATGACACGATTAAATGATGGGATAGAGGACTGGGATACCTGTTGCAGTCACAATCCCTAAAATCCAAGGCTTCACAATTGAACCCGCATTTACTCCCGCCTATATTTCATGAGACAATAGAAAAAAAGTCTCCAAGAATTTCCGAGGGTATAGCCGTCCCCACGATTGATATGATCATGCATTTAAAATGGTTTATTTCAAACTTTGAAACAGATGACCCTACTTTTGACAGTAATTTATTTTTATTTTTTGTCCAAAGATCTTACAAAGAAAGATATAAGGCACGTCAAAAAATACAAAAGTTTAAAAAATGTAGTAGGATTCAAAAGAAGCTAAGTAGGTTCACAAGAACACATAAATCACATATAAATAGTGTAACAGTTCACATATGAACAGAGCAATATCACATGTCTCAGTAAAGATATACACACACAACATGGATACGATATTTTAGTGCCACATCTTCCATACTTTAATACTAGAGTAACAAAAAGTAGTCAATTTTTTTGGTCAAAAAGATATTCATTAACTGAATAGTACTGTTTTTCATGTAGAAAATATGTTACATTTTTTAAAATGACTCATTAGATACAATGATTTTTAAATTTTGCGGGAGTTTGTTATATATTCTGAGACCCATTTCTCGTGGTCCCAACTTAGCTTTGTTAGTCCTTATAGAATTGTAGTGAAGACTTTTCTTGTTTCGTAACTATGCAGATCAGAATTTACAGCAAAAATATGTAGATTTTGACGCACGAAAAGTAAAATTGACAATAAGTATACACATGGAAATGGGAGGATGTGTAGTTTTTTAAAAATGGGTTTGGAGGGAGCATCATAAGGCTTTCCTGAGATTCGTATTGCACGTTTTTGCAATATAAAGATCTTAGAAGCATGAGATGAAGAGCCCCAAAAAATTATGTTATACGACATGAGTGAATAAAATGCACCATAATATAAAGTAAGTAGGATATTTGTGTCTACTGAGTTTCTTAGGTGGCGTAAGAGATAACATATAGAGCTTAGTTTATTGGCTAAGACTTCAATATTCATCTCCCAAGACAAGTTGGTATGCAGGTAAGTTCCTAGAAATTTTGTATAAGGTTCATTCTCAATGGACTTATTGTGAATTTTAATCAAAATGCTTTCCAATAAATTACTATTGCAACCAAATTGAACAATATGTGACTTTTGGATATTTAGATTCAAATCATTATCAATGCACCACTTTAAAATTTTTCATTAGCTGTTGTGGAGTTTTTAATAACGCTTTTAGGCATTGGAGTGGAAAGTAGAACATTAGTATCATCAGCATATAGTACAACTTTAGTATCAGGGATATTATTGAAAGATAATGCCAAGTCATTTATGTACATCAGAAATAAGACTGGGCCTAATACAGACCCTTGGGGAACCCCTATTGTGGTGGTAGTGCAATTAGAAGAATATCTGTTACCGTTAACTGAGAATTGGGGGAGTGGCTCAACAATATAACATTATGATGTATAAGACCTATGATAAACCACTAAGACACATCAACCTGAAGAAGCCATTGTCCGCAAAATTTTGTCCTGTGAAATATCGTTCATTGCATGAGTAAACCAGTAAAACTGAAATCTTTAAAATGTAATCACCAAGGAAGATTTCTCTTTAACTTGATTCCAAGATGTTATTGGGGTAACTACATGAAATTTTACTGGAATGAACTTTCATCCATGAATTACTACAGTGAATTCGTTGAGTAACCAGGCCTTGATACATTAATTTGATCTATCATCACTGCTATCCCTGATTTCTAGACCACAAATGACCAATTGAATAAGATTTCATTGTGATGGCATGATTAACTTTAAGTCTAGGCATTTTCATATTTGGATATGACACAACATGGGCATGATCCTGAAGAGCTGTATTTCAAAATCACCAGAAGTTTAGAAGGACCTTATTACGGAAATACTACTCTGTGAGAAACTTGTTGTTATCAGGATTTTACCGCAGAGAGGAATTAGGTTTCAGCCTCTGCTGTGGCAGATATTTTTCGTGACCCCTTCCTCTTATGGTCTTTTGAAGAGAGAACTTCTTGCTCAGCTCTCCGAGGAGTCAGTCTTTCGCCATGACCTAGAAGTACTAAATCGTGCAGAATGGGCATGAACAAAAAACGTGACTCGTGATGCAGAGGGCCTCCATTGGTACCTTGCTATTGTCCAAACAACATACGAGTGACCTGGCATCTCCCCTTGGTTGATATTTCATGGTGAGTTGATCTTGTTAGAGTCATAATGCGTTCATTCACATATGTTGTATTAAGTGTTGATATCCATTGTTGTCCATGGTGATAAGTTGGAAAATAAATAAGTCTTCTACAGCACGTAATGGAGTGAGTTTATATTTCACATCCCTGCCCACAATAAGTTTTAGGATCGAATTGGCGAGAATAACTCCTCAACTTGCATCTCTGCTGACAGGTTATGGGCCCAGGCCCAGGGACGTCATGAAATATAATAATTATAAGTGTTGAAACGTGCGTAATTACGTACGTATTAGTTGGCAAGAAACGTACACTAGCTAAATACTGCGAAGACGAAAACCAAAGATAGAAAACGATGTATCGTCGCTAAATACCATCCCGCGGTTAAATCGAAGAAACTGGAATGCATGGAGAGCAAGGGTGAAGGTGGAACTTTTGGCGAAGGAGGCGATTAATGGATATGGAGATGAAGACAGCTATGAGACTTCACAGCTTACAGCAAGCAAGACGCGGAAAAGAACCAAGGCAAATCTTACCGCATTAGCCATTTCAATGTGAACTGTCGGAGATGAACTAATGACATCACCGATTATGAAGTAGCGAGGGAGGCCTGGCACCATCTTGAAGAGTTTGTCACCAAAACACCGAATACGGAGCCTCGGTGAAATTTAGAGAGCTCGCAAGCTTCAGGAAAATACCAGGTATGTCCATTCAAGATTATTGGAACGCTATGATGGACATGAACCGAAGTTTATCACAAAATGAATTGGGCCTCATGGATAGACAATTGGCCGCAGTTTGTCTTACAGGATTGCCGAATGAGTATGAAATAACGGTAAAAACATTAATTGCCCAGAAAGAAAACCTGACCATGTTAAGCAAGCTAATTAGTTAAGCAAGTGCTAATAGAGGAGGAGAGACAAAGGAAACTAGATGGTTCACACGAAGCTTTGAAGGTGCAGAAGAAAAAGTTCTACAAGCCTAGGAACTGTACAAGCTGTGAAAGTGGGAGTAAAAGCGAACATCAGGGGATAAGAAAACAGGAAATGAGAAAAGAGGGTGAAGATAGAGTTTACTGATGTTATGCTTGTGGTCAAAAGAATGACCATATTGTTAGGTACTGTCCAAAGAAGGAGAACGAGTGGGAGGAGAAAAGGAGTGGGGCATCAGTGGTAAAGAGGGAGCACACTGCCCTATGCATGAAGACGGTAACTGAGGAGGATGGTGGTGTTTGGATTTTGGACTGTGCTGCCAGTGACCATATGACTAGCAGGAGGGATCTATTCGCAGAATTCAAGGATGGGTGGATCTGTTGCAGTGGGAGATGGAGCACCATTAAAAATAGTAGGGAAAGGGAAGGTATGTTTACATTTATCAGATGAGTGTGGAGGTGTAGATGTGACATTCTCTGATGTACTATATGTGCCTGAATTGGAGGATAATTTCGGTTGGCCAATTGGAGGAAAGAGGAATGAAGTCAATAGTGTACAGGGGTAAACAAGAGTTGTTTAATGGAGAAAAGAAATTATTTGTTGCCCACAGAGTGGCCAGGTTATATTATTTAACAACAGAAAACAGTTTAACTATTGGATAAATTAAGAAACAGCTGGAGTCAGTGAGAAAGGTGAACAAAGTAACCCTGTCTGTGTGGCACGATAGACTTGCACACTTAAACATGGATGACATCAGGAAGTTGGACATTTTAACTCAGCTGATGGATAAGAGCAAGTGTGCCATGGACTGCACTCCATGCATACTGGGGAAAATGAAAAGAGAAATGTTTCCATTTGGGGTGCATGATGATGGTGACCTAGGGGAGGCAATGGATCCAGGGGAGGCAGTGGATCCAGGGGAGGCGGAAGCGGCTGTGGTGGGCCAGGAGGCTCACCAACTAGAGGCAGAAGGAGTGCCAACCCCAGGAGAGGCAACGCCAAAAGGAGAGGAGGGACGTCCTCGCTGGGAACGGAGGGCGAGGCTGCCATGTAACCTACCGTGCTGCAAAGTCTCGAGCAGCTGCACAGAGACCACAAGCATCGAGGTTCCAGACTCAGTGGAAGAGGCACTTAGTGGACCTCAGGCAGCAGAATGGGATGCAGTCATGTGGGAGGAGGTGAAAACACTACAGAGGATGGAGACCTGGACGGTGGTCAAAAGGAGTGAGGCACAAAATGTAGTGGGTTGCAAGTGGGTGTTTGCTTTGAAAAGGGATGTAAAGGGAGAAATCATCAAGTATAAGGCTAGGTTAGTTGCTCAGGGATTTAAACAAGTAGCTGGGGTGGATTATCGGGAGACTTTCAGTCCAGTGATGAGGAGGAGATGCTTGAGAATCCTGTTTGCTGTAGCAATAGAAAAAGAGTGGGAAATTGAACAAATTGATGTAGTTTCTGTCTACTTAAATAGCCCCCTTGATGTACCAATCTATATGGAACAACCCCCAAATTTTTATGAAAAGGGAAAGGATCTCAAATTCTTTGTATGCAAATTAGAGAAATATCTCTATGGGTTAAGACAATCAGGGAGAAATTGGAATAATTTTTTGCATGAGGCACTCGTTTGTCTAAATTTTTATCAATGTCATAAGGATTTGTATGTGTATAAGAGAGTTGGTGTGATTCTGGGAATTCATGTTGATGACATTGTTGTTATTGGGAAAAGGGCATGTCTTGATAAATTCAAGACTGAACTTTCCTTGGTCATGGAGATAAGGGATTTAGGAGACGTGTCGAGATCCAGTCATTATCTGCCAGGAGATATGGTACTACTTTAGAACTTCATCAGAGTGTTTATACAAGGGAGGTTTTGGCAAAATTTAATATGCTTAACTGTAAACCAGTAGAAAGCCTTTTAGATCAAAATGCCAAGTGTAGGGAACCGCAAAGCGAACAAAACAAATTTGATAGCCAAACTTACAGGAAGGGGATAGAGTGTCTTTTATACATTTCAGGTGGTACACGTCCTGATATTGCTTATGCTACAAATAAGCTGGGCCAGTACTGCACAGACCCTTCTGAAAGTGATTGGAAAAATTTGAAACATACTATGAGGTATTTGAAAGGTACAATTGACTATAAATTAAGATGTGAAAGAAAAGGTGGGCAAATTAAAGTGTATGTGGATGCAGACTTTAATGCTACTCCAAGTAACTCATTTTGTATCAGTGGTTACGTAATAACACTAGCAGGTGCAGCCATATGTTGGAGGAGCCACAAACAGACGAGTGTAGCGACATGCACAGTGCACTCTGAGTACATGGCTTTGTATGATGTGTGCACTGAGGTGGCATGGCTAAAACATTTATTAGAAGAATTAGATTTAACTACATATGTACGAAACCCAGTAAATATTTTTTGTGATAGTAAAGGTGCCATTAGTCTTGCTGAGGGCACAAATGTCTTGGAGAGGACAAAACATTTCATGCCAAAAATGAACTATTGCAGAGAGCTGAGCCTAAGAGGTACGATAAAGGTGAAATATATTAATTCTAAGGAAAATTTGGCTGACCTTTTCACCAAGATCCTTCCAGGAGTGAAAACAAGGGATCTAGCAAATAAATTAGGTTTATGGTGATTTTCACTGGTTTAAATATAAGAAAAAAATTTTTTTGTTGAAGGTATCATTGTATGTGTTGCGGAGAATTCATATGCATGATGTGTAGCTTGGCGAATAAAAATGTTTTTCTATTTGATGTGAATGCCCGAGGGGAGGTGTTAGAGTCATAATGCGTTCATTCACATATGTTGTATTAAGTGTTGATATCAATTGTTGTCCATGGTGATAAGTTGGAAAATAAATAAGTCTTCTACAGCACGTAATGGAGTGAGTTTATATTTCACATCCCTGCCAACAATAAGTTTTAGGAGCGAATTGGCGAGAATAACTCCTTAACTTGCATCTCTGCTGACAGATCTAAAGTCCCAGAAATAGGCAGCTTAGTAATCTGTGCAACAAGTCTCTCCAGCTCAACAAGTTTCTCCAGCTGAATGCAAGTTTCCAGCTAGAGAAGTTTCTTTCGCTGTCATGGAAATTAATAAAGTTACATATTTATAAAGTTACACTTAAAACAGTTAATCTTATTTTGTTATCATGTTCTATGCTCCAGAGCACAGTCAAGTATAGAAGCCAGAGGGGAAAGAAGATAACTAAATAATGGAATGGAGAATGCTGGATCTGGAATGTTTCCACGATGCCCATTTGGGATGAAGTTTCTCTATCACACTATTGTGGATAATAAGTTCCAAAAATTGTGGAGTGATTTAGATATCACTTTCAACCCTCATATTGATTCCTGAATTTCGTTATGAAAACAGATTACCAGCACCGTGGCGTCGCTTGGTAGCCATCAAGGAAATATTTGGCGTTTGAAATCAAATAATGTTTATTGCTTACATGCTGTATGTTTCTTTAATATTTATTTAAACTGAAAGACATCTTAAGGAGTAATATGGGACAAAAACAATATAAAACAAAGTACATGCAATAACATTGCAAATAAATATTTTTTATCATTTGTGTGAGCATGCCTTACAAATGACATTGGAATGTTCTTTGCAAGTATTTTATAACAAAAGTCACACATTTGGAATATATGTCTTTAAACTGTGCACAAGTGGCATTGCAATCACTTTCATTTTTTTGTTTCAGGCTTCCTGTCAACTTATCCTTCTTGTGGTATACCCTGAATGCTTGAAATGCACATTTTTACAGTTTCCGATCGCACTTTGCCCATCCATCTCAGTATGTGTTTTCACACCCTATTTTCTGCCAATTGTTCCAGGAAACTATGCCGGTGGTCCAATTTACCCGCTTTCCACACATGATTTTGTTGAGTAAAAATCAAATAGGCTGCATTTCCGTGCACACCTAAAAAAGTCATAAAAAATACAAACGGCCATCTGTTCGTTTGTATTTTGCATGAGTAAGACCGAGCCATTTGATCCATCAAATCTGTGCCACCCTTTGTGGCATTATAGTACACTTTAAATTTGGGTTTACTTTGCTTTGCCAAGTCAATTTTTTATGGTGGTGTACAGATGACCACAAAATTACTGATTTTCCCATTTTAGGGACATAAGAGACCAATGTCGTTGCTTTGGTGAATCCAAAAATTGGGTAATACTCAGCACAATAGCGATTCAAAAGAAAATTCACTGGTTTGAAATTTTTATTATTCCTCCCTACTATTCCCTACTACCCAAAGATTTTATGTTTACTCCACCCACAGTAAAGGTATGGCATTTTATGATCTCCCGTGGTAAAAAAATCTGGGAAATGCCCCTATTCGAAAGCTTTGAGTGTGGAGGGACATGAGCCCTGACTAGGAGGAGTATCAGATAATAAAGAATTTATTACCTGCAGCTGGAATTCGTAGAGATTGGTCTTATGCCTGCTGTACCTTTTGTACATACAAAAGATGACTGTTCATTTGTTTCAAGTGATGGCAAGCATCACTTGAAACAAATGAACGGCAAGTTCTTACACCATTTAATGTTTTATGCTCACTAGGACATAATAGACATTCACTGGTCATAATGATCAACACCCCCCATGAACGCATTATATCTTACTACTGCTTTAGGATTGGATACAATATTCCCACATCTTTTTCGCACCTCCATTAGCTGGCTGCCAAACTCAGAGCTTATCATCGTGACATCATGTCTGTCTCTCAACTTGAATATGCAGACACACTTTTCATTACTTCACTGGACAACCTCATCTCTTTTGATCTTAGTCGATGTTACTTTGGAAGGATTCTTTCCTGGTTGGCTCTTAAAGTTCCAGTGGAGTAGGTGCGTTCATCAAGGAGTGGCTCCACTAGATCGATGCTGGCATAGAAATTATCTACAAACAAAGAATGGCCAATCCCTTTCCACCCTTCCATAAGCTTATGGACAACTTTGCCCACATGACCTCGACCACCTACTTCCTTGTCCACTTATATATCAGCATCTTAAGCACCAAGCCAGATGGCCCCATCTTAATGCCATATATAACATATATCTTAATGCTATACTTATGGTGCTTATTTTTTATACACTGACGGAAAGATAGCTAAGCCACATTATCATTGATTCGTCAAGGCTTAAGTCCTTGCCAGGCGAATAAACTTGGGACATATTTTCCCGAAATAAATTGAGTAGGGGTCTAATCTTAAACATCCGGTCCGCAGGTGGCTGCTTGTTGTCGCCAGGATTTTTGCAGAAATGTAAAGCCTAAAGGATACTCGGATAGCGATCCCTACTCATCAATCCTGAGAAACAGTTAAATCCAAATAATTTACCTTTCTTCCAACAATCGTTGATTCTATTTAACCTAATCATGCCCATATGGAATAAAAGGCCGAGAAATACTTCCAACTACTCACTACTAAGTCCTTCTAACAAGTAAATAGGAAAGTCCACGAAAAAAGTTGACTCTGGAATGCGAAACAGCAAGCACTAGCAAATAAAAAGTATAACTTAGTTATTCCGCATAGATTTATTAACTGGACGACCTAGGCTTCGACGAAGCTCGTCATCATCAGGCATAGCATTACAAGAAGACATAGAATATACAGTCACACGTATCGGGGGAGGTAGAGGTGATGTAAGGGGGGAGTGAGGAGATGGGAGTTCGAACGTTGGGGAAGGGGGGTGGGTGGGAAGGGGTAATGGTTTGCAAGGAGGAGTTTTGGGGGAGGGAGAGGGGAGGTCTTGGAGCTGACTAAGAGGTAAGGAAGGCGGGGGGGAAGTGTATTGCAAGCGTAAGAGTCGTGTGAGAACACCGGAGACATCCCATTACCAAACTCCCATCTCCTCACTCCCCTTACACCACCTCTACCTCCCCTGATTTTGTGTGACTATATATTCTAAACAATGTTAAACAAATTCCACCAAGTCATGCCAGAGACATTGGAATAAAGCAGGCACTGGGGCAAAGGCAGAACACCAAATAACTATGACAGACAGAAAATAGTGGTGCTAGCAACCAGTTGATGCTCAGGAATTAGAAAGAACCTTTATGAAGGGTGTGGCATAACTTCTTAAGAAGTCATCAGCACTGAATGTGTAAGCTGAGGGAAGAGGATAACTATCATCGGACTTAAAACATTTAACGATATGTATGAAATACCTACTTACAAAGAAGTTAACTAAGACATTTGGTAAACAAGGTAAACACAGAAGTTTCCCTTGGCAACATTGCCACATTCATCACAGTTTAGGACAGGGTCTTGGGTATTACTGGGTTAGCAGCTCCATTGCTTCCAGGGAGACATTGAACCACTAACCTGGTGGAATACACCGAGACCTTTCCTCAACAGATGCGCTGGGTAAACCTGAGATCTGTCAATCATCACCATATGTTGGCGATTTGCTCGGATGAAAACCAGAGGCCTGGTATTTAAACCTAAACACATTATACTATCAATGGCCTAAGATGACAAAAAAGTTTTAGATGCCTCAATATCTAATACATGTTACACAAGTTATTGAACAAAATTTTTCAAGCAGAAATTGAGGTAAAAAAAGTTACATGAAAAAATGCCATCCTACTGCCAATAAGACAAGAGCATACAGTAGAAACTCAATAATACAAAGCACGAAAATACGAAGTTTCGATTTTATGAAGCAAAACTGTTGGTCCAGGCGAAAAGCCCATGCTAAATAAATGGTGCCAATTGAAAATGCGAAGCCTGGAAAAGACAAATTTTTTTGAAATTACGAACCACGGACTCAGTCCCCACACAGAAACTGAATTCATTTTTACGAACCTTGGAGGAAAATCGTTTCAGAAAAGCTCTCTACTTGCCGATGTAGACGCCTAACATATCAGCTTTGCCAAATATAATCTATCAATTGTTTAAAATGCATGAATTTAAGTGCATTCATTTCTCACAAGTGCCTGAGTCACACAATTAATCATCAAATTTAAGTCGTGGATAATTTAGATCTTGAGTGATGGGGAAAATAGTAGCTTGAGGCGACTTTTCCCTTATTTTATTTTTGTTTTAACTGTTAGCTGCTATTCCATAATATAAACAATTCTCTTTTGCTTATAGCTCATGTGACTTCTTCTTACTTACTTCCTTGCTCTATTTACTTGAACGTGAACTCGAACTTACGTGAACTTACTACCATGCTCTATTAGCAGCAATTTTAATTCATTGAGCGCTTGAATGGAAAAAATTACATGATAAAATGATGAGAAATAGGACTGAGATACCAGTCGCAGTCACTATTCCTAATATCCATGGCTTCACTATGAATAAACCTGCATTTACTCCCACCCTGGTCCATATTTCATGTGACAATCGAAAAAAAACAGGTTCCAAGAATTTGCAACGGTATAGCTATCCCTGCGATTTATATGATTTTGCATTAAAAGGGATTATTTCAAACTTTGAAACAGATGACCCAATTGAGGGAGTGGTTCAACAATATAACATTATGATGTATAACACCTGTGATAAACCACTAAGACACATCAACCTGAAGAAGTCGTCGTCCGCAAAATATCATCCTATGAAGTATAGTTCATCTCATGAGTAAACCAGAAAAACTGAAATCTTTAAAATAAAATCCCCACAGAAGCCTTCTCTTTAACTTAATTCCAAGATGTCGTTGGGGTAACTCCATGAAATTTTACTGTAACCAACTTTCATCCATCAGTTACTACAGTGAATTCGTTGAGTAACCAGGTCTTGATACATTTCATTTGCTCTATCATCACTGCTATCCCTGATTTCCACGAGATGAATGACCAATTGAATCAGATTTCATTGTGATGGCATGAGTAACTTTGAGTCCTAGGGAATTTAATAAGCGGATATGATACAACATGGGCATGAATTGGATCCTGAAGAGCTCTATTTCAAAATCACCTGACGTTTAGAAGGATCTAAGAATGGAAATACTACTCTGTGAGAAACTTATTGTCATCATCAGGATTTTACGACAGAGAGGAGCTTGATTTCAGCCTCAGCTGCAGCAGACTTTTTCCGTGACCCCTACCTCTTTCTAAGTTACCCTTGAGTTAATATAACAAAGTTAGGCTTCAAACAGTTAATTGTAATTTGTTTTTGTGTTTTATGCTCCACAGCGCAGTCAAGTAAAGATGGCGTAAGTCACAGAGGGGAAAAAAAATAATGGAATGGAGGATGCTGGATTTGAAATATCTATCCGCGATGCCCATTTAGGATGAAGTTTCCCTTTCACACTATTGTGAATACAAAGTTCCAAAAATCGTGGAGTGACTCAATAATCACTTTTTTAATACGAGGCATTTCATTAGCTACTATGTTTTAGCTTACCGAAGTTGGCACATAAGGATGCCATTGGATAAAATGGCATTCAGCATAACACCCACGAAGCGAATAGATTATGCTTAGAAGGATAAAAAATAATTGCTTACTTTATTTAATGGATTATTGTTTGCAGAATAGAAATATAAGCATGAATCATCAAAGTGAAAAGGAACTAGGTCATGAGTTAATGTTTCTTACTCGAACTTCATTGAGCGGTGAAACCGTGTGGGTTGGAACCAAATAATATTTCTTCCCAAGTTCGTATATCCTGCAGGCAACCAGGAAGAAACCACACACAATGACTTGTGAGGGATTTTTAAATGGACTGAGGCCTTCGCTAATTTTACATATGATTGATTGATTTAAACGGCTGATTTGAAGCACGGTCGGGCCAGCTACTGTCTTAACTGCGTAGATCTTAGAAAAAAATGCCTCTTTTGAATGCCCATACCAGTTGCACATACTTATGAGCCGTAGATTAAGAAAGCTAGAGTCTCATGCAAAATGCAGAACTTGCTTTATATACGTCTTCTAAACTGGGCAAAAATTTTGCAAAGCAAATGATCGCCAACTAAAAATAATTTGCAATAGGAACTAGGAAATGAGAGTTATTTTACGAACATCTGTGACATTTAGCTTATTGTATAAAGGCATTATTTCGAATGCTTTCTTGAATGATGACTATAAATCATTTGAAAACATTTTCAAAGACCAGAGAAGTCAGGAGGGAAGAGGAAATATTAATAGTGATTTATCAAAAAGGTTTGAAAATAAGAAGTGCCGAGTTTTCAGTCCCGACCAACTTTGTATTATCGAGATGCAACTGTATCCACGTAAAAAATCATATTTTTAACCAATATAAATGATCCAAGGGTTAGTAAATTTTACTCCAATCAATAGGAGAAATCTTACTCTTTTAATACATGTAAAATTAAAGCAGGTTAATGGGCATGCCAAAAATAATAAAAACTTCCTCTTTCAATGAGTGTGTACTACAGATTCATATGTTCGATATGGCTATATCATGGGAGTAAAAGTAATGTTTTCCACCTCTAAAAATGATCGTTGTGGAGTATTAACCCTTCAACGTCGAGCGACGTAGTGAGTACGTCGCGCCCGGACTTCACATGCCGTCGGGCAACGTAGCCAGTACGTCGCGGTGACCATCTGCATATTATAATTTTTTAATCGATTATATTATTTCACGATCCATGCGTGTATGGTATTATTTGAGAGCAGAATAATGTGGCTTTTTAGTAACCATAGCTGTTATAAAATATTAATTTATCTTATTTTATTGAGAGTGTTTTAATTATACGGAATTTTCGAAAATTTCTTTCACTCTCTCATAACGCTTGTTGCACAACACTTATTCCGAAAAAATTATTTTATGCGACTTTCTTCTCACGGAGAGTTAATGTCGCAGTGCCAGAGCTTTTAGAGGACCACACTAGCTTAGGATGTCTTTCAGCGGTTTGTTTCTCTCTCCCATATCTCCTCTTGACCCTCCATATGCGTCGTAGAAAGAGGGGCCAGCCGCCGTCCCCTCTAAATGCCGGCCCTTCTTATCTTAGGCCTTCCTCTGCATTTTATCTCTCACCATCGTAAACAATGAGGAGGGTCTTTAGGTCTGCATCTCGTTTGGTTTGTGTACAATATGTCTTTCATTATGAAGTTGCTTGCGTGGCCGAGAAGGTTGACCATGGCCAAGTCAGAGTTCAAGGCTTAGGGGAAGAATTCTTTTCGAAACGCCTAACGCTTTAGTCTGAATGAAACCTTTCTTGAGTGTGGTATCTCCTGCAGAAGTTTTTCTTTTCTGTGACCGCATAAACTTATTGAACCTTGAAAATATCTCTTATTATACATAATGGCATCGACAAGCAGAAAAAGGCTTTCGGTACCTGAAGAGGAAATCGAAGAGGAACTCCTACTGGAATACGATTCGGAAGAGAGTGGGAGCTCTGAAAGTGATAGTGACGAGGTGATTGAAAATTGTTCCAAATTGGACTTGATAAAGGAATATAGTGACTATTCGGAGGAGGAACCAGAGGAAAGCTTTTTCTGGGAGGACATGAAAAATTACGAAGGAGAAAGAGAAAAGTTCGTCGGTGGCTCTGGACCGCAAGGGAAAGCTTCATTGGTGATTGATATTTTAGATGCCTTTGAACTTTTCTTCGATGAAGAATTTGTAAGTACAATTGAAAAGGAAACTAATCGTTATGCTGATCAGTACATGACCTTGGGTGGGCCGTCCCTTTCCAAAAAAGGCAGAATTTTCTCTAGGAAAATAGTGTCGGTCGATGAAATTTATACAGTTTTGGGATCATTCATGTTGATGGGAATAATACAGAAGCCATCACTTCGTTCATATTTTTCCACCAAAAGAGTTATATCCACACCTGGGTTTGGAGATGTAATTACAAAAGGTCGTCTTGAACTCATATGTAAATTTTTACACTTCACGAACAACGAAGACACTCTTAGTTGTCGCGGACCACCAAAGTTGAAAAAAGTATTTCCAGTCATTTCACATCTCAATAAAACATTCAAGGAATATTATCTTTCTAATAGAATAATTTCAATTAATGAGTCCTTGACTTTATGGAAAGGTCGCTTGTCCTTCAAACAATACTTGCCGTTGAAATCATCAAAGTTTGGTATAAAGACTTTCGAGCTCTGTGATGCAACTAACGGTTATTTATGGTCTTTCCTAATCCACACCGGGAGAGATACAACCTTTAGGTCACCAATTTGCATGGCAAACTCAAGTAAAACAACTGCAATCGTTTTGAATCTTGCGTTTTCTTTACTATATCAAGACAACACTTTGGATGGACATTTTTTACAACTCACCGGATTTGGCAAAACTATTGAAAGTTTATTACGGTACTGACTGTGTCAGAACTTTGAGAACCAATAGAAAAAATGTCCCTCAAAAGGTAAAAGATAAACAATTGAAAAAAGGAGAGGTAGCCGGTCAACACTGCGGCCCATTTTCAGTTGTAAAGTGGAAAGATAGGAAAGTAGTCACCATGATTTCTACATTCCATGGCGTAGAAAAAAAGACCATAATAAAAAGAGGGAACGAACTCATAAAACCAATGAGTATTAGTGATTATAATAAATATATGGGTGGGGTGGATCTAAAAGATCAGTTATGTACTTCAAACCTACTTGATTGAAAGAAAACGTCTCAACAAGTGGTACATGAAGCTATTTAGAAGACTCCTGAATTCGGCCGTACAAAATGCTATAATAATATACCGGGAAAACACAAATAAAAACTTTGACCATATCACCTTTAGTGTCCAGCTAGTAGAGTTTCAGAAATATGCCGAAAAGGACGCCCTAGTACCCGGCCGACATTCCGCCGATAGTCAAGTGCCTCGCTTGACAGAAAGACATTTCATTAGAAGGATCCCTCTCTCAGGAAAGAAACAACATCCGCAAAGGAGGTGTGTCGTCTGCGAAAAACATTCCAGGAGAAGAGATACTGTGTACTGGTGTAAAAACTGTGACGTGGGACTTTGCTTTGACTGTTTTCATATCTACCACACCAAGCAGAATTAATAAGGTAGGCCATTTTTATAACTGGTATTATCATCGTCGGATGTGTTATGCGTGTATCCCGCTTTGCCGAGGCGGCCTTTTGTGCATGTGCAACAATAATATATTTATCGCCTAGTACTCATTATTAAATAGTGTATTTTTAAAATAGTAATACCTATAAGCAAATAATATGCAAGAGTTTCTTTGCATTAAAAAATGAAGGAAATCCGATTTTTGGTAGCGGTAAAAGATAAACAACATATTTCACCAAAGAAAATATCATTTAAAATATTAGGAAGTACAAGTTATACCACAAAATATGCATAAAAAATTTGAAATTAATTCAATGATTAGTTTTAAAGTTATAAATTTTTTACCAGCAACATGCGAAAACCGGCGATCCATTTAAATCTCCTCCGACCTACGAGATGAGATACCTTTAAATCTCCTCCGCGCTTGAAGGGTTAATTACCATATTAAAGATTTGTCACTCTTAGTAGTCAGGAACAGGTGCCCAAAGGGCCCTGAGTATTTCAAAACTAAGTACATGTTTTTCATGGGAAAAAGCTCTCATTTTATGCAAAATGCCCCCGTATCCTGCTGTGTCTCTGAGATAAAAGAATCTTGCTGTGTCTCTGAGATATGGTCTAACTAACTTCATGCCACTCCCTATGGGTATTGGGCACCACCCAGCACTGCAGTGCACCCCTGTGGAATAGACTGCTCCATTCCATTCCCTTCCTTGTACTGGCACTGGTACATCACTTCTTCCCCTCAGTTCAAAGGAATGAGAGTCAGCCCATTGCCTTTTGAACTCTTATATTGGGTTTATGCCAGCATTTTAATTAAGTGGTGCCAGGAAGCCTATCATAAAATGCATTGAAAACATTGAGAAAGGCCAGAAAATCAGGCAACGGTCAATAGACGAGCAGACCAATAGGGTGTCACCTGATGATCCCC
This sequence comes from Ceriagrion tenellum, assembly GCA_963169105.1. Lineage (NCBI taxonomy): Eukaryota > Metazoa > Arthropoda > Insecta > Odonata > Coenagrionidae > Ceriagrion > Ceriagrion tenellum. The sequence goes on from OY720641.1 coordinate 28,135,419, forward strand.
ATAGTTGACGTAAATAGTGACCAAATAAATGGCATTCAGTACCCCTGAGGATGAAGTAAAAGTCATACTTTGAAAAGTTGGCCCTATTGAAGCCAATTACCTGGGTGAATACCTGAGAGACATTCCTTAATGAAATTCTCCAGGAAAGTTTTTGATCTTTTATTAGAAATAGTTCTGACTCATACCTGAAAATGGATTGACAAGCGTGCAAAATTCCACAGAAAAAAATCATCCGCCTTACTGGGACTCAAAACAGGATCCCTTTATTTCCTCTCCTCTCGAACACCTCTCATTGTTCCAAGTTCGGGCTTTAACTCTTGGGCTGTTGTGCTTAGCGCATGACTTGGACTGTTAGTTGTATAGTATGCCTGGCAGTTGATTCCATCTTGTCCTATAAAGTCCAAAAACATCCACAGAGGGGGAAGAGGAAGCCTTGGTGTCTTAACTAACTGAAGCACTGAGCTGGAAATCGAGGAATCCAGGTTTGAGTCCTGGTCGAGGAGGGTGATTTTTTCCTGTGAAATTTTGCACATTATGTAGAGCACTGCGGGTGACCCCATAAAGTTATCCATGGCAAGTCCTGGTGTACTCAAAATCCGATTGACAAGCCTAATAATTACAGTATGGCAATGTTATGCATTGAAGTAAAATTAACAAGGTACGGCAGGAAACCTTTATTTATTCATACCAGGAACCCGGTACAAAAATTTCCCATCTGCATCATAGAAACAGTCATTCACCTTGTAAACAGCAGATACATCAAACTTCTCTTTTGGTATTTTTATCTTCATTTTGTACTGTTCTGCTTTCATGTACACATCCTGGAACAAAACAGACAATATAGCATATTACCATTATAATAACTTGGAAATAGTTATATTCTCATACACTGAAATAATATTTTGTAGTTCTACTTCTTCCATTGCTTCCATTGCATGTTTTGAATCATGGTAAGAACATGACCAAGTGAGGAACAAAGAGTGTAAATGGGTGACAAGTATAATACTTATTTTGAATTTCATTTTCAAATCTAAACTGTAGTAAGAATAAAAATATATAAAGTAATATTTGAGGGCACAAATTCTTGGTTTGAGTGCATGAAATGGTCAATAGTAAAGTATACGGGTTGAATCATTTAACTAGACTAATTTTTCACATCTTACGCTTAATTTCTTTCATAAACAAGTTTGTTTTTTGTTAGTCTGAAAAAGTACCATTGCAAGTATTGGATACACTGTGCTTATAGGAGTATATGAACCTCACAAGGTTAAATTTCTAGCACTGTCTATGAGGCAGAACTTCCTCATTAAAAAAAGTCCTATTTATCATGTGGCTGAGTATTATACAGTGAAAATTCTACCCTTCTTCACCGCATCCATGAAACCTATTCTCTTTCTTCCCCTTCCCTGCTTGCCCAACATCCTTCTCTCTATCACACTCTTGAGCAACCCATCACCCTTGATTACATCCATCGGACATCTACCCTGCCTATCCCAGATTTCATTCAGAAGCATCCTTTCCTCGCCCACCAACTCAAGCACTTCCTCATTAGTCTTCCTTTCCATCCACTTAACCTTCTCCACATCTCAAATGCCTGCAGCCTATTCTTATCCTCCTTTCTGAGGGTCCACATTTCTGCCCAAAACAACCCTATCCTCCAAATCAAGCTGGTTTGTTGTCTTTTTGCCCAGCACTTCTGCCATAGCACATCCTTGTAGTCTCCTGACTCCAACTGCTATATAAACGAGAGAGCACCTGGGGAGGGAGGGCAGGACACCGAGGGCAGGAGACACCAAGGGCAGGAGATGCTGAGTCACAGAGATGGCTGGAGTTCGCGGTCGTCGTTGGCACGACAGGTGTCGTTAGCACGTCAGTGGCATGCCTGTGCGCGCCTCGGGCAAGTCCTTCGGCTAAGTCCGGAGGATAAATAGTCCACAGAGGATAAATTGTCCAAAGAGGAAATAAATGGGGGTAGGTATGCTCAAAAAATGCTACAGTATAATGCTTTATGGAGCTGAAACATGGACTACAAATGAAAGAGAAAAAAATAAACTACACGCCACTGAAATGGACTTTTGGCAGAGGTCGGCTAGGAAATCAAGAGTTAGAAATGAGCAGATAAGAGAAATCAAGGAGGTAGAGAAGGATGTAGTGGAGACTATTGAAGAAATAATATTACGATGGTATGGACACATCCAAAGAATGGGGGATGAAAGAATACCGAAAGCTGCTCTAAAATGGGTTCCGGAAGGCAGAAGGAGAAGAGGAAGACCCAAGAAGTCATGGTGGGGTGGAGTGAGGGAGGAAATGGATAGGAGGGGGTCGGATATGGAAGATGCATTTGATTGGGGAGGCTGAGAGGTGGAGGGTGGGGATTGGGTGATTGACCTGATAAGTGGACCCTACTTATGGAAAGATAAATATGTTGGGTTTGGGGAGGGAAACTGCTGTAAAGTGGAATATCCCTAATTAAAAAAAATATTTGCCTGGGTAACGAATTAACAGCATCATGGAACTAATTCTCTACTCCATAATTTTGATGTCACTGAGTATCAAGAGGTACATATCGTGGGATTAACAGACATTGAGTGCCATCCCTAATACCTGCATGGTCCAGCTGATAAACACAGTTGTTACAGCCAAAGGAAGCTGGCAGAAGGGTTGGCAAAAGTTTCACACTTCACAAAAACATTCTCAGTGTCACCAACAGCATCAATGTCAATCATTTAATACAGTGACAAGCTAAAATCAAAACCCTCAAGAATCATGCTTTGTCATGCTCAATTCCCTAGAGGGTTAGCAAGAATTGTTTATTGGGACATAAGCTCTACATAGCAACTGTAAAAAATCAATGATGACTGCACTAATTCTTACCAATTGCTGAGGAGTTAAATTACCCCCGCCTTCTGATCTCTTGTACTTCTGCAACTTGTTGATACTCAAAGGCACATTTTCTTCCACTTGAAGACCTTCAGCAACCAGCAGCTCCTCATCTTTTTTCTCCGCAATCCCCATTTTCAAGTGATCATAGTACTTTCTGGTCAGTTCATCACACTCGCCTTCTTCATCCATCTCATTCAACACTTTCTCCTTGTATTCTTTGAGCGGCAGCAACTCCCTGCTGAAGTGATATCTTCCGGGCACAACAAACGAATCGCCCTTTGGAGTGCATGATTTCCTATTTAACACATTTGCACCAAGGTGAGTAATGCTCACATCCAAAGGTTTATTCAATCTGGTAACTCCCTCCGTTGGAAATTTTTTCACAATATCAGAAAATTCAGTTGATCCTTGGGGCATATTGTGTAGAATGACTTCTTCGTTTGTGGATACAGGGGCTGAAAATGGATAAAATTTTTCATATTAGGACTTACACTATTAGTATTATGACAAAATTTCTTAATTGCAATACATAAAAATGAAAAATATAACTGAAACACTTAAAATACAAACAGACACACAAGAATGGACAATCACAAAATACAGCTGAATGTTCAGCAACTTTTTGTGAGTCCTTTTTTACATCACTCTTATGTACTTTACCTGTTTTAGTTATATGTACTAATAAAGCAAAAAAAGTTTTACATAATTGATGCAAATTTAAATTTTTCACATTTTTGCAAAAATACGTGCTATGAACTGCATTTTAAGTTTATTATAGCAAAGATAGTGATACCAATAAAAATATTTTTTTAAAATTTCCTATTTTTGTTTAATTTTGAAGTTAAATCCTTCGTTAGTATCCTTCGTAAATCCGTCAAAGTTTGAAGTATTGTCAATTAACTTTTCTCAAACACTCCATCTCAGAAACAGCCAAAACTTTTTTTTATAATCTATATACACCTCACTAACTTTTTCTGAAAGAAAATTCCATGGCAATTGATAAACACACTTTAAAAATTTTTCTAGTGATTCCTCCTTTGCCTAATGAGGTTCATGGTATTGCAGTAATTTGGGAAAATGACGCCCTGTCAAGAGACAGCATTCAAGGCTTGTACTGGAACCACAACCAAGCATCAGTTACTCCTTTGATTGCTATTACCTCCCACCTATCCAGGACAGTGAAATTCCTTTGGACTATGTCATGATATCAGATAAAGTATGCCACCTCAGAAGAGCTTTTCTTTTAAAAAGAGCTGATAAAATAGTTGAAATCAAAGATTCCAAGTTTTAACAATGTCAGAGACAACTGAGATGGATTAGTTTTTTAAACTAATAACTAATAAAATTTTTCTCTTCAACTAAAACTTATAAACATCCAAAAATGGCACTTTCTCACCACCTCACAAGGAGAAGATCTACATGATGGAGGAACATTGAAAAGATAGGCTATGGAAGCTAGCCTGCAGCTGCGGTGGGAAAGTCAAATAAAAACACCCAGATAAATTTTTCACTGCCATGTTGAGCATTTCAGGAATAAATTTCCACTCTGCCACGTAAAAGGAAGAGAAAAAAGTCTTACATATATTCGTCAAGCAGCTCACATAGCAAGCATAAGGAAGTGCCATTCTATTTAGCAGAGGCTAATGTCTTTGACCCAGACAATGTAACTTTCACATCATAGAGCAACCATTGCAGAATATTTGTAAAGGTACTCTCGCATGACTAACAATTTAATAAATGGAAATAAGTTAAAAATTATCCAAATTCCTCAGTAGAGCCCTAGCATTACATATGCATAGAGCAGTTCATTAGCAATATAAATAAAAAAATAAACAATAAGCAGTTCATTTTATGGTTCATAATAATTAATTCAATGACCTGGAGCTATCCATGTAGCCTATACATGTACTACAGTAAAAACTCGAAATTAAGAAATTTTGATTTTACAAAGCAAAATCTTCGGTCCCAATCAAAAGGGTAACTAAATGCATGTAAAAGTATGCAATATTATGATATAACAAAGTTTTGAAATTACAAACCTCGGGTCTTGGTCCCAATATGAAAAAGTTACTTGTTTTTACAAATGATGACGGGTCACAGCAGCATTAGTTAGGCTCTCCTAGTCAGAGCTAAGACATTGATCAGCGTTGCTGAATAAATTATGCACTGAATGTTAGTTATATGAAAGATAATATGCTTTTCAATGCTGCAATAGTAAGGATGACTTTTATAAACGACATAGTAGTTCATAAAATATGACATCAATCGAACCAAAATGCATTCAGCTTTGTAACAGCATTGAGAAATATATGATGCTCAACGCTCAAAAACAAATAAAATAATGCGTGCTACTCTACGAAACTTGAAGAAAAAAATCCTCAGTGAATTACTAGATGAAAACCCCAGGTTATTCTGGTCCTAGCCGAGAGAGCTCCAGAGTGAATCTTTGACAGTTGAGTCTTTACTAGAACAAACGGCAAAGTGGTCACCAACAGTATCGACAAAGCCAATTTATTAAACCAATACTTCGAAAATGTATTCACTACAGATGACACATTTCACAATTTAGACATCCCTGACTTTAATGAGCCTATGGCTGATATAACAATTCAACGTGATGGAATAGATAAATAACTGCGTTCGATTAAAAGTAACAAGTCCCCAGGTCCAGAAGGAATACCTGCACGCATGGTCAAGGAATTAGCGCCACAGATTGCACCACTCTTAGAAATTATATTTACTAAATCATTATCCGATGGCAAGGCGCCCCAAGACTGGAAAACAGCAAACGTCACTCCAATATTCAAAAAAGGAAATACAAGTGACCCAGGAAATTACAGGCCTATATCGCTAACATCACTTTTATGCAAGTTCTAATACTTGCATAAAAGTGATGTTCAAGATGTCATCACATTACCGTTAGTAATACTATAACATTCCTGGATAATCATAACTTCTAACATAGCAGTCAGCAAGGCTTCTGTAAGGGCAGGTCCTGTGAAACACAATTTGAACTCTTCCTTAACGATATACAAAAATCACGTGAATCGATGAAGCAAGTCGACGTGATATTCCTTGATTTTAAGAAGGCATTCGACCAGGTACCTCACAAAAAACTATTTATAAATTGCATTCAAGCTGAGTTAATAAAAAATAGTGAATTGAATAAGTGACTTTCCCAGTGATTGAAAACAAAAAGTAGTTATAGATTGTTTCATCTCTGATATGGTGGAGGTCACATCCAGTGTTCCTCAGGTAAGTGTGATCGGCCCTCTTTTATTTATTATTTATATTAATGACCAAAGCTCCTGAGTTAGCAGCAAATTAAGATTACTTGCAGACGATACAGTTATCTACCGTGAAATGAGCGGAGATGTGGACTTTGAAGCTCTGTCATTGGACTTTAACAACGTTCATTCGTGGTGCGGAATCCAGGAATGGGGGTTAGAATTGAATATCAACAAATGCACCACAGTTCACTTCCTCTGAAAGTCATCACAAAAATGTCATACCTATACTGTGGGTGGAGTAAACATAAAATCTTCAGATACAGTCAAATATCTTGAAATTACATAAACTTATGGTATATCGTGGGGATTACACATACAAAACATATGTGGCGCAGCATTAAAGAAACTAGGTTTTGTTAAACGTATAATAGGAAGGTCTCAAATCAAAAGGTCAAAGAGAGATGCTACTACGCTCTGGTTTGGCCACACCTCGAATATGCCATGAGCATTTGGGACCCTACTCAAATATATTTAAACAAAAAAATTAATGAAATACAAAGGTCAGGAGCGCACTTCATTAAAAACTGCTACGAGCATACACACAGTGTCTCACAACTTTTACAGGGATTAAGGTGGGAGCCCATAGAGACTTGTAGGCTACACGCTAGGCTTAGGTTGTTTGATAATTTCAGAACTGATATTTTTCAGAGCGAAATAGATAATATTATCATTACTCCTCACTACATCTCTAGGTCTGACAGATGTGATAAAATAAGAGAGATACACTGCTCAACAGAATGGTACTCATTCTTGCCGTGAACAATAAGCGACCACAATAAAAATTGAGCTCCACTAAATACACTCCTATAATACATGTCACCATTCCATCTCCAAAAAATTACACCTATGTATGGCTGGTGATCTAACACCCCCTTTCACATGCCCATGTGGTGGCTCGCGGGGTAATGCATAGATGTAGATGTAACAAGTAGAGAGTTACCGACAACAAGTAGAAAAAACGTAAATTAGTCAAATACGAACATACTCACCTGTGGAAGACTAATTGCTACTTCCAGCATTTTATTCTCATGATCCCTGGCATTTTTTCGTACCCATTTTTCCCAAACATAATCCATGTTGAGTATTCCTATTACAGAAATCGCTCGCTGTGCACGTGTGCTCCAAAAACTGTGGCAGGGTTTGAAGATGATGCCATGTTGCTCAAGCGGTAAATTCATTCTTGCACATAACTCAAGGAATCTTTTTTCATTACTCTTTAAGACTGATTACTCTCAACCTTGCTCCAGGGCATAATTATTTCGGCTGGCATTAGTTACCAGTGAAAGGGGGCGAGGGATGTGTGATCCCAGGGTGGAACGAAGGGCTGAATAGGCTCTCTGCCCACCAAGATCGTCATGTGTGGTGAAGAGCCACATCCTCCACGAGGTGCCCTTGGTTTTCGCTGAACATGACAGATCTAGACCTTGCTGGTCAATAAACAGCTCCCCTTACCAAGGTTGCTCCTTGCACCGACGGTGCGGAGGCTGTCTGCGGGGCGGAGGGTAAGAAGTTGTTAGCGGGGAAACTATGGATACAGGGCGACCTTCGGTTTTATTTCGCCTTACCCATGCATGCAGGGCTCTGTGTGGATGGACCGTATATTCCCTAGCTACTCGTGGGATTATTTATGGATAAACCTAAAAAACAAAACTCTTCGGGGGTTGCTGAGAAGCAACCTCAATCTAAGGACGTCAGTCTAATTACCTCATCCATGGAGGATGCTCTGTTGGCAAGCCCCATCGGGGATTCCAATGGCAGTTCCTTCCTTCCCCTTCCCTTATCTTACCCCTTCATGTCTGTGGAGCAGGGTGAGCCCCTTTCCGACCCTTCCGAGTCAACTTTGAAGGCAGCACCAGGGTCCCTCAAGTCAGACTCGGGAGCTTCCATTACCACTTTGGGGAGCATCTCGAAAAAAATGGAGCAGCTCACCACAAAGCAAAGAGAGAGTGGCACAGCAAAGAGAGAGTGGCACAGCCAAGAGAAGAAGGAATGAGAAACGGCACGCCAAGAAAGCCTTAGCCTCTGGTGGTTCGCCACAAGGGGCAGCTTTGTTCACCAAAGGTGCGAAAAGGATCTCCAAGGAGAAAAGAGGGTTCCGCCGAGAAATCTGGAGGCGGATCCCAAAAAAGGGGGAGGACAGCTGGGGACACCCCCATGAACTTGGCGCAGGAGGCCAAGAAACCCAGGACCTACACCTATGCTCAGGTTGCAAAAAACCTGAAGATGATGGCAATTGTGCCTATTTCCTACCCGGAGGTGATGATGACCTAGGAATGGCACAAGGCTGCTATTGTGAGGCTGGAGGAGATGTGGGATACGATTCCTGCAAACAAAGAGATCCCACTCTTTGAAGCCAACAGGCTTCACTAACGGGTGGACTCACGGGTGGAGTTTGCCTGTGGCAAGGAATACTCAGCCAACTGGCTGGTCGAGGCTGTAGGCAAAATAGGACCGTTCGGCGAAACCAAAGTGAAGGTGGTTGATGCCGACAGTCTCATTAGGAGAAGGATGATGGTGTGGGCTCCGGGATTTAGCAAACCGGACACCAAAACGCTAATCGAGAGAATGAAGAGGTCCAACCCAGGGCTTCAAACCTCTCTCTGGAGGACCTAAGAGAGGAAGGAGGTGAAGCATGGGCCAAGGTTCGTCCTTGGAGTAGACGAGCCACCCGCCAACATCATTACAAGTCCGGACTTCCGAGCAAATGTCGGTATGCAGAAATCACGTTCCTCGGAAAGGTGGGTGTACAAGAGGAGCCTCCAACGACCTCAACATCAGAGGTCGAAATAAAGGAACCGGACCAGCATGGCGGGCATCCACTGCCTAAATGTCAACCTTCAACATTGTAAAGCTGCCTCGAGGTCCTCCAAAGGATCCTCTCAGAAGGTAAGGTCAAAATTGCTCTGATTCAAGAACCCTGGGCTTTCCAGGGCAGTATCAGGGGTTTAAGCATGACCAAGGGTAAAGTATTCTTTTGTACCTCGGTCGAAAGACCAAGATCATGTATCTTTGTTAATGGGTTGAATGCTATACATCTGCCCCAATTTACCATCAGGGACCAAGCTGTGCTGAGTCTTGGGGTTGGCGAGGATAAGAGGAGGCTGGTGATCTGCTCCTCATTTACCATATGATGCACGTGGACCACCACCTTTAGAGGAACTGGAGTGTCTAGTAAGATTTTGCCAAACTAAAAGATGGGACCTCCTTGTTGGGTGCGATGCTAACTCGCACCATACGGTGTGGGGAACCAATGACACGGGAGAGGCCCTGCTTGAGTATCTCATGTCCACAGACCTGCATATACTCAACAAAGGATCATGACCTACCTTCTCCAACAGTGTTAGGGAAGAAGTGATAGATATTACTCTTTGCACCAACCAGATGGTGAATGGCATGGCTGAGTGGAAAGTGTCGAATGAAGTCTCTCTCTCAGACCATCGACACATACACTTCACTCTTCTAGAAGCCATCAACAGGCCGACAACATACCGGAACCCCAGATCAACGGACTGGGGCAAGTATAGGCATATACTCCAGAAGTTACTGTCCGAAGCCCAAGGACATAAATTCAGGAATGCAGATGACATAGATGCTGCTGTGGAGTCTCTCCAGCATAGCATCATCACATGCTATGAAACCAGCTGCCCCATACAAACCAGGAAGGAAGGCTGCAGGCTACCCTGGTGGGGAGCGGAACTAGAGAATATCCGGAAAGAGACAAGAAAGCTCTTCAACAAAGCGAAGAGAACAACCATGCCCAGGGACTGGGAAAACTATAGATCGGCCCAGCGGAAATACAGAGCGACAATCAAGTGCTCCAAAAGGGAATCTTGGAAAAGTTTTTGCGAGACTGTGGAAGATGTTCCACAACTCGCAAGATTCAACAAGATTATTTCAAAGGACCCGCAAGCAGGGCTCTTTTCTGCTTCCTTCTGGTGAATTCACGTCATCAGAAAAGGAAGCACTAAAGCTAATGCTGGAGACTCACTTTCCAGGCTCTTTGTAGGTTGAGATGAACCAAAGGAGGCCTCCCAGCTGTCCTGCTAGGATGAAGTGGAGATTTGTCTCCAGCATCATCACATATAACGCTACGCGATAGGCAATAATAAGTATCAGCCAATACAAATCAGCTGGCGAAGACAGAGTCTTCTCAGCACTTTTGCAAGAGGGACAGGACCAGGTACTATTACCATTAGTCAGAATTTTCCGATCCTGCCTCGCACATGGGTATGTTCCCAAGAAGTGGAGGACCACTAAAGTCGTCTTTATTCCCAAAACAGGAAAGACTGACTACACCAAAGCTGACTCCTTTCATGGCATCAGCCTTATCTCCTTTATTCTGAAAACACTGGAAAAAATAGTGGACAGGTATATTAGGGATGGACCTTTGAAGGACAATCCCCTACACCCATACCAACATGTCTACCAAAAAGGCAAATCGGTAGAGACAGCACTCCATAACTTTGTCACCAAGATAGAAGGAGTGCTAGAACATAAGATGTTTGGTCTGGGCACCTTCCTTGACATGGAAGGAGCCTTCAACAACACATCGTTTGAACAAATCTGCATCGCAGCCAGGAGACATGGTGTCCATGCACACATTGTCAACTGGATCAGATTAATGCTAGAAGAAAGAACAGTCAAGGCTGTTCTGAGGGAGAGCACGATGGAGGTGGCTGTGACTCGAGGATGCCCGCAAGGGGGAGTTTTATCCCCACTGCTGTGGAACATGGTGGTCGATGGACTCATCACAAGGCTAAACAAAACTGGAGCCTATACACCAGGGTACGCAGACGACATAGTGATTCTCATCCCAGGCAAGTACCTTAGTTCCTTCTCTGGACTTATGCAGAAAGCCCTGGATAGAACGATGAGCTGGTGCCATCAAACAGGGCTGACGGTAAATCCAGGGAAAACAAAACAAGTTCTCTTCACTGACACGAAGAAAAGAGAAGGGCTCTTATATCCTTCGTTACAAGGAAGGATATTGCAACCTTCAACGACAGTGAAACATCTGGGAGTCCTGCTGGACTCCAAACTCAACTGGAGAGAACACCTTGAGGCGAAAGCCAAGAAAGAGTGCGCCTCCCTATAGACCTGTAGGAGGGCACTAGGCAAAACCTGGGGACTCCAACCAAAATCGATCAGTTGGATCTACACTGCAGTGGTGAAACCCAGCTTTCTACACTGTTCATTAGTCTGGTGGGGGAAAACAAGACAGAGCTCTGCAAGGAAGAAGCTCAACCACCTGCAACAAATGGCCTGCATGGGAATTACGGGGGCAATGAAAACCACCCCCACACTGGCTATGGAGACCCTACTGTTCCTTGCTCTGCTTAATGTGGAAGAAGAGAAACAGGCTAGGGCTGCAGCATATCGTCTAAAAAGACAGGGTCAGTGGAATGACAGGGGAAACCTGTCCGGACACAGAAAAATGTCAGGAGCTTAGAGAGTTGAACGCTATTGTTGAAATGGGCTCAGATACGATGATAACCGCATTCTACTAATCACCCCCACACTTTAAAATCCACTTTCCAGAAAGGGAGTGGTGGATAAAAGGGGGGGACAAAGATCTCCACAATGGAACCCAGGTGTGGTTCACCAATGGCTCCAAGAAGGAAGGCAGAGCAGGGGCTGGGATTTACTGCCAGCGCCCAGACAAGAGGATCACCATCTCACTTGGAGAATATGCTACAGTCTTTTAAGCAGAGGTATTTGCTCTACTGACGTGCACACACGCTATCAAGGAATCAGGCCTCAAGGGCAGACCAATCCACATATGCACCGATAGCCAAGTGGCTCTAAAAGCCCTAGCATCAACAATGTGCAACTCAAAACTCCTTCATGAATGTCGTGAAGTGCTCAACTCGTTGCACAGTCTTGGCAAAGTTGAAGTCTTCAGGGTCCCCGGACACGAGGGTATTACCGGAAACGAGATTGTGGATCAACTCACAGAAGAAGGCTCAAACCACACACCGATGGGACCAGAGTCTCACATTCCAATCGCATCTTCAGCAGTAATCATTGAGATCAAGAAGTGGGGCCTTGCCCGCCATTCTGAGACCTGGCGAAATATAAAAGGGCTCAGACAAGCCAAGCTCTTTACAGAAGGACCCAAACCGGGACTAGCAAGAAGACTTCCATTGCTAAACAGAGGTCAACTATGCACGATAGTGGGTCTCCTAACTGGACACCATCAGGTCATGAGGCACTTTCATCTCTTGAAGCTGGTGGACTCCGTCAGATGCAGATGGTGCAAAGAAGAGGACGAAACAACATCACATGTTCTCTGTGACTGTCCTGCCTTGATGAGGACCAGAATAAGGCATCTAGGATCTCCTTTTCCCGATCCGGCTGTAATCAGGGTTACTCCTATAGAGGATATGCTGGCTTTCAGTAAGGCCATTGGACTCCACGGGTAACCAAGATATGGTGGTTAGCACTAAGGACCAATAGGCCCAGGTGCCCCAGGTCCTCCTCGGAGGAACACCACCAACAATGAATCTAGTCTAATCTACCATTGAAAGACTCGGGTTTAATTTACCGTCCTCAATGAGCATTTTGATGTAGTCATCAAGCATGGCTCTTCCTAAGCATTGCCCTTCCCTTATTCTGTTGCCAACAGCCTAGAAAACCAGAGAAAATATGAGTTTGATTGCTTCATACAATCACATAGTTTGACGAACATTTATTCTAAAGGATGACTAGTTCTGGGAACATGTGTAGTCAATGGGAAAAAGCACTGAATCACCCATATATATATATTTGTATCGGAAAATGGTGTACCCTCCTCCCCTTTCACTCCAACCCAGCTATCAAAAAACCTCCTGAAAGAGAGCTCAGCCGTGTTCCTGCAGATTGATACAGAACCTGATAAGTGTTTTGTAGCTTAATCCTTATTAGAGATACAAATAAGAAGAGGATAAGTGGAACCATTCTATGAGACACCAAAAGTCACACTGTAGGAGAGGGAGCAGAAAGAGGAAACTTTTAGAGGGATTAAGGTGGGAGCCCCTAGAGACTTGGAGGCTACAAGCTAGGCTTAGGTTACTTGAGAAATTCAGAACTGATATTTTTCAGAGGGACACAGAGAAAATTATCATGACTCCTCACCACATCTCTAAGTCTGACAGATGCGATAAAATAAGAGAGATACACTGCTGAACAGATAGGAACAAAATCTGGTTCTTTCCGCCCACAATAAGTGACCACAATAAAAATTGAGTTCCACTAAATACACTCCTATAATACATGTCACCATTTCATCTCCCAAAAACTTATATCTTTACAAGGCTAGTGACCTAATATCCCCTGCCACACGCCCATGTGGCGGCTCACAGGGTATTATGCAGACATAGATGAAATAACGGCACACTAATAAGCTGAATCCAAGGGAGAATAATGATTGTTATATCATGAAATTTACGAGCATCTTATTTTTTGTACAAAATACATAACATGCATGCATGGCAAAAAATCTGTGCCACTCTTTTCTCTGTCTTAGCTTAATGTAGGTACATATTTATACCTGACACGGAGCATATGATCTTCTTCGATCGAAAATATATTCCTCTAATTTTCATATCCGGTGCAAATGATAGCGCAAATCACACAATACCTTAGCGTATGCATGAATCAATATTACTGGTATCGCAATACATTGCTCAAACCAGAGTTATGAGTTCTCTAGTAAATAAACGACATAAATTTAAATGAACTTTCATAAATTATATAGCTTAGGTCTTGGGTCGCTTACATGACGCTGCAGCCCAATCCCCCTTAACCTCCTCTCCACCCCCTTCCACTCCATCATAACACCCCTCCTGACTTGTGCTATATACTGAAAATGAATCTGTACTAAGTGCCTAATGATGATACCTTGTATAGAAACCGGCCGCCTGATTAAATTATTGTGGAACCTGCCATTGCTTTTTTCTTTCTGATCATCATAACTGAAGGTAAAATAGAGGGAAAAGCCCTCAGAGGAAGACCCAGGAATAAGTTCATGGACCAAAGAAAGAGGAAAGTACATTGGAAGAGATACCAGGAGGTAAGGGAATTAGCATTAGATAGGGAAAGGTTAAGGGCTGCAGTCAACCAATCTTATCATTGAGTGACCAATGATGATGATAACTAAAGACCAATAACATTCATGATAATCTAGACAAGCTCTTACCTTGTGGGAGACTACGTAGTCTGGTAGAGAAACTGAGAAAATGATGCTTCAATTCTGGATCCAAATTAAACTTGCCCTTGATGAGAGCAGACCAATTTCTCAGCACAGATCTGTCATGACGGGCAACAGCAGCCTCAGTTCTTGGCTTCCAATGAGACTTAATAAGTTTCTGTAAGTGCAAGAAATACCAGTAACTAGCAGAGCACATTTCAAAAATACATGCTTGGTAAGGAATCTAGAAGTATACATAAAATACACTGAAATGAGGCAAAAAATTTTGGGTCATTGACAAAATACAGAGGGATGGATCAACAATAGACTGAGTAGACATGATTTATGCAGTTTACCACATGATGTTGAATAGTTAGGTAAGTATAGCACGAGGGAACAGCAAGAAAGTTGGTTAAGTCCATTTATCTACATATCATGAGGAAAAAAATTCTTGGTAATTTTCTACTTTTTAATTTCCAGACCTGGTCTCACATCATGATCAGAGGTGTGTCCTAACAACATTGAGAACATGCTGGGCAGTAGGCATACGAGCTCTGTGTATCCCTTTAAGTATGTGTGTATCTTTAAAGAAAATTTCAAAATCAATGTCAAATTAATAAAGTTATTACTCAATGGTAAACCCAAAGATGGCAAGGAGCTGGAGAACTTCATAATTATTTTCACATAGTAATTATGAGTGGCATCAAGTGGTAATCATGTTGCACTGAATATTCATTGCAACATAATGTCCACATGATGGAAAAATTTGCATTGCTTTGACCAACACTGCATGTATGCAACTCTCTTACTATTCCTTCCCATCCCTGTCCCCTTCTCCCACTACCATCCACGCTCGGATATGAGCAAAGGCTTCCTGCGGAGCTGGAGGTAGTTACCCCGCGGGTGTAGATACCTGAAACCACTGCATGTATGCAGAATGGGTAGATGAGGACTAATTAGAGTAGGGATGTGCCCACGCTTTGACCAGAATTGGTCCGAATTGACCCTCCATGGGTCCGGTGGCTCCCAACTTGAGGACGTACTCCGGCAGACCGCACGGCGTCTACCCAGAAAGGGAGCAAGGGAGACACCTAATCCCAAATCTTGGGGGCAACAGGCTCTTCCGGTTCTCAACGATGTGCAGTAGGTTTTTGGTGAAAGGGAAACCAACGGCTACTTGTCCCAGTTGTTTGGGTAACCAAACTAATACAAGCACTTCGGGGAGGTGCGGGCCCAATTGAGGTCCTTTTGACCTCAATTGACCTCATTGGTGTTGGCCTCGACGGGGTTGTGGCTTGCTAACTTTCCCTTCCCATCCCTTTCCCTTTTTCCCACTACCGTCCACGCTTGGATATAAGCGAAAGCTTCCTGCCAAGCCAGAGGTAGTTACCCTGTGGGAGTAGATGCCCGAATCCCCTGCATGTGTGCAGAATTGTTACTTGTGAGCAACTTAACTGCGTGAAATGAACATTATAGTCAGGGTCATTGAAAGAGACATTAATTCTAATGCATGTCAAATTGGAATTAATCCTTAGCATTCAAGAATAAGGGCTCCATATTGAAATGAATGATTGCTCCATATTGCATATAAGTTAGATGATAGGATATAGAAAGCTCATGAGGAAAATGACATAAACAAGTGGGAGAGAAAAGCAAAACCTCAAGCAGCATTCAGAGATACAATTGACTCAGTGGTTGATCGTCTGACACAGGGTTTTGGAACATCCAATTATGGCAATAAGATATATTGATTATTTGATAACCATGCTCTTAAATGAACTTAATTGAGGAACTAATTCATTGAATTTCTATAATACTGGGGGCTCTATCTACATCATGGAAAATAAGTGTTCTAAAATTTGGAGAACACACTTTAAGGACGGCTAAAGAGTTTGTATCACTCTATCCATGGTATATTACACCACTAGACTTGCACAAGTTACTGCTAGATGTAGCCGAGATAATGATTGCTGTGACTCTCTGTTTGACTGCTTTCTGAGGAACTGCAGGACTGCAAAAGATTTAGACCGTTCTACACCCAAAAAACATCCATGGGTGGGAAAATGAGATAAACCCACACAAATTAACTTCATTTGAAACTAACTCAGTCCAATTTTCTGTTTACACCAATTAGAGGTGCACCTCACAAGAGAACAGGTAATATTCCTTTTGAAGTGTTAGTCCTCCAATTATCCCCCAATGGACCGTAAACTCAAAGCCTCTGCATATGGTCCCTCACGAATCCAGTGATGTGTATTAATATTTGAATACCAGAATGAAGGATGTTAAGAAATAATTGGTTCCTGCGTGGTTCAGGGAAAGGGAGCAATGTCTCTTACCTTAGGCGACAAGAATGATGGATATGTTTTGAAAATGAAAAATGTGCTTTATGTACTGAATTGAATTTTAATCTCATACCTATATCCAAATTGACTGGAAATAATGTAAAGTGTCTTTCATGTCAAACAGGGTGGAAGGTGTCAAGCAGAATGTAATTGCTTTCAATTTATTCGTTCATGTTCGTGGCAAGAACCTTGTTCTTGCCAGACAGCTCAGAACTCCAGATTTTCCTGAGAGTCTCCCTGTACTTCTGAGTCTCTCCTTCACTGCTGCAACCTCCTGCATTCGGCTTTGGGGGACGCCGAGATATTCATAGCTGTCATCGCCCTCGAGGTGGCGAATGACGCTCCCATCAATAAGGTGCACATCTTCCTTGTTCTCCAAAAATCTTCCTCTCGTCAGGTGGATGGATGCACACTTGTCCAATCCGAACTCCATCCCTATAGCTTCACTGTACTCCAGTACGGTGTCCAGGGCCACGTGAAGGTCTTTTACGTTGGAAGCGTAGAGCTTCAGGTCATCCATATAAAATGTGTGACCTTATGCTTCCTGTTACCTGGCACACCACACATGTATCCTTTCCCTTGTAGCAGCCTTAGCGAAAGAGGTAGGAGGGAAATGCAGAACAACAAGGGGCTCAAGCTATCGCCTTGGAAAATGCCACGGTGGTGTGATACCAACCCTCTCGAGACACACCACTTACCTGAGGTCAGGACAAAGTGCATTCTCCAGAGTGGTATCAGGCGTTGGATGCAGGACACTACCTCTGGGTGGGCTCTCAATAACTTCAACATGGCTACAATGAGCTAATGTGAAGTGGTGTCAAACGCCTTTCTGTAGTCCACCCAGGCCATTGATAGGTTGTGCTTACGCTGGATGGCATGCTGGCATATGCATCTATCATTTAGCAGGTTGTCCTTGCATCCCACAATTCCATGCTTTGAACCCCTCTGCTCGTACACCTCCTCCCAAACTAGCTGGACCTGGTGGAGGATAAGGTCGCTCAAGATGGAGGTGAACGCCTTGTACACAGGTGTTTCGGGTCTCCCCGACGGCTAAAAACCTCCCCACTCGGCCAGAAGCTCTCGCTTATCGCCAAGCATGGGGGGTAGTGGGAAAGGGGTAAGGAAAGAGAAGGGAAGTTTAGCGAACCACAACCCCTGCGAGGCCGACACCTTGAGGTGGATTGACGTCAAAAGGACGGCAATGGGCCCACGCCTCCCCCCAGTGCTCGTATCTGTTGGGTTCACCCAACAACGTCAGACGAGTCCCCGTCAGTCTCGCTTTTGCGAAGACTTACTGCACCTCTAATGAAAGCCGTTGCCCAAAAAGTTGGGATTAGGTATCCCCCGACTAACTTTTACAGGTAGACACTGTGCAGTCTGCCAGAGTACGTCCTCGAATCAGGGACCACCATGGAGGGTCAATTCGGACCAATCCTGGTCAAAGCGTAGGTACATCCATCAACTCAATCCCCTCACCTCCTCGTCCACCCGTGCCTTGCATACAGTGTTGAGGCAGGTTATAGGGCGGTAGTTCTTAGGATTGGATAAGTCTCCCTTCTTAGATATTAGAACCGTGCATCCCTCAGTCAGCCACGGTGGAATTTCTTCTCTATCCAAGAGAAAGGACGTGAACATTCTGGCGAGGTGTTGGTGGGTGGAAGTGAAGTTCTTCCACCAGAAGTTATTCACGGCATCCATTCCTGGAGCTGACGAATTCTTCTTGCTAGAGAAGGTCTTCTTCACGTCACTCTCTGTGACTGAAAG
This sequence comes from Ceriagrion tenellum, assembly GCA_963169105.1. NCBI lineage: Eukaryota > Metazoa > Arthropoda > Insecta > Odonata > Coenagrionidae > Ceriagrion > Ceriagrion tenellum. The sequence goes on from OY720641.1 coordinate 28,153,868, forward strand.
AGGTCCATCCACTTCAAGTAGGTGGCAGTCGCAAAACTTTTTAAAGAGGCCTATGGTCGGAGTGTCTCTGTTGAATGGCTTCGACGTTTCATAGATATCCTTCCTGAAACTTTCCACCTCTTGGACGGGTGGCGGAGATTCAACGACAGACTGAGGTGGTCGAAAGAGATGGGAAGGGTGAAGGAGGAAGGTTGAATTCTCCCTCACGGCCTTACTCCTCTTCAAGAGCTTTTTCCGGGCCGTGGTGAGTGCCTGAACTTTACCTCTTTACCTCAATTTAATGGTGAGCAGCTGCGTAACGGTGAGCAGCATGTTCTTGTTCAGTGTGTGACAGTGAAATCTGAGGCTGCGTGCTACGTGCCGGACTTTAGGTGTGAAAGCCCGCCCAAATGTGATGTATTCCATCACACACTGAATCCTCGAAGCCTGCCATCTCGCCAGCGTGATCTTGGCTTCCAACTGTTTTAGCCAATTAGCCATTTTGTCCTCCCAAGAGGTGGGCTTTTGGGAGTTGGCCATTATTTTGGCAGCAGCGTAGACCATGCAATTGACCATCCATTGGTCCGATGTCTCCATAAGGATTTCGTCAATTAAGTCATTCAACCAGGTCAGGAGATTGCTCTGCAGAGAGATCTTACGATGGATATCTGTCTGGCTTGTCCTACATCATAGGTGATTTCATTTAACAACCGCGTTTGGAGTTCAGAGTCGGCCTGATCTACTTCCTCCCTACTTGTCGGCCGTACCGATGGAGCAGTGGCCGTCAAAACAGCCGGTGGAGAAACTGCTTGTGTCGGGGAGGGTGGTCTGGCCGGTGGTGTATTTCTCTTTGTTCGCAGGTGGTAGGCATAGTCGTGCAGATTCTGCTGTGACAGGTGGTTGTGTTCAGGATGCATCTCACACAACAAAGATTGCATACTTGCCATATATCCCCTGCGATTGGGCTTGCTGGCAGCATAGTATGCGAGGAGGTCGCCCCTTAAGAGGTTCCCTCCACTCCATACGTGCTCCCTTCTTGGTGGTATTGTTATTGCCACACCCAACTCCACTAGGGCCCCCATCCGAGAGGGGCCGGTTGTGGGTGGCACTTCTGGTCGACTTTTGTGGAACCAGTAATACTGCATGAGGGGTGGTTAGCCCCACACGCAGACGTCCACCATTGCCCGGCAGAGCCGTTACCAGGTACGCCACGGGGAGGACAGCGGTCCGCTTTCGTACCCCGGTCCGGTTATTTATTGAAAATTATTATTATACTAAGGGCCGAATCCTGAATCCTTGCGATAGCTGAATCTCCGCTGGATATGTCATCAGCTACTATAGCGGCCCACCTCCGCTACTAACACCTGCTACTAGCCCACTACAGCAGTCATGGCCGCCGGATTTCGTCTGCTGGAAGTATCTTATTTATAATCAATAAGTATTGATGTATAGTGAGCTATATGCTCATGATAACCATTTCAAATTAAATAGAAATATAGTTGGAATGTTTTAATTACCCGCTTAGATGCTGAAAGGAGTATCAAACATAAAGTAACTTATGTCATCAAAACTGTATTGAAGCCGCCTTGGCTTCCAAATTTTTATAGTTGTTAACTTACATATGGGCTTTGTCATCCCTTATAAAATACAATTTATTTTAGTATAAGCTTAACAAGAATGCAGTAATCACCCACATTGAGCCTAACAAATCCACATTTTTCGTATAATACTTATGTCAACAATTCTGTTTTCGAGCCACCTCTGCCAACACTCAATTAATGTCAATATACGTGTTGAGATCACCATGCTACTGAAAAACCATTTCATTTTATGTGAAATCGTACCTTAAACTTTTCATATTGTGATATAAATTATGAGTAAAAGTTTAACGAATTGTTACTAGTATTGATGGAACTGTACAGTGCCTCTCCCTCTGTTTACCATACGTCTCATAATGAATGACACGTACATCTCTGGGCTTTAAAACACAATTCATATTTAAAGGATAGCGCTAGTGTGTAATCTATCCTGCAAAACTTATTAGATCTATGGTTTTACCTCTAAATTTGCCTTCCACAGTCACGGAGTTTGTTGGCAATGCAAACAATATATGTGTGCAAAACTTTCATTGTCAGCGTTTTTATTATTTCATTTTGTTGTAGTTCCATTTTGCATGTCGAGGTTAGTGCACACCCGTCAGTATAGCGACGAGTTTATTCAAGAGAGAAATTTACATTTATCTTGTAAATATTCTACAGATGTCGCTAACTTTCTGTAAACTATGTTCATTTACCATAGATGCAATGCAGCACACAATATAACCAGATTCCTTGAGGAAAGATGTTTTTGGTGATGGAAGAGGAGATATTCCTGCCTTTCCATGAAAATAAGGACCAAGCTGAACACAACATTTATGGTTATATTAGCTTGTCCTGTTCTACACAATGTAGCCAGGCAGCGGAGGGATGATATTCCAGATATTGTGGCATACTTGCCCAATACTGTAGCTGTACTCAATCAGCAAAATCAACGTGGAGCTGCTGAGCAAGCCGCCTTCATTCAAAGGCACTTTGGGCAAGAGTGAAGGACCAGGTATATGGTAATGCTAATGAAAGAACAAATTAGCTCTAAGCAAATAACAATTGGTTCCTTTAACTGTACACGCAGTCCCCAAGTTACGCAAGAGATGCGTTCAGACAGACTCTGCATTAGTCGAAACTTTCCTAAGTCGAAAATTCTGCGTCAGTGCTCCAGAGATTTTGATCAATGCGGAATAATGCACGGTAAATTCTCGGCAAAGTTTCATTCAATTCACTGCAACATTCATGAACTCTTACGTGTATCCTTAATTTATTTTAGAATCAATAAACATTAATATCGCCTGAAAGTTGCATCTCGTGAATTGCTAATCAAAATGTGTAATATCATTCCTTGAATTGACCGATCGCATGGATTCAGGAAAGTACGGTATCTTAATGCTACATTACTAAACTGAAGACTAATATTGATTTATTATGTTATTCTGCGATCGCAGGGGCCATATAATGCATAATTCACTAACCTTTAATCATTATATCTTCTGCCTTTTATATGTTGCCTTGATTGATGGATCTGGTGGTTTCATTGTCACAGTTTACACTCGTAGATGGGGTGTCGAGGATTATGAGCAAATTACACACAAAAATGCCCGTAAATCACTGATATGTCCATACCAATGCTTAGATTCACACGCACACAATTCAATGTTTTACGCACGCAGACACATTTTCATTCTCTCCCTGCGATGTCGAAGGCTGCACAGTGACGCCACCTTTGGCGTCAGCTGCTGATGAGGTTGATGTGGAGTCAACTTTCGTGAAGAAGCTGTGTAGAGATGTTTGTATGGATGCCTACTTTTTTTACGATATATTTCTTTGTAGCAAGACATGGCATCTTGAAGTGCCCTACTGACCTTCGCAAACCTGTCGATGTTAGAATCCATTTGTTCAAGTTTTTCCACTACTGAATTATTATGTTCGAAGACCTCAGACAATCTGTAGGCTGTAAAGCATTTTGGTTGTCCACACACATCATTTTCAGAGCCCCTATCATTATCTTCATCCCTTACTTCTGCCCTATGTGCGCCCAACTCGATCAGATCTTAGTTTGTCCACTCCTCGTGCAAATCCAACAGCTCCCCAACGTCTTCTGCCTCCACTTCAAGGTCGAGAACATGCACAAGATCAACAACTCAGTCGATGACTTCGTCTACTTGATTTGCCATAAATCCCACAAAATGCACGAGACCAGGGCAAAGTTTTTCCAAACACCATTCACAGTTTTACCTGTTACTTCTTCCAAGGATGATGCTATGTTTTTTATAGCGTGATACACATTGTAGCCCTTCCAAAACTCCCTAAGTGTCATCCCATTATCCCCATCTGTAGCTGCAATAGCATCAGCAAATGTCTTCCGTAAGTAATAAGCCTTGAAGGATGCTATGACTCCCTGATCCATAGGTTGTAGAAGGGACGTTGTATTTGGGGGCAGAAAAATCACCTTAAGAAATTCCTTTAAATCATCCAACTGTGGAGGATGGCCGGGTGTATTATCAAGTATCAGCAAGATTTTAAATGGAATTCTTAAGGCAGTACTCCTTCATCTCTGGTAGAAAATGGTTGCAAAACCAGTCCTCAAATAAGGCAGATGCAACCCAAACTTTTGGGTTTGATTTCCAGATGACTGGGAGAGAGGATTTATTAACATTTTTTAATGCTCGCAGCTTTTCCGAATGATAAATTAGAAGAGGTCTCAATTTGTAGTCTCCCATCACGATACCTCCAAGCAAGAGAGTCACGCGATCTTTTGCTGCCTTAAAGCCAGGTGCAGACTTATCTTCTTTCGAAATATATGTACGGTGAGGCACTCTTTTCCAAAAAAAGTCTCGTTTCGTCGACATTAAACACCTGTTCTAGTGAATAGCCACCCTCCTCAATTATTTTTTCAAGGACTTTTGGAAAATTTTCTGCTGCCTCTATATCATCACTGGCTGCCTCACCACATAATTTTACATTATGCAAATTCCAACGATTTTTAAATTGATTGAACCACCCATTACTCGCGACGAAACTTCCACCCGTCTCACCTTTCTGATTCTTTAACAGTTCATAGAGACTTATGGCCTTATGTTGAATTGTCATAAGACTAAGCGGTGTACCTCTTCGATGCTACTCCTCCATCCACACCATCAGTAATTTTTCCAATTCAGCCAGAAGACAATTGTATTACTTGGTAATGATGGTGGATCTCATGCAAGCAGAACCTTTTACATGTTCTTTTATTCGTTCCTTGTCTTTCACAATTGTGTTTATAGTTGACACGGCCGTGTTCATAACACGTGATATGTTCAATATCGTTAGCCCACTTTCATATTTCTTCACAATATCAATTTGCTCTTCTAAAGTGAGTGTACGTCGCCTTTTAGGAGCACCTGGTTTACTCTCACTTCGATGCTTATCTGCCATTGTCGGAGAATCCAAAACACTTCACCGTTAAAATTTTTCACTAATCCAATTCTCAACTTCGAGTGCCAGAAAATGACTGAAGGGATTGATATAGACATCGTAGAACCCCACGATCATTTAGTAACAATTTGGCCAGTGCTATCGTCCTCTACATTACAATGTACCAATCAAACAATACGTCTTTGGTTGAGTTGAATACATAGTTGCATTTTTGCAGCCGATGCGGACAGTGCTGATTTAACAATAAGGCAAAGTACCGTAATTTTCCGTATATAGTATGCATTTTTTACACAAAAATTCTTCAAAAAAGTAGGGTGCGTATTATACATGGTTAAAATCTTATCATGTTTTTATTTGGGTCGTAGATCACATTTGAAGTAATCTCAGCGTACTTATAAGTATTCAATTTTACAATTTAAAAAAAATGCAGGAAAATAATTTAATTAATTTTTAAAACAAAAATTTACACGCAGTTCCTCTTGTCTTTAAGACTGTTAGCACTGAATCCTTCGAATTCAAAATCACTACCCTCGCTTGATTTGAACAGTTCGTGCAAAACACACATTGCTGACATCACGCTCGCTGGCAGCATATATTGCGTCACCTAGAACATCACATTTGTCGTCCTCATCGTCTTCTACGCATTCTTCATCCTAAGCAAATAGTCGTCGGACGCTTTTGCACTCGTGAGGCAGCATTTTTTAAAACCTCGCTTATTCACAGATGAATCGATGGCATCCGTGGGCTCTTTAATCCACTGACTACTTAGCGATAACTCCAGTTTCTTTGACTTTTCTGAAGATGTCACAAAATGTGGTCTGGAATAAAGCAACTCATTCCACTTTTTACGCATGTGTCTAAAACGGACGGTAGCAACTGACATCTATCACCTGTAACTGGCTTGTCATCCCTCCAGGAATAATGACGAGATCTGTGCCATTTTTGTACAACATATTCTTGATGTATGGCATCGATGGCATCTAAATGCATCTAGAACCAACATAATACATCTACAAACCGCATCTTTGTACCACACATTTTGCAGCCAATCTTTGGTCGAATTTTCATCCATCCAGCCTTTTTATTTGCGCATAAGAGCATATTCTGCGGCCATATAACATTCATAGGGAGAGTTTTTCTTTTAAATATCACACAGAAATGTAACATCTTCAATTACAGAGTAACGTGTCTTCTGCTAGTCGATTGGACAGAATTCGGAATGAACAGACAAAGTGAGGCGATTTGAATACAAAAATAGGAACTTTTTAGCGACAGTGTAGCAATTCTATCATTCATTGACAAGTATTTCCATAGTCACGCATGGAAGTTTTGGAGGGGAAGAACCTACCACAAATAGATCGTCACATTGAGAAAACAATGGGGTATGTAAAAGTAAAGGGAAAAGCCATCCATAGGCAACATTGCCGCTTGCGCAGTGATCATTCTGGCACTGAACGGCACGGCGGACAATGGCGTAGATCGCGTAGAATGCTGTTCTCTAAAAGCCGACTGCATATTATACTATACATGGTGATAAGCAAATTATTACACTGCGCTCGCCATAATGAAGGTGCGTTTTATAGTGGGAGCGTTTTATAATCGGAAAATAACGGTAGGCCATTGCCTATGGGCCCCGAGTTTTTCCCCTCTCTTCTCTTGCGACTCCCTCCCCTACTTCCCCTCGACGGGCCCCATTGCTTGCTCTGCCCACAGGGCCCCAAGTCCGGCACTGGAAGTGGTGGATGCGGATGTTTTTTTCAAGCAAAATATGAACAGAATATTACATAATAAACAAAGAACAGAATGATGCGTTAGCCATATCCTCCAAGATATAACATTACCTCTTACTTAGTAGTCCTTTGAAAATCACGGGTAAGTCTCTGATTGCTGAGACTTTCCAATGGCCAGGTTCAAAAAAGTTATTTCTAGTCGATTTCTATAAAAATAATATAGAAGATGATGATGGCTTCTCATTGTATTCCGATTTAAGAGTTCAAGAGGATGTAGGTAAATGTTCGAAGTTAGAGAAAATACAAGTTAGTTTCTTAGCAATAAGTCATACTCCGTTGCACAACCGACTGCCACCTAACCATGGGCAGTAACCGTAGGCCAAGTTCCATCACGTGGGTACTAACCGTGATGGAACCGTCGTTTCCGATAACCGTCTTTTCCACAATAAAAATTTCTGTTAGAACTTCATTTTCTTTAAAATCCACATACAGGCATGGTCAAACTTAATGATACAATTTTAAAATAGAAGAAACTCGGAGTTCGGGTTTCAGATCTGAATGATGCGCAGCAAGCTGTATCGTACTGGAGTGAGTGCAACCACTTCTATCGCTAGGACTGTAAATTGTCCCGTTGATCGGTGACTTGGGTAGAACTCATGAGATTTCAAAGCGATTTTGCTACAAAAATTAATGAACATTAATGAAAATTCCTTAGATGAATGATAAAAATGGGCCAATTTGTTTTGTGTATCACGTTAAGAACTTGATAACCAATTGATATTTTCTCTGCCAGTAGATATACGAGCTAACGTTTGGCTTTTTCGTGCTCGCGTTCGAAAATCAATGGAATCTCTTCAGAAAAGGTTACCACTTATGTAAGTACGGATTTACATAAGTCGAGACATACATAACTCGGGGACTGCCTGTATTTGTTGTAGACTCATCCCCTTTCACATGCTATGAGGCCTGTATTGATATCATAGTTGGTTACTACATCATCATTATTTCAAGTACAAAGTCAGTGAAAGCTTATTGTTTCATTAATAGAAATTGAACCAGTAGTGTGTACAACAATGGTAGCAGTGAAATGAATAATTACTTGGTTTTCCACAAAATATTTGATACCTTCTTACTAATAAGTGATAAGTAAGGGCATAATAAATCTTTTGTGGAGAACTAAGTAATTCATCACTTTATTATGAAGGAATTCCGCCAAGTTACTGCCAAATCCATTAATTCTGCATAGATGTGGTTAATATGTCACCAATAAACTTTCCTTTTACCTATCCTATTTGAAATATCAACTTTTTCAACAGGTTGATTTCGTTGATTGACAACCACTGCCACAACATGAATGTTGCCCAAGACTAGCACCATATCTGGAATTTCATCCCTTTGCTTCCTGGCAACATTGTACAGAACAGCACCAGCTAATACAACCATAAATGTCGTGTTCAGCTTGGTCCTTAGTTTCATGGAAATCCAAGAATATCTCCTCTTCCATAACCAAAAACACCTTTCCACAAGGGATCTGGTGATAATGTGTACTGCATTGTACCTATGGTAAATGAACATAGTAGAAAGTTTGCAGCATCTGTAGACTATTTACAAGATTAATGTAAATTTCTCTCTTGAATAAACCATTCTCAACCTTACCGTCTTTTAGGCGCGGTTACTGGGTTTGGTCAGAGGTGTGTATGAGTATGACAACTGTGAATGATCTCTATCTCCAAGAAGAATTCCTTTCAACTCTCTTCTTTCTAACCTCATGCTAGGTCTCCTGTTGTTAAATATTCGTGCATCTTGTGCAGATCCTGCCCATCTTGTAACAATGTCTGTTATTTCCATGTCTGGACCAATAACCACCTAAAAGAATATCATAAAACACTTCATTAATTTTTGCGTTGGGATTCCTCACACTTTATATTCCTTTTTGGGTTTTGCTCTATTTATGTAGTTAAAATACTGTATACTATAAGATGACAAACCTATACGTTCAAGGAGAACCACCAGAAATCATTGGCAGAATCACATCCCTCACTCTTTCTTTAGAGAAACAATCTCTTGCTTGGAATTTGCTCTCCATTAATATTTCCAAGGGATTTTCCCAGTCCTTGATGTTCCTTCTCTGGTAGATATGCGGTCAATATAAGGTAAATACAGCAAAAAATCCGAAAAATTGTCGTTCAGCACCTGTTGATACATCTTCACAATCAGCTCACTGTGCTCAAGCAATATTCTCCACTCTGTATGAACTTCTGATCTCAAAGCACACTCGGTACTATACTGACAGCTCTTCACTAACCTCGACGAGCAAAATGGGACTGCAACGAAATGAAATGCCAATTATAAAAGATGCACACAATGAAAGTTTTGCTCACATATATCGTTTGCACTGCCAACAAAAACTTCGTGACTGTGGACGGCAAATTTAGAGGTAAAACCATAGATCTAATAAGTTTTGGAGGATAGATTACACACTAGCGCTATCCTTTAAATATGAATTGTATTTTAAAGCCCAGAGATGTACGTGTCATTCATTATGAGGCGAATATAACGGCGTATGGTAAACAGAGCGAGAAGTACTACAGTTCCATCAATATTAGTAACAATTCGTTAAACTTTTACTCATCATTTACACCACAATATGAAAAGTTTAAGGTACGATTTCTCATAAAATGAAATGGTTTTTCAGTAGCATAGTGATCTCAACATGTAAACTGACATTAATTGAGTCTTGGCAGAGGTGGCTCGAAAACGGATTTGTTGACATAAGTATAATACAAAAAATGTGGATTTATTAGGCACAATGTGGGTGATTACTGCATTCTTTTTAAGCTTATACTAAAATAAATTGTATTTTATAAGGGATGACAAAGCCCATATGTAAGTTAACAACTATAAAAAATTTGGAAGCCAAGGAGGCTTCAATACGGTTTTGATGACATTAGCTATTTTATGTTTGACACTGCTTTCAGCATCCAGGCAGGTAATTAAAACATTCCAAAGATATTTCTATTTAATTTGAAATGGCTATCATGAGCATATAGCTCACTATACATCAATACTTATTGATTATAAATAAGATAAATCCAGCAGACGAAATCCGGCGGCCATGATTGATGTAGCGAATAGCATGGTCTGGGGTCTGCTACAGCTTGCAGCTGGCGTCTATGGCAGAGCTGGGCTGCTATCGTCAGCTGGTGATTTATCCAGCGGAGGTTTTAAGATTCGGCTGATAACGTCACTATATCCGTCAAGGTGATACGGTTTGTCAATCTAACCCAAAACACATGAGGCAACACGTCCCCCACCAACAAAGCGAATTATTGGAGTAGCGGAATTTTTGATAGTTGGAGTAGCGGAGCCTCCGCTGCATGAACAGCGGAGTTTCTGGATTTGGCCCTAAGTCTACTAGTACCACTCCGAATCTAATCTGTGTAGATGAACTCAAAAATGAGTTCTCTTGTGGGCAAAAGTATGACCATCCAATCTCATGTCATGATCAGGTTTACATTACCTTCAAGATAACAGCCCCTGCTTTTATACCAAAGATGGTTACCTACAGTGATTTTAATTCATTCAATAATGAGAGATTTTCTACTGACCTCTGCAAAATAAATTGATATGTTATCGGGGCACTTGACTCAACTGATGAAAAAGTGGAGATATTAAATGATTTGTTCCTCAACACCCTCCATATTCATGCTCCTATAAGGACTGTGCATATTACCCACCCTCCAAAACCATGGCTTACAAATGAAGCAAAGGCAAAAATCAAAGAAAGAAATAGGGCTCGGGCTTTGTTTAGATGCTTCAAAAACTCGCCTGTACACACAGAATACAAAGAACTGCAAAAGCAAGTTAAAGGCACGATTTGCAGGGCCAAAAGACAACACTTTAAAAATGCCATCGGTATAGAGACTATTAGAACTACAACAATGTAGAAAGTAGAGTTGGGTCAGTTCCGGTACCCGGTTCTCGGTACTGCCGGTTCTTGGCCCTTAGAACCAGTATCGAGAACCGATCGCATAAAGTTGGTACTTAGGAACCGACATGGAACAGTGAATGAATGCTTTGAATTTTACGCCCAAACCCCTCAAAATCCCCAAACCCCCTAAAGCAAAACATGGAGAAAGCACCTGAAGTAAAGCCTGATCTAATGTGATATATTGACCGATCATGTTAGTACGACTTTTTTAACTTGGACTAGTTTTGTTATACTTGGCTAATAAAATCATGGAGAAGATCTTGCTTTATTTACTGAGCTTTCTGGTTTATTTACCTCTTAAGTGAAATTATTGTCCTTCAGTTCTTGGTTGTTTGTTGAAACTTTCCATTCATTCATAAAACATTGTTAGAACCGAGTACCAAGAACCGGGAACCGATAGGTAAGAACTGGACCGGTATCGAGAACCAGAAAAATTTAGGAACCGACTCATCCTTAGTAGAAAGTACTACAACAAGGTAGAAAACTATTTGTGATCTTGGTTTAATACAGCCAAAACATAATAATGTTACCAATATTAACCTAGATGTACTTAATAATTATTTCTCAATAAATGAAAGTAGCAATGAGTGCAATGTGACCAACGTCTTAGATAGCCATAACGAAACTGATTTCTCTCGAAACTAGTTTTACTTCTCTCACATTCCTCCCACTTCAGTTACGAGAGCATGCAACAATATCACCACAAATGCAAAAGGTCACAACCAAATAAATATTTCAGTAATAAAAAAGACTGCCAGTCATACTCCCTGTGCTTCTAAATTTTTTTTATGCATCCCTTCGAACAGCACAATATCCCAAAACATGGAAACATTTTATAATATGTCCAATCCCAAACTGCTCTTGAGCCTACCAAGCCATCATAGTACAGACCAAAAGGTATCATCTGCGCTTTTGCTAAGAATCTTGAACAAGTGGAATTCGAACAACTTAATAAATTTGTAATCGATAACCACCTACTAAATGCAAGGCAATCTGGCTTCCAAATGGGACACAGTACCCAAACAGCACTATTGAACATTACTGAAGATATAAGAGGAGCAATGGAAATACGAGAGGTCACCTTTCTGGTATTATATGATTTCTCAAAAGCCTTCAATATGGTTGATCATGAGCTGCTCCTGGGTAAACTGACTAAATATAACCGTTCGAAGAGTTCAGTAGAGTGGTTTCAATCTTACCTCAGTAACCGTACCCAATCTGTGGTTGGACCAGATAATACACATTCTAACTGGATAAATAATCCCAGAGGCATAGTTAAGGGTTTAGTTCTTGGCCCTCTTCTTTTCTCACTGTTCATAAATGATCTTCCTTAAGTCGTAACACACTGTAAATACCATCTTTATGTGGATGACTTCCAGGCATATTGTCACTCATCAATATCTGATTTGACATCTACAATCGCATTGATCAATGAAAATATTGAGTGAATATCATCCTGGGTGCAGAAAAATCATCTTTAATTAAATTAGTGTAAAACCATGTCATAATAATTAGGCAAAGTCACCCGTTTGCCCAAATAGATATTTTGTCTTTGCCCAACATTCAAATAGGAAGCTATATCATACGATGAAACAATAAAAAACCTTGGTATAACATTTGATAAACATCTCAGTTGGAAGCAACAAGTACAAAATACTATACAGAAAGCCCTAGGTATACTACACCAACTATATAGATCGAAGAATATTGCATCCCCTAAAATATGAACCACCCTCATACAATCATTAATTTTCCCACACCTGGATTACTGCTCTTCACTGCTGACATATCTTGATGAAGAAAACAACAACAATCTGCAAGTGACTATGAAGTCTACAATACGCTTTATTTTTGACGCCAAAATATGAGATCGGATGAGTAGCTCATATGCCCGCTTAAACTGGTTGAAATATAAACAACGTCGCCTGTATCACCTCACTTGCATTACTTTTAAAATACTATCCTCTGGTAACCCACCTTATCTGTTCCAAAGATTCACTTGGAAAAGAAATATTCATTTAACATCTACCAGAAATCACTATGTTGACATTCATATCCCCCAGCACAGAACTCCTCACCTCAATAAATCCTTTATGGTGAAAGCTGCTAGAATATTGAAGTCATTACCATTAGAAATAAGAAACTCACCATCAGTACGTGTGTTCAAATTAAAAGTGTATAAGTTACTTCTATATGATGCATGGCAGTTCCCTGCATAGCTGATAACTCTGCTCTATTAACTTAAGACAAGCGGGAGAGAATGTATATATTTATTTTTGTCTTTGCTACATTTTCAAACTGTGATCTCTATAATGGTTATCAATGTAAAAACATGTACCGAACAAGGATGTTTTCAACATTTCCGATATGTATATACATTATGAAACTGAAAACTGGCGAATTGACATTTAATGGGATTGAAATGTGTATTATTTTGTAATTATTACTTCATTTCTTCTTTTTTTCTTTATTTATTTTTCAACGTTTCTTACATTTGTAATAACCATGCAAAATATCTCATGGGCCAGAAAGGCCCACGATAATAAACGAATTGAATTGAATTCCTTGGAATCATTTGATACCATTGATCGATTATTACAAATGTTAACCCTCATCTATAATATGTAACCCTTTTTGACCAAGTATGAAATATTTCTGATATCCATGCCCTTTTAGATTTCTACTACAAAAATATATAGTCAGGAGTTTCTATATGATGCAAAGCATAGTGATACTGCACAAAGAAAATCACAGTTACACACTTCTTTCTCAGCTCTAGAAAATAGTACGAAAGAAGCTTGAATGCAACATACCTTGACAACATCTGGGGTTGCTGGGAATTGCTGAGACAACTTTTCTGGACTCCATTCAATGGGATCAAGCTGGTACAAATTCCGTATCTGCTCTTTCTCAGTCCACATCAATAAATTAGGAAGTTTTGGTGGCTTGAAGTGCTTACTCTTGGTGATTTCATAAGCCAGTGAATCTGCAGCAGATTTTTTCTCTCTGAAACCAAGTAAGCATACTCATTAATCACATATTCACATGTTCAAGGTTTAATAATCAAGTTTGTGAGCTTGCATTTTAGAGTTCAGTGCAGCAACACCATGCATAATGATATATTTAGTGATGCCATTTAAGGGCCGCAGACTCTCTTCCTCAGAAATGAGAACAGTTAAGGAAGGCTATCCCAAAAATATAATAGAGTGACCGAGAGAGGAATCACTTAACCTTTATCTTCCGAGCGTGTCTCTCCGGCACAAAAATTGTGTCCCTAGACTGCCGAGCGTGTTCGTTTGGCACATCGATGGACATTTAAAAAACACTGGTCATTTAAAAAACACTGGTCATTTAAAAAACCCCGGCCAGCAAGGCTTACGACTACAGAAAAACTCAGGAAGATAAAGGTTAATAGAAATTTCTTAAAGAATACCAAACTGCCTACCAAGCCCCTTTAAACAGCATTCTACGCTACCCTAATGTGTACTTACTAAAGTTCTAGTTAACCAAAAAGACAAAGAGGATAGATTTCACAAATATTAAGAATCATTCGCTTTCAAATCAGCCCAATTCGCGGGCAAACCGAATCGAATTAAGCCTGATTCGAGTCAATTCGATTCGATTTCGAAGCATTCGTACAGCTCTACACATGGGTCTAATAATCATTTAACATCATCCATATATGTCTGATGTAATTTTTTGTTATGATTTCTCTCTTGAAACCCCTAAACATGCTATTTTTCTATCATTTCGAATAACATTGATGCTAGTGAAGTATATTAACACTTTGAGTGCGGGAGCTGTTGTTGAAATTCTTTCCCAGGAGGAAATTATTTTTTTTCTTTGATTTACAAAGTTATGCATGACTCACATGGTGCAACATCCATCCCTGAGAAGGACTCATTCATGACAATCATGTTGCATCCAAGAATATGTTGCATCAGCAGCACTCAGTGTGTTGATGTATTTTGTCATGGATGGCATAATGTGTGCTTCCATCCATCTTGGACTACTGTTCTGACATGGCAGAGAATATGGTTTGCTTGGCAATGTATAAGTTGCATTAGAGGTTTCTTGGAGTTTTACTGCTCTGCCCTTCTGTATTTTGTTGCTTCAATTTACCATGCATTGAAATTAACATTCCTAGAATTTTATTTGTTTCTTACATAGTATGTTAGGATTTCAATATGCCCAGAGTTAGGTCAAATTTGGGTTGAGTATTTCCTGTAACTTGACTGACAGCTATGGAACTTATTTTTTTGTAAATTAGTGTGCCAATGGTTTGCATTAATATTTAGTCTAGACAGCAAGACTTTTGTATCCTCCAGGTAAAGTGGGTATTTAGATAGAAACTGTAGATGTGGAATTTAAACTAATATCATCAAATTCTACTAATATTCCTCAAAATGACCATCCCTGTGAAGTAAATTCAATAATTTTTGTAAATGATAATATATACCTACTGAGTGACCCTGAACAGTTTATCATTACTGTAGAAAGCACCTTATATTCTCTTGTTAGGAATCAAGGTTTCAATTTTATAATATGCATAGGGGGTTACTTTAACCTAAATTTTCTAAGTGAGGATCAAATGACAGACAGACTTGATATGCTCAACTCGTTTGACTTTCATCTGAATTACCATTGTCAACCCACTAGAGTCTCTGGCTTTTCTAGGACAAGCCCAGACTACCTACTAACATCAATAAAAGTCTACACTCAGAAATAATTCTCCCCTTGCTTATCTCAGATTACTATGCCCAACTGGTGCAAATTATTAGTATGTATATGTTTTAAGAAATGTTAAAACACACATGAGGGAGTACAGGGGGCAGATAAATGAATTAAATATATGTAATTTTATGAATGCTACAAGATCAAAAAACTGGCTAACTAATGAGGCAAAGACTTTCCTAGATATGTTATCTAACAATTCAAGTTAAGAAGAAAAAAATGTTATTGGTGAATGTAAAAGGAAAAGAATACAACTTCATTCTGAATGTAAAGCATGAAAAAGGCACTTTAACAAATGGGTAAGGTAATCATGTACTAGTACACTTAGGAATGAAACAATATTCGTTCCAAGCCTTTTTGGCTGGGGTTCCCTTACTCGAAGTTTGGCCCTCCATAATATTGAATTTAACAAGATTATTTCCATGGATGAACCAGATGAACTCTCCGAGAAATATAACTACTCGTGGCCACTTGAACACAGCACAAATGCAGCTTGAAGGCAAGGATCTGGGAGATGACGTCATAAGCCCGGGAAATTGGTGGGTCGTGTTTCAGCGCAATATTAAAGTTTCAGATTTTATTTATTGATATCTCGTTTTAAAATTACAGCAAAAATTTAATATTCCAAATTTCACTTAATCGAGTGGTGAAACATTTTTAAAGATTACTTTCCATAAAAGTGCAAATACTCCATTGGGCCATCTGTTTCAAAATTTGAAATAATGTTTTAAATGCAAAATTATACCAATCGCGGGGATGGCTAAACCCTCGCAAATTCTTGGAAAATGTTTTCTTCTTTTGTCTATGAAATATGGACAATGGTGTGATTAAACGTGGGTTTACTCATAGCGAAACCATGGATTTTAGGGATAGTGACTGCGACTAGGATCCCAGTCCTATTTCCCATCATTGTATCGCGTCTATTTTCCATTCGAGCGCTCAATAAATTAAAATTGCCACTTAGAGCACATGGCAGTGAGTGGGTACGTGGCACTACATGTGACTTATAACCAAAAGAGAATTGTTTACATCAAGGAAATAAAGCTAATATTTAAAACAAAAATATATAAGGGAAAAGTCCCTCAAGCTACCATTTTCCCCGTCACTCGAAATCTAAATTATCCACACTTTAATTTGATAAAAATTGCGTGACTCAGGCATTTGTGAGAGATGAATGCACTAAAATTTACCCCTTTTGTACAATTGATACATTAAATTTTGCAACTCTGATATGTGAGGAATCTACGTTGGCAAATAGAGAGCTTTTCTGACGTGATTTTTTCACCCCAAGGTTCGTAAAAACGAACTCAGTTTCTCTGTGGAGACTGGGTCCAAGGTTCGTAATTTCATATTTTCAAACAGCGCCATGTATTAAGCTTAGGTGTTTCGTCGGAACCAACAGTTTTCCTTAAAAAAATCGAAACTTCGTATTTTCGTGCATCGTTGTATCGAGTTTATACTGTAATGAGTTCTTGTTTAAGAGAGAGACCAATGCGTGCAAGACTGAAGCAGTAGTTTTTGATAAGGAGAATGGGGAGAATAACGGTATGTTGAGGGCGAATGGTGAAGTAATTGTGCAAGTGGATGATTTTGTGTGCTTGGGTAAGATATTTACAGATGATGGACGAATAGATGAGGAGATAAAGAGACATGCGAATGCTGGAAGGAAAGTGGTTGGTAGCATGTGGAGCATATCAAGGAATGAGTGCCTGTCAAAGGAAGCGAAAATCGCCGTGAACAAAAGTTTACTTCTCCCCACTTTGTTGTATTGTAGTGAAACATGGATATGTCAGGATGGACATAAGAGTAGACTAAGCGCCATGGTATGAGTTATCTGAGGAGTGTTTGCGGCAAAAGTAGGATGGATAGGGTCAGGAATGAGTGGGTAATAAATGAATGTGGGTTAGATGCTCCAGTAAAGGACATATATAAAAGGAGTGTGCCTTTGGTTCTTCTTCTTCATTGGTTTCTACTGGCTGGTCTTCATTGGCTGGTTCTACTTTGTTGGTTTGGCCATGTTGAGAGAATGGATGAGAGTTGAATAACGAAACAGATTTAAGAGTGAAATGAATGGTGCGAGGGTTAGAGGTAGGCCGAGAAAGTTGTGGTTGAATGTGGTTGAGGAAATTCTTATGAAGAGGAATATAAGGATTCTTCAAAACAGGAGGGCGTGTATGAAGCAGTGTATGGGGTAAATGAGGCAAAAGAGGTTTGCAAGGATAGGTCAGTATGGAAGAAATTATTGAAGCAGAGTTAGGTGCACAAATATGTATGTATGAGTGAAACTTTGTGACTGTGCCTACCCCGGAAGGGAACTGCTTGATCGGTATGTATGTACGTGAGAGACTAAAAGAAGCGTAAAAACTTCTTTAAAATGTATTTGAATAAGGTTCTTAACTTTTCACCGCATTATTTTCTAGATTTGCAGTAATTAATGCATTAGTCTTGTGGTTCCTCAGTTCAACTTCGAGGATGGAGGATAATACTTGCTCATAAAAGATATGGTATGTAGGTCCAGAGTAATTTATTGCTCATGAATAACTAACAAAATAATTTCAAGTATTCAGTTCCTTTTGATGAGTGAAATATTTGTCAGTGAAATATATTATATGTATCATTATGTTAAAATATATATTTCACATTTTTACTCAGTAATTTTCTTTTTTAGGGGTATCACAGCTAATAAATTTCTGATAGGATTTGACTCGTATGTCGTTTTTATGTTGGTCGCAGTAAATACCAGTCTACCAAATTCTAAATCCAATTGACTTTTATCTTTTTCACACTAATTTACCGGTACTGAAAAAATTGGTTATGTCAAGTAAGCCATATTTTGACTAATAATGATTTTTATAATAGTTCAAGTTTAAACCATATAAATATGAAATCATTGGTTCTCACATTCAGCAGTGAAGCTTTTTGTGCATATTTAAACAATTTTACCAAGAGGAGCCAAATTATCTCATCATGTTAATACCTTTATAAATATCTATACTGAAAAACTTTGCTGTAGAATTATGCTGCCCATTTTTTATAGGGAACATATTGTCCCGTGCAAGTATGTAATATTCTGACAACAGTTCATTGTGTATCTTCCTAAGTGAAAGTGATAAAATACTAAAAATCATCTTTTCCTCGTGGAAATCCAGCAGTTATTGACAATGATCAGCATATTCATGTGTATACTCCTCATGAATTCACTGAGTAGTCAATTGAGTATAAGTTGGGAATGTGAACCATCAAAGATTTAACGATTGCTACATCCCGAAGGAATCTATTCCTCTTCGAATATGTCACAACCTCATTGCTTCTACTGTGGTTAAATTTGTGTAAGCCCCATTTGTAGATAGATTAACCGACTTTAGGAGGGTCCAAAATTTTCTTCTAGTGCTAATGATTTTTCAAAGATATTGAAGTGGGAGATTATCCATCTTTATTTAGAGTGAGTGGAAAAGGTTAAAATGCATTCCAAATTCTCTCAACCTCAGTAACGTGTGCACACGACCACAAGAATTGATCATCCAGAATTACTCTGGGAATGACATAAAGAATCATGTATTAGCCTAATACTCAATCCACCCCTCCATTTCCCCTTCATTTGATATTACCAGACCAGGTCACTGAGACATAAGAGTTGTCTACATTTTTGCATCATCCTACTGGTTCCCTTTCCCTTTCTTCCCCCACCATTTTCCACAATGCAACAACATTTTAGATTCAAACGCTTGCGTATCACATTTCCCTCACAATGAATGCTAAAATATTTCCTATGGGGTTTAGGTCTGGGCTCTGTTCAGCCCACTTCATCTGAGATACATGTCAGTTTCGAACCACCTCCAAGAATTTAGGCACTTGTGACCCTGCAAATTTTCCTGGTTGAAGATGAATAATGAACATTTGAGTAAACATAGTTAACATGATAGTGGACAATGTTAAGAATTCCATTCTATGGCAGTCAGAAATAGAATTTGTCACATTTAAACACTAAATAAAAGTTCATTGAGTGAAACTCGAAGGCACAACACCTATTTGGGCTATATTGCGAGGGGATATATTGGCTTGTAGCATACCCACCACTTGATTCTCTCTCCTGGGAGAAAGATGAGGCATACTTAAAAGCTAGTAAGATCGTTTTTACTCCAAGAAATTGTGGAGAGACCTCTGTAAACTTTGAAATACATCTCTGCCTGTCCGTATAACGATGCGATTCTCAATTAAGTTCCCCAGCTTGAGTGAAATTCTGACCTGTCGGGGTGGCTTGCCATTGCCAATGATGCATAGGTTTCAAATATCTGTCACACCAGAAGGAAAAGGCTTGTTGTGTTTCAAGAAGTGAGGAGGCACCCGTCAAATACTTGTGAGAGAGTGAACGACCTCAAAAGCCACTTCTTTCGGGTGAGTTAAACAACTGGCCTCCGAATCTTGATCTTTTGCAGAAAAGGTATTGCATACGGCACAGGAAAACGCAGACAACGTCTCACATCAATGTCATATGCCCTTGACATTGGATGAGTTAGTATCGACGGGAGGGATCAAAATGAAAAATGGCACCAAAACTGGCAGCCAATCAGAAGCGACTGACTACACTATGTAAACCCAGCAAAAAGAAGTCCTCACATCTTCAACCTGAAGATACCTCCAGGATAAGAGTTGAAACATTGTTGGAAGAACAATGAGACGGCTGAATCCCAGAATGAGAAATAGAACCAGTACCTACTCACCACTTAAACCTTAAGACAGAACCTAAGATTGATTGACTGCAGCCCTCCACCCGTCCCTGTATAATGCTAGTTTGCTTACTACCTGGCAGCTCATCTAATGGATTTTCTTCTTCATTTTTCCTATTTAACCCTTTTACTGCCAGCCCATTTTGGGTGGGATGAGTGAAGACTGCCAAGGCTGTTTTCAGGAAGTTCACAAGAATTCACATTTTTAATTATTTCTAGTGCTTAATTTTATTATTATACATCTAGATTTTTTCCCAATGTTGAAGATATATTTGAGGCTTAAAACCATAGAAGAATGGAGGTCTTAACGGGAGCCATTAAATAGGCCTCATATCACAAAGTGAAAAAGTCAAAAAAGTTGGGCCGATTAATCGGCCCATGGCAGTTTTCACACATCCAACAAGGGCCGATATATCGGCCTGCTGGCAGTAAAAGGGTTAATTATCCCTTGGCCTTATTCTCAGGACTCTTTCCTCCAGATTTCCTTCAATTATAATCTGTAGAAATCCATTGCTTCTAAGCATGTGCCCAATCCATTTCTTTTCTATGTCATGTTTCATACGCTCCTTTCCTCTCCGGTATACTTCATAATTTCTTACAATATTCTTGCACTTGATCTTCAGGATCCTCCTCCAACTCCACGTTTCATAAGCTTCTAGTCTTTTCTGGTCTACTTAGCCAATGGTCCACACTTCCGATCCATAGAGTGCCATGTTCCACATGAATATTTCCAATGCCATTTCCTCATTAGTAATTTAATCACCTTTGAACAAAGCAGTTGTCTTTTTCCCATACATGCTTCCTCAGCTTGGGCTATTCTCTGCTTGATGTCCGTTCCACGTGATGGTACTTCCGAGATAGGTGAAGGGATCCACTTGCTCTAATTTCTCTCCTCTCAGTGTGACTTCTGCATTCATCTTCTCTCTTCCGCACACAAGGATTTTAGACTTCATCTTATTTATTTTCATATTGTATTCTTGAAGAAACTGGTCCATTACATTCAGTGTCCTTTGAAGATCATTTTGATTTCCAGCTATGACTGCGATATCATCAGCAAAGTGGATCATGCTTGTTTCTTCCCATTTGATCTTGATTCCGACAATAATAATTCAATCCATTTCCTTACTATTAGCCATAAAAATATTAAATAGCAACAGAGAAGATACACATTAACACCTCCATTTAAGTTCCATTTAAGTAAAGCTTAAGACCTAGTTCCCTTGAATCTGCCAGAACTGGTAAGAGGATTAGGAGGTCTGGGTAGTGCAGTGGTTTGTGCATTGGCCTAGCATACCAAAGGTCTGTGGTTTGATTCCCGGTCTAGGCTGATTTTTTCTCATGGCCATACATGAACATTAAATAAAGCTATTGAAATAAACGCAAATACATGTTACTAACAGCAGTGCATCAAATGCATGAAGATTGAATCATTTTAAAATGAAATTTCAACCACAGCTCACTCAGAATTGAATGGCCATGTACACATACCTCTTATACTCTTCATATGATTTATCTGCTTGCATGAAGTCTGATTCTAAATCATCAAGGTCGATCTTCTCCTGTTCCAACTTTTCAAATTCTGGAGACTCCATTTTCAGTATTTCTAGTCTGTTTTCAATTCCTGAAAATAAAATAAAATTGACAAAAGAATAAACAATTTCCATGAAACAATCAGTACACTAAGCCATCTTTCCCATCATCAAGTGTGATGAGAGGTGGTTCTTATTTAGTGCTTACCACTATTTCAAATACATATACATATTGAAGTATTTTATATTTGAAACACACTCCCTTTAAGTACAGTAGAAGTCTATCATTACCAGAGCAACTTATAGTGAGAAGGCCATTATAGAGAGTGATTATTTGGCCATTGTTGGAAATAATGTTAAACGTACACAGAGTTTGTTGGTTATTACGAGTGGCCATTTTTGCTGGATTGCCATAATGAGTCTCTTTTGTGTGATTGCCATTCAGGATGAATAACCTGCGGGGGTCATTTGTCGCTCATGACACTATTTGGGGGATTGGACGCTCATCATGAATTTGATACTGGCAACATATGAGGCTAAGGTAAATTACTGGGAAATATCTGGCTCAAGCACTGGTTTAAAATTTCCTCATTTTTTAAATACACTTTTGGCATACTAATTGTTTCCACCTTATTAGGATGTATACAATGCAGATGAGACCGTTCTATTTTACAACTTTTCTTCCGGAACACGCTGGCTGTAAATGATGACCTGCGCAACAAAATGAAGCCATTTGTCATCAGTAAGTCAGCACATCCCCAATCATTTTGTGCCCAGTGAACTATTCCCTGATCCTATGAGTCCAATAACAAGCATGAATGGCATTGTCGATTATTAGCATTGACTTCGAGTGTTTGATGCAAGAATTGAAGGAAGAAATATGACAGCTGTGCTTGATACCTTGTGACACCTGATACCTTTTCTTGGGTTCCCCTTGCGTGATTGATGGTGCTAAAATTGCGTGATAAGCAGAGGCTGACATTTTCTTCCCCGTGTCCATTCGTATTTGCATTGGGTGATTCCTTGACACCACTCGGGATCATCTGAGGGCTGTGACTCTGAGGCTCACAGACTTAAAATAGTATCATAGATGGAGCGACTTTAATGATAATGTTTGCAATTCGAAACCTGTGAGTCATATTTTAAAAAGTGTGGAAAATTCCTTACAATTAGTGATTTGTTCTTCAACTATGTCACGAATCTACTAATTTGCCTCGCCTACCATGTAATTATGCAAAAAGGCAAATCTGTCATCTACTCATCCTTCTCGCACAAATGATTGCCAGAAAAAATAAGTTGTCATGTTTGAGAATTCGACAGTGGTCCTACTTAACCTTTACCTTACTGAGTTTTTCCGTAGTCGTAAGCCTTGCCAGCCGGGGTTTTTAAAATGACCAGTCTTTTTTGAATGTCCATCAATGTGCCAAACCAACACGCTCCGCAGTCTAGGGACACAATTTTTGTGCCAGAGAGAGACACTCGGAAGATAAAGGTTAAGGCTCAACAATTTGACATGCCAAAACACCCCTCTCACTCAAGACAGGAATGTTCTCACTGCTTATTCAAGAATGCGGCGAAATTCATCGGCGTGAGACTCATTCTGCCACAAAGAGATGGGTGTAATCCGATAGTATCACTCCCACTTATCTATATCTTCATCTCATTTACCCTTGACTAGCTTATCTTCGATTCAGGAGGCATCCACAAGTGAGGGAAGGGTGTGGGCCTCGGCGCCCGGGGGTGTCCTACAAAATATGAGTCATATATAATATATATATTCAGAATGGTTTCGACAGCAAATGACTCATTTCTCGTCTTTACAATGAACAACCCTGAACCCTTCTCATTTTTCGTATTATCGAGCATCATATTTATGGCTTTCTTCCTGTGACGATTTTCTTTGAAGTTGCAGTTGATGTAACGGAACATCATTAGGACTACATTCTACAGGTCACTCATGCCACGATTTATGCCTAAAGTCGCTAAGGATTATCTATCGCGTGGTAAATGAGGGGAAATTGATGCCCATAGCGCGATGCATTGTATAAAAACACTGAAATACAGAAGATGTAAAAAAGAAACAATGAAAAATAAACTTACATGAGAATGCCTTAAAATTTTTGGCCACCTCTGTGATCTTCATTAGCATTACAAGAATGCCAGATTGCCGCCAGAAGGGTTGAGCGGGAGAAGAGAAAGGAGGGGAAGTGGGAGAAGGGGAGGTGAGGGGAAAGGATAGGGCAGAGGAAGGGGTGGGCACGGGGATTAGAGTATTCTGTTGATTCTCGGAAAGGAGAGGGCATCAAGGAGCAGAATGCAAGTGTGCTCTACATTTCTCACATCAATTGGGGAGACAGTGGGGGAGGATAGGAAGCCCACGTCGAAACATTTATCAAACTTAAGGTTGTGGGAGGAGGTGTGGGTGATGACAGGGAGAGAGGCATGTTGGGTGGAGGGGTTGCAAGAGGATCTGTGGACGTTTAAAACGGAGATTGGGAGGTCCAGAAGTCAATCCAACACAGAATGCATCACAGATATTGACTAATGGGATATACACACCACATTGGGTGTGGTGCACGTGGGAGGGGGAAAGGCACGGAATTTGGGAGGGAGGGTTTAGAGATGAGGAGGAGGGGGCAGATCCTGCATCTGGGGCGACCACAGGGGCTGGGAGGAATGTAAGAGAAATGAGAGGATTTAGATTTAGAGAGAGGGTTAGTAGTTTTGAGGATGCTGCAAAGATTTGGGGGGTGTCCGAAGGTGAGAAAGGGGCACTTGGAGAAGAATTTTGGGGTAATGACGTTGTTAGAGAGGAGGGGAAAAAGGCTTTTAAGGATACATTTGACGGAATGGATGCCCGGGAAGTCCATGGGACAGAGGGAGAGGAGGGATTCGGGATAGTCTCGTTGGTGAAGGGATAGGTGTAAGTAAGTTGGTGAGGAATTAATCATTAATCAAGGGAGTAGGGATTGGTACAGATGTGGTGGTCCCTTATGGAAAGGGAATAGGGAAGGGATCTTTTGGTATGGGAAGGGTGGCAACTTTTATAGTGGAGATATTGCTGCTCGTTGGTAGGTTTGATGTGGACAGAGGTGGACATTGGTGGTCAGAGAGAGATATTGACATCAAGAAAGGTAACTGAAGAAGAGAAGATGTGGGAGGTGATGGAGACTGAGGAGGAATCATTAAGAGAAGAAATGAAAGAGTTTAAGGAGTCGACACCATGAGGCAGAAGAGAATGAAGATGATATTGATATAGCGGAGCCAGAGTAGGGGTTGGGAGGACAGGAAGAATGACTCCTCAAATTGACCTAGGAATAGATTGGCATGGGATGGGCTGAATCTGCTGCCCATTTTGCAACCTTTAGTTTGGAGAAAAAAGTGGTTATTGAAAGAGGCGAGGCGGGCTATTGTGGGTAAGAATGAAATGGGAAAGATCAATTAGAAAGTCAGAGCTAGGGATATGGGGAAGGGGGCAGGCATCAAGGAAGAAGCGAAGAGAAGATAGAAGTCACCATGTGGAATAGAAGTGTAGAGGGATGTGATATCTATAGTTGCCATTACGATGTTGGCATCAAGAGGAAGGAGGGTGGATTTGAGGCATTCCAAGAAGTGGTAGATGTCTTAAATTTTTTATTGCTTCTATTTTTCACTTCCACACCTAGTGGTTTTATTTTTTATACATTGCGACCAGTGATACTTCAGTTTGGAATGAAATAACTTTGTACTTACCCACACGGTTTATAATCCTCGACCAGTTTCAACGCAATAGCGTCATTTTCAAGAGGTTACTAAACAACGAGGCCATCAGTTTCACACATTTATACCCTGAGCCAGAGGAGGGGGGGAAGTAAGGTGAATATGACCAAGCTTACTGGGAGGAAGCAAGGTCAGTGTTTTGAAAACATAATTCGGTAGAAGGAGGAGGGGGAATTCTTACAGACAAAAGAGGTGAGTACATAGGAACAACTTCGTTCACCATCTTCTCCTAGTACAACTTGTGATATGCCCTTATTTCAAAGTTTTCCAAAAAATCTAATTTGGCACCTTTTTCTCCAAAATGTAACACATTCAGATTAAAATTAGAAACATGATCATTATCAATTAAATGCTTGCAAACATAGACTTACAATCAAGATTAATCAATGAATTTTTATGCTCCCTAATTCGTATAATCTCCCACCGGTTTTTCCTGTCGCAGAAAAAATCCTGCTGCAGGAAAACCTTGCATGTTGGCAAAATGCAGCAATTTTGTTGAATTGAATGCAGCCACTGGCTGAGAGTACACACATAAGCGGTAGAAGGTGCGGAGAGAGGGAGGGGTAAGAGATGGAGAGTAGAGGAGGAGGTTGTCACAGGACTGACTGTCAGATAATTTGATGGTCGTTTATGCAGACACCACATAATCAGTGCCTCACAGTTATGTTTAAGCAGTCTAATTGAAAATAAATTAATGGAAAATACTTAATGGGTTTAAGAAAGAGCTAACAGACCTTGTGAATCTCAACAGAGGTAAAAAAAGACCCAAAAACAAAATATAAAGATTTATTTCCAGCTTATCATGCCAAGTTTGAGATGTCTCAAAGTACTTTGCCTTTAGCAGAAACTACATGATATTTTCTGATTGATTAGGCCTCACTAACCTCCCAGGTCTAGAAATTAACAAGCTGCCC
This sequence comes from Ceriagrion tenellum, assembly GCA_963169105.1. NCBI lineage: Eukaryota > Metazoa > Arthropoda > Insecta > Odonata > Coenagrionidae > Ceriagrion > Ceriagrion tenellum. Next base: position 28,180,234 of record OY720641.1, read on the forward strand.
ATCAATGATTAAAGAAATAACATTGTATTAAATTAATACATTTTAGAAGTCAGTTCAAATCCAAACTTAAATGGCAAATTTACCTGGATTGGAGGGCGGATGTCTCTTCTGTCTAAATGATTTTCTAGAATCCATTCTTACACCACACACTTGGAAGCAATAAGCATGAGGAATTCTTTTTGTATAAAGGGCTCTGAACATTCGGCTAAGTCCTCCATTCATTTTCAACTTCCTGAAATTAAAATCAGCAATTAAAACAGTAGTTGACATTTCAATAAATAGTTCATCAAGTAGTGAGTGATGAAGGAAGTAGCACTGCTTTTGCAAAGTTTCTGTAACCCATCAAACAACTGAATTTCATATCATTATCATCACCACTTATTCCATGTTAGCTGCAGCTTTCATAAACAGTGGCCAGTGTCCAGTGACCATCCTGACTGAGGCAGGCATGCTTTCATTACACTTAAGATGATAGACATGATTTATTTTCAACGTAGGAACAAATATTGATGGTGGTTATAGTTTTTTCTTACCCAGCATTAGGAATGAGAACAAGTTATCCATTCGATATCTATTTGTCCAAGCATAAGGGGCATTTACAAAGGTTTTCAAAATATGGATATAGGAATGTATGAAGCATATTCTCTGTAATTTTGAGCAGAGTAGGATCCTTGCTTCTGAAGTTGATTCAATTAGGATTCCCATAGTATTTGCTCCAACATGGCAACCACCATGCATCTGCAATGGTATTGGGTTCACTGAGGAAAGAGAATGGGAGGGAAATTCATGCTTCATGCTCTGTAGTAGTTCATGAAATCTGCTAAGTAGGTCACATTTGCTGTCTGCAACCATCATCCCATGTTACGAGGGAGATCACACCAACTCTCTGTTTTACTTCACCTTAAGGCATGGAACCCTTCCTCAGTAGTACAACCTTGATGTTGTGGTGCATTCAAATACCTTCTTCAGCCGGACTGGAGGGAGCAATGCACACATTTGTGGAGGGTTCACATTATAAATACTAATGGGAAAAGGCAATCGGATACCCAGACCAAGCGAGTCAACCACAGAGAATTGAATACTGGCAACTAAACAATGGTGTCTACACGCCCTGGTGTCAGGCCCAGCAGCGGGGGAGGCAAGGCCTTTGCAGTTGTTGTAAAAAAAATCTGATACAAAAAAATCACAAAATGATACAAAGGAAGAGGAAGATAGAGAGGTTGAGGATGAGAGTACTGAATAGGAAAAAATAGGATTTTGAAAAGCTAAGACAATGATGAGGGAAAGGGAGCTAGACAACATCATACTAGAAATAGAGAAAGGGATGTATTGGAGCTAATCAAAGGAGAAATGTATGGGTAGTGGAGACAATTATAGTTTTTTTTTTAAGTTGGGAAAGGGAGATGAGAGTCAATGAGGAGTGACTTTGGTATAATTACAAAATTAGAATGATGGTAGTGAACATTAAACAGGTAGAATCAGGATACAAGAAGCCATCGAGAGGAAAGGAGGGAAGGCTGGGGTGTACTAGCAAGTAGAGGACATAATTAGAAAAGTCCTGGGTATGAGTAACCTGACAGTGATGTGTGATTGAAATGCAGTAGTGGAGGAAGGGAGGGATCGATGTTCAGTAGGAGGATATGAGTAAGTCACAACTGTGAGAAGACAGCTAAATTTATTTTTGGGTAAAGGAAATGGAAATCCCAGGCAGCGATTCTCATTGCTGGCCGATGAAGTATTGACCGCCAGCCGAAAATAGGGTGGCTGCTAGCATTGGAAGAAGAGAGCCACTTAAGGGAGGAGATACAGTAGCAACTCGATAATACAAAGTTGGCGGGAGTGAAAAATCAGCACTTCGTATTTTCAAACCTTTTAAATAAATCACAAAAAATATTGCCACTTCCCTGCCAGACTTCTCTGGTCTTTGGCAATGTTTTAAAACAATTTATAGATGTTTTTACGTGAAAGAATTCAAAATGCATAATGCCTTTATATCATAAACTAAATTTAACACACTTTCATGAAATAACTATCACCTCTTAGTTCCCTATGAAAATAATTTTAAGAAAGCGATCATTTTTATAGCAAAATTTATGCCCAGTTTATTAGACGTATACAAAGCAAGTTCTGCACTTTGTATGAGACTCTAGCTTTCTTAATCTGCGGCTAATCAGGATGTGCAACTGGTATAGGCATTTGAAAGAGGCGTTTGCTTCTAACATCCAGGCAGTTAATATGGTAGCTGGTCCAACCGCGCTTCTAATCACCCTTTCTTTATCTCTCAATCATAGGGAAAATGAGCAAAGGACTCAGTCCATTTATAAAATCCTTCACAGGTCATTATTTGTGGTTTCTTCCACATTGCCTGCTGGTTATACAAACTTGAGAAGAAATGTTATTTTGTTCCAATTAATAATCGCTTGACGACATTTAGGGCATGATCCAATATTTAGCGGAAGACGGCTTCTTCAGGTTGAAGTGTAATAGCGGTATATCACAGGTTTTATACATTATAATGTTATATTATTGAGCAACTCCCCCAATTGGGTCATCTGTTTCAAAGTCACACCGTGAAAGTAGACCTTCAGGGCAGTATCAAAAACAGTTATGTTTACCTTTAGTTCATTGTGGTTGGTGTATACATTGTCTTGTAACGTTTTTGAGCTCACAGTAATCCTGGTCGGAGTATTCAATAAAGGTTTCATATGATAACTGTAGAGGACCTGCAGAAGCTGTTTTTGATCATGGCCATCAATTAAAAGATAACAATTTAAATCTCCAGTCAATATAATAGTTGGTCTATTGGGTTGATCATTTAGTGAGCACAGCAGGTTATCAAGCTTCCCTATAAAGGACTTAAAACTACCCACTGGGGATCTATAGAGAATTAATATGATAAAAATCTGATTTTCGTACATACATTTTACAGCAGAGCACACAAAAGTTTGTTCTTCATTTAGACGTTCCATATTGATAGGGACATTACTAAAAGATAATGGTTTTTTCACAAAAATGACGACACCTCCATGAATTCGATTTTTGTGACAGAAAACGTCACCAATTACATACCCAGGTATTGTTACATAAACATTTTTCATATAATGTTCATATATACAGATAAAATCTGGATTTTCTCTCACCGCCAAAGCTTCCAGTTCATTCATCTTTAAACTTAAACTTTGTATATTATGGACCAATACCTTTAATTGACTCTGATTTGAATAACAAGGTTGGACATCACTTTGTTCCGATTTTCTTTCCCGTACTATCCTGGTGGGTTCGCTAGGCATAAACGCCGAAAAGATTAATTTCCAACGAGAACATATTTTGGCCAGAAATTGGGATTCATGAGTGAATCATGAAAATTGCTATCAACAGATATTCGAAACAAAGCATATTTGCCACAGGTTACATTCAGCATTTCCATTTCAATTTCCACGGCTGCTTCAATCACAGGAATTCATTTCCTCACATATTCTTTCTGTCCTCAAATTTTATAATCATTTGCCACTAACTATAAAATATGAAAAAAGATTGATGGCGTTTAAAAGGGTGGTTTTTTGTCATCTTCACGAGAATTGTTGTTACAAAGCTAATGACTGCATATTTGACTTCCCTTCATTGACATGTATCTGCTTACATTTTTTTCTTATTTAATGACCTGCCTTACGAAATTACATTTGTGTTAACCTTTTGTAATGTATCTGTTTGGCAAATAAATCTATTCTATTCTATATTATTCAAAATTTGACATAATCCATTTAAAATGCAAAATTATATCAACCATGGGGATGGCTATTCCCTTGCAAATTCTTGGAAACTATTTTTTATTGTCTCATGAAATATGGAGGAGTAAACAATGGCAGGAGTAAACGTAGGTTTATTCATAGTGAAGCCATGGATTTTAGGGATAGTGACTATGGCAGATATTCCTGTCCTATTTCCCATCATTTAATCGCATCATTTTTCTGTTCAATCGCTCAATAAACTAAAATTGCCGCTAATAGCACATGGCAGTGAGTTGGTATGTGGCGCCACACATGAGTTACAACCAAAAAAGAATTGTTTACATTATCAAAATGCAGCTAACAGTTAAAACAAAAATAAGATCAAGGGAAAAATTGCCTCAAATTACCATTTTCCACATAACTCAAAATCTAAATTATTCAGGACTTAAATTTGATAAATAAATGTGGGACTTGGGCACTTGTGAGAGATGAATGCACTTAAATTCTGGCAATTTACACAATTGAGAGATTATATTCAGCAATGCTGATTCTGTTAGGAGTTTATATGACAAATAGAGATTTTCTGATGCGTTTTGCCCTCAAGGTTCATAAAAACAAACTCAGTTTCTCTGTGGGGACTGGGTCCATGGTTCGTGACTTCAAAAATTTCGTGTTCTTGAAACTTCATATTTTAACATAGTGCCATGTACTTAGCATAGGCTTTTCGCTGGGACCAACAGTTGGGCTTTGTATAATTGAAACTTCATATTTTCGTGCTTCATATTATCGAGTTTCCACTGTATTTTACGTTGCCTAATAGGGAAACTCATTCCCTTCCTGAAAAAAATGGCCACTTAAAGGAGTGACTGCTATGGTGATATGGCCATGTGCTGAAGTAAATGTGATCTGCCCTGATTACATTTTTTGGGCAATCCACTCAATACAGTAATTTTACTCTTATCGAATGTGGTGTTAGATTTCAAACATAGAGTGAAATAGGGGAGCAAGAACGCGAGAAGAATAGAAATGGATGAAAAGAAGGAAACACCGAGAGTTTATAGATGAGAGAATACCAGAGCAGAAAGGATAGTGTCCAATCCATGAGCATTTACTGTATCACAGTTCTTTTAAAGCTCACTTTTTGTTCTTTTATGTTCACAAGTTTTATTGAATTCCCAGTTTATTCTTGCAATGTTCATTAAATGTTCCAATAATATTCATTTTATGTTCAAATTATGTTCATTTCAGTGAACACTAAAAGAGCATAGGAATGTCTATGTTGAGTTCACTTATTTCCGTCTTAAAAAACAAAGGGTTCATTTGATGCTCAAGAACTGCTCTATCAATGTTGAAATCAAGCTAAGCAAAGTTTCAGCAAATGTTCAATAAAAGTTCTCTTAGTCTGTTCTGTAAAAGAAAGAACATCAAAAGAAAAAAAGAACATAATTTTAATTGAACACAAATGGGATCAATTGAGGAAAGATGGGAGGGTAAAAGAACAGAAATAGTTCAAGTGGTTGAAAAAAAAGCAATAGGATAGATCGGCCAAACGGGGAGGGAAATTCAATGTAGAATTAAAGGGCACCAGAGGGCCACCGAAAAGAAGAGATTCAACCTCTCCGCAGTAGCCGAACATGCGTGGTTCGAGCCAGAACATCAGATTGCCTTTGACCAAGCGAGAGTACTCTCAAAGGAAAATTGTTATTTTCCCAGGCTGATCAGAGAAGCAGTAGAACTGGTTAAACATCCATCAAATTTCAATCGGGAGGATGGATACCCACTTGCCTCAACCTGGGATAGAGTGGTCGGACCACAGCGAGGAGTGGCCAATGGAGACACATTTTGAATCTATATCCAACAGATGAACATATTGGTCAACTGAACCAGCAACGAAATACATAACAACAGGTAATAAATAATAATAATAAATAATTACAAAATGTCCAACGGACCTGAAGACGCCCCCAGGAAGAGGGGAGTTACTGTAGTCAGAAAAACTAAACACGCGACGAGAATACCTGAAAACAGCAATATAAACAATAGGATAGATCAATGCCAGAGTGTTTAAAGGCAAAGGCTCACTGAAGAAATGACGAGGAGAAGTGAGGAGAGCAGGAAGAATAAGAAGTTCGACACTGAACTATGGAGATGGAGTAAAATGGATTTAAATAATATTCACCTGAGGGGATCAATAAGGCAAAATAAAACTGACAGATGAAACAGTTTATAAAAATTAAAAAGGTATAAAAAGAGAGAAAATTAAAGTAAAAATATTAATGGGGCCAACTTTACCAGAGGTTTAAGAAAAAAAAAGAATACTGATAAAACTGGAAGATGAAATTGGTGGTTTCACACGTAACTTAATGGAATTTGTTCACATAAAGATTCAGGTTCCTGAAGATGACGTTGAACATTGAAACCCGGGTTGTTTCAAATAAAATACATGGAATAATGAAGTTACAAATTATCATCATCAGGAAGATAAGATTTTTTGACTGAACATATGAGAGAGCTATATATTAAACAGGGGAAATAGAATTGTGAACTGATATATAGAGAATGTTTAAACAGTAGAGAAGGATGACCTTGGACCAGCAGTACTTAACAGCAAAATAGATAGGATATTATAAGAGATGAAGCCAAGGAAATCAGATAACATCCCTTTGGCATGTGAGAGCAGATAACATCCCTTCAGCAAAGATCCCTTTGGACAACTAAAGAATGAGGAAAATTTGGATGCCAATTATTTCTCAAATGAATACACAGAATTAACATGTCAGGATAGGAACAGGGACAGGAAACTATTAGACAGACCAACTTGAAGCTTAACTAACATATGTGTGACACCGTCAACAGCATGGAAAAACTATGCCTTACATAGCAAAGCCATATGTGGGCTAGGTTGAGAACCTATAACTTAGATTTTGTACACGAAAAAGGGCATAGCAGCAAAGACATTTGGGAAAGGATAATATTAGCCTATGAGGCATTCATTAAGAGGAGGAGCTGATGACAAGAGCATTGTGCAAAAGAGTAAATAACAGGAGGAGAGTGGGTAAGAAGAGGAGATTACAAGATGAGGCTGAGTGGGTGTTATGAGCAATTTGGTAATGAGGGAACATATTGGTAATTAGGGTAATGGTTTGGTAATGAAGGAAGCTGAAGGCTGTAACAGAGGGGAGGATGATAAAATAAAACTTTAACGATGAATTTTTTACCCTTTGTTTGGAATACCAAACCCTACCGGCTTCAACACTCTCATATCATTTTTAAGGGTACTCTGACATTCTCCCAGAGGCAAGCCCATATATATATTCACAAAGAGGGGGGGAGGGTACTGCAGGAGTGGTTGGGGTAGGGGCTCAGAGGGTGTGATTAAATAGGAATAGGGAACGTGTTGAAGGTCAGGATGATGGAGGAGTGCTTTTTAAAGGCGGACAGGTACATGATGAAGTGGGGACAGATTAAACGGTACAATTTCATTTAACAATTTCGATTCCAAAGCCTTAGATGCTGATATGATCTCAAAGTTTTCTAAAAAAATCCACCTTCGCATCTTTGTCATGAACATTTAAAATCTCTACTCTAAAATCCGACATGTGATTAAAGCCTGATAAATGAGATGCAAAAACTGATTTGTTATCACCATGAATAAAATAATTAAAATGTTCATTTGTCCATATGTTACAACTTCTACCTGCCTGCCCTATATAAAAACAATTGCAGTCCTGAGTACCACATCTTAACAAATACACTCCACTTTTGTCTAAGGAATAAAAAATGTCTTTAGAATTAAAAAGTAAATTTCCAATAGTCATTCTGCAATAAAAACAAACCTTCAAATTTACATTACGAAAAATTCAATTACTGCTATTGGACATGGAGTTGTTTCTGAAAGGCACCTTCGTCCATTACTTATCGGAGGGCACAATTTGAGAAAGGCCTGAGGATGACGAGTTAGTCAACCTTATTTGTTTCCTCTTGAGTAATTTGTCAATGAGGGAAGGCACATAGCCGTTCCTGGTGACAAGGAGTTTAATGGTGTTCAATTCCTAGTTAAAATCTCCCTCCATCAGTGGAATGGAAGTCAAACGATTGAAAAGCAGCAAGTTTAGGAGTATAGTGGTGGTTCGAGTCCTTGGGTATGATGGCATCAGAATAAGTACTTTAGCGGTAGATGGAGAAATGGTGATTGTCATCAATTGTTTTTATATAGGACAGACAGGTTGAAGTTTTAAGATAAAGACAAAGGAACATTTTAATTCTTTCATTCCTGGAGGTAACAAACCATTTTTTGCATCTCATTTTTCTGGTTTTTATTTTTTCAATTTTCAACCTACATCTTTCCAACGGGACTCTCGTATCCTATGTATCTTTGCTTGTGAATCTACCCTTCTAACATCTATGACAGTGCTACAAGTAATAGATATCAGTATCTAAACTATGCGTACAAAACCATTATATCACACAGCTATATTAAAACGCTACTCACTTCGTTGCTAGACTGCCTGAATATCCTAATTTCCGTGGTCCTTTGACTTCCGTCACGCACCCATGATGTAATGGAGCCACGAATTACGAACTTCACTTGTTAAAACCAGGTTTTCGAGGTGTCACGTGGTGTCTCGCATGGCAGAAGAGGGGGGGGGGAACCGACTGCGAGGGGGATAAACATGAGGGGAAGAGCGAGGGTATAGTTTATTTTGGCACCACCGCGAGTGACAGGCGCTACATGTGATTCCCGCCCTCCATTTGAATGATTGAAATTCCTGATGATCCTGATCGTCCCAACTGTCGCGTTCAAAATGTTTTCTAGAGGATACTTCACAACCTGAAGGATAGAAATATTCATAGAATAATAAATCATGTTTGATTTCACAATTTATTGAAAGCGTTTTTCACATACATAATTTTGACATCAGTGCATTAGTCACGGTTATAATGGCACATGCAACCAATTTTAGCAGCAAATTATGTTTAAGCATTGTATAGACACACTTACTCTTACTTACTTACTCCTATGGCCATTGAAAATCTAAGTGGTCTTTGGCCTCGGCATCCAAGCGCCTCCATGCTTTTCTGTCTTCTGCCAGCTTGATCTGCTCCCATCTTCTCAAGGTAATTCTTAACTTCATCAGTTCAGCGCATTCTCGGTCTCCCCACGGGTCTTTTACCTTCTAGTGTTCCTTTTGCTACTTGTTTTATCATGGTATCTTCGCTTCTGCGTTGGACATGACTCAGCCACCTCAATCTCCTGCTCTTGACTACACCCACAATGTCTGGTTCTTTGCATAGTTCTCTTAATTCTCTGTTTTACCTTACTCTCCATGTGTCTCCTTCTTTTACTGGTCTGAAAATACTTCTTCATAATTTTTTCTCAAAAGTAATGTCTTTTTTGTGACTTTTTTTTTATAAAAGACTATGTCTCAGAACCATATAGTATCATAGGTTGGACTATTGTTTTAAAAATCCTGTATCAGTGCAGAAATTACTTTGCTAGGAATCTGCAGGTGGAAGGTCATTTATTTGGCTAAAGCTCCTGGAATGCTGTAGGTCCTGGGTTTGAGGATCCCTTAAATATAAATCAACACAGAATCAAGAGAAAGACATTGTCCATCCACTGTAAAAGTGTCAGGGATGTTTTGGTCGATGACATTGAGATTTAATTCCTGCAAAAGAGACATTGGAAATTTTAGAGGAAAGAAAACCCTTCCTCAACATTCCACGCCTTACAAGCTGTGCCAAAATTTGCCCCCTCCCACTTTGTAAAAACCACTCTGCCAGAATATCCTTTTTTCTGTTATGTCAACGACACCTTCATAGTTTGGCCACATGGATCGGAGACGCTGCCAGCCTTCCTTCAGCATATGAACAGTCTTCATTCCAACATTAAATTCACAATAAAAAGGGAAAAGGACGGGTGTCTACCTTTCCTAAAAATCATGATCCGAAGGAAAGAAGACGGAAGCCTAGGCCACAGTGTCTATCGAAAGCCCACCCATAACGATCTATATCAGAATGGACGCAGCCACCACCACCCCTCACAACGGAGAGCAGTGCTGTCTTCACTTTTTCACCGAGCGAGACGCATTGCGGATGAGGACAGCCTGTCGCAAGAAATAAATCACCTACGCACCACCTTCGAACGCAATGGCTACGGGAGAAATGACATTCTTACGGCCCTGTGAAGGACCGTCCAAAGCCAACGTCAGACAGAAGAGTACTTATCTGGCCCCGGAAAAAACTCCAAACAAATCCAAGCCCATTGCCAAGGCCGCTCTTCCGTAATTTTCAACGGTGTCCGGGAAGTCATCAAGAGTCCTCCAAAGACGCAATATCGACACGATTCACAAGCCTCTTGAAAAACTACGGAGTCAACTCGTGAGGATTAAAGGTAAAATTGGACTCAAGGCCTCCGGTGTTTACCACATTCCCTGCGAATCGGAGTAACGGGCAGAACTATTGAAACCAGGATTTCTGAGCACAAGCGCTGCATCAAGCTTGGATATCCGGAGAAATCTGCCGTAGCCGACCACAGTATCCAAAAAGATCATGCTATCCAATTTGATTAAGCTAGAATCCTCTGCAGAGCAAATAGATACTGGGATCGGCTGACCAAAGAGGCAATTGAAATACGACTCACGAACAACAATAGAGACACGGGTTATAACCTAACCAGAACATGGAATCCTATCCTCCAGCGAATGTGAAGTTTGAGAAGAAAAAAGGCGCCAAAAATTGACCAACCAGAGGAGACTTGACCTCCATATCGGAGCTACCGGATAAACCCGGCACCGTAATTGGATTATAAGAAGTTAGAAGAGAGCCAAAGCTTGATCTAAGTGTCCTTCTAAGGACCAATAGGAAAACTCCTACCTAAAAAGCGGGAAAGTTGAAGAAAGAAGATGGACGCCACCCGGAGGAACAAGCCCAGCAGCCGGCATAGGAGGGCCTAGAGGAGGAGGAGTGCGGCGGCCACGACGGCGCAATCGTCCCACTCCACCCCGGCGAATGAAGTGTTACAGATTTCGGGAGAAATCCTCAATCACTCCTTCCGTCCCATCCTCACCCTCCCCCCTCCCTAGTCTCCCTCCCCCTCCTCCTCCTCGCCCCCCCAGATCCCGGACAACCTGAGTTCGCTCAGGAATGACACCTATGTCTTCCTTTCCCACATCCCTCCCACCTTCTTCCAGAAATCCTTTCATCTCGCCCTCATTTCCCTATTACCGCAACTCGGCGGTTGCGAGTGCTCCGTCTTCTCGTCGGAGGGTACCGCGAGACTCATAATTCCCGGAGTCTTCGCGGAACTCTTTGAGGAGGAGGCGAGCAAGCGCAAACTGGACGACCGTCTCGGTCGGCCATGCATAGCGACTGTCAGACGAATATTAATCCGGTTTCTCTCTCCTTTTCAGTCGTGGTGGACATGCTGACGACGGAGGAAGACATCAAAGACGGCCTCCGATTCGCAAAGATCGACCACAAAGGAGTGAGGAGAATTGTGACGCGAATCACCAAACGACCGACCACCCTGATGCGGATTCTCCTGAAGGACGCCTCCTCCACCCACCGCCTGCTGCACGACGGATTAATCTACTGCTGCAAAAGATACCGCGCCGAGCCCTCCCACCCACCCCGTCCCCAGGCTGCTCGATGTCAGCGGTGCCAGGAATTCTCCCACCTGGCAGCAGCGTGCACCAAGTCCTTAAGATGCCCATGCTGTGGCGGTAACCACTCCTCCGCAGCGTGCCACTCTGACAGTCTTCGGTGCGCCAACTGCGACGGAGAGCACCACGCCGGTGACTGGAAGTGCCCACGGCGCCCAAAGGAACCGGCGGGGCTGGGTCTGACAGTCCCACTCACATCTATCCCTCTCCCTCTCATTCCAGGGACTCCCGCAGATGACGTACCAGTCACCATTTCCGGCCTCCCAAGGCTCCTGAGCCTAGTGCTGGCGAACATCCACCCGTCCGACCAGCCAACTGTCGCGGAAATTGTGGACGCAGCGGCCAGCGAGATCCTGGTGTACTCCGTGAAAACGGCGTACTACTGGCACTCGCAGTTCGCAACGGTCGCCAAGATGAGACGCAGCACCCATTAGAACGGCTAAGTTTTCATAATTCTATTTCCTTTTGGAAGCATGATGTGACTCTGTAAATAGTATTAACGAATATCATGCTTCACTCTATGCTTTAGTTTTGGTACTTTCTTCTGGAGAATGGTAAATACAGATTTATTCGCATTCAAGTATTTTATTGAACTTAAAGAGTGGCTTCATCTTAAACTATGTAGACCAAGTGCTATCTATACACGGCTCACCATACGCCTGAATTATTTGTATATAAAGCCACCACTGAGTAATCAAATGATATAAATTTAGCTAATTAGTAATGCTTGTAGATAACTTGTGTATATATCTTCCAGGAGTTACCTAAAATTTGTACCTACCTAAAACCCTGTATAAATATCTCCGAGAAGCCCATTTAAACTACCTATTTCTCACTAATATTAGATAATTATGACCAAGTGCAATGCACAAATCAACTAATATAAATACTGAGAGCTATGCCCATTAATAAATAAATTGCATGCTTGTAAATAATTATCAGATTGTATATAAAATATAATTTCATTATTCCAGCGCGAGAAACAGAGGACATCAACATAGACGACTCAGGGAAAGCATCCAACCACTGCAGAAACCGGTACCACGTCATCCTCAGAAACGCCGACCATCACCGCGACCACCATCACCACCATCGCGACCCCCGCCTGTATCACAAGGACCAAAGACGACACTGAGAATACCAACACCTACCTACAACCTACAAGAATCATTCAAATATACAATGTAATACGGCGGCCTACGTGAGGTTTTGCCGATTTTCCTCACGACTTAGGGCGAATGCCAGGCCATATGCCATTCCGGCACAAATGTCAATCACACATAATTCAATAATTAATAATTCAAGTGGATTATAATGGATACGGAGAGGAAGAGAACGGACAAGCTGCAAAGAGGAGACCTCTACACGGGCATACGCAGGCATGCCATGGATGAAGACATCGAGGAAGAAGGCGGTGGTTAAGGGAGTGGTTCTATCCACAATCCCGGAATCGCCACCGACTACCACCAAGACTGAGGCCAAACCAGCAGCCGGCACCTCAACGAGCCAACGTCCACCCATACCAGCCCCTTCACCCGCCACCCCCAACCAACCCACCCGCCCTACTCCTTCCAAGACCTCGCCTCCTGCACCCGCCCGCCCGCCAACTTACAATCCCTACTCCTCGGCGCAAACCTCCAGGCCCTCACCCATCCTTCGTAATGACACCTCGGTGTTCATTACTTCCCTCCCCAAGAACTTCACCCGAAAGATGTTCTAATCCCGTCTCCTAACCACCCACCCTTCCCTGTCCCGTGCCGAGGTGTCCGTCTTCTCGACTGAGAGGAGTGCCAGGCTTCGCATCCCCGCGTCGCTTGCGCATCTCTTTGAGGGTGAGGAGAAAAAGAAGTTGGACCACCGCCTGGGCGAAAGGTGCTGCGTGCGCTCTGTACGCAGGTATTCCGCCCAGGAAACCACTAAGAGACGCCTTTCTTTTTCCTTTTCAGTGGTGATCCGAGGCGTGGACATGGCCACCTCCGAGGATGACATCCGCGAAGGACTTCACTTCACCGACCTCTATGCGATGTACATAGACAAAGTCTATCGGATAACGGCGAGGAAAACCGGACGGCCCACGACCCTCATGGGCGAGGGATGAGGATACGGCGAGCCGTCTGCTGGTTGAGGGTGTCGTTTCCTACGGGAAGCGATGCCGGGTGGAGCCCTCCCGGCCGCCATGGGCCCAGCCAGCTCAATGCCGCAGGTGTCTCGGGTTTCACCACGAGGCACGCGAGTGCAGGCGAGACCTCCGATGAGCACGATGCGGGACTAGCCATTGGACCACAGAGTGCAAATCGGTGCCACTCAAATGCACCAACTGCGGCGGCGAGCACCATGCCGACGATTTTCGGTGCCCTCAGCGCCCTAAGGAGCCGGAAGGGCCCAACATGTTACCTCCTGCCCTTCTTCTCCTCCTCCCGTAGGTTCAGAGCCAACAGCCCCAGAGGAGACGCTGACAAGGAAGGACTTCCTCCACTTCCTGAGCCTGCTGTTGGCCAACCTGCGCCCGGCAGAGAGGGCGGCTGCTGCCGACATCCTAGACGCGACGGCCTGCGAGACCCTTGGGTACTCCGTCCAGGCGGTTTACTCTAGGAATAAACAACTGACGGCCGTCGAGAGAGTGACGCTGGCCTGAAAATAATGGCTAAGTTAATATTATGATTTTCGACCTGCCTCTCAGGCTATATTGACTCATCAAACAGCTGAAATATGCTTTTGTCCATAAATATTCATTAGTAACTTGATGATATTGTGTGATATGCTTTGAAATTAATCATAAATCTAGAGTGCTAAATTCCTATATCTCATGCTTATTATTGAACTGTACATATATTTTTGAATATCTGATTGGCATTGTTTGAAATTCAAGTGAAAATGTGTACAGTAATCTGGCCTGTATATATTTCAGTATATCACAGACACGCAGAAACATCCAGTGCACAAGAATCTCCTACAGCAACATCCAAATCAGAAATACACCGGTCCAAAGTCACCAGGAAGAATCATCACAACAATTCATCACTCTCCTCCAGCATTTTAACGTCTGTTAATTACACGGCGGTCTGCATGGGGCTTTGCCGGTTTCCCCCATTCCTCGGGTGAATGCCGGACCACTAGCCATCCCGGAAGAAAAGAGTCACAAACCAATGTTTATCACTAAACTGCTACACGCTTGTATATAGTAATTAAATATGTATAAATTTCATTTGACTAACCCTGAAGAGGAATTATTTCCTATAGCGGGGGCTATTGTAATGTATATATAAATATATTAAGCATTATATATATATGTAAATATGATATCCATTTCAAATATTAACCAATAAATATATAAAAAAAGAAATAACAACCAATAATTCCCTTCTTATTATGTAGATACAAACCATGTGACCCTATTATCTAGCATGCCTTCATTAAATATCCTAGTTGCATGCCAATAGTGCAATATGTTGATCTTCACCCCCTGCCACACACCCTCGTGGTGGCTCGCAGGGTAGTGCGTAGATGTAGATGTAGATGATACTATGCAATAGCAATAAACTCGTTTTGACTTTGATCTTGATTGGATTTTAATGGATTTGTTTTAATAGATGGTCCGTGATTGAATTTGTTTTTAAATGGAATGTTTTTAGTCCGATGAATCCTTTTTTATACTTAGTTTCTTAGGGCCAGCAAGCTTCAGGACCTTTTCCATCGTCTCGTTGCTTACTTTTATTTCGTCGTTATCGTTTGTCGGTGTGAAAATTGCCATTTTTATGTTCTGAGGTGCCCCCTCCCCCCTCAGGAGTTATAATTTGTTGTAGGACTTGCAATGCCTACTCAGCTTGGTTTTGGTGGGCAGCCAGCACATTTCTGATAAATTTTCTAATGCCCTTAGTGTCAGTGGACGGTTCACGTTTTTGGATCTCATGTATTGTATTAAGTCCGATATTGACTTTAATGGCTTCATCAAAGACGTTGGCGATTGCTTGTGCGACGCCCGGAACTGAAATTTGTAGTCATTGAATGAACTGGCTACAATTAGGTGAACCAGGGTCGACAAAAGTTAAATAAAGACAAACACAGCCTTTGAAATGGATAAGTTCTCCCACAATGGATAAGTTCTCCCACAATATGTATATTGCATTGAAATAAGAAATTGCAACAAGCCTTCGAACGAAATACCACTTGTTTTCTGTGTCGTCGTTTTGAAGAGTTAAGGGTCACAGTTGGGTATGCAGTGACGGGGGAGTATATGCAGGGGGGAGGATATGTAGTGACATAAATAACGCTGTAATATTTTGTCACTGTGGATGGGCGGGTTTGCACAAAAACTTCCGGTTACCACGTGGAGACCACGAGGTGCACTTTGTTGGCATTTAATTGTAAACAGGAGGGGTATGCAGTATATGGAGGATACCGGTAAATATTTTTGGCACTTGGCGAGTTGAAGCACTTCCGGTCACACAACGTGGCGGAAGATAGGCGGGGTGGTCCGACTTTGATGAAACCCATAGGGTTGATTTCTGTACACTCAGTGTACTCTTCCATCATCCATCTGTACACTTCAGTGTACCACATATTGAATGTCGTGGATTTTAGTACAACAGTTTGGTATATACTAAAGAACTAGTTTTCGCGGTAAAACTATTCTGGAAAATAGCATAGATATTAATACAAAAATTGGTTGGGGAAACGGTGGACTCACTGACGCCGTCCGGAAGCATTCATCTTCTGACGGCGGCTTATGGCGCCGTTTCCCGGGAGGAGATGGCTGGTGGGGCGCTGAATAAGAGTAATGACTATTTCCGGGTTACGAATCAACTCCATGAGCACCAAAGATTCAGGTTACGAGAGGTTTGATTTCTGATTAAGGGTATTTAAGAAGGGGGAACTGGAGGTTTTGGACAAAAGGGAGTTAATAAAAATTTCCACCGGATGGTTGGCAGCAAGAGATTTGGGTTTACGGGTAGAGGGAGGTTGGAACTTAAGCAAGGCAGTGTGAATGGACTTGGGAAGTGACTGAGCTTGTGTTTGAGAGTCCCAGAAAACTAGCCATCTCAGGTTCCGGCGAAAGACCAGGACATCCTTTATAAGATAAACTTGGTTTACGCTTGGGGTGGGGGAGGAAGAGAAGTCTTTATTCAGTAGAGACAATTCTAGTGGGTTAAATGGGGTCGAAGATAGATTAACCACAACTTGCTGGGCCGGGTTTACTGTATTATCATTTCCCTGAGAAGGGTCAGGCTCTTTCTGAGGCACAAATTTCGGAAGGCTCCAAGATGGTGGTGGGGAAGGAAGTTTAAATAGTGTGATCGGATCATCTTTAAAAAGGTGCAGGGTAGGAGAGGGCGAGGGAGAGGGGGGGGGGGTTGTGAAGCGGAGAGTAAGGGGAATACTGGCGCGGAAATGGGAGGCACAAAGAGAGGACAGTTATTTCTCAAGATATAAGTCGGCGAAGTTCAAGAAGTGGATGAGAAGATTTAAGAGTTTTGCTAACGGTGGAGAGCAAATTTGGGGCCGAAATAATGTTGATTAGGGAGTGGATTGATTTTTAAATCAAAATGGTTTGCTCATGACATTTGTCTCGGACGAAAAAACAGTAGGAAAGATTGCTGAAAAGAAAAACAATGGAGGGCAGGGTGCAGTTGGGGGGGCATGCCCGGAAGTGGGACTTTAACGCGTCGACCATTAGGAAAAATTCCCAAGGATATACAGATTGCAAGGAACTCCGTGTGACAAGTAAATTGGGACAGCCTGAAGGTTAATTTTTTAGTTTGGCGAACCCACAAACAAACGGGATCAATGTCATCCACGATGGGAGAAAAGGTTAGGGGTTGCAGATAGAGTTTATAATTGAAATGTATAATTGCTCCCGATGGCGGAGCCTCATAATACACGTCTATCATGGAGCTCCGCCATTGGGAGCAATCATACATTTCGATTCTTAAATCTATTTGCACTCCCGGGCTTAACCTCCGCTATCTTTCTTCCCTTCCCCTTCCTTCCTACTCCTTCCTCCCTCACTTCCTCCCAACCAATCCCTTCTCTCAAAAATCAACCCCGCACCTAGTCAGACCCTTGACCCTCAACTCCAGTGTGACACTCTGCAGTAGTGATCCTCTCCCACTGAAGAAGGGTTCTCACCCGAAAGTTTCCCATGTATTTACCGCTGAGCGTGAATGTACGAATGATTATACGTATATGTGTGATACCACGACGGGAGATTTCCCGAGGATGGAATGGAGCGACGCAAACGAGGGAATTCGAATTTTCTTACATCGTTAAGAACTTGCAATCCAGCCATGAGAAACACCTCCTTGAAAAGAGTAAACATGGGCTAAATATAGAAGATGGGAATTACTCACGGGAGACGTTTTATAGATGTTCGTTGGCCCCGTTTCTATGGAGATATGCGTTGATGGCGACACCTACGTACTGTGTGATGCGGCCGCGCTCCTCCGAGATGGTGCGAAATAAAAAAAGAGCATCGGTCATCAATCGATCAATCGGCGGTCGAGTCGAAAGCTACGACTAGAGGAGAGAGAAGGGGAAGGAGAAGGGTGGGGGAGGGGAAGGGGGAGAGGAGGAGGGGAGTGGGTCCCAGAGCGGACGCGCGCGTTGAAGCAAACTTGACCGACAACCTTCTGTCTGTGAAAAAAGCAAGATACCTGAGTTTGAGATGCTCTATCGTCCAAACGAGGAAACCAATTTCAATGCAGTAAAATTCATAAAAGAGCCTGTTCATTTCTACGTTAGATACTTTAAAAATTCTCTGTCTATTAGTATTTCCTGTACTAAATTCTTTCTCAAAAAAGTACCCGTTTTTTGTGCGTATAATCCAGTTGTCCAACTTTGTCCAAGTTGTCTAATTGTCCAACAAAAAGAAACACAGGTTATTTGGAAACGTTACAATGTTTCAAGAGGGACAAAAATATTATGTATATTCTTACGTATATACAATCTTGGTTCCTGACCCCCTGCCCTCCCTCTTCATAAGACAAAGTAAGATGAACCCAGCCCCCCTACCACCAAAAACGTCTTACGTAATACTTGAATGGCCACCTACGGGTGCCGAGTACGGGATCCCATGAGAAATACCAGTGGAGTTGATTTTTCGTTTTATTGCGGAACTATGAATCACAGACTCAACTCAAAAAATACTAGACTACATACCATGGGTTAAATAAATAAAAAATATGGTTGAAAAAACAATTGAGCATTTATTTTGCTACGTTATTGTGATGTCAATCAATCAACATACTGCTGAGTGTAATGAGGAAGTGTTCATTCACGTGTTTGATTTTATTTATTAAGTGAGATTTCATTAGAGATAATTAGAGGATATATTAGCTTTGATTTTCACTTAAATATTAGGTGGCAGACTATTAATGGAGGATTCTTTAATATAGGTACTTAACGTTTGTTTATAAGTGGGGGAGAGTATTGTAACAGGGAACAAAAAACTGCTTAATTTATTTATTAAAAGATTACAAGTTAATAGACTGTTTACGATATAGATTTATATTCTTAATGTGATTAATTCAACAAAATCAAACTAATTTAGCCATGTTGTCACTAATATTTTTACGTAAAAAAATTTTAGAAACCTTTCTATTCCGTGGAACATTATATTGACTCACCTTGAAACACCACCCATTTGGCCATGGAACACGGACGTTTTATGGAGAGTTATGGAACATATATCGGTTTGAAATAATTTTCATTAATCTTATCTTTAATTATGACATAATATAGTACTCGGATATTAGATTATTAACGGGATATTAAATTACATTCCCTACAAAAGTCGAAAATGAAACTTCTTCCGCCCTTTTTCGCCACATCCTGTGCGGAATTCATGGGCCCGTCTGCTGCAATTGAACCAACGAATCCATTGTTCTCCATCTTTGTCAAAGACAAAGGGTCCGCCGCAAAAAAATACACTCCTCGCCTGGACGCTCTTCATCATCCGTCTCAACGAGAGGAACACAATCGTTATAACTTCCAGGTGACGGAGGTATATGTTGACGTTTTCGCTGATTTCCTTTGAATTGGGTGTTTTCCAAAATTTTAGTAGTAAGAATATGGATCTTTATTAGTTACTTTAACTCTTAAAAACATACGGAGTGATAATATGTCTTAAATTCATTCAATATTCACGGAGATATACATGATTAAAATAGTCGGAATTTCATATTCGTTCACGTGACAGCGAAACGAAATTTGATTGGTGTGACGTCATTTTCGCGGAGCGATGGAGGAAAAACGATATAGCACGGGAATAACGGTGGAAGAGACCGTATTTTAAGAAGATATTTTACAGTCAGTGACGAAAATGGGGTATAGTAAATTGAGGGGGTATATTTTGGTAAATTTTCTGATGTGGCTATCAATTCAGGTACACAATATACTTGCTAAGACCTCATTTAATGTTGTTAATTATTTTTGTTGCATATCACTTTGGGTATCGTTATTCAGAATTTAGGTAGGTTTACTTAAAAATACGAACACATGAAACTTTCCTGAACTGTAGCAGAGAACATCTTCACGGGCATCGTGTTATGAAATACACCAAATTTTGTCCAAATTCTTGCCCACGTTTATTGGTGTTTCAATTTACACTGTTACAATAATTGTAATTATGTCTCATATTTATCTGTACTATTTTACTTCCGTATTTTAAATTATATTCACGGTAAATTCAACTCTCTTCATTACAGGGCACATCTGTAGTTAATCAAAATTGTCAAAAATGGCATTAAATCTAAATAAAGACTCAGGCCAACTTACGACTTGAATATACTTCAATTTTAGGGAAATGTTCTTCACTGAAAATGTTAATCAGAAATTACTGTAGAGGAGGACGAGAAGTTTATTATCTGCCATTAAACTGCAAACAATTGGATTTGTTTCTCCATTAATGCACGACGCAAAAAATAATATTAATCTTTCCAAGAAAAGTCACGAAAAATGTAAAGTTAAAACCCAAGGATTTTTTTATATGCCCCCATCCGTAGATTGAAAACGCAAAAATCCACATCTCTCACGTTACACACGGTGGTGCAGATGGAGTAAATACACATGATCAGGGGTCTATTCTGTATAACCTCGGACTTTCCGAGTCTCGACAGTGACGAAATGTTGACGTCAGAGCCACGTAAAATTCAAAGGAGAGCATTCGAAAGTTGAGATTTTTCGGGGAATTTGACGTCACATCCACGAATTTTCCGAGGTTCGACCGCGTCGATTCCTAACTGAACAAGGCTTCAGGAAAGGAAGTCCACCTTTCGCGTATAGTTTGTAAGATAGGAGTGATTGAAGGTCGAAAAAAGGCGATTTTGGCCTTGTTCTCGGCGTCATAGAACGGTCAATCGTAATATCTGTTGAACTAAGAACCGTTCGCGACTTAGATGCACTCCAACGGTCATCTCTCGATGCACTTAATGCACGATGTAAGAAAAAATTAATTCAATTTTTCAAGACAAATAACGAAAAATGTAAGGCTACCCAAAGATTTTTGGATACGTACCTCTTTGTACATTTATAACGGAAAGGTCCACATCTCTCACGTTATACAAGATGGTGTAGATAGAGTGAATACATATGATAAGGAAGGGAAGACCACCTACCCCTTAGAGTTTGTAAGATGAGAGTGATTGAAAATTGAAAAAAGAGCGATTTTGGCATCGTTGGATGCGTCAAAGAACGATCAAACGTAATCTTTTTAGAACTAAGAACTCTGCGTGACTAAGATGTACACCGATGGTCATCTCTCGATGCAAGAAAAAATGAATTCAATTTTCCAAGATAAATAACGAATAATGTAAGGCTACCCAAAGATTTTTGGATATGTAACTCATTGTACATTTATAACGGAAAGGCCCACATCTTTCACGTTACACTCTGTGGTGTAGGTGGATTAATTACGCATGATCAGGAAAGGAAGTCCACCTAACCCGCATAGTTCGTAAGATAGGAGTGATTGAAGGCGAAAAAAAATGCGATATTGGCTTCGTTATCGGCGTCAAAAAACGGTCTATCGTAATTTCTGTAGAAATAAGAACCGGGCGCGAGTAAGGTTCACACTGACGGTAATCTCTTGATGCACTTATTGCACGACGCATGAAAAAATGAAATCATTTTTCTAAGAAAAATCACGTTGCCCGGTGTGTCAGTTCACCGCATAATATACCTCCTAGTGTTGGGGGGTCAGGAAACGAATGCTGGCTCACAAGGTAGTCTTTTAGAAGGGATCCTAGCTTGAATAGATAAGTGAAAGTGGGCGTAGGGTATTACTATGCTTTGGTTTCTCTTGTGAATTCTTTCTGTAGAGCGTTTATGTCATTTTTTAATAGCCATCTTATGTAGCCATGAAGTACGCTGTTCTCTTAAGTTGCACAAAATTTGTTGTTATGAGTAAATTAGGCTTAATGCTGTCAATTATATTTTTTTAATTTCATGCAGATACTCCTACGAGTTAAATCTTGTAGGTCAAAGCGTTACACAGAATCATTCACTACGTCACGAAAACCAGTGATTATGCCGACTCCAGTCTCCATTGCTCTTTTCGGCAGTATTTGATATCAGGATTTTACAACGGACTCAAGGGATGGGTATATGATTATCTTATTAGGCTTAATGCATTTTTTTAACGATTAAAATTCAGACTTGAAACACTAAGTTACCTCCAATTAGATTTATGCACTGATGACGTTTATAACAGCCTACGAACACCGACATACTACAGCAGATCAGATCATGAGAACAAAATTAGAGAATTGGAATACAGAACAGGTAGTATTAAGATATTATTTTTCCCGTTAATAAAAATAGACAATATCAGCTGTCAATGATATATTGGACTAGATGTCAGTGTGGATAGATGGAGTGGCTGATCCGCTCCCTAATGCTCTATTCTCCATCTGCGGCGTATTACTAAGATCGCGTTTTGCATGATGCCTGCACGACTCTTACAATTTGATCGTTTAAGTAGAAATAAAATACATTAAGGGGACTCTGCTTTTGATCCGGTGTCCAATAACCTACCTCGATTTTAATATATATATATATATATATATATATATATATATATATATATATATATATATATATATATATATATATATATATATATATATATATATATATGTTATAAACTTCTACTAATGAAATTTTGTAAAAATATCATTAGGTCATCGGTCATTTAACGAAGATACATCGACTTACAAAATGATGAATTTTCACGCTGAAATGCATCGCCGCCTTATTGCCAATACGATGGCGTCATTTCACAAACATTTTTAAATCTCAATTTCCTCCCGATATAATATTGTTCAAACACCACTATTACATGCGCTCCATATTGAGACAAGTAATATAATTTTTCTGCATAGGTCATCTATAGTATAATTCGAGTATTTACATTTCAACAACAGACTTCCGGTGTTCTTCAGAGCACATAGATATTGATGATTGTGACACGGTTGCCATGGGAAACTTCTGCTTTTTACCCTGTTTGCCAACTCTATTCTTAATGCTTTTCTTGAAAAGGCATCTAATATACATTAGTAAATGCATTAAGCCTAATAAGATAATCATATTACCATCCATTGAGTCCGTTATAAAATCCTGATATCAAATACTGCCGAAAAGAGCAATGGAGACTGGAGTCGGCATTATCACTGGTTTTCGTGACGTAGTGAATGATTCTGTGTAACGCTTTGACCTGCAAGGTTTAACTCGTAGGAGTATCTGCATGAAATTAAAAAAATATAATTGACAGCATTAAGCCTAATTTACTCATAACAACAAATTTTGTGCAACTTAAGAGAACAGCGTTTCCAAGCGCAGGTTCCTCTCCTATGTATATAAATAGTTTCCGAACCATTTTGCGTACCCATTGTGTATTACAGGTTGGTGAAAGTTAACGCTTTGCCAAGTTTTTGTTGTTTTTTTGTTACTAGGACATGCTCGTTAAATTTACTGCGGTACATTATGGTGTATGTTGGTGATGACTCACCCTCTGCATCACACCCCTTAAGGTGTGTGCTTGCATATGTAATTTGCATATATAACTTTTTTATACGTTCAATGGTATCAGGCTCAACTATGTGGAAGTTGATATTCACAAATGAAAAAACGACTTCGTTTTATTCCACTGATTTATTTCTTTGGTACAACATGTTTCGACACATAGAGGTCATTTGTTGTTTTGACTGATTTACTTCGCATTCCTATGTTGATTTTTGTAAAATAAGAGCATCAAGTATTGTAGTCCTGTGACATTAGGAATCACTTACCTGAGTATATTGAAAAATGTAAAACTAGTAAGAGATTTTAAAATGAGCATAACAAAAGTTATTACAATTGTATTAATGAATGTGTTATCTTGTGTAACATTTAAATAAATTGTTTTTGTTGTTTTGAATGATTTACTTTGAATTCCTATGTTTATTTTTGTAAAATAAGGGCAACACGTATTGTTGTTTATCTGTAACCTATATTGGAATTAATTATTTGACTCTAAAACAATGTATTCAAAATTTGTATTCCTGAGGGACATAATCGTCCCGGAATAATAAAATATTATTCTATTCTATTTTAATGTGGAAATGTCGATCAGTCGCATGCCTTTGCTAATGATCCAACCGCGTATATGAGATGAAGCCACAGTTCAATAAGTACGTCTTTTGTTTTCTCCTTCAACTCCCACGCATTCTGGTTTCTCCAAACCACAGGGGTAGCCTTGAATGGCCTTGAAGCTCTCTCCAGCGGGGAGTATTGAAGCCGAATTTTGCGCATTTAGCCATGTTGTGACAGTGAAAACATAGGGTGTTCCTATGCAAAAGCATTGAAATCTGGTGACTTTCGTGGCTGCGTTATGACTCAGTTGTGTATTTATTGAGTCCATCAAGGATTTTAGCGAATAAAACGGGCTTGTGGCTGCCTCCAAAATCAACTCAAGTGCCGTAGTCTCGCGTTTTATATCGTAAATTGGGGAAATAAGGCGAGTGCCGCGAGCGGCCATCTGGGCGTGAAAAATGGCATCGTGCTCTGCGTTTGGCTGTCGAAAAAGAATAAATTAGACATCTAAACAGCTACTAATATTATTATCTTTCCAAAAGTTCCTTAGTGTTGAAGGTGTGCTAATAAAAAAATGTTGCCCATTTGCCGTAGAGTTATTTTCGTAGGGAGTAGGTACACTACATGTTTTGGGCAGCTTTTGCATTTCATTATTACATTTATCATCTGTAATCCACAGGTACGAACAGTTTCTTGTGATGAAATATGATCCAATGTGATGGCTAACTAGTTTCCATCCGTGTCCTTGGCCTCGTTTCGTCAGACCATCCTCACAATTAGTACCTATTGGAGAAGACGAAATTGGATGCATTTGTGATACCAATTATTACTTACATATGTAATTAATTGAGGACTATTGAAGACAAAGAAAAAAACATTTGCACCCAGAAAATTCAATGACGACGGTTGAAACTACGTGGAATGCGAAATGGACACGATCAGTGGGTATTCGGTTATATTCGACACCATGGCAGACGATATTTAAGGCATTTCTGACATACGTCATAACGTCAATTTGTAATAAACAGACACAAGTATAAGCTTTGGAACTGTCATTTATACACAGGAGTTTCCCCAACGATACTTGCATGTAGTATTCATGGGAAATGGGAGGTTTTCTGTAAGTATTAGGTTTCCAATGGCATCGTAGCAGACGATGTTGTAGGCATATGTTATTTTCTCTATTGCTAAGAACTGTCGTGAATTGAAGAATCAAAGTAAGCATTATTTTAAGTTACAAAGGTTCATATTTATATATAAATACATTTCACGTGTTATATTAGCTCCTGGATTCCGTAGTCGATAATAATTGTACTGCTAAAATACATGGAGTTAAAGGGAAGAAGGTAATGTTTTCATAGTCAGAACATGGCCAAAGCGCAAGGCTGGTGGGTTCATTTTTATCGCGTAAGGTTACCCCCGAGCTCCAAGCTTACCACTCCCATTTCCCCGCACTTTTACCCCCACTTCCACGGCACCTTCACTCCTCCTTCCACCCCCTACCTACCCTCCCGTCGCTATCTCTCTCAGTCGCAGTCCCTCCCTCCCTCGGCACGTGCCGTCTTCTTCTCAGGGAAGCACGTCGAGGCCATCAGCGCAGAAAAAGGAAACGGAAAGAAGAGTGACGGATGGCTGGGAAGAGGAAGCGGAAAATCTCAGCCATCTTGCCAACCCTCCCTTTCCCAACCCTTTCTCTCCTGTTCCGATTTCCGTCTCGAACGATTGATTCAAATCCTTTTTTTTCCAGAATTTTATTTCCTCTGCATGTCTTCCTGTATCTCGTACAGGGAACGCCAAGGATTCACATCTCATTCCTTCATCCATGAATATATGTTAAGGATTCGGATGTTTGGCATTGTTGTCTAGGCTACGTGTTGCCTAAATTTCCACGTTTAGTTCACCCAGTCCTTGGCGCCCCTTCGATTTGAGTCTTTTCTGTTGTTATTGTAAATAGACGTAGTTGATTGTTGTTAATGTGAGATTGTGGTGAATATTCAGTGACGATCGAGGAGATATGAATTAACTGATGATTATAATATATCTTGCTATTTTAGTTATCTACAATTTACTTTTTTAATGCTAGAGAGGAATTATCTATTACAGGAAATCAGTAAGAGATTATTGAAACGTTCATCGTGTGCCGACAACGTTGTTCACCAGAATTCTATTTTAATTGGAATGCATTAAGCCTGTTTTGCTAAAATAAAGAATTCAGAATGCCATGTTTGGACAGAAGGTGCTTCGTACCAGGCTGCAAAACAGGGTATGCGTCTACGAGGACCCAAAATAGGAGACTTGGATTGAAGAATAAGAATCAGTTCGAGGCGGCGGTAAGTGCATTCCTTTTTACCAACACTGCAATGATGGCCATTGGGAATACTCATGAAGTCACCTCGCATTATTATTAAATTTCCGTATAGCGATATTCAGGAAGTGCTAAGAAGTAAATTGTGCATTTGTTTTATTAAAGTTTGTAGAGGAATTAAATAAATCTGTATACCGAACGATATTTAAATAGTGTATAATTACGTCCAACGTGTATTACTACATTTACGTGTATTACTACACTAGATTACTAGTAAGTAAAACTCAATGTATATTCATGGCAAAACCTGTAAGACGTGTTTATTTACAATTTGTCGATTTTACATTTGAACTTCCGTCTTCCATCACTAGGCGGAACCACTTTCCAAATAGTTGTTTGTTTACTGGAATTCTAGACAACGCTTTTTGGCAAATAGGTCCCACTCCCTAATATATATTCATGGCATTTACATTTGAACTTCCGTCTTTCATCACTAGTCGGCACCACTTTCCAAAAAGTTACTTGTTTACGGAATTCTTGACAACATTTTTTGGCATCGAGATCCCAATCCATAATATATATTTATGCCTTCATCCATCATACGCACGCGCTCGCATGCATCACGCACACACAAAATGGTGGTGAATCCAGTGAAAAAGCTTACTGGTAGAAACTCTATTTTAAGACTTGAACTCTACACCGGATTGACCCCAGTAGCCCCAAATCCTTTCAACTGCTTGCCAGCGCGAATAGCCAAGACTGCTTCTTCGTTATCTAACCACATCATTTCATGCGCGAAAAGTGCTATTTACTCGGAGTTCACCCTGTATTTTAAAGGAGCCAGAAGGACTGTCAACTACGCCGATGCATTCAAAGATAAGATGACACGAAGACTAGAGAGGGAGAGAAAGTACCACGTGCCACCAATCACTCCGTAGAGGACTTTGCTAGGAAGTGGGAATACAACGACTTCTTTTTGAAAAACGAACAAGGAAAAATCAACTTCCAATGTGGAATTTTCAAACCAAAAGATGAGAAAATTTGCAAGCTTTGGAAATGCAGCAGCGGTTGAGTGGCGATACGCGGATGGAAGGTTGCGGTAACCAGCCCCTTCGGCGGGGTTCACCTGTGCGTGCCGCTCAAAATGCTGCTGCACCACTGCTTGAAAAATTAAGGAAATCTATGAATCATGAATAAATGAGGTGAAGCCGAGAGAATTACCTAATTCTAGCCTCAAATAATAATAATAATAACACACACGCACACACACCACTGTTTAGCGTCGAATGCCATGGGAACGAAAAACTGCAAACACTGGCGCAGAGGTACATGGATACCGAAAATTGTCATAATTGTGCAACGATCGATTACGTTTGTATTGATCTCTTTTTTCCGAAAAAATTTAGAATACCTCTGCAGAAACAGGCTGAAATATTAGCAAAATAACAAAAAGTAACGAAAAAGACGAACAATCAATGAAAATTAATATTGTTTTTAACTTTTTTATGAAAACGACACATGTAACTATGTTAAACAATATAGCATATCTCAATGTCAAATATTTATTTTTATCGCCATTTTTTAAAAAAATCAGGCTAAGCTGTTATGTGAGCATTTTCCCTTGTTTTTCGCGGGTATTTTGAAAAATGCATTCGCTCTCACAATGAATCAGTTATAGTGGACGGCGTATTTGGGTGTTTTAATGCCATATTTAACATCAAAATCATCCATTTTTATAATAATATGTCATGGTTTTCATGTTTTCTCTCCCCCGCAATTATACAGCCTCACAACTTGTCGTTATTAGTAATACCAATGGCCGCAACACGTAATCACCACGCCAAGAAGTATTAATGCACTACGCCTACATTTGGAATGCCAATATAATATGCCATTTAAAATATTCTGAACTTCACAACTGAAATTAATGTTTTCTTTGGAACATTAATTTAGACAAGAAAATGGAAAATGTTTTACATATCCTGGTTTACATTACGTATGGATCAATAGAATGAATTCGTAGCTTCACACATAAAAATAGGTATCTTTTATTGCAATCGAAACACATAAAAATAAGTGCTGTCAGTCCGTTTTTATCTTTATGACTCGTCTCTTCGAAAAGAACTAAATCATTTGAGCCGAATTAATGAACGATTCTAGCGTATATCCTGAGGATTTCCGGGCCGTGTATGTATTGGCGTTTAAAAATTTGTAACCGATTTGGCTCCAAATGGATCAAAGCGATCTAATAAAATATGTGTAAAGTTCATTTTTACCTCTTGCAGGTCTTTTTTATTTTGTAAAATTCTATTTAGAAATACACATAACAGATATTGAACATTAGTTTTACTCTTCAATAACAAGCAATTTCAGTCTAAGAACTAAAGTGACTGAGCGAAAAATTTAAAAAGGGCAAAAATTATACTCATTAAAGGGCAAAAAGATACTATTTTGAATAGAAAGCATTGCTCAATTATTTGTAATTCTTATTTCTCCAGTTGAGAATCAACGGGCGATTCCGCTGGCAATATATATAATAAAAATGTACGGATGTCAGTTTGTCCGCGTGCTAGTATCTCTTCTCCTGGAAAACTACTCAACCGATTGACATAAAATTTTCCAACATTCTGGCATTTATACTGTAAAAACAACTGCTATAGGCTTTGCAGACACGGACCATCTAATTTTTCCAAACAAAATACAAACAAAACAAACAAAAAAACAAAACACTGCCAGATGATATTGTTTATTCATCCATCAAATAATGTACACAACTACATTAACATCGAATATGAAAGATTTAGGTAGTCTTTAAGGTTATTCCTGAGGTAAGACTACCTTCAAAAACAAAAACATGCGTTACCCAGACAAAAAATTGAACAAAACACTATGCGTACATGACATTATATAATACAGTCTCTAATGGACAGCAACATAAGACAAAAATACCACTATGCGTTTAGCAGATTACATATATTCTAGTCTCTAATAAACAGAAGCATTCAATTTTTAATTCTTAGAATAGAGTATCAATGCTTTTTTGTGTAAACAGCCAAGTTTTAACTAAACGAAGAAACTTTGTGGAAACATTTTCTCTTTTTATAATTTCAGGCAGTGCATTGAAAACCTTAGCACCCATGTACAGAAAAGACCTTTTATACAATGTTAAATTAGGTTTACAGACATACACATTACATTCTCTTCTCAAATGGTAAGAAAACATCACTCATTAATTATACCTAATTCATCGACTATATGGCTGAGTGTTATGTTTTGGGCCCTAAAAGGCCTAAACTACATCACAGATGAAATGATGCATCGACTATCATGGCATACCGCTCGCAGCTGCATGATTTGTATTAGAAGGGGACTTGGCCACATGAGAAAGGCCCAAGAGTCTCAAGAACCGAAAAAAGGTTCCTCAGAGTTTGTTGACAAATTTCTATTCTATTGAGTACTTCTATCGCACATTTCACGAGTGTTACTCCCATAAGAAAAACATTGGAATATGTGCATATTATTAAGTTTTTTTTGTTTATTTTTTTCTATTTTTGTTTAGATTTCGGGAAAAAACCTTCATTCAGCCAATAAAAAAAGGAGAACGCTCAACTTTTGCCTCAATCCTTCATCCGAGCTACAGTTCACCAAGTGCCAACTTATTTAGACAAAAATGTGAGAAATGTTTTGTCGTCAATTTATCACTCGAGAACAAAAAGGACCTTGGTTAATTTCAGCTTGCATTGCACAGACAAAATGAAAGAGTGATTTAGGTAAAAATTAGCTTTAAAAAAAGAGCAAAAGGTCCTCAAATAGGAATATATATTTTATTCCGATGAGGGAAGCATTGCAAAGCAGAGGATTATTTTTTTTGCCTTTTTTTAGTTATTTGAATTCAAGATATAGGGATGAAATTTCCACTAACGGATGGTGGAACGATTGAAATTCTTGCAGAAAACTTTGTTATCATCATGTCCCGATAAGGCCGTCAAGTACTAAGGCAAATTAATTGTGGAATTCAAGATGTAGGGAAGTAAATAAAATCACAGTTGTCATATACAGGGTGTCCCATAAATGTCACGCCACAGTGACACTGGTGCTAGGGCAGCCTAAGAGGAACCGAACCAGCCTAATATGACCTCAGTAAAAGTTGCACGGTTTTCGAGATATTGCCAAATTTAAGCTTTTTCAAAAATTTCACTTTTTTTACATTTCTAGACCCAGAATTCAATCGGATAATTTAACGTTCTCATTAGGGCCGCTCTTTTAATCTTCCAACTGTGACTCATGTGCCGACATCTACCTGGAACAGAGGCCCGAGAGGGAGGGGGGGTCATGGGGTCCGAACAAACAAAAGAAACGCGAAAGCCGCTATACCTGTCAAGCTTTATCGGATTTCAAAAAATGGGATG
Source organism: Ceriagrion tenellum (assembly GCA_963169105.1). Lineage (NCBI taxonomy): Eukaryota > Metazoa > Arthropoda > Insecta > Odonata > Coenagrionidae > Ceriagrion > Ceriagrion tenellum. The sequence continues at coordinate 28,210,904 of OY720641.1, forward strand.
GATAGAGTACTTTGTTTGTTAATATGTGGCAGTAGCCCGATCAGAGGGCAAAATTGAGAGCTATTCAAGTGAATTCTGTGACTAGAAATGTAAAATAAGTGAAATTTTTGAAAAAGCTTTAATTTGGCAATATCTCGAAAACCGTGCAACTTTTACTGAGGTCTATTAGACTGGTTCGGTTCCTTTTAAGTTGCCCTAGCTCCAGTGTCACTGTGGCGTGACATTTATGGGACACCCTGTTTAGCTATTTTTTTGATCGTGTAATGGAAGTTTCAGTGTTGAATTATATTGAAAGCTGATCTCAATGATATAAGATGAAAGGGTGTTTTATCTTGTCTCCTATTTAGTACAGATCGGATTTATTCAACATTTTACATTAGTCCCAACTAACTCAACGCCATTTATAACTCTATAAACTACTTGAAAGTTTAATTTGAGGGCAGGTATATACGAGATGAGTTCATTTTTTTCCGCAGGGCTCCAAATTGTCGTTTGGCAAAAGGAACCGGAGTTCTTTTTATCAGGCATTCAGAACTTGTCACATCAGATGCCTACCTGTAATTGATGTTTAGAAACCAGAGAATTATGCCATCCTTTTTCCATGACATTGTTGGATTTCTATTTTCAGGATCCAATATCGTGTGATACACGGGTCGGATCGATAACAGTTTGGTGACAGGAGATTTGACGTCCTTCTAGACCATTCTTCAATATGCTGCGCGTTCATATCCTTCCGCAAAAACCCGAGTTTTACTTTTTCCCAACAAAACAATTTCCGGCTCCTTCCAAAAATCCATCTTCACTTCCTATGCGTTAAATTATTACCCGATTTTCGACGCCAGATGGACTTGTGAAACCCAAGCCAAAACTTCTTGCGAATATCCGCGGAACTGTTGGCCATAATTCGCAATGCATCATCACGCGACGCAGCATTCATTTTTTGGCGAGCATACTCCATGGAATGGTTTTGTTCCACACAGCGTCTCGTCGCTAAATATTTAATAGTTCTTTCTTCGGAAATTACGAATTTTTCGTTAAATTTCACGTCAAAAGCAGCTAGAGTCAAAGATTTTTATCAAGGTTGACTTTTTATTAGAAGTTTATCAGTAGTTTATTATAAGTTATTTAAAAGAATTTAGAATAGATATTGACTAGAATGCAGGACTGCAATCTCCTTTGAGTGTGTGTTGGGTGTGGTGGTGGTTTTCCTTGTTGCCTTTTTCACATTGCAATACTCTACGACCCATTCCGTAAAGTTCACAAAGGAAATGGTTCCAGGCTTGACTTTGTGGAATAAATTCATAGTAACTTAAATAAAACTTTGTATACTCCACTATAGGTTTAATCACACGATCCGGGTTTCGACACTTCGTGTCATCTTCACCTGAGTGAAGTTCTTCATCTTCACCTGTAAGTCATCTTCACCTGAAGATGACACGAAGTGTCGAAACCCGGGTCGTGTTATTAAACCTATAGAGGAGTATACAAAGTTTTATTCAAGTTACTCCGTAAAGTACAATCTCGCCCGAAACTTTGGCTGTTGATACCGGTCCGATCTCTTTGATTGGACTTGATTTCTGCTGGGACTCACTCCGTCACTTTGTCTCGAACCTGCGACGCTAGGAATAGTCGAACACGTCACCACATTTACAACGACAGCTTCCTCATGTCCTGTCTTCCTCACTTTAGTTTTCCCGATGCTTATCGTCATTCCACCTTCGACCCTCATGTTCTCATTTCTCAAAAAACTTTGTAAAAAATTTAAACCTACTGTATATTCTTAAAATTTACCAAACAAAACAAACGACCATCAGCGCCTCCGATCAATGGAGAATGACGACACGCTTTTGCAGCTTCTGAAAAAAAATACGAAATGGATTTTCGCTTCCGTAATTTTTCGAAACCTCCCTCTAATTCCAGCACCTCTTCTTCCACTGTGGGGAATGTTTGTGTTCAAACAGAGGTTTAAACAATTGAACTTCTCTCTCTCTGTCTCAAACTGCTCGTCCTTCCTGCGCTGTGCCTCCGTGAAGACTCCTTCCATTCATAATGGCCGTCAACATATTATTTCTTCGTCTTCCTCTCCCTCATGAAAGTCTCATTTCTTTGATGTTTCCTTCAAATCTTCTTTTAAAGAGGCAGTCTTCCCTGAGGATGTATCCCATTCAGCTAGCCAGCTCCTCTTTCTTATTGATCTCAAAATATTCCTTGACTCATTTATCCTTGCCATCATTTCCTCGTTTCTCAATTTATCTCTCCATTCTTCTTCATCGCCACATTTCAAATCCCTCTGGATTATTCCCCTCCTGACTGTCCATGCTCTTACTCCATGCACTCTAAATATAACATGCTACAAATCTTTTTCTTAAGCCTCTATATCGATTGATTTTGCTGACAGTAGTTGGTTAACTTTGATGAATTTTGGATATATTATAATATCCTGTTCAAAGGTATTTCTCTGGTTGCTAAGGATAGATCGCATCGTTTAAATCGGAGAAAAATTGGTGATTTTCGCATAAAAAACGCTGTTTTTGAGGAAATACGAAGCGTAAAAAAGCGATCTCAAGGACTAATTTCTATAAAGTTATTCCCGTCCGTTAGTGACAATTTTTAACTTTGAATCTCGACTACAGATAGGTGTATTCAATATCTCCCGAAAAGAATCAATTGAAGGAGCCGTTGGCGATGTTGGTGTAATCCTCGTTGGAGGAAAAAGAGTGGACATCATAAAATATGCGCATGAATCAACTACAGGAAATGTCAAATGAAATCGAGGGGGTAGGAAAACATTTGGGAATGAAAATTAACGTAAGGAAAACTAAAGCAGTGAGGGCAGGAAATGAGCTCTAAATGTGATCATTGATGGAAAAAGGGATGCGGCAAATATCATCCTTCAGACATGGTAGTAATAATACAGTTTAGTAGTTTAGTAGTACCGTGCCTTCAGATACCACGGGAGTATTATCACATGGAATGGAAGTTGTACGGAGGAAAAATAAGAAGTAAATTATCAAAGGAAATGGCAGCCTTCAATTAAATTGACGAATGAAATTCGATCTGTGGAAACTTTGTGGAATTCCATTTTAAATGGTTTAATATAATAACTTTCACAATCCACTGCGGTCAAAAGCAACATCAGGTGTCTTTCCTCTTTTTCCTCCCAACGAGGATTCCACCAACATCGCCAACGGCTCCTTCAATTGATTCTTTTCGGGAGATATTGAATACACCTATCTGTAGTCGAGATTCAAAGTTAAAAATTGTCACTGACGGACGGGAATTACTATGTAGAAATTAGTCCTTGAGATCGATTTTTTGCGCTTCGTATTTCCTCAAAAATAGCGTTTTTATGCGAAAATCACCAATCTGTCTCCGATTTAAACAATGCGATCTCTCCTTAGCAACCAGAGAAATACCTTTGAACAGGATATATCGTCCGGGCCTTTTATGGCTTATCTACACTATGTATTAAAATGTAGAGGTTTATGTATTTTCTACACTATTTTCAATAACTACAGAACTGATTTACATGGAATTTTGCATACTTCTAGTGTATATCCTAGATTGAGCTAAAGTTTGCATTTAAGGTATCTCATGACCCAAGGCACGCGGGGCCCTCAGTGTTTACTCCTATTAGGAGAGCATTGGATTTATTGCAGAGGTTTCGTTTTAAGCTGTTTTAAATTACTTTTACCATAGAGTAAGTATTTATTCGTACTCTGTGGTAAAAGAGTAAGTATGCATACTTACTCTATGTTTTTACTCAAGATAAAATGTCGTAATTTTCACTATCGGATGAGTAAAAGTCTGTAAAATTTGATTATTGCAATGGATTTTGTTCCACGTTCCGTAATTTGCTTAAAAAACGATTTCTAAGCGGAAATTCTCAATTGCTCTCGGATTTCAGCAGGAGCATATTTCCTTAGCAACCATAGTTCGGGCTATTTCTCCTGGACCATTTATGGCTTCTTTACACTCTGCATTAAAATTGAGTGGTGATAGTGTATTCATACTCTTCTCCTACAAAATTACTGCTCCATTTAACCTGAAATTTCGCATGATACTAGCACGCATGCTAACTTGAGCTGTAGCCTAAAAGAAGTTTAAGGGTGTAAAGGACTCCAGGGCTCAGAAAATGGACTCCATTGAAACATTTGAGTCGTCGCAGAGGTTTTTTATTTTGCATTTTTAAATAACTGAAAATCAAAATATAAGGTTGAATTTTTATTAGCGGATGGCTGAAGGAATGTGAAAGTTTATTATTGCAATCTACATTGTTGTTTGCAAAGTATTTGCTTAAAAATTAAGTTTCTAATTACAACAATATCAAGTTTTCTCCGATTTCAATGGGAAACTTTTCTTGGCAACCTGAGCAATCAGTTTGACCGGGAAATTTCACACGGGCCTTTTACGAGTTGCATTGAATTAAGCAGTCACAATTAGCAATTTTCCGCCGGGGTGCTGTGTACCCCAACCTCTCTTTTATCCCGAAACGGCTTTCACGCGATCTCATCACTAACAAGGGGAGTGTCAGATAGCCGGGTCTCAGATTTTATTCAAACTTAGTAGTTGTACAGACCGCTGTATGTGGTTCATGAATCAACCCACATATAGGGTTATATAACCAACAGTTTAAACAAAAAAGGCCTTTAAAAATTTCAAAATTCCCTTTATACGGGCCACCCACATAACTGACAAGCTACGCAAAATTTGAATATTATTAAGAATTATGCTTGAATTGTAAAAATATGAAGACAATATTATAAAATAATTATAGAAAATGGAAATCATTTGCGTGAAGGAATAATAGAAATACATCGTGAAATGATAAGGAAGTGACATAATTAGAAGGCTGCCTTCGACCGATAAAATGAGACAGCCTGACGTCGTGTATGCAAATGAAAAATTTGCCTCGCGCAAAAATAATATTTCGAGAAAAAATAAAAAAAATCTTGAGCACATTGTAGGATGCCGTAAAAGATAAACTAAAAAAACAGCGGAAGAAACATACCCCGTATTGGAATCGAACCCGTGTCTCTATACCGGAGACGAGCACGTCAGCCACCCCTCCAGCTTGTCAGTTATGTGGGTGGCCCGTCTGAGGGGAATTTTGAAATTTTTAAAGGCCTTTTTTGTTTAAACTGTTGGTTATATAACCCTATATGTGGGTTGATTCATGAACCACATACAGCGGTCTGTACAACTACTAAGTTTGAATAAAATCTGAGACCCCGCTATCTGACACTCCCCTTGTAAGTAGGTCACGTTGGTTCCTATAATTCGGGACCATCGATATGCGTAATATATCGCTTACTAAGTGGAATTACACGTCCCTCTGATTAATGAGTCCCAGTGGGTGCTGCACCTCCACATTACAGCTCCATAGCCCATGAGGGATGTTTGGGATTCCGATGGACTCTGAGTTCCCGAAATACCGCTATCGCTTTAGTCTCCGGGTGAACGAACTAATCAGCCTTTTTTCTTGACACTTTGCGCGAAAGTAAATGGTAGTCATATTGTATGCATATAAATACAATACAAGGCAAATACAAATGTCTCTCTGTCTCTTCCAAAATTCGACCCCCAAGTAATGTCAAAGTATTCCCTTAAAATATATGTACGTATCGACCGTTTTTCCCGCTCGCTGATTCCTTTTACAAAAGTTAGATGGAATTAGTAATCGCTTAAATTAAGCGGTCAACTAAAAATTTACTGTTTTAAACTAAACAATATTAGTGAAAACGCATCACTGACTGAACGGGGATTTCCCACTCAGTAGAAAAACATTAATGGGAGGTAAGTCTCTTCTGTGTAGATAGAACTAATATTATCTTTCTTAATCTTATCTCCTCCGTTGGGTATCAACGGGCATTTTTGTTTGTGTATATGTATGAAACTCCAGTATCACCTTTGTATCCATCACTCTTCTCCTCTGATCTCTAAGTCGACTGAACGGAAATCGTGCATGATTCTAGCGTTATGTACAAAATAGGGCTCCACATTAAAGAGGCCACGAGGCCAAAGTAACATATTTCCTAGGCAACCGAAGGCTATGAACGGGAATTTCCCCCGGGCATCTTATTGTACGCATGAAATTAAATATTCAGTTGAAGCAAATTTCAGTGAGTTTTTATGTACGGGGTATTTTGTAGCCCCATAACTCTAAGGGTGCGTTTAATAGCTTTCATATACACGGTGTCCCATAAATGTCACGCCACAGTGACACTGGAGCTAGGGCAGCCTAAGAGGAATCGAACCAGCCTAATATAACCTCAGTCAAAGTTGCACGGTTTTCGAGATATTGCCAAATTAAAGCTTTTTCAAAAATTTCACTTTTTTACATTTATAGTCCCAGAATTCACTTGAATAGCTCTCAATTTGGCTCTCTGATGGGGCTACTGCCACAAATTAACAAACTAAGTACTCTATCCATCCCATTTTTTGAAAGCCGATAAAGTTAGACAGGTATAGCGGCTTTCGCGTTTATTTTGTTTGTTCGGACCCCATGACCCCCCCTCCCTCTCGGGCCTCTGTTCCAGGTAAAAGTCGGCACATGAGTCACAGTTGGAAGATTAAAAGAGCGGCCCTAATGAGAACGTTAAATTATCCGATTGAATTCTGGGACTAGAAATGTAAAAAAAGTGAAATTTTTGAAAAAGCTTTAATTTGGCAATATCTCGAAAACCGTGCAACTTTTACTGAGGTCATATTAGGCTGGTTCGGTTCCTCTTAGGCTGCCCTAGCTCCAGTGTCACTGTGGAGTGACATTTATGGGACACCCTGTAGAATCTACGATCATCACTTCACATCGATCCTAATTAGGGCGTATCGCGTATGCGTAGAAAGCAGATTGCTTACTACGTTTAGTTTTGAAAACTTCTACGTACTACGATGCTAGCCTTAGTACAACCATTATGGTTGTTTGCGACTCCCCCAAAATCTCTTATTTTTGCCTCGGAACGAATGAAGTAATGAGCATTTTATCTTCATACCGACTTTTATTTGTCAAAATGGATCAAAAGCTAATATTTAACCGAGCCAAATATTTTGCGAAATAAAGGATCACATTTTCACACTTAAATATATACAGTCAACATAACTTGTTTTTCTAAAAATTAAAAAAGCCCATTCTAAAGGCCCTCGACCGAACAATGTTATTTATTACATCTACTACAATGGCTGCCTGGTAAATTACGTTGGACATGTGTCACGGAAGAACAGTAATACGGCACAATCCAAATGCAACATGCCAAAAATTGCCAACATACTCTCAATTTTGACATTGCAAAGATAATTACAGACATAAAGAGACACGCCGGTAAAAGGTAAAGCACCAAAAATTGTATTTTGCTAAAAAGAAAGTCATCTATTAATGTCGAGTGTACAAAGGAAGCCTTGATGTTTTTGTTTTGACTGAGGATTTTTCAAAGGCATGTTCAGTTCTCAATGATAAGCCCGAGAACGATGCAGAAATAAATTTGAACGTCGGCAATGGAAACTCATATAAGTAATAAATTGACCAAAATTCTCAAAAAGAGAATATATTCTAAAAATCTTGTGTTATAAATAAATATTTTGACAGCAAAATATTATTGATTGGGTGCCATGCGAGTGGAAGATCCACAAATTAAAGACCCCACGTTGCTTCTGCGAACACCTAAACATTTTCTTGGCCTTTTGCCCAAATCGCTTGCCAATTCAATTTTTTATGGGCCATGAGCTGGAAAAGATCGTTCCCATGGCTCTTGACGGGCCGCTGGCAATTGTTGCCGAGGAGGTAGGAGGCAACAGGCGGAGTGTGGGGGGGGGGGGGGGAGAAGGGGAGAACGCGCGATGTGAAGACGGTTTTTTCGGATTTAAGCGTGTGGGCTTGTCTGCCTGTTGCCCGTAACCGACGCAGATGCTCAAAATTCCCCAGGAACAACTCGCGTATGCCTCACACTCTTAAAGGATTTATTTTAATCCTTTGAGTGGCGCGGAGTTCGTTCCTTCAGATCCTTCGCCAAGCACCCGAGTTCCCTATCAGAATCCATCCCTTCTAAATCCTCGGCCACTTTTAAACAGTCTGCTTTCTAAAGCACATGCCTTGCCTCGCTCAACGTTAGACAATCTCGGACGACTCAGTTATAATTAACTAGTAAAAACCCAGAGCGTTGGGCATTTTGGAACTTCATTTAAATTGAATACCATGTTGGTCGATAACAATTGAGTGTATTTTTGTTCCTTCTGTTTTCATTTTTATTAATAAAAATTGGACACCGAAAGACAGAAGAAAATAACTGCCCAATTGCCTGCAGAATTATCACTCATCCAACAAACATTCCAATTTCCTTGACTCTCGAGGGAGAGTCATGCATCATTAATTTTCACTTGTTCACGATATGGTTTCCTACTCTGCAAAACCTATTCAATCATCCACTAATATTTGTTTCCACAGCTACTTATACGGAATTTATTAACTCTTGCTTTGCATATCCATTAGTGCATCCACTCGTCCGTGCTATTCAAAAGGCAATAGCAAGGAAAGAACAGGTAAAAGCAATATGGAGGATGTTTCAGCTGTCAGGCAACAGTTTTATGACGTTACGCCCTCTCCATTTACCTCAATGGAGCCCCCCCCTCCCCGCCCCTTTTCATCGCGACTCCGGATCACGTGACTTCTCCCTCCTCCACTCCACGTATCCTAATCCTTACGGCCTCCGGGGGCGAGTGTAGTTGCCTCTCTTGCCGCAGGGGGGAGAGAGGGAAGGGGATGTGCTCTCGGAGGGAGCGGGACCAGAGAGGGGAGCAGCGTTTCCGCTCCTTTCTCCAGTTGTCGCTCCGAACCGCTTTGGGTCGGTTCGCCGTCGGGCATTTCGTTTCGAAGGTCCGCGCGCCGGTTCGCTGGTGTTTGCGCGTCGACTTCTCCCGCGAAGAGAAGAGGGGATCGCCGAGAAGGCGCGCGAAAACTTACGCGTACTCGCAATTTCGTTTCCTGCAATTTTTTTTTTAATTCTCGAGAATTTCGTTCCATTAACTTACTGAATCGAAATATTTCCATTCCCATATATTATGGTGGAAATAATGCGGCTTAGAAAAGAGGTTGAATTAGGCTTGATTTGCCGAACGAAACTAGTTGACCCCTGAGGACATGAAGCACACAGCAACTGGTTTCAGGACGATCCCTCAACATCCAAAGGTAGAATATAGGGAATGCCAAACTTTCGTTGGATTAATGTAATTCAGAGAAGAAGTTTCTTTCAAAAGTTAAAAACGTCCCCGTCATCACATTGCAGAGGTTCACTCATCCCAGGTTCCTCACCTCAAGAAATTAAGAGTGCTTCCCTTTTCCGCCGATCAGAAGTTTTTTCTTCCAGTTCGGGATATATCTGACCAAGGGCCATCTCTGGGCGTGAGACCCCATTCATTCCGGAGAGAGGCTTTCTTTAGCAGTGTATGACCGCTGTGAAACTAGTGTGCCAGCCATTTTCAATAACACTTCCACCATTAACAAACCGAGGAAATGAAAATTGGATGTGATAGTGGTGAGCTGTGTATGTGAAGTGAAAATTTTCAACTCCAGAGGTGAATGGGCTGCGTGGCGGAGCATTCCCAGGCCCTTGAAATTTATTTTCACCGCAAAGAAGAGTAGAACCAAATGAGTGAACCATACTTGTGATCTATAATCAAAGCGGGGAATGAGGTAAAGATGAAATGTTTCCCATGCGATACATTGCGGCAAAAGTTTCACAATCCTCGCTGTTAAAACCAATAGTACGAGTGCAGTAAAAGTAAAAAAAATGTGATTTGAGGCCAGCAAATACTATGTGGATTCCTGATCGTTTGAAGTTTTTTAAAAAGTGAATCCCAGATGGAGGATTTGGAAGTAGGTGAGTTTTTCTGTGTGGGAAAAATTCTCACGTGATGAAATTATCCCCTGTTGTTGTAGCGTTTTGTATGGTCCCACCAACTCCCCCAATCCAACGAAGCTGATTGCCGACTTGTCGTGAGGTTTGGTCCATTCATCCCGGTCAATGCACGATAGTCACACCCACAGATGCCATTCCTCCCACCACGGCGACTCGACGTCGCCCGGGACGTGCCTCTGTCGGGGAATCGGTTGGTTAGCCAATGCCCGCCATCTCTATATCAGCGGTCAATTCATTTATTCTCTCCCGGTGAGATTATACTTTTGGCAGCGCGGTGGCTCCCGCTCAAGTGTGAGTCGCCCCCCTGGGGCTTTTTAATCCGGGCGTGCGGGTAAAAAGAATGAAGGAATCGAGGGCAGGGGGTCGCTGCTGGAGGCATAGAGTCCTGCCCGAACGGCTTCTTGATCATCTATTTACGATGGCCTCCCTTTTCTGCTGCATCAACGCCATCCATTGTAATGAAAGTTTATTTGACTACATCCACATATTATAGTATTTGGGCGTTGGCCGTGCGCAGACTTGAGATGTAGCGAATGAGTCAATGTTTATTGTCATTTTTTTCCACATATGCGTTAGTTTTGAGACGTAGGGTAGACGATTTTTGGAATTTCACGAAAAAAGTTGCAAGTGGCTGAGATCTAGCAACATCTGATTTATGCACAGAGAATTAGAAGTCGAGCAAGAGTAAGATGACCAGAACGTGGGTGGCGCAGTGGTCAGTTTGTGTTTGCGCTGGAGCATGTGCATCTAGGGTACGATCCCCGTCCGATTTCTTTTGACTCTCGAGGTTTAGAATATGGGTTTAGCCTGTTTTTTTAGTATTTCAAAGCTAAAGATTATGCATTGTGAGTAGAATTAGAAGTCTTAATGTGTTCAATTTTTACGCATTAAAACGAGGGAATTCGACTCTTTACGAACACTTTTTTTTAAAGAGAAAAATAGTGAACTTATTTCGTAGATTTTTGCAGCTCATGATGCATATCTGGTAATTTTTGGGTTCTGTGAGAATTTCTTGTATTATTTTTAGTGACAGTTTCGCCGCGCTCTGCTGCCGGATTCGTCGGGATTTTTAAACAACAATGGTCTTCTTTTTAATAAATAAACAAATTCGGCAGTTGATGAATTTAGAATAAAGAAAAATAAATTCCAAAGAAGTGATTTCCACATATATAAGGGAGTTTATAGCCATCCTCTCTATTTATATTTTGGGGTCTCTTTTCAATTTCAGTTGCCTCCCTTATAAGCCGCGGAAAGTAACTGCTTTCTTTGTAACTCTTTTCTTTGTGTAACACTTTTGAAGCCTCGACGTTAATGGCGTGACCTTCCTCTAACGTAGTGAGCTCAGCCACGGCAGAGTGATACCAGTCTTTCTTCCGGATTGCTCGTTCATGGGCTTTTAATCTGCGCCCTATAGATCTTTTAGTTTGGCCCACAAGAGCACGGCGAAACTATCGCAAATATAATAAAAAAGTACTCGCAGAACTCAAATATTAACAGAGAAAATAAATGGTTTGAATACTTTGTTTTAACTTTCGTTTTGCTTTAAAAAGAGCAAAGGATATGAACGAATCCTAGAATTTGAATGAAAAATTCGCGTTTCTCTTCGAGTGAGTTTTGCTGCCGATTCATTTTAAATATTTTATCTGCTTGTTTACGGGTGTTTAGGACAGTTCTTGCGAGATTTTGAATGCGGAGTAAAGTCAAGGATTGGTCAGGTGAGTTTTGACGCTTATCCAGTTTATTGAGTTGTTGACAACAGTGAGACGAGGCGATAGCAAGAATAACAGACGTGAGGATGACGTGAAGCTGTATTTAATGAGACATGCTCCTGCATTCATCAAGAGTGAGTTATGTGCAAGATCAGCTACAATGTCAAAGAAATTGTTTCGGTTAGTTTTTAACCTTTGTGATATATTCATGTTTCGATGAGTTTAATGAGTTTTTTATAGGTTGTGATTTTGATTGATTGGAGAATTTTGTTTGCGGAGGAGATTAAGTTGTTTATGAAGCGACTTTCAGGTAACTTTAAGTGATTAGCGTTACTGTTAAGTTGATGCGACCAAGATTTCATTACTTTTACATTTGAAGAGACGTACATTTTTTAAATAATAGTTTAATTTTATGATAGTCGTTTCAATTTAATTTTGTTTTGGTGCAAGGATGGTAAGACGAAAGTGGGAGCATCGCTCCGATACAATTGAAGATTGGCGATCGTGAAGGAAGCAGCGCTAATTTCGTCGTGCACTATACCGCGAAGATTGTTCTGACAAGTAAGAGAGATCATCGATGAGTCGAAAAAGAATGAGTAAGACACAATTGTCTTCGCAAAGATAATCGTTGATCGTAAGCTTTAGACTTCAACTTTGGTAAACATATTTTGTTTTAAGGCAATTAACTTGATCTTTCCGTGGACAGTCCTGAATAGATGTTTCGTCACGAGGTAAACACAATGAAACCAATGCAACAATACGTTGAAGTACTTTCACCTAAAAATTGAAGAAACTATAGTTAAGCGCATACGCCAGTGCCACCTGTAGACCAATGGAGGTCGCTTCTATACTATTGTGTGTTTAAAGGGCACTTATTGTTCAAACCGCGTATAAACAGTAATTTTTTACACCCGTTTTGTTGTTGTTTAAACTGAAAGTAAACCCGTTGTAGTGTAATTTGGTATATAAACACCATTTAACGGCCCATTAATGTTGTTACGCGAGGTTAGAAGTTTGTAAAAGTGGAGTCCGAACGACTGAATTTTCGTACTGGCATAAAAGCTATTGGGAAAAGAATGTTTGTGGCACAGCTAAAAATGCTTGCTGAATTATGATGAAGGAAGATGTAAATTGGGCAACTGTTTCAATCAGGCAACTTGCAATCAGGTAATTCAAAAGCAAAGAGGTAATGAAAAGGGAAAAGAAAGCGAACCTTAATTTGAGAGTAAAATACAATCACCGTTAAGCGCAAGTGCCAGAGCTACCCGTAGACAAATGGAGATCGTCTCTATACTATTGTGTGCTTGAAGGGCACTTATTGTTCAAACCACGTATAAACAGTTATTTTTTACACCCGTTCTAAGCTGTTGTTGATTTAACTGAAATTATACCCGTTGTTTTAAATATGCAGTAGCTGAAGCTGGCACATATTTACTGCGGTATGTTTGTCTGTATGGTTGTTTGGGGAGATTACTTCAAGTTCCGGTGAGAGGTACGCGTAAAGATGAAAGCTTGTTTCGCTGCAAAACTTTTAACCGTATGTTCAACCCAATAATAATATTAGATCAGAACTCTATGGCTTAATGGATAAATAAAAATACGATTAAATAAATAAATAGACATAATATTGTTTGGTTCCCTTGATGCTATATAAAAAGCATTCCTGAATGAAATGAAGAACTTTTCTAAATATTTTTTTAGAGAATGCTAATTAACGTTAAGTCGACGAGATCTTAGCCTTGAAATTCAATTAAATGTGTTGATGGGGGACTGTATTTTGGAGGAATTCCTAAATAGATTCTTTTGTTTCCGTAAATTAGATTTCAAAGCACTTACGAACTTCTGGTCGAGCGTTGGATCTGGATAGAGTGCTCTCACATCTCTCTGACGTGTCTCTCTTCGTCAGTTTCCTATGTAACATGGATGAGTAAGTTCTGTTGAATGTTAATTTGAAGACAATGGCCTCTAAGTCAAAGCATATTTCAGGAAAATGAGGACATAACTATGGAACAAAAATAAATGTCCAATGAGGTCAAATTAATCTTGTTTAGTAACTAATGAATCAATTATGGCACCCATACATTTATATATATTTATATCGTTAAGTAAATTATATGCGCGTAAATATTACTCGGGCTCACCTAGTTTAGCAAGAATCTGTTACTACATTTAGATCTACAACTTTTCCCAAATGACTCAAAGAAAACCTATAGAATACGTCATCAATATGTTAGAATAACTCAAATAGAACATTTATTGGTGACCCTAAAACTGTAATGGCAAGTAATCGTTGTACCATGATGCAACGTGGTTTAACTGGAAAACTTTGGTGTAATCTTTTTAATTTTTTTAATAACTCGTTTTCATACTCAACCAAATTAATGGAATGTTCCGAAAAATATCATTTGACTGCTCCAGATAATTTGAATTCGCATATCTCAGTCGGTCAGTCAGTTGTATCAATCAATTAAACTACCTATTAACTGGCGGAAAATTCCAGCGGGGATTTACTTTGGTTTTTTGTTTGTTTTCCCCCTCTTGTTCATGGGAGCAAACCAAGTAACACGTGCATTTTCAGTGATATTAGCGTTGCCTGTTCACTTTTGTTGAAATCGGAAAGGAAAAAGAAAGATAAAGCAAGCTATTTAACCCGACATCAAAGCAGGAAGCAGTGATTGGCGTAACACATAATGTGTCAGACGTGATTTCTCTTTTGCCGAAGACCTACACTAAAAGTCTTATCGTTATGCTAACAGGAAGATGTCTCCCTAATCACTGGGTTGACGAGGACTACTGAGAGAAGGGCTGTACCCACGCTTTGACCAGAATTGGTCCGAATTGACCCTTCATGGGTCCGGTTGTCCCCGACTCGAGGACGTACTCCGGCAGACCGCACGGCGTCAACCCGGAAAGGGAGCCAGGGAGATACCTAATCCCAAATACTTTGGGCAACGGGCTCTTCCGGTTCTCAACGATGTGCGGTAGGTCTTTCGCGAAAGCGAGACCGACGGCTACTCGTCTCAGTTGTTTGGGCAACCAAACTAATACCAGCACTTTGGGGGGCGGAGGCCCAATTGAGGTCCTTTTGACCTCAATCCGCCTCATTGGTGTCGGCCTCGAAGGGGCTAATTGGTTTCACTAACCTTCCCTACCCATCCTTTACTTCCCACCTCTTCCTTCCCTTGGAGATAAGCGAAAGCTTCCAGTCCGAAGGGGAAGTTGTAATCCTGCGACGAGAGCCGGAACGCCTGTCTTCTTAGTCCCCAGAATTAAATTAAATTATTCGGGTTGCTCAAAGGGCGATAAGTCTCTCCTCCCAGAATGCAGCTCTCATTCGAAAAGCAATGCGTCGTTCACAGCAGTGAAAAAAACCTGCGTTTAAGCGTTGTATCTTCTTATTATTTAGGTTCAAGACGACAGACTGACCAAGCACACAGCAGACTGATATCGAATAAAGCTGGCCAAGGCCATTTTCGAACTTGGGAAACGCATAGTTAACTTGCTATCAAGTTATCTTGATCCCTAGGCAGACGGAGTGAAATCCTTACTTGACACTTTCGTAGCCGTTCTACGATGGAAGAGATATCATGCGGCCTTCATCTCGTATAACATACGAAAAGCCCTATACGTGTTCATAACTTTTATGGGTGATTGGAGTCGATTACTTCTTGAAAATACTTCCCATCCCTATGTGACAAATTAAAGGGGATATTATTTTTAAAAATCTTAATGCTTATGAATAAGTAACTCATGTATCATGATATGTCGAATAACGGTTATGCTTCGATTGCTAGGGGCTGCTAAAGTGAATGACATATCGCCAACCATATTTAACCACAGTCCACGTCTTCATGCA
Organism: Ceriagrion tenellum; assembly: GCA_963169105.1. Classification (NCBI taxonomy): domain Eukaryota; kingdom Metazoa; phylum Arthropoda; class Insecta; order Odonata; family Coenagrionidae; genus Ceriagrion; species Ceriagrion tenellum. The sequence continues at coordinate 28,226,377 of OY720641.1, forward strand.
CAAAAAGGCATAATATTTTTTGCCTGTATGAAAAAACACGAAACAATATATTTATGCATTACACTCCGAACAAACTACCTATGATCTTCAACTGTTGACTGATAAAATACGCGCGTTGTAACCAACATAATTAAGTTGAAAATAAATTATATTTACCCTAATGGTTTATTGTCCCTCTTCTTTGATGAATGCAGCAAAAACCTCTCCAATGCTCAACTTTATTAACAATTATGATGTTCGTTAGCTGAAACTAATGCTGCCAAAGAAATTATGACTGCCTGACAGTACCTTCCATCGGACCATTATTCTTTCAACGAGAGTATTTTTTTCCTTTCAGAGCAAGGAAAATAGAATTTGTAGGTTCAATAAAGTAAACAAGGATGGAACATCTTGTCATCATACAATGTATGGAATTATTCACAAAACTATCTGCTAACAAATATTTTATCAGTATATTCACATTTGATTTGAGTCAAATATAGTTAATTCATCATTTTGCCGCAAAAAATTAATAAATTATCACACAAATATGATTAAATAGTATCCATTTAATGTTTCTTCACTTCTATTTTCCATACAAGCCCATATTATCACATCCCGGATTCTAACTCAATACATAGCAGGCATAAAAATACTGCTTTTTCATTTACTCAGTTTTTTTACTATTTATCCTACTAATATTATAAATGTGAATGTTTGTATGTTTGTTACTCAATCACGCAATAACTACTGGACCAATTGAGCTGAAATTTAGCATGTAGGTAGAAAATATATCTGTGGGTAATATAGGCTATATTAAAAAGCCCTCAGAGTCCCCTAAGACCCCTCAAAGGCCCCTCTGGTGGTCCATGCTAATCATTGGGTTCGGTGCAGTGGTTTTATTTTTTGCTTTTTAAAAGTACTTTCCCTCAAGATAGAGGGCTGAGATTTTTTATCGGATGGCTGAATAAAGGAAAATTCTAATTCTTCCAATGGATTTTCTATTACGTTTCGTATTCTTGTGAAAGTAATGTTTTTAGCTGAAAAATCTCACATTTTCTCTGGAATCAACAATATCATATTTCCGTGGCAACCAGAGATTTAGATGCCTCTACCAATTAAATATCATGTTTTCCTGCAGGCCCATGATAGCACGTAGAAAGAAAATCTGTAAAAGAAGGGCCCGCAGTCCCAAGGGCCCCATGATAGATTGCTTTGAGGGATAATCGATAAATTCTATGTATAATCTTCAATGTCTATTCTGAAAGTACCTCTCATAAGGGCGCTGAATGTATGTGAAAGATCATTACGTAGTAAACGATACAAATAAAGTAATTAAATAGATCATACACGCGATAAAATGTGCAAGAATACTTACGCGAAGCGAATAGTAATGAAGGACATCCGTGCATGAAATAAAATGTGCAAGAATACTTACGCGCAGCGAATAGTCATGAAGGACATTCGTGCATGAAAATTGGCAATTGCTCTACGAATCACCATTGATTTTTGATTAAGTAACCAAAACCAATGATTATGGCTACCCTTTACGCCGAAGACGCCGTCCTGGTGACGTAGGTTTCATGGGTCAAATAAACATGGCTGCTGCAGCCAATGCTCCTTTTGAAGTTGTCAACCGCTGGATTGTACCCTACTCTCCGATACTGATAAAAATACTCAACGCACATATCAACGTTGAATAACGCAACTCAATTAGGCTATAGAATGCCAGTATATGTATGTACACGAGGGAAGCGATCAAGCTGTCATTCACTCAGGGGACGGCTCAATAGAACCAGGGAACGAGGTGACAATCTATGAATCTGGGTGCTATTTAAGTAGTAATGAGTCTGCTTGGCCCATTTTTTTGTTTTCCGTGCATGAAAGAGGACCAGCAGTCACTCATCTCTGCGTGCACCTGAGAAACAGTCAGCGTGTCTACTACAACGAACGCAACGTACAAGATATGTTACGAACTCCTCAAATGACCACGCTGACTGTATTCTTCGGGGTTTGTGGTTTTCTTATAAAATAAGTTCAATTTTTTTCACACCCGTTGAATTTCAACGGGCGCCTTCGGCTAGTTAGATAATATGGCGTCTGTGGTCATGTGAATTTTACGTCATATCCGCCAAATAAGCTCAATGTTCTAAGGGATGATTGCTCGATTTGCCAAGTTCGAAAACGGCTCAAAAACTCCAAAAGTGGATTTATTCTGTCAGTAAGTTGAAATTAGGCAAATATTGAATCTCCTTTATATAGGGGTAGAAGATGCGAGTTTCCATTTTTCATATTTATTGCACATTAAGAATATGCAAGGGCTTTTATTTGGACAAAATATACCAAAAAACCGGGATTCAGTTTTCGCTGAAAATCTCCAAAACATTGAGACTGCAGAAGCTTTTGTAGGCGCTAAATGTATTAAAAATATATATTTTCTAAGAACAGACTCTATTCTTTGACATGTCGTAATTATAAAAGACATAAGAGGGAAATTTGACACATTAATTGGACAAAAGATCGGACAATATTTTACACCGATTTTCTGCATTTGCGTAGAAAAATTGTTAACTAAGACACGAAAGAACCGTAAGTAGTTTACATCACAAGATTTAATGAAGCTTCTTAAATGCGAATCCGTTGAGAAAGTCTTCAACCTTTTGCGACGCCGAAAATAAATTCGATTTTTCGAGCGCGCGGCGGGCTCCTGCCTCTAGTGCGTCGGTTAACCCTCTGAGTGCGGCATGACGCGATATCACGTCATACCGCAATCAAAGGGTTAATGGGAATACAGCGACGCGGTGAGTATCATCACGCGCTATACTGCCATGAACTTACGAATGGCGATTTTATAACACTTTGTAGTGTAAAGGACCACCAAAGGTCCTATAACTGTAGTTTAAAAAGAGAATTCATTCTATTTCACATGGTCAAACGGCTCTAATTGTCTCTCTTCGGATATATTCAAGGAGCAAAACCAGGCATTTCGCGTTAATATTTAAGTCTGAGGAAGATTAGTTAAGGTTCTGAGGTCAACCTGCACAGTCCATTGAACGTACACACTATTTTCCCAAAGGCATCGGCATACTAGGCAAGTGTATACTCTCTCTTTGTCGAAATTCTGATCCATCAAGTTTCCTCAATTTAAAAGTAGAAGTGGCAAGATACGTCACAACAAATATTCTTTTTATTGAACCTCAATGGATTTGAGACACATTAAAATGACAAATATCCACAGCTACTTCCTTGTAACGAAAACTGTTATTCACTGAGGTAAATGTAATGTCATGAAAATCAGCAATTTGTACACTTTAAGAATATTCGTTTATCTTACATAGTTTTAAGTTTCAATGGAGAAAATATTTTCATAGGGGTCACAGTACTGATAAGTGTGGCATCTATTGAGACATTTTTAATACGTTTTTGGAAACTCGGCTGGCTTCCAAATAGGAAACTGTTATCGAGTATTATCTCCCATAGGGTTTCGAAAATGTGAATCTGGTTGGCTATTGTATTGTTTTATTGCGTAAACTCTATTTCCATATATATGGAGTTTGAATATTCTCGGTCGCCATTGGATTTCTCAGAGTTCTCAAGTTGTCGATTGAAAGGTGACTGCATTTAAATTACCGCGTGCACCGCATTCAAACGGAAATAAGTGTGCTGCGTCACTTTTTCCGCCACATTACGTGAAAAATGATCACGTTATTTAGGCAATAGAGCTCGAGTAATTAAGGGAAAAACGTAAAAAACGGACGGTCAAATGCAGCTAGAGCAAGCATTTAAAATAATTGAAACAAATGAAGTCCTTCATTCGCATGCTACTTTTTTTTCCTTAAGGGGATCGGGCTGGTGTGGTGGTTAGAGTACTCGCCTACCACACGGGCGACAAGGGTTCAAATCCCTTCAGTGGCGGATGTTGTTCAGAGGAACCCGATCCCTACTTGAGTGTCTTGTGGAGGGCACTTCAAGTGGAGTACTCCGTCTGTCGAATGAGACGTTAAGCCGTGGTCCCCTTTCGCTCAGAGCAGGCTAATGCCGACACCGGGTTTCTATCCACCCTTCCTCCCTTACATATCCCCTATGGCGCAAATGACCTTAGTCGTCGGTCGCCTCCCAAAATATCCAATCCAATCCATCTTTTTTCTTAAAAGCAAGGAAAAGGCTCCAAGCACTAATTATAATAGATCCCTAGTCAACTGCCTTCCAGCCCTTCCATACATCCACTTGCTCTACTGTCCATTAAAAAAGTCGAGTCCGTTGAGTTTAGGACGCTGTATCTTCAAGTAGAGTCAACTGATTTTAACGAAATATAATGCTTACAATAGAACAATTATTTCTACGTTTACTAATGTTTATTAAAAAAATTCGTATCCTTATCTACACTTCTACGATACTTTTTTTTAAAAAGGGCCCTGTTTTCGGCGCTCAAAACCCGGTGGTCCGACTTAACGCTATCACCATTCACTAAATATTTATTCTAGAGATGAGATATTTTTATATAAGTTAGCCACACATGTTTTTAATATATCAAAAGGAAAAAAATTGTTTCTATGTTGAGTTTTGCACGAGCTGTTGTAAAAGTTGTAAACCTCGGCTAATTACGAAACTAACGATGCGATAGAGGTTTGAGTCATACCGTTGTAACCGCAATAACGCTAGCTTTATAAATATGTACATAGTCATTAGTCAAATATCCTGAGATTTCCAATAGTGATTTTTATTTATTTTCCTTTTCTGCCCACCCCGACGCCTCGACGTTCCTTCTGCAGAGAGCCTTGCTTTCTCTGCGCGTAAAATACGTATTATTAAAAATAGTTAGTGGAAATCCCAGGATATTTGACTAATGATTGTGTACATATTTATAAAGCTAACGTTGTTGCGGTTACAACGGTATTACTCAAACCCCTATCGCATCGTTAGTTTCGTAATTAGCCGAGGTTTACAACTTTTACAACAGCTCATGCAAAACTCATGGTGTGCAATGGAAGACTTGCGTTTTTTAATTTACGTCTCAATTACAGCAATTTTATTATTTATGCTTACGGCGAGGAATCCAAAACTTAAGGTAGTCCGAGCGAGATAGTTCCCTAGTCATAATAGAGACCACATTCGAATTATACGTTTTAATTTCACCAGCTGTAGGACACATCAATTAAATATTGCATTATTAATGGTGCAATTATATAGTTTTATATGACAGAAATCGTAAGTAAAGAATTAAAAATATCTAAATAAGTCTTTAACTTGACTCATTTTTTTCACGCGGTGCTTTTGAAACCCCTTCAAAACGGAAGGTTTTTTATGATACCCAAGAACCTAGTGCGGTGACAATATGATTAATTTTCAAAAATAGTTGAGAAAACATACAAACTACTCGCTGTTACATTTTTTTACGACATCAAAGTGTTAAAAATACCTCATTTTGTAAATTATGTCTCCCTGGAGTGCATACATGTACCATTTCCCATGTAAAAGGGCTGGTGTTTATAGGCAAATATCTCCGAAATTAATGTGGTAAGAGGTTGAATTTTGGGTCGCATTAAAAGGGTGAGACGTTCTTTAAAATGAGATCAAATTCATTGATTTCTAAGTAAAATGATATTTCCCTCAAACTGCCTTGAAAGGAAATCATAAATAAATAATTTTTTAAACTCATCGTGGTACATAGATATTGGTAAACTACCATAACAATAATATGAAAAGTATTATTTTGCGTTTATGGAAAAATCTGTGCATTTCTAATGGAGGTTTTTTGAAACTTCTCATTAATGGGCCACGCGTGTTAAATGAATTTGCCAAGAAATTAAATCGATAATATACAATTTTTTCCACATTGATCAACACATTTCTAATCAGAGGACATAAACAAAGTTTCACGTAAATGTGTAAATGAACGTAGAATGTTTCAAATCACCAATTGGATAGGGTTATTGAGATCAAAAGCAGAAAATCTTTAGAAGAGTGGCGGAGAATCAAATATGCCATTTTTTTATGAAAGACACCATAAAAAGATAAGCTATGCATCGTCAAAATTAGAAAATATTTCAACAAGAATTTCGAACGTATTGCATGACTAGATAAAGGCGTAAACTCCGTGTACTCTAAACGAGAAAACAAAAGAACGGCATAATTTTCCAATGAAAATAATAAATTGAAAGTACAAAGGGTTATGTAAAGATTAAAGAAAATGTAAAGGCAGGTTTGACTCATTAATTTACAAAGAGAACGATAGAAGCTTGTTTAACCTGAAACTTGAAACCTTTTTTTTTTACTAAGCATTACCCTTAGCGCTGTAATATGGTATAGCTTTCTTATTCATGGGTCAAATATATCGTGTTGAATCTATCGAAGAACATCATCATGATTATATCTTTGTGATACTATGATATGGCTGAACAAAACCAATCTCCAGCATTTTCCCGTCCGCCCAAAGTGACCTAATAGATGAAATGAAACCTTGTATAAATGGCAAAAGAGTAGCTAATGAAGGTGAGAAATGTTTTCATCCCATCTACAGTTCACTCTTTGAAACATTTGGAGCTTTAACACAACTGACATCTCCAAGTAGGTGGAACGAAAGTAAAAGAATACATTGAAATAAATTTCGATTTGCCCTTCCGATTCAACATTTTATCCTGTGAAAAAAATTACTTTACTTCAGCCTTAATAAAAATTGTAGTCATGGATATGGAAACGAGATAATGGAGGATGCTACTTAATATCTAAAATTCCAGTATAATGAGAATCAATGATGGCGCGTCCACTGTGTTTATGTATTGGATTTATTGTAAATATTTATTACCGTCTCAAGAGATTATCTCCTTTCAAAGGAAGTATCAGTGTAGTCAGCCTTTCTTATGAATATCATTGTAGAACTCAGGTCACATTCTTCAGAACTCGGGTCTGTGATATTGAAATTGAACTTAACAATTACTTCGTTACATATTAGTTGTGTCTAAAATATTTTTCAAGATGTTGCAATTGCTATAATAAAAATCTGAAACGCAAGCCGCTGAAACTTGACGTCGCGAGTGAATTGACTGCGATTGGTGGGCGGAAACGAGAGAAAAATGACAACAACCTTAGCCAGTTTGATTAACTTCAAGTAACAGCATTTATATAACCACAAATATTACAATAGAAAGCAAGCCCGTAGGCTAAATACCGTTAACTTGGTCTATACAAGACGAACACAAGTCACAACTGGAACCAAGGAGATGCGTCCTTCCCCGGTGATAGTCAGGTTCAAAGGGAGGGCGAGCGCTGCGCTGTGTCGATGCGGCCGGCAATTGAGGGGAGTCAGCTGACCGATGAAGGAGTTGGGGGGGGGGGGGAACTGTTCGTCCAGCCATTGGTTGAGACGGCGGCGTAGAGGAGCACTATTGCCACAAAGTTCCGAAAAGAGGACACCAGATGCGAATTCACTATAAAAGTAGAGGACCTTGTTCTTGTCGCGCAATATCGCCGACAACGCGCAATATCGCCGACAGTGCGCACTTTGAAATCTCCTTACCGGACTTGTCCGCAAGCGAAAATATCCGCGGCGAAATTATGGCCAAATTTATGCTGAAAATTCGGCACAAATCAATTGCTAAAGATAGCAGCGATGTCCTCACGGACGTGAAGGAGGTGAAGTGAATATGTCAAGGAGATGTGCATTGATATAAGTGCGAACATCAATATATTGAATCTTCATACAGCCGAGTTTCTGATTTGATGACCGAATTGAATAGGAGTATTTGTGTAACTAAGCAATCAAGTGGATGGTTTCCACTCAAAATTGCGATTCCCTTTCCAAAGGTATTTTCACTTGTTAATGAAAAATTCCACCAAATCCATCGATTGAAACACTCAGCACTGGATTTAACGAGGACGTGCAACGCCTTTGAAAACCGTTTTGAAATTATATTTACATTGTATTTAACAAAAATTTAAACAGTCCTTCTTGTTGAAACAATTGAGGTTATTTATCAATATTGATTTTCAACATAGAAATCCTTGCCGCTAGCGATTCGGTCAATTATTTAAATCCTCTACAGTGTTTGAAAAAGGGTTTGGAAAAGGGTCTTCGGCGAGGAATTAAAATTAAACACAAAAATTCGTCGGCAATGATTGTTTGTTGAAAATTGATGTTGACCAATAACATCACTAGTATGTATTAATAAGAATATTTGATCAGAGGACGAGGAAATCAATAGAAAACCCTTCTTTTCGCAGGAAAATTGAGTAGGTGAAGAGCTTCAATCGTAGAATTACCTCCGTCGAGATTGGCTATTGAAGAGAACGGAGTTCAAGGGCTAATCAATGACTTGGCAGTAAACATGGCGATTTATTAGTGACAGAGTCGGCGATAAAAATGAGCGGTTTTCACTCCATTTTAATCCACGCAGCAACTGGTGGCGTGAACAATAATCCGTGTAGGGTGTCCGGGTATAGTATATATCGACAGATTTCTATTGTTCAATGAAGTCCTGTATTTAATGTTCTGAATCCCGCTATCATTGCAAAGAGACCGGCGCAGCTGCAGCTGATGAGGTAATGACCGCCAGTGGATCATTGAGGCATCGCTGATTAATGTTAACGAAGTAAAAATATAAACGGTTTCAACTTGATAGTCAGTTTCGAAAAGTTTAAAGTTTACGATGGAAGTCACATAATTCAAAAGGTGGTGTTGACACATTATCAACAAAGAGAATACGCTATAATTTGAAAAATATCAATGACCACTCCCGATAAAATGAAGAAGTGGAAATTCTCTTGCAAACAACTTGTGCATACGGTCGAAGCTTGCGGATTCTGAGCAAATAAGGAGAGAAATTTCCTTGGAAATTAACGGGGTCTCTAAGAATCAAAAGTGATTGAAACTAATAACGCTGGCACCATACGGTACCGGTAAGCTTTCTGGATTGAAAAAGTGACAAATAATGGGCAAAAATAATCTCTATTTAATCCTTAATTACGAGCTGTAGTCTTCCTTTCAAGTATTCATAGATCGCTATAGGAAAAGTCATTAGCCTAAAAAACATTCTCAAGTCAATAGCAGAAATGTCACCGACTGAATTAATATTTGCTTGGCTCTCCGTTCTCTCGTTATCCTCAGTCGGAAATTTAAGAATCGTCAATTTCGATAGAGAGGCGAGAGAGGACGTTTTGGCGGCGAGTCAGGCCGGAGAAGCCGGGAGAGCACTAGGCGTCTCTCTCGGGGTCCGTTTAGAGGGCTCGACGGAGTTAAGTGGAAGCTCCCAAGATGATATGGCGGGCGTCCCGGATGTCGGCCAAGAGGAGAATGGAGCCGGGATGCTGGGAAACGCCGTACCAACGGATAGAGCCGTCTCGGAACAACGCAGCCCCAGGGGTGGTGATGAAGATTACACCCCTGGTCTGGATGGAGATGAGTCCCCGACCTCCCTGGTGGTGGTGACAGAGGAAGATTACGATTACGACGTCGAAGAGTCGCTGAAGACTTTTAATTGGACGGAGCTGTTGCCGGCCCTGGTCGTCTACTCGCTCACTTTCGTCTTCGGCGTGGCCGGAAATTTCCTGATCATAGTGGCGACCACCTCGTGTTGCACGAGCGGGCGGAGGCCCTGGGCCGCCCCTCTCGGACCCTTGAGCAGTTGTTGCTGCCGCTCCTGGTGCTGCTCCCGCACCTCCGCATCGGCGGTCACCTCCTCCTCCGCATCTTCGCCTTCCGCGCGACTCCAGACGCCCTCGCCCACCAACGTCTTCCTCGCATCACTCGCCTCCGCCGATCTCCTCCTCATCCTCATCTGCATTCCCGTCAAGGTGAGCTATCTATTTATCTATCCATCTAACTATCTATCTATCTATCTATCTATCCATCAGTCTTAATCTTGCATATCGACACTGGATCGTTCCATGCTACGATATATATCCACAGTTCTATCGATATGGGTTTTCGCAGCCATTTCCTTCACACACGTTAATGTGATTGCTCCGAGCATTTTCTCTAGCCATAGCAAATGAATTAGGAAATCGGCGAATATGCGACGCATTTCATCATTTCGAATACCAATCCAGAAAAAAACGATAACAGTGTCAAATGGATGACAAGTGTTGAATGGTTTCCTCATGGAAAATAGACTAAAATAAGCTTATCATTGATGGACTAGTTCACGTTGCGAGGACCGGATTCGAAGGAAGAATACCATGGAAATTTAACGACCTTGTCTGTACACATAAATGCGGACCGCCGCAGTGTGCGAGTGGCAGCGGGTATTAAGACACCAGCCATGTGCAGGAGAAGGTTACTACAGGGAAGTGGAATGGTGAAGCGGATTTTGAGAGGGTTTTGAGTGGGGCTCATGCCTTCATTATTGGTCAATTATTGTGCAAGGAAATAGCGAACTTAAAGTCACGAAAGAATAATGAAATGAATTTGTTTACGAAATGTGTCCATCTTATTTTATCGCTTCTAGAGATGCAGCGCGAGATCTGAATGAAATTCTCTATATCACACTGGAGTCTCTAGCAGCTCCCAACCTGAATTCCTCACATAGCTTGGAAACACTACGGGCGGATTGCTCGAAAGTCGTTCACCCGTTGTCGTGTAGCAGGCTGCGAGTAAACCGGGAAAAAGTCTTGCTTGAGCGCTTTTTTGGCAAAACGGTGTTGAGACATTGGCTTTTTTCACGTCGCATTACTCATAGTTGAACAAGACATACTTATAACCCAATAGAGGTGGTTAAGAGCCGACTAGTAAAAAAATGGGCGACGGTAGCTCAGCCAACTCGTAGTTTGAGGAGGAGACCTTTATTATAAAAAAGAAAAAGGTCTGGGATAGATTGACCTCATCATTATCATTGGTCGTTCAATCCTAAAATTAATTGACTGCCGCCCTCCACCCTTCCCTATCTAATGTTTGTTCCCTTACCTCCTGGTATCTCTTCCTATGTATTTCCCCCTTTATTTGGTCCATGAACTTATTCCTGGATCTTCCTCTGGTGACTTTTCCCTCTTTTTTGCCTTCAAATATGTTCTCCACAAATCCACTGTGTCTCAGAGTGTGTCCAATCCATCTGCTGGTTGTTTTTTTTCTACGTGGTGTTCCGTAGAGTCCTTTCCTCTTCTACTCTGCTGTAAATTTCATCATTTCTTATTTTTTTTTCGTCCATTTTATCTTCAGCATCCTCCTCCAGCACCGGGTTTCAAAGGCTTCTAGTCTATTCCGGTCAGCTGACCAGTTTAAACTCAAATATGTAATATTATGAAAGTAATGCATGCAAAGATTAAGGGCTATGGAGGTAAAAATGACAATTTGATGTACCCGTAATAACATAAACATTGAAATGCATGGGAAAGAATGAGAGGTAAGTTGAGTTTAGCGCAGTTTTCTACGAATCCTGCCGAATTGAAACCCAACGACGCAGCATAAAGATAAATGATATGTGAATACAAATTAGTGGTTTTGCACATTTACAGTGTGCATGAGTGATAAGTGTGATGTGTTGTTCCCATTTTAGAAAGCACGAGCGAGGAAGGTTCTATCTTCCATAATTGACAAAATAGGGTGAGAATTTTTCTCCAATGGCCGTAACTATTGGCACCACTAATTAAAAGATAGAAAAGAAAATATTTACTGTGGTGACTCGACGGTAGCGTCAGTGACCCACCACAGCCTCTCAACCAGAATACCCTTTTGAAGGTTTACGGGAACGTTAATTCCTTGCCAGTGACCATTCACAGACACACACACACTCAACCCAATTGGGGTCCGTCACAGGGCTTTAGAGACCCCGTTAAGGATGCCTGAGTTATGATCAAAAACACACAGAGAAATCACTCATTTAAGCACTCACAAAGTTCCTTCCACAAAACCCCTTCATTTGTATGCCATGTATTACATTTATATGCATCTTATATGACTGCTATTTACTTTCACGCAAAGTTTCGAGATAAAGGGGTCACAAGTCTGTTTACGCAATTACAGTGTGCATGAGTGATAAGTACCCTGCCACTGCCTCTTTATTTGGTCCATGAACTTATTCCTAGATCTTCTTCTGGTGACTTTCCCCTCTATTTTGCCTTCAATTATGTTCTCCACAAATCCACTGTCTCTCGGAGTGTGTCCAATCCATCTGCTGGTTGTTCTTTTCTACGTGGTGTTCCATATAGTCCTTTCCTCTTCTACTATACTGTAAATTTCATCATTTCTTATTTTTTTCGTCCATTTCATCTTCAGCATCCTCCTCCAGCACCAGGTTTCAAAGGCTTCTAGTCTATTCTGGTCAGCATTACGTTACATTCCGAGACTAAAGAAAAAGCTTAATCGGTTCGTATTGTACCCAGTGGAACCCCAACCATTGCTCTTAAGCTCTAGGACTTTAATTATGTTTTATAGATATAATACACAAACTTCGGCATTACTATTCATAATGAAAGAGGTAACCTGATCCAATTCCGAGCTATTTTTTAAGTCCATACAGGTTTCAATAACGTGAGGATTCAGATAGCGTAACCTCTTTAATGCTGAAATACTCTGAGATTTTATCAGTTGGCAAACTTCTCCGTAGTAACCGATATTCTACGCCTACCAATGGCTCCAAAGTATAAGAATCAATGTAACGTGTTAAACGTAGAGATTATGTGAAAGTAGTGTACGTCAAATTTAGAGGATGGGGTAGAAAAACCCCGACCTAAATCTCACTGAAATCTCCTTTTTATCCACTTTCAAAACAGCTTTTTATTGCCTTAAAAATCGCTCTGCATATTGTTAGCTTCATCCGCACACATTCTTTCCTTGCTCTCTGTCACAATAATTTTGCATCCATTCCTTTTCTTTCTGTAAATCTCACATGCCTTAGTACGCTCTTCCTCAGATTTGGCAGCAATCATATCCTTGTGCGCCTCTTTCTTTTCGCTGACTGCAATTTTCACTTCTTCATTCCACCAAGCATCACCTTACATTCTTCCTACCACTCCGTTCCCACATACACTTTCAGCACATTCTACAATCACTCATTTTAAACACTCCCACGCATTATTCACATTCTCGTTTCTGAAATACTCGTCCCATTCTATCAGATTCAAGGATATAGCACCCTCAAGCATGCAACCACACTGCATTCTTACCCGACTCTCCAGCAACCTCTCCACTTTTACTCTCAACTGCTTACGCGCAACATTCTTCCTTGGTACCCTCTTCCTGCCCAGATTCACTTTGGAGAGTACCAAATAGTGGCCTGTTCCACATTCAGCACCCCTCATCACTCGCGTGTCCCACACTTACTCTCTCAATCTCTCATCATACACAACGAAATCAATCATGCTTTTACAATCGCCCCCTTTCCAAGTATACATATGTATTCTCTTATGTTTAAACCATGTATTCGACAGAAACAATCCTTTTTCCAAGCACACACTCACCAAGTTTTCACCATTATCATTCACTCGGGGGACACCAAAAGGCCCAACCACTCTCTCAGATGCATCCCGCCTTACACCAACCCACCCATTCATGTCACCTACTAAAATTATTCTCTCACCAGGATCACAATCATTCAAAATCTCTCTCAGTTTTTCCCAAAACTCATCTTTTACACTGTCACTCTCTTCATCCACTGGTGCATAGCACGCCACAATCACAACTCTCCTAATACCTACTTTCATGCGAACCCAGAGCAATCTAGGGGATACCAACTCGTACTTCCTTACTAGCAACTTAAGTATCACATTAAGAATGAGTCCTACACCTTGACTGCCGTGTACATTATCTTCAACTCCTGACCACAGGGCCAGACCACCGCCGTTTACAGACTTCGTTGATGTATTTAGCATCACCATGACTAAGGGAACACTTTGTCATTTTTTCCTGTTTTTCAATGTAGAAAATCACAAGCATTCTCTTTAATATGAATACTATTAACTGCTCTCTGGAACGCCGTGATAGGAGATGGAAAAGAAGGAAATGGTGTAGAATATTTTTGATAGGCCAAAAAAAATGCCAAGGAAGAAAGACTGGTCGAGTTCTGCAATGAGAAGAATATGGTGGTAGCTAACACTCTCTTCTAAGACCATCCGCGTAGCATATACACATGTGAGATGCCAGGTGAAATTGCCAGATTGAAACTATACAATTGTCAGAATCGGATACAAAACCCAAGAAAATCGGAGTAAGATCTATCCCGGGGGGGATATAAAGAGTAACCACAACCTAGTAGCCATGGACAACCACCTTCAATACAATAAAATCAAGAATATAAAACGCGAACCAAGGTGGGACGCGATGGTACTGGCCGAAGAAGGAAATAGAGAAAGATTCGCCGTAGCCGTCGAATGGAAAATATAAAATGAGGCAGAAATGGGCTTTGAAGAAAAATGGGATGAGCTGAAGAGGAAAATCGCAGAAGTAGCAGAGGAGCAACTGGTGAGTAAGACGGCCAACACGAAGGACCCGTGGATAACGACGGAGATTAGGAAACTAATAGAAGAAAGAAGAAAATAAAAGAACTCCCGAAACGAAGGAGAAGCAATCTTCTACGAGAAGCAAAGGAAATAAATCAATAGAGAATGCAAGAAGGATAGGGTAGATTGGATCGAAAGCTACTGCGAGAAAGTCAACGAAAACATGAAGAAAGAAAACACTGAAACAACATATAAGCTTGTAAAGAAACACTTCGGAGAGAGGAAAACAAGAAGCAACAACATCAGAGATGCGAATGGAAATATATTGATAGAGGATGAAGAAATTGGGAATAGATGGAAGCAATACATCGAAGAACTCTACTAAGGGCCGACACCGCTCGAAGAAAACTAAAAGAATAACGAAAGCGAGGTCGACGAGGAAGATCGGGGCCCACTCATACTGAGGTGTGAATTCCATAGAGCAGTAATAGACCTCAAGAAAAACAAAAAAAACCTGGAGCAGACAACATCAACGGAGAAATCATCAAAAGCGATCGGAAGTAAAGCTAAGTATAACCTGTACGAGATAATCAGAAATAGCTACGAAAGTGGAACACTTCCAGAGGATTTTCATAGAAGCGTAATTATAGCGATATCGAAGAAGACAAGAACTGAGAGATGTGAGGAGAACCGATCCTTGAGTCTAGTGTCACATGCATCTAAAACACACGAATAATAATCCGAGGGCTAGTAAGAAAAATTAAACACGGCCTCTGGGAAAACCAGTTTGGATTTAGGAAGAACAGGGGTACCTGGGAGACCATACTCTGCCTGAGAGTAATGGTAGAGAAAACAATACATTCGAACAAGTCATGGTATGTCGCAGTCATGTACCAAGAGTAAGCCTTCGATAATGTTGTGTGGAGCAAAATATTCAGACTGCTGG
Source organism: Ceriagrion tenellum (assembly GCA_963169105.1). Classification (NCBI taxonomy): domain Eukaryota; kingdom Metazoa; phylum Arthropoda; class Insecta; order Odonata; family Coenagrionidae; genus Ceriagrion; species Ceriagrion tenellum. Next base: position 28,241,669 of record OY720641.1, read on the forward strand.
AAAAACTCGGAGGATTACGACGACAGAAGAATTTCTACCAACTTTTCAGGAAGCAAGTCGTTACAATTTATTTTTTAAATTTATTTATTTAAAGAAAATTGTTCACATACAGCAATAGCGCCAATTTATAGTAAACATATAACAAAAAACAAGAAAGAGGACAAAAACACAATAACAGCATAAAAATAAGCAACGAGAGCCCAACATGGGAAGAGGAAATATTTAATTTGTTGACAGGTGGGATATCGCTTGGGTGGTGAAATAATTGCATGGTAAATAAAAAGGATCGATAGTGTGGGGGAGTGAATTTAGAAGGGATGGGAGGCGAAATAAAGGTGAGCGCTTGGTGAGAGATATCCTAGGAATAGGCAGATGGAGTAGAGTATGGGTGCGGGTGGATCGAGTTGGTATCCTGAAGTTGAAGAGAGAAAGCAGTTCAGGGCAATCAATGGTCGAGTTAAGGGTATTGTGGAGGAGTTTAAAATCCATTTTAAGTCTGTGGTTTTCGAGGTTAGAAATGGAAAGAGAGGACAGCACAGCGTTTGAGGACATATTACGGAAATGTGGGACTCTGTGCTTGACTATTTTGGCAATGAAGTGAGAGATGCAATCGAGGGATTTTAGATTTGTTGGGGCTGACATAGACCAAATTGGGGAACAATATGATACTATGGGAAGGACAATTGTTGAGTAGTAGGAATGGAGTGCTATTGGATCTTTAATTTCTGTGAAGCGGTAAAGAAGGCCTAATAGGGACATCGCTTTATTTTTTACAATTTGAATGTGGTCGGAGTAGTTTAGCTTTTGATCGGTTAAAACGCCTAGGTCTTTCATGGTTGTCACTTTGTTTAAGGGAGTTGAGTTAATTGTGTAGTTGAAAGTCAGGGGTTTTGTTTTCAGAGCAAGAGTCATGATGCTGCATTTTCCAGGGTTTAGGTTAAGTTTCCAGGTATCACACCACAGGGAAGTTTGATTGATTGATTGATCAGGGAAGGCAAGTTGAAGTTGAATACAGTCAGAAGTATTACTAATTTGCCTGTAAATCTTGCAATCATCAGCATAGAGAAGGCAATAAACTTGGGAGGAAAGGAGCTGAGAAGAAATATCATTAATGAATAAATTAAAATGCCAGGTGAAATTGCCAGATTGAAACTATATAATTGTCAGAATCGGATACAAAACCCAAGAGAAGAGGAGAAAGAGCTATCCCGCGGCGGATATAAAGAGTAACCACAACCTAGTAGCCATGGACAACCATCTCCGGTGGCGGTGGGGTAAAGTCCTCGCCAGCTAAACTGAGGGTCGCGGGTTCGAGTCCCGCCTGGGTGGCTTTCACCACCCAGGGCATGGATGTATGTCAAATTCTGTTGTTCCGGTCCCTGGAAAACCTGATGACAGGCTTAGCAGCCTATCGGGATTCCAGGGACATGCGGACCAACAGAATCGTCCGGCAAGCAAAAAAATGAGAGACGGAAGTCACATAGAAGCTGACATTAACAAAGAAGTAACACAAAGACAGTCAGGCAAAGATGAAACTTCTCACGAGCACTGCTCAGCATGTATTTGGAGGAGGCCATAAGAGAAGCACACGAAAAAGGACTGAGCAGAATAAAGATTAATGGAGAAGAAATAAATACGATCCACTTCGCAGATGACATCGCATTCATTGCTGGAAATCGTGATGATCTTCACAGGTCACTAAACGTAATAGACCAAGTTCTCCAAGAATACAACGTGACAATAAGTAAGACGAAGTCCAAAATCCTAGTATGCGGAAGAGAGAAGCTTAATGTTGAAGTCACCTTGAGAAGGGAGGGATTAGAGGAAGTGGATTCCTTCACCTATCTCGGAAGTACCATCACGTAGGGACGGAAGAAGTACAACGGACATCAAACGCGAATCGCCCAAGCTAAGAAGGCGTTCATGGGAAAAAGACTGCAGTGTTAAAAGAAGATAGGACTACTAACTAGGAAAACATTATGTGAAAACATTCGTGAGGAGCGTAGCACTCCGTGGATCGGAATCATGGACCATTGTAAAATCACATCGCAACAGGCTAGAAGCCTTCGAAACCAGGTGTTACAATGCAAATGAGAGACGAAAATCACATAGAAGACAACATTAACAAAGAAGTAAGACAAATAAAATAAGGTAAAGATGCAACCTCGTTGGGGGTCGATAAGAACGATGAAGTTCACAGAAGAGTAGAAGAGGAAAGGACCATACGGAATACCATAAATAAAGAAAAACAAGATGGATTGGATGATGGATAAAGCAGCTGCAGAAAGCCAGAAGAAAAAGTAACGTTAATCGTGCAAAAATATAGTGTATGAGACTGAAATTCTCTTGAAAAAAGATGTTCTTCAACGTAATAATGAGCACGATTTTAACTGTGAATACGTTCAGCTTCCCTCGATTAAAATTTTCTTTGATGTATTTTTTGATGGTAAAGCTTAATGCATTTGGATATTGTATAATAACTCGTTGCATTTTCAATTTATTCTTTTCATTTGAAAGGTATTCGGTTATTTTATTTTTCCTGACTAGAGCATACAAAGGAAGCGTATATCTCTAGTCATGTAGAAATTCTAGCTAGAATATTTTCTCATTTCTGCCATGCATAGTTCTATCTATTTATGGTGTCTTTCTGAAATCAATAGTATATTCGATTTCACGCCACTCTTAGCCAAGTTCCACAGATTTGCTGCCCGGATGATCCTTAATCCCGACCCTTTCCTCAGGGCAAAGGACGCCTCAAGATAGTTTCTCGAGTACCCTGGTTTATAATTCCCTTCTCCGTAATCGCCGGCAGAAAAGGTGTGTTAAAATGCAAACCGCGATTGTATTCGAACGCCGAGGGAAACAGAAATCCCACACCCCCTTAATCACAGACATAAATTCCCTCTTCCGTGGGCCACAATAGCATTTTACGGAACACTGGTTAATTTAATTTCACCTTTCGTGGAAGAAATGTGGTAATGGATACCATATTCGAATTTATTAATTTAATTAAAGACCTCAACAAATTAGAAGTAATTGTTGTAATATTAATGGTAAAAAGTGTTTTACATGACTTAAATATAAGATAATTATAAGAATACAACTTTACCAGTCATCAACTTAATAATTATTTCCATACCCCAATGTAAATAATGTCTATTTTAGCGCCGTTTATTAAAACGATTCTGTAAAATTTAGTCGTGAAATATTGATTTACTTCTTAAAAGAGTTGAAACAACATGTAAACTCTACGTAATGAAATTTCCATTGATTTTTGGGCGCTAAAAATACCTCATTAAAAAAATAAATTCTCTCTGTATTATGGTGTAATTGGGCCATTTCTTTGCAACTATCTCAAAAAACAAATGAAAGTATCTAATTTTTTATGCCTTTGGATAGGTTAAGTGTATTTCTTTAAACGCTGAGGTCAAATGCGTTACATTTCTGCATTAAATGATGTCTTGCTTACACTACATGAAAACACTTTTCCAGAATATTCGCTTCTCCTAAACTTTTGCTTGAATCATTATCCACACCATTGTAGGGGCTCGAAGGATTTTACATCGATACAATGCAAAGTTCCGATATAAAGTCAATGCAGTTCCACTATGAAGTCACTGTCGGCATAGAGTAAAGATACTGTCGGTGAATTGGCATAAAATGGAAATTCTTATCACGGGGATAACTGCAGTATAGAAGAATGAGCAACTTCCACTGTGATAGTATTTAATACGCCCAGTTTCACTTTTTACAGCATCTTTAGATCACCGGTCGTAATAAATATTATCACAGTGGAAGTTTCTCTTTTTCCATACTGCAGTCATTTCCCGTTTCCACTATATCAGGCCCGAAATATCAAGGGGAGACATTTTATCAACATGCTATAATTAAATACACCAAAGTGAGAAACTATTTGTGCTAGTATCGAATAAAATATCGCTTGGAACAATCAACAGTAATATTATTTCGGGCCATTTTTTCGATATTCAATGTCAGTATCATATAATGTCCTCGATAATAGTATGTATGTCAAAACTATAATCAGAAATGATTAATCGATATGGGATGAACAAAGCGAGATTTTATTTGACGTGTCGTGTCCGCAAACATAAGCCTTACACTTAAACTTGCATTTGTATTAATGCAATTATTTTCCAATCATTTTCGATTTATGTGTACAAAGGACTGAGATACAACAGTTATACCGGAAACAAGCACGACATGTTGTCTGTATAGCGTACGTAGCTATAATGAGCATTAGAAGAAGTAAATCGATCGAATTTGATAAAAAATTCGTTTATTGATTTTGATATTTAATGTTATTTTAATATTTAAACGGGATGTTCGTCAACCGAAAATGAAGTTGAATAGGATTAGTTAATGGTCACCGTCAATTTGGTCTACTTGAAATGAGGAAAAAAGACCAATTATTGTTGGGTGGCAATGACTGTACGGATTACCCTCACTAATTCACTGGTCGAAAACTTAGTGAAAGGTCTTTATGGCGGCTGTTATGGTCTCTTGACCGTACGCAGGAAAAACGACAATTTCAACCTATCCGCTAACAAAATGATTCACTGTTCTCTCGAGCGTACAATTTCCCAAAGGAAGGGAGGCTGGCTTACTCCAGTTACACGCCCTTGCCACTTCAAGGTCATCGTAGGACAGAGTTGGTTGCCACGAGAACTGCCACTGCGGGAAACAAGGAAGACTTTGTAAGGGAAACTCCCCTTGGAGACACTCGAAGGCCTATAATAAGACGGGAGATGAGAGCGCTCTCTCACTCAGAAACGTTTCTCGTTTCATTTACCAATGCTTCAAGAGGGTTTCAGGCAGCTTCCTGAGAAGACAGAGGACTATATGAAGCAGATTGATAAAGAAAGAAAGTCTTTGTTCGCTTTTGGAGCTTAATTACATGAATTTAAATAGTAAAGCCCTCCGTGATCGATGTAAGGAGTCTCAAGCGTGTGAAACGAGCAGCGGAGAGAATGGATTGAACTTAGAAAACTGGGTTCTTCACCAACCTGCGTGATATGCGGCATTTTTTTAAACTAGCAAAATGGCTAGAGAAACAAGGTGAGACGTTGACGAAAAACCAAAAAAAAGTAATAAGTAAAATAAATAATTACACAAATTGACGCATGGTTTTTATTATTCATGGAAAAAATCTGTGACTACGATATATGTTACACATAATATCTAAATGATAAATGTTTCTTTAAATACAACTTGCTTAAGTGAATCAGACAGAGCTGCATTGTGAGCATTTTCCCTTGTGGTACGTATAGTTTGAAAAATGCATTCGTCCACGCAATGAATCACTTATAGTGGAGAAAAAATTTGAGCAAAGTGAGTATCAGCGAGCTTGTTTGCCCCATCTATTGGTGCACATCTGAGCCACATGTGAAAACAGTGTGAAGTTGAGACGACAATTGCAGTAAAGTAGCCGCTCAGAGATCAGTGGTGCCGTGCGGTGGCGAACCATTAAAAGCTATTTTTGAATGGATTCTAATCAATTCGCCACTAAACAATCTTACCGCTTGCGTATGCGTTGAGGCTTTAACAAGCGCAATTGGAGCCCATGCATTCCAGAGCTGCGAGAGAGTCTAAGGAAGCAAATCATTTATTCCTCCATTTTGCAAGAGAGTTATGGAGGCGGACATTGCGGTGCCAAATGGTGCTGCGACAACCATTAAGAGGGATTCCGCTTTATCGTTTTTTCAATTCCCCAAAAATTCTCTGAGGTGGAAAAATTTTAATATTTCAATTCTTTGCTATTAACAGTGAATAATTGTTGAGTAGTGATTCGATCGAATGGGTCTCAAACTTCAATCTGATACCTGCCAGATATTTATTTCTTAACGAGCTACAAGTGGCGGGTAATGAACTTTCGTTGGAAAGATTTGAACGGCTAGTCTCTTCAGTATTTGCATAACAACTGCGTTGTTTGCGCAGATCATTTTGAGGAAACTCAGTTTATTAATTTTTCAAAGAAAGCATTAGTCTAAAAAGAATTTCCAACAGTATTCCGCGTTTTAATACATTAAAATCGATTATAAAGAGATGACATCAAATGCCCACACACTTGAGTATCGCTATTTCGAATACAATTTCAATTTATCTCGCACGTATGCCGCAGGAAGCACTCCAAATGAGCGAGATTTTCTTTACATACCACTGAGTGAATTTCAGAACTGAAACACTCGTGAGGGAAGTCTAGAGCTCAGAAAGTTGCAACCGGATTATTTGTCCAAACATTGCATTTAACAAATGATGAGGTGCGAAGTCACTCGCACGGGTGCATACACACAAGGGTTGAAATCCGCTATGAAAAAGCCATTTGACTTGACCGGGATCCGAACCCGGATCTCCCGTTCGCCTTCTTACCATTCTCGAAATTCGCCTTGGTGGTGTAACTGGCTAACACAACTGACCGGCAATTGGGAGATCCGGGTTCGAATCCCGGTCAAGTCAAATGATTTTTTCATAGCAAATTTCAACCCTGGCGAATTATTTGTGTTGAAATAAATGAAATAACGGCTGAAAGAAGCTCTTAAAAAAGGCTTAGGACGAAATTCGTTCGCTAAGGTAGAATATTTAAGGTAGTTATAGCGAAATGTCATTTTACTTAGAGATCAATGAATTTGGTCTCATTTAGAAGAAAAACATATCACCTATCCAAAGACACAAAAAATTCTACCCCTTGCCACATTACTTTCGGAGATATTTGCCAAAAAAATTCCAGCCCTTTTACAATGAAAATGGTACATGTATGCACTCCAGAGATACACACAAAATGAGGTATTTCTAACAATTAGATGTCGTAAAAAACTAACAGCGTGTAGTTTGTATTTTTTCTCAGCTAGTTTGAAAATTAATCATACTGTCACTACAGTAATTTCTTCGTGAGCACAAAAAACCTTCCTTTTGAAGGAGTTTCAAACGCACCGTAAGACAAAAATGAGTCAAGTGAAAGACTTATTTAGATATTTTCATTTAATTGATTTCAATTTCTGTCATATAACACTATATTATTGCTCCATTAATAATACAATATTTAATTGATGTGTCCTACAGCTGGTGAAATTAAAACGTGTAATTAGAATATGGTCTCTATTGTGACTAGGGAACTATCTCGCTGGGACTACGTTAAATTACGAGGGTGAAGAAAAATGAGAGTAGCCGGCAGATGTATCAGGAAATCACAAGTCAGTTCCAGGGTCGCCTAAGATAAAACTAACTTTTAAAATACCATGAAGAGGTACTTCAATGAAACCCACATTGAGTGAGCGCTAAAAGAAGGACAACATTCAATGTACAAATGATACCAAATTCTTTGCACAAAGCAAGTTTTACAAATGCCCTCTAGGATTCAGCTTCCTGTCAGACCATTTCTCATTTCTCTCCATCCGTACGCTACAGCTTTATAAAGAAGAAAACAGTATAACCTGTGGGTCGGACGACAAAGTGCTCTTTTTATTGTGAGCAAAATCTAAGTATTTATGCAGTTATAAACTTTGAGATATCTATGGTTTCAATGTCTAAAGCCTGAATCATACAATACTTGACCTTGTACAAGTCCAAGGATACTAGGACTTGTGCAAGGTCAAGTATTGTGTGATGCAGACCAAGCATACTGGAAATCCTGCATGATCGCTAGCATACTAGCTGGTATCCTTGCTTTCGTAATTGGTGCGGTACTAGTTTAATAATTGCTCCTAGTAGGACCTAGTAGCCACCGACCAACCACCTTTGCTCTTTGCAGTGCGGTCGTCAATTTTTGATGTCAGCGCCTCCATTGTCCCTCGTGACAATTACAATTTCCCGCGATTCAATAAGCAACTCAAACCTCACAACAATACACAATGGCTTGGGTACCTGAGGCAATTGAGGTTTCAATCGATAATTAACATTTTTGAAGCATTCTTGCCCATACTTCTGTTATTACGGCTTCTTCGTTCGAAATCATCCATTTCGCTCGTCAAACGCCTTCCGCGACTGTACTAGATCAAAGATCTACTAAACAGACCTTGTGAAAGTTCAAGTATTGTGTGATTCAGGCTTAAAATGAGGTTTTTATCGCACAACCAAAATGTTGATCACAATTGTGGCTTTGAGGATATGGGTTTCTTTTACGGACAAATAGAATTGCTTTCTCTGCTCCAGTAATAATGATTTATGGCACATTTGTTAATTTATACAGCCTAGAGGGTACTTTTTTTCATCTGGTTCTTTTAAGTGCGCGAAAATACAGAAACTATTCCTTAATCTAGTTTAAATAGTCAGGGAAATGGGCCTGGTAGTAAATAACCTGTGTCACTGATCGATCAAGGCAGTGTGTGAAAAGCGTGGTAATAACGTTTATTTTCTTACTCATCTTGTTGAACGCAAAAATGTGCACCAAGTGGCATATGGAAAATCTGCAACTCAGTCGCTTGACTACGCTTCCTCCCACAATCGCCATCAAACAGAGATTATGCATTGTGACGCAATAGGGGTGAGGGGGAGGCTGTAGAGCATGATTGCGGCTGACCAGAAGATGGTCGTCATCATTTGTCGATCAATCCTAATATTGTTTGACTTTCAGCCCTTTGTTCCTTTCTCATCTAATGCAAGTTCCCTAGCTGCTCTCTGGTAGCTCTTTTTCAGTCGTTAGTTCTTTATTTTTTTCATGCATTTATTCCTGGGTCTTCTTTTCGGGACTTTTCCCTCCACTTTTCCTTCAGTTATATTTTTCACGAACCCATTGTGCCTCAGGGCTTGTATCCAATCAATCTGGTTCTTCTTTTTTGTTAATAGTGCCCCATAATATAGTCCTTTTCTCTTCTGTAGACTTCTTCATTTCTTATTCAATTTGTTGACTTGATCTTCAGCACCCTCCTTTAGCAGCAGGTTTCGAAGGTTTCTATTCTTTCCTACTCCGCTTCTCCAATGGTCCATGCTTCCGATCCGCAGAGATCCACGCTGAACATGGATTCTGAAGATTTAGACGATATTGTGTAGACACGAAACATCACTGATATATCACAAAATTGAGTATATTCCACGAGTATATTGTATACTACGACCTATGTTTAGCTTGTAACAGTATCATCAGATAAGTAAATCATGTGTCACACAGCGCCCACACCCATCATTTCCTAGCCTGGCGCCACCCGCAGTCTCTCCCGTCGGACGACATCCCGAAGGACCCTCAACAATGGTGGCTAGCCTTCTCCAGGAGAGAGAGGGAGTGAGAGGGGGAGAGGGAGAGAGAGAGAGAGTGAGACAGAAAGAGTTTTCCCATCCTCCCAATTCCAGGTTCTTCCAGCCAATCCCTTCCTCTCACCTGCTGACATCACGGGACACCAAAGCCAGAGAGACAAGTTGCCTCAGGAGAGGAGGCTTTGGTTCTTCCTTCTCGACGCTGGTCACAATGGGACACCAACGGACCCGAAGCACCGCAAGCAGCTACCACCACGATGAAGCCGCCGGGGTAAAGGAGAAGAAGATATGATAATGTTTTCTTCTTGTTTCGTTTTTGTTAACCCTAGCTATCTCCCCTTTCCACCCCGTTCACGATTGGCAATCATTCATCAAACCCTTCCACCGCTGCCCACCAAATCATTCCCTCTCTCTCTCCGTTCCCTCCCTCTCTCTCTCCACGCCTTACATCTCCCTGTATACATGATATACTTACCTGACGATACTGTAACAAGAAAAACCTAGGCTGTCAAAATATTGTACTCAATTTTGTCGTTTATCACTGGAATTTGCTCCATTTTTTCATTTATCTGTGCTCCACACAAATATTTTCACAACAAGTGTCTTTGTAGTCCTATCTTCTTTAAACACAGCAGATATCTTTTTACCATGGACGCTTTCTTAACTAGGACAACTCTTCGCTTGATGTCTGCTGTACTTCTTTTGTTCCACGTGATGGAACTTACGAGATAGGTGTAGGAATCCACTGGCTCTAGTTTCTTCCCTATCAGTGTGTCTTCTGAATGTTACTACGGTATTCTGCATCATATAACTTTTTGTCTCCGTCTTATATAGTTTCATGCCTAGACAACTTGATCCTTGGCTCAAATAGTAAAAAATTTTCACTGTTGCCGGCCAGTGAGGATCAACAATGAGTAGATATAGATTAGATGGAGATATGATGAGTCTTATGGCTCAACTGTGGGAAATTTATTCCACCAGTTAGCTCACTGTGGCTCCTTGATCCTTGGCTCAAATAGTAAAACATTTTCACTGTTGCCGGCCAGTGAGGATCAACAATGAGTAGATATAGATTAGATGGAGATATGATGAGTCTTATGGCTCAACTGTGGGAAATTTATTCCACCAGTTAGCTCACTGTGGCTCCTTGATCCTTGGCTCAAATAGTAAAACATTTTCACTGTTGCCGGCCAGTGAGGATCAACAATGAGTAGATATAGATTAGATGGAGATATGATGAGTCTTATGGCTCAACTGTGGGAAATTTATTTCACCAGTTAGCTCACTGTGACGTTAAAATACGCAAGATATGTAAGAATATGATGAGTTTCAACTAGAGATGATTGATTCCCATTTAAGCAAAAATGATTTTTAAGATATGTACGTCTTAGGAGTCAAGGCGGTCATTGGCGATTTTCAATCAATTTACGTTTCTTCCACGGTGGATGAAATAATTACTTGCTATATCAAAAAGCAAGCTCTTAAGCTTGATATTAAGATCTTTGCATTTCAGAGGCCGGCGAAAACAGAATTTGGCCAGGCGGAAAATCAGAGCTGATAAATATGTAGGAGCACTTCGACACCTGAGGGAGTGTTTTCGGCGCCCATAAAGAGTTTATGTATAAAGCGTCTGCTTATAAAGGGCGCGAACAATTTACGGGTCATTGGAAATCCACGACTGCAGCCCAAAGGGAAAACAAAGGTAAATCAATGGTTGTTCCACATCGGATGGTGGCTGAATATGCCACACCTTGGTATCGGATACTCGTGAGATTAGGCGAATAATGAAGGTAGAATTGCCAAAGAAAGGCTGCGAGGCACGAGTTGGACTGACACAGGTGAAAGAATAACGTTTAATGAAATGCTAAAAGTTTAAGGATGGAACTCACTCGAAAAGATAAGTAAACTAAACGGACTCGGTGCAGGTGTTTCGGCTCACGCCGCAGGATTACAACTTCCGCCCTGGTTTGCAAGCTCTCGCTTATACCCGGGGTAAGGAAGAGGTGGGAGGAAGGGATGGGAAGGGAAGGTTAGCAAAACCACAACACCTTCGAGGCCGACACCAATGAGGCGGATTGAGGTCAAAAGGACCCCAAGGGCCTCCGCCTCCCCGAAGTGCTCGTATTAGTTTGGTTACCCCAAACAACTGAGACGAGTGACCGTCGGTCTCGCTTTCGCGAAAGACCTACCGCACATCTTTGTGGACCGAGAGAGCCCGTTGCCCAATTATTTGGGATTAGGTATCTCCCTGGTTCCCTTTCCGGGTTGACGCCGTGCGGTCTGCCGAAGTACGCCCTCGAGTCGGGGACCACCGGACCCATGGAGGGTCAATTCGGACCAATTCTGGTCAAAGCGTGGGAGCATCCCTTCTCTCAGTAGTTCTCGTCAACCCCTGACTCGGTGCAGTTGTCTCGGGTGATGAAGTAAAATATTAGAAGAGGAAATGGCGAGGGAGGGCGAATCATTGCAGCTGGAACGGTGGCCATTCATACAAATATTAAGCGCAGTCGTAGCTAAACCTATGTAGAAGCTGGGGAATTGTTGACAAATGAGGATATAGACAACATTATGAGAGATGCAAGAAAGTGAGGGGACGGACGGAAGATGAACGGCAAGGAATTTATCACGCAGAGGATGGGTGATGAAGATGCCACAGGTTTAGCGACAAGGGCGATTACGGGATCGCAGGGGATTAAGTGGTGGTGAAGATTGATTATGAAAGAGGTTTAGCGATTTTAAAGAGGGCGGAAAGGTTGGGAGGCGTATAAAGGTGAGAGAAGGACAAAGGGGGAAAATTTTGGAAGTAGTGAGGTTGTCAGAGAGGATGGGGTAGAGGTTTTTGATAACACGACGGATGGAGTGAACTCCAGGGAAATAGGTGGTACAGAGGGAGATTTGGTCACGATGACACTTACTAAGAGAGAGAGATTTAGAAGAAGAGAGTTGTTTAATGAAAAGTAAAGAAAACTTTGTAATTCCACATAAATATTAAATGTACGACCTAGGTTTCGACGTGGCACGTCATCATCTGGATGATGACGTGCCACACCAGATGATGACGTGCCACGTCGAAACCTAGGTCGTACATTAAATATTTATGTGGAATTACAAAGTTTTCTTTACTTTTCATTATGTTAAGTCGATTCCATGAAGTCACGCCCGAGACAACGAATTATATAAAGAGAGTTGTTGTCGATTTTTTTTCGGAAGGAGACGCTCAGGGTAGCCTCAACGAAGGCGGAATTGGTGGAGATTAGAGAGAAAAAGGTCAAGAGAGTCGGGGATGTTGCATAAGCGGAGACCACGGATAGAGAGAGAATAGGGGAGGGATCGCTTAGTATGGTAAGGGTGGCAGCTGTTAAAATGGAGATATTGTTGCTTGTTAGTAGGCTTGAGATGGACGAAGTATGAAATTTAAGGTTGCTAAGGGAGATGTCAACACCCAGAAAGGTGATGTTGGAAGCAGAGATATTAGAAGTGAAAGAGACAGAGGAGAAAGAGTGTAGGGAGGAGATGGATGAATTGAGGGAATCAAGGCCCTGTGGCCACAGAACGAAAATATCGTCAATGTAACGAAGCCAAAGAAGAGGTTTAGGAGAGCAAGAAGAGAGAAAAGATAGCTCAAAGGCACCCAGGAAGAGGTTAGCATAGGAGGGGCTGAAGCGACTGTCCATGGCGCAACCTTTAAATTGGATATAGAATTTGTTGTTGAAGGAGAAATATTTATTAGTAAGTATAAAATTAAAAAGGTCAAGAAGTCTCTCTACTACTGAAGAAGGGCTAAGACCCAAAACGTTTAAAGTTAGGCTATCTTTCTATTCTCATCTTCTTACTCCCCTGTAAGCTCTCTTTATTATTGTGTTTGTGACCAATTGGCGAAGTTTTCAATTTGTGTGCGTGTGTGCGCTTGGTGGTGGTGGTAATGCACTTGGTGCAAATTACCTTAACCGTCAATGCACCCTATTTAATGCTACTACTACTATTATGAGCTCAAAACTACATTATACGAGAGAACTCCTTCGCCGTATCCTGTTGGGCGTCAACCCGAGGATTACACCTGTTACAAAGTGTAGCAGATTCGCAAGGATAGAATCATTTATACGGGTATTGTTGATTAGACATGCAGTGATTCAGTCACGACTACATTCTAAGTCCGTGGTCACGACTAAAGAGTTAAAACAATAGCTATATAACATTTTTATAAATATTTATTTATTTGGTTTATAAATTCTGATATTGCTCATGAAATGCGTTAACCTACTGACAACCATCATTGAGATACGATTACATGCAGGTTACGCCACGAATATGTGTGTTTTGTGTGACAATCAATATAACTATGTATTGTAATTAAAATATTATTACCATAAATGACTTCTACTAAAATATTATTACACTATATGACTTCTACTAAAATAATATTACTATATATGACTACTGTAATATAAAGCCATAAAATTGACTGGCTGATTATTTCCTCCACACAAATTCTTGGGTATTTTTAATTGAGCTAATAGGTTGAGATTTTCTGGGGAGGTTCACAATTTTCATTCGAGTCGGGAGAGTATCGGAAATTTCGTTTCTTAGTCTTTAGTTTGAGCCCAGATAGGATTTAGGCCCGTATCGTAAGATCGTACTTGAAGTTTACCTTCACCTCCTAACTCTTCTTAAGGAGAGATTTCAGTTCGAGAGACAATCTCTCCTCCCATTAGGAGTCGAAGGTGAGCTATTGAGTGTTGAAGGTTAGCTAGTGAGGTTGTAGGTTACCATGGCCAATGCTTCTATTGGGAGGTCTGTTCCTAATTGTTTACAAATGGCTGCGGACTGGAAGTACCTGACGACCATCTCGATGATTTATTGTATGATATTTGCTACAATTTCCATGATTTTACACCTTTGCGGCACTTGAGAGATGGTTGAATGTGGTGGAATCAATTTCAGATGCATATTTTAGGACTGGGACCAGATTTTGCGTGTGACAATTACCGATATATGTATGCTAATGTTGTCGCTAGCGAAAAGCAATAGGCGTATGATATATACGCCACCGATTAGATGACAAGGACTGTGGTTTTTCCGCTACCAGCAGCTCTCAGGTAGGAAAAACTTTTTTCTCTTTCAATATTATCATGAATAATTAATAATGACAAGGATAAAATGTGACCTCTACGCTTTGTACGAATGTTATCCAACGCTAATGATGCCCACTAGTTGTTGAAATTATGCTTTTCTTATAATCTGACCCTGACAGTGTTTTGCGCTAAACCTCACGTAAATGTTTGATTTCTTGATGAAAATATGATTGATTCGCATGATTTCGAATGAAATAATTACGTCCTATCAATTATTCTGCAAAAGTGCTTACCAAATCGCGAGAACGAAACCCCTCATATAATTGATTTCCAGTAAAAGAAAGTTTCTATTAGCTAAATATAGTACCCAAAGTTCATTCTACGCAATGCATTGTTCATAGTATTTAAGTTTCAATGAGGTGATACTTACAAGATTATTTTCACGTATTAAATACATAGTTTTGTTGTTCACAGATTACCAGTGCTGACTAATAACAGTTGGCGATGTGCACTGAGGGGAGAAAATCACGGTGTTCGTGGTATGAAATCATGAATTGTCTTCATAAACATGTCAATGCATATATGTTCTATCATAATTTGCCTCTTTTGATTGAAATAACTCCTTGCCAATTTAAATTGGATCTACGAAGGCTGAAGTGATACCATATATAATTCATAGTTTTACATCTAACCTAATAATATATTCAAAAAGTTTATACTGCCTTTATTGCCACTACATGCTTAGCAAATGCAAATGGAATTGGCGCACGGAGAAAATAGCGGTAGCGAAATGGTAATATTTAAATATTCACGCTCTAACTTGAACATCTGTGATTTACTATTCCGAAAACACATATCTGTATTGACTGTATTAATTAATTAAACCTGAACATTCTTTTAAATTACTATTCACTATAAAGTTAAATTATGGGTCACAAATCTGGTTGTCATAACTTGCAGCATCACGTTTCCGCAATCAGATAGCATCGAAGCAGGCAAATTATTAACCGTACTATTGTACATAAAACAAAGTTCTTAAATAGCTATTGCTTAAAATGAAAGGGAAAGATATCGGGAAAAATGAAATTTTATTTGCAGAAATTAGGATTTTGTTGTCGAGTCACAGGTATAGAGATGTTCACAAACTTCAAAACAAGAACGGCACTCCAACAACAATTCAGTGAGAATACAATGCAAGGTAAATTAACTGGAGACTTCTCCGGAACTTATGGGAAGGAAATTCGGACGAAAGGAAATCCAAAGGACAAATCAATGAAGAACTGGGAACTGCCTTGATTTACAGTATCACCATAGAACTCTAGAAAGAGTCATATGAGAATAATCAGCGGTTTTAATATTTTTAATGTATTGGCTATGTAAAGCACATATAGGTTATAATTTGTAATCATGCACCGGCGTATTTCAGATATAATAGTGACCTTTGACAAAGAAATGTTATATTATTCGGTGCGCCGTTCAGATTCTAGCATTTTACCATTTCTTGAAAGGGAAGGGAAATTGTAGTTAAAGATTGAAAAAATAAAAGTGGTATTATCGCGGCTATTCGACAGTACAAAGTATGGACATACTTGTTAATTACTAATATCAGTAATTTTCAATAGATTTTTTGATGAAAATGTTAATTACTTCTGCACTACTGTATGTCGTAGATCCAAATAGTTCACGGTCTACTTTTAAGATTGTTATCTACGCTGCAATTTGATAACATCAACAACTTAAAGAATTGTAACATCCATTGCGTTTGGTTTGTGTGCCACTCAATCAAATTTTTTTAACTACCCAAGCCAAGCCAGTTCATTTTAGATCACAATTAATGGAATTTTTGCATAAGTAAAAATAAAAAATAATAAAAAAGTACGTGGAACACGAAAACCTCTCTCGTGAATAAAATAACCCAAGGTTATAATCACAAATCCGAGGTTCTCTTTGCTTTCTTGAGGAAGACGCCTTGAAGAAACTTCATAAACTTTAAAAACACATTGCTTTTGATTATTTACAATTCATTATCTTACATAAAACCACCACCGCACGCAAACTGCGAGTGCCAATTTACCGACGGGGAGAACTCAATATCTCCAAACAAAAGAATTTGCTCTCCAGGACGGAAACACGAAAAAAGAACGTACAACGATAAGATACGCAGGGAAGAAGTGGCACCAGGTATAAACCGGTGTTATTTATTATGCGACCAGTTTTGAAGTTTTGTTTCATATATTGCAATATAGTCCTTTCTACTACATTGAAATTATTAAATTTCTACCATCTTCGCGAAAACGGTCTTTGGAATTGAATCCGTCATCCACATTCTTTAAAATTTATTGCACTGCTTCGTTACCTGACCTATGTTTATCTATAACTACATTAGAAACGGAACCAATTATCATCGTTCAGAGCCATTACATGACATCGTTTAATGCACTGACCATTGCGTGAGCGTCTCTTCGTATTTTAATGTATTTTTCATTTCCATAGGTTCTTTTATTTACTAAACTTGCGTGATATAGCCTGATGGACATTAAGTAAAGAATCTTTCACGTACGTACGTAAGATGTTTTCCTACATGAACACAATGTACCTTTCTCTATGATATTTCGTGATTTCGATCCAATGAATTCGTTGTTTATTATAAACATAGACAGAAGATAATCTCTGTAAATTTAGAGCTTTGCCTATCCATTTTGTTCATAAAAGTACCATATTTAACATTTTACTTATTCTCTTCATTCTTCGCCGACATATACATTGATAATATAAATAAATCATAAATATAAGCCAAGATATAAGTTACGATCCGTTCATGCATGGATATAAGTCATATTGATATAAGATAAGGCATTATGTATGACACACATAATTAGCAAAAAATTGAGAAAATTTCAATACGCATAAATCAAAAACATTTTTCTCAAAACGGTTTCAGACACTTCTTTTGAGGTCACATGGTACCCAAGCACCAAGTTTGAACAAAGTCTGAGACCCTTAGGGGTCAATCGCTTGTTGAATTGAGGTGAAAAGACCACATATCAGGTGCATAGGTATAAAAAAGACGAATATGAGGCTGAGTCACCTCAATGTAAAACTCATTTAGAACTTTCTTAAGTTTCACCGTTATAATTGGGAAAATTAATATTTTGTCTCACATATGTAATGGGAGCGCATAACTCAGATGAACGACAAACTAAACAACCAATTTTAATGTACGAAGCTATCAAGGCAAATCAAAACTATACGTGTTAAAAATTTTCAGTACAAATTCCAAACGTCGAATCTCACTTTTGAAAATACAGTCTGCGCGTATAGGAGGAAATTTTCAGCACATGGAGTATTACCTATTGAACGACAACTGCGCAGCCTGCGTTTAAGATGCGAACTAATCCGCGCATATCCCAGTGAGATATATAAATTTCACTTTAGCACTCTTAAATTTCTTCCTCTCCCGAGCATACATTCTTTCGTCTCCCCATTCGCTCGGTTCAATGACGTCGCTCACGTGACCTCTGGATCCTCCTCTGGCGCTGTAACTCCCTCGCCATAAATAACTGTCAGTTGTCCCGCATTTCCGTCCGACTGAACGGGCTTTTTTTTTGTTCCAGCGGGTCCAACTCTTCCCCCGACATCGAAAAAGGTCGTGGGTCCGAAAAAAAGGATGATTAAAAAAGGAATACGTCTGTCTCACTCTACATGGAATGCAAATGCGCTAATGCGAATAATTCCATGAATGGCAGTTCTTGGCTAAGAAATGGAATCCTCCCGTGGGATGACGATTAATTTGGAAACAAAAAAGAACATTAGACTACAAAAAATCAAGAATTCTGTACGCACAGAGTAGAAGGCTTAACAGTGCTCTGTGAGGTAAACATTTTTCCCGATGCAGCAGATTCCAAATGGAACTTTACTGGATCATACGCCGGGATACTCTAAAAAAGTATTAACATAGATTTAAAAACGGTTTAAAAGGAGAAATGTAGTGTCCTGGTGACATTTCTCAACCAGTGGGTTACGGCAATGAAAAGAGGTGGAGAAACCTTCAGAACACCTTTTCATGACCTCCACACAGCTTATAAACCAAAGGACTCCTTTCTACTCCGATCGACTCCTGACACCCCAATCGGCCGCGGAATGCCCGACTGTCGCCAGTCCCAGCTGCGGAGAGAGTCCCCTTCTCCCGGTGGCGGCGCTAGTGGGAGACCGCCACAGTTCGGTCGCACACCTTGTCCCAGCCTTCTTCCGAAATCCAAGGACCAAATCCCAGATGTCCAATGCGAAGGAGTGTATGAGATTCGCTAAAGCTGCGGCTGGAAGTACGTGGAACAAACCAAAAGGGCGACCTCTGTCTAATCGAGTGAAGACCACAAGGCTCTCAAAAACAAGCGCAGTCAGCAGTCACAGAACATGCCCTCTCCTACCCAGGACATCAGATAATAATGATTTGTGACGTACGAGTCTTAACCTCGGAGGAAAAAGTAAAAGAGAGATGCTACCACGCTCTGGTTAGGCCACACCTCGAATACGCCGCGAACATTTGGGACCCTGGCCAAATAGATTTAACCAAAAAAATAATAAAATACAAAGAAAAGCAGCATGCTTCGTTAATAACTGCTTCAAACGAACAAATAGTGTTATAAAACTGTTAGAGGGATTAAGGTGGGAGCCTCTAGAAACTCGGAGGCTGCACGCTAGGCTTAGGCTGCTTGAGATATTCAGAACTGGTGTGTTTCAGAGCGACACAGAGAATATTATCATGACGCCTCACTACATTTCTAGGTCTGACAGATGCGATAAAATAAGAGAGATACACTGCCGAACAGATAGGTACAAAAACTCGTTCTTTCCGCGCACAATAAGCGACCACAATAACAACTGAGCTCCTCAAAATACACTCTCATATGACATGTCACCATTTCACATCCAAAACGTTTGCATCTTTACACGGCTGGTGACCTACCACCCCCTGCTACACGCTCATGAGGCGGCTCGCGGGTTAGTATGTAGATGTGACCAATGAAAATTATTATTTCCCTCTACTCATCAGGGAGGCAATTGTAATAGAAAAAGTGAAAGAGGATTTCAATAGAAATGACGGCCACAGCCTCTGCACAACACCTAGAAAATACTCCTGAATAAAAGCACGCCAAATCAGGGTCCTTCACGCTGATTGGCCTCTCTACCGGTTAGGCCACCCTGTAGACGGTACATAAACATGCCCATTTCTAGCATTCGGACCTGATATGAAGAAGGTGGCCTGCACTGGCCGCGAAACGTCATCGACAAGATTACGCAACGCAGCGAAACCTGAAAGCAATGGAAATAATTGCAACCAAAATAGGACTCGGGACTTAGGAACAGAACTAGAGCGGGGACAGAGAAACGAAAAAGAACGTTCCCTGGAGACGTTGAAAATAAACATAGGGAGAAGAGTGATTATTGAGGGGAAAAAGGAAAGTATGCTGCTTCAATCGGGTGAATAAATTACTTTTTGTCGAGGCCATAGACCTGCAGAGTATTTTACCATCATGTACCTAATTTGCGCCAATACGCGACTGTCATTCAGAACGAAATACATATGCACCTAATTTTAATCGTTTCTTTGGCAATGCCGACTAGACTATGACTACACTGGAATTTTATTACTGCACATGAAGTGCTCGATTAAATTTCTTCTGATGAGATTTTCAACGCCAAAACACGAGAGTTAAGGATCATAACACAACAAAAATGCTTATTCACTGCATTTCAAATGCATTTTTATTATTTTATTTATTTATTTTCTTTATTTATTATCTTTATTTATTTATCAATTTTATTTCATTGTTAGCTCTTAATTTAGTTTTTATTCACAGAGAATAAAAACTAAAATAACATATTTCACCATGGATGGTATCAAAGATCGTAAGTAAATCAATTAATAAAGACGAGACTGATGAAATATCAGAGCTCGAATGTTCGATCTCTAAAATTTCATTTCATATTCGGATCGAGCTATCAGGGAATTAATTGAAATCCACATGGTGAAAATTATTTCAATCAACGAAAAAACACTGTCACGAAGTAAAATCACGGACTTCTACGTAATTCTATTTAAGTTCTCTAGCATTCAATAATCGTGTAGCGTAAATTACTCACACTAATTGTTTACAGGCTGCACAGAGCATTTACATTGAGGGAAATGGTAAACATAAAATATTAAGAGGAAATAATAACCGCAAAAGCAATCACGTCAATTACACCACATTACACTGTATTCTTCGTGCACCAACGTTGCGCAGCACTTACGAAAATCACCGCGCAGAGCAATATTTCTTTCTAAGCTTTGTCACTGCCTAAACTATTTAACTGTGGCACTATCAAAAAAATATCATAACACCGAAATACAACTTAACGACTGCTCCCCTCCTGTCGTGGATATTCAATCGCTAACAACCATATAATCTCATGATACAGTCGAAAATAAATATTATTTACAATTCGCAATGTAATAAGCTAGCATATCTTCCACTATGAGGGAATTAGTGTGACATGCTTACGTGTATCTCTCTTAACACAGGCCATTGACAACAGTGAGAGGCACTCACAAATATTTCACTCGCTCGCCCCCGGACACGACACTGTGTACTTACTTCACGCAAAACACACTCGCGTATTTTAAAGCGGAATTGAAACGCCAGACAACACATAGTACTCGGAAGCACACAACACACAGGTTTTTTTAAAAAGACAATTTACAGAGCAATGAACGCTGAAGGAGTTTTGAGCCTGCAAAAATACGAGGAAATTTGCAGCCAGGGGACAAACTGAATGGGTTACTACAATGGTGGAACGGAAACGAGGGTCCCGTTATCCCTCTCCTCTATAGTCCGCTGAAGAGCTCTAAAGGACGTTCCACGCGGGAACTCGGCCTCTCTCTCCACAACTGGACGGTGGTTCGCGGGCGAAATTTAGTTTTGCGTTTTCTTTCAACAACTTAACACGAAAGTTGCCGTTTTGATGGAAAGTCTTGATGCCGAAAGTCTTGCGAAAGTTGCCGTTTTGATGGTCACAGTAGCTAACGTAAGTGGCGCGTCTAAATAGAAAATACGTTATAATAACGTGAAACTAACATTAGTGTACTTAGTGTGGTCAATTTGTTCTTGTTCTGTATTTGTTTTGCTTGTTTCATTTCCTTTATTTCTGCCATTCCCTACAGCACGAGAAATTATCACATTTAGAGCGTAAAGGGGCGGCTTTCTCTGGCTCACCAAAAATGTCTGGTACCCTGAAAATCACTCAGCTTGTATCTAGGTCGATAAGTCTTAAGTGGGGTCTTCACTGAGCCTTAAAGCTTCATTCAGCTCAATAACTGCTATCCCCTCTGCCACACGCTAATATTTTAGTCAACCATCAGATAATATTTTTTAAGTTTATAAAAAATGAAATATGTGGAATCATAAAACCTTATAGATACTTGCATAGATCACAATTTTAAAGTATCATGCAGGTTAAGCACTACCCTCGGCTGCAGGCCCAACATACTAGAGTATCAGAAAAATATCTGATAAAAATAGTGAAAATGGTGTGAAATGAGTTTTTTGTGGATAGTGCACCCATGGTGAAGGATTCTGGCTCACATCTCGGTAGTGGCAGGGAGTTTTCGGTGAAATCCAATTCCCTGCTTTGGTACTGTGTGGAGAGTATTGCATGGGAAGTACTCTGTAATATCGAGTGATTCCTTGACATCCTTCGTTGAGAACTGGCTTTTGTAGGCCCGTGGTCTCTCCTCAGCCTTCTTTTAAGTCTTCAAGATATTTACCTCACCAAATTACACGACTCTCTTCCGTGGTACGAATGGTCTCTGCTGTGTGCCTCCAATATTCATAATAAAAGGCTGCCTCTTTACACGCTCGTGACTTCCTGAATCAATGCGATATTTCATGATTGTTATTTCGCTGCATATAAGCTTCAGAATTAATATTTACCTAGTATTTGAAACTGCTTTCAATTGTGTAGTAGGTACGTATGGTAATTAGACAAATGGGTGAAATAATGCCATGGTACATTAAATTTGCTCAATGTCTAAGTGGTTCATCAAATACGGCTCTGGTACATTTTCTTGTCACAATGTGTGCATTAATTATGGCATACGAAGGCGAATATACTTATATTTCAGTAATTATTCTCACTTATGAATCGAAATGTCATGTTGTAGGTTAGCAGTTCATTGTCATCATCCGTCGCATAGCTTTCAATATTTTTTCATTTTACATCACAAGCTCCTCATTACTGATATTAGACTGTAAATATGTAAACAATGGAAAATACTACTAAATTATTAGTGATACAAAGGGTCCAAGCCCTAAAACCTATTATTTTTTCAAGAAAGTCTCAAGTTCTTATTTTTTTGGTTCATTATCTTTCCTGCTATTCCATTTCCAATATTTATGTTTTTTATATTACAATTTTAACTTTCGTATGCCCAGTTTTTTTTCCTCGAAGGTTTATTTTTTCTCTTGAATTTCGAAAAAACGATTGTCCCTCACTCCTTACTCCACTCTTTGTAAAAGTCCATTTGCAATTTTAACTAATATATACTCATTAAATTTCCAATGACGCAAATTGAGCTCTTTGGTAATTGTACTCATGCAGGTTGTTCATATAATATAAGGTTACGGACTTATATTTGTAACTGTATATTAAATGTATGACTGTAATTTTATACGGATATACAATATATGTATAATGGTGAAATATAGTGCTTCATAATGCATTAGTTACCAATTAAATACATTTGGGTTGAGAAAAATTCTTAGTTACAAGAAAACTTAAAGATTTTCAGATGAAAGCTTGCTGATTTGATTAATTTTCTCAATTTTGAGGTTGATGCCTTTGCCTAAGGAAATGTAATAATCCGTTTTGATGAGGTTTGGTCAGATAAAGTATTTGCTACAGATTGTGAGGTGGGTACTAGTGCCTGGCAGAAGGATTTATGATTAAATGAACCCATTAAAAATGATGAGAATATCTGAATTGGGATGACTTCGAAACTCTGTGACTGAAATCAATGTTATCATGTTGTTTATAACCATCTTTAAAATTTGATATTGGAGGAATTTTTGGTACAGCCTTTTTATGAATCGTAGTCTACTCGTCAATGTTTTGGTGTCCGTGGGTGGCATTCTTTGGAATCAAGGCAATGGATGACTCTCAGCTGATGATACCTATCTCATCTCTTTCCTCTCGGATCTTTTCCCCTAGGATGACCAACCACTGCCCGACGACCCTCTTCATTGCAAACACAAACCTTGACTTTGCTTATCACATTTGATGTCCTACCTGTTATTACATCTACATCTACATAACACGAGATGAACTGGTGACATGTATTACGGGAGTGTATTTAGTGGACCTCAATTTTTATTGTGGTCGCTTCTTGTTCGCGAAAAGAACGAGTTTTTGTATCTAACTGATTAGCAATGTACCTCTCTTATTTTATCGCTTCAGTCAGACCTAGAGATGTAGTGAGGAGTCAAGATTATATTCTCTATGTCGCTCTGAAAAATATCACTTCTAAATTTATCAAGCAACCTAAGCCTAGCGTGGATCCTCCGATTCTCTTGGGGCTCCCACCTTAATTCCTCTAAAAGTTGCGAGACACTATATGTACGCTCGTAGCAGTCTTTAACGTAGCGCACTGCTTTCTATTGTATTTTATTAATTTTTTGGTTAAATGTATTTGACCAGGGTCCCAAATGCTCGCGGCGTATTCGAGGTGTGGCCTAACCAGAGCAAAGTAGCATCTCTCTTTTACTTTTTCATCCGAGGACCTTCTATTATACGTTTAAGAAAACATAGTTTCTTTGATGCTTTAATAGCAATGACAATTATTTAATATAAATGACAATTATTTTAGGTATATTATTGTAAATTCAAGAATTTATATTTTTAAGTAATGACATATGAATGAAACGATCTCATAACCAGAAGGAGTTGACTCGATGAGAGCTCTTACGTCATCCCACTCACGGTTATACGCACCCGATTATGAAATCAAAGCAAAATTGCAAATTTAAATTTGATTGAGAATACAGATGGTATACATCTACTAATACATTATGCCACATGCAAAATCAAACAAATTGAGGATTTCACAACGTTGTCAAACCTAGCATTCCAGTTCAAAGCTGGTCACAATGAGTGACCTCGTGACAGAGATGAAAGGTCTTAAGCTCGCCTTTAAGTCCGTTCGAGTTGGCAGCCCTTCCACGTTGGTTAAACAGCTCAATTTGTCAACCGAGATACAGATTATCTCGACCGTTTCAATCGCACACCCCAAGCCTTTTTATACTCAGCCTATAGATCAAATTGGTAAATAAAGCGGAATTATGCTGATTTCTGGGTCAAATGTCTCAGTGGCAGTGAATTATTAAGTTAGTTATCAAAGGGCATTTTCGGCCAATGCGCACAGGGCACATCCAAATGGGCATAAAACTTTGTTATTTTGCGTTTCCAGAAAAGTCTTTTCCTTGAATCATCTGGTTCTTGCTCCAATCCCCTATATTACTCTTACGCAATCTCTCTTACTCTCCAGCCCTCAGTTGCAATAACAGTCCTACTTAGAGAGACCTATGGCGAACAATCCCCCAACCCATCAAAGCACACCCATTAAGTTCCGTGTATTTGTTCAGTTTAATGGGAGTGCGTGTTTGCTCTAACGCACCCACACTCGATGAGACGGACGACAGCGCCATTGTTTCGCATTCAAGTCTCTCCTTAATTGACGAACGCCGTCCTGAATATCAAATCCACAAGAGAGAGGGAAACAAATGACTGTAGGTGAGCGCCATCATCCACGCGGCAAAAGGAATCCGGGACTGGTTTGGAGCGGAATCAATCCAGTGAAAGTCACTCCTGTAGGGAAGTAATGCAAAGCATTTGAGGTACTTCGTGAATGCTTCCGGAAAGTTTCAGCTTGGTTTCAAAATTCTCAAGCCTCAATATTCATGACATTGTGACGCAACAGCAACGACGGATCCCATTCATACGCAAATTTGGCATGAATCTGAATTACGTCGTATAAGGATAGGATTTGCTCTTAAGCCTTAAGCCTAAACGTTTGACAAGTTATATATATATATATATATATAGTTATATATATATATATATATATATATATATATATATATATATATATATATATATATATATATATATATATATATATATATATATATATATAACTACACTTAGGATCACTCGAGTGACGAATATATAAACGGTTTGCCACAGGAAGGCAATCGATGAACACAGAGAAAAACAAAAAAAATGAACACACTTACAGAGTTTCTTGATATTTCTGTGCCACTAGCACCTTGGTCGCAAGAGCGTAGAAGACTCAGTCTTCTCCATTCTTAAAAATTCTAGTCTTCTACGCTCTTGCGACCAAGGTGCTAGTGGCACAGAAATATCAAGAAACTCTCTAAGTGTGTTCATTTTTTTGTGTTTCTGTGTGTTCATCGATTGCCTTCCTGTAGCAAACCGTTTATATATATATATATATATAGATATAAATACACACACATGTAAATGTTTATACAGAAAGGTAGAAAGAAAGTGGATAGGAACACATATAATAAGCAAACACAATGGTGGTATGAAGATGGAAAGATGGCCGATTCCAAGCAGAAAAATTTCGACTGGACCGGGAATCGAACCACGGACCTTTGTTCCTATAAACCTCCCGCCAATTCCAGTGGATACTTAGTAGACTGGGTAGCTTGGTGGTCTGAGCATTGGACGCGAAATCCAAGGCTCCGTTGTTCCATTCCCGGTTCAGTCGAATTTTTTCTGCTTGGAATCGGCCATCATGACATCTTCACACCACCATTGTGTCTGTTGATTTTATGTGTTCCTATCCACTTTCTTTCTACCTTTCTGTATAAACATTTATATGTGTGTATTTGCCCTTGAGGGGTCTGAGTGAATAAACGAACGAATTATACAAATACAGGATATATATATATTACGAAAGCAAAATTAGATTTAATAGGATTACCAAATTTTCAGCTGCCATAGTTGAATTTATTAGCGTGATGTAACGATGTCTAACGGACGTTATACAATTTTGAAGATACGACTGTCAGCGTAGGGCAATCAGCAAAGACTGTTGATTTAAGATATCTATCGAAAAAGTTATAACCATTTCTGCTACATGAAATAAGAACACTATCTTTATTCAACAGTTGCAATTGATATTACAAAAAATGTTTCTAATATTTTTATTTAGATTGGGAATAAATGTTGCAATGATTTTGTAACGGATGTTGCAAACTGTTCATTCTCCATATGATGCCCTAGAAATAGTTTATTAATTTATTGCATCCTGCGTTGTTTGATTAACGCGCTAAAATGTATTCCATTGTATTAAAACCCAATATTTTGGGTTTTTTTCATAATTGTTTCTGCTTCCTGAGCAATCTTAGCCGTGGAGTTCAAAAAGTTGGGTAGTTATCAAATCATAATTATTCATGCTGTTCATGTATTTTAATGCCATAAAGGGTTATGTTGTGGAGAGAAAGAAGTTTATTGATAAATTATACAATTTTTAATAAATTTTTTCCTGAATTCTTTCTTTATACTGGTGCGCTGATGTACAACACGAGACTGATAGTTACAAGCACGGTCCTATTTCAGATAGCTAAGCTCTTCTCGTACACGTGGACGATGGGTGCATTTCTTTGCAAGTTCGTCTATTATATGCAGAACTAGCTGTACCCGGCATGCGTTGCAATGTCTTTTTCTGGGTTCAAAATCGGAGCCTTAATAGAATTTGAGACCTAGTCCAATGAATTCCTCGTACTTACACTGGAATTCGTAGCATACAAATGATGGCATGAGTCTCCATTCCATGCCTACGTTGCGGTTTCCAAGTAAATAAATTATTCTATTGTTGAAGTGCGTAGTGCAAAGGTTCAAGATGTAAAAGCTTAAAAATCCAATTATAAACGGGTTTGAGCAATGCGTACTCTATAGGCTCCCAATCTTGATTCCCTTTGCTCTTCTGTTTCATTCGAGTGGCCTTGAGCAGTGCGTAATCGATTGGTTTCCAATCTTGATTCTCGTTGCTCGCCTGTTTCTGAAACTCGTAATGTTCAATTAAATATTTTAAAAATTTATATACCTAAAACCTTCGAAACCTTCGCAAGAGTGTACTCAAAAACTTCTGAAAGTTTCTTGGCGATGCAACATGGCGATGGCATGCAGATGAAAGCAGTGCGTAATCGATCGGTTTCCAATCTTGATTCTCGTTGCTCGTCTGTTTCTGAAACTCGTAATGTTCAATTAAATATTTTAAAAATTTATATGCCTAAAACCTTCGAAACCTTCGCAAGAGTGTACTCAAAAACTTCTGAAAGTTTCTTGGCGATCGGATGAACAGTGTAGTAATGCATACAGGACAGACAGACATATATTCGTTTATATATATACTAGCTAAACCCGACCACGCTTCGCTGCGGCTCAGACTGATATGAAATGAATGGGAAAATAAATAAAAGTACTATCGCGAACATAGATTCACCGAGAAAACACATCATTCTATTTAATACCTTTGCTTTGCATTCCTGTGGCTATGTTCATCTTCAAAGCGATCCAATAGCTAACATATTTTCAAGACAATTACTGGAAGTCGAATGCTAGCACAGTTAAAAATGTTACGCTGCGCTTTTAATTAATCAGCCATTTAAAGGCAGCGACTGAGCAGCTTCTTTTAATTAGTTGTAACAAATCCTACACGATCCTTCTAACTTTACTTTCGAACGAATGTTTTAAAATTAAAATAAAAAGAAAAGTTTACTGAATTGACATCTAAAAGGTAAATAAATGGAAACCAAACGGCAATGAATGTTATCCAAATAATTCAAATGAAAACGGCAAATCGGTCCAATGTATTATGTGTCACATTAAATATCCAACGGCATATTCGTAGTTTTACTCAATAAATAAATGTCTACTCACAATATCTTATTTTTAGGGTATTTTACCAAGTGAAATTTACCCGGTTAGTTACTAAATTATACATATCATGAAGCCATTTCACTAAAAATGTTTCCCGAGCCAGTAAAATTCGGTCATTATGACGGAGAGTTGCACCCAGGGCACTCTTCTGTTTTTTTTCGGGTGTTTGTTCTTTCCCATACTATAGGGCTCAAATCCCTGCAGGGTAGGATATTTTTCTGAGGACACCCGATAACTACTTCAGTGCCTTGTGGAGGGCATTTCCAAATCTGTCGGATAAGACGTTAAACTGTGGCGCCTCTCGCTAAGAGCAGGCTAATGGTGAAGCAGGGTTCCTCCCTTGCCTGTTCCCAAATGGCGCAAATGACCTTAATTGTCAGTCACCTCCGCAAATATCCAATCCAATCCCACCAATGGTATTAAAACTACTTTTCTAATGACACATCATGATCCTTTTTCATCTGCGGATTTGAAATTGAATCTAAATTAAAACTCTAAATTAAACTCTGAAATTGAAAAGTGAAGAGCAAAAAAAACGGGATCGAACAAAAATTGTGTTAAACGTCCTAAAATTGAAAAGTGAAGGGCAAAAAATAAAAAATATAGCAATCGAACACAATTTTTCGGGCACAAAAAAATTTTGTTAACCGTCGGGGTCATCGCGCGGGGCCTATAAAACCGCGGGGCCTTGTGCACACGCACTCTTCTCACACACTTCGGGCCGGCTCCAAGAATCTTTCGAATAGCAAACGTTCCAGATGACTCTGGAACGCTTTTCGACAGTTATTGGTATTTTCAACAATGCAAAAACAAGGTAAAACAATGTAAAAATATGATAACATATTTTTAGCACTTACCGTTAATAATAAATTTCACACAAAAATAAATTTAACACTTTCACTAACAATTAAACACTATATTTTACAATTTTTTTGATTGAGTAAATATAACCAAAATATGGACAAAATCGTAGTGACTTCTTATGACTTGTATCGTTTCTCAATTTCTATTGGTTAAAATAAGAACCTCTCTCATTGGTTAAAATAACGATCGTATTTTTAAATTTAATAGTATTTGAAAAATTAGGTTAGGATTATTAGCTTACCCGTCGGTGTAAACTGTTCATTCTCCATATGATGCCCTAGAAATAGTTTATTAATTCATTGCATCCTGCGTTGTTTGATTAACGCGCTAAAATGTATTCCACTGTATTAAAACCCAATTTTTTGGGTTTTTTTCATAATTGTTTCTGCTTCCTGAGCAATCTTAGCCGTGGAGTTCAAAAAGTTGGGTAGTTATCAAATCATAATTATTCATACTGTTCATGTATTTTAATGCCATAAAGGGTTATGTTGTGGAGAGAAAGAAGTTTATTGATAAATTATACAATTTTTAATAAATTTTTTCCTGAATTCTTTCTTTATGCTGGTGCGCTGATGTACAACACGAGACTGACAGTTACAAGCACCAAAACAAAGGAATAGTGGACACAAAATTCCTTTGCAAAAACATTACTCCGTTTTGTGTCTTTCTACTAATAGGTACTATGTTACAATTTCATGTAAAAAATCCATTTCTTTAATGTTCCTCTTTCAGATAGCTAAGCTGTTCTCGTACACGTGGACGATGGGTGCATTTCTTTGCAAGTTCGTCTATTATATGCAGAATGTGTCCACAATCTGCTCTGTACTAACTCTGACGGCAATCAGTCTTGAAAGGTAAGCAGTGCCCACGATTATTAAGAGAAAAAATTGCATATCATAACTGTTATCCTCTCCAAGTAATTTTCACAACAGATCCAAAATATTTTCGATAAATTTCTTAAGTTGTATCAGTCAATTTTTTCCATCGCAGTAAGGGTTGAAATGTAATCGGTTCTATAAATTTCCATCTTCGGCTAAAATGCTAAAAACTCGTGTACATATTTACGAGCACTTAATTCCAAGTTCATATCAAAGCCATCTTGATCGAGCCTAGACTTTCCAGGTCGTTGTGGGTAATAGGAGCTGGAGGGTCATACTTTAGCCCTTCAGACAGGACAACCATTTCTTCCTCTTGAAATTGGCGATGAGAAAGGTTTAAAAAAACTCTGGTGGAATTTATGAATTTGTCTATTAAATTTGTTGAATACCCGTTTTAAGCTACAATCACCAATTTCAAGAGGAAGAAATGGTTGTCCTGCCTGAAGGGCTATAGTACGCCACTCCAGCTCCTATTACCCACAACGACCTGGAAAAGTTAGCGATTGAGTTTGATGTTGCCCTTAAACGAGCGAATACTAGCCTTAAACATGTTGTTGCCAACGAGATAAGTAAGATTTATCCAGCAATTATTTACCCACCACCTTCTAGAGATGCTGTGCAAGTCCTTAAAAAGATTCGATCTAATCAGAGACAAGTACTGGCTGAAGACCTAGTCTTGCAGAAAGCTGACGAAGGAAATTACCTGGTGCTTTTATATCGTGAGGATTACATCAAAAAGTACTAGGATTTCATTCAGAAATCTAATTGGACTGTTGGAGAAAGACCCAACGCCAAAGTTCCAACAAGCTATCAGAGATGCGGTTAGAATGTCAACAGAACTTTTTCAACCAAAAGATAAGCATTTCTTGCTAAATAAAAATCCTATCCCTCCTAGGCTCTACGGGCTTATTAAAAGTCACAAGCCGGATGCTCCTATTAGACCAGTGGTGTCGAGTGTAAGCGCTCCAGCGCACAAAATAGCCCTCACCTTGACTCAACTTCTATCGCAGCACTCTGCATTCAAATCAAAGTGCGGTGTAAAAAATTCTCTCGATCTCGTGGACAAAATAAAAGACATCATATCTCCGAAGAACTCAGGACTAGTTTCTTTAGACATCGTCAACCTTTTCACTTGTGTTCCACCAGAGGAAGCAACTGGCCTGGCAATCGATCTCCTGGGGGCAGCCAAGATCGCGGAAAAAACGAAGGACGAATTATCCACCCTTATCAAAATGTGTGTGGCCCAAAATTATTTCAAGTTCAACGGTAAATTTTATAAAGAGGGTAGTGGCCTTGCTATGGGTTCACCTCTTTCCCCACTGCTGGCAGATATTTTTTTTGATAATTTGGAAGACAAAATTTTTAGTTCAGGACAAAATCTACTAAATTCTGTGGTATACTGGTACAGATACTTCGACGATATTATTGTGCTTTGGAATGGAGCTTATCAGCAGCTGGATATTTTCAAGAGTTTTCTAAATGATATTCATCCTACAATTTCATTCACCTGTGAAAGAGACTCTAACCACACCTTGAATTACCTGGATCTTACAATTAAACTCGATAAAGACCGGCATTCCTTCTCCATTTATCGGAAACCCTGTTATACCGACCATGTCATCCCAGCAATTTCAAGACACCATTACTCAAACAAACTGATGGCTTTTCATTCTATGATTCATCACCTGTTCAAAATTCCACTATCAAGAGAAGACTTCAAGAAGGAAATCAGCAAAATTAAACAAATTGCTTCAGCTAACGGGTATTCGCCAAATTTAATAGACAAATTAGTTTTTAAAAAACAGAGAAGCCGTCCAAATGTTTTCCGCGAACGAGAGTAAAAAGAAGCAGTGGTGCACGGTGACATACCTGGGTGCAGTATCTCGGAAAATGGCTCACCTTCTACCTAGAGACGAATTCCGCATGGTTTATAGACCTAATGCCACTCTCCGAAAGCTGTTAGTAAAATGTAAGGACCCGATAGAGCAATTAGAACGATGTGGAGTATATTCATTGAAATGCAGCGATTGCAATGGTGTCTACGTGGGGCAGACAGGAAGAAGCTTCTGTGTGAGGAGAAAAGAACGTTTAAGTGCTTACAAAAACATCAAAGAGGATAAAAGTAATTTTGCTGAGCACTTAATATGTAGCAGCCACATGAGTGATTTTACAATGAATACACTAAAATTATGCAATGACCGCGGCGAATTAGATTCAAGAGAGCAGTTGGAAATTTTGAAAATTTTGAATAACCAATACAACACCCTCATTAACGAATATCTTTACCCTTTCTTTTCCCTTATTCTGGCCTCCGTTTCAAACTTCTTCTCCCCTTCCGTTACGTAACTACGGAAACAATAGGATCAACAGATCTCAATTTATGCCTGATGATGGTGATTATTCACTGAAACCCAGGTCGCTTCATTTAAATAAAAAGTGGTATTAGTAACAGTTAATCATCGGAAAAACGCTAGAAATATCCTCAATTTACCAAGCATTTTTAGTTATATAGTCAGGAGAAGTCAGGAAAAAATGTGCATGTGAAGTTTGTGATGCATTTAAAGGGATCCCACACTAAAACCATCAACAAATCAGATTAAATAATATATGTTCAAAAGTGGTTCAAATGAAAACCATTTCACAAGAACTATTTTCTAACATTACTTCAGGGTTCATATGTTATTCATCCAAAAACAGTTCACGCGCGATTCATCTACATTCAACACTCTTTGAACAATCTATGAAGTATTCCAATGAATATCCTTTGCACTATCTGTGAGTGACATTAGAAAGTTCATTATAAGTCCCTCTTGACCGATCTATGATCGTTTTAATCGTGCTCGCTGAACGTTCTTTGACCATCTTTTGGATAATAAATTCCTCACTGGGTATCAGAGTGCACTAAATTCTGCTCAATTTTGTGATATCTGTTTTCAATTGCAGGTTGTAAATGTTTTAATATTTGCATTTATTGAAATAGCATTGCTGATAATTGATTTGAAACTTGATCTATTATTTCATTGGTAAATTATTATGGGCTAAAATCACAAGATGTTTTACATGTACACTTTGTAATGACGCATTAAGGGCTTATGATTTCTTAATATATCTCGATACAAAGTGAAAAATGGCTTTAAAATCATTTTCACCCAGGATTTACTTTCAGCTGAGGCTGCTTAATATATTCTTTCTCTGCCGATAGGTATTACGCCATTGTGCACCCCATGAAGGCCAAATACACTTGCACCGTGGGCCAAGCGACCAAGATAGTCCTGGCGATTTGGATGGCGTCTCTCCTATTGGCTGTCCCCATTCTATTCGTCCAGGTGAGTAAATAGACATTTTATGACGTAACTCACGAAATTTATGAAACAGAATGTTGCATAAATGCGCGCATTTCCGTCACTTTTTATGAAGAAATGACTTGTGGTAGTCTGTGCCTCTAGTAACGATTAAGAAAATATTCCAATTTTACCCTTCATAAGTCATAGTAAGCATGAAGTAAACAGTGTTGAATAAATGGCGAAAATATTTTGACTTATACGAATGAAATTCCCAGTAAATAATTAAATATCCATGCATTGACTCTTCATTTCCATGCCGTGCGGGAAAGATGCCTTCACATCGCAAGGCTACCGTTGAGATTTGGTAAAACTTTCTCCGAGAAGAGTGATTCATTTTAAAAACTAGTTATAAAAGCATTAAAACAGCACGATGTGAAATATCTGACCATAGGATTCCTCATTTTGAAACTAAGTCCCTTATGGAATACACATCCCCATTGTACCGCATGTGAAATGTGTATTAAGGTGAGCTGTTCTTCTATAATATGAGATCACATTTATTGAATTCTGTTAAAATAATATCTCACTCAAGCTGACCTACACCAATGCACTGAAATAAATTGTATGAGCTTTACTGATATAACGGATTGCTGATTTAGGTTAGCTGAAACAGGGGATTTCAAAGCTGTATTCCTGTGTACTGTGCTGCGTCGTAGGTCCCATTTACTTTGTTGGATAGAAATTTATTGCAAAAATGGATTTTGGTGGCACTGCTAAATTTTGTAGACGATTACCTTATTGGGTGAAATGTAGACTCATTTCCAAATATTTTGTGACGTCGGGCACAAGAATATGAGCTTAGTTGCTACCGTGTATGTACCGTAGTTGCTACTATATATTAATCCGTGGTTGCTACCTAGCGACCCCATAATTGCCTTTTCCCACCGTTATCGCTTCAAGCACTCCACAAAAGAGGAGGCTGCCATGACAGAAACGTGTACCCGATAATGGGTATTGGGTATGTTTGGCAGGTTTTGACGGTAAGTAAGAGCAAAAAATTTGACTGAAATGTCATACATCAAATAAAATTATCTCTCTATTCTCATGGAATAGTTACAAAATTAAGTGTCACTCTGATTCCATTTAATTCAAGAGACCATGGCCACCAAAGTTTTGAGATTCAAAAAAAATCTTATCTGCAAAATGTATTTTGGAGAGAAATATTTCCATTTGGTGAAACAGAAAGGTTTTGAAATAGATTCCTCTCGTATTATACCTCTCATAGACATTTTCATTCTCTACTGATTTAGTTTAGCAGAGGATCGTCTCCTTGCTTAAGCAATTAGAAAATCAAGAATAAAAGCCTAAGCACCAGGGTTGGAATTCGCTATGAAAAAATCATTTGACTTGACCGGGATTCGCACCCGGATCTCCCAATCGCCGGTCAGGGGTGTTAGCCAGTTACACAACCAAGCCATCTTCCTTCACGGCGAATTTCGAGGGGGCTTGGTTGTGTAACTGGCTAACACACCTGACCGGCAATTGGGAGATCCGGGTTCGAATCCCGGTCAAGTCAAATGATTTTTTCATAGCGAATTTCAACCCTGGTGTACATGCACCCGTGCGAGTGACTTCGTACCATATCATTTGTTGAATGCAACGTTTGGAAATTTGTAAAAGCCTAAGTTTTGCTCAGAAATTTATGAAGTACATATTTAACGTATATTGGTTTTATATGGATTCAAATGGATAATACCAAAAAAATTATCTTTGAAATAACCCATTTCGATGTCGCACGCTTCTAGCGATAAAATAAGTGACAAATCTAACCTTAATGGAATTTATAGTGGTTTAACCATGTTAAATTTCGCCTTGACATTGAGGTATATCTTCATTAAAACCTTTATTTTCCTATCTTTTTCTTTTTTATAAGTTTAAAAAAAAATTTTATTTACCAAAGTCGCTAACGTCTTACCATTGTTACAATGCTTAAATACGACGCAGCTACTATACTTAATTTTATTAAGTTCGTTATTGCTTTGTAAACTCTCATTCAATACGTACTAAGTTATTAAAATATAGTATCTTATTTTTTTACGTTTAGAATCAACTATAGCCATTGTATAATCCCGGTTTTGTTTAATGCTATGTTTATATGCCCTGATCATGCCAAAAAATTTAGATGAAACGTTGGCAATGGCTGTTTGAGAGTAAAAATATCCTCAAAAGTCTTTTGGAGTTTACAGGCATGTCAATTTTCATGCTCGGGATAAAAAAGTACTCATCAAAAGTGTTTTCACTCAGGTTCACCTGAGAGTTGGCAAGAAGATCCCCGCCTACTGGTGTTTTCGGGACCTGGACAATGTAGAGCTGTGGCGGTTCTACGAAGTATACCTTTTACTCCTGATTCTAATCCTGCCCACCTGCGTCATGGCTGGTGCCTACGCCTCCATCTGTTGGGAGATATGGAAAGTTATGCGGAGGCGTTACCACATGACAGGTGGGAGACAAGGGTAAGACAGGAATATATTCTATGTACCTATTTAATCATCATTTCAATGAACGGGCATTTGAGGGTGCCGTCCTTTTCATACCGCGGCGCCCCCTCTAAGAACTGTGCTCACTTGTGATTCTCACTCATTCTGCTTTTGCTACTTCTAAGCTTATTGTTCAGCGCAGGCCTCTCAAAAAATAAAAATTGAATTACAAATAATGATTAGCTTAAGTGTGGAACTTACTGCTTGTTATGCTTTCTTTTCTCACTCTTTCTGCTTTTGCTACTTCTAAGCTTATCGTTCAGCGCAGGCCTCTCAAAAAATAAAAATTGAATTACGAATAAGGATTAGCGAGTTGTGTGGAACATACAGCTTGTTATGCTTTCGTGCGAAATTATTTTGACCTCGAAAGAAACTTAATATTGTGGAAAATCATGTGAACGACAAGACACGCAATACGCATATTTCTTAAAAGCCTTTGCATTAATTCCAAATGAGAATCCTTCATATCTATGTGGGATCATCAAAATACTGCACATATTGGCTGGCTATAACAATTAGTGTACATCATTATCGTGAATGTACGTACATGCAACTACTAATTTTCCCCGTTGAGTCATTTGTGGCGCTGTTGTCCGAGGCGGGGAAGAGAAAGATCTCTCTCCCGGACTGTTGTGGCAGATGCCGGAACTAAGGCCGTTTTCGAACTTGGCAAATCAAGCAATCTTGCCTTGAAACCTAGTACGCATCGAAAGCTATGACGTCATGGACGCGTCATCACCATGCGCTTGTTCACTAGCTATCGAGGAAAGATACCAAGTCAACGAAAAAGGAGACTTGTTATGCTTGCTAGGTTTCAAGTTGGAACTCGGGGTGTGATAATATGGGCTTGTATGGAAAATAGAAGTGAAGAAACTTTCAAATGGATACTGTTTTATCATTACTACGTATATTTGTTTGATATTATTTTTTGCGGAAAAATTGATGAATTCGCTACATTTAAAGGCTTTTCAAATGTGAATATACTGATAAAAGATTTGGTAACTAATAGTTGTGTGAATAATTCCATACATTGTAAATGTCCCTTCCTTGTTTACTTCATTGAACCTACAAAATCTATCTTCCTTACTCTGGAAGGAAAATAAATGAAATGAAAAAATGATGAAAGAAATTATATGAAAGAATTATGGTCCGATGGAAAGTACTGTAAGGTAGCCATAATTTCATTGGCAGCATTATTTTTAGCTAACGAACATAATAATTGTTAATAACGTTGACATTGGAGGTTTTCACTGCATTCATCAAAGAAAGGGGACAATAAACCATTAGGGTAAATGCAATTTGTTTTCAACTTAATTACCTATGTTAGTTACAACGCTCGTATTTATCAGTTATCAGTCGAAGATCATAGGTAGTTTGTTCGGAGTATAATACATTAAAATACTGTTACCTGTTTTTTCATGTAGACAAGAAATATTATAATGCCTTTTTGTGCATAAAGACGTTGTCTGTGGTGAAATACAGTGAGTGATATGTCGTCCACTTCAGTAGACCCTAGCATAATAGTTATTCACCACATAATGGTATATGAGAATTATTTTATTCATAAGCAATAAGATTTAAAAAATTATATTCCCTTTTAATTTGTCGTATAAGGTTGGGAAGCATTTTAAAGAAGCAATCGACTTCCATCAACCACGAAAATTATGGGCACGGATGGCGCTTTTCGTATGTTTTACGAGATGAAGACCGCATGATGTCTCTTCCACCGTGAAAGGACTACGAAAGGGTCAAGTAAGCATTTCACTTTGCTAGCCTAGGTATCAAGATATCAAGTTAACTAGGTGTTTGCCAAGTTCGAAAACGGCCTAAAAAGGAAGCTCTCAGTCGAGAAGTTTACACACACAACATTCACGATTGCTCCACATTCTTTCAGACATAGAGATTATTCCCTGCAAAAAATATCTAATGACTCTCCACTCCCTCGACAACAACAGGATAAACCCGCCCCTGGAGGATCCCTTAGGGTGCAATGGATCGTCACCGGAGACCGACGCAATGATGGCGACCGAGAGCATTCGCCTGTCGTCGACCAAGAAGAGCTCGTCTTCATCCAGGGGAAGCTCTGCTACGACTTGGAGATTCCAAACGCCACGGACACATCGAACGAACGCATCAGAATCCTCCGACATGGAGAGTGGAACCGTCCGGAAGGTAATTGCTCTTCGCTTGTCTCGTTTTTCCCGTTTTATAACAGCACTCGTGCCTTAAGTTAAGCCTCATCCTTTAATTAAAGTGACGGAATGTAACTGTCTCGATCCCACTGTCATAATTAGAGAAATATATTGTATAACGCACAAGTTTAAAATACCATTCATTAGCAATCGATATGGGACCATAACAGCTACCAATAACACTTTTTACCAGGGTTTTTGACAGATAATGTAGCTAGTTTCTTTACTGACTCCCAAATACCTGCATCCTCATTTGCAAACTAGTATTTTCAGAAGGCCGTGCATTCTAGCGAAGTAAGTAGCACTTGTTTCTAAGTTCAGTTTTTTGGTGTTGCATTCCACGCATTTGTACCGTTTTCATAGGTTTTTGGTGATACATCAGCAGCTACAGTTACATCGAGTTAAGAAGTACATAGTGCAATGCATTTTGGTTATAACTCACTCCCTACCACACACTCTTGAGTGGCTCGCAGGAAATTATGCTGATGTATCATTCCTATGAGACTCATCTCCATCTCCAGGTGTTAAAGGAATAATCAACAGTGCATTATTGAACGATCGCATACTATTGAATTCACGAACGCTGTTATGACGCGTCTGGTCAGCGCTAGCGAAGTCATCGTCCGGCGCAATTCTGTTTAATCCGACGTCATGACGCGCAGTGGTCTGATCTGGACTCACACTTCAGCAGTCAAGAAACGAATTTTTCGATGATTTTGGTAATTTATATCTTATATGTTCTTATAAAAAAGATGAAAGATTTTTCATTATAAACAAGGG
The DNA here is from genome assembly GCA_963169105.1 of Ceriagrion tenellum. Classification (NCBI taxonomy): domain Eukaryota; kingdom Metazoa; phylum Arthropoda; class Insecta; order Odonata; family Coenagrionidae; genus Ceriagrion; species Ceriagrion tenellum. Next base: position 28,280,487 of record OY720641.1, read on the forward strand.
AAATTTAGTTCGTTCCACGATGCGACTGCCAGGCTAGTACGGATGGACTTTTTGGGGTTCAGCGACACCCCTTGAAAGCCGTGTTATTCTCGCGCTCGAAAATGAAGCCAATTACAACTCGTCGTAGGAAAATTTCCACCATAAAATCAGACGATTTATTCAATTTGAAGCCTGTACCACATTTCTACACTGCCAAATTGTCTCCTTGTATTTTCGTAGTGACAACGGTAAGATTTTCCTTAACTTAATCATAGAGTGGCAAAGCAATGCTAAAAACTGGACAAACACTTATGAGAGCTGTGGGAAGGATTTCTCAGGTGCCACCACCTTAGGGGAGGAAGAATTTTGGCTTACGGAGAAGGCCACTTGGAGGCGCTAGTAGCAGGTACTCGTTGATTTTGCATCAACATACAGAGGTGGATTTGCCATGACTGCTGTGTGCTTTTAATCGAGGCCTCATTGTTTTGTCGTTGATATGATACATCGGTAAACAGTTGACTCCATGTTTGGTAATCACGTGTCTTATCATATTGACGTGAATTCGATTCATTATAGACGATGGTCATTGAAGGCACATTAAAATGCATGTGTAATTTGATCTACACGAATCAATAAGATTTGTTTTCGTGGTTATGGGTCGATTAGTAAACATCCAGGTACCGAAATCATCACAAGAACATCATGTGAGTTATGCGACACTAAACGAAGCGGCCGTGTGCCAAAGCTCATTTGTTATGGCTTGTCGTGCAACTTCGATGCACCTGTTCCATCTATCGGCCAAAGTATTATATAAAATCTTATATCCGAATCTCCTTATCTCTTTGCCACTCTACGTGTACTTAATCTATGACTAAATATATTGGAATCAATCGAAAGTAAGCCTTGCGTTATCTTGTGTTGAGACGGTAAAGTAGGGCAAGTGAAAGCCTTCGTGTAAGGGAAGGAACGAGAGTTATATGCTTTTAAGCGACATTTTTTAAGCTATTGGCACTTTTGTCCCGAGGCGCGGACAATGGTCGCCGATGATATAGCTGATCATTCTTAAGATCCGTCTTACAGTCAGTGGTGAGACCAATGAGCGAATATTACTAAAATACGTGGGGAATAAGCGTCGCAAACGCGAAAATGGCATGAGACTTTAAAAACGGAATTAAATATCTGTGGAGATATAATTACTGACGGTAAAATAAAATGTATACTTCAGGGTCATACGATAAAATATAAGGTCCTGATACCCGTAATTTTGTATGTACGCGGCGCTATGGCGTTATTAAGAAACAGATTTCAAGAAATACGTGGGAAAATGATTTAAGGGAGTTTGATATAAAACTGAAATACGTTGAGTCGCATAGTCGTTAACATTTGTGATTGTAACTGATGAAAAGCAAAAAAAGCGAAAACTTCTGAAGGTATCTTTTATCATAAGTCACCGTCATAATTAGCAAGCTCATTTTATGCGTCAAAATTTTGTCATGATGTGCAGTAATTGTACCTGGCAATTGTGTTGTTTCTTCTCCACAGGTGATAAAGATGCTTGTAATTGTTGTGGTGCTGTTCGTCGTTTGCTGGGCTCCCGTCCTCATCGACAATGTGCTGATCGCCTACCAAGTTCTTCCGGTGTTAAGAGATTCGAATTCTTCATTGAGGCACATGGGAAATGCTTTTCACCTCATGTCCTACTTCAACAGGTATATTGAACGAATAGTCTGAAAACTGCATACATTTCACGATGAAGAAAAAACGAAACTGGAAGTGGCAGTCATTCCAAAAATGACCAGTACAGTGAAACCTGCCTTAGCGGTCACCTCTCTAAGCGACCGAATATTTCGCGAACGGGATGAATTCCCATGTCAGCCATGTTAATTCCCATCCCTCTCCTCCTCCCTTCATGAGATGAGATGAGTAATCTTCTTTATGTGTTGTGTATTTCGTGTCACTCTGTGATGACTCTTTTCTGGAGTTCCCAACCCTCTACCCCAGCCAACTCTAACTCAATTCACTCCGCTCTCACCAAATTCAAACCTCCCTCTTCCTTTGAACCCAAGCCCCTTCCAAGTCACACTAATGACTATATAAACGAATCCCAAAGGCCACTTTCTGATATTCCCTCATACAGGCCTGTTTTCTCAGATCCCACTCCTTATTTTGCAAATGAGTCAACATCGCTCCTCCTCCAAAAAGGTCCAATGAAAGGTTTGACTAAGTGTGACCTTTCCCTTCTCTCTGCTCCTCACCCCAAAACCCCTCATTTCTACATCCTTACTAAAATCCACAAACCCAACATCCCCGGCCGTCCTATTGTTTCCTCCTGCAGTTCCTCTATTGAACGCATCTCGGCATTTGTCGATCATTACCTGCAACCTCACGTTCATGCCCTCCCCTCCCCTCATTTATTAAATATACTCACCACTTTCTGAATTATTTGAATACTATAGCACTTCCGCAAAATACACCACTTTTTATGGCTACAATAGATATCGCTTCCCTCTACACTTCCATTCCCCACTTAGAAGGTCTCCGTTCCATCCACCATTTCCTCCTCATATAACCAGTACCGACTTCCTCTTACAACTTTCCGAATTTATCCTTACCCTCAATGATACCCTCCTTCAACAATTTTCACTTCAAATGGCTTTGCCATGGGAAGTCGATTTTGCCCTACTTATGATAATCATTTTCTAGGTCTTCTGGAAGAGAACTACCTCTCCCAAGCCCCTTTTTAACCTTTTCTGTGGCTCCGTTACATAGATGATATTTTTCTACTTAGGATACATGACTTCGACTCCCTAAACTCCTTCATTTCCTCTCTCAATGCCTCCTTTTCTGCATCTTTTACCTCCACTATATCATCCACCCATATAATCTTTCTTGATGTCGATGTATCTCTATCCAACCATAATTTAAGTACCTCTGTTCATATAAAGCCTACTAATAAACAGCAATACCTTCACTTCAGCAGTTGTCATCCCTCTCATACCAAACATTCCCTCCCATACTCACTTTCTATCAGAGGTGATCAACAACCCGGAGTCTCTTGATCGCTTTCTTTCCAACCTACACCAGTCTCTTCTTCGCAGGGAATACCCTATATCCCTTTTATATAAAAAAGAGAGAGAAGGGTTTGGTGATTTTCAATAGGGATGATAGGTTGGAGGGGCGTCTGAAAGTGAGAGAAGGACAGCGAGGGAAAATTTTAGAGGTATTGAGGTTGTCGGAGAGGATAGGGTAGAGGTTTTTGATAATGCATCGGAGGGAGTGAACTCCTGGGAAATATGTGGTACAGAGAGAGATTTGGTCACGAAAGTATTTATTATGAGGGAGCGGTTTGCGGGACCAAACCCCTCTCCAAATCTATCATCACCACTAAATCCCTTCCGACCCCATGCAATCGCCCGCGTTGCAAAACTTGTGGCATCCTAATCACCCCTCCTCTACCCGATAAATTCTGTGTTTTTCCCCTTCCCTCTGTCCCCTCACCCTCACGTATCACAAATAATATTGTCTACATTCTCCTATGCCAACTATGTCCTAATTTTTACATCAGTCTGAGTACCTGTCCCATGAATACACGCATGAATGGCCACCGTTCCAGGTACAACGATCCGCCCTCACTCTCCGTGTCCCACCCAGTCGCCACACACGTTTCATCACACAATTCCACTTTCAATCGAACTTGTAAAGTCGGTATTCTCGCTTCACTTCCCCCCTCCTCCTCTCCCCTCCAACTTACAGATCTTGAGTCCTCGTGTATTTACTTTTTTCAAGCCTTCTCTCCGCCGGGACTCAACGAATCACACTAACCTCCTCTTTCACCCCCCACATCACCAAACTCTCTTTTAAATTCTATTTTTTCCCGCTTTCCTGCCATCCCCTTACTTTCCTCACTTCCAATCTTCCCCTCCCCCCCTTCCCCTCCCCTCCTTCCTTTCCATCCACCTCCGAACATCCTTCCCCCTCAGTCCCTACTCAACTCTGAAAAAGACGAGTGCTTCATCGCCGAAATATCACAAACTTTTTTGTGAGTGTTTTTTCTTTCGTGTTTCTATGTCTTTTGTCTGCCACCTTGCGTCATTTATATACTCATACGTCGTATCATAAGTGATCCTTCGTCAAATTAATTAATTATATATTCATTCACTCAGACCGCTCAGCGGCAAATACATACAAATAAATATTCAAATAGAAAGGTAGAAAGAAAGTGGATAGGAACACATCAAATTGACAAACACAATGGTGGTGTGAAGATGTAATGATGGCCGATATCAAGCAGAAAAAATTCGACTGGACTGGGAATCGAACCACGGACCTTCGGATTTCGCGTCCACTGCTCTGACCACTGAGCTACCCAGTATACTAAGAGACCACTGGAATAGGCGGGGATCCGAAGGTCCGTGGTTCGATTCCCGGTCCAGTCGAATTTTTTCTGCTTGGAATCGGCCATTACTACATCTTCACACCACCATTGTCTTTGTCAATTTTATGTGTTCCTATCCACTTTCTTTCTACCTTTCTGTTTGAATATTTATTTGTATATATATATATTTTTTTTCTCTCCTATTTCCAGTTGCATCAATCCCATCATTTACGGGTTCATGTCGAAGAGCTTCCGAGCGAGTTTCTACAACATGCTGTGCAAGTGCTGCCACCGCGGAGCTTACGGCATACCGAGAAGGAACCCTTCGACCACATCCCGTACCAGAACCACATCGGTTCGATACACGGAGACGCGGACCACTGAAATATTCAATCCAACCAACCCTCCGAGATCCGACTCGATTCACGCACATGATCAAGATTTGCAAGACATGTTCGATTGACTTAATCCGCGGAGGAATACAAGGAGAATTTGTTGCCACAATACATTTATCGCGACAAGTGTATGATAACCATTCATAAATATAATTTTATGGTCCGTAATGCCGTATTGTTTATCATTTAAACGAGTTGGTTTTCATATCGCTAATGTATGCACAAGATATTGCGCAAATTCTTCTTGGGAATCCCTCAAGGATAAATTGCCGAAAAGCGCAAACGTTTTGTTGGACGAATCGTCCATCGTAATCAGGATAAAAATGTCGCTGAATGAATGGACATCAGTCTTGGGCCCCGAGTAGAAAATCCAGGTGACCTCATAATTGGTCGGGAGGTGAAATTTCAAAATTCCGACTGCGGAAAAGGGTATTCGTACTTCTGTACTTAATTATTTGCAAAATGGGATTCCAATAATTACTGGGATTAAAATCAGTGTCACGATTGACATTTTCCCCTTTCCAGCCGGATAAACCAATGGCTTCATTCTCTAGTATATACCAATAACTATCGGAATGGTAGATTATCTTGGAACCATCCCATTTAATTTTGCGGCCGAGGCTATTAAGGTGCTCAGCTGTAGCAGATTTTTCCGTTTGTCCTAGTCTAAACCGCCTGTCTAGTCCGCCTCTAGTGTTCTTTTGCAGCCTCCTAAGGCTCATCCAGTCTCTCTCTCTCTCTCTCCCCCCTCTCTTTCTCTCACTCTCCAATCCACTTGGCCACATGTTCACGGGAAATTTTATTCACTCCTAGGAGTCACTTTGCCAATCGAGTCCTTCGCCTTTGCGAGTATTTTCTGTGGTCAATGAATGTCCTCATATTACATTCCAGGAGTATTCTGGACATTTTTTCAGGAATCTCGTAAATTTTACAATATCTTTTCGTGGGAAATCCCAAGAAGAATAAAGGCAAAAAAAATTCGTCGGGAAAGTTTTCAGTCTCTTCTGTTCACGACAAGGCTTATAAATAAAATAAAAAAACATAGCAACTGGTGTTTTTACTGGTGGTATATCTCAGCATGTTTTATATGAATGTAATGTAATGTTGCGTCATTAATGCGAGGCAAGGCCTACTTTGCCTTATGTTTCTCAGAATTCAATATTTTGGAAAGGAATACATGAGACTTAAAATATTGAATAAAATTAGTTAAACTGTAATTGTGATTGCGATTACATTCCAATTTCTGAGAAATGAGATAAACAAACACGAGAAGCGTCAGAAGGAGCTGGCGTCATTCATTGTTTCATTTGTTTCTTTCAAGGGAATCCCATTCCCAGTTGACAATTATAACTAACTATCTCTAAAAAAGCTACAATAAAGATTTACATGTATTTTTTAACTAGTAATTTTGGATTTTTTTCGATCGATTTATATTGTCATTAGTATTATTTTTCAATCATCCCTAATGTTTCATTTTCATAACTGACTATGTGCTAATAATATACTGAAAATTCTAGGCAACAGTAACATCACACTTTGTACACTAGCTGTAGAGATGGCCACCATTATCATCATCATCGTTATCGGTCTTCCAATCCTAAGATTGGTTGACTGATGCTGGGCCTTATCTCCCACGGTGTGCTTCACTCTTGCCCGAAGCTGTTGATGATCTCCTTCATCTGTGCCATCAATGCCATCTGCTGAGACTGCTTGCTACCTCTCAGTCAGCGGGGTCAGTAGAGCAAGTAAATGTTGGAATCCGTACTCAGGAAAACTATTCCGTCACTTGGTTACGAACCTGTGACTCGAACTTGTGATCCAAATTGTTGATTCTTCTGAGTACGGGAGTATGATATGGGGGACTATAACATTTCCAACTACAACAGAGTAATAAATGATAAAGGGAAAGGCAGATTTTCAGTACTGTATCTAATTTTAATGTTATTCCCATTGGCGTGCGATGACCAATCCTGATGGAAACGCCGATAAAAAAAGACGTCACCTCTACACCTTCATATTACTCTGCAAGCCACCTAAAGGGCGTTTAGCATTGGGTGATTTATCACCAGCATGTACCACACCACGGACATGCTGCACAAATTACCAAACTAATCGAGAATTCAACAATATGACTCAAGAGTCATGCAGGAAACATAAAAACATGGAGTTACCATTACTCGGCAGATTAAGAAACATGCATTATGGGGCCCATCAATTAATCAGCTACCTGTCAAGCTAGCCTACTTCAAAGTCTCAATGCAGCCGTTATGGCCTCTTATCGATCGCGGGAGAAAAGACATTTTAAACCTGTCAGTTCTCCAATCAATTTCCCTTACTTTATTCTCATCATCTGATCTACCGTAGTATGCTGGAGTTCGCAAGATATTGATAACTTTGTTGGAAGATAAACTAGTATTAAATGCACATAAAAGATTGAGTCTTAACTTCAATCGACAATCTGAAAGCAAATGCCATCAAAGTCATTGTCGGAGGTCAGTGAATCACTGGGTCACCCCCGCCCAAGAGATCGCAAAGGACGATTAGTTCCCCAAATTTGTAGATTTTGCTTGTAATCATATGGAAAGAATACTTTGTACTTTACTATAATTATAGAAATGATGATTGTAGGAAAGTACAAAGTACTCTTTCCAATATTGACGGTTATGTTCAGTTCTTCTTCGAAGTGACGCCTGATGTCAGGTTTATATGAACTTATTAGTTATATATAAGTATAGATGGGTTTTCTCATTTTTCTTAAAATGTTGAAAAAGTTATGTGAGAGGTATTGATACTAACTCCAATCACTTCTCCTCATCAGGTCTATCAGGGACGTGGCGTAATTTCATCGTAAAATATAAAATATCTTCCGTTAAATTTAAACTGCAAATAAAAGTGTCCCAGAAAAACTAAAGGCTCACCCGATTGCGACGCTCATAATACTTTTACTATGCAACAGCCGTTTTCGTTAAAAGGGAAAGTATGAATCGAAACTGTCTTAGCTAAAATATCGCTGCAATACTGACAATTTTACCTTGGATATAATTGCCTCGGACGAGAATTCCTACTGAAGACCTGTATCATGGTTGCTAATCGAGTGAATAAATAACTCTATCGTTGAAATGGGGATTAAAATGTTAGTTTTGGAGCGTAAAACTAAAATTTGAAGTAGCAATAAAGTGTAGGTGCAAACAGAGAGCATGCAATTTAAAAATATCTTGCCTTTTTCAGTCATCTGATACAAAACATTTCATGGAATTTATCACTGTTTGTAATTTAAAGAGTCAGTAAAACCTCTGCAGAATTTCTTATGGTATTCACAGTTAATGAATCTGCGGCCAGATGATCAAATCTCTTAGAATTTGCCGTCCATCTGCAACACATTCGCAGTCTTGGAGACAGAGGGGCTTATAAAAAAAAAATGGCCAAACATCCTTCCCAGTTCAAAGACGTACGCACTTGCAAATTTTACGGACGGTCTGTTCATCAGTTCTTTCATAATAAGATAGTGGTGTAGCGTATTGAAGAATCGAAGTGTGTGGCAAATATACAAGAAGCCTGCATATCGTTTGTTCACAGGTGGCTTCCCAAGATCACATTTTGAGTAATAATAATATTACCTAATTGATCACAAGGCGATTGTTGTCGCGTGAACGGTCACTCTCAAGTATGCTTGCTAGCAAGAGAAGCACCCACTGTGTACTACACAGTGGTGTCCCTTGAATGGCCACTATTCTACACTTTCATGTCCTTCCTTCCCAGTGGAAGCAACGTGACGAAGAATTTTTGCCATCTCCCGACAAATAGAATGGTCGAGGGAAATTCTCGGCACGACTACGGTAGGTACACTTTTCGCGCTGGACAATTCTGAAGTCGAGTGCTACGTAGAGGAACATTCTACCATTAAATACGCTCGTTCAAGAGACCACTACTGGTTAGAATTATTAATGCTAATTACAATACAATATAATCTGTTCTCTGTATTCTGGAAATGGTGTACAATTATTCCTATAGTCTTTCCTGTATCTCCCAAGTACACCTAACCATACACACTAGGTATCTGGTATTATATTTCTTTATTTTTTCAAGGTGTATACATTTTTTTGGCGCGTGGAATAATCTGCGGCTACAACTACGAAGTATCGTGTAAGCTACCACTACAAGGGTGTGTGGCACGGGGTGATTCAACGCAAGGGCATACGGTACTCGTCCCGGCTCAAATATCTGAGCGTTTCAAGCAAAGTGAGTTTATAAATATGATGGTAAGGCATCATACACACGACTACAAAGACTACTCCTCCTATAATAAAGGTCGGATTTTCATAAACTTGGCTCTTCGTAATTTTTATGGTCGCTTACTGTGCGTGAAAAAAATGATTTTTAAAAAATCTATCGGTTCTGCAGTCTATTTCCAGCTTCCATTTGTCCCTTCGATCAGTTAGAGATTATAACCCTAATTCCATTAACTAGTCTCATTTGGAATGGATCCCAATGGCTGCATACTCCAAGTGTGGTCTCAAGAGAAAAATTAAGCATTAATAGGTCATGGGCTTGCCCTCATACTCAACAATCATACCACAGTGAAATGCACATATAGTGTCCGCAAGTTGGGTCGGACAGGGAGGACATTTTGGCCCGGGCACTCAAGGGTCCACGACACGCATCCGCCATGCGCCACTTTTGTCTTTAGAGCTTAAGGCCCTTTTCCCTATAAGGGGCGACCCTTTCCACAAGGATTGAAATAATTCCAAAGGAATTACAATGCATGCATTCTCAAATCAACCGTAGATTAATGAATGACCATGAATGAGATGCCCTTAAATTATTTCTGAATTCCTATTCAGCCTACTCTTCCCCATAAACTACTCAACTGATCTTCTTCCCCGTTTCCACGTCCACACGATAGGTTTGCCCACTCGGAATCATTTCATAATCATATGAAAGATATATGTCCCACAGAATATTGTTAAACAATGACGTGACTCTCCTTACCTGAGTGCAGTGTTCTTGAATTACTTATTACTAGCGTTCTCTTTTTTAGTATTTGTAAACCAAGGCACTAATATTCTTGACAATGTTGTACATGCTGGTCAGTTAAAAAAATGAGACATTGCTGGTGTTCCACCGATGCACTTGTTCTCTCTCTTCCTAACCTCTTTCTGAAAGCGACCTCTTGTCCCCATTCACGCATCCATCCTAGACCAAACTATAAGAACACTGGAGAATAGCTTTCTAACCTGACATTAGGCTGTATTCTCTCGGGCGAACGTCAGTCACGGGCCAACGATTCGTGAAATGTTAATGGAAATGTTCTAAATGATTATTTAAAAACGCAATATTTTTTAATGCCACAATATGTTGGTATGTGTTGGCGCCTTCGATGATTCGGGATGTCAATGTGAGAGGCGCATGTCCAATGGCGGCCAATGCTAGAAGCTGTGAAGGCGGGCGTGGCCCGTCCGCTATCTTTCTTAACCCCATTTCTCCTCACACGCTAACGGACACGCACTAATTTTGCAATTTTAGAACGTTTTCCATCGGTAACTTAACAGCAATCAGCAATAATTTATTGTTTGATATGCATTCTCCTCATTTGCATTTCTTTATTCATTAAAAATAAAAAATAAAATCCGTAATCCCGATTAAAACTGTGGTGAAATCGAGAAGAATCCATGGCTCTAAGTATCGGATGTATGTTCCAAGAGTTATTAAACCTTGAATTTTCGATCAGATTGGTTGATATAATTCCTTTTCTTTGCATTCGCTTATTCGTATATTCCGTCGTGTGCTGCTACCCATTGCGACAGTAAGGAGAGGGAGATAGAGAGAGCAGGGTTAAACAATATGGTTGTTGTTTCGGTTCTCAGCCCTTCAGTTTGATGACGTAGTGCCCTCTCCATCGACTTCAATGGTCGAAGCCTTCATCAAAAATCAACAAGCATGGCAACAATCATTGATGTCAGTATCGACGTTCTTTTGTTCTTAAGTGCCCATCAAATTTGCTCCCGATCTGTTAGGAATTGCGCAAGTAGACGAGGCAGGCTCACCCCGTTGGAAATTTCCTTCCCCAAATAGAGTTCCCGGAACTAAAGGAAAAAATTGAAATTCCATTGGAAAAAACTGTATTCCGGAACAACAAGCGTCTTAACCTCAAAGTAAATTTATTCCGTGACCTTTTTTTTTCTTTAGGAGTGAGAGACGGGTCAGTAATTTCCTTACTTACTTACACTCATTACATTTTTTTTCCGGAGAGGACAGCGAATTCAACTCACACGAGCTGTAGAGTAGCATACAATACTCGTGACTGCAGTGGTTCTCATTGTCTCACGGCTGACTTCACGCCGTGTCATAAGGAATCACTTTCATTTCATAGTATTTTAATTAACTGTAATATTATTTGCGCAAAAATATAGTTTTAAATGACTGAAATTTTCATTAAGTAAATTATATATTAATTTTTTATATATAATTGAAAGTCTTTTTAAAATAATTATTTCACATCGTTTCGGAGGGCGTAAACAATTGTTATACTTTGTCAGCGAGATTCGCCATTTTATTCGTTACCATTCATAAACGGCGATTTCCAAGAGCCTGAGGACAAAAGGAAGGGAGACAAATTTCTCTTCTTTCACTGATTGAATTGTTGATCTTGGCTAAACGCAGCAACCCAAACATTTTGTCAAATACATTCCGCAGTTCCCATGAAAATGCCAAAAATTAGTGGCATGAGCTGGTACGGTAATGAAGTTAAACTTATGAAATAAACTGGACAAAAATCAATCTTAGAATGCGAAGCTTCCTTTTCATCCCGGACCAACATATATTTTCTTATCTTCAGGATGGCCAAGATATTGCTTATAACGCTATTCTGCAATATGATTTCATTCAATAATGGCTCTCCCCAATGCATTGACATGGCATTTACTTACCAGAGAAGGCAATCAAACTCACCAATGCAAGATAATGTATCGGAGAAATTAATCGGGACGGAGAGTGGTAAACCAAAGTTTTTCATCGAAGAAGCTACAGTGAGTTCTTTCCCTCGCTTCGAGGGGCGGAGGCATCAGGACAAAGGAGACTTTTTCATGAGTTTGTAAGGGTTGGATTGAAGACACCCAAACATGAAATGATAAGGTGATAGATTGAGTTTCCTCAGGAAAAATGTCATTGGAAAAGAGGAAGGCGAAAAAAGGGAAGTATGTCATCATCTGGTCTGGTGTTCTGTCTGCTGACAGGTCCCGTACACCACTGTCGTCTCCATCCGCTTCTGTCCCGTGCTTCTTTCTTTGCTTCATCATCGCTGATGTTCTTCATCTGATCCACCAATTTAATTCTTCTCCTTCCTCTCTTTTTCTTTCCTTCAATTGAACCCTCAAGTGTCACAGTTATTATACTTTTCCCTCTCATCACATGGCCCAACCAGTTTCCTTTCCTTTTCCTTATTTCCTTTAGGAGCGATCTTCCTTCTTTTACTTTGCTCAAAACCTCTTCATTTCTCATCTTATCTACCCATATTACTTTTTCCATCCTTCTCCACGCCCACATTTCATAAGCTTCTATTCTATTCCTTTCCCTCTTACCTAATGTCCATGCTTCACATCCATACATGAACATGTATGTTACATGTATTTTTAGGTTACTACATACATGAAAGTATGTAGTAACCTAAAAATCTCAACCTGCTTCGCCGCGGTTTACGATAGTAGTATTCGAGCTAAGGGAAATTCAAGTACGCATGATTTATATAGGTATTCCGCCCCTCTCCCCAAGAAGAATTACCGTGAATGCATTAATTACAAGCAGACAATGATCTCCATCGGAACAATACCATCGAATGAGAAGAAAGGTATCCGACTCACGTAATGATTCACAAACGGGAGGGAGATTATACGACCACGGTTGGTTGTCATGACGATATGTAGCAACCGGAGGAATTTGGGTAACTGCCGGAGGGAATATGAGGGATGATGACTCTCCATTTCGGCCGCTCGCGCGATATTATTCGATAACGGGAGAATTCCAGCAAGGAGGGAGAACGGGAAGACAGAGAGAGAGCGGGCGAATAATTTTTTTAAATTCCGCCCGGCAAGTTCTCTCGAATTCGATTCGATTCCTCCAACAATGCCATCGTCAACCGCTCTCTTTATCTCACTCTCTCTCGACCCCCTTGCTACTGAATGCCTTTCCCCGTACACTTCAAAGACAGGAAAAGCATCGAAGCAGATCTGCGGTGGCAAACCGTTATGGTGAATGTAAACCAAAGGTGAGCGTTAAGGACGATTAAAATTTTACGTAAATATCTAAAGGGTGTCCCATAAATGTCACGCCACAGTGACACTGGAGCTAGGGCAGCCTAAGAGGAACCGAACCAGCCTATTATGACCTCAGTAAAAGTTGCACGGTTTTTGAGATAATGCCAAATTCAAGATTTTTCAAAAATGTCACTTTTTTTACATTTCTGGTCCCAGAATTCACTTGAATAGCTCTCAAATTAAGTTTTTTTTTTATTGTACGATATCATCAATCTGTTATTAAGCTGACAAAAGGGTTATTTTATTGATAACTAATGTAAAATGAGGAAAAATACTGCATTAATCTTGACTTAACTTAGCAGCAGAAAAAAACAACTTCGACTTTAACGGCCTGCCGTGAAAAAAATACTAGAAAGTAAATCAGATAGTAACTTCAAAAACTTGCGTATGTTATTCCAATTTTAAAATGGTATGATACATGTATCTTACTAAATAAATCACGCTACTTTTCCTACTCATACCATTTTAAAATCGGCATAACATACGCAAGTTTTTGAAGTTACTATCTCATTTACTTTCTAGTATTTTTTTCATGTCAGGCGGTTAAAGTCGAAGTTGTTTTTTTTGCTGCTAAGTTAAGTCAAGATTAATGCAGTATTTTTCCTCATTTTACATTAGTTATCAATAAAATAACCCTTTTTCCAGCTTAATAACCGATTGATGATATCGTACAATAAAAAAAACTTGATTTGAGAGCTATTCAAGTGAATTCTGGGACTAGAAATGTAAAAAAAGTGAAATTTTTGAAAAAGCTTTAATTTGGCAATGTCTCGAAAACCGTGAAACTTTTACTGAGGTCATATTAGGCTGGTTTGGTTCCTCTTAGGCTGCCCTAGCTCCAGTGTCACTGTGGCGTGACATTTATAGGACACCCTGTATATGGAGAATTTTCATTTGATTCGTATGCTCATTGATTGCTGATGTCAACACCTAGTACCTGCCTCAATTTAAATTTTGAAAAAAACATTAATTTCCACTTTTAACATCAAAATCGTTTCCTTGTTTACCTACAGGCCTCCTTAGGAATAAGACGTTTCAAAGCTGGCCCACTTATAGTTGCCCGGGCTCTGACTAAATTGACGTGTACGTAGAACATAAATTTGAAATGTCGAGTGGCTCAAGAAAATATTTTGTAAATTATCAAAAATGCTGTTATTTGTAAAAAAACAAGTCAAATTATTCCCGCAAAAAAATAAAATAAAAGTAAGCCATCAGAGCTGTGCCTGTTTGGTTTTAAGATGAAATAAAAAAAAGTTTATGCGAAATTAAATGATGGCTGCAAATTTCGAAGTTTCTAAAAAATTTAATTCGGTAGTTAATTTGACTATGAATTCTATTTAAATATAATACCAATATTTGAAATCAGACGGGTCCTGAAGCAAGTACTCAGTATGCTCATCTTGGGGACCAGCATGTCAGCCGTGTTTCGACACTAATTTAACTTCACAATAATTTAACTGTATCGTCAAACTCTCATCATTTGCTTTATTCTCTGAAAAAGTATCAAATGACCTCTAAAAATTGTTCTCACCATCATGATTCAACATTGGAATTATAGTCACTTAATTCGACGTCAGACAACTTATTGACGCACAGACAACTACCACATGGCCACCGCCCTGCATACAAATATAAAATAAATTGGTATGTATTATTCATTTTCGCCCGTTAGCACGTTTCAAACCTAGAAATCGGACTTCATCCTTTTTTACTCCGTGACGAACAGCTTTGAAATTTTAGCTATTGACATATTTTTGGAGGCAATAAAGTAATCATTTAAAATAATGTAACCTACCTATAATTCCGCTGCTTTGTGTCTGCCCGGCTCGTGGTTGGTAGGTACACTTCTCTCGTGCGGGGTTGGCTGCCTGCCACGATCCCTCGCCGTCCTCCGCTGTCTCCCGTCAGCTGCGGGGTTATCCACCGTCATGGTGTTTTGGCAGACCGTCCTCGGGTATTCTCCGACGTCTTCCTGTATTAATTCTCCGCCTGATTCTTCAGCTTATCTCCTCCCTCGTTCTCTCTCGCGTCCTCCTCCTGTTAATTTTCTTTTCGTCTCCCCGGTTCCCCTTTGTTATTTGTTAGGGTCCTTAAGCGTCCTTAGTTTTTCGCATCGTTGTTATTCACCCTTCTTGATTGTTAGGTTACGTTAGCCCCATTAAAAGAAATGATGACATGCGATATAAACACTTTCTTTTACCGCCTTCGGTATCGATTTCCTTACTGAAGTTGAGATGCTTGTTTATGTTTGTTGATGCTAGCCCCAAAGCCTTCGGGAATGACGACCCCTTCCTCCTTCTTCTTTTGGACTATAGATGTAGCCGCGGTCGTGTTACGGCTCGTATCCGTCTCGTTTGTTCCGCATGCTCAATATGCTTCTGATGAAACCGCGTCGTGGCTAGCCGTTGCCCCTCTCCCTCGGGTATTGGTTAGCCCTGTCTACGCTTCACTTTGGGTGAGCAGATTTACATTTCTTTGTCCTTAGTGTGCCTCTTCTATGAATATTTGGAATTGTGAGACCTGAAATGTTCCCCGCTCTTCTTCTGTGATCGGTTTTTTTTATTCTGCAAGTGACCTGTCCCTTGAATTCTGTGATGATGCAAGGTCCTTCAAATATCGGCAGGAAGTCGAGGAATATTCTCATTTCCTTGTCTGAATATCTATGGGCACGTACCAGAACCTTCTCTCCTACCTCGAATATGGTTTTCTTCTTGACGCGTTTCCTTTGATCCCTCTCAACTCTTTCGGGCCTACGACCGAACTGAACCTCTGTGGGTGTGAAATCAGTAGTGGTGTTGTGAACATCATTCATGCATGCCTCTACTACTCTGATGTATTTCACCCAAGATGTGTGGGCTTTTTGGCAAAATATCCTCAGGACCATCGGTCTTCAAAATATCCTCAGGTCTTCATAGTCCGATGGTACCTTTCTACCATATTACCTTGTGGGTGCCTTATACTACATAGTATTGGCTTTATGTCTTCTTGTTTTAATTTGTTTACCCATACAAGGCTTGTGAATTGGGTTTTCCAGTCGGTTAGGATCCTCTAGTATGCTCCCAGCAATGGTAGATGTCGTTCAAATATTGTCGATTATTTTGGTGTTTGCCTTGCGAATCGGGTAGAGCTTTACTTACTTCGTGTATCCGTCGATCGTAGTCAGCACGTAGATACATCCATGCTGCCCTGCAGGTAATGGTCCTACAATGTCCAGACACATCAAATCATTATTGTGCTGTGGAATCACGTTCTGCATCTCGGTGTATGTTGCCTGATTCGGTGCTTTCATTAGTTGGCATGTTAGGCATGATGCCGTCGCTCGCCGGATTTTCCGCTACATGTTTGGGTATGCAAACTGTTCCCTCAGTATATAATACACCTTATCTGCCCCGATAAGACCATACATCCGATGCACCTCATTTATAAATTTATCTATTAAGCTTTCGGGAACACAGAATCTTTCCTTGTTTCCTTCGTATTTCACCAGCCCTTTCTGTGTAATCCCGTATTTTCCGTTTTCTTCTGGTAGATCCGTTACTTCTTTGATGACCTTTTGTAACTTGTGGTCTTCCTTTTGATGTCTTTCTAAATTTCTTAATCCCTCCACTAGTTCCGTCGTAGGTTCGTTCCCTAATATTATTGCTATCACAGGTTCTTTTAGAGGGAAATCGTTTCCTTCTTGATTGTCATGTGGGTGACGACTCAAAATACCTACCACTACGTTTTCTTTTCCTTTACAATATCTCACTTCGAAATTATATTCTTGAATAAGCAGCATCCACCGCGATAGCGTCGAGTTTAATAGCCTGCATTTAAATGTGAAAGATAAAGGTTTATGATCCGTAATGACCACTATTTTTGATCCAAGAATGAAACTCCTAAATTTTTTCATTGCGTGGATTATTGCGATGAGCTCTTTAAGGGTTGTGCTGTACGTCAATTCTGCACCCCGAAGACTCCGACTGGCATAATAGACTACCTGTTCCTCCTCGTCTTCCGTCAATTGGTATAATCTGCTTGCTATAGCATACCCACTAGCGCCTGTCTGAATGCAGTATATTTTTCTAGGGTCTGGATGATGCAACATTGCTGTCATGCAAAACTCCCGTTTTATTTCCTCGAATGTTTTCTGGTGTGTGTCATTCCATTCCCATATCCGATCCTTTTTCGTCAGATCGTTGAGCGTAGCGGTAAGCTCGGCATGCCTCTGGTGGAATTTGGCGTAATTGTTGTTCAACCCCAAAAAACTTCTTGCTTCTTATTCCGTGGTCGGACGTAATCTATAATCGGTGCGAATTTTTCTTCTGCTATTCTGATCCCCTGAGTAGTCACTTCGTGTCCCAGAAATTGTACCTTTTGTCTACAGAAGCTTGGTTTAATAAAATTCACCGTTATACCGTTATACGAAGCTTTTAATCTCACCATTACCTCTTCCAAATGTCGTACATGCTCGTAGAATGATCCTGACATGACTAGATGGTCATCCACAAAATTGAAGCAATACTCCTTTGTGCCATTGTCTAGTGCGTGGTCCAAGGCTCGCACTAACGAACTGCTACTTATGCAGCAGCCAGGGTACGCGAGTGAACTGGTAAATTTTTCCCTCGAAGGAGAACGCGCAATATTGCCGCGAGTCCTTATGGAGTTTTATATGATAAAAGCTTAGAGTTAAATTGAAGGAAGACATGACTTTAGCACCCGCGCACTGCTGAAATAGTTCCTGGGTGGTTCTCGATGTCACGTAATTTGGTCGAATTAACTTATTAATTTCTCTGGCGTCGATACATTAGCGGATAGATTCGTCCTTCTTCACTACACATACCAATGGCGAAACATAACGTGATATACTTATTTCAATAAATCCTTCCCTCATCATTTCATCTATCGCCTCTCTAGCTTGCTTTCGGAAATTCATCGGCAAACTACGTATATCCCCTTAGGCAGAACTCTTCATCCTTCGCTTCAATTTTATATTCATATCCTTTTATTATGCCTGGGGCATCGCTTAAGATATCCTTGTACTTTAGAATCTCGGCTGCCAAGGTCCCTTTCTCCTCCTCTGAAATATCTTGAATATCTATGATAGCTTCCATGATCTCCCTCTCTGCTACTTGTCCACCTCTCTTCTTTTTATCCATTTTACCGTCTTCCACATGCTTTTCATCTAAATATAAAACCAACTTTTGTGATGGCAGATTCGGTTGTTTGAATTCTCATTCAATTTCCTTCCCGTTCTCTTTCTTCCGTAGTCAATCCTTGCAGATAGAGTTGCTCATGTATCGGTGCCAGTTATCACCGCTTTGATTAACCCTGGTACTACCGTGCATGCAGTATTAAAGTTTATATCTCCCACGACGAAATTAGGACAGATTTATCTGGTTATCCGTCCACTGTTCTTTCCCACTGCTCCCATTATTTGTAACTACTCTCACTGGTATTTCAAGGGGATTTTTGAATCTTTCATAATATCTCTGGTAAAATTCCTCACTCATGCAAGTTATTTCCGATCCCGTATCGACCAATGCTTTTATCTCCACTCCTTCAATTAGCACGTCAATTTTCGGACATTTTGTTTCCCCTTGCCTATCTTCTCCTCCTTCCATTAAGAAGTCTCTCGGTGATTCGAACATGTTCAATATCGTCTTTTCATTGTCGCCTTCACCTTCCATGTGATCCCTAATGCGGCTATTTACGGCGTTCGTCACTTCGGGACGATAAAAGTGTCGCGCCGCCTTCAGTTTTCCGCCCTTTTCTCCTCGGTTTTCCCTTGATCCTCTACCATCATCGAGTTCACCCTAACATTTGGTTCCGTCTTGGTCCTCCCTGGGGCCCCGCCATGTTTCCACAGTCGATTGTAATTGGTCCCTATGTCCAGAGGTTTCACCTTCTGGCCTGAGGTAGTATCTTCAGTTGTCGTACGCCCGTCCTTCCTCTGCTCTCTTTGACCACGCCCTTGTACTCGATGGCTGCCAGCTGTTTCTTTCTTCTCTCCCACCCGTCCACGGTTGCCTCTCGTATTGATGCTGTTCATCATCTTCCCATTTTCGATTCACTCTCGGCTGGTCATTTACTTGCATCTCTCTCGCTACTCCATCATATCTTCCGAGTAACGCTAGGAATTGAGGAAATGTCTTCACATTGTGCGAGATCATTCCTGTGCTTATATCGCTTCCAAAATGTTGTCTGAGACAGCGGATGAGGCTCTCGTCTCCTATGGGTGGCCTCAACTCTTAAGCTGCACTTATTTTGCTCGTGGCATGCTCCACTCCCGTTTGGTTACCCGACGTCCGATAACTTCCTGTGTCTATCGCTCTTCTCACCTCCATCTGCTGCTCATCGCTCCAATATTGCTCTACAAATATTTCCTTGGATGAGTCAAGGTCTTCATAAAGGTGGGAGGTTGCAGTTAAACAGTCTCCTGCCTGACCAATCATTCCCTGCCTCACAACCCGCAGAATATCTTCTCCCGATAACCTGTACATTTCCTGGTATTCCTCCAATTCACAAACATATCTCACTGCCCTCGCGCCGTTTCTCCCATCAAAGTTCGCCATTTTCAACTGGATTGTCCCTACCGTCGTCCCCTGACCGTGCATTTTCCGACAGTCCTCTATTATTTTCTTCTCTATCTCTTGTAGTGTGCCTACGTCTATCCTTACTCTTTGCTCTTGCAACCGTTCTGTCATCACGGTGGACAACTGTTTAATTCTTCCCTCGTTGTCCTCAATCCTGCCTTTCTATTTAATCTCCCGCCCTTTGTGTGTTACATTCCAGGAGGTTTTTTACTATCTCCAACTGTGCCACCCTTTGATTGCTCGCGTCTACCCTCTCCTTCAGTTCTTCTATTTCCCCGTGTACCATGCCCTGTTCCTCCTCAATAGTTGCTTTAATATATATAGTTTAATATATAATATACATATATAGTTCCTCCTCAATAATAGCTTTGTGTGCCCCGATAGCCGCGTTCCACTCCAACCTCATGTTTTCTTCTCTCTGCCCCAGCATTTCAGCCAGTTCCTGTAGTTCTCTACGTCTATTTTCCTCCCGTTCCCTCTTCTCCTCTTCCTTCTTCTCTCCTCCTCTCGTTCTTATTTCTCTTCTTCACGTTCCTTTCTCAGCTCCATAAGTATGGCCCCAAAACTACTTCCTACCACTCTTTCCGTCTCTATTTCATACCATGTGTATGAAAATCTATATCCTCTTTCTCTAATAACGATTTTAGACCCTCTTGCAGTTCAAATTTCGAACCTTGTATTGCTTCTCCTCGATCCCTTAGTATACTTTGTAATTATCCCTTCTTAAGTTCAGGAAATCTCTTACGTATTTTTTCCATTTTGTTGATCAACAATCCTAACAACCCAGCAAACCCCTACAATCTCGGGTTTTCCGCGGTCTCAAAAGTCGTCGTGCCCCGCGTATGGCGCCAATGTGTAATCTACCTATAATTCCGATGTTTTGTGTCTGCCCGGCTCGTGGTTGGTAGGTACACTCCTCTTGTGCGGGGTTGGCTGCCTGCCGCGATCCCTCACCGTCCTCCGCTGTCTCCCGTCAGCTGCGGGATTATCCACCGCCGTGCCGTGGTGTTTTGGCCGACCGTCCTCGGGTATTCTCCCACGTCTTCCTGTAATAATTCTCCACCTGATTCTTCAGCTTATCCCCTCCCTCGTTCTCTCTCGCGTCCTCCTCCTGTTTATTTTCTCTTCGTCTCCCCGGTTCCCCTTTTTTGTTTGTTAGGGTCCTTAAGCGTCCTTAGTTTTTCGCATCGTTGTTATTTACCTTTCTTGGTTGTTGGGTTACAATAATGACAGTAATTACCTACCTAACTACGCGCTTAATAAAAGGATTTCTTAAGTTAAAAATGTCAGTCTGGGTCCATTATTGTAGTTGAAATTTAGCCTGACTCCCATTGACATGGAGCTCTCAAAGTGTGCACCAACATCCGCTTCCGAAGACGATTCATAAATCATTAAATTTTGACACACTAATGAACTAACCATGGCGTTTAATGTTGTGATGTTGGTATGAGCCAATCAACGACTGCAGCTCCGATCAGCACTTCTCCAACCCTCCTCCTCCTCCTTCCAATGCTCCTCCAATAAAAGGCGGAACGTTACCAACATTCCTGTAAACAAATAAATAATTTGCATACATTGAGGCTGGGTCAATTTCCGAAACCGTTGGCATAATTTATTAATGTAAAATTACATTTGAATCAGTTATATAGTGTAAAATTAAAAATAATTTATAGTAAAAACAGAGTTTTTAAGGAAAGGGCTTTTTTCATTTCTTAGAATGCTCTAATACTCACTAGTGACTCTCTCTCTCTACGGCTGAAGAAAATTATCCAATGAATTAAAGCAATGCACATATGAAACATCCACGATTACATCTCCATGAGTTTCTTTGTTCTTTGTTCATGTTCTATGGCGATCCGGCCAATTTTGGGATCGCTTAACCAAAGAGGCGATAGAGATAAGGTTGGAGAGGGAGAATTTCAATCGGGATACTGGTTACACGATCAGCAGCTCTCGGAATAGAATTCTGAGAAGAATTCAGAACGCCAGAGCTAAGTCCCCGCTGGTCAACGGTCCTCCACCTCAACAATCGGGGCTCGACCAATCCCGCCCCGCCTAGCGCCAAATTAAACGGTCTTTTCAAGCTCGCATCAATAGCCTTGAGAATGGGTAACGAGTCGGAACCCGAAACGTCGGCTGCCTATAAATATCTTACCCGGTGGCGAGCCCGAGAAATTTACACAAATGTTATTCGCCGGGAAAGTGTTTAATCATACATCTCCATAAGTGTTATAATTGTCAACAATGATTTCATCAAAACTTAACGCCACATCCATGAGTATATATAATGGACTATAATGTTCGGCATCGTTGCCTGGGCAAAATATCACCTAAATTTCTGTATTTGTTTCACCCAATTCACGGTGCTGCCTTTAAAATAGTCTTCTCCGTCGACTCGTGAACGGCCGTTGATTGTTGTTGATGTAAAATTGCGTTGGTTATTACTTTACATTTGAAGAGATACGGACAGCGAGAAATTTTAAATCACAGCTGATTATTTTTGACATCTCAGAGTAACTTTTTGGATGCAAGGGAGGAAAGAAATGCTATAGGAAGTGAGAAATGAAAGACGTATGACGCTTCCATTCTGAGCCCATGTCGACGGTCGTCAGACTCTAAATCAAACTACAGCGTCTTCGGCATAATTCTAGATTTTGCAAAGCTTTTTCTGTACAGAAATTGCTTAGTACCAAGCCGGTGAACAGGACACCGGTAAACTTGGACCGAAATTTCAAAACTCAATTGAACAGGAAGAATTTGTTTAATACGACGGTAAGTGAGGACTATTCAAATTTACTTGTTAATATTTCGTTGGTAGATTAATTTTTTCATTAGCATCGTCCATAGAGATTTGATAGGATAAGTTAATTAAAATATTTGATTGAATTGGCAAAAATAATTGGACATCGTTGAAACCCCCTCCCCCCCGTAATCCACTAATTCAACACGGCCGCATGGTCTCCATTAATACAAATAAATGATGTTTTTTTAATGCACATTAAAATGCCTACATTAAAGCACAGCAAAGAATTACGACGCGTAAAAAGACGTTTCAGAATTCCATTTTGGGGACAGGGTAATCAACACCATCACACAAAGACACCCATCAAAAATTAAAACGCAAGGTAATATGGACTACCCAACATCCACAAATAGGGCGAAGGCCCATTGCAGAGAGCGCAATTGGATCCCCCACGTACCTGCTATCAAGACATCTGGCCAACATCCTCCTGTGGGTCGGGGCCCAAACCATGTCAGAAATTTGGCAGACTTCGCCAAGACTCTGCAGATCATTCGACTAGATGTGGGAGACATTATGTTTCTACCATCTTCGTCTTCTGTCATCTGTTTAATTCTACCATCTTCGGGAAAACGGTCTTTGGAATTACATCCGTCATCCACATTCTTTAAAATTTATTGCACTGCTTCGTCACCAGACCTATGTTTATCTATAACTACATTAGAAACGGAACCAACTGTCAACGTTCAGAGCCGCGTATACTGCTCTGACCATTGCGTGATCTGTTCGACGTATTTTAATGTATTTTTTCATTTCCATAGGTTACTTTATTTACTAAACGTGCCTGACATAGTCTGTTGGACATAAAGAATGAAAATTTTCACGTACGTACGATCTCCTACATGAGCACCATTAGTTAATCTTAGTAAAGTTACAGCTTTGCCTATTCATTTTGCTTATAAAAGTACCATATTTAACATTTTACTTTATATTATGTGCGGTAATTTCCGTATATATTAATTTTGTTCAACATCCCAAACGCGTTTATATTATTCGATTGTTATTCGCAGTTGCTAGGTGGCATCTGTATTGCTGAGGATTCGTCTCGAGCACACACGCAGACCTAAAAAGCATTATGTATTCTCTATGGACCCAGTAACTTAGGTTAGGATAACATAATAATTTATTACCTAGCCTTTTGAGCACAAATTTAAGAACTTTCGTGGACTCAAAAAGCATTTTTCAGTCGCATTTAATAGTTTACAGTGGACTATCTAGCATTTTACTCCCCTGCTTGCAAATTGCAATCTCCTTTTTGCTAGTTAAAAGTATGTGCAAAGCTACAAGACTGAATGACTGACTCTCTCCTTCAGACAAATTTCTGGGCATTTTTATCGGAGGTAGGATGTTGAGATCATCAGGAGAGGTTTATTTTGTTCATCATTTGAATCAGGAAAAATCGAAGATCCCGATCTTAGCCTTGAATTCGAGCCCAGATAGGATTTTGTTTTATAATAGGTTTATAAAGGGAAATAGGTTTATTCATGGCGAAATAACTTTCACAACGCGTAACTTATAGGCAGGCAATATCATAATACCTTCCTCCATCATGATATAGCGTGGACTCCTATACCTTATTCGCAGTAATACATTTTTGTGACCCCTTCCGACAGGAAACTATGAATGAATCAAATCCAAATTTTCATAATCTTTCGAGAGATAGTACTTTAATATACTCATCCAGGACTCATATTCAACACTGCCGTACTAAAAACCACAGACATTCCTCCATATAGAACTGAAAATGGAGAAAAATATCCTCTATGCTCGTTATAAGTAATCTTACAAAAGATATCTGAAAGATTCCATAGTTGAGTAAACATCCAATTGTGTAAAGAATTTATCGAGAGAAATCTTTGAACGATTGTTTTAGGAGACAATTACCGCAAACATTTGGATAAGTTATGGAACACAGGTTATCAAAAATAGGGGACACGGCAGAAACAAAAAACTGGGAAGTTTTTTTCCTCCATTCTGCACCGCTGCAGTGGTATTCTTATGATTTTTCTAACAACCGGGGGCGTCTCATTAATTTGATCTCAAATGGTTGAGAAATTTATTGTATTAGAGGAAAAAATGCATGAATTCTTTATACCAAACGCATACTTCATGAACCGTGACTTTCAATGTTGGTTCTCAGGTTTCCGCGGAGCTGGAATGTAGATCTCTCCATTTTTTCCGGGATTTCTTCCGCGTCAGTTGTTTGTGGGACAACAGTTTCGCTGGCAGTCCTGCGAGCGTCTTCAGGTCGAAGTCCTGACCTGAAGTCTTCGACCTGAAGACGC
Source organism: Ceriagrion tenellum (assembly GCA_963169105.1). NCBI lineage: Eukaryota > Metazoa > Arthropoda > Insecta > Odonata > Coenagrionidae > Ceriagrion > Ceriagrion tenellum. The sequence goes on from OY720641.1 coordinate 28,305,205, forward strand.
TGGCAGGACTGCCAGCGAAACATTTGTCCCACAAACAACTGACGCGGAAGAAATCCCGGAAAACATGGAGAGATCTACGTGACTTTCAATGTTAGACTAATCTAGCTGAAACGCCCATTGTTAATTCTCAACGGGAGGGATTAAAGAAGAAATTATACAGAAGGATTTAATCGCACACGAGAGAGACTTTTAATTTCTTATTTTTGCCTTATTGTACGATGTGGAAACTGCCTGTGTAGTCACATAGTGGTGCGTATCATTAAGTAATTTCTCATACAGACACATACATGTTTTTAGTATAGTTGCGGCTCGTTTTCCATCTTCTAAACAATTAAATATGACGTGAAAAACGATGATTTATGTTCGTACAACTTACTCATAGTGGGCGTTTAGAAGGGCAAAATTTGCTGCCACGGACATGTAGAAATTGTTTCAATTGTTAAAGATAAAAAATTCCTCTAGGAAAATTGGTGATATTCAGGATAAATATCTGTCGCCTCTGAATGTGTTAGCGGGTTATTTTTTACAATAAATATAACCATTTCTACATGACAACGACAACAACCTTTTGTTTACCAGCAAAACGATTTCGTCAAGCAGTTCACATATCAGGCGTAATGGTGTGCTGTGCTGTAATACCAGAGGATAATAATGGAGTGATATTGACCCAGGATATGTGACTATCCAACCATGGAGCAACCATTAAACTCTATTACCAAAAGGGCATCATTAGTTACTCAAAGTTAAATTTTCTCGAGAATATCACCCCGGTTGTATGTCTAGCGTATGAAACCAAATATCATTTTAATGACGCCACCTTCCGTAGTCCAAAATATTCAATCAGCGCAAGGATTTTCAACTATTTTTGCTCAACTCATAAGTATTTTTGGCATTTAGCACTCCATAACACTTTACCAAGCCTTTTGCGCACAAATTAAAGAATTTCATGCACTCTCACAGTACTTTGCCTTCACTTTTTATATTTTACAATTAACTTTTTACAAATTTTCAAAAATTCAAAAACACCCCTGCTTGCAAATTTCAAACACTTTTTTTACTAATTCTTAATAAAAGCACGACTTATACATAAAAAAAAGAATATAGATGGATGAACGCTCATCAAAAAAGCAATTTGTCGGGGGTATTTAGAGGGTAAAATATACTTTTACATAAAATTTCGCATGGGAAAGCAGACGACGCAGGATTGTATTTCGTTCAATTGAAGTGATTCCGCTGAAATATTTCGGGAAATCCGACGAATCAGATTTTCCGACTTACGTACAAGTCATTGAAAATACGATTAAAAGGAATATGACCAAAATGGAGACTAGAATAACATTAAAATGTCTTCTCGTCGGTGAATTTATTAATTTTTTCATACGAAAACAATATAGTCCAAGGTTCAGCTAATGATGGCGAAACTTACGAAGTTCGCGGAATATAAAATTAAAAGCATAGTTATCTATGTAAAAACAAATTTCGTAATTCTTGGCGGTTGGAGGAGGTTTCTCAAGTGCTCGTTTAAATTTCAAACGGCGTACACAGCCATCCAAAGGCTGTCTAAGTGTATGTAAGTATGTCATTCAGACTCAGAATACAGAATCAGCGTCAGAATAGAAATGACTTATTCATCCGCTATTGCAACGCTCAATCATAGAGTAAGTATATACTTACTCTACGGTTCAATCGATCACAAATTTCAACACTGACCCCAAAAGTCATAGTTTGGTGACATATCCAGGCAAGATTATCGTTCAGCTGCCAAAAAAGATCGCGTCTTCATTTCAATTGCTTGGGTGGCTCCCTCCTTTGAAAATATTGAGTGGCGCAGGTCGAAATTTCATTTAAGAATGAAATAATGAGGAAAGAAGGAGGATCTGAAAGTGAATACGATCGCATTGGACAGGATAGCATCGCATAAGATGGCCGCTGATGCTAAGCAGGCGAGGTAACATGGATGGCGGAGAAAATTGTTCACTGCCCTTTCAGCAGACATCGATCATTGACTTCGAATCACATCATTCCGCTCGACCGAGTGAAAAAATCCCTCGGGAATTAGGGTTCCATCAATTTGAAATGACAACCACAGAATAAAAAAATCTTCATTTCCTCACTTGGCGAGAGACAGATAGGAGTCAAAGGATAAGTTCTCCACTCATTCGCGAGAAACATCTTGAACAGAAAAAAATGACAGACGAAAATGAAAAGGCGTTCGAGTGTTAAAAAGCTCCTTGCGTCGCCTATTGCCAATACCTTATATGTGAGAAGCACGGCGGAAAATCTGTCTCTTCGTCCCAAATTAAGTGACATCTGTTAGCATTTACGGGTGTTTTTGTAACATTATCTCTGGGGCGGTTCCTTTTGCATTTTTGTCATTATACAATGTTTATTTATTTTTTATTTGTTGTTTGATATATTGTTTTAAACCTTGTTTAAAATGTTGGCTTAAATCCGTTTGCTGGGGCGCACCCAATGTTACCTGATCTCTAGGCCCCGTGGAAGGGTCGACCCTCATTTATCTGGACTCGAACTCGGAATCCGAGCCTCGGCGTCGATCTCTCCCCGCGGGTGTGTAATAGCACCTACTGGCCAGCCGAACTATAGTTTATAACTTTTTAAGTTAACAACGAATCCGAATATTATGTTCTTTTTTGTATTGCACTAGTCACGCTGGCGAAAACGGTTTCTTAACCGCTGTTATACGATAAATATTGAACATTAATAATCAAGCCGCATATAAGTACATAACCACGTAACTTGTAACGCAACGTAAATTTGGTGCGGCCCCAGCAAGCGGATTTAAGCCAAAATGTGTAATAACAAATCAAATTCTGAAATTTTTCTTTTCTACTCATTTTTAAACTTTTATGTCCAAATTTTCAAAAACCAAAATGGAAACCAACATTGGTCGCATTGTTAAGTATTTCAAATAATGAAATGGAAGAATATGGAAGAAACGGTGAAAGAAATAAAGTGATTGTTCTTCGACCAAAACTCGAGAAGAAAAAAAAATACTCTCGGGACATAAAAAAGAATCGTGTAGGTATCAAGGAGAGAGAGAGAGAGAGAGAAACAGAGGGTGTGAATGAATCGATAGAATGGATTTCCAATCGTATCCTCTCCGTGAAGTTCAATTTATTTAAGTCCCTCTTTGGGAGCCAAAGGGGTAAATTGGTGGGCGGTCAGTTCCATAAATAAACCCGCGGTATTCGAATGGAAAGATTAATACGTGGAAAAGGGATTTAAGGTAGTTAAAGCGAAAACTCATTTTACCTAGAAATCAATGAATTTGGTCTCATTTTAAAGAAAAATATCTCACCCCTCTATTGACACCAAAAATTTAACCCCTTACCACATTACTTTCGGGGATATTTGCCAAAAAGTACCAGCCGTTATACATGGGAAATGGTACGTGTATGCACTCCAGAGAAACATTATTTACAAAATGAGGAATCTCTAACACTTAGATGTCGTAAAAAAAACTAACAGCGTGTAGTTTGTATGTTTCCTCAACTATTTTTTTGTTAATAGTCATATTGTCACTGCGGTAGGTTCTTGGGTATCACAAAAAAACCTTCCATTTTGAAAGAGTTTCAAACGCACCGTGCGAAAAAAATGAGTCAAGTTAAGTCGCATAATTCGAATAGTATCTCTATTATGACTAGGGAACTAACTCGCTCGGACTACCTTGAGCAGTTTCAACTTCCTAACTGGAGCACTCCGCTGAGCGCCGCCCAATTCTCTATCTCTCGGGCAGGCAACACTCGGACCACTGATTCCTTCGTTTCTTTTTTTCTTAATTTCGCGCGGGAACAAAGACTTCGATTGTTTTGCATAAAGTCCGACGGAGACCACATATCACTCGTCTCACAGACATCCGTCTCCTCTCTTCTCTGCAGATCCCATTTTCCTCATCATCCAACGAGAAGCATCAGAACGGAACGCAAAAGAAAATGGCTTCGCGCGTGACAACCTCTCTTCCCTCTTGGCCTTATCCTAAGGGACAAGGGAAGCCCTTTCAACGGCGTTCCCTCTTTCTCCTTGCCTCCTCGGTTTCCACGTCAACCCGCAGCACCAACGCCTCTCTTCACGCAGCCTCTTCGGCCCATCTCACCATGCTCGCCGCAAAAGAAGTAAAACGGGTCTTACTTCTACACGGGTCCATTGATTTATAACGCTTTGCGATGCCTCATAAAACCATGTGGTGCTCTTTATATTGGTCAAAAATGTCGGGATTTTAAAAGAGGAATCAAAGAAAAGTTAAACAACCCACGAACAGCAAAACCATCGTTGATTAGAGCACGACATTATAGAGAGTGCATTCACCAGCCAGTGGATTTCAGATAATCGTCACTTCGAACCCCTAGTAAGGGCTGAGGATTCGACATCCAACAACAAATGGAGACTCTTCATTTAATTATAAATCGAGAGTTTTCCACAACGATAAAATGTACTTTTGATCCGGGTCCTACTGTCGAGACATCAATATCCTTAAACTCCGTATCAAGTAATAGTACATTACCATACTCGTGACTTAATTGGTTCATTATTACACGGCGTGAAGTTAGCGCCCGAGTGAAGCGAGGGTAAAACATGATGCCTTGTAATAGGAACCACTTAAGTTAGGGGGATTGTACACTAATTTAAAGCTCTTGTGACTTAAATTCGCCGTCTTTTGTGGTATAAGAATGTCATGAGTATGAGTATAGTAAATCAAAATTTTTAACCAGCTCGACGTAGTAACCGTTGTTTACTTTCCATTTTCAGTTTTTTTTAGAGCTTTAGGTGTATTATTCCATAGGTTGTGAGAACTTAAGCTTTCAATTTTTTTTGTGCTTGGGTTGTCTGTCTATAGATGGAAGAATATGGAATACCTATTGTAAGACAATCTTACACCATGTTCCGCAATTGTTTTTAACAAACTAGTCAAACATACAAATGCTGTTTATGATGTGGAAGAAAATTAAGTGAATCCGATGTGAACTTCATCTGCATTTGATCAATTCCAATTCATCAAGTCCAATCACTTGATTCGAATAAAAATGTCGCCATTGCTTGAAATTCCATCGTCAAAGCTTAATTTAATCTACGAGTAATACCACAGGAACAAAGATTACAAGTTTTTTAAAGTCCAAATATTGGTTTATACGTACAAGATACAACAGATGCCAATTGAAATAAGTCTCCGGTTTTTTATACTTAAACAATAGATGATGGATCATACTCCCTGTGGCAGTTAACAATCCTAAGATTGGTTTGAATATAGACCTCCATTTATCTCTTTTCTGAGATTTACTTTCCATTTATTCGTAGGATGTTGCCCCGGCATCCTTCCCCACTTGCGCCAGATATACCCTTGGCCTCCCTCTGTATCGTACCCCCTCCACCGTTCCCTCAAACACACACTTCACTAGACTCTCGTGTTTCGATATATGCCCCACCAATTCTGCTCTTCTTTTCAAAATACTCTTCCATAGTTCATTCTCCTTCCTTCTCACTCTCTTGAGCACCTCTTCATTTTTAGCTCTGTCCATCCAACTGATTCCCAGCATTCGTCGATAACATCACACTTCTAAAGCGTCATGTCTTCTTCTTTCTCTCTTTGCAGTGGTCCAGGTTTGACATGCGTATCGAGCAATGCTCCACATGAAAAATTTTATCAATTTGTTCCTTATGTCTATGCTCATGTTTCTTCCATTAAAAAGTTATTTCTTCTTTTCTCTCTTAGACATGAATATTCTATTTCTAATTTCTCCTTAGCCTTTTGCGTCTCTTGCTATTATTTCCCCCGGGTATTTGAGTTCCCTGACCATTTGTATGCTTTTGCCTTGTATACTTATTTTACAATTAACATATCCGTCTTTACTGCAAACCATTCACTTTGTTTTTTTAATTGTTAATTCTCACATTGTATTAAACATATTGAAGGGTCATGCAGGGAACATGCGAAACATGGTGTTAGCACTACTCGGCAGATTTAGAAACATGCATTGGGGTGCATATTAATTAATCAGCTACACTGCCTGTCAACAAACCTACTTCAAAGTCTCATTACGCAGCCATTATGGTTTCTTATCGATCGCTGGAAAAACAACACTTAAAACCTTTCTGTTCTACAATCTATTTCCCTTATTTTATTCTCATGACATGATCTACCGTCGTATGTTGTAGTCGGTAAGATATTGATTACTTCTTCTGAAAAAAATCGGTGTTGAATTTACTTAAAATATTCAGTCTAAATTTCAATAGACGGTCTGAAAGTGATTCCCATCCAAGTTTTTGCAAGAGGAGAGTACCATCTACATAATACCCTGCGAGCCGCCGCATGGGCGTGTGGAAGGGGGTGTTAGGTCACCAGCCGTGAAAAGGTGTAAGTTTTTGGAGATGGAATGGTGACATATATTATAGGAGTGTATTTAGTGGAGCTCAATTTTTATTGTGGTCGCTTATTACTCACGGAAAGAACGAGTTCTTGTACCTATTTGTCTCTTTCTTATTTTATCGCATCTGTCAGACCTAGAGATGTAGTGAGAAGTCATGATAATATTCTCTGTGTCCCTCTGAAAAATATCAGTTCTGAATTTCTCAAGCAACCTAAGCCTAGCATCCAGCCTCCGAGTCTCTAGGGGCTCCAACCTTAATCACTCTGAAAGTTGCGGGACACTATATGTTCGCTTGTAGCAGTTTTTAACGAAGCGCGCAGCTTTCCTTTGTATTATATTAATGTTTTTGGTTAAATCTTTATGACCCTGGTCCCAAATGCTCGCGGCGTATTCGAGATGTGGCCTAACCAGAGCGAAGTAGTATCTCTATTTGACCTTTTCAACCGAGGACCTTCCTATTATACGTTTAACTAAACCTAGTTTCTTTAATGCTGCGCCATATATGTTCTGTATGTGTAGTCCCCACGATATATCAGAAGTTAAGGTAATTCCAAGATATTTTACTGTATCTGAAGACTTTATGTTTACTCCACCCACAGTATAGGTATGGCATTTGTGAGATGACTTTCGCCAGAAGTGAACTGTGGTGCATTTGTTGATATTTAATTCTAACCCCCACTCCTGGCACCACGAATGCACGTTGTTAAGATCCGATGACAGAGCTTCAAAGTCCGCGTCTTCGCTCATTTCACGGTAGATAACTGTATCGTCTGCAAATAATCTTATTTTACTGCTAACTCTAGAATTTAGGTCATTAATATAAATAATTAATAAAAGAGGGCCGATCACTCTTCTTTGAGGAACACCTGATGTGACTTCGACCATATCAGAGCTAAAACCACCAATAACTACTTTTTGTTTTAGAACACTGAGAAAGTCCCTTATCCTATTCACTATTTTTCTATTAACTCCGCATTATTGAAATTTATATACAAGTTTTTTGTGAGGAACCTTGCCTTCTTGCCTTCTTAAAATGAAGGAATATCGCGTGGACTTGCTTAATCGTTTGCCAATTGAGTGGCAACGTCGCTTGCGCCATCTACACCGCACCCCCGGCGCGAAGGCCTGCTATTCATTCATCCGCTTCCAGCGCGAACACTATCTCACATCAGTATTACTCATTACGCAAATGGGATTCGTACAGCGCGATTGAAGGCGCTATGGCACCGTGCGAATGCCACAGTTGAGAGATTCCAAATACGTCCAAGATTCTAGTTGTACCCGTGTGTCATGTGTTGAAGAAAAATTCATTTTATAAAATGCAAAGAAATATTCTTCGGGCGTTTGAAAGAGTTTGTGCTTCAAGAACCACGTTACAAATTGCATGTATTTATAATTTTTTAAATTAAATATAAAGTTATATTAAAATGGAATAAAATCTCAAATCATGTTACGGTCCAGTAATAAATGTATTAATTCAACCGTTCCAAGGAAAGGAGTCAAATAAATCAACGCTTTTTCTTAATCTTAATTACTTGTATATAACTTTATATTACTGAACGCAAACTGAAAAATAAAAAATAGAGAAACTAATTTTGCAATGAGCTCATTGGCTCGTTTGTAATTCTTCATTTAAAGAGCAGAGTTTCCCTGTTAGTCCATCTGTTGGTCGTTCTTTCCGAAAATTTCCATAAGAACACACGTTTTTATTTTATTATATTCGCTCACAGCCTTTCTTTTTCATTTGTACAATGAAATTAGAAATACAAGGCGTACTGAGTCGATACTAATCCAGTCAAAAGGAAATATAGTGAACATTCTTATTCTTTCAAACGGATCTCGTTTCCACGTTGGTAAAATATCGATTAAATTGCTCAAAATGTTGTGTTTATCCTAAACGTACCCTTACGACCTACAGAATTGCTGAATTGAGTTTCATATGCGTTGATATATGGAATGAAAAGCCCAAAGAAAGGAATCAGTTGGTTGGGGGGTACTATAAGAACAAAAGTTCCAAAATATTCTTTTTTCCAATTATTCATCGTTCCAAAAAATTTGTTTTTTCAATTTTATACAACCTCACTTCTAAACCTAGCTACATGTAAATACATAAACAAGAAGTGTCAGTCGTCTCGTAACTTCCATCCCCGTGGCGTAGCCGATTCATTTTAATATACAAATTCGAAGTTGCAATGGCCTTCGAATTCCTGAACTTGTTAAATCTGGACGTAACAACTTATTCGCATCTGGACGGCTTCTTTTATTTCAAACATTCCTTGAGAAAAAACGGCGTTGTGTACTGGAGATTTAAACTTAAAAATCAATGCTCAGCTCGAGTAATTACAGTGAGTACTGGACATGACGTAGCTGCGCGGAGAGGCGGTGATCCCGATGCACACACTCCTGATGCTCCTAACGGAGAAGAGGTTGCGACAGCGAAATTTATGCCGGGTATTAAGAGAACAACTCGAAGCTCAAGAACAACTAGAAGCTCCTCATGCGCAAGTTTTACGAGATCTACAGAATGTAACGAGTTCTGTTCTGGCGGAATTTCCTGACAGAGATAATATAAGAGAGCAATTCAGCGTCGACGCATGATCGATATTCCATCCAATCCACAAAGTTTTAACGAACTCACAGAAATCCCGGAAAATTTTCGCACGACCCTAACTGGGGAACCATTCATTTAAATTTTCAGAATCTTTTCCGATCTCGAATTTGGTTCGTTGATGGCACATTTAAAACTACTCCATCAATATTTGTACACCTGTTTGCGATCATGTGAGTGCAATTTCATGACGGACAAGAGCAAACATAAGCTTATACATCTTCTTGATGGAGCTTCTGAAAAAGCGAGGCGATACTGAAGGCATGCTGAATCTAGGACAGAGGATCAGACCACCGGCAGGGCTTCGCCATCGGATTGCAGAAGATAAATTATTCAATATTAAGTCTCGATACGTCATTTTCGATGATATTTTGGAACATTTAAAACAAACTGGATATTACTTACACTTATAGGCCGTTTTTGAACTTGGAAAATCAAGCAATCTTGCCTCGAAACCTTGTACGAATTGGGCGGAAATGACGTCAAATTCAAGTCGCCGCTGACGCCATATAGTCTAGATACCTAGTCAAGATACCAAGTAAATGAAAAAGCAGACTTATTATGCTTGCTAGGTTTTAAGTTAGAACTCGGGGTGCGATAATATGGGCTTGTATGGAAAATAGAAGTGAAGAAACTTTCAAATGGTTTATATTTTATCATTACTACGTATATTTGTGTGATATTTATTAATTTATTGCCAAAAACTCGATGAATTCGATATATTTAAAGGCTTTTCAAATGTGAATATACTGATAAAAGATTTGGTACCTAATATTTCTGTGAATAATTCCATACATTGTGATGTTCCGTCCTTGTTTACTTCATTGAACCTACAAATTCTATCTAAGGAAAAAAATGACCTCGATGAAAGAATTATGGTCCGATGGAAAGTACTCTCAGGTAGCCATAATTTCATTGGCAGCATTATTTTTAGCTAACGAACATCATAATTGTTAATAACTTTGAGCATTGGAGAGTTTTTTACTGCATTCATCAAAGAGGGGGGACAATAGACCATTAGAGTAAATGTAATTTGTTTTCAACTTAATTACCTAAGTTAGTTACAACGCGCGTATTTACCAGTAATCAGTCGAAGATCATAGGTAGATTGTTCGGAGTGTAATACATTAATATATTGTTACGTGTTTTTTCATACAGGCAAAAAATATTATAATGCCTTTTTGTGCATAAAGACGTTGACTGTGGTGTAATACAGTGAGCGATATGTCGTCCACTTTAGCAGCCCCTAGCAATCGAAGCATAATAGTTATTCACCATATTATGGTATACGAGAATTATTCTATTTATAAGCAATAAGATTTAAAAAATTATATTCCCTTTTAATATGTTGCATACGGATGGTAAGCATTATAAAGAAGTGACTGTTACTTTTTACGGGATTCATTCCGCGATGTATGTTTTTTTAAACAACAATATTTCGCTGGTCCTCCTGCCAGCTTCATCAAGTTGAAGCTGGCAGGAGGACCAGCGAAATATTGTTGTTTAAAAAAACATACATCGCGGAATGTATCCCGTAAAAAGTAACAGTCAACACTGCATCCGCGGAAGCCTACGAGCTAATTATAAAGAAGTAGTTGACTTCAATCACCCACAAAAATTATGGACACGGATGGCGCTTTTCGTATGTGTTACGAGATGAAGGCCGTATGATGTCTCTTCCATCGTAGACGGGCTACGAAAGTGTCAAGTAAGAATTTCACTTTGCTTGCCTAGGAATCAAGATATCTTGATATCAAGTTCACTATGCGTTTTCCAAGTTCGTGAACGGCCATAGTTTTTGTTCAACTATTGATTTTGCGCACTTTTATTTACTTTTTGTAACTCTGTATGTTTTGAAAAATGTATGTTATGGAAAATTATACATATGGAACTATTATCTAGAAACTTTTGTTTTGGAACTAATGACCACCAAATCCAACTGGTAATAATGAGAAATAGCTTTCGCAAATACGGAAAAATTATTCCCAGGAGGGGAAAATTAATTTAGGACGCTCCTGCGAATGTTTGTGGTTATTGAATAAATGCTTTGACGGCTTTCGCGTTTATTTTCATGGGCGCAAATCCCACCATGACTCGTGTTTACGAATATCAACAGTTCAAAAATGAAGTATTTAATAATTTTTGGCATTTATACCATGCTAATTTCCCAATTAAAGTTCCATGTTGAATTGGGAATATACGCCAACCATGAATAAATGGTGACGGTCGACCATTGAAAATACATTCCATCGTTTTGGAAAACCAAGGTCGAACAACTTATAAAGCAATACAAAATAGGTACTAACAAAATTAATTCAGCTTTTATCTGCATTCGTTTCAATTTGAATTAAGTTTCGTCGTACGAGAGGGGGTTTTAATCAGTCGTAACAGTAAACCATTACTGACGACAGTGTTACTGGTCTCCTCTCGAGTAAACCCTATAAATTACTTGAATGCCAAATTCTTGAATTGAATGGAATCTTTGTCGCGTGGGAGAGGAAGGAAGACGCTGAGGGAGGAAAGGAATTTCCCATCGTTGCTGGAACAACCTCAGCCCCGGAGGCGACGCTAGTTGGGAAGCAGGCGTGGGAAGCGGCAGATTCGGTACGGGGGGAAAAGAAATATTCCACGGCGTTCCTCTATCGAGAAAAGAGAAAAAAAGATTTGGTGCTACGTGAAAACAAGTTATGAGAGGACTTTGGAACTTAGGGAATCCACTTTGGAGACCGCAGGAAAGACGCAAAAAAGTTATTTATGCTTCAAGAAAGAATTTTCTCTTCAGCACGCAATTTAATACATATTTCCGTGTAAAATGTAATTCTTTGGTTTCCATCTGCTGGAATACAAAGCTTTCGTGCAACAAAAATGACGAAGTTCTTGAATCCTCTTCAATTATCATGCCCAGGGGAGTTCTTCCACATAGACTCGAACTATCCGTCTCGTTAGTGACATAATACTGACGTCAAAGCCACGTGGATTTCAAATACGGCCATATGATTTGTACTTGCTCAGAAATCGCAGAAAAGAATACGGTTTATGGTTTAAGACTTTGACGACGACTTAAAGAAGCCTCTCCTTGATTGACTAATTGGCTCGCTACTGAGTTATTTTATGACTTATTAGAAGCAATTACACGCACTCCACAAGGTCAAGTTCAGACGTCTCCGAGTTAAAATTTAAGACCAAATGCCTGATCGCGTAACTCGTCCATCATGGTAAGAAAATCTTTGAAATTATCTCGTATAGAAAAATATCTACTCAAGAAAATTGAGAATTATTCATATATCGATAAAACCTTCGTTGACTTCAAGTACAGTGGCTCGATGATTTTATTAAGGCAGTCACGCTGACTTTTTTGTGAAATTTAACGGTTGTTGGAAGCGAAAATTGCCGTGAACAAAAGTGTACTTCTCCCTACTTTGTTTTATGGTAGTGAAACATGGGTATGTTAGGATAGACATTAGAGTAGACTAAACGTCGTGGGTATGAGTTATCCGAGGAGTGTTTGCGGAAAAAGTAGGATGGATAGGATCAGGAATGAGTGGGTAATAAATGAATGTGGGTTAGATGATCCAGTAATGGGCATATATGAAAGGAGTGTGCTTCGTTTGCTTGGCCACGTTGAGAAAATGGATGAGAGTCGAATAATGAAACAGAAATATAAGAATGAAATGAATAGTGCGAGAGGTAGAGGTAGGCCGAGAAAGTTGTGTTTGAATGTGGTCGAGGAAATTCTTAGGAGGAAGAATATTAGGAGTCTTAAAAACAGGATGGCGTGTATGAAGCATTAATAATGAAGCAAAAGAGATTTGCAAGGATAGGGATAGGTCAATATGGAGGAAATTGTTGAAGCAGAGTTCGGCGTACAAATATGTATGTATGAGTGAAACTTTGAGACTGTGTCTACTCCGGAAGGGAACGGCGTGATTGGTATGTGTGTATGTATGTACGGTTATTTCAATGCATGGATAGTTCAAGAATCGTTTGCTGCACCGCACTTATATTGCTATTGATCGTCAAAATGCAACAGCCCAACAAAAATCAACTATACTCGAGAAATGGAAATCATTAGAGCGCCGATTATCCAACGTCTGTTCAACCCTTTGTTGAATTGAACGACAATCAGTAACCACTCCCTCCCCTACACCTCCTTCCCCTCATTACCCATCCACCCTACTTCTCCTATTCCCCTCCCCTCATTCCCCATCCATCTTACTCGTCATTCCCCGTCATTATCTATTACCGCTTTCGTTCGCACTCGCAGCCAGCGACCGCGGACAAGTATACAACATTCTTCCGTTTTTTCTAACGCAAAATGTTTTCCTGCTAGCAGGATTTTCAATAGCTCATATGGTAGAGTGTGACATTAAAGAAAGTTTCCTTAATCAGAGCTAAGTGTTTGCGCGACCCGGACGAGCAGGCGCATATTGACGACGCCGCCGTTCTGTATTTGCCAAGTTTCCTTCATCAGTATAATTAATTTAAAATATCCAACGTTTCGGAAAAAGTGATTTGTGACATTTCCGAGAAGATATTGAAAAAGAATAGAAGGGATTTATTCGCTTGCAGTGGCGCTTAGTAAACCTGTTATATTGTAATTGTAAGCTCAGTCATGAAATACCTCGACATGAGGACTTGCTGATAAAAACACTACAAGGATTCAGGAAAGGAAGATCCTGCTCACAATTTACTCACAACTCAATTCACACTCGTTGCCCACGAAATTTTAGTCTCCGGTGAAGATAACGTTCCAGTATACGCGATTTTTCTTGATTTTAAAGAAACATTTGATAAAGTATCTCACAGAAAATTATTAATAAAACTTAAATCCTATGACTTAGACGACGATGTAATTTCCTGGATCAGAGAATTCCTAACCGATCGCGTGCAGACAGCTGTATTAGACAGTGGCATCTCCAATGAGGTCAAAGTTCCCAAAGTTCCGGGAGTCCCACAGGGGCGTGTCATAGGTCCATTTCTATTCCTTCTGTATATTAACGATATTGGTGAAGTATTAGACAGAAAACTCTGACTAGTAGCAGACGATGCCGTAGTGTACAGGGAAATTCGTAGCGATAACGATAAGAAAGCTTTAACGAAGGACCTTAAGGCAACTCAAAGGTGGTGCGATGCGTGGTAACTAGAACTACATTTGAAATAATGAGAATGAACTTCTGAAAAAAGAAAAACTCCCCTCAGTAAAGTTATTACGCACTGAATGCCCAATTAGAGACTGCAGAATTTGTAAAATACCATGGAGTTAAACTAACTAATGATCTCTCGCGGAGGCCAGTGTTTGCGATCCAGATGAGGTAGGCTTAAAAACAGAGAACGCATGCAGAGAAAATCAGTAAGATACGTGATAGGCCGTTATGATAGTCTCGTTAGTGTTACTGACCTCTTGCAAAATTGAAATTGAAATTGAGTCTATTGAAATTTAGACTCAATATTTTAAGTAAATTCAACACCGATTTTTTTTCAGAAGAATTAATCAATATATTACCGACTACAACATACGACGGTAGATCATGTCATGACAATAAAATAAGGGAAATAGATTGTAGAACAGAAAGGTTTGAAATGTCGTTTTTCCCGCGATCGATAAGAGACCATAATGGCTGCGTTCTTGAAGCAGGTTAGTTGACAGGTAGTGTAGCTGATTAATTCATATGCACCCTAATACATGTTTCTAAATCTGCCGAGTAGTACTAACATCATGTTTTGCATGTTCCCTGCATGACTCTTGTGTCACGTTTACATAGTTGCACAAGTCCTCCATGAAGTCCTCCATGAACTGTTGGAGCGCATTTATAGCACATAACCAAAAGTAATCAATTTCAACTGGGGCAATTTTTCTTACAAGTAAAAGCTATATTACCTGACGAACAAATTATGTCACATGAATACGAGTATATCATCGTAATACACGCAAAAGACTTCGAAAAACATGACGCGGAAACACAGACCTCGAATATCACACAGTTAAACAAGAACGGATAATATTTCTCATTCGATTATGCGATTGGTCTTCCCATTCTATGGACACGGATAATTGGTGATATGCTACACATCAACTCCAAGTCAAACCATCAAAATTATAGATCAAAGCACAGCAAAAATAATATTGTAATGGAAGTAGCTTATAAGATTCAAGACTCAGAGTATCACAAGGAAAGAGAAACTTAAATCTACCGAAAAATTCATTTCCCAAGATAAGTAAGTCACACAGAATAGTTACTTAGGGACGACGATAAATCAAGAATGAGATTGAAACGCACATCATAAACATATTGCATTCGAATATAATTGATTGAGACCTCAGGTAATCAATGACTTACATCAGCTGTTCTCCTCCTCTGCTTCGTCGAACTTCGAGGTTTTGTGCTCTCTCTGGCGAAGAATCTAGGATGGGAATTACTATCAGAACGCAGGTTAAAATTTAGGTTAAACCTTTTAAGTAAATTCGAAACAGAGTTGTTCACAGATGACGTTAGATATATATTGAGAACCCCTGCGTATTATGCCAGGTTTGATCATATTAACAAGATTAGAGCGATAGATTGTCGTGCCGATAGATTTAAAATGTCATTTTTCCCGCATACTATAAGAGAGAACAATAGGCAGCGTAGCAAAGGGATAGGTAGGTGAAATATAGTTAGAGTAGTCTGTAGTGCATGATGCATGTAATAACAACCAATAATCCCTTTTTTATTATGTAGATACTAACCATCTAGCTGCATGTGACCCTATTATCTAGCATGTCTCCATTAAATATCCTAGTTGCATGTCAATAGTGCATGTTTGGTGATCTTCACCCCCTGCCACACACCCTCGTGGTGGCTCGCAGGGTATTACGTAGATGTAGCTGTAGATGAATCTCTCTTGCACTCAAAAACAGCGTAAAAAATTAGGTAATGACACAAACAATAACTCTCACTAGAGGTCACTATAATTGAAAGCCACACACAGCCCCCTAGTGGACATTGCCAAAAAATTTAATTCAGTGGCGCGAACATCAAACACTGAAAGAGATGAAATATTCTGTAAAACCCAATTGATTTAATAACCAGCAGATCATAACGAGGCAAGCAATGGGCTGAACGTGAGAGCAGAGGAACACACGAGAGACATTTGCGGAATGGGGACATAAACATATCCCATTTCACAAAACATCCATGGAAAAGTGACCACAAGAGTGGATTTTGAAATTTATTCTCTCTGCAAAGCATATCCGAGCCGTTTCCTATACATAAAATAGCTGGTGTGTTTTTCAAATATCTCGGGAAGTACAGCGGTAAGGGGCTGATGTTTTATTGTCTTTAGAAAGGTGAAATATTTTTCTTAAAATGAGACCAAATGCATAGGACTCTATATGATATTATATCCTACTAAAACTACCTCAGTGACATCTCGTTCCGTTTATTGCTTTTTTTTAAGCTTTTTATAGCGCTATACGGTTAGTACGCAATGTGACTTAATAAGAGAGATACGTTACCGAACTTGCGTAAACTTCATTCATAAATGAATCCTTCCTCCAGCGAAAAATATAGGATTGAATCACTGGAATAAGCGCACATGAGGCTATAGACACTTTGAAACTTGGTTAGGAGTTAGAAGACGAGGCAAGGTTGAAAAAACGCATGATTTGCCCACGACCGCTCGAGAAAGCTTTGAGGAACGATTCACGCCGTTATGGAACGGAGGCCCTTGTGGCCTATGGAATATAACGGCAAGCAATCATGCGATCAATTTGCCTCTCATGTCGATTTTGGAGGCATTTGAGGAGCTAAAAAAGAGTGTAGCTCATTTTAAGGAATACTCATCATTTCAAAAGTTTTTTCATTCGTTTCTGAATGATTTTTTACGAAAGTCATCACACCACCACCATTTCTACAGTGTGGGTGGAGTAAACAGTAAGCTCTCAGATGAAGTCAATCCCTGGAAATTACCTTAATTCCTGACGTATCACGGTGAACGCACATACATAGCATGTGCGGTCCAGCGTTAAAGGATTCAGGGTTTAAGTCCAGTCCAGGGTTTAAGCCCAGCATTAAAGAGTTCATCAAGCGTATAACAGGTGGGTCCTCGCATGAAAAAGTGAGGGAGGGGAGCCATTTCGCTACGGATAGGCCATACCTCGAATAAGCCGCTAGCATTTGGAACTCAGGGTACAGAGTGATTTAATTCGAAAAATAAATAGACTATAATAATAATAACAATAATATTTTTATTTGTCCAAGACACAAAGTGCACAGTACAGACATTAGTCAATCGTATAGGACACGTCAATTAAAATGTAGGGTACCTATACAAGTTAAACTAAACTTAAATTGTCGAGCTTAAATACTCATTCACACTGTAAAAACATTTATCAACCAGGTATTCATACACTATATTTTTTAAATTAGTCCCTCTGTAACGTTTTTAATTGACCCAGGTAACTGGTTAAATAGTTTAGTGCACATAACATCATAACATATGGATCTTTGGATGCAAGGGTCAGATTAATCTGTGGAACATGGACATCATTAGACCTCCTGGTCTCGTAAGTATGGATATCATGGCTCTTAATAAATGTATCACTATGTATTTTGGTATATATCGCAGAGTAATAAATATAGACACAGGGTACACTTAAAATACCCAAGTTTTTAAGTACTCAGGTAAAAATTTCTCTTTTGCAACTGAATTTAAACAGTTTTGAAACTCATTAACCAGTGTCTTTCTCTTTTGCATACGATTTTAAACTCATTTGCACTGGTTTTCATCCTCATTTTTCTCGAAGCACTCTTTTGAAACTGATTTTCATTCACTTTTTCATCTCATTTTCATAATGTTTTTCGATTCATTTTTACTTTGACTGATTTGCAACTGATTTTCACCTTAAAGATCTCTCCTGCAACTGATTTTCAGATCAAATATCTCTTTTACAACTGATTTAAAAAATATTTTCCTCTGCAACTGATTTTCTTTAGTTTCAGGTTTGCAGAGTAACTGCCAATAAGTCTTGGGTATGAACATCTCATAATCAACTTTTTAAATTCCAATTTAAATTTTAAATTTAAATTTTTAAAAATAGTTTTCAATTCCAATTTGATTCCAATTCAATTCCTTCAGTCGCAATCGGAAACGGACGTAAGGACGGAAAAGAGAGTCGTATCAGTCGTACAGTACGGCTACACACAAGCATACACATTTCACATTAAATATATGGAGCGTTCAGCGTTCGAATACTGCATGCAAGGAATATAAATAATGTCAAGTAATATATATTGTTCCAGTATGTTCTAAGTCACCCTCGACGGAGGGGGTCAGTCGAGTCGAGTCGACCCCTTTCGTCGCCATCGCTTGGCGGTAGTCTACTGTCTGTTTGCATTGAAAGTAGTAATCAAAACAAAGTGGTGATTCGTAGGCATTCATTCGGAGGTATCTTTAGTGGCTTTAGGGTCAAGTTTATATTCATGTCTCAAACATAGGATGAGAGTGTTTTACGAGACGTACTTAGTGAGTTTTAGTGGTGTTGTGCAACGTTCATGTGCTATGGCTTCAATATCATTTATTGCCGAAGACGTGTTAGCGTGTGTTGCTGTTATTTTCCCCTGAAAAGATAGTGCCTACCCAAGTCCTTGTTGTGAACACTATTAACAGTGCATGAATTATTCGCGTGAAAATTTAACATGAAACGATAAGTGAAGGCTTTTGAACTTCAACTGAATTTCATGATGGTCCTTGCGTTTACGTCTTTACTGTGTTTCCACATTGGTTGAAATGATGTGTGCAGTATGAATTTCAATAAAAATCTCTAAATATACCCAGAGATTTTATTCTGTAGGCGAGTCAGGAAATATTTTTGGTTTTATTAAAGCATGTATACTTAAACCCTTTTACTTAATTTCACCCATCAACAGTGGCATTATTAATGATATATTCGAGGTTAGAGACTAGTCATTAATTGTTGTTGTGTGAGCCTAAAGTGTTAAGGAAGTGAAAATGTTTTGACAAGCCGATATATTTTGTTTTGTTGGCCATGGAGATGTATTTGCAGAATTGGTAGACTAACTGACTTGAGAGGGGATAAATGTACACGACCTTATGCTGAGCATGTTTTGCGAGCATGATGGTCATATTTTGTAAACATATGCCAGGCATATTTTGAAAACAAGCTGAACATATGTTAAAAACATATGTTGAGCATAGTTTCAGAACATGCTGAACATATTTTTTCTGCATATGTTGAGCATATTTTCAGCCCTCCTGGACATTTACATATCCTCAGCACATGCTCAAAATATGCTGTACACATATATGTTGAAAATGTGCTTGGCATACGCTGAAAACAAATTGTGCTAGTAGGGACACAGTGCAACTAAGGATGGTTGGATTAAATCTAGTTTACACTCTTTTTGAACTCCATTGAATCTCATTTTTTCCTCCATTAAATCTGCTTTTCAACTATTTTTGAACCCATTTTCAACTGTTTGATCTCATTTTCAACTCAACTGAATCTCATTTTCACTCTTTTTCAACTCAATTAAATCTCTTATTCCCTCTATTAAATCTGATTTTCAACTATTTTTGAACTCATTTTCACTAATTTGAATCTCCCCTGCAACTATTTTTAAACTCATTTACAACAATGTTAGAAACTCATTTTCAACTGATGTTAACTGATTTTCCCGTGTTTCAAATTGCAAAGGAGTTGCAAAGGAATTCCAAATGAGTGGTGAAAATGAAATGACAATTAGATTTAAAACAGTTTCAAAAGAGATATTTTTACCTGAGTAGTGGACGGCAATGAGCTTTTGAATGATGTTTACACATGTTTCTCGCAATTTTTTTCTAAACAAGGAAGACACTATGTAACAAGGAGGAGGATCCCTATAATATTATACCGTATGATACTCTGGAATAGAAAAAACCATAGTAAAGAGTTTTCAACACTTTCAAACTAACAGCTTATTTATGGACAGAGAAGAGAAAATACAGTGTTCATTTTTTGCATAGGAGGTTGATGTGTACATCCCACTTTAAATGAGTGTCTGCGAATATCCCCAAAAAACTTAAATTATCCACAATGCTTAGGTCACTGGGAGTCGAAAAGTTGTTACCATCAAGCTTACCCTGCACAGTTGTAGAGATTGCAACTTGTTTTTTATAGTTCTTTAAGATAAAATCATTGTTATCGCACCATTTATTCATAATGTGAAGCAATGACTCACATGAATTCTCTAAGTGACGCATGACTTAACTTGATGCCATCACACTTACGTCATCAGCATATAGTACACAATTGTAATTTGAGTCTCCAATTAGCTTGTTTGGCAAGTCATTGATATATATCAAAAAGAAGACTGGGTCCCATCACAGACCCTAGTGGCACTCCTTGACGTACTTCTTTTGTTGAAGATAAAATGATGTTGCCATTACGTCTAAGTGCTACTCTTTGCTTTCGATTTGAGAGGTAGGATTCTAGCCAGTTTAAAACAACACCTCTAGTACCCAGTGATTGGCCCTTGACAAGTAGTTTTTTATGATCTACAGCATTCAAGGCTCTACACATGTAAAAAAAATGCCCATAACCTTGTTTCCTAGATCAATTTCTTTAATTATATATTCAACAACTTTAAACAAAGCTTGTTTCGTCGATTTACCTTTTTGGAAGCCAAAATGGCAGGCAGACAGCAAATGTTTACTCTCTAAATAGTCAATTAACATTTTTCTGCATACATATTCAAATATTTTTCCAAACTGTGGAATAAGAGAAATGAGCCGATCATTTTTCAGATTATCTCGTTCACCTTTGTTCTTGAAAACAGGTACCCCCTCTGACACCTTTAGTGATTCAGTACAAACATCTTCTGCTAAGGACTTATTGCGTAGAAAGAGTAGAGGTTTTAGGATGAGATCACCACAGCCTCTAATAATATTTCCCGTAATGCCTTAAATATCAGCAGACTTTTTCTTTCCTAACTTCAGTAAACAGGAGCGTAATTCACTCTCACAGCAAGGTTTTCGATACATTGAACTAAATGACTTGGTCTCAGGTATAATTAGCTCAGTTGGATTGTTATGAACAGCATTAGGCAAGTTTAAAAAGTTCCAGTTAAATTCATTAGATATCTCTATAGCATCAGTTATAAGATTACCTGAATCATTAATTATTTGAAAGGGTGAATCATGGTTGTTGCACCCTTTAACAATTTCCCAGACAGCCCTAGAATAATTAGATGAATTCCCAATGTCAACATCATTATATTCTTTTTTTGCTTTCCTAATCAGATGCCTATATTGCTTTTTGAGGCTGGAATAATGGTCTTTCAAGGAGGCATCACCAGAAGACTTAATATATGACATTTGTCTTAACATCCTAGACATATTGCAAATTTGAGGTGTTTACCAATTTTTTCTCCTAGCATTCATATATTTCACAGGCTCATAAGGGAAAGCAACTTTGAACTGATTCTTAAAAATGTTATAAAATGCATCAAAGTTGTTGTTAAAGGAATCTGACTCATACACTCCAGTCCAGTGTTGCAAATTTAATAATGGATAAAAATAATTAACATTAAATTCACTGAAAAATCTCTGGGTTTTGAGGGGTTTAGTAATTAGGGTCTGAGACACATTGTAAGTGGATATTATTGCTAAG
Source organism: Ceriagrion tenellum (assembly GCA_963169105.1). Taxonomy (NCBI): domain Eukaryota; kingdom Metazoa; phylum Arthropoda; class Insecta; order Odonata; family Coenagrionidae; genus Ceriagrion; species Ceriagrion tenellum. Next base: position 28,326,845 of record OY720641.1, read on the forward strand.
TGGTCTGACAGAGCAGGATCAAAGGTAATGGATTTCACTCTCAGTTCATCATAATCAGTGTAAACATTATCCAACAAAATCTTAGAGCTATCAGAAATTCTAGTAGGGGTTCTTACTTGAGGATTTAAATTGTAGGCATTCAGGGTATGCTCAAATTGTCTCTGTTCTTTGCCATCTTTCAATGGGTCGCAATTAAAATCGCCCGTTAATACAATTATGGGCCTCGATGAATGATTTGTTAAAGATGCTAGCAGTGTATGCAGTCGTTCCAGAAAGGAAGTAAAACAACCCAAAGGAGATCTATACACGACTATAACTACACCAGATTCCCAATTAATAATTTTACAGAACAACATTAAAACGTTTGTTCAGAATTTAGGTGTTTAACCTTTGTTTTCGGTTTTAACCTTTAGCGATAAATTACTAAAACCGAAGTCACGTTTCACAAAAATCACAACTCCACCATGACGGCAGTTTCTCCTGCAGAAAAAGTCTCCAACAACATATCCAGGCATTGTGATACCCATTTCACTCATCCAGTGTTCACATGTACATGCAAGTAACATCAGGCTTCTCATATAGAGCTATCAGTTCAAGTTCACTAAGTTTATTTCCTAAACACTGAATATTAATTACTAAAACTTTAATTTGTGCTTGTACATTAGAGAGACTGCCAAGTACCTTGCATCATCTACTAAGCTACCAATAATATCATTCATTTCACTTGTTTTACTTTCACTTATTAAGTCGATACTATGCCTGATTTGCGTGGGAATAAAAAACGCCTCAGCGTCAAATCACACGGCCACTTATCTTGAAGATGAAATGAAACCACAATTCGAAATCTAGCATTAACACCTTTTGATTAAAGTTTAATCACTGTTGAGCATACATTGGGAAAATTTCTTTGAAGAAATCCTTCAACCATTTCCACTGTGGTTCCACCATCAAGTTTTCCAAGGTGTAGCCATGCTTCTTTCACTCCAATAATGTCTGTCATCGAATTATTTCTTCCCACGACAACTTCCCTGAAATGCTTGTTTGGCTCACGGTCATGTCCACACGGTGACTTTACGTAACGATTGGCAGGATTATTGGAAGACCTAATCTTACCAGGGTCATTCTCCACGAACTTCACTTTCTTTGTATTCTTCGCCGTAATCCACTCATTGGGAGATGTAGAACTTCTCTCTAAATCCGTACAATCCTAAATGTCAGCATTACCATCATTAATCTCATGATCACTCAAAGTAACTTCGCTGCAGGATTTAGATCCACCAGTTATATCAGGTTGTGATGCACCTTTGACAATTATACTCGCAGCACCTGGTAAATAATCACAACGAACCATTCCTGAGTACGTTTTTCCAAGACTAGTATCGGAAAATTCACGTAAGTCCAGCACCAGGAGTTTTCACAATACAACACTGCTCCTTCAGAGAATCAGAACCCTTAGAAAATTCTGAGCCAAGATTTTTCACGGTCTCACACAGATCATTGTGTTTCGACAACAGCGTTCTCCGAACATTTTGCACCTACTGAAAACGGCGGGAAGGAAGCACCTGGCAGTTTTTGCATCTGTGGACTGATTCCTTCGATTTCAAAGCATTCCAAACCGTTTTACTAATGTTGGTACATTCAAGATGAAATTGCGATAAGCAGAAAAACTCGCATGTAACTATATCCGTACTTACTAAAAGACTTTTCGAACAGGAACCGCAGTGTTTACCTTTCGTGTCCGCCATCATAACATGGACATGGCTATATCATATATAGGACATGGCATCGAAATATATAGGAAAGCTGACTTGTATTATGGGAGTGCATTGAGCAGAGCTCAGTTTTTGTTATGGTCGCTTATTGTGCGCGGAAAGAACGAGTTATTTAACCTATCTGTTCGGCAATGTATCTCTCTTATTTTATCGCAAAGTACACCCAATACCTTCTCCTTCACACCTTTACACGGCCGTTGTCCACCATTGCACCCATTGCAACATCGCGGCGGCATGCGTGGGTAGTTTGTAGATGTAGACTTGTGCCACAGATCAGATCCCAACCGTGTTCGAGCGTTTAGCATTCTCCGAGCCTTCCTCTGCGCGGGCAAAAGTTCCCTTTGACCTTTTTTTCACCTTTTCTCTGACTAGAGTTGCGAGTGCTCCCTCTCTATGGGTCCATACCCATCCATTACTTGAGCAACCAACGCGGTGATTCCCGGGAAATGCCCCAATATATTTGTCGGTCACGTAGGAGTTTGCTCAGCATTCACCGACCCTCGTTTCACCCCTCTAACCCTCCTTCTCCTATTCAAGAAAAATTAATAAATCCGATCCTTGCTCAGGCCAACCGCCCAGGGTCTCGAATGTCCTATCTGCTTTAAGAGGAGGTAGAATGCAGCCGTGTGCGATATGAAAGCCTCAAAGAAAGGGTTTTCTGATAAAATCGGATTTGAAATAAAAGTTATTTTGATAACTATGTCAGACATTTCACTTTGACAAATAGAAAATACAATTAATGAAAGTGAACTTAGAGTTAGATTAAGCACCCCAGAATAAAAATGACATTTTAAAGGGTTAACCACTTCTTGAGTAAAAAAGAAGAGTTCGATGGGTACATTTACTACAATATGCACAAAATATGGCAAACTTGCGCAAAATATGAAAGTGCCCTGACACGGAACACATTGTGCCATAAAAACTAAAAAACAAATTAATAAAGTAGAAAAAACAGACTCGAACGGTCACGAAGCGATATCAATGAACACAATCAAACAAAGTGACTTCGTATTTCTGCCATAAACTAGTTTTTGAAATGGAACCCAACAAGAAGCGGCCTACTCATATAATTGAAGGCCAAATCCTTTCAACACCTTGGGAGTAATTTGAGTCCTCACTGCCGTCTTAAGATTTCAAAACGCCCAAATCCTTAGCTCCGCTGCCGTTTTATAGAGTGAGCCTGTCGATTCCGGTTGCTATAATGCTGCTTAAGGTTTTAAGCGAAAGATCATTTTACCTAAAAATCAATGAATTTGGTCTCATTTTCAAGAAAAATATCTCACCCTTCCAATGATACCAAAAATTCAACCCCTTACCACATTACTTTCCGACATATTTGCCAGGAAAATACCAGTCCTTTTAAATGGTAAATAGTACGTAAGTGCACTCCAGAGAGTATTTATTTAACAAATGAGGAATTTCCAACACCTAGATCTCGTCAAAAAATCAACAGTGTATATTTTGTGAGTTTTCTCAAAAATTTTTTAAAAAATTAATCATATTGTCATCGCAGTAAATTCTTCGGAATCACCATTAAATTTCCGTTTTAATGGATTTTTAAACGTAATGAGGGATTTTAAACACCTCGATCTCGTCAAAAAATCAACAAATACCTAGATATCGTAAAAAACAACAACAAAAATAGTGTGTGTTTTCTCAACAATTTTTTAAAATTAATCATATTTTCACCGCAGTAAAGTCTTCGGAATCACAATAAACTTTCCGTTTTAATGGAGTTTCAAACGTACCTCGTGAAAGCAATGAGTCAAGCTAAAGACTTATTTAGATATTTTCATTTGATTGCTTACAATTTATGTCATGTGAAACTATATTGTCATCATTAATAATGCTATGTTTAACTCGTGTGTCTCACAGCTGGAGAAATTAAAACATATAGTTCGAATATGGTCTCTATTATGATTAGGGAACTATCTCGCTCGTACTACCTTAAACCTGATGGGGTGGCAGAGCAGTCACAAGCAGTGACAACGCTCGTCAATTGCATTACGCGAAAAGCTCTTTGAATCTAGCGCGCGCGATTCGTAGGTATTCCTGTGCCTGAGCTCTTCCTATCAGTAAGCGCAGCTGAGCGAGCTTCGCTTCCCGAAAAAGAGGTAAGACTATATTATAATTTGCACTATTCTATCTAAAACATGCGTTCGCATTATCAAAAACTGAATACGCCTATTCATATCTTCACATAGCCCCACCCACTAATTGGTTTCTCTGTAAAATAAGTACTACCTGGCGTGACTATGATAAGAAAAGGTGTTGGCGAAATTAACAAAACCTTTTTCAGCAAATGGAGCTTAAGGTAAATGGTATGCCACATTTAGCAGGGTATTATGTGTAATTATATTTGATCAAATGTCTCGGTTGCATAATTTTGAGTATTCCTATGTTATGCATGCCAATTGCCAATCTTAGGCGCAGGTGATGAGGAGGCATGCCTATGTTAGAACTTTATCGAGAATTTGAACATTGCGTCACCTCGGACGAAGCAAACACTAAAATGGTTATCTGTACATAAATGTTCACTAAAGCCGCCGTAAAGCTGAATACATGGCTGTTATGTTGGCAACTGCGCAGTTGCCACTGCGCAGTTATGGATAATCACCGCTACGGCGATCTTGGGCGAGCAGTCTCGCCGGAACTGTCGATCAAGGAAGACCTGTTGTATATACGATGTATTTTTGACAAGTGCATTAAAATGTATGTTGTACCCCGGACTTCCGAACTTTCATTATTCCTCCAGACCCCGAGACATAACACTGGCGACGAGGTTATTTCATTAATTAGTGCGGCAGCAGTTTTTATGAGTTTGCCCGCTAAGTTTAATAGTTAAGTTTAATAGCTAAGTTTAATAGCTAAGTTTAATGCCAGTTGACGAAGTTTCTAAACCATCGGGTGTGGAACCTAGAGGGGCAATTATTGGTAATATTGACCCCTACGTGCAGTCAATAGAGTCCTCTGATAACTATTTAGAACGTCTGGAGGCGTTCTTCTCCCCGAACAAAACTGTGGAGACGGTACAAGTGTCCTCCCTCATTGTCCTGATAGGTCCCGAAGTTTATGGCGTCCTGAAGAACTTGGTGTCTCCGGAAAGGCCGAGGGATAAAACTATCGCGGAATTGCTCGACGTTTTACGAGCATATTACGCTCCCGAGGGACTGGAGGTGGCCGAGAGGTATCGATTCCATTGTCGTCATCAGAAATTAGGAGAAATGGCACGTGAATATATTGTTGCACTCAAAAAGCTCTCATCTAAGTGTAATTTTAAGTCGTTTTTGCCAGAAGCCTTAAGAGACTAGTTTGTAGTGGGACTCCGAGATCCTACGGCAACCAAGCGGTTGCTGTCCGAGAAAAAGCTGACATTCGACGAGGCGGTGAAAATAGTGCAGGATATGGAGATGGTGCAAGAATAGTCTCTCGCACTGAAGGAAGAGTCAGCAGCATCGCGTTCGATGGACGTCAATGTGGCGAAGAAATCGCATCAGAAGTTAAATTGGTCATCACCGTCGCCGAGGCGATGGCGTTATGATAAGAGGACCAATGACCAGGAATTAAATCCTAAGTCGTCCCGTAATCACAGTAGGAAACAAAATTCACAACAAATGAATGGCAATGGTAAAAGTAAGCGTTGTGTTAAGTGTGGCCACCTCCATCAACAAGGGAATTGTCCCGCTAAAGCATGGGTGTGATTTCGTTGTAATTGTCCAGGTCATATTCAAAGGTATTGTCATAATCGTAGTGTAAGGTATGTTGAAATTGGTGAGTCGAACGATGAAAACGTTCGTAATGATGAAAATCTTGATCCACCGTTTGTTAAGTTGAATGTATCTGGCCGTGTACTGTGTTTTGAGGTAGATTGTGGTTCTGCCATGACGTTAGTACCAATGTATGTACGTTTATCGCAAGTTCTTTTAGGATTTGCCCTTGCTGTCATACCATACCAAGCTAATCACGGCCAACGGCGAGCCCTTGAATATTGTTGGTAAAGTCTTGGTAACTCTGAAGTCTGATCATGATCATATTGTAACTCTACCTCAATAATAATAATTTATTCCACTCCTTAGAGAGTATACAAACATAAATAAAACATAGGGAATACATTAGTGGAATATAGGTACCCCATAGGTTAACCTGTGTTGGGGTTACCATCTTTCACATTATAACTGAGGCAGCGGCTGGAATAACAAAAATCACAAAGTATAACAGTTTTTACATTTAGTATTTAACCCTATGTACACAACAGCATTAACATCTTTACATTTGTACATATTTCTAATAAATATACCTTTGGATACAAATAAAAACATACATCAGTACAATACATTGACGAGCAAAGATTACCCAAGACCTTTTATTAGGTTTTCAACTTGCTTAGATAAGATCATTTCTTAGATAAGATTTCTAAGATAAGTATTTGAGGAGATGCTTGCTTGTCAGAGACTGGTTGTCTGTATTGCATCCAGAATGGAGGGATTTAATGCTAAGAGTGGATGTTGGTGCGGTTAATCAGGCAGGTTTCCACTCTTCAACTGTTGTGGGTGTTATAGACTCACAGTATTAAAAAAAAATGTTTTCTAAAGTCAGGTACAGTAATTGGGCATCACCCATAGTTTGCGTGAAGAGAACAAATGGTAGAATACGAATATGTGCAGACTTGAAGGTAACTTTAAATAAATATGTACATATGGACCATTATCCTCTGCCACGCATTGATGACATTTTGCATTCCGTGGTACACTGTCAATTTTTTGTGAGTTGGATTTAACTAATGCCAACTTGTAACTGTCTGTTAGTGAAGCAAGTAAGGAATTACTAACTATAAACACTCATGCTGGTCTTTACCGTTTTAATATACTGTGTTTTGGCCTTTGAAGTGCCCCTGCTATATTCCAATCTGTGATGGATTCAATTTTGAAGGCTACTCCAGGTGTTCAAGCCTACCTTGACAATGTAATAATTGGAGCTGGCAAGAGTGTAAATTAAGTCTGGAAAGAGTTTTGTGTAAATTAAATGATTTCAATGTAAAGATTAACCCATCTAAGTGCAGACTATTTGCAAAGTTCTTAGATTTATTAGGGTTTCATGTTAATGGCCAAGGTGTGTACCCATCTCATGATAAAGTGAAGGCCATTAAATTAGCTCCAGTGCCAACCAATGTGACAAAGCTTAAATCCTTCATTGGTCTACTAAATTTTTACCATTAATTTTTGCCAATGAGTTCTACCTTGTTGGAGCTGTTGTACGCTCTGACCCGTAAAAACGTTCCATGGTGCTGGACACCTGAATGCCAAGAAGCATTTGTAGATGCCAAAAAGGCGATCTCGGAAAAAGCCTGTTGGTTCTATACGACCTTCGCAAGCCATTGGTGCTAACCACGGACAGTAGTTCATATGGGTTAGGGGCAACTCTTGCTCATGACATTGATGGGGTTGAGCACCCCATTGCTTTTGCGTCCACTACGCTATCAGCAGCGGAATAAAACTATAGTAACTTAGAACGAGAAGCACTCGCCTGTATATATGGAGTTAAACATTTCCATAAATTTCTGGCTGGCCGAACATTCACACTAGTTACTGATCATCAGCCCTTACAATCAATTTTCAACCCTAAAAAGGGAATATCCTTGATTGCTAATGCCAGGATACAGCGATGGGCCTTGCTGTTGTCAGGCTATCATCATAAGATACGTTATAAAAAGGGTTCAGAAATTGCAAATGCCGATGCCTTGTCTAGGCTTCCTTTGGAAGGAGCCACTAATGTACCTGAGTGTTTCATAATTATGGATAAATTTGAGGAAGAAATTGTTTCTTTCAAAGAATTGGCAGAAGTGACAGCTAATGATCCTATTTTATCTTGTGTATTTAACCCTACTGAAGTTTAAATGCCTCGTTCTCCGCTCCTTCATAAACCGGCCGAAACCGGCCGCTACCATTTACGTCGCTCCTTCTTAACACGGCCGAATCCGGCCGACCTACCCTGCTATACTTGGCGCAGTCTTTTGAGCTTCATAGGCACCTGTTTCATCTTCAGAGTGTTTATCTTTGCTATCAAAGGCATCCTTCTTGTCTCGCATTTCATTCAGATAAAGCAGAACGTCGTAATATCTGTCACCATAAGCTAAAAGCCCGAGACAATAAGGTGCTTTGTTTCCTATCTCGTATGGCAAGAAGGCGAAGCACAGCTTAAATGAAATGGAAACCATCTTCCCCAATGCCCCTCAGTTCTCACCATGGCTTTTTTGATCGAGGATACTATGGCAGAAGTGAACAGAAGTGATTTTTCGAGTGATTCAGATAGTTATAGTTGTTAAAATGGAGAAAAAGGATACAGTGACAATTCAAGTGAAGTGGAACTGGAGGATGAAGTTACCCCGAGTACGAGTGATTTTCAAGGTGATATTCAGTTGCGAGACTCATGGAGAGACGCCCTGAGATTTAAAGAACCACCTGAGTTCAAAGAAGACAGAGGACCTGTACGTGATTTAGCGATAGGCGACAATGAATTTTCCTTCCTAAAATATATGCTGGGGGGGAAGATTTTATTGTGGCATTGTCAAGAATACAAACCAATACGCAGAACATTTCCAACGTTCCACAGGAAAGGTTGACAAAGACTGGGTAGATGTCACGTACGATGAAATGGTATCATACATCGGAGTGCCTGTATACATGGGAATATTCAATTTAACTGAAAATAGGGATTACTGGCATAGTCAAGATATTGACTGCTCAATTGTTCGCAACTGTATGACGTTTGGTAGATACACAAAAATTTTAAAATATTTCCACATAAGTGATATAACTCAGGAAAAAAAAGCAGGGAGAAGAGTGTTTTGATGTATTGGAAATAATTAGGCTGGTTCTTGAGGTAATGGAAACTTTCCATCTAAAGTATAAACCAGGTCAGGAGTTCAGTGTTGACGAAGCAATGGTTGCTATTAAAGGACGTCACTACATAAAACAATACATCCAAGGAAAGCCAACGAAGTGGGGATTTAAAGTTTGGGTTTTAGCAAGCTCCCATGGTTATGTCCTTCAGGGAAATGTATGTGAATACGTGAAAACAATTGTAAAAATACGAAAGGAACGTCAATGTCAAATATTGTAAACAATAAGCCAATACAACTTATCAAATGAGGGCATAAAATTTTTGTCTTGATAACACTAAGATGTGTAGAGAATCTGATGTATAAAATACACTGCATTTTTGAAAACTCTTTGAATGAATTGCTTAGCGATTCCATATAGCAAACGTATCAGTAAGCGTCTCGCTCAACATTATTGGGGCTGATGCTCCCTGAAACGTCGGTAATGTGGAGATTAACCCAGGAAAATAATAAGTGATTCAACTATAAAAAATGTAAATTTATGCCGTTTGACGAGAGAAATATAATTCTCAAATAATGAATGCTATCGAGGTCGTCCGAAAGAGAAAGTAAGTCACAAACTCACAACAATAACTAATCATAAGCTATGGGTGAAGTCAAAATTCAATTTAAAACTTCTTAATGGGTGAAAACTCTCCAAAATCCATCCTTTGAAATGGTAATGGTCTCCAAAAAGTAAGATCAGCCGGAAGAAATTTTGAACTCACATATTGCCTTTATCGTGGGAATGGGAAGAAAAGATTGGTCAAAACAGCTATGAATATATATCAAAAAGAACGACCCAAGTGTCAGCAATATCGATCAGTGATTACTTGGGACGGAGAGAATCTGGGGATCTTGAGGAAAGTTTCTACCTGTTAAGTGTTTCTTGTTAAGGGTGCTCTGGGCATACACTCAGCGGAGATTAATTATGGGCCTTAACTTTTGGGAGGCTCTCTGCTGCTCAGAGAGTGGCGTATTATCTCGGCGGATCCAGATTTTACGAATCGAGTAATGGGGTTTGAAGGGAGGATACGCGTAATAAATATCCAGCGTGGGTGTTCGCTTAATCCAAAGGTGGAGAGAGACAGTTTGGGCCGTCAGTTTCGAAGGAAAGATTGAGGTAATGGTGAAGTAAAATATTTGGATACGGGTGGCTGAAGCTGTAATCGTGAGACATTGAGTGGACATTTCAATAATGTATGAGTCGGAAAAAATTCTTGGACTCAACTTCATTTAGGTTCTGCTTATGCATTGAAACTCGCTGCAGAGGCTGAATTGGAAAATATTAATAAATTACATTTTAAATAGTTTTTCCTTGATATAAACGTGTTATGACTAATGCTTTTGGCGTAACGTTTGAAGTTCACGATAAACCATGCGTATATACGTTGTTTTCAAACGCTGGAACGGTATGACCTCTTAGTATTTGATGCCAACAATTAAAGTAATTGGAAATACAATATTTCTCGTTTCCAAATAAACTCCACTTTCTCCGGCGATATGCTGTAGAACAGCATAATGAATAATGAAGCTCAAAAGATATCTTACTGTCTGCCAATTTTATTTCAAACTCTTGCTACACGTGTTTCAACTGTCTAGCAGCCATCATCAGGCAAGACTAATTCAACATAAACAGACATGAGCTTATATATTGCGTGAAACACCATATTTGCGTCACACTGGGAAAAGGATAGAAGGACAAGTGGGAGAAAATGGAAAAGAGGGGGTGGAGGGCGGTGAGGGGAGAGGGTGGTTTGTTGGTGGAGGTAAAGTCATGTTTCAATGGTGTCAACAATAGGAGAATGAAAAACAAATTCGTTCTCATTTAATTGGTTCATTTTCTGAAGTTTCCTTTTGACTATTTCCCACTGCTCCGAAACACTACTACACTAACATAATATGTAAATGAAAATGAAAAACCTTTGTAATATTCCATCAATTTATTTTATGGTACAACTAGTTTCGTCGCAGCGGCGACATCTTCAGGTACCTGAACTTCAACTACTACACTAACATAATATGTTTCGGAGCAGTGGGAAATATTCAAAAGGAAACGTCAGAAAATGAACCAATTAAATGAGAACGAATTTTTTTGTCATTCTCCTATTGTTGACACCATTGAAACATAACTTTACCTCCTCCAACAAACCACCCTCACCCCCCACCTTTCCATTTTCTCCCACCTGTCCTATCCTTTTCCCAGTGTGACGCAAATATGGTGTTTCACGCAATATATAAGCTCATGTCTGTTTATGTTGAATTAGTCTTGCCTGATGATGACTGCTAGACAGTTGAAACACGTGTAGCAAGAGTTTGAAATAAAATTGGTAGACAGTACGATATCTTTTGAGCTTCATTATTCTCGTTTCCAATTAAATCCGAGCAAATGCAAACGAATTGTTTATCAAATGCAAGTTAACTATCACAACTCTACGTGTTGAAATAGCAATAAATCGCCTAAATAAACGAAATCGAAAGCGCATGCAATTTGTTTCACTTTTATCAAATGAATATCACTAGTAAGCACACTCATGTGAAGTTACGCGAAACTCTGTAAATGAACCAAAATCGCTCCAACTAGGCTAGTGTATGATATAAATGTTGGTTTTCACAATGATACAGTTCATACAATGAGGAACTCTTGGAAAAGCATATGCTTTGCCCCTCCACAGTGTTCGCTCAACCGATATTCCTTTGTCCTCTTCGTCGGACGGGCACTCAAGAAAATTGCTCGCTTCGAACCGCGATTCAAATTATAAAGGTGGAAGGGCAACTACCGCAGTCAACGGACATGCCTTGATCAATCTGTTTATCAGAGCAGTGGCCACGCCACGATTTCAACGTAGCGGATATGAAAGAATATAAAAAGGGTAAATTTCCAACTGGAGACGTCCTCACATCCATTTCACATCAATCACTGTCTCCACTCTCAACTGAAAGTGGCGCCTCATGGGGAGAGCATTCGACGCTATACGATGAAAGCGCCTCTATTGGTGGACTGAGGAACACGTCTTATAACTACTCCATATGGAGAGGACATTCATGCTTCATAAGATTACACTTTCTTTCATTAACTTCAACATAAAATATATTACTACACTAACATAATATATACTATTCATACCATAAATAGACTAAAAGGGATTGTCTCAATACCAATCAAAAGAGTAAAACCTATTGCTCCTCGATGTAGCAAAAATATAATTCTAGTCAATATTTAGAATTAACATTATAAGAGGTTATTGTGAACATTTCGACTTAGTATGGCCTAGGCGTTACACTTGTTTTCAAATGATTGATTTGAAATTTCCATCCTTTGCATAAAGGAATATAAATTTTTATTGCATCAATAATCGCCTATCTTACGTTTGATTTCTGTGCTAAAAGTATTACATTGGGTTTCACCTACAAAACATAGGAGTGATTTATATAAATAAAGTTGAAGTTTTTGTCTATTTTATTGTATTCAATAGTATATTCAGCCTTCTGAGAAATCCTAACTGAGGCATTTAATGTATAGTTTAGTTAATAAAATCATTTGTTAAGTCATGTAAACTAAATTTTGTGCTAATGTATACTGTTGACTTTTTAAACTATCGTCAAAAAAAATCTAAATGAGCTTATAACGTTTTACAATGTTTTATCTTTTTACTCAAATCCCTATTTTATACGGATTGGGTGTTTAATAATTACAGTGACCTAACCGAGGTCATAAGTCCTTTCAATACAGTATTTCAATTTTATTCGAAAAATAATACAGCTTGATACTTTTGGATTGCCATTGGCGCTCTTAAATATTTGAAAATGGCATTATTTTAGGCAGACATGTAAAACAAATTATTTCACCTATCGCGGAGTGTGAAATGATGGACATATTATTAGGAAACATATTTACTTAAAACCTTGCGAGCAAAATGGAAGGTAAGTGCAAGTGGACGAGCCGTCATCATATTGTACTACACTGTACTCTTATGAAATTAATGAGACGCTCCCACTATTGTTACATTAGAAAAACATGCAAATACCAGTCACAAGCCGATTTTTCCAACAAGCATTGCACTATCGTAAAAGATATAAAGATTTAGATATCCGTCAGATTTTCTGAAAATGGAAATGGTCCCTATACCCAGGAAAAAGGGAATACGGAAATGTGAAGAGCACCGCACGATTAGCCTGATTGCACACGCAGCAAAAATCTTGCTAAAAAGTTTGAACAAAAGGTTGAGCAAAATCATGGAAGAGAATACAGCGGAAGAACAGTTCGGGTTCAGAAAAAGGAATGGGAACGAGAGATGCAATAGGAGTTGTGCGTACCATTGGAGAGAGATATTTGGAAAAAGAAAAAGGATTATACGTGTGTTTCGTCGGTCTGAAAAAGGCGTTTGATTGTGTGAATTGGGAGAAACTTATGAAGATTTTGTAGGAGAAAGGTGTAAACTGGAGATAACGGAGATTGATTAGAAACTTGTTTGAGGCAGAAAGTGGGTATGAGAATTGGAGACGAAATAAGAACAGAATGATTTGATATTGGAAGGGGAGTGAGGCAGGCATATTATCTCTTTCACACTTTTTTAATATATACGTCCAAAATATTGTACGGATATGTTGGATGAATGATAAAGGAGTTGCAATTGGAGGAAGGAAGATTGTTTGCATCAGGTTTGCGGACGAAATGATATTGTTTGAGGAAAGTGAGGAAGAACTAAAGATCATGTTAGAACACCTCAAAAACATGAAAGAAGAATATGGACTAGCGGTAAATAAAAAACAAGACTACAGTAGGCAGCATTTTCTGAAAATGGAAATTTCTGTTTATATGGAAATATCTGTTTCATTTACAATTAAAAAAAAGCCTTTAACTAAACAATGATATGCACTTGTTTCTTTTGAAAAATTGTACATATACTGAGGTAGAGATGAAGGAGGTATTGGAAGGGATGGTGGAAGGAAAGGGTAAAAAAAATGAAGTGGGTACAGAAGAAGAGATAAGAGTTACCATGGGAGGGGAAAGACTAACAAAGTGACGAGATACAAGTATCTAGGGACGGAAATTACACAGGACTGGAAATGTGACAAGGAGATTAAAGGTAGAATTGCAATGGCCAGAGACGATTTTATCAAAAAGAAAAGGTTGTTGTGTAGTAAAATGGGTAATGGGCTTAGGAAAAGGGCAAAGTGTTATGTTTTGAGCGTCTTACTGTATGGTTGTAAGACATGGACGGCTTTGAAATAGGATATAAATCGTATGAAATCATTTCAAGCTTTACATGGTGGAAATGCGATATATCCATGATAAAATATAACACAACAATAGTAATATCCACACTTTAACATACTACTTCAACACCGACCATGGTTTCGACATACTATGTCATTTTCTAGTATGTCGAAACCATGGTCGGTGTTGAAGTAGTATATTAAAGTGTGGATATTACTATTGTTGTGTTATATTTTATCAGGGATATAAAACGGATTGAGGCATTGGAGATATGGATATGGAGAAGAATGTTGAATATTATATGGGCAGACAGCGTGAGAATGAAGAGGTCTAGACCAGAGTGGAGGAAGATAGAGGACTGATTAAGACAATCAAAACAAGGAAGAAAAACGGGCTGGGACATATATTAAGAAGTGATTGTTTGATGAAGGAGGTATTGGAAGGGATGGTGGAAGGAAAGGGTAAACGCGGAATAAGAAGAAAGAAAATGACGGATGATTTAGAAGAGGAGACAGGCTACGCGGGGATGGAGAGGAAGGCACAAGACAGAGTTATCTGGAGGAGAGGCTACTGAGGACCTGCTAAACAGCAGTCTACCAATGATGATGATGATGATATGACTCATGATGTTCGTACGATAGTGTAGTTGCCTGGATGTTTACTAATAGGTCCATAGCAACAGATGCTATTTCTAGAATCAGTCTGTGCAAATTCAATAAATTGCCACAGTCAATTCGAGAAACTGACAAAATGTCATCATTTCAGAAAGAAGTGAAACAATGGTTATTGTATCAACGGTAATGCAGTTGACTTAATATGGTATTCTGTAAAATCTGTTTAATTTACAATTTTAAAATAAGCCTTTAACTAATCAATGTTGTGCACTTGTTTATTTTGAAAAATTGTACATATACTGAGGTAGTTATGATTTAAGAGTAAATTTAAAATTGTGTTTTGTGACTATTTATGTGTTTCAATTACATTTTAGGTTCATCGTCGATATTTTCAATGATTTATGACGGATCAATATTGTTAGGATGAAGGTGAATTTGCGAATAAAAAGACTATTAGTCCCGATGTAGAATAATATATTGGATACTTGGAGGATACAAAAGAGCACTGCATTGAGTTCCGTTCGAGAGTGAACGCATGCGAAAAGTACATCGCCTACCAAGAGGCAGTTAGCAGTGCTACCTATGGGGAGTCAAGCAATAGCGCGAATTTAGAATGATAACAAAACACTGACAAATATTGTGTTTGATTTAAAAAAATTTCATTCGTACTTTTGTTTACACTTGTATAGGTACAGTCGGATTCAAATGTATTGCAAAGAATCGAGCGGCGCCACTTACGCTTCTCAAGGAAATTGAGTTTCACTTACGGCGCTGTTATTCTTTGCAACGCAACGCTATCTATTCATCTGTTTATTTGCACGTATTCAAATGGTAATAGTTGACCAATTTCCTATATTGTGCTAATTTGTTATTACACTTTCGTTTTGGTTTTGATTTACGATTTGAGCACGGATAATTATTATTTATTAATCAAAACTGTTACTCTAAATGATACATTACGTAGTATTTGCCGTAGGTACATTGTATGCCTGGAACGATCTGTGTTTAATAATACAGTTTGGTATTTCAATTAATCAATACGTCGCAGCATGTCATTGTTATTCGAGCTGATCATATTATGTAATAACAAGTTAGCACAAAACAAGCAATTGCTCAACTGATACAATTTAAATACGTGCAAATAAACAGCTGAATAGATAGCGTTGCATTGCAAAGAATAACAGTGCCGTAAGTGAAACTCGATTTCCTTGAGAAGCGTAAGTGATGCCGCTCGATTCTTTGCAATACATTTGAATCCGACTGTACATTTGTTTAATTAAAAATTCACTTTTGTAATTATGCCATTTGAATTAATGATTTAATTGCGTCTTTGGGTATATTTATGTGATTTTATTACACATGTATTAGGTTTTTAACAATTTTTAAATGTTTTTGACGGATAAATTTTGTGAATTTATTTGTTAATTAGTTACAGCACCTGCCGACAAGCCATAGGCTTAGCAGGACTGTACCTGTAATTATATTGTGAATACTTTTTTTAAAAGTTGAATTTCGTGTTTTAAACAAATGATCGCTTCCGAAATCGTACTTGAGTGAATAAGCGTCCGCCAACTGTCATGTAATGTATCTGCACCAGGAATAAATCTTCTTATTGCTCAAACTGGTTTCATCCCGCATGCTTTTTGCATCACCGTCTCTCTTCTGACAATTATGTATTTTATACAGTGTGTGAATAGAATTTCCCTACAGTCTTTAAAGTGCACATTGGTTTTCAACACGTAGCATTTGGCAGTACATAGTGTTGTTTGATGGAAGGCGATTTATCAGTGCCAATGATCTAACCAAAGTAATTGAAAAAGTGGTCTGATGTCCCCTTTTATCGCTTATTAAGGTGACAGAGCTTGATGTTTTCAACATAGATAGAGTTTCAAAAGAAGTTGCAGCATTTTACTACAGTAAAAAAAGGGAGAATAAGAACAGTTCCTTTCAAGGTAACAAACATTTGACCATATGTTATTTTGAAGTTCATCTAATTAAAAACTCTAAATTACTGGGTAAAAAGCTTAAACATATTCTTACGATAAAATGGCCATTATAATATGGGTTATAATTTGGGTTAAAATTTATCATTGGACTTGTTCTCATCAAGTTATCATTACTTCACTTTAAATACTTTCGTATCAGAAAGAGAAACGATTAGCATAGAATAGAATGTGGAACTCATTTAGTAGGGCCCAGTGCACAGTGACAATCTTTTATTGGGGTCGATCCTCAATAACAGGAATGAAATTTCATAAACCAAGTTTTTCACTCTTGCAAATTTAGTTATCTGTCATTTGGCATTTGTTTTCCTTTGTAATGATATTAAAAACTACTCTTCCTCAATTTTTGCACAAATATAAAAATCATACTGAGTACCGATCAGTGTTAATGCAGAAAACTAAGTTATTTAGGGAAAATAAGGAAAGTGAAAATTTTTTCTTCACCAATGATAGTTCGCGGTATTGAGTTATTTCTTTGATTTTTATATATTTATCAAGGAGGTATTTATGAATTACCATAATACTGTACGAAGCATATGAAAACAAAAGCATTGAATCTTCTGCTCGGCATCTAAAACATTACACATTTGCGGAGGCCGAGAGAAAATGTGCTAACAATGGTGAGGAAAAATTAATAATGGATAAATTAAATTTCAAAGCTCACTAAATTATAAATTTTAGTGTGTTATTAAAATATGGTGAGAGTAAGTTTAAAAACACCGCAAACAGTCCGTACAGTTTCTTACAAACCATAATGCCTGTGTTATTATTTTTAATTTGTACCCGTTAAGTGCAAAATCATATTGGAAGGGTTTAGAGAAATATTAAGTTGATTGAGCCTATTATATTTCACTGGAGTTAAAAGGACTAAAACTTTGGTGACTCAACATATTCGAATAAATTATGGAGTGAGGGAAACGAGAAAGTAGCGGTATTTTTCAGTGAGAAGATTAAAGCGAGGATAAACTTGCTTTGGTGAACCATTGATAAAAGCCTTGATAAACTTCCAAGAGGGATTAAAAGGCCTTAGCAAAGAAATGGATCAGTCTAGGGGCTAGTTAAAATATGAAAATGGATTCCAGTAACTGATCATGTTAATGTAAAGTACCATTAGGTTCAAGTAATTCAATATCATGTTTAAAGTCCATTTGAGACATACACATGAAAGAGATAATAAATATTTATCAATAGAATATTGATTAATATCAATTTCGCATCAAAATTACGACCCAAACTAGATTAAGGGTCGTTGAACGGTAAATATGATTTATTTCATTGTGAAAATAGGCTAGGGCTCTAATATGGAGGAAGAAATCAATGTGAATAAGGTTAAATTTTCCACCAAATCTCATGTTCATATTAACAGGAAGAAGGTGACCGTCCAGCTCGCAGAATTTGCGCAAAATAATTTCAGTACAGTTTGAATCTTAAATTATCCTCCGTAAGTCAATATTCTTCCTCCCATTAGGTGGTGCCACATTAGAAATTCTTCCAAAAGGCCTTAAAAATTCATGTCCAGCTTTTAGCATTACGTTGCCACTCTATTTATGCTTACTCTATGGTATATATTGATCATGGTCCGAACTTTCATCATATCTGCGCAGTAGAAGCACTTCGTAAGGAATGACGCACGGTATCCGGTATGTCAATTGGGTCCGTGAGCCACGCGTTATGTCGTAAGAAATATCGATCGTTATTCCGGTAACATTTTCCCGCTAATTTCGGTAGGGCACCAAAAATCTTATACAAATGAATTTACGGAGGCTTTTCAGAGTGTCCTCATGCTACTGGGAAATCTTATACGGAGGAAAAAGGATATTTGATAGATTTTCTGTCGCAAAGAATGAGGTTAAGGTTGATTGAGATTGAGTTTAAGGTTGATTGAGACTGAGTCATTCTTTGCGACAGAAAATCTATCAAATATCCTTTTTCCTGCGAATAACATTTCTCATTCTGCTCCGCTATCTTTTCGTGTGGCCAGATTTGAAGTCATTTTAACACAGGACTGGATAAACCTGCGTTAACATCGGAGAAAATATAACAAAAGATATACGTTCCCCGAAATTAACAATTTTAGTAACCGGAAAGTGGGCGCGGAAAAATGAGCATCGACCAGATTTAACAAAATTCGCCAGATTTAACAAAAAACCAAAAGACACGAGAGCATACTGCGATTAATGAACACGGATAAAAACTGGAGGCAACATATAAGAAATCATGCCGGAAACAATTCAAGTTACTCTCTCTCTCTCTCTCAATCTCACGAGCCAAAACAAACAGGGACCCAAGAATTTTCCGCATTCACTAGATGGGATCCGCATTCACGACACTTCTTCACCAATGCCAGGCTACAACTACTCTTGAAGGTGCATTTCAGTAACGGAACGAGAGGTCACTGGGGGAAATGCTCCTTAAAAACCTTAAGAGGGCGCGCTGAGTCACATGACGTCCCTTTTCCCGCAACCCTCGTGTCTTGAAGTAAAGGACAAAGAGTACAGTTGTTATGGTGATAGGTGGTGGTGTGGGGGGGTAAATAGGTTAAAGAGAGGGGAGAGGGAGGCAAATGTATCCTACCCTGATGCCTCTTCTGGAAACCATGCATGAGGAGCCGAAACTCCTTTAAGTGTAGGAGATAATCATAATTTACGGCATCTTTACTTCACTTCAATGGATACCATGCATGAGGAGCCGAAAATCCTTTAAGAGTTAGAAACAATCATAATTTATGGCATTTTTCCGTCAAGCATGCAAAGAAAGCAGTCGATATTTACTAATATCGAAGCAAATGGTATTCTCGATTTCTTTTCTGAAACATGGAATCGAATAGAGTAAGAATTTATTCACGATTTGAACATGTTTTTGAAGTAAAAAAAATTTTGATCTGATGACATCGGATCGCGATTTTTCATTTTTTCATTGAGTAAAGTGTGCGTTAGTGATAAAAAAAGACTAACCGCAATTGAGTAGCGAGAGGAGTGTTCCGAGCAAATGATTTTGTGAAAAGTGGATGGTAAGTTATTCATCTGCAATGTCCGCATGACAACGTGCAAACGATGTAATAATAAATAACGACAAGCATAGAAAGCAAATTTAATTAATACACTTGTAATTATATCTTTTTTTTAAATTATCAATAGTTTTTTATTGCTTTTTTATCAGTTTACTAAACATTCACTAAAGCAATGACTCTAATAAATTAATGAAACAACAAATAGATTATTTTTACTCAAAAGTCAGATACGCGAAGAAATCAGCTTTGAGTTAATTGACTTGCCGCGGATTTCTAGCTTCCATGTCTTTCCCCAGGGTTTTTCATCAATTGTGTTTGACTTTCTCTCAAGTACCGCGCGCAAAAACTTTAAAATAACATGTACGAAAATTTATTGTAGTTTTTTGCACGAATAAAAAAAAGTTTTTATGCGCAAAACATAGTTTAACACATTTGATATCAGATTCGTTTTTAAGCGACTTCGAAAACATGCGCATGCGTATTATGGAGTCAACAGTAAAGTTTTTATACTCCTTCCCGCCTTAAATAGCGTCTGTGCGACATCTGAATTTTCTCAACGCTCAGGACCAGAAAAAGCGAATCGCCAAGCCTCCATGGATTCTGGATTCTCCTTCCTGATCACCATGACAACCGTGGGAGGATGCCGTGCGACATTTGATGAGGAGACACGTTACCAATTCTCCTCTTCCGCGACCTCAGTCCGTACCCAATAACCATAAGGAGTCCGAACAGTCCATTGGGAAGGCGTTCTCGTATCTCATCGCTTCGGCGTCCGGAATGGTCCGGCGAACACAAAAGTAGGAAGACCCATTAACATTTGTGGGAGAGTGATGGCGGCCTCACTGTTTTATTTTCCCTATTTATTTTTGATGCCCGTGCGATGGCCAACATGCACGCCATTCCATTGATTTCTCTCTTCGGTTTTCCTTAGAGTCAGGACAGTTCCTCCACTGACGTCTCTTTCTCCATAAAGTTACATAATATCTTATATTTCCATTAGAATGAATAAATTCCCAAATTATTCCAACATTTTTTGAAAACATATTAAGTTTATGCCCATTCCGGGGTGAAATCTGAGAAATTTATATGCCCTTGGTAATATTTTCCGTATTTTCGTATTCTTGTATTTGACTGAAAAAGTAAAGGATCGCATGAGCCGCTGGGGGTTATATTTTCCTGTCCATCGTTACCGAATTTGTCTTAAAATTGCTGATTTGATGAGACTGAATATCCAAAATATAAGTGAGTTATTCGCATTCATGTAAATGCTCATCAGCATTCATACCTGGGCAGTTAAAATTTTTACGAAAAATTATATTTCGTGTCGTTTCCAAGGCGTTAAATACCTCCGAGCATAATTGAGAGATTGAGAGGAGAGTGACTGCAGATATCTTGGGAAGGAAGCTATCGAGCGTAAATAATTAAGTCGTACTGAATAATTAATGGCCAATTCCTTTTCCTTTGCCCCGAAAGTCCCTAAAAATAGGCCTATATTGAATTGAGTGTGATACAATTATTATCTCGAAAAGCGAATCGCAATTAGGGAGGTTGAAAAAAGTCCTACCAACGATTTGCTAAGTTAAGCACACTGATTCATCCTCATTCAAGAATGCCGTTAAAAAAAATGAAACATTCTCCCTCCGTAATGAAAGGAAGATATTTTAATCTCGATTCGTCCAGGATTTAGAAGGCCAATAAAAGCGATGTTTACGTGGCCATCTGCTCGAATTTAATTAGAAGTTCATCTTTCCTTCTTCCTCTCCCTCCATCCAAAAGAAGGGCTTCATTAAAAATACGGTGGTCGAATAAAAAATGAAAGGGCCGTTTCCTTAACTACACAGATTAATCACTTCCCTGAGCATATTTGCCGAAATCAGCCCGTATCTCGTTCAAAGGGAATTCGTGTAAAGGCTCTCTAAAGAGGGAACATCAAATGCTTGAATGTCCGTTTTAACCACAATATGATCGCTTCATACAATCTTCCTCAGTCGTTTAACGATGACAAGAAGAAACTAATGATCCGTCATGGGTTGAACATGTCCGTGAAATAACCGTGAAAGTAGAGCTGCTCGTAAGTTGGTATTTACGTTAATGAACTACATTTACGGTCGAATGTCTTGTGCTAATATTCTGATTCGTTCAAAAGAAGTTACTTCAAACGCAGTGAACAGAGCGTAATTATAAACCTTTGAATATGCATAACTGACGTTTTTCCTGATTATCATTCGTTAAAAACTGCTACGAACGAACATATAGTGTTACACAACCGTTAGAGGAATTAAGGTGGGAGCCCCTAGAGACTCGGAGGCTACACGCTAGGCTTAGATTGCTTGATAAATTCAGAACTGGTGTGTTTCAGAGCGACACCGAGAATATTATCATGACGCCTCACTACATTTCTAGGTCTGACAGATGCGATAAAATAAGAGATATACTCTGCTGAACAGATAGGTACAAAAAACTCGTTCTCTCAGCGCACAATAAGCGACCATAATAAAAAATAAGCTCCTCCAAGTGCACTCTCATAGGACATGCCACCATTTCACCAATAAAACTTTTCATCTTTGCACGGCTGCTGGTGACCTACCACCCCCTGCCACACGCCTATGCGGCAGCTTGCGGGTAGTATGTAGATGAACCTCGGAAATATTCACGGATATCATTATCGTCGTTAATTTTTTGTTTAGCGCGCACTAACTCACTTCCCGATTATTCTTTTGAGTGCGCGTAGCGTCCGTTTAAACGATTAAAACGCTGAAATGAACGCTGTCCTTTTCCGCTAAGTGACTAGCGGACTCTTAAGAGCAAATTAAATGCACCCAATGTTAGAGGATCATGAAACTGCGAAACTGCGACCTGCTCAGGGAATCTCACAATACCGGCTGAAGGATTGCGAACTCTCTCAGGGGAAAACGAGAGCATCACACACTATCACTGACCGTTTAGAAATTACCATTCCATCACCATTCCCACCAGCACCTTAGCTTCAACTCCGTGATTCACCACCTTGTATCTATATTACTATCCGAGCCCAACTTCCAATCCGAGTTGAATATTATCAAATTGATTGCTCTCAATAATGGATTCAAGACAGAATTAATTTACAAAATATTAAACCGTGTAACCAAGAAAGAGACTGTTAAGTTGATCATTCCCCTCAGTTTTTACATGCATGACGATCCACTCAAACGATGGTGTGAACTTCCCTTTCCTGGGAAAATATGTTATAAATTAATTGACGCCCTCCCCAAGAATAAGTTTAAAGTTTCTTTTTACACCCCAAAAACCTTGGGCAAATTATTATTCAACTCCAAGGACGAACTGACACGGATGAACAGAAATGGTGTATACAAGTTAAAATGTACTACTCCCAATTCATAATATTGCATAATAATCCAAAATATTGGACAATGTGGTCGAGCGATGCTTACTGCTAGGGCTCGGGAACATAAAATGTGTTGGGTGAAAGGAGATACCGGTCGGAATAAATTTTATCACGGTGGAAGTTGCCTATTTTTTTATACTCAGTGATGTTCCGTTTCCACTCCATCAAGCCTGAAAGCATAGAGTATATATATTTCGTCATCCTTTGTAAAACACTTAATCGAGGAGAACTATACAAGTGACTTTGTGCCGGAGGTGCTCCACATTGAGAGGAAAGGGGTCACATTGGAATTCCTAGAACAATTTGAAAAATTGAATTTCAAATTTTCATTTACAACTCCTATCATATCCCGTGCATTCCGCTTTCATACACCCTTTCATACCCCTTTACTCTTCACCTCTAAAAGCCTGATGATGAGTTTTATATGATGGATCATATGGTTAATCCCTGATACTTTTCGAACGAGACGGAAAGCTAAAGGTGCCAGTCCTAAGACTCAACGTCTGCTCACCACTCATCCAAATGCTGAGGAATTCATAAGAATTGCTGGAGCAAACAATGCCTGCTCCTCATGTCTATAACCTGGTCTATTGGTTGTCAGGGGCTCGGGGAGAGAAGAATGCGAGCAGGGGTCTCAACCCCCTGGGATAATCTACTATCCCCGAGCGGCCAACTCGCTACTTCAGTGTCACATATGCATATCTTCTCAAAATTTTTGTGATTGGGACCATGATGGAACTGTTGTAAATTATTTTTTTTATATCAATACCGAACAAGAAATAATAATAACAATAACTTATGATATAGCCATACTCGTAGATAATAAAACAACAGCAGCCAAACAAATAGAGGTCCTCAAGGAATGTGCAGAGAAAGTCGGCCTTCAGATCTCTTTCGAAAAGACCGAATTATTCTGCTCAAAACTAGACATCGAAGTATTGAACACAAAATACGGCAAGATAAATCCAAATCCTTCATTTGCTTCATTTTAAATATCCGGGCGAGATCCTTGAACCCACGGGAGGAGAGAAGATAGCACAGAAGACTCGATTACAGAGAATGAAGAGGCCATATGGCAAGACATACAATATCTATAACAAGAAATGCATATCCATAAACACAAAGATCAGGCACTACAATACTCTAATCAAGCCGGAGGATCTATATGCAAGCGAAACACTTACGCTTCATATAAAAAGAAATACGGAGAGCATACTGAAGGAAGAGCGAAAAATCACGAGGAAAATTCTTGGCCCAAAATTAACAGAAGAAGAGTATAGGCTGTACTCCAGGAAAACTGCGGAGAGGATGTCTAACCAAGCGGCGGATATCAGAAAAAGAAGACTGAAATGTTTCGGACATATCAATAGACTCCCACCGCCAAGATTCATCTAAAAGGTCATTACATACATCTACATCAACAAAATACCCTGCGAGCCACCACGAGGGTGTGTGGCAGGGCGTGAAGATAACCAAACATGCACTATTGCCATGCAAGTTGGATATTTAAGGGAGGCATGCTACAGAACAGGGTCACATGCAGCTAGATGGTTAGTATCTACATAATAAGAAAGGGATTATTGGTTGTTATTTCATGCATCATGCACTACAGACTACTCTTACTATATTTCACCTACCTATCCCTTTGCTACGCTGCCTATTGTTCTCTCTTATGGTACGCGGGAAAAATGACATTTTTCAATCTATCGGTACGAAAATCTATCTCTCTAATCTTGTTAATATGATCAAACCTAGCATAATACGCAGGGGTTCTCAATATATATCTAACGTCATCTGTGAACCAATCGGTTTCAAATTTACTTAAAAGGTTTAACCTTTATTTTAACCTGCGTTCTGATAGTAATTCCCATCCTAGTTCTTCTATTAACTCGTAATACTTATACAATTATCATAACGGCCTTTAACAAACCTAGCGGATCTCCTTTGCACACGCTCTAATTCTTTTATCATACCTTCCTCGTACGGATCGCATATACTAGCGGCATATTCTAAATGAGGCCTGAAAAGTGTAAAATAGCTTCTTTCTCGTACGCCTAGAACCCTTTTTACGAATCCTAATCTACGGTTTTCTACACTAGATATTTCCCTGATGTGTTTCCCCCATGATATGTGTTCAGTGATGGTGATGCCTAAGTATTTAATTGATTCTACGTTAGATATTTTCTTTTCTTTGATGCAATAATTATTCCGGGGAAAGCCTTTCTTTTTCCAAAAGTTCATTATTGCGCATTTCTTTAAATCTAATTCTAGCTGCCAACTATCACACCAATCATCAATCGCATCTAATACCTTAGCTAAAGACTGACTGTCCTCTTCAATTCTAATTTCCTTATACACTACTGCATCAGTGGCAAAAAGACGGAGCTTGCTATTTTTTACTACTGCATTCAAGTCATTTACGTAGAGAAGAAATAAAATTGGGCCTATCACGCTTCCCTGGGGAACTCCCGATGAAACTTTTACTTCGCCTGAGCTGACACCATCTAATACCACCCTTTGAACGCGTTCCTGTAAGAAGTCTCCTATCCAGCCTACTATATTACTGTCTATCCCGTGTGATGCTAACTTCGCGAGTAACTTACAGTGGGGAACCTTGTCAAAAGCTTTTCTAAAGTCAAGAAACGCTGCGTATACCTGTACGTTACCTTCTCCGGAAACTAAAATATCATGAACAAAAAGTTTCGTAAGACCGTCCCTTTCTGAACCCATGCTGGTTTGTTATCAATAAATTCTGGCTTTGAGGTGTCCCATTATTGATGTAACTATTATATGCTCTACAATTAAACATGATAGTGGCGTTAATGATATTGGTCTATAATTACATGGCTGTTCCCTATCGCCGCTTTTAAAAATTGGGGTCACGTTTGCTATCTTCCAGTCTTTGGGAACCGCGTGTTCTTCGAGGGATTTGTTAAATACTACTTTAAGATACGGAGCCATTTCGAGAGCTAATTCTTTATACACACGAGCTGGAATTTCATCAGGACATGAGCACTTGTTCGGGCTGATGTTACTTAGTAAGGATATGATTCCGCTACAAGATATATCGATCGGGGGCATTGGATGTTGAAATCGGTCTGGTATGGTTTCGCGCAAGCTATGCTTAGATTGATTAAAAACGCTCTGAAAAAAATAATTCAACAAATTAGCCTTATCTATAATGGAAGTTACTATTTCATCTCTATCGTTTTTCAAGGAATTAACCGTTGACTTTTTAGTTCCCTGTACTTCCCTAACATATGACCAAATTGCTTTCGGATTTCCCTCTAGTTGTTCTCCAAGTAATTTTCTCTTGAATTCACTAAACGCTTTTCTGAGGGCTGTTTTTGCGGCCGATTTACAAATTTTATAATGTTCGATAGTATTTTTTAGGTCACTATTAGCTTTTCTTCAATTTCCTTAGTTTCGCGTGGCTAACTCGTTGGCGTTTTAAACATTTTCTAACCTCCGCGTTGTACCACCTTGGTTCCCTATTCTCACTCTTATACTTATGACGTGTATATCTGTTGACAAGTGACCGCGTAATTTGGAGAAACTCGTTCCATGTATTGTCTGTATCAATATTTTTGCTAATGTTCACGAATTTTTCAAAATAATTCTTCAAGTCACGCCTAAAGCAGTTAAAATCTGCTTTACTAAAAAGGAAAATCTTTCTTTTTAATTTAAAATTTGTTTCAGTATTGAGGGAAAATTTTACGTATACTACCTTGTGGTCGCTTATTCCATCGACATTTTCAACTTTAATAACTTTTTCAGGGATGTTTGTGGCAAGTAAATCGAGAACATTCTCCCCTCTATTACTGTCGGCGCAGAAATTATGTGCACTCGAGTTTGGGTACAAATAAAAAGTTAACGAAAAGACTTACAGAGAAACTAATGACACCATCATTTTTCTCATTTATTTCTACGTTATGTAATAGCAAATTTTTTTTTGATGAATTTATTTATTTTTTACTACAGTTATAACGTAAAAAGTACCAGTTATTTACGGCGCGCGGGAAAAGCTCCGACTTTGATACTTTGTAACTCAAACACAAGATCTTCAATGTCAACTACATTTATGTAAATGGAGGATATATATGTTTGCTATAGATTCTACGAGTTGGAGCTATGTATGTTTCATAGAAATAACGTTATTATTAATTTTTTAAAGTTTTTGCATTTCAAAACTGGGGTATCGTAAGATTTCGTTCTTGATCTCGTTGCAATTCAATTCGTTGCAATCGTCTCGGCGCAGCCTCGAGCTCCGTGTTAGGAAAGGAAAGGTTTGCAGGCTTTAATTTGTGCAAGTTATCCATAACGGAGAAATGAAATGAATTTTTTGAATCCACTTGAGATGCATTAGCAAGACCCGGGTTTTGACACCTCGTGCCATCGTCAGAACCTGTGTCGAAACTTGCGTCTTGTTATTAAATGTCAGGTGGATTTAACAAGCCATTTTATTTCTCCATACTTTGTTTGTACACAGAGCTTTATTCTAATGCAAACCTTTATCACCACATTACTGATACCGCATTACTAAATACCTCACGTGAATCATCGCCAAAAATAACTTGCAAATGTGAATGAGCATAAGGGTAAGGAATGCGAATGTTAACCAGGGCCGCCTTCCAGGCCGGCTTGGGCAGGCGCCGAGCGCAGGGGGCCAGAGCGGGTGTACGCGGCAACACAGCACCGATTCGGCTAGGCGTTTCGCCTAACGGGACCTCTCACTTTGTCCATTATAAATATCACTCGATTTAAATTAAACGCGCTTATCAATGTGTTGGACAATAACATATTGGAAACGTTCAAGGCATGCCAATTGCAACGAGACCAAGAACGAAATCTTACGATGCCCCAGTTTTGAAATGCAAAAACTTTAAAAAATTAATAATAACGTTATTTCTATGAAACATACATAGCTCCAACTCGTAGAATCTATAGCAAACATATATATCCCCCATTTACATAAATATAGTTGACATTGAAGATCTTGTGTTTGAGTTACAAAGTATCAAAGTCGGAGCTTTTCCCGCGCGCCGTAAATAACTGGTACTTTTTACGTTATAACTGTAGTAAAAAATAAATAAATTCATCAAAAAAATAAAATTTACTATTACACAACGTAGAAATGAATGAGAAAAATGATGGTGTCATTAGTTTCTCTGTAAGTCTTTTCGTTAACTTTTTATTTGTACCCAAACTCGAGTGCACATAATTTCTGCGCCGACAGTAGGCAAATTTACTATTTGATGTAGTGCGTATGATGCGAACAGGTTAAGCAATGACTCGCAGATTTCTTCGTCCCTACCCCCAGACTTATGACTACATGTTTTCCAATCTATCGATGGTGTATTGAAATCTCCACCTACAATTATCTGTCGTTCGTTACTGTGGGAATTAATGGACCTGATCTGTTTCTCGAGTTCTAATACTGAGTGTACATCGGAATGGGGTGGTCTATAGTAGGCACAAACATATATTACTTTAGAATTAGCACATTGAATGGAGCACCATACACTTTCTATTATATTATCGGAAATCACTTCTATTTTGCTGACTATTGTGTTCTTAACTGCGATAAATACTCCCCCTCCCATTCGACCCTCTCGATCTCTCCTGTATACCCTAAAATTTACTGGAAAAATTTCACTATCAGCAATATCGCTTGTTAACCAACTTTCCGTTCCTATAATTATGTCAGAATTAGTACTCTCTATAAGGTGATGGAATTCAGGTATCTTGCTTCTTAAACTACGACAATTAACTACCACTACTGAAAATTCCTCTATTTTAATATGTCTGCTTATTGTATTTGTGGGGTTTCTGTTTTCTAAATTATTGGGAAAGTTACAGTTTGGAATTTCATGGGTGTTCTTTTGATTTATATGTTTTTCCTTTTTCTGTGCTTTCTTCCGTCCCGCTAAACCTATACTGTGTTGTCTGATCAACTCGTTATTATTTGCTATCCTGGTGAATGGTAAGTTATTTAATGGCTCACTATTTGACCTACTCTCTTTCCTAAATAATTCTAATTTATTGTCATCTTTGAAACTTTACCTAGGCCCTAAACTATGTGTACTCTTTATTCTTACTTTCTGGAAATGCACTGAATTCGTATCCACTAACTGACCTACTCTCTTGCCTACCATCTATGCTAAACTCGCTGTGTATGCTCAAATATCCCGCACGCTACCTTCTTCGATGCCTCATACGTATATATATATATATATATATATATATATATATATATATATATATATATATATATATATATATATATATATATATATATATATATATATATATATATATATATATACATATAATTATATATATATATATATATATATATATATTTATATATATATATATATATATATATATATATTTATATATATATATATATATATATATATATATAATTATATACACGTATATATAGTAAACTACGTATATATAGTAAAAAATAGTAACAAATAGCAAGCTCCGTCTTTTTGCCGATGATGCAGTAGTGTATAAGGAAATTAGAAATGAAGAGGACAGACAGTGTTTAGCTAAGGATTTAGATGCGATTGATGATTGGTGTGATAGATGGCAGCTAGAATTAAATTTGAAGAAATGCGCGATTATGAATTTTTGGAAAAAGAATGGCTTTCCCCGGAATAATTATTGCATCAAAGAAAACAAAATATGTAACGTAGAATCAATTAAATACTTAGGCGTCACCATCAGTGAAGACATGTCATGGGAGAAACACATAAGGGAAATAACTAGTGTAGCAAAGCGTAGATTAGGATTCGTAAAAAGGATTCTAGGCAAATGCGATGAGAGAGTCCGAGAAAGAAGCTATTTTACACTTGTCAGGCCTCATTTAGAATATGCCGCTAGTATATGGGATCCCTACGAGGAAGGTATGATAAAAGAATTAGGGCGCGTGCAAATGAGATCTGCTAGGTTTGTTAAAGGCCGTTATGATAATTGTATAAGTGTTACGAGTTTAATAGAAGAACTAGAATGGGAATTACTATCAGAACACAGGTTAAAATTTAGGTTAAACCTTTTAAGTAAATTCGAAACCGATTTGTTCACAGATGACGTTAGATATATATTAAGAGCCCCTGCTTATTATGCTAGGTTTGACCATATTCACAAGATTAGAGAGATAGATTGTCGTACCGATAGATTTTAAATGTCATTTTTCCCGCGTACCATAAGAGAGAACAATAGGCAACGTAGCAAAAGGGATAGGTAGGTGAAATATAGTTAGAATAGTCTGTAGTGCATTATGCATGTAATAACTACCAATAATCCCTTCCTTATTATGTAGATTTTAACCTGTACTATACTGTAGCAACTAATATTTTATTGTAATAACTACTGCAATTACTTGTAATAACTAATAATCTACTGTAGTAACTAATAAACTGTGACCCTATTTTCTAGCATATCTACCTTATATATCCTACTTGTATGGCAATAGTTCATGTTTGGTGATCTTCACCCCTTGCCACACACCCTCGTGGTGGCTCGCAGGGTATTACGTAGATTTAGATACGTATAATGGACACCCGAGCGATTGAATTACATTTTTACAAGGTGTCAAATCAACAATACCATGGTAGTCACAAGTCAGAGGTGATCTAGAAAAAGCAAAAATAGACCCTAGAGAAATTGAAAACAGAATCAACTACAGAAATAAGATACACCAGTGGAATGTAATGCCAGAGAACGAAATCCCAAAGAAACCAGACACAAAGTAGACGGAAGAGAGAAAGAGAATCCACGGAGAAAGAATGAGAGAAGAGTGGAAGATAAGAAAGGAACTAAGAAATGAGTCATAATGCCTTGCGCGATCCAACAGGATCCATACGCAACTAATAATAATAATTCTACCCATAGTATTTTCATCACCAGGATTAATACCGAAAACGCTCCATAGTAACTTAGAAAAATTAATAGTTGATAATAGACCATTTATAAACCTACAGAAAACCGTATTAATAAGCACTACAACAATAGTTCGTCAATTTCAAGGGGAAAATACTAAACAGGCTTGGTGCAGGTTGAGAACTAACTCCGCAGCACCAAAAGCTACCGAGGTTCAAACCGAGATAGAAAGAATTAATAATACTAACAACAGCACACACAAATCCCCACTCTCAGCGAATCTCTCATTAACCCAAAATGATCAATTCCGAGCTTCCCCGGCACACCGATCAGTTTCCGCGAACTGGAGAAGAGGAGATGATATTATGAAGTATATATGAGATATGGAGGGTCGTAAGGACGAATCGGCCAATGGGAGAGCGGAAACGGGGGTGGAATAAGGAAGTTATGGTTTGGGAGGGTGGGAGGATGGGGGCAGCGTCTAAGAGCACCTTCCGAAGATCACTCGAAGTTATTAACGCCTTTCGCGCAAAGGAACACGAAACGAAAATACCAATATACCAAGAGACCAAATCAAGGGGTCTTCGGCAGAGAACTTGAAATAACATCATAACTATGGGGATAAGTGCTCTTAAATTATCTAAACATGGCGGAGGAAAGGAAATAGCTTTACTTTACTATCCGGAGTTTGGAGATAAGTCAATTTTCTTTATTCAGGAATAGTTTACGATATCTACAACTTAACTTCGCGTATCAGTTTTCAGTAGCCATTACAAAAAGGTTATATGAAATTTTGTACAAGGTAGATAGAGGTGAAATTACCATGAACTCAGTTAATGAAGTGCATTTTAACTATACACAGCTATTTTAATTTTAGATAAACTTTAAAGGTATCCACCGCAATTTTCCATGGTCCACTACACTGCAAAGACGGAACATTATTATTAGGATTTATAAAATAAATACTAGGAAAAAGTGACGAGAAGGTAAAGGAGTGATGCTATTTTTCTCTCGTAAGACCCCACTTGGAGCACGCCGCTAGTATATGGGACCCTTACGAAGTAGGACTACTTTCAGATATAGACCGAATACAGTGGGGGACAGCTAGATTCGTTAAAAATTGTTATGATAAACATAGAAGTGTTACAAAATTGTTAAGGGAATTAGGATGAGAACCTCTATCCAATCGATTGGAGAAATATAGGCTAAATCTTTTACGAAAGTTTGGTGTAGACTATTTTTTCCGGAAATTCAAAATGTTTTGCTAGAGCCAAACTATTATGGTAGGAACGATCCCAGGAATAAGATTAAGGAACTAGACAGCAGAACCTATAGATTTAGGATGTAATTTTTTTCACGTACAATAAGGGACCATAATAATGGTGATAGATCAGTTCTATGATAATGACTAGGTTAAACAGGTTTTTTTCAGCAGTGCTCAGTATCTTAACATGAATTTTAGATACCAACCTCGTATGCAATCTCCGGCATGATATACTCCTGCATGTCTTAGTACCTTGTAGTGCTATTTATTTGTCGCATTAATAGTCCTAACCAGTATTTATATCTTGAGTAGTGTACTGCATGGTAGCATGTTCCTCTACGTATCTCTCTCCTGGTTCCTGGTCTTACTGCGCACATATGTCCTGACTGCTTTTGGCCTGCGCCTGGCATTCGGAGGAACGTGCGCGGTTCTGATTTCAACTGGGATGAGTGCTGCACGCCTGGTGTGGAAGCACCCCGTGCCACACACCCTAGTGGTGGCTTGCATGGTATTTCGTAGATTTAAATGTGGATGAATATTCTAAAAATCGTACGTGTGTCGACATCCTTTTGACTCGCATTTCCCATTATTTCCAATTCCCGCTATAGTGGACCCATTCACAATTTCAAGCCATCAATGTATGAACAATACCCTAATCTGTAATCCCACGTCGAATACCTATTACCATCAAAATACCAGTCTATCTGATTGTTTGATAACCTTCAATAAACCTATATTCTATGCCTTCGTCTGAGAAGCGTGAAAATCTCCAAAATAGTTTTCTGGCGATGAAAGCTGTATAATTTTCCAGATTGTTTCATTTCGGGCCTTAATTTTCCCTATACTATAGTCATATGACCATCAGCTTCAAAACACTGTCGGTCGTCAAGGGATCGGAGCACCAAATATGCGGAATTTAGAGCAATTTTAGGAACTTTTTTCAAAGTTCACTAAAACGTTGAGAAAACCAAATTTACGCTACAGTAATTTTTTTGAATTTCCTTGTTTGTTTTTTTTTTGTGTTCGTCTTTTTTTTGGTGTTCGTCACGTATTTGCTCACCCAGTACTTTTATTTGGCAAAGCAAAATCAAAAAGACAGTTGATATCGGAATTAGACCGCGTGCAGCGATGAGGAGCAAGGTTTGTAAAACGATGCCACGATAAGTTTAGTAGTGTATCTGGATTGTTAGAAGAATTGGGATGGGAATCGCTATCACAGCGTAGATTAAATTATAGGCTTAACCTCTTAGCTAAATTTCAGGAAAACATTTCTCTGACGACGCGAAAAACATACTATTGACCCCCTCGTACTACGGCAGATTAGATCGCGCCAATAAAATTAGAGAGATAGATTGTAGAACCGATAGGTATAAAATGTCATTTTTTCCTCGTACCATTCGGGACCATAACAGCTGTGATCGTCGTCATGAACAGTGCGAATAGTGACAATAGCTAGACAGTCGATCTTTCTCATTATATTCTCTACGTTCTTATTTATGCATGATGTAAATATTGGTGTTCTTATTTATTAATGATATTTTGAATCTGTAGTAGTAGTCTTTGTATCCCTTGCATGTTGGAACGATTGACGATAGAATGTTTCTTGGTTAGTAGATTTTTAATTTGCGCGTTGCATGTGTGGTACGCTGGTTTCAATGTAATTTCGGTGTTCAACCGTATAATTCATGCATGCCTGGTGTGGAAGCACCCCCTGCCAAACACCCTTTAGGTGGCTGGCAGGGCATGACGTTGATGTAGATGTAGACTTTAAACGAATGAGAAAAACTCAATTCGTGTAATTTCTCCTGAAAATTTGCGTCTCGACAGACCAAAAGAGAGACAGACAGGGGAGCTATTCTTCTCTGCGTATGAAAAAAATATCGCCGGCCTTAGTGATGAAATTTATAATCCACCCTCAATTACGGGGGAAGTTTGCTGACACGTTTTTAAGCTTTTCTTTTTTTTCTGTGGGGCGCCCTCACTCCGGATGATGGACGGCTCGAATGGGATACCCACGCTCACACAACTTGACCTCGACATGCCAAACAAATGACTGCGCTTGTTTTGAAGATATGGAGGGTGTTAAGAGAGAAGAGGGCATTGTGGGAGCCGAGGTCATCAGCGGGAAACATTAGAAGACGGAATACAAGAAGCGGAATGCGTAATCAGTAAAGGAAAATGAGAGGGAAGTGGGAGAGGGGTGGCTGGTTGTGTGTGTTGTGTGTAGGGGGGGGGGCGAAAGGGAAGGGTAGGGGCTGGGGGAGGCGAATCAGAGTGGAGGGAGGGGAACATTTGAGAACAGACAAAGCAGGAAGGCTGAGACTGTAGTCCGCATTCCAATTGGCGAATCCAACGGCCACTGACTGCAGCAATTTAGTCATTCTTTTGTTTTCGGAAAGGTGATTAGCACGGAGTAAGACACTTCATCTACATCTACGTGATACCCTGCGAGCCACCACGAGGGTGTGTGACAGGGGGTGAAGATCACCAAGCATGTACTATTGAATTGCAAGTAGGATATTTAGGGGAGATATGCTAGATAATAGGGTCACATGGAGCTAGATGGTTAGTATCTACATAATAAGAAAGGGATTATTGGTTGTTATTACATGCATAATGCACTACAGACTACTCTAACTATATTTCACCTACCTAT
Source organism: Ceriagrion tenellum (assembly GCA_963169105.1). NCBI lineage: Eukaryota > Metazoa > Arthropoda > Insecta > Odonata > Coenagrionidae > Ceriagrion > Ceriagrion tenellum. The sequence continues at coordinate 28,361,540 of OY720641.1, forward strand.
CCCTTTGCTACGTTGCCTATTGTTCTCTCTTATGGTACGCGGGAAAAATGACATTTAAAATCTATCGGTACGACAATCTATCTCTCTAATCTTGTTAATATGATCAAACCTTGCATAATACGCAGGGGTTCTCAATATATATCTAACGTCATCTGTGAACAACTCTGTTTCGAATTTACTTAAAAGGTTTAACCTATATTTTAACCTGCGTTCTGATAGTAATCCCCATCCTAGTTCTTCTATTAAACTCGTAACACTTATACAATTATCATAACGGCCTTTAACAAACCTAGCAGATCTCCTTTGCACGCGCCCTAATTCTTTTATCATACCTTCCTCGTAGGGATCCCATATACCTACTAGCGGCATATTCTAAATGAGGCCTGACAAGTGTAAAATACCTTCTTTCTCGTACTCTCTCATCGCTTTTACCTAGAACCCTTTTTACGAATCCTAATCTACGCTTTGCTACACTAGTTCTTTCCCTGATGTGTTTCCCCCATGACATGTCTTCAGTGATAGTGACGGAAGTATTTAATAGATTCTACGTTAGATATTTTCTTTTCTTTGATGCAATAATTATTCCGGGGAAAGCCATTCTTTTTCCAAAAATTCATAATCGCGCATTTCTTCAAATTTAATTCTAGTTGCCATCTATCACACCAATCATCAATCGCATCTAAATCCTTAGCTAAAGACTGTCTGTCTTTTTATTTCTAACACTTGTTTCCTCTGCCGTGGACGATATTGTGTTAGCGGCCGACTCGGATTCTTTGAAATATCTGCATTTGAAAAAAATCACATTTTTTCCATCACCCCGTCAAGTGTATAAATCACTCCATTTAGCATGTTCTGATTTTTACTGTTCGAGTAGACAACGATGGATTTAATTAGACAAAACTCTAATGAGTCTGTCCACTTAACAAGAAAACAATTGTAAATTAAAAATATTGTCGAGACAGTAGTAGCACCGGTTGCAGGAAACGAGATTTTCGAATTTCAGCGGGGATTTTTGGACAAATCAATGAAAAACCATATTTGCACACGCTAATGTATGTGGATGGCAATAGAATGCAATATTCGCCGACGCTAGTTATTCGCGGTAAACCTCGAGGCCACATATTACATGTCTTAAGGGCATTTATGTCATGGAATCTCAGATGAAATGTCTCTTAATAGCCTAATATGGACAACAATAACTCGTACTGAATTTCTACTTCTATTTAGGGATTTAGCCATGGCTTTATAAATATTCTAGCTGTACCCGGCATGCGTTGCAATGCCTTTTTCTGGGTTCAAAATCGGAGCCCTAAAAGAATTTGAGACCTAGTCCAATGAATTCCTCGAACCTGCACAGGAATTCGTAGCATACATAGGATAGCATGAGTTTCCATTCCATGCCTACGTTGCGGTTTCCAAGTAAATAAAATATTCTGTTCTTGAAGTGCGTAGTGCAAAGGTTCAAGATTTAAAAGCTTAGAAATCCAATTATAAACGGGTTTGAGCAATGCGTACTCTATCGGCTCCCAATCTTGATCTTCTTCGCTCTTCTGTTTCATTTGAGCGGGATTGAGCAGTGCGTAATCGATTGGCTCCCAATCTTAATTCTCGTTGCTCTTCTGTTTCATTTGAGCGGGCTTGAGCAGTGCGTAATCGATCGGCTCCCAATCTTAATTCTCGTTGCTCTTCTGTTTCATTTGAGCGGGCTTGAGCAGTGCGTAATCGATCGGCTCCCAATCTTAATTCTCGTTGCTAGCTTACCCGTCGGGCGTTGTTGCGCGAAAAGTATTCGAAAAAACCTTCGAAACCTTCGCAAGAGTGTACTCAACAACTTCTTAAAGTTTCTTGGCGATCGGATGAACAGTGTAGTAATGGATACAGGACAGACAGACATACAGACAGACATACATTCGTTTTTATATGTATAGATTTTCATAGGTTCTAAAGCAAATTTAGAATATCACGTTCGTTGCGGATTCTGAGGTTTTCAATATCTTGCCAACCGATCAATCGAAGATCGTTTTTAAATTTATGTCCAGAGTAAGTTAATTTTACCGACCTCGGTTTTGGCAAGTCATTATCAAGGAGCCACATCAAAACTTGTGGAACCTAAGGTCGGTTTAATAAACTTAGTATGGATATTTACAAACTATACTTGTGGTGTTTGTTATACTTAATTCACTTGGTTTTCCACAAGAATGAATTTAACTTACAACCAAGGTTTGGTCACGTTGCAACATGCTCAGGTTCGGCCGTAAATTTTATTTTAGGCTAAAAACCAAGAGAACTAAGAAATCCATGTCGCCATCGACCGCTATCTTTCGGAAAACTGTGCTGATTTGGTGCTCTGACGCTTGAACTGGGGTGCACTTCAGCATTTACTTGAGGATAGCATATCCTGCACTAAAGCAATGTCAAAAAATAAAACCATTTTTTCCATCGGTGAATCGGTCACAAGCTTTAAAGACGATTGAAATACTCATCACAGCTGGCTACGCGATCTTAACTCTGGAGCTTTGATTTTTGCCGTAAGGTGTCAGACACTTCGTTTTCATTCACCAATACTCCGTGGGAATAAGAGTCAACCTTAAGGTGAAACACACGCCATCGCCTTTCGCGGCACATTTATCGATGGGGCGACATTGCCGTAAGTCTCCGCGTATTCAAGTTCTATGCACCAGCGCCACTTCCTTGTAGCGGACGTAAGAAAAGCCAATTTGGCGCGAACTTAAATCCCGTCCCGAGTCACCATTCACGCACGCACGCACGCAACTATTTCTCCCATCATTCGTGTTTTCATGCACAGGACTCGTGAACAGCCACCAAATAATTCAATTGAACAAGCTAAAGTTACTCAGAAAAAGAAATAAAAACAGAAATAGATTGTTGACAGATTTTAAATAATGTATTTGAAAAGGAAAAATTAACTCTGACAACATACGCCAGGTTTAAAAAAAATAGAGAGCGTGTAATCCTAATAGGCATAGCATATCTCCCCATAATATCCTACTTGCATGTCAATAGTGCATGTTCGGTGATCTTCACCCCCTGCCACACACCCTCGTGGTGGCTCGCAGGGTATCACGTAGATGCACATGTAGATGTAGGCCTGTCATCACCTTTTTCCAGGGACCGGGACAACACAACTTGACATACATCCATGCCCTGGGTGGTGAAAAACTCACCCAGGGCATGGATGAACCCGTGACCCTCAGTATATCAGGCGAGGACCTTACCCGTTGCCACCGAACTCGGCCTAACAATTCAAAAGGAATAACAATGCATCATTCAGAACCAATCTTCTCCAGATATTTTTAAATTTTGTTATAATTATAAGCAAGAAATCACAAATTATGTTAGAGCATAAAATCACCTCTGGATTATACTAAACCACTTCAGCACCGCAAAAGTACTAAACAGCCACTCCACCAAGACAACTACCAACATTGACAAATATATTGTAGGGTTTTCCAGGTCTTTCCACAGCATTGATGTGTTTAAAAAAGTCATAACGGCTAATGACACCCACTTCTAACACCACCAAGGCCATGAACAAGACATTCATAATTTATCACGTTTAATTACCATGTTCACAGTAAGTATGCTAATCATATCGTTGAAAAAAAACATTCTGATCATCGAGCACAAAAATCACTCAAAACGTAGTATACTAATGACTATTTGCCTTACCGCACCGAACTTGTCAATGCAAAAGTCAGCTTACAATGCAGGAAACATTGATTTGGGGAGGAGTCCAAATTAAAGTCCCAGGGCAAATGTCATTGCAAGCATGCACCGACCTCATCGATGCAAAATCAGCTCACAATGGACCAAAACACTGAATTTAAGGTCTCCCTCTGAGAGGTTCACAGAGCACACAAAATAATGAGGACTCTTATCGAGCTCCCACCACCGTCCCTGGAGATCTGTCCGAAGACAAAATTCATTTGCCCTAAATAGACACAAAATCACGATTATCCAAGGGGAAATCAAGGGGAAACTGCGAGAAAATAAGTTCCACTAACTCATAAAAAATGAAAAGAGACGACACATCTTATATATCACTCACTACACGAACTTTTCTCTCAGGATCGGAAAGCCGAAGAAATAAATTTCTTTATCCTGACAGAGTCCAGCAATGTTATCACATCACCAATGAGGCACAATACTTTTTGCCCGTCATTTTGATGTCTCCTGCTAATGTGAATGGGATGCAATACACGCAATTCCCCTCCACACGATTGTATAACCGTGTGATCCTAAATTTGGCTTAATCAGGAATTTGGCTGGGTTTGGGGAAGAGGGGGCTAACGCCTCATCAAATGCAGAATAAATAAAGAAATGTCAAATGTCACCATCCGCTTAGAGCTTCTAGGTCTTTCTTCAACGCTATTTTATCATACTCTGTGTTAACACCCCTGTACAATACTGGGCCGTCCGCGAAAAGACAAATTTTACTCGTAACTACGGTGATGATAACATTAATGTACAAGGGAATAATAAGGGACCAATGACACTTCCCTGGGGTACACCGGGTGTGACTTTAACTGTATCTGATCTAATGCCATCTAGAACTTCATCTTCACTTCGTATACTCCTCCCTCTGAGCCCTTGGGTAAATGGTCCTCGTACATTCAGAGTTGATTGGATATTTGAGGACTCAACTATTCCGGGTAACGACGTCCAATTTTCTGAGGACACTGGATATCTTCTCCGGTTCATCACGAAAAAAAAGCAACGTCACGTGAAAGCATAGTGACTCTGTTGTCCTGAACTGTTTTAGCAATTCCGTCGAATTCTTAGCAGTAAGCAGAGTATTTCCCGAGAAAGGCGTCCTGGGCGTTGTATCTAGTCAGCTTGTGCATGGGTAAGTCTAGAGCGCTCAGGACTGGTCGGAGAGGAATTCCTTCTTAGTGTATTTTTGGGAGCTCTTATAATCTCAGTAGCTCAGGAGCAGGTTCAAGCAGTCGCATTTAGTCGCTAGAGCCACTCTTAGCCGCAAGAGCCATTTTGGATCATTCTAATTTTACTGGAAACAGAATAATTACTTGATTCTTCGTTATTTTGCGAGTGGATATTTACTGAAGAAACAATGTTAGTTTTCCTGGCATTACTTTTATGTGAGAAACCACTAATTAGTTAAAGTTTAACCAATGAAAAGTCTTCATTTAAATAAATTAAGCATCTAAACTCTAGGCAATGATTTTCACCGAAATCCAAGCCAAGCAATGAAAATTATAAGCAAATATTTCGATACCTCTGAATGCAAGAATTAAACCCTTTTTCGGGACGATCGCATTTCCCTTTAAAATGGATAAAGGAATAAAGATGGATGCCAATTGTGAGCCACAGATTGCGGTTTACGAGGGAAAGTCAGTCCCAATGAGGGAGGAGATGTCACGAGGTGTGGAGAGTGTTTGCGGGGAAAAACGGGAGACGGGCTGCCATATGACGCACGGAATTGTGGACCGAGGGGCTGCCACTCCTTCCGGTGGAAGAAAAGGTTTTGACTGATTATCAAAGTTCGCAAATTACCCCAGTTTCTTATACGCTTCTTTAAGGTAGTCCGAGCGAGATAGTTCCCTAGTCATAATAGAGACCATATTCGAATTATACGTTTTAATCAGAATAGAATAGAAAAGAAAACAATTTTATTGTCCTGGGACAAAGTCCCTTGGGACATTGAATTTTTTACATGCCTTCATGAGGAGTGGAATACAAAGCAAAACAAAATACAAAGCCTTACAAATATAGGAAAACGAACAAACAACTTTCAAGTCAGCAGACTTCATGTCATGACTTTCAAGTCAGGCAGACAGAATGAGCAAGGTAAACAAAAGTGTACAAAGAAAACAGCAAATGATTATAATTACACCAGCTGTAGGACACATCAATTAAATATTGCATTATTAATGGTGGAATTATATAGTTTTATATGACAGAAATTGTAAGTAATTAAATGAAAATATCTAAATAAGTCTTTAACTTGACTCATTTTTTTCGCGCGGTGCGTTTGAAACTCCTTCAAAACGGAAGGTTTTTTGTGATATCCAAGAACCGACTGCGGTGACAATATGATTAATTTTCAAGTATAGTTGAGAAAACATAGAAACTACACACTGTTGGTTTTCGTCTAAGTGTTTCTAAGGAGTTCCTAAGGTCTAAGGGTTTCACAGGAGATAAATACAGATATACAGAAATACAGATATTGTCGTTAGCGAACCACAATAGATGCATGATATATACGCCACCGACGATGAAGATATGGACCGCCCTGTGGTTTATTTGCTCCCAGCAGCTCTCAGGTTGGAGAAATTTTTTCCTCTTTCACTATCATCGAGAATAATTAATGATGACATGAATGTGGCTTATACGCCATATAAGAATCTTATTCAAACGGTAATGCTGCCTATAAGTTGTTGACATTTTGCATTACTTTATAATCTGACCCCGACGAGTGTTTTGCGTTAAACGTCACATAAATATTTGATTTATTGGTGAAAGTATGAGTGATGCGAATAACTTTGAAATAATTAATACGTCTATAAATAAACGAGATTTTAAAGTGTGTTTTGTCGAAGCAAGTTTCTTGCAAGAAATCTGATTGAAGCTTAATGGGATGGCCGGAAGATTCATGGAAATTGGCTTTAACACTCCAAACCAAGGTATGCATATTTTTTAAATACATAAATTTTCCTTTTGTGATTACATTATGTACCCTTGAATCCTTAAAAATGAAAATAAAAAAGTTCGATAGCTTCGACACATCTTTGAGTTGTATGTCCAATTTATATTATGGACAGTAAAATGAACGCCTATGACATTTTACTATGGTATACATACACGTGTATAGTTTATAGCGTGATAAGCTTCATTTTTGGGAAGTATTTCTCAAAGTAAGGGTACGGATCACGAAGTTTATGTGCGTGTATATTTTCAAGCATTTGAATTTGCCTCCAAAATAATAGCCACCGCACGTTGTGCGCGTCACATGCAAATAGTTGTTTTGTTTGTGCTTGGTACGATCGTGTGATTACATTATGATATTTTATTGGACTCGCCTGTGATATCTACCCTGCGGAGCTTTATAATTTTAAAAGGAATGATTTCTTAATGTTTGAACTTACCACAGCAAATAGCGTCTGTGAAAGGTGATGAAAGTGTCCCACGACTTTATAGCTATGTGGTTATGAATAATCCAATTCAAAATCTCGAGTTAGGTCAGTGTTGGTTAATCAAAAAATCATCCTTTGCCAACGCTTCGGAGTTTATTAATTCCTTCATCAGGGTTGAATAAGAAAAAAATTGCTGTACCCTCACATTTTTCCTTCTCATGTAGCCCTGATGATGGAATTCATTAAATTCCGAAACGTTGGCAAAGGATGGTTTTGTTGATTAACCAACACTGACCTATACTCGAGATTTTGAATTGGATTTATAAAGTAAGAGGTAGATAGAAGAATGCTGTGTTATGAATAATCTCACACTAAAGGAAATCGTTTTCGAGGGAGTTTATTTTACACTTGTCAAACGATTCAATTTTATGATGTAACTGATGTTACTGATGTAACATTTGACTTGATTTTGACAGACGGTGAAATTTGTAATATACCAACATATGAATGTACTAGGAGCCATCCACATATTAGATTTCCAATATAATTTAGTGACTTTAGGATCTGACTATGTTGTGTAGCTCTAAACACTTTAGTCCACGTCCATTTCTTCATTTTGTTTCACGCTAATTCCATTGGCTTGAACTTGTGGTGTATAATGTTGCGACGGAAGTACATACAAAAAATATATGCCTAATGTCTGGCTACTTGGTAATGTATACATAACTCTTTAGTTTGGACAAATTACTCTTTGTTTTGGTCGTAGTCTTCTTACCCCTTAATTTTTTTCACCATAATTTTCAAATCAAAGTAAGTGTTGATCTAATACAACAGGGCTCAAATGATATGGATAATATTTTGTGCAATTTGGAAATAGTCGAGTGACTTTACTAATTTCATATTGTCATTTCATATATGCTGCTATACACAATCACCTAGTGGGTCCAAATAATTTCAGGAGAGAAAATTTATGCAGTTATGAGACCACAGGATGTCTGTGCATCCTCCATGCAGGTAACGTAGTGGAGTCTAGCATATTTTGTAAGACATAAAACTATAGGAAAAAATCAATTTACGACATTGCTGCATTGATACTTCAAGTACCGTTCTGTATTCATCAGTTAGCCTTGAGGTACTCATCTCATCAATAGAATGAGATCGCAGAACTCCTCCATTCATAAAATTTAGTTTTGACCTCATAAATTCATTTAAGGTCTGACACAACAATGCCAGCAACAAAAGTTAGCCTAGTTTGTAATAATCATAATGGAAACAATTCAATGTTTGGTTCAATACACATTCATGATTTTTTTACAAGAAGTCATATAATGAAATACAGGAGACAAGTCAAGTATTAGCAATCACTATGTTTTGGCGAGACCCATCCATGATGTCGACAACTTTCGTCATAATTCAACATCGGAATAGTGATTCACCATGTTTTTTTAAATTTATGATTTTTATGATGTATTCATATACAATAGAAGTTTTATAATGGCTATGTCTGTAATAAATTAACAAAAACTGCAAATGCTATATATATATATATATATACATATGTGTACCTATATTAGTATCATGTGATTTAAGTGGTGCACGTGTATGAATAGCCAAGTCATAAATTCATTTTCTTAAGGGAAGATTAGCTACCAGCTTGATCCTTGGCTGATGACACCAGTACATATAACCAGGTGATATACAACCAAATACTCCAAAAGTCAGATATAAATGTCAATTTAGAAGAACAAGATGGACGATTGGGAGGTGCATTGGTTTCCTGTAAATATATGGAGGTGAATGGCTAAAGCACTGGGCCCTTTATTACTTGCTTAACGAGTCAAGTAAAATTTTTAATGAATATGCAGTGCTGCACAACGTGTGAGTTGATGCAAACCTTGAGGTTGATGAACTATGACCAATGGATGAAAATGAAATTGGAGGATAGCCTATATTTGAGAAAACAAACCTGGTAATTGAAATGGGGGAAGAGTTATGGCATGAGTAATCAAAGCTCAATTTTCATAAAAATCTGATATTTTCAGTAGTTATACTTATTATTGGATTTATTTTCATTAATGTTTTCATAATTTCGTATTTTTTGTGTCCTCATTGTGTTATAGTTATGCGCATTTTATTATCTTGTTCTGTGTTAATATTTTTATAATTTTCAGAAATCCATACAAAATAAATTAATATTTTTTTCTGAAATAAGTATATTTCACTAAATTTACCATCATTTTGGGTAAATTTTATCAAGTTCTGCGGCATCATTTAACCACCATAGGGGCTTACTTCATAAGGCAACATTCATGTACAAGCTAATAACGACAGAACTTCCCACATACTTATACTAAAATGTACAATATAATGCTAGAACGAATAAACGTCCAACACGCCGCATGGAAGAACTTTATATACCACACTATCGAACATCTGTCTACGCTATGTCTTTCCATGTCACCTCTTGCGAAGTATGGAATCAATTGTCAAACGACGTAAAAAATCTGAAAATGCAAGTCCATTCAAAAAGAAATACCATGAAATATTACTACAAGTGAACAAAATATTGTAAATGAATTAAATATTGTGCTACACTGTACAAAATCAGATGTTATTTATGTGTATTCATACACTTGCCCTCTTGTTAAATATTTTGTTCAATATTATGTCGGATTCTGTGATATTAAATAAATAAATAAATAAATTTATTTACAAATAATTTACATTCTGTAATTTCCCTTTGGATGGGTCACAATAAATTTACAACAACAAGGAATATTTTTACTTATTTTTGGTCATAAATCATTCATAAATATAATAATCACAAATAAAAATATATATTTACCTTCAAACAAAGATTAATTTTTTATATTATAATATAATAATAATTTGATTCCTTTTCAGGAAATACAGAGTGGTAGTACCATAGATAGCCCCTAAGGAATATCCTGTGTTGGGGCTACTGACAAATAAATAAACCATGCAAAAACGATAGCAAAAACAAAATGGTTTACAAATTTCGATAAAACGTTTACAATACAGTGAATAAACTAATTCAAAATAGAAAGAAGACTCAGAGATATACATAATTTAATAGTGGTTGCAAAAAAGAGACACACAAATACAAGATCGGGCAAACTTACTTCAACAATGATATTACAATATGACTTAATTCATTACATTTAATTCGATAAATATTTCATGTAAATGACGAAACAAAATCTCGATATTTTTTATAAGTAACAACCAAGTTTTTACTTTCTTAAGAAATTTTCTTACGTTTTTTTCTTCCTTAATGTGGTTTAGAAGGACGTTAAATATTTTTCGGGATATATACACAAAGCATCTTTGAAACACAGTCAAATTAGGCTTGGGTTGAGAAATCTTATTTCTTTCTCGCAAGGTCAGGACTTGAGTCCTGGGTAACAGATTTGCTTCGTCGCCACTTCTTAGATAGAAATTCTTTAACACTTTATAAAAATACATGTACCTGATAGGCAATAAGTTCAGTTCTAAAAAGAGTGGGAATGCATGAGAGAAACGGTTTTTGTGCATTATCACACGTACTATCCTCTTTTGCAGAAATAGTACGGGGTTTATAGTATTTCTGTAAGCTCTTCCCCAGCAAATTAAACCATAACTTAATTTTGACTGAACCAGTGCCAAGTAGATAACTTTTAGAAAATACAATGGACATTTGTTTCGTACGAAGTATAAGTTTGAGATACAATGCCGTAGTGTTTTAGTTAGGCAATTTACATGGTGTTTCCATTTTAATTTATTGTCCAGGATAACCCCCAAATATTTAAATTCAGTTACATTTCCAATCGTGATGCAATTTAAACAGTTTCCTACTGAACAGCCCGGAGAATGATATATTACTTCCCAGTCAATTTTATACCTGTTACATAAATCATACACCATGTATTTGGTCTTGGAACTTAAAGAAAGTTTGTTAAAGAGAAACCATTGCCTAAGAACTGTTAAATCTTCTTCCATCTTTCTTTTAACAATGTCCCAGGATGCATTTGCATAGTTGAGTTCAACGTCATCAGCGTAAGCTGTGACGTGTCCATTAAAATTATGATTACAAAGATCGTTTATATAAATCAGAAAAAGTATCGGTCCCAGTACTGAGCCTTGTGGAACGCCAGCCTTTATTTCTATATAATTACTATAACAGCCATTCACTCGAACACACTGTGAGCGCATAGATAGATAGCTATTGAACCACTGAAGGACATTTCCTCTGACTCCGGCTTGATGAAGTTTTTTTAATAAAATGTCGTGGTCAAGGGTGTCAAAAGCCTTATGGATATCGATGAATAAGGTAGCTGTGCGTTTATTTTGATTGAGTGCATTATAAACATTTTGCAAATGATGCATTAAGGCATCTTCGGTTCCCAATTTACTTCTAAAACCAAATTGTTTCGGGCTGAAAAAATGAGTTTTATCAAGGAAATTTAATAACCTTTTCTTCACGAGTTTTTCAAAAATTTTTGAGAATGTCGAAAGGAGTTATATCGGTCTGTAATTTTCCAATTTTTTTGGATCACCTTTTTTGAATAGCGGAATGACGACTGCCTTTTTTAAAGCCGAAGGAAATTCTCCAGTTGAAATGCTCAGATTGAATACGTATTCCAAGACAGGCGCTATGAATACTATTGTCCTCTTTAAAGTATTGATGCTAATGCCATCGAAGCCTGGTGATTTGTTGGAGGGGAAACTTTTCACCAGTGCAATGATTTCGTTTCGAAATACTGGCTCCAAATACAACGACTGACAAGAATCGATCATGGAACATGGATTTTTCAGAGGGGAGATTGTAGTTCCGTTAATTTTAGATTGAAAAGCTGAGATAAAATATTGATTAAATTCAGATGCCAGTGTCAAAGGATCAGTAATGACCGTGTTCTCCCTTTCGATACATAGATCAAGGGTTTTTGAACTAGTTTGTCCAGTTATTTCTTTAACTAGGTCCCATTGAGCTTTAGGATTACCTCGATTATTTTCAAACTTCCTCATGTAAAAATCATTGCAGGTCTTTCTCAGCTTAACCCTTACATTGTTTCTACATTTTAAAAATTCCTCCTTCAAGCTCTTGCTTTTGGGATTACGCCTATACTTTTTTAGGATATCATTTTTTGATTTTATCTCTTTGAGCAGAGAGGTGGTCATCCAAGGTTTTAATTTTGTTGTCTTTTTATCCTGTATTATTGTTAGTTTTGCTCGGTCAATCACAGCTTGCATCAAATCCAACATAATGGAAAAAGCCCTCGAGGCGTATGGCTCATTAGTTACTGGAGTCCAGTCTATTTTGCTCATTAAATCATGCAACATATCGTAGTTTACATAAATTGAATTTCGAGGTTTTTCACGTTCAACGTTAGAGTTAATTTTTATTTCTTTTGAAACGACGAGTGTAATCATTGAATGGTCAGTAATCCCCAAGTGTCAGACGTCTGCCAATATTTCTAGTTTGAATGCATTATAGAACCTTACAAACATGTGATCAATACAGGTTGAAGATTGATTGCTAATCCTGGTGGCCTCATTTACTAGACATGAGAATCCATATGTACACATCAAGTTATTATAGTGATCAGAGTCATTATTTTCATTCATTAAATTAATATTTAGGTCACCAACCACAACCATATTTTTTCCTGTGTTGTTCAGAGTGGGTTCCAACTCCTGTAAAAAATCAGTTACAGGAATATTTTGATCCCTGTACATACTTAACAGATTAAATTCCACCACGTGATTATATACCTTAAGATGAACAGTCTGCTGTATAACATTCGAGTGACATTTCTTCACACTGAATATTATCACTTACATAAACTATCACACCTCCTGCTCGATTCTTTTCACAGCATTTAACAAATGTATTATAACCAGATATTTTATAAAAATTCACTTCATGTTTATTTATCCATATCTCTGACAGAACAATAATATTAGGTTTATTTTCCATTTGACTCAAATGAAACAATAAGAGCTCAAAGTTGCTGCGTAAGCTGCGAATATTTTGATGAATTAAAAAAATAGAACCAATATGAGTAACTTCGCTCTTTCGCGAGAGAATCATTTTTTCAGGTTGTCTATGTCTTCAAAACTATTTATGACAATAACATGTTCCTTTTCCGCTTTTCTCATAAGGATCTTCCCTCCCCTAATCCAGAGGAAGGCATACTTTTTTAGCTCTTTCGCAGCATTTAAAAGTCTACGTCTGCCAGGACAGAGGGCCTCGTTTATGTAAATGGGATCATCTGACGGGGAATCAGGGTATAGATGACGTGTTGAAAAATTTCTCTTGACCCGTTGCTTAGCCAACAAGCATTGATGCATCATGTAAATCTTCCTATTGTATGTACTACTTGTTGACTCTAAGATATGTATAATCATGTATGTTCCTAAGGGACACACTTGTCCCGGAATAATAAATTTCATTTTTCATTTTCATTTCACCATTATTATTGAGTTCTGTTTTTGTTTCGTATAAGCTATTAAGGCATTTAAATCGAAGGCATAGGAATTTTTTGCTAATGAATGTTAAATATATATTGAAAAAAGATATATGATATCCAGCTTATGACAAAAAATACAGTTTTAATCCTAAATTTTGCCAAAATTTCTAAGTCTTTTTTGGGCCGAGGTAGAAATTGAGTTTCTCGGCGACTACAAACCAAACTGATCGGGCGTCACTCGCCGAGAAATTTATGCGCAATCTATTAATCTCAATATAATCATTTAATTAATTGAATATAAATGATTAGGAAAATAAATATGCATTTCTATGTATCAATTAATCTATGCATCTATGAACCGGTAGCATTCATACATTCTAAAAGTATCAGCTTCTGCTCCGCTGTAATCTTTATTTGAAGCTTTGCGCACAATTGTTTTCACTCTTTTCCGCAGCAATTTGGTCATTATCCATAAAAACCTCGCGGACCGAGCGACGTTGCCAAACGTAACACTCGAGTCCATAGCAACTCAACTCGTGTTCGAGATGATAGGTTTCAAACACACCAAATTCCGAGCGGGTTGGTAACCACTCGTTATCAACCGCTCGAGTTGTCAAGCGAGTGAGATTATCTTGAAGGGTTCAAACACACACCCCCTGATCATCAACGGATCCAGGGTATGCCCGCATATTCATTATTTTTGGAGGGCTATCACATTCATTGGTCGTTCAATCCTAAGATTGGTTGACTGCAGCCCTCCACCCTTCTCTATCTGATGCATGTTACCTAACCTCCTGGTATCTCTTCCTCTGTAATTTCCTCTTTATTTGGTCCATGAACTCTTTCCTGGGTCTTCCTATGTGGACTTTTCCCTCTATTATGCCTTAACTTATGTTTCTCAGAAAACCCATTGTGCCCCAGAGTCCAATCAATCTTGTTCATCTTTTCTGCATAGTGCTCCACATGGTCCTTGTCTCTTGTACTCCTCTGTAAACGTCTTCCTGTCTTATTTTATTCGTACACTTGATCCTCAGCATCCTCCTCTAACACTAGGCTTCCAGTCTCCTCAGGTCTGCCGTTCTAGTGGTCCATGCTTCCGATCCATAGAGTGCCATGCTCCACACGAATGTTCACACATCCTGTTTCCTCGCCCGTCCTACAATCTTCTTTGATTTTCAGTTTGAGGTTCAGCAGTCGACTTTTCTCCATGAGCTCTTTATTAGCTATTTAGTTATTTATCCGTAGTTATATATATTTCGTTTTCATCAAAAAGCGCACACTTATTTCTATTTGGTCATTTACTGTTTTCGTCACTTTTGGAAATTCCGCCAACACTTTAGCCTCTCTCCGCAGGATTTCAACGTTTCTCGAAATAAGGGTGAAATTCACGTCGACACAATTCAATAGAAAAATGCACAACATTGATTTAGCTTCAAAAAATTGACATTTGAGAAGACTGGAAATATATATCGCCCAACGCTCAAAAACGTCATCGCACTTGCGGCGCGAAATGAAAACATCGGAACGCAATCAATCAATCAATCGTCAGTCGCGTCTATAGCTTAAAAGGGAGGAGGAGGAGAAGAAGAGGGGAAAGAGGAGGATAGTGGGAGAGGAGGGGGGGATTGGGGAAGGAAGCAGGGGAGGGGTAGGGAGTAGGGGAAGGAACACCATTGATAGATTAAAGTGTTTGGAGCGATTTTCGATTTTCGGTTCGTTCCACATTCATTCTAAGAAGAACACCGCAGCCGAACATTCTCTCCAACTTTATCACCGATTGGTCAAGTGGGCAACCATTTTCAACGCTGCGTTTCATTTAAAAAAGTTAATATGGGAACGATATTATTAAATTTGAATAATCCCAGTTGCGCTGTACGTAAAGCCTGATTCACACAAGGCTAGTAATTAAGTTTAGTGGAGAGTATTTTAGTAGCTAAAATACTCGCTACCCTCCAAAAAATCATTCGCACTACGGTCGAGTACAGTTGACAAGTGAGTCGTGTTTTGCAATATGAAGGGCCTGCAACGCAATAAAGTGAATAAGCTGATAAGGCTTATGGTAATGCCTATTTTGGAAGAGGTGGGTGAAGAAATTTGTATGATAGAGAAAAAAGCTATGGGTACGAAAATGGATTAATAACAGTTTTGGACTCCTTTATTTTTTTTAACTACTGCGAGTAGGTCGATCTAAAATGATTTATATCACATTAGGTAGTGCTTCTAAAAACAATAGTAATAGGAGCCTATTGTACAACGTAGATGCTATTGTAATTAAATAATAAAAGTATGCACTAACCTGATGTTTTTTTAATTTTCAATTTTATTTCCTTCTCACCAAATCCTTCATTTGCTTATTTTTGTAATGTAGGGACTTAATATTCCACAAGCATTCATGTTGTACATATTTAGAAACAAATTTTAAAGTTGTTTCTTCGCTCCAGCGAAACGACATGTTTGCGGCAGCTAATGTACTCGACTAAAACGACAGGTTCGGACTTGTTAAGCCGATGAACGAGTGAGCAGTGACGCGTGGAGGGGGGGCGCTCTTCGCCCGACAAAAATAGAACGAAATAGATCGGCTAGACTTACTTACTTACGGCAACTTACTATTCCACTCTAATAAACTTTTGTTGTCCAGACACATTTAATTAATAAACTACTCGGTACTCAACTAAATTACTAGCCTAGTGCGAACAAGCCTTAAGCGGTAACAATGCTAACAGAAGTCTTTTACTGCAATTTGGCAACGTCGTAGGCCAGACCAAATGAAGATTTAGGCGGAAAATGTTTCACCATAGGAGCTCACATAGTCAACTCATGTGGAACGCTCAATATAATCAGAGATAAGGGTACAAAAAAAGCTCCATGCTAACGACTTTACTTTTCCAAATTCAATGCTATTTAAGTTGCCATGAGGAACGTGAAACATATTGTGCAATAATTCGATTAATTATGCACATAATTTTCCATTAACGCGAAATAATACGTTACACATAATTATTGTGGCTCCTAATAAATATCAACAGGTGTACTTAGGTGAAAAGTGGTCCAAGAAGTTCACCGCTACTTCGAATATTTCCGTTTGGCTCCACTGCCGCGTTCATTTTTTAAATTTCGTTTATTTCTCTTCTTCAGACGCTCCAGGGAAGACCTCCGGAACGACACGACTGCTATTTAAGCAGGCGATTATTAATAAATAAACATTCAGTAACTTTTTTATTTCCGAGTAAACCTATTTATGCCATGATTGGTGAGATTTTGTAAATTTAAGGTGCAACGCATAAAAAGGGTTATAATATTGTATAACATAATATATGATTCCATTAACAAAAGTTCAATTATATATAATTTACCTCATTGCGGGGTTACTGAAAAACCTCGGGCCAAAGTCACTACAGGAACTCACACAAATCATTGGGAATATCTGGCAAACAGAACAATTGCCAGACGACTGGAAATGCGCTCTTATCCATCCACTACACAAGAAAGGAGACAGAACAGATACGAATAACTACAAAGGAATTCCCCTATTACAAGTTCCCTACAAAATCCTCTCAGCATGTCTTCTCCAAAGAGTACAAGAGCAACTAGAACACAAAATTGACGAGTACCAGGCAGGCTTCCGCCCTGGTCGCTCGTGTACAGAACAAACCTTCAACCTGAAAGCAATACTGAAATACAAAGCAATTAGGAATGCCCCGATCATATGCACGTTTGCCGACTTCAAAAAGGCTTACGATTCTATCGACCGACAATCTTTGTTCAATATTTCAGAAGAACAGGGACTGGATACAAAAACACTGTGATTGATCAAACAGACATTGACAGATACAATCTCGAAAGTTAAAGTTATGGGTGAAATTTCTGAACCTTTCCAGTTCAAAACTGGAGTACACCAAGGAGATGGGCTATCTCCACTCTTCTTCAACTTAGTCCCGAACAAAGTCATCAAGAAGTGGGAAAAAGAACTGAAAAACCAAGGACATTGAAAACCAACACGATTCGGATGACTCAAAGATGACGTAGAAATTTCATGCCTAGCTTTCGCTGATGATATAGCCATACTCGCAGATAACGAAACAACAGCAGCCAAACAGATAGAAGTCCTCAAGGAGTGTGCAGAGAAAGTCGGCCTACAGATCTCTTTCGAAAAGACCGAATTCTTCGGCTCAAAACTAGACATCGAAGTATTGAACACAAAATACGGCAAGATAAATCGAGCCACACATTGTAAATATTCGTGCGAGATCCTTGAACCCACAGGAGGAGAGAAGATAGCACAGAATACTTGATAACAAAAAATGAAGAGGGCATATGGCAAGACATATAATATCTATAACAAGAAATGCATATCCATAACACAAAGATCAGGCACTACAACACTCTAATCAAGCCGGAGGTTCTATATGCAAGCAAAACTCTTACGCTTCATATAAAAAGAAATACGGAGAACATACTGAAGGAAGAGGGAAAAATCATGAGGAAAATTCTCGGCCCAAAATTAACAGAAGAAGGGTATAGGCTGTACTCCAGGAAAACTGCGGAGAGGATGTCTAACCAAGCGGCGGATATCAGAAAAAGAAGACTGCAATTTTTCGGACATATCAATAGACTCCCACCGTCAAGACTCATCCATAAGGTCATCACATATTTACAAGGTGCCTAATCAACAAAACCATGGTTGTCAAAAGTCAGAGGTGATCTAGAAAAAGCAAAAATAGACCCTAGAGAAATTGAAAACAGAATCAAATGCAGAAATAAGATACACCAGTGGAACGTAATGGCAGAGAACGAAGTCCCAAAGAAACCAGTGACAGAGTGGACAGAAGAGAGAAAGACAATCCACGGAGAAAGAATGAGAGAAGTGTGAACGATTAGAAAGAAACTTAGAAATGAGTCATAATGCTTTGCGTGATCCAATAAAAAAATGGTCCATACGCAACTAATAATAATAATAATAATGATATAATTTACCGAGCAAAGATCGATTCCATGGTACTGGGTGTTTAGTCCCGATACGTTCTTGCGAATCTCGGATACAGCAATAATGATCGTCATCGTGGGGATGGGTCACGAAAGACGATAAATTTTGAGCAATTTATTTTGCATCCCAGACGATTCTGTTGGCCCGTATGTCCCTGGAATCCCAATAGGCTGCTTAGCTAGTCATCAGGTTTGCCAGGGACCGGACCAACAGAACTTGACATACATCCATGCCCTGGGTGGAGAAAAACACACCCAGGCGGGACTCGAACCCGCGACCCTCAGCTTAGCTGGCGAGAAATTTACCCCACCGCCACCGGAGCTGGCGAATGTTTTTTACCAAAATGTTTGACCAAAAAATTTACGCTTGTTTTTTTCCAAAATTTCATGAAAAGAAAGGAAAACAAAATTCGTCTGAACGAATAAGAATCTTTATTGTGAATTTTTTAGTTTGGCGTTCGCCTAGACTTTGTACGACTTGTATTTTTCATTTAAATATTGAAAATGAAAGAAAACTGCAAGCGAATAAAATAATGCCAATATGCGTACCTCCAAACGGGATTGGATGTTACGGGCAGACACACTCAATGCACGCACAACGGAACTTCTTGGACGTCGGGCTCTGATCGCCCTCCCAGTTTCATTGCGAGCGAGTGTCTTGGTGTTTCACAGGGTGCTCTGTGTTCGCAGTGATTCCTTCTGTTGTATAGACGTGGGAGTGTTTCTCCTGCTACTCTGTGGATACTAGTGATTGATTCCCTCATTATTTTCCTGGATTTGGTGCGTTCTTCTCCTTCTTCACAGTGCGAGTGAGGGGAAAAGTTGAACTCTCAGAGTTGTGTTTCCGCCGCTCAGGCTCCCTCCCGGTCGGATTCGGCGGAAAATATGGGTAATCCAGCGTCAACCTCGTTAGCTGAAGAACTGGATATGAATATGCAATCATCCCCATTTCAGAGTGATGTGTTACCGAGAGATAGTGATATTGATAACACTTCCTACATGGAGATCGGGTTGGTGTGGTGGCTAGAGTACTGGCTAACCATACGGGTTCAAATCCCTGGAGAGGAGGAGTTTTTTCAGAGGAAACCCGATCCCTACTTGAGTATCTTGTGAAGGGCACTTCAAGTACAATACTCCGTCTGTCGGATGAGGCGTAAAACCGTGGTCCCCTTGGCGCATTTCGTTACGAGCAGGCTAATGCCAATGGGTTTCAATCCACCCTTCCTCCCTTACCTATCCCTTATGGCGCAAATGACTTATGCTGTCGGTCGCTTCCCCAAAATCCAATCCAAACCACATCCTACATGTCGTCTATGTCGCAAGTGTCCCCCACTGAGATAACTTATGCCATACCTGAGATAACTAACGCCATACCTGGGATAACTGACGCCTCAAATGACCAATTGTGCCCAAGGAAATATCAAATTATAAAGTTTTAATGAGGATATTTCAGAAACAACTATTTTTAGATGAAAAATGGTGTATTGGAAGCCACGACGGTATTTAAATAATGTTCTCATTTGTCCTGCGCTAGTGAAGTAGCGAATAGGAACGCAACTTTCGTGTCGAGACAGTCGAGTGGGCCTCCCGAGGTCAGTAACGGAATCTCTCTAATCTTGTTAATATGATCAAACCTAGCATAATACGCAGGGGTTCTTAATATACATCTAACGTCATCTGTGAACAACTCGGTTTCGAATTTACTTAAAAGGTTTAACCTAAATTTTAAATAGTCTGGTTATACTTAGGTAGGTCTAGTAACAGTTAGTTAATAGTAACGGAAAAAAATTTCCTGACTCCGGAATCCAACAGTTACATTTAACCGTCTGACCCCACTACTAACATAAGAGGCAGCAGTCTCAGGTGAAGGCATTCATCTGCATCTACATACCACCCTGCTAGCCACCGTATGGGCGTGCTTATAATAATAATAATTATTATTATTATCTAGGGCGGTCAGGGTGGTTAATGTTTCCACCATCTTCTCTTTTTATTTAGATTTCAGTCATATTTCTTTGGTCATCATTTTTGGCGTAACTTTTGTGTCCGGAGGCACCGAGCGTTGGGAGGACCCTCCCAAAGAGGGCTGGTTACCACAACCTTGGACCCCCAGGCAGGGGGTGTTAAGACACCAGCCGTGTAAAGATGTAAGGGTTAAGATTTAGAAGGTGAAAGTGTGAAGTGTATTATGGAAGTGAATTGAGTGAAGCTCAGTTTATTAGGTTGCTCTTTGTAAGCGGAAAGAACGAGTTTTTGTACTTGTTTTTTCCGGCAACGTCTCACTCCTAATTTATCGCTTCTGTCATTCCTAGGGATGTAGTGAGGCGTCATGATAATATTCTTTGTGTCGCTCTGAAACAAACAGGATCTGAATTTCTCAAGCCTAGCGTGTAAAATCCGAGTCTCTAGGGAGCAACGATGGCGCAGATCAAGAAGATCGGACTTGTATCAACAGCCACAGCTTAAGGAGATTGAAGGTCACGATGTGGAAGGCAAGGATCTTGCTTATACCCTATCTTTCTTTCTTTAAGTGTACTCGTCACCGAAACGGCATCTCGAGTTATGCTTCCTTTCCGGAACCCAAACTGGTCTCAGCCCAAGTAGTAAGTGTCCTTACTCTCCAACCATTTATTGATTATTTTGAGTAAAACTTTGGCTGCGTATGAAATTAAACTGATTGTTCTATAGTCATCCTGAAAATAACGCGGCATTGTTGACAGGAGGTGTCAATAGAAGTCAGTTTAGAGGACCGCTCGAGGCCGGTACTAAAAAGCGTGGCGTCCACCAATCTACACGCGTATGACCACGGATCTCCCAATCAGTGCTCTCTGCAATCATCAGCAAACCTTCAGGAAGATGTCAAAACCATTCCAATGAGAATATAACCAGTCCATCATTTCATCTGATCCACAATTCCACCAGACTATTTCACTGCGACTTACGGAAAGGTGACTATAAAATGCATAACATTTTAGAACCGATTTCATTAATTGTAGATCACGTCGCATCATGACTTTCATTTATTTCCGAAAGTCTATACTACTTACTCTTTCTGCAAATCAAATAAAAATCTGCGCCTATTCCTTCTAAGGCAATTTAAGTAAGCGCTTAACAAGCATATAGAGCGGTAACCGACTATGTCACACAGTCAATTTTTATAGAACCTATCTTCTGTGAAAACACCCGTTCACACTTATACCTCTTCTGATTTGGTTCCATCACACAGTTCGCTTTCAAGTTGTTATGAAATGTTTGATTTACTATCCTAACGGATATTACACAAATTTTGTAACGATGGTGACGAATTTTCATCATAAATATAAAATCACCATAAATTGCTGATGAAATGACAATAATAAATTTAACCATTTATCATAAGTTTTGATACTGAACTAAATAATATTTTCATTGCATTAAATAATCATTACATGCATGCTGTTCTTAAAAAATTACAATAAAAAGTTTGCCTGTTTCTGGTAATTTGTTATTTATTCTGCCGAATGAGATATCATAATTGTGGGATACAGAAACAGACGTGGTTGGTTAACAAAATCATAGTTAAATAATGCCTTGTAAATGTTTCATTAATGTTAAGGAGGATATCATAACGCGATCTTAGTAATCCTCTAATGGCTAATAATGTGTTATTTCTCTAATTTAATTCCTCTTTTGTACGGATTAGCTGGTCAGATGTGACGTTTACTTTCTGAGGAATCGTTCACAGAATCAAACTGTTGATCTAAGAAGAGTGAACACGTACTACGATTGCCGACTCATGCGATTTCCACATATCCGAGAAGAGCACGAGAGATTTTTCGAAGGGCAGAGCGTTTCCCGTCCGACGCAATAACCGCATCAAAAGCCCACTAGACTATTCATGGTAACGCAACCCAAGTGGCGATGCGAAAAAATAAACAGGCCGCCAAGCTGATTGACGGGAAAATACAGCTCCGCTGTGGAAGTGGGAGTCTCGGAAGCTGAAGTGGTGTAAACAGATAGGGATTGGGAGAGAAAGAAGAGAGAAAAACATTCAGCACCCTAAGAAAATAAACATGAAATGGTTTCTAACCGAATTTATATTCTTTAGACGGAACTAGTTCTTCGACGTATTTAATGCCTGTTTCCAGCACCGATGAAAGAGTTTGGCCAATCCGTAC
Source organism: Ceriagrion tenellum (assembly GCA_963169105.1). NCBI lineage: Eukaryota > Metazoa > Arthropoda > Insecta > Odonata > Coenagrionidae > Ceriagrion > Ceriagrion tenellum. The sequence continues at coordinate 28,384,265 of OY720641.1, forward strand.
GTAAGAGAAAATGTAGGTAAAAACACATCATTGAAACATTATAGCATAAAGTTGATCATAATTGAATATATTTTGATAGTGTTTCCTTCATTACAAAATTCCAAAAAAAACTCTTTAGTCGACTTACCTTTGATTTTATTTAAACACCTAACGGTGGCGGCGGGGTATAGTCCTCGCCTGCTAACCCGAGGGTCGCGGGTTCGAGTCCCGCCTGGGTAGAATATTATCTGCCCAGGACATGCGTGTCAGTGTCTCGTCCGTTGTTACTGTTGTTCACCCGACGTAAAATGGACTAATGTGCTGTATTCGGGGCAGTGAAAATAAATAAATAAATAAAAATAAATAAAAATAAATAAATAAGTTATGAATCTCAAAATGACGAAGCTCTGTTGGCAGGTAACAAATGAATAAAACAGAAAGCGGAAAAAAATTAACTTTATTTTTTATGAACAGCTTGCATTCCATGAGGATTTAATGCAAAGAAATTCTTTAAGAGGAGATAAATAAAAAATGACATAGGCAATAAATAATGTAAAAAAACAATTTCAAAAAAAGAATGAAAATTTATAATACCCGTAACCAAATCTGAGTAACATCCGTAACAGAAATAAATCAAAACTTTCAGATGATTTAATGGTTACATTCACAAAACCACAACTTAAAAAACACACACGACCCGGGTTTCAACGCTTGAGCGTCATCTTCAGGTCTGTGTGTTTTTTATGTTGTGGTTTTGTAAATGTAACCATTAAATCATTTGAAAGATAAAATGGAATACCACAAAGTTAACAAAGAACTTGTATTATTTAAATCAAAGCTTTCAAAATAAATGACATAAATCGGTTTTTAATCAATGACTAATATAATGGTCACATTATTTATTGAAGAAACGATGTTTACGATAGTCATCTTCGAGGAACAGAGTTTGAGTGTATTTCTCTGTAACCGAAAATGAATGCTAAGACGTTTTATGCGAATTATGCGACGTCCGTTGCCCATCTTGATCATTAACTACACTTAAATTGATGCAAGTTAGGCAACTAAACTTGCCAAGCTAACCTGCTAAATTCCTTCATGGTCTATATCTAGTCTTAAAATATATGTAAAAATATCTGAATGAGAATAATGATTTTATAAAGTATACTGTATCTTCTGCACAACATATACCTACGGATTGGCCGATAAAAATCATGATGACGTCAATCCAAGAAATAAAAAAAGTATAACGGAATAGGTTTTCGCAACAATTGATACAGTGAGGGTTCTTTCCAAATCTTATCTAATTTATGGAGCCATCAAATGATTCAACGCCCTCTGATGAGCTCCAAGTCAACAAAAGGTGAAGAGAGATGAAGGTTCATCGCAACCGTTGCGAAGAAAAAGTGCAGAAGGAAGAAAGATTATTTCAAGATCCAGACTATTGGCGACGTAGTTATTGAATTTGAGAACTCAGTTGAAGTAATTCTAAAAAAATAGTAGGTCTACTCATGTTCACGTCCGGAAAACGGAAAGTCCGAAAGTTCGAAGACCCATTTCACATATAATTCACGCTGATATACGTTTTTTCTATAAATCGTAATTTCCCATGAAAAATATTTACAAGGTCAGCATTCGGATCTACAGGAGGGATTTGCTAATAGATAAGACAAAATGAGTAGTATTTAAACTAATGAGTCATATTAGGACAATAGTTATATACGAGTAATCATCATGTGTATAATGCATAACCTGTGAAAACTTCAAGGTCATAAGAAAGTGACTTAGGTGAAAGCAACGCGCTCCGCAGTGATTTTACTGTTTTAATGGAGAGAAGTACGATACATCCACGAGGGGAAGCCCACTTTCAGAGTCATAAAATGACCAGATACGGATAATATCGGGCCTTTTATGCCGAACAGAGACTATCATGAAGCCTCACCACATTTCTAGATCTGACAGATGCGATAAAATAAGAGAGATACTCTGCCGAACAGATAGGTACAAAAACTCGTTCTTTCCGCGCACAATAAGCGACCACAATAGAAACTGAGCTCCTCCAAATACACTCCCATAGGACATGTTCACCTCCAAAACTTTTACATCTTCACATGGCTGGTGACCTACCACCCCCTGCCACACGCCCAAGCGGCGGCTCGCGGGGTAGTATGTATTGTAAATGTAGATGTAGAACACATGACATATTCCGCAGCCTCCAAAACCTCCAAAACTTTTACATCTTCACATGGCTGGTGACTTACCACCCCCTGCCACACGCCCAAGCGGCGGCTCGCGGGGTAGTATGTATATGTAAATGTAGATGTAGAACACATGACATATTCCGCAGTCCTTTTTCCACTGACACACGTGAAAATACCTCCACACTAGCTCAAAGGAACATTGAGACGAACGAGCAGTTAGGCAGGAGGGAAGACACATACTTCTGCGATGGGGCGAAATTAGGGGCCCCTCTGCCTGACCCCTTCCTCTCCTCTCCTTTGAGTGATTTATTTCCGTCCTGGAAGAGAGTGGACGCCATTGGCCACCGAATCCACCACTCAATCGCGCTGCAGTGGATTCCACTCTCCTCTTGCGTACGCACTTAAAGTAGGAAACCACTCTTCCCTCTCCGCAGATGGCACTTATATTCGGGCGGAAAAATATCGAGAGATAGGCATCGCGTTTTCATAGGCCACTGAATGGATAGGGGATTGCCAGATCTGGAGTAGTCATATTTCCACATCTTCATGAGTAAAATACACGAAAGAGCCTGATAGTAGATTTGAAATACAAGCGGGTGAGTGCATCATACTATAGACGATACTACCCTAAATATTATCAAGGATTTTATGTTTTCCGGTGAATAAATTTAGTAAAAATTTCTCGGGTTTGGAAGAGTACGGCTTGCAGACCAGTAATTAACCCTCTATACACCGATTTTATTGCCGAATATGTGCAGTCATTTCACATGTTACCCCACTCGTGGCAGAATCAGGAACTAAAGGTTACGAATGAGATATGTTTTCGTTGCTAAGATGTAAAATTTGATGTCACAAAGGTATGTAGCGGTAAAGACACGTAAACAGAGACAAAAATAAAACTTTTCTATGTTACCTCTTGGTCACACTGCGTGATAGAGGGTTAATAAAATTTTCAAAAATGCGTAGCGGCTGCCACAACAATGGGGGATATGAACATGGGCTACATATGTATAGAACCGCCAACAACATTTCTTCATTAACCCCGATGAAGACGGCCGAATCTTCCGTTGAAACGATAAGAGTTTTCAGCAGTTCTACCCGGTATGAAACCCGAGAAATTTTCAGCAGTGCTTATTTCCTAATAACAGACAAAAGAAAAAAGCATACTCCTCCAGCTTAAAACACTAAAAAAATCGACTAGCCGCTTTCAATCAAACGAACCATTTCTTGGGGTAGATCTGGATTTTTCCTCGAAAATGGCTCTCACGATTTTAATTAAATGTTAGGATTCATTAAATTTGGACGAGATAATGAGATTAATGTCTCCCATTTTGGAAAATTCATTCTATGTTTGAAAAGTCACTTTAAAGACGTGTACCTTTGCCTACGTGCGCAACCAGAAAATCGGCACATAATTAACTCATAATACCGACTGGACTTATCGTTCAGAACGCTCTAAATTCGGCTTCACCTCCCCCGCGACTACGTTGCAGACCCACATACGGGATAGTTTTTGCGGCGACAGAAACGCGAAGGAAACGCAAGCAAGACGGCTAATGTTAGGGAGAAAAATAAAGATCTAATGATTTTACGATCCAATTCAAGAATATTCAGAAAACAAAATATGTAACGTAGATTCAATTAACTACTTAGGCGTCACCATCACTGAAGACATGCCATGGGGGAAACACATCAGGGAAATAACTAGTGTAGCAAACCGTAGATTAGTATTCGTAAAAAGGGTTCCAGGCAAATGCGATGAGAGAGTACGAGAAAGAAGCTATTTTACACTTGTCAGGCCTCATTTAGAATATGCCGCTAGAATATGGGATCCGTACGAGTAAGGTATGATTTAAGAATTAGAGCACGTGCAAAGGAGATCTGCTAGGTTTGTTAAAGGCCGTTATGATAATAGTATAAGTGTTACGAGCTTAATAGAAGAACTAGGATGGGAATTACTATCAGAACGCAGGTTAAAATTTAGGTTAAACCTTTTAAGTAAATTCGAAACAGAGTTGTTCACAGATGACGTTAGTTATATATTGAGAACCCCTGCGTATTATGCTAGGTTTGATCATATTAACAAGATTGGAGAGATAGATTGTCGTACCGATAGATTTAAAATGTCATTTTTCCCTCGTACTATAAGAGAGAACAATAGGCAGCGTAGCAAAGGGATAGGTAGGTGAAATATAGTAAGAGTAGTCTGTAGTGTATGATGCATGTAATAACAACCAATAATCCCTTTCTTATTATGTAGATACTAACCATCTAGCTCCATGTGACCCTATTATCTAGCATATCTCCCTTAAATATCCTTCTTGCATGGCAATAGTGCATGTTTGTTGGTCTTCACCCCCTGCCACACACCCTCGTGGTTGCTGGCAGGGTATAACGTAGATGTAGATGTAGATGAATATTGAGTCCAAAAGGGTGTGGTCATGGCAGAATCGATGTATTAAATTGGCGATACTGTGACGCGGTCGTACTCAATGCGCCAGTATTTTTGCAGTTCATGCCGCGACAACGCTGATGCTTTTTACAATCAAATTTAAATTAACCGGTAAGATGATCATTTTCGGAGTTAGGGTAAGGTAAACGAAACTTTAACTTAAACATTTTACTCTACGCACCTCCGGGTGAGTGTAAATATTTGCATTTTCCAATCCGATTGAATTCGAGGATACTGCTTCCGATTTAAACTCTGCTACACTTGTCTTCGGAAGTCCGGGAGGGGGAAAAAACATCGTCTTTATCTCGTGTTAATATGGTCCACATACCACCACTATTAAATCGTATTCGAAATCGAATATTGAGTTTCACGCTCATCCCTGATTTCAAAATTTAATTCTACCAGAATTTCTAATCTCTGTATGTATACGTTGGTTTGTAACACAGCATTTATGAATGTGAAATTAGTTTTAAATACGTAATTTGTTGCATGGCGAGGCTCAGTCACCTGGAAATTAATATTGAATGTAGTTAATAATTAGTAAATTGCAAATATTAATTCGATTCAAATATCTTCAGTCCGTTAATGGAAAAATATGCGCATTTAAAATCAAAGCATTTCGAAAAATATGCCATAGCGCTAGTTCTTAAATTATCATTGAATTTCAAGAAACCAAATTGGTAATATGCAATTTTCTTCACTTTTACCAATAAATATTACTAGTTGGTGCGCGTCCGCAGTCTCATGAAAATCTGAATGAACGCCGATTGCTCCATCTACATCTACATCTACGTGTTACCCTGCGAGCCACCACGAGGGTGTGTGGCAGGGGGTGAAGATCACCAAACATGCACTATTGAGATGCAAGTTGGATATTTAAGGGAGATATGCTAGATAATAGGGTCACGTGGAGCTAGATGGTTAGCTCCATCCGTCCGTCGGTAGAGTGAGTTAGAATTCAAAGTATTTGGTGTCATTTTAAAATATAACTTAATAATTTCCCAAAAATATTACAATATCAGTCGCACGGAGCACAAAAACTCGAGATATTTGTCAGCAAAACCACTTTCAGCCTTTTTCCATTGAAAATGGTGCGAGAGTTGAGTGCACTCAGAGTGAAAATTGTGACTTCAACTCCTCCATCTCGTCAGGTATGTAGTAGTTTTTAGGTTTCTTTAACTGTTTTAAAAATATAAACCAATTACTCATGGTGGTATATTTTTTCAGAATCGCAAAACAGCCTTCCGATGTCAAGACATTTTCCCCGTAAAGTGCGAAAATAATGAGTCGAAAGAAAAAAACTTATGCGAGCATGTGAGAAATTCTCTCGGGATTCCCACCGGGTTAAATTTTTGGCTGCTGCCAACGTTTCGATGGACTTCCATCGCCATCAGGGTAATTATCATTACCCTAATAATGAAATTCTCTCGGGATTCCCACCGGTTTAAATTTTTGGCTGCTGCCAACGTTTCGATGGATAACACTTCCATCGTCGTCAGGGTAATAATGCAGCAGCCAAAAATTTAACCCGGAGGGAATGCCGAGAGAAATTGATTATCAGGGTAATGATCATTACCCTGATGAAGATGGAAATGTTAACCATCGAAACGTTGGAAGCAGCCAAAAATCTAACCCGGTGGGAATCCCGAGAGAATTTCACACATAACATTCGCCAGGAAAGTACAAAATCATTTATTATGGGAGCATATTTAGCTGATTACTGGAAATTTCGGTCATAATTAAAGACAATATTTTTGCCCCATTAATGTAAAAATATTCACTTCATGCTTCTCACAGCCGCTGAAACAACAAAATAAAATTTGAATATGATCTCTGATTATGACCCGGGAGGGGCGGGGGGAATCTCGCTCCCACTTATAACGAGAGTGTTTGGTGCTGGCCGCAGCAATCGTATGCCAAAGGGAACCGCTTTAAGGTCCAGGATGATGGGGCGATGTTCTCTTTTCGCCCCCGCCACCTTTACCACCCGCCGAGTGGAATTGCCGAGTTCATAATCGGAGGATAAACAAATACGCTTTTCAGAATAGCAAACCTCAGAGAGGGACGGAGGAAGAGTAGAAGATTCATTGCGGCCACTATTCCTGTCAGCGGACTCAGACTGAGGAGTTTATAAAGGGAGGGTGCGGTGTGGACCGAGGGCGTAAATAGTAAGTGATTCCCAAAAGGGGGCGGGGGGCCAATGGAAGGGGGACAGCGTCGTCGGTGCTCGTATTTTAAGGAGCGGAGAGTCCTTCAAGGTCCACTCTTCACCCCGACGGGGTTATTTATGGCTCGGCCGTGACGATGAGTAGAAGCCGACTCGGATGCAGAGGGGAAGAAAACGTGTCAAAACACTCTCTTCTCAAACCCTCTCGAGTTCGCTCGAGGTGGATCAGAGCGAGCGAATATCGTACGTGCATGGATTTGCGAGACACTTTGAATGCGCGCACTTATTGGAAATATGCATCCAATATATGATTGAAAAAAATTGCAAGCGGCCGATTTGGTATATTGGCTATTTTAACACACATTCTTGCGGCTTAGGACAAATAATTCGAAATAATTCGACTGTATGTGCAGAGATTTTTCCCATGAGCGGGAAATAATACGTTTCACATCATAAATGTTGCAAACAAATTTCAAGGATCGTAGGCTTTCCCGGCGAATAATATTAGTAAAATCTTCTCGGGCTTGGCACCGGGTAAGGCTATTTAAGGCCAACTGATCAGTCTTAGCCCTGATGATGATGAGAGAGGTTTTCGTCGAAACGTTTGCCTATAATAGCCTCACCCGGTGCCAAACCCGAGAAGATTTCACTTAATTTCAAGGGGTCTGGCCGAGTAAAAATCATGAGAAGACTATCGCTTACATTTCAAAGTCCACACCAAAAACCCAAGTCTAACCAACGATTAATTTAAGATGAAACTACTAGAATAAAATTAATGTATAATGAATATAGTAGACTCTGTGCTCTATTGTTACTTCTTTGTTATAGTAACCATCATCTGACTTCCGTCTCTCATTCGCATTGTAACAACTTGCTTCCTGTTTAGTCGGTAGATTATAAACAGACGACAGAAGAATAATTATTCTTCTGTCGTCTATTGCAAGTATTTTCAGAAGTCTATTACAAGTATTCCATTGCAAGTATTTTCAGAAGCCTAAACATCTTGTTTCACCCAACACTGTCCAAGGCTTTCCTATTTTAACTCGGACAGACTTTTCGTCGGAAGCCCGGAAGGGGTAAAAAAAATCGTCTTTTTCTCGTGTAATATATTATACCATTATTCTAACAACTTCAAAATCGTTATCGAAATCGAATTTCGAGTTGCTCGCTCATCATCTCATCGGCTTATCCCTGATTTCAAAATTTTATTCTAACAGAATTGCTGCACGTCCTCGAATGCCACAGACAGTGGCATGTTCCCGTGAATTGTTTCCTAAATCCATTACTCTAAGACGAAGAATGACCTCCTCGATTCCTCTTTTCTTCTTAAACCCAAATTGTTTCAAAGAGGTTTTCTTCCATTTTTCTTTCTATCCTTTGGCCTAGTTTTTGCATAAGATTATAGGTGCATGAGACATTAATCTTAAGGTTCGGTGCTCTTCACATCTCTCAGTCCTTTTTCTTCTTCGGTATCGCAATCATTTTGCTCCTTTGAAAATCCTCAGGAAGTGTTCCGCCTTGGTAGCTATTATCTCGTACAAGCTATCCTTTGCCTTACTTCAGAGCGCATTAATGATTTCTCCGTAGATGTTGTCTATCGGTCCCTCAGTGTTAGTGGGGCCCGATCTAAATCGTCAACCTCGCTTTCGTTATTCATTTAGTTTTCTTCGAGCGGTGTCGGCCCTTGTTAGAGTTCTTCGATGTATTGGTTCCATCTATTCCCAATATCTTCATCCTCCATCAATATATTCCCGTTCGCATCCCTAATGTTGTTGCTTCTCATTTTCTACTCTCCGAAGTGTTTCTTTACTAATTTGTATGATGTTCCAGTTTTTCCCTTCTTTACGTTCTCGTTGACTTCCTCGCAGCAGCTTTCGATCCAATCCTCCCTAGCCATCTTGCATTCCTGATTGACTTGGTTCCTTAGCGTCTTATAGAAGGTTTCCTTTCCTTCGTTTCTGGAGTTCTTGTATTTCCTTCTTTCATTTATTTAGTTTCCTAGTCTCCGTCGTCATCCGTGGCTTCTTTGCGTTGGCCGTCTAACTCACCAGTTGTTCCTCTGCTTCTTCTGCGATTGCCCTCTTCAATTCATACTATTTTTCTTTCCCATATCCCATTTTGGTCCGGTTTGAACCAGTTGTAGCGTCGACTCCCTTAACTTCCCCAATAGGTCGTAGGTAGGTCGTAAGACCAAGCGATGGAAAAAAAATTCCTAGCTGGCCAACCAACTTTTACACGCAAGCCAAATTTTTTTTTCTTGAGGCCTGCTACTGCTTTGCCGATTTAATTCTCAGTATGAGTGGGTCCCGATCATAATCATCAACCTCGCCTTTGTTATTCATTAAGTTTTCTTCGAGCGGCGTAGGCCATTGGTAGAGTTTTTCGATGTATTGGTTCTTTCTATTCCATATCAAGAGCCAATAGATTGGATAAGAGCCAAGTAAAAGAGTGCAAGACCTATCCTGGATCCAATATATACAGTAACCACAACGTATTAGCCATGGAAAGCCACATTCGATACAAGAAATTCAAGAAGATAAAACGCGATATAAGGCGGGACACGAAAATACTGGCCGAAGAAGGAAACAAAGATTCGCAGTGACCGTCGACGAGAATCTAGAATATGAGGCATAAACGGACACCGGAGAAAAATGGAATGTGCCGAAGAGGACAGTTGCAAAAGTAGCAGAGGAGCCACTGGTGGGTAAGACGGCCAACAACAAACAGCATACAACCTGATGATGAAACACTTCGGAGAGAGGAAAACGAGAAGCAACAGAATTAGGGATGCGAACGGAAATATATATTGATGGAGGAAGAAGATATTGGGAGTAGCTGGAACCAATATCGAAAAACTCTACTAAGGGCCGACGCCGTTCGAAGAAAACTTAATGAATAACGAAAGCGAGGTTGACGAGTATTATCGGGATCCACTCATACTGAGGCATTAAATCGATAGAGCAGTAGCAGGCCTCAAGAAAAACAAAGCAACTGGAGCAGATAACATCAACGGAGAAATCTTCAAAGCGCTCTGAAGTATAGCCAAGTATAACCTGTACGAAACAATAGCTACCAAGGCGGAACACTTCCTTGAGTCTAGTGTCACACGCATCTAAAATACTCGCACAAATAATAGGCCGGAATGTAAAAGAAAAATTGAGAGCAACCTCTCGAAAAACTAGTTTGGATTAAGAAGAACAGGAGTACCACGTAGGTCATACTCTGCTTGAGAGTAATGGTAGAGAAAACAATACATGCGAACAAGCCATTTTAAGTCAAATTCGTGGATCTGGGGAAAGCCTTCAAAAATCTTTAGTGGAACAAGAAGTTCAGGCTGCTGGAAAAACTCGGAATAAATTAATACAACAGAAGAATTATCGACCAACTTTATCAGAAGCAAGTCGTCACAATGCGAATGAGAGACGGAAGTCAGGTAGAAGCTAAAACTAACAAAGATGTAAGAAAAGGATGCAACCTTTCACCAGCACTCTTCATCATGTATGTACTTGGAAGAAGCCAATGAAAGAAGCACAAGAAATTGGACTGAGCGGCATTAAGATTAACGGAGAAGAAGAAAAATGCTCCACTACGCAGATGATATCGCATTCATAGCTGGAAATCGCGATGGTCTTCAAAGGTCACTAAACTTAATGGACCAAGTTCTCCGAGAATTCAGCATGAACATATATAAGGTGAAGACTGGGATCCTAGCATGCGGAAGAGAGAAGATGAATGCAGAAGTCACCTTGAGAAGAGCGAGAAATTAGAGCAAGTGGATTCCTTCACTAATCTCGGATGTACCATCACGGGGGACGGAAGAAGCACAACGGACATCAAGCGGAGAACAGCCCAAGCCAAGAAGGCGTTCATGGGAAAAAGACAAGTGCTGTGATCAAAGAAGATAGGGCTACAAACCAAGGAACAGTACGTGAAAACATTCGTGTGGAGATTAATAACAACTGACAAACTTTGTGAATTCCACAGACTTTTTATTGACAAACGACCGGTTTCGGCTGTTAAGCCATCTTCAGGTACAAATAATCCCTATACAGCCAGTATATATAGTCCAGACTTTTAGGGGAGAGGGGTTAAGTGGAAGGCGGTGGGATGGTAGTGTGATGCGTAATAGTGGGGATGGATTGGAGAGGGTGATGTCATTGAGAAGCCATTTAGATTCACTTGCAAGGACAATTGATCGCTGTTCGTACGCGTCTATCTTCAATCCCTTTTCCACACAATACAATAGTTCAGGTTTAAAGTCACTTCGGTGCCCCAACTCCAGCATGAGTCGGGCGAAGGCCGATGAGTCGTCTTCTTTTTGTTTTTAAAACACGCCTGATGTTCCTTGGCTCTTAAATGGAAGCTTCTCCCCGTTTGACCAATATAAAACCCCATACAATCATGGCATACAAATTTATATACACTACTATCAAAACCAGGTTCAATTATATCCTTTGAATTCATTAACAATCGTCCCAGGGTATTATTGTCATAAAAACATACATTAAAAACATCCCTCCGGATGGTATTTGAAATAGAATATGACATCGGTCCTATAAAGGGTATTTTAAACCATTTTAATTTGCGTCTTGATTGGACGGGTAACAAGGAACTGGAAGTTGTAGAGGCAAGACGTTTTAATTTATTATTTAAAAACTTGGATATTAAAAGGTCGTCATACCCATTATTATGGGCAATCTGTCTGATTATATTAAGTTCCCGGTTAAAATCTGCGGTAGATAAGGGAATGTTGATAAGGCGTTGGATCAAGGAATGAAAGGGAGCATGCTAATGAGAATGGGGGTGGCATGAATCTCTAGGTATGACTGTATCCGTATGAGTCGGTTTTCTGTAGATTGAAAAATTATGTCTATTGTTTTGAATGGAGATATTTAAGTCTAAAAAATTCAAAGATGATCTGCCCACTTCTCCATGCCCCCTAAATATCCAGTAAACTTCAGTCACATTCATTACTTAACACAGATTATGACTTGAAGTGCTCAATCGGGCATATTAGCCAATGTTTACTCCACCACATGTCACGGATCTGATGAGCGCAGGAAATTAATTAATCGTTAAGAGGAGATGAGATGAAGAGTACATCTACATCTACGTGATACCCTGCGAGCCACCACGAGGGTGTGTGGCAGGGGGTGAAGATCACCAAACATTAACCATTGACATGCAAGTAGGATATTTAAGGGAGATATGCTAGATAATAGGGTCACATGGAGCCTGATGGTTAGTATCTGCATAATAATGAAGGGATAATTGGTTGTTATTACATGCATCATGCACTACAGACTACTCTTACTATATTTCACCTACCTATCCCTTTGCTACGCTGCCTATTGTTCTCTCTTATAGTACGAGGGCAAAATGACATTTTAAAATCTATCGGTACGACAATCTATCTCTCTAATCTTGTTAATATGATCAAACGTAGCAAAATACGCAGGGGTTCTCAATATATATCTAACGTCATCCGTGAACAACTCTGTTTCGAATTTACTTAAAAGATTTAACCTAAATTTTAACCCGCGTTCTGATAGTAATTCCCATCCTAGTTCTTCTATTAAGCTCGTAACACTTATACAATTATCATAACGGCCTTTAACAAACCAAGCAGATCTATATCAGAGTAGGATCACAGCTGATTTAAGAATACAATGTTAGGTGTGCATCAAGAGTGAAATGAGAGCTGTAATTATTTGGGATAAATATACTGAAATCAATGGCGCATACTACACTCGTCCCAGTCATCAAACATCAGAACCTCGCACGTTTCTCAACGGCTAAGCTTTTGTGCACAGACCACTAAAGCAGCTGTCAGGAGAACAATCCACAAAGCCGGAACCATAAAATTATAGGGGAGAGTGCTATGTAGACGACAATCTAACATGAAATACACTCGTTAAAGATGCAACTACTGGAATAGCATCATCGACACTAATTCAGACACAAATTGCTAAACAATGAATGAAACAAAATTACGTCTGACATTTCAAGCGACGTGAGTTGATTATAACGATTGTATGACACTAGACTCAAGCACTAAATCCTACCTACCTAACAAGTTTTTGAAACGGCATTTTCAACGCAGATAGTTATGATAATTGATTGAGCTATTATCCTTGGAATGAGCGAGACGCAATACCCTAGGAAAATCGCATCAGGAAGTGCTACGTGCTGAATCACGTCGTCGATTTTTTTCAAAAGTTATGATAAACTAGTCATCCCTGGCAAGGCCAATCGAGTCCCAAAAAACCTTTTCGGCTTCTCCAAGTCCTCCGCCACTCAAGCATGTCTCCGGAAAATCCGGAAGCTATTCTTCTGCTGAAATTGATGGGGATCGATTCCTGCGAACTTTTGCAGCGACACACGTTCGACTTCTGAAATGTATTGCGAGATTTAGTTTGTGCGCGGAAAGAAAATATCCACAACAATCTTTTGACTTGGATGGATTAAATAAGTATTCACTTCGGACTAGTGAAATGATTTAATGTATTCAGACAACTATGGATGATACATATCGCATTCGGTGTGATAACTTATTTTCAAGATGTACCAATCCTTAGCATTACGAAAACTTCTCGGAGTTTGATTTTCTTATATATTTCATAAAAATACGACTTTGATACAAAGTTTTTGATGAGATTCCAAATGGAATCAGCAGCTTTTTTAAATACAATAATGTTCTTTCATGTAGATTTTCACTTAAGAATTATAAATTTAAAATTTTAATGCAATGCATAAATAATGTACCAATGACTTTCATTAATTCATAAATTTATTTTATCTAACCACATATTTTCACATTTAATTTCACCTAACCACATATTTTCACCAATTTCAAATTTTAACGCAATGCATAAATGATGTAAAAATGACTTTCATGAATTCATACATTTGTTTCATCTCACCACATATTTTCACCTTACGTAGATTACATCATCTTCTGCATAAAAAAACATATGAAAAAATAGACGCTCGACGCAGGAAAGCGACGTGATTCCATTTGGAATCACAGGACCGGAAAGGGTTAACGCAATGACACTCGACGATTCAGTGGGAAACCTTAAAACTTTGGCAATAACCGTGAGAGAGAAACCTACGCGCTTATGCAAGATTACAGGATATGAAACAAGGCATATGACTGAACAATCAAATTAGATATTAATGCCCATAGTCATAGTCGTATTCTTAGGGGTTACCTAGGTATCCCCTAGCCAGGTAACACCTATGGGTCTCCTACGCTATGCGATTCATAAACCTTACCTAGGTAACACCCAGCCAGGGGACGCCTGGGAGAGAGATTTGGCAACAATCCCGCGGAAAAAGACATATAATCCGTTCCTCTGAATGGTTCTCGATGTTTTCGATGCTCATTTTTCACCGTAACCAAGCACGCTATGAACAATAATATAGTATACTGTTACACGATGTTGATGAAAAATGACTGAAGGAATATGAGAGAATGTTTATAATATTACTTAAATATTTATATAATACGAATGTTGAGGAATATGAGGGTGGTTCAATAAGTACCCGCGTTTGTAAACAGAAGACGCTACTATGGAAAGTTGTTGATATTATCGTGCTCTCCATTAGTACAGTAGTATCAATTCGTTCCACGCGTGGGCAGCAGTACTGCGTTTGGGGAGCTTTGGGTAAGCTTCATGCCTTACCCAGGAAATTGACGGCCTGGGGGAGGGTTAGGGGACGGCAGTCCCCTGGGTAACGACTATGAATACCATTTCTGAGCCAAGGTGTTCCCCCACACTTGGGGGAAACCCAGGTAACGACTATGAATACGGCCCTAAGTCTTATTTTGAGTCACCCGGGATGAGCCACGGATTAAACTTTTACTGAGTCCCCCGCAATCCACAATTGTGCGAAATTGCACAGAGGAAAAATCATCCGCCTCAAAGCAAAAATCCCGGTCAAGGTTTTGATTTTTCCTCCGTAGACATTAAGTTCTTACATAATACTTAACAGTTTCCCGAAATGATTGTTTACCCCATGGTGTCCAGCTCAAAGGACCAAAAATAACGGACACTTTTCAATGAAGACGCGGATAGTACTCTCACGCAATAAAACTTCAAGGATTTAGGATGACTCTCGCTTTACAACGCGAAACAAAACAAATATTAAAGCACCCATTTTTATGTACTTAGTTTAAGAAATCCTGACTATTCCGAGATAAGTTGTTAGATCCCTAGGTTAGGTTTCATTTCTGTTCAATGTTTGAGGACTTTTTTATTTTTTTAGTCAGTTGAGACATACATTGGGTTTGTGAGTCTTGGGGAGACATTAAACATTGGAGCATTTGGATATACCAAAACTACATTTTTTCCATGTACAGTGACGGAAAAAATAAATGAAAAACTCGCGGACATCTGAATTCTGCGTACGCGGGAACTAATTGGCATCACTTTTCCATTCACAACATGACAATACTGAGACTGCCATGGGATTTATGGGATTACTAATAAGGCTCGAGAGATCGCCCAATTGTTATTTACGAGATGAGTTTGCTTAGACACACTGCCAGTCGTAGTTATTTATGTAATGATACTTTCCATTCTTTTTTAAGAACTTTGTAACCGTAGAAACATTTTTTTTTGAAAGTTAAGAATTTTATGATTAAAAACTATTAGATGGAATAAAAATGCATTTTAAACTCCGGATCACATTCACCTATAGGAAAAAGCTTTTCCGCGAGTAGGAAATAGCTGTAGATGATCGTCGTTGTACTATGCCTCAAACAACTTTCAAGAAATACTATATATTACACTTGACATTTGGGCGTACTATCCATTGGATTTCACGATAAAATGCTGGAAACTTGGTAGAATGGAGTGCTTGCCAGGAGAAGAAAATTTTTCCATTCAATCATTTCTGATACTGTTATACCATTCGTAAGTTTCGGCCCTCGCACATTCAAGAGATCTAAAAATACTTAAATTTCTTAGTTTCTACTCGCATTTTAAGCACTTTCTCAAAAATACTTTCAAAATTCCAGGACATCTAATTCGGTCTGGTTTTCAAAGTACCTATTATGTAGTTGGAATTTCCTTTTTCAGTGAATTGTAAGAACCACTTGACGTTGAATTTTCTCAGTCGACGCAGTACCCCAGTGGGAGGAGGCATTCGCCTCCGGCCAAGGAAACCTGGGGTTCCAATCTTGGGTGAGGCCTCTTCGAACGCCTTCACACCATTGCAATGCGACTTCATTGTCACCAAAACTTCGCAGGAACCCACGGGAGGGCCAGGAAATGGATATTGACCTCAAATGAGTCTGTGTATTTTGCACACATTTGGGCTTTGTAAAGGGATCAGAGCAGTCCCCTTGACAGTCAAATAAGATATTTTTCTTCCCTTTCTCGAGTACTCAGCGCCACTTGATTTCTACGTCCTCCATGTCGTCTGATGCTTATATCCACTCGCTCCCTAATTTTTTCAGTTGCGCCCGTGATGGTATAAACGTGACCGTAGCTTAAAATAAAAAAATCAGGTGCCTCATAGCAATGAAGTGCATTTATAGGTCAGTAACAGTGATAAATGCCTTTCCAAAGCGACTAGCTTTGTGGATGACGATAACGACCATGAGAAAGAAAGAACCTTGGCCAAAACAGTTTTGAGAACCGGATTCGAATCCTGGTCAAGTAAAATAATTTTCACATGGCAAATTTGATCTCTTTGGTGTTATTATAAAACTTCATAGCATCAGTTAGTCATTGTAACTACATATTTAAGTCATTCTTATCCCAAATATGATAAAATTCATATAATAATAATTTGCCTTGGTTGTAAATTGAACACGTATCACTCTTTTGCTAGGTGAATACGTCTAACAGCTGCAACATTAACCGTTAGCTATGAATTTATTTCAATCACAACAATTCCCAACAAAATGAAAAATCCTTTTTAAGGTTTTTATATTATTTTTTAATGTGTTGCACAGTCATAGCTGCTAAATATAAGAACATATTATGAAGTCAGGCGTCAAATAGTTGTTTATCCGTTATTCTATCTAATTTGAGATAACTAGTTCATCTTAAAATTTATTCATATGTTCTACACTTGCTAAATATATACATATATGATCATATTAACAAGATTAGAGAGATAGATTGTCGTACCGATAGATTTAAAATGTCATTTTTCCCTCGTACTATAAGAGAGAACAATAGGCAGCGTAGCAAAGGGATAGGTAGGTGAAATATAGTTAGAGTAGTCTGTAGTGCATGATGCATGTAATAACAACCATTAATCCCTTTCTTATTATGTAGATACTAACCATGTGACCCTATTATCCATGACCTATTATCCCTATTATCTATTGACCATGCCTTCATTATATATCCTAGTTGCCTGTCAATAGTGCATGCTTGGTGATCTTCACCCCCTGCCACATACCTTCGTAGTGGCTCGCAGGGTATTACGTAGATGTAGATATAGATATAGTGAACACCTGGTCACCAAGCTCCCTGCAATAAGATGAAAGAAAACTCGGAAAAAATACGCCGATATTTTTCGGTATCGATGCAAACAAATTTATTTTTGTTTCATTAAATGATATATACTTCTGTTTTCATAGTTAAATTCCTCTCCTCACTAGGACCAATGACTCGTTTATGAGAGATTCACAAATAAATATCTGTTTGAAATCGCAACTTCCTCAGCCCACGAAATGAAAACGTCTAAATTTACTCTCGTATGCAATAATTTTTTGCATTATCATTTGATGCAAAGATGGCACTATTTGTATTATTGCAGCGAAAGAGACACAGGACGCGTAACTTAAAAACGCCCTCGGAATGTCGACCACGATAACAATCGCTTGGTCGTAGCAGATAAAGATTAAAGCGTATTTCAGAGTTGGGTGGAATAGTAAATATTATTTTCATCAGCCTTTTCCAAAATGATAAAAGTGGACGTAAGAAACATGCTGAAATAAACATGACGGTGCACCGCAATTGAATGCCAAACTGAATTTAAGAAGTAAGCTTTAAAAAGAGGCGACTGATGAGTGAGTTCTGGTCTCCGGCTCAAGTGAGTTCCATAATGGGTTTTGTAAGCGGTCACCTTCAGGGTCCGTCGAGGGTCAATTAAGGGAACGACACTTCTTCGGAAAAAAGGGCGATTATTCTTCCCTTATTCACAATTACCACCTTCACAACCTCATCTCCAACTCGCCTCCTCCAGACTGCCGCTCATCCGCTTCTTCGTCTTCCTCGTGACCCAGAAACCATGGCTTGGCGTCCCTATGTGACCATCCTGTGTCCATCTCATTGGTCACCAACTGCATATTGTCAAAGGCTCCAAGACCCCTATCTAAATGAAGCCCAGTGAGCTCAGCTATATTAAAAACTAGATAACAGCCTCCATGGATGAGCACCCACACCATGGCCCGAGGAACCCACTGAGCTCATTTCACTAATCTAAATGACCTCATGTCATTCCTTCCTTGGGGAGCAAATTAGCAGATAAATGTAATGGAATGGCTCAGCCCAGCCATGGTCTCAGTTCACTCAGAAGTTTCACTTACAATTTCAAATTTTTGTTGTTTACGATGCCTTCCTCAGTTTTGCCCGTCTTCCGAAGCATGTGCTTCTCTTAGCAGTTCCCGAGAATGCCGCATTCTGACGCGTGAAAAATGTTGCGTTACTTTCTTCCACCACTGTGCAACAAGGGACTATAACAGTTGCGATAGATCAGTTATACGAAACTGTCAACCCTCAACAGTGGGCTTTGTACTCGTGTATAATGTCATACCATCATAATTATCAACCCTACTTTGCTTGAAATGTCCGATATGATTTTTTTTATGCGTTGTTTAGTATACTGTAGCGAAATAAAGAGACAAAGATACTTCGTAAATATAGGCATATGGAGTTCATCGCCACCTTAAGACTTTTTTCCGAGAGTGGCCCCGATGGCCTCTCCCACCATGCGATTTGAAAGTGGCCTTTGTTTCCGTCTCTCTTCAAAGCCCATTTAATGTTCCCCCAATCCTTCCGGAACGAAGCAACACACTGAAGTCCTTCGCCTTGCGATCTTCTCACGAGACGGCGCGACCTTTCCTTTTCCATTCCGCCAGATATAACGGCGAAACTTTACACATTAGCGTCCCTCTCACCCATCCTACTAGGTACCTTTATATTTATGGGAGTTTGGGAAGAAAGTCTGGGTAATTATTTTTTAGCGTTTTATTCTCTGGTCCTTGTTCGGTGATTACGAGCAGAAACTCACCGCCATTATTTCGATCGACGTAATAAAAATCTTGCTGATGTCTGAATTATAATGAATTAAGGTGCTTCCGCCGCGAATAAGAAAGTCAAAACAAAAACTAAATCACGCAATTTTTGTTTATTTCGTTAAAAAATCCTACTTTAGGTGATAACCTGAGTTCATCTGCCTCCGCGTTCATCACACAACAGAATCTTTTTTTTTTGCTTGCCGGACGATTCTGTTGGCCCGTATGTCCCTGGAATCTCGATAGGCTGCTTAGCCTGTCATCATGTTTTCCAGGGACCGGACCTACAGAACTTGACATACATCCATGCCCTGGGTGGTGAAAAACCCACCCAGGCAGGACTCGAACCGGCGACCCTCAGTTTAGCTGGCGAGAACTTTACCCTGCCGCCACCGGCACCGGCAAGTGGAGAAACGCGCTGCCGTTTTACGGCCCCCACGACAGTTTGAAAATTTTCTTTCCTACAAAGAGAAAAATGCAAGTCCCAAAGTGCACAGGAGTGAAAATTTTGTAATTTTGTTCATGTGACGGCACGCATAACACAACACAAAACTCCAGGGAGGGGGAAAGAAGGAAAAAATCGCTTGAAAACTAAGTAAAAAGCCTGCTGGGAAAGAGATTCTGAGATAACCGTCTGTCGAGCCTGCAAATAAGGCATGACGTTTTGAAAGTTGTAAATCCCATTTCCTTCCCATCGCTATCCGTAAAACGAAAAGCGTTTGGGCAAGACATCTTGGAAGTCAGGAATGGGACCGTGAAGAAATGAATAAAAACTAGTGAAAAAGCTTTAATGTGGCCTTGGAAAAGTGAGGAGTTCGCAACAGTACATACTCTATCTCCCACGCGAAAGTTGTGCGTCTTACCCGTTTGATGGCGCGCGCGTCTCCTTGCGGCTCGCTTCAGCGGACGTGACGCAAATTGCATTAACATGTCGGCTGGCAATCCTTCCGTCTTCGGGAGGTTTATACCATCTTATGGGATCGCTTCGATCGAAATGAAGTGCCTGGGGGTTCAAGTTGTTCGATTCGTGGGCGACTAAGTTGAACGATTCGTTTATCCTATGGGTTAACTCGGGCCAGCTAATGTGTTGTTGGTCGCAATACACTTCTTTCTGGTCTTTCTTTCAAATTGGCTAATATTTGGGGCTAATGTATTGCGAAATGTCTTTTTGTACCAAACATCGTAGGAAGCCGAGATAGCCACGACTAGGTGTCCGCCGAATAATGCATTTTATGATCGTACAATTAAAGTTTCAAATTATTCAATAGAGACTTGGTAACCTTTTATTCGTTATCGAATCATTCCCTAAGCAGTTTCCTGGTTCGAATAGCGCTGCTTCAAATAGCACTCGAATTTCAACGCACGCGAATTAAGAGTGTCGTGGTTGCTGGCTTGGCTTCGGTCGTTTACACTCCACCGTTCCGAAGTTCCTTCCTCACCCTTCCTACAAAAAATAACGAATCATAGGCCGTTTTCGAACTTGGCAAACGCCTAGTTGACTTGGTATCAAGATATCTTGATACGTAGGCAAGCAAAGTGAAATCCTTATTGACACTTTCGTAAGCCCATTTACGATGAAAGAGACACCATGCGGCCTTCATCTCGTAAAACATACGAAAAGCGCCATCCGTGCCCATCATTATTGTGGGTGATTGAAGTGGAATACTTCTTTAAACGCTTCCCAACCTTATACGACAAATTAAAAGAGAATATAATTTTTAAACCTTATTGCTTATGAATTAAATAATTCTCATATACCATAATATGGTAATTAACTATTATGCTTCGATTACTTGGGGCTGCTAAAGTGGACGACATATCGTTCACTGTATTTCACCACAATCAACGTCTTTATGCAAAAAAAGACATTATAATATTTTTTGCCTATATGAAAAAACACGTAACAATATATTAATGCAATACACTCCGAAGTAACTACCTATGATCTTCGACTGTTGACTGAAACATACGCGCGTTGTAGCTAACATAATTAATCTGAAAACAAATTATATTTACTCTAATGGTTTGTTGTTCCCCTTCTTTGATGAATGCAGTGAAAATCTCTCCAATGCTCAACGCTATGAACAATTATGATGTTCATTAGCTAAAACTAATTCTGCCAATGAAATTATGGCTACCTGAGAGTACTTTCCATCGGACCATAATTATTTCAACAGGATAATTTTTTTCCTTCCAGAGCAAGGAAACCAGAATTTGTAGGTTCAATGAAGTAAACAAGGACGGAACATCTACAATGTATGGAATTATTCACACAACTTTTAGGTACCAAATCTTTTATCCGTATATTCACATGTGAAAAGCCTTTAAATATAGCGAATTCATAAATGTTTTCAAAAAAGATAATAAACATCACACAAATATACGTAGTAATGATAAAGTAGTATCCATTTGAAAGTTTCTTCACTTCTATTTTCCATACAAGCCCATATTATCACACCTCGAGTTCTAACTTAAAACCTAGCAAGCATAACAAGTCTGCTTTTTCAGTTACTTGGTATCATGACTAGGTATCTAGATTATATGGCGTCAGCGGCCACTTGAATTTGACGTCATTTCCGCCCAATGCGTACTAGGTTTCAAGGCAAGATTGCTTGATTTTCCAAGTTCGAAAACGGCCAATAAGTGTAAGTAATATCCAGTTTGTTTTAAATGTTCCAAAATATCATCAAAAATGTCGTATCGAGACTTTGTATTGAATAATTTATCTTCTGCAATCCGATGGCGAAGCCCTGCCGGTTGTCTGATCCTCTGTCCTAGATTCAGCATGCCTTCAGTATCGCCTCGCTCTTTCAGAAGCTCCATCAAGAAGATGTATAAGCTTATGTTTGCTCTTGTCCGTCATAAAATTGCACTCACATGATTGCAAAGAGGTGTATAAATATTGATGGAGTAGTTTTAAATGTGCCATCAACGAACCAAATTCGAGATCGGAAAAGATTCTGAAAATTTAAATGAATGGTTCCCCAGTTAGGGTCGTGCGAAAATTTTCCGGGATTTCTGTGAGTTCATTAAAACTTTGTGGATTGGATGGAATATCGATCATGCGTCAACGCTGAATTGCTCTCTTATATTATCTCTGTCAAAAAATTCCGCCAGAACAGCACTCGTTACATTCTGTAGATCTCGTAAAACTTGCGCAGGAGAAGCTTCTGGTTGTTCTTGAGCCTTTCTCTTAAGACCGGACATAAACTTTACTGACGCAACCTCTTCTCCGTTAGGAACATCGGGAGTGTGTGCATCGGGATCACCGCCTCTCCGCACAGCTACGTCATGTCCATTACTCACAGTAATTACTCGAGCAGAGCGTTGATTTTTAAGTGTAAATCTCCAGTACACAACGCCGTTTTTTCTCAAGGAATGTTTGAAATAAAAGAAGCCGTCCAGATGCGAATAAGTTGTTACGTCCAGATTTAACAAATTCAGGAATTCGAAGGCCATTGCAACTTCGAATTTGTATATTAAAATGAATCGGCTACGCCACGGGGATGGAAGTTACGAGACGACTGACACTTCTTGTTTATTCTCCTTTTTCGTTGACTTGGTATCTTTCCTCGATAGCTAGTGAACAAGCGCATGGTGATGACGCGTCCATGACGTCATAACTTTCGATGCGTACTAGGTTTCAATGCAAGATTGCTTGATTTGCCAAGTTCGAAAACGGCCATAGGCGGCGTGCGGGAGTACAGCATGGTATGAACGATGATGAGCCCAGGGCAGCGTTGAGCCGATCAGAACATAAGTTAAGGCGCGGTTTTAACCCCTCTCTCTCTTTTCATCAATTAAAATCGGTAAATCCCAGGGTTTTTCTGGAAAATGAAAAAATTTCTACAAAGATCTCTAAGTTTTCCAGAAAAAAAATTCCCTCTGTTTTCTCGGTTTTTCAGGTCATCGCACCCTCTACAATATCTATTGCTCAAAGACATGAATTTTACCCATATTTTAGTTCAGTTCTCACAACGAGAGGGACGGAAAATACGCCAATTTTGCAACATAAAACCAAAATATTGAAGCTCGTGATTTTTAGATCGGCAATTAGAAATTGGACAAGGAAAATGTAAAGCTAAATCTTTCAGGCACATTGACATCAAATTCTAAGCATTATTGGTGATTTTTTTTTATTTTTCATGTGAAATAAAAGCTGCACTGCTTGGAAATTTTTTCATTTCCCCATTTTCAACCCATCCAAAAATGCAATATTGTCTGGTACCGAAAGAAAGACAGTTTTTTCATATCCTTTTCCGGCTCACATTGTGGTTAGGAGCATTTTATCGAAAATTTTAACTCTCCAGCTCGATAGGAAATATCCAGTAATTGGTTCTTCAATGAGTGTACTCAATCGGGATAGCAAATGGCATTGCATTGCACGTGACGCAAAATCGCGATGTATATCCCCTTCCATTCAAAAAAATTACTCCCATTCCATTAAAAGAGGTCCTCACGGCTCAGAAAAGAACTTTTCTCGCCTCGAGACGCGTTCAGAGTTGTTCGTCATCGGAAGGGTAATTATAGGTGTGCCTATGGGAAGTAGGGCTGGATGGGATGTTCCGGATATTTTGGGAAACCACTGGTCTCCACACTTTGGTGAGGTGGAAATTGGGGGTTCGACCTTCGTTACCGTAGTAGATATGCATTTATATCGTGGTAGATACACTTGGGTATAGGATTTTTCTCTTCAGGGAATAGGATTTTTTTGACGCCGTCCAAGGGAAATTCCATGCGGATGACTGCAGTAATCCTATTCGGGCAGTGTCTCTATCTGGAGTTCCGACGCATTAATGCAGTGCAACTGCTACAATCAACCATATGAAAGGCTACGCGTGCGTATGAACGAGGCGCAGTGACTCATTACTTACTTACTCCTCGGCGCTACAGCCCTTGTAGGGCCTTGGCCTCTCCGACAATGTTAGCCCAGACATCACGATTCCCGGCATGAGTCCTCCATCTTTTAATTCCCATCTTTCTCAGATCAACCTCTATATCATCCAACCATCTTTTCCGGGGTCTCCCTCTCAATCCTCTACCACCAGGATGACCACGAAATATCTTTTTCACCATCCTATCCTCAGGCATTCTCTCGACATGTCCTAACCATCTTAATCTATTGCTCTTAATTTCTGTCACTACGTTAGGGTGTTTGTGGAGTTCCTCGAGTTCTCTGTTTCTCCGTATTTTCCACTGTCCACCTTCCTTTGTAGCACCATTGATCTTTCTTAGTACTTTCCTTTCCCATCTTTTAAGTAGCTCTTCTTCTGCCGTGGTCATGGTCCACGTTTCTGAACCATATATGACCACAGGTCTAATCACTGTTCGGTATATCTTTGTTTTCAAGTTCCGACTGAGGTTGCGTGACTTGAGCACTTTCAATAAAGTTGGATAAGCCATATTCCCTGCTGCAATCCTGGCTTTTATTTCTTCATGTATTTCGTTATCTTTTATCACCAGCACTCCCAAATACTTGAAGTTGTTACATCTCTCATACTTATTCCCATTTAATATTATATATTTATCTCGAACAGTAGTACTTTTCCTGGAAGAGAACAAGTACTTTGTTTTGGCAGAGTTCACCTTTAGCCCAACTTTTCCTGCCTCCATCTCCAATCTCTCCAGTCCTTCCTCGAGATCTTTTAGTCTTCTTGATATCATATTGACATCATCAGCATAGGCTAGATTTTGCGATATACGGTTGAACTCATATGTCCGCCAATAGATCCTCCTCACACGAGCTCCTATAGGGTCGTTTATTTCGATATATCCGTATATCTATCGATTCGGGTCTTCGCACCATTTTCACCACACGGCGCCAATAACGTGCAGGCTGAGCATTTACTATTACCACAGCACACGCAAAGAAGGCAATCTCCGGATTTGCGGCACTAAGTCGTCTTTTCGAATGCAAATGACTGACAATCCAACACAGGCTTTTAAATATCAAAGTTATGCTAAATTGGAGAATACACCAAAACAAGTTCATTAACGGCGGATTGTTTACGTTGCCAAGTGCGACATCGAAGGAAAAATACAATCGATATTTAACGACTTTGCCATGAACGTTCTCCACTATAACTGACGCATACCGACAGGTGTATGCGTTATTTACAATAGTCGTATCATAAAAAAACATTCGAATTAACAGTTCCAGCTGCCTCACTTCTAAATGTTGCATGAAAAGAAATCTTTGATATTTAGATAGTGCAATTTGATTTCCACTCTAACGTTTATTGTTTTCATTAAAAATAAACACCCAAACATTAGTTCCTATATTTATTATTGACTTAATTCATTACTTTTTGGCTAATTTGCCAAAAAATAAGTCGGTATATGTTGCATTTTCACCTAGATCAATCACAATTTAGGAGACGTCCTCTTTTTGTCTCCACACAGCCTTCACTTCACAAAGGAGGAGGAAGTGAAAGGCTTTTCTTTCCCATAAAATGTGACCGCCAATGGTCCAAAGTCATCATCTAACGCAGAAAATCCGCTCCAGGGAGAAAACCGACGCCTGGATTCCAAATGGCTGCGGTCGCGCTATGTCAGCCGGCACAAATACTAAAATACACATTTTTATAAATTTGGCTGAAAAGAATCCTGCTTTCGCAAAAAAATGGTCAACCGAATAAAAACCAAAATAAAAAACACAAAACATGAGAAAAATATCCCACGAATGTATATTTTTCATGACCACGTTTTTCCAGCCGAAAATAGCGCCATCTATGTAGAAATAATGCATTTTAACCTCAATTACGGCAGTAATAAATAGGCCAAATAGCTCTAAGAAATAGGTGTTAACATTCCTGTAGTTTATTTTTATTCGATTCCCAGGACCTACTTTCCCTTCTTAAAAGAAAGTTTTTTCTTAGAGCTAACATGTGCTTTCTTTTTCAATTTGACGTTTTCCCGCTGTTATCGGAGAAACCTTCCTGTTGTTAGTCAACAGTAATATCATTTCGGGCGGAAGAAAAATTATTTTCCCCAGATGGATATTACTACACCATTTGTAGCTTTACCATACCTGCAATACAGATTAACGCCCATTAGTATATAGATAAAAACTACAGATATTGCAGTAAGTGCGCAATTAGTAAAATGTTATTGACAGCATGATCAAAGTTCGTCAATAAAGCGTACACTTAAACGGCAAATAAAAATTACCGACCCGACAGATTATGACAAAGCCAACGAAAAATTGATTCTAGTTAATTCCGTGTGCTGACAGACACTTCTAAATATGTATTACATATTTCCATAATTTCCGGGACTCTCCACTGCGTACAGTGTTTTCATACATAATTTCAACAATTAGTTCTTCACACCGAGACCATCGTCAGGGGACTGAAGAATTCAGTTAAATTTGTTTTTTCTTCTCGCTGAACGACTGACTTATTTTCATTCAGTTCAAAAAGGGAATACGATGAAATAAAAACGCTAAAGTTAACTTCACCCATATTTGTGGAAAGATATGTTTTCTAGACGCTCCTCAGGCGTCAATGGGTTTCCCTAATGAAATTTCATGGACGCTGTACAAGATGGGTGGGCGATTTCTTCTTGAATCAACCGGGGATAGTATCCAATATCTCCAAGTTAGAATTAAGTCTCATTTAATATGATTTTGTGACCTGATCTCGGAATGCGGTTGAAAGAAGTTGAGTAATTTAGTTGACTTCACACGCTCATATTTCAATTAATCAATCGGTTAATCTCAGAACAGGCGCCAAAAACGTACCAGTGTGGTACTACCAAGGGCGAGCTGCCATTTCTCTAATGATGAGCGCTTCTGTTCTCTGCGAGTGCTAAAGCAATCACGTAGCATGTTTTCCATGAATTTAGACACATACGCGATTTGTAGAAAATCATTAATTCATCGGATCAAGCCCCCAGCATGAGATTCGAATACTGTAACAACGGTACCTACTCTCGGGAATTTCGTATTTTTCCATGCAAAAAAATTATTGTTAAATAATGGCAAACTACGAGACTTAGAAATTTTGCGCATTATAAAATACATCTATTATGAAATTATGAACGTCTTTGAATGCATTCAATCAAATTTCGACCTGCTCGATAGGGGACAACTCGAGTTAGGCAATATTTTGATTTGTCGGAATCGCGTGAAGCCAATTTAATTAAGGATTTCTCGTTATAATCCGGAAAATACCCGGCACAAAATGATTCCGCCGCTAACTCATGAATATTGGGACAATTTTTGAATGCCGATTAATCCACAAATGTAATACTGTGACCACGAAATCCTCAAAAATTGGACAGTTTGATTTGAGTTTGTGACCCAAGGGGCTCAACAACGCAAGAGGTGAGATATTTTGACCGCCAATTTGGAGGGATATTCCACCTTAAAAAAAAAAGATACACAAAGTAGAAGGCGAAGGACGAGGAGAGGCCATTCGAGGATTCCATGCTTTTGGATTTAGGCTCACGAAATTGAAATTCGATTCAAAAATAACTTCTGCATTCGATGCCAACGACAGATAATTGAAAACCTCATTTCGTATTTATAAACCGGCAATTGGCTTCTGTCGAGCGAAATAAATTCCACTTGTTTTGGCGGTTATTAGGAGAACACAAAAAAAACTCACACGATAAACGTTTGAACTGTCGACCATCTCCCTCTGGTCTTCCTGGTTTTCCATCCTCTTGCGAAACCCCTTCTGCTGTCACAACGAGAACCCATATAGCGACCCGCAAACCAACCGTTAGAAGTCTTCATAACGCCTTCCTCACAAAGTTATCCGAGCAATCATTCCCCAATCCTTGAGATCCCATAGAAATCTCATCCGTCCCGAATTTCTTACGCTAAAAAAATCGATTAATGACGATTCTATCATCATAAACAAGGGAAATAAAGCATCCACAGTTGTCGCCATGGTTAAACAAATCTATAC
This sequence comes from Ceriagrion tenellum, assembly GCA_963169105.1. Lineage (NCBI taxonomy): Eukaryota > Metazoa > Arthropoda > Insecta > Odonata > Coenagrionidae > Ceriagrion > Ceriagrion tenellum. The sequence goes on from OY720641.1 coordinate 28,412,238, forward strand.
AACTGAAGGACTTCGGAAACTAAAATATTTTTCTTTCCACACCCCTCTTCCTCCGGATCCAAATCCTGAATTTCAAAAAGATATCCTTTTATTTCTCCAGGAATTTGCACAAAACGACGAAGATCACTCTCTCCCGCTCTACGACGTCGTCAGACTCTCTCTCTCTCTATCATTTTAAAACTCCTCGACCAATAGATAGTCTCTCTAGCATTAATTGCCCCCAAAGAACGCCCATCTCGGCACCGGTCCGTCCACCATATTACCCCTAACCCTCCCCCCACTCCCCAGAGTCATATCCCTCATTCAACAAGGACTACTCCCGCCAATTGCTCGACCACGCAGTTTCTAATCTTCGTTACCACTTTAATCATGGCCGTCACTGATGTAACCCTCCTCTATACCTCCATCCCTCACCAAGATGAAATAAATACTTAAGACTTTTATTTGTTCGAACGCCCACAACGGTACCTTCTCTCCACTAACTCCATTATCTGTATGGTTCATCTACATCTACGTGATACCCTGCGAGCCACCACGAGGGTGTGTGGCAGGGGGTGAAGATCACCAAACATGCACTATTGCCATGCAAGAAGGATATTTAAGGGAGATATACTAGATAATAGGGTCACATGGAGCTAGATGGTTAGTATCTACAAAATAAGGAAGGGATTATTGGTTGTTATTACATGCATCATAAACTACAGACTACTCTTACTGTATTTCACCTACCTATCCCTTTGCTACGCTGCCTATTGTTCTCTCTTATAGTACGCGGGAAAAATGACATTTTAAATCTATCGGTACGACAATCTATCTCTCCAATCTTGTTAATATGATCAAACCTAGCATAATACGCAGGGGATCTCAATATATATCTAACGTCATCTGTGAACAACTCTGTGTCGAATTTACTTAAAAGGTTTAACCTAAATTTTAACCTGCGTTCTGATAGTAATTCCCATCCTAGTTCTTCTATTAAGCTCGTAACACTTATACAATTATCATAACGGCCTTTAACAAACCTAGCGGATCTCCTTTGCACGCGCTCTAATTCTTTTATCATACCTTCCTCGTACGGATCCCATATACTAGCGGCATATTCTAAATGAGGCCTGACAAGTGTAAAATAGCTTCTTTCTCGTACTCTCTCATCGCATGGTTATCAGGTATTAAAAAAATGCCTTCTGTTTTAACAACAAAATTTTCCTTCTAACTAGAGGCATTGCCATGGTCACACGCAAGGCACCGTCATATGCTAACTAATGCCATGGGTCATCTCAAAACCAGTGTCTTAGAATACCAAAAACTCAAACCACTCTTCTAGGTTTGTCACATTGATGACATCTTTGCCTTTGGCCTGACGGACGTGATTCTTCATTTTTCATTCCCTCATATCCACTTCAAACTTATCACTCTCAGCTTCCTTCGCATCTTCCATTTCTGACACCTCTTTCATATTCCTGGATATCAAAATTAAGAAAAATAAATTCATCACTTCGGTCCACAAAAAAACGTTTCATATTTTTACTTGTATCTTGGCTTCTGTTCATTGAAAAGGAACGTCATACACCTCAATTTTAAATCTAATTATTTTGCAAAGATATATAGAATATTAAAAATTGATTTTATTTAGTTTCCCATTTTCTTAAATTTTAAAGTTTAAAAAATTGTAAAAACTTTTTTCAGTCATCCCATCTCATAATCAGTCAAAACTTTTTTTTCATACTCTGTGCGTATATAAATAACTAAATTTTTCAAAAAAACTCCGTGGCAACTTATAAACATTTTTAAACATTTGAATTATTCTCACGCTCCTCAGATTCCTCCTCCAACACCCCTCTTCCGCGGGATCTGAATCCTGAATTTCTGAGCTGACTTGAGAAAGTTTTCCAGTACAGCATCTAGACCCAGATGAAAAGTAATTGCGAAGATAATAATAAGTTCTCTATAGGTAACAGCCGAAGCAGTTACAACCTATTTATATATATTTAGAAGAACACACACAACCAAGCCCTGGGATGTGCAAATTTCCTACGCAGCGGGACTCGAACCCGCGACCCTTGGTTTGTCAGGGAGGATACCCCCCGACTCACGATGGCTGTTTCCAGGTCTTTCAAATAACGAAATAGATGAAAATCTTCGGAGCAAATACGGCGACCTCGACGTCAAATTGTCAAGTGTTGTGCTTCCAAGTGTCCAAATTATAAATATATCTTGTATACAGTGGAGCCAAATGAGTGGCTTACGTAAGTAGGAGAAGAAGATAATAGTTTTCCCTCCCATCACCCGAGGAAGCAAGAGGCGTAACAGGATACCATTCTCGTGCCCATAGAGGCACCTTTAACTTGAAGAAAATGACGCCGGCCAAGAACGGGGTTGTTTTTAGAGAGCACCATCCTCATGAGTTTCAAAAGGAAGCCGGTGGAGGGTCTCCAGTTGAGAAGTTCCTTTGCAGCATCCAGACCTTCATTGTGTGGAATATTGGTGTAAAGGAGATATCGCTAGGCAGAAGTGGAGAGGGGAGGGATTGAAGACGGCTCAGGAAATGCTGGGTGTCCTGAATGAATAACGGTGGGCTCCGGACAAATGGTTGGAAGTGTGAATCAAGGTGGGCAGGGATTCTCTCAGAGGGTGAGTCATAACTGGATACGATAGGACGGCCGGGGACACCAGTTTTATGGATTTTAGGGAGCAAGTAGAAGGTAGGGGTGCGGGGGTTTGGAGAAACTAAGAGGGCGACCTCTCTTTTTGAGAGACTCTCCTTAGGGTCCTCAGAACAGTTTGGATACGGAGGTAAGACGCTTGACAGTTCGGTCGGAGGTCAAGGATTTACAAAAGGGGGTGTCATATAGTTACCGGTTGTCTTCTTCCTCCTATCTCCGATGAAGAGTTTCACAGGGATGGAACCGACAGGTATACAAAAAATGGACGAGTACATATAATTCGCAAGCTGTCGTAGCTATGTCCGTCTTCAAGGCGACACTGTATAAGAATGTTGTCTTCGCCGGGCGAGGAGGGTGGTGTCTGGGGGGAGGGAGGAAGATACGATAGATGGAAGAGAAAGGGGTTCTTCCTCTCTGAGCTCTTAGGGACCGGAGAGTGAAGGAAAGGAAAGGATTAAAGAGGCTGAGGGAATTTTTTCGTGTTTTCGATAAAGAAATAAAAGGGATCGGCAGGTTGATTCCGAGCGAGGGCAGAGTTATTTTTTCTAAAATACAGGCAAAGTGTATGATCTGAATAACCAAATCAACGATTGCTTCAATTGCGCGTCGGAGAATATAGCGAGAAGGATTAGACACAATTACACATTTGTCAAATGACAAGCCATGTTCCCGCAGGTGGGTAGGGACGGGGAAGGTGGAGGACGGGTCATTAGAAGTGCAACGGTGATTATTCATTCTGATATTCACTGGTATAATGCATTCACCGGCGTAGAATGCTGGGCATAAATTACGCAATATCACGTGCGCCAATTTGGGGGAATCGCAAGAGCCGGAGGCTTTGACGGCGAAGAGGGTATTTGTGCTTGGGCTCTGAAAAGAGGATAAAGAGAGAAACATTTGCACATTGTGCACCGCGGCTTGCTACAGCTCAGTATGGTCTGGTGGGGAGCGTTATTCATTCTCCGGTCCAGAGATGGATGGCTAGGTTAGGTGGACGTATGAAGAATACTGTGGGATGCGAAATTCCACAGAGAATAAAATCATCCGCCTTGACCGAGATTCGAACCCGGATCCCTCGATATGTATGTCCGGCAGTAGAGAACATCTGGTCCCGTAAAGGTCAAAAAAATCCACTGTGGAAAAGGACGCCTCGGTAGCTTAACTGGCTAAAGCACTCAGCAGGAAATCGAGGGATCCGGATTCGAATCCCGGTCAAGACGGATGATTTTTTCTCTGTGAAATTTCGCACATTTGTGCATTGCGGGTGACTCCGTACAAATGAAACTCCGTGGCTAGTCCCGGATAGCTCAAAATCTGTCATTACTGTGGGGCGTTGGAATAGGATAATAACTATCGATCCATTCGTTTCTGAAATAGGGGATGGTCTTGTGTTTTTGAACTCTACGAAAATGTGTGATGTGAGGAATTACGGCGTCCCGGGGGGGGATCTTTGATACGTGGGGTGAAATTAGCAGAAGGGGCTGAATACTTTTTTTAAATGGCTCGGGACAGTTTCTTTTGGATAGGGAATTATGAAGCTCACAAAGGTATTCTTGGAGTTTTTCTTTTGAATAAAAAATGCGGTGGCCACGAATCGACAGCGAATAGGGGTTTGATACAGCCACCTACGCATTAATATCCCGCCGCACGTTAACCATGTGGTCCATCTAAGCACTGCAACTGGATCTCCTGCGTTTTAATTGCAATGGCAGATATTGCTAAAGGAAAATCAATTATTTATTACAAAAATAGGTCATGTTAGGGGAAGATGAAGACGAATTAGCGAGGTAACATACGTAGTCTCCCCTTGCGTGTAGTAAAGAGCAACACATACCACTAAAAACGGCTGTCAGATGAATTGCGGCGAATCCGATGACTAATCTCAATCGCAGACAAAACCGTCATTTAATCAACGCTATTTTGAAATCAAAATATTTCCTCAGTTTGGTATGGGCTGTCATTTCCTTTGTCCTAACAACTCTAGCTAAATGCAACCGACTGCACAGCTTCCCGTTAAGCTCTACAACTAGAAAATTTGCTGACACAGCTAAACTAAGACAGAAATACGTTTTAGCTGCATGACTTAATAACTTTTTTCAGCTAATTAGTCTCAATTTCCAGGTATCATTTAGTGTAAGCGGAGAAAGAATTTTTATAAATTAACGCCAAGATACTTAGTGCATTCACAAATCCACTTTGAAATTTCGATTGTGTAGAGTGCTTGACCGTGCCACAGTAGTCCTCGGCACATGTATTTCTAAGACATGAAAAGATTTTCTCAGATCAAGATGAAATTTGGTGTACATAGGTTTTCGGGGTCGCTGAATACGAATATGACGCCAAAACAATTGAATTTTTCCATAAAATGTGAAAACTTGCCGATTTCATTTTTTGCGATATTTTCGGTCTCTTTGAAGTTAAGCTCGTGACCATAATCGCCTGAAAGAACATGAAAGGTGCATCAGGCTCTTCCACCCCGAAAAATCAGCAGTGGCGGAACACAGTCTTGATTATGGACACAAGGTCAACTTCAAAGAGACCGAAATCCTTCACCGCGCTGCAAGTTATTGGGACCGAATTGTGAAGGAGGCTGTGGAAATCAAAAACCACTAAGAAAACCTAAACAGAGAGAGAGGCTTTCAACTAAGCAATGCGTGGAAACCAATCATGAGTCTCACGAGAAAAAGGGCGGGAAAAGAGGGCCAATCAGAGGCCAGCTGAGTCCATGCCCAGAGCATATATAAATGTGACACCCTCCTGGCCGAATCATCACCCTGAGGACGAAGGCAGACTACGCCGTCGAAACGTCGGTGCTACAAACCAAAACCGGTGTTGGAAACCCGAGAACTCTTCATCCATCAGTTCTGAATATCTCAAGCAAACTAAGCCTAGCATGTAGCCTCCAAGTATCTAGGGGCTGCCACTTTAATCCCTCTAACAGTTGTGTAACACTATATGTACCCTCGTAGCAGTTTTTAACGAAGCGTGATGCTTTTCTTTGTATTTTATTTTTATTTAACTTTCCAATGCCGCATTTCGAATCATAGATACTTGAAATTAATTTAACAGCATGCTCCTCGATGAGGTAAGTCATATTTTGTAGATGCTGGTACAATTTCATTGAAAATAATGAGAATAACAATTAATTATACTAACCATTAGTTGTATCTTGAGTAGTGTACTGCATGGTAGCATGTTCTTCTACGTATCACTCTCCTGGTTTCTGGTCTGACTGCGCACTGTTGTCCTGACTGCTTTTGGCCCGCGCCTGGCAATTCGGAGGAACGCGCGCGGCTCTGATTTCAATTTCAGCTGGGATGAGTGCTTCATGCCTGGAGTGGAATCACCCCGTGCCACTCACCCTAGTGGTGGCTTGCAAGGTATTTCGTAGATGTACATTATTTTCCATCCCCCTCTCTAAATGAGTACATCAGTTACTGTGGACCAAAACAATCCGTTCCAACAAATCTCATTATTAGTCTTTCCTTCCTTCTAGTGACTTTTTTTCCTCCTTCTTTCGTGGCTGGGACCATGGCACTTGTCTCTGTCTGCCTCTCTAATGGAGGTCGATTGATCGCACTATGCATCACGTCAGGGATTATCACTTAAGACACTTCGTTTCCTCGAGCGATGACTAATGCTGAACAGAGGCGTTCTTTGTTCTACGTCATCCTCCCTCCCCTCTTCGCCTGGGAGACATGGGAATCAGACACGGAGCAAACAAATTCTCCGCACGAATGGAAAAGGAGAGATTCTTCAAGGGAGCCACTTCTGGCCTCGATGCGAGCGTCTTCCTATCAACTACCTTCTATCTCTCCATTGATTCCCGCGATCATTTCCAAAAGGCACGAAGTCCACCCTTCGCGCACATCACCTGAGACACGCCGAAGGAATGGCCATTGTCCGCTTCACTTGATTTGGCGCCATTTCATGATGTTCATTTCGGTACTGAAACACGCAGGGTTGCAACCTAGTTAAACCCTACGGTATGCATCACGAATCCTTTATTTAAACTGAAACTCTACCAGATCTTTTTTTCCCTAATAGGTAAGACCAGAGATATGTTTCAGTACGGAACTAAATGTAAAATTTCGTACCGGGTCGGCACGATACTGTACTCCATAAAAATAGTTTCGTAACGGCACAACACTTTACTCTATCTGATACGATTCGCACCTCATTTTATTCTTTCTGAAAGGTTACGGATCTCACCGTACGACGGTGCTTCACCATTACTTGATGGTGTTTTGTGGCTAGGGGCTTCTTCGACAGTGGGGCTTTGAACTTCACTTCTCGAATATACCTTCTAATTTCTAGATCTCATATTAGGATGCATTCAACCTATTTCACATATATTCTCTCTCTACTGCTATCCGTACCTCATCTTGCATTGATGTAGTTTAAATTAAAACGCAATCAATCGATATAGCTTGCGAATTAATACATATTTTATTTATATGTACAAAACTGACTGACTGGCTCATTCATCAAAATTCCTGGGCATTTCTAAGCAAGCTAGGTAGGTGAAATTTTCAGGGGATGGTTAGAATTGTGTGTCCGGTTGGGAAAACATCGGAAAAGTTAAAAAAGTCGATTAGGCAACCAAACAAGCTTCATGATATTGTAGTTTTCATTAAAAAAAACATATGCAATCCACGTAGAAGATTGGAAGAGAAAAATTGAATATGAAAATTAGTATATTAAAAATCTCGATTCGGATCGAAGTTCTATCGTAAAATTCTACATGTTAGCCCTTAATAAGTATGCTGAACTGAAATGGAATATCTAACGTAAAAGAGCGTCTTATATACCATCAAATAAGGTTACGATGAACTTGCAGTGGTTCCACGTTCATTTCAGTATACTGATTTTAGTATTTTAAGAAGTCTTTAATAACCGGATGAGATATAATATGATTTGTACTAGAACTGTCTGGTACCTATACCTCATGGATTGTGTAATCCACTTTGAGAATTCCGTAATATTTTTCTTTTCTTGCATGTAGACCGCAGAATTGAGAGCTTTCATTGGTTTTGTAAGGATGGGGAAGGATAAGGATGATGCATTCATTTTTCTTTATTTAAGGAGGCTGGTCCGAAAAGTAAAGTCCATGTCATTTTCTTCATATTTGCAGGAATTGTGGATTAAAGCCCTCTACAGATAGGTTTATTTAGAAATACACCTTTCCGCCCTGGTTTTTCCAATAATCGCATTTTAAAATAGCTATATTTACATTACGTAGTACAGTAGGAGCGGATCCTTGGTACAAAAAATATAGATTTAGAGTGTTGAAACCCATGTCGTTTTTACAAAAAACGGATATGACATAAACAAAAATTTAAGAAACTGATTAGTGTAAAAATGACGGTAGGTCACCGACTTAGTTTTTGAGAAATTAAATGATTATTATCGAAATTTTATCCGAGAGACAGTAGTTAGCTGTTCGGGGCGCTGGGGTCGGTCATGCATGTGGCAGCGTTGGAAGTGAACTTGACGTACCGTGGGAATTCAAACAGAGAGGCACATTTCAGAAGCTGTAAACTATTTGTTTGCAAATATAGTACCACCTCGATCAATAACAACCATCGGTCAAAAAACGATGGGCTTCATATAACCCAAACAGGCCCAGTAAATATTCCTAAAATATTTTGCTGACACATATTAATAATTAACATCACTTAAAAACGACTGATTAATGCGGCACTTACAGCTAAAATGAACGCTTGATATTATAAATATTTCTGAATAACACAAACTAGTTGTTTTTAAATCCTAATGTATACCTTTGTGATTTTGAATTCAAGTCTGTTCATCGTCTTAGGCAGAAGTAGGCATGTATACTTGAATTATGACCTTAGGTAACATTCCTATTCCTAATGCCATTAGCCCATAATCTATATAAATTACTTTAGTTACTCTTTTTTTTCACATCATTTCTCACAATTTTGTGCTCTAGCGTCTGATAAGGTCGATCTGATCGAAATTCTGAGTCAATTTTTTGTAGGCAGCGAAACGTTCTTTCAAACGTTCAATTTTTATCTCTTTTTGGGGAAAAATATTTTTTTAAGCTAGTTACGATGATGAAAAAAAAAATTTTTAAAAGATGTTAGTGAAAAAAACATGAAAAAAAGAAGAAAATATTTTCCTCTACAGAGAAACGAACCTCACACCTTCCACATTACAACCCACCTTTCCTCGCGTCCACCGCTAGGTTGGAGTAAAGAACAGTGTATCAGCAATTAGATAATACAAAAACAATGTATAAAGTGCGTTATAGTACTGATATCCACAATAACATCATTCAGTGATCAATTTAGTCCTGAAAAGGACTATTATGCAGTATGAGAACTTCTAAAAAGAACTTATTCAATGTGTTTAAAGTAGGAAAGCACTTCAGTTCACGCACACCAAACACCAGTCGCTAAGGACATCAACAAAGTTCAGTACGGCGTTGCCAAAGTTTTTAGAAATTAATAAACGTGGAAATAAATGTAAATGTAGGGTTGACTTGAGAAAATATTGTAATAAAACAATCACGTGAATTTTTAGATATCTCTAGTGATACATATTGTTGAAAAGGTTTCAAAAATCTAATTACTTATTTTGGCATAATCGCTGCACGACTCCATTCTTGGTATTCGATTAAAAACTCTTTTCGTAATATTCCTTCGTCTTCCTAATATTCATTTTTAATGCGATATTTCAGCTTTCCTCTTAATTAGATATATTACAAATCAAAGCAGTATTATTTTAAAGGCTCCTGTACATAACTAAAACAATCGGGATGCCACTAGAATTATGACTCATTCAGTCGCGAACCAACCTCCTTAAAGAGTATCATCATATACAGACTCCCCCTCTCGCTTGCAAACTGCAAGCACCCATTTACTCGTTTTTAAATATAACCAAAACCTTAGAAGGCAATGCATCTTGAGAGATATCGCCTAAATATTGCCATAGCAACTGTCGATTCCATTAGGATACGAATTATAATTATTCGATTAGGCCTCGGGCACAACAATGAGAATAAGAAATGTCATAAGCGTGAAAGAAGACCATTTCAACAATAGACGTCTTACCTTCCCTGGCAGCGGTTGTTGTTGGCAACACGAAAAATTTTAAACAAGCAAATCTATGCAATAAAGTTGAAATGGAAATCCTCGTATGCGTGTTCTGCCGTGAGAGCTTAAATTGACGTTCTATTCCAGCTGTTCTTTAATGAACAATTTACATCTTTAAGGATAAGTTCCAGTCTTGTGGACGCCATGTCACCACTTTATACCTGCTTAAGAATACCTAATGGTTTCTACTTTGTATTCTCCCCAGAAGCGTTCCTAATTATTATCTCTACTGTTAATTATGATAAGGAAAACCTGTTCTGGAAAATTTTAGGTAACGTATGATTGAACTGAAAAATTCAGTAAGTAATGTATGAACTTCTTTTCTTCATACCGATAATGTATTTTTGCCAAACGAAATGTAAACAAGAACGAACGTACGTACGTATTTTGCATATGAATAAACAATCTGATTTTTAGACTATGAAAAACTAAAGATATATACGAAAGAAAGCTGTAAAATTGAATACACGAAGGAATTTCAGTGCTATTTAATACTCGTATTGATATAGAGAGCTGCAATAAACCAGGAAAGATTGTGGATGATTATTTTCATCGCGTCGTCATTAATACTGATAGCACCTCTGCAAATAGATAAAATAATTCGCTGTAATAGAAATTGCTTTGGCGTAACAAATTCTTTTAACATTTTAACGCTTTGCAGGTATGGTATTGATAAGATACGTAGGTGGCGCATAATTAGGAAAACTAATCCTGATCACATAGTTTTTACATGATAAGATTTACTAGTTTTATATTAAAAGTTAACTAGAGCTGTACGAGGCAAAAACTAGAGTATTTGCTAATAATAAAAGCCGTTTTCCAAGTGCACATAGAGATAAGCGACTGTTGGTCCTCTTTCATACACGGGAAACTCCCAAATCGGGCCACGCAGACTATTTACTACTTAAATAGCACCCAGGTTGCTTCATGGTGACCTCGTCCCTCCGGTTCCCTTGAGCCGTCTTCTGAGTGGCTTCGCCTGTGTACCTTTCCTCCATGTGTCTCACGGTATTCCTTCCCTTGTTTTCTCTCTCAACGCTTTTGGAATTAAACCTCTTCATCCTTCTACTTATATTAAGATTTTTTAATCTAACCTCACAATTCGTCATTACTAAATTATGATCCGAATCTGCATCAGCCCCCGGATAGCTACGCGAGCTCTTCACACTGTTCCTGAATCTTTGCCTAACCACGAGAGACACTCTGCCGAACAGATAGGTATAAAAACTCATTATTTGCGCGCACAATAAGCGACCACAATAAAAACTGAGCTCCTCAAAATACACTCCCATAGTACATGTCACTATTTCACCTCCAAAAATTTTACATCTTTACACGGTTGGTGGCCTACCACCCCCTGCCACACGCCCATGCGGCGGCTCGCGGGGTATTATGTAGATGTAGTCAATTTGATATCACCCAGTGTTTCCCGGCATTCTCCATGAGTAACTCTTTCCTACGGTGGAGTTTTATCCAAGTGTTTGTAACAACTAATCAATTTCTACAACAGAATTCAACTGCCTTCTCTCCGCGATCATTTCTCGTTCCTAATCCAAACTCTCCCACTTCATACGCATCTCTCCCTTCCCCCACTACTGCGTTCCAGACGCCCATAACTAATAGATTTTTCTTGCCCGGGACTTCCCTGATTAACTCCTCTATCTGTTCACACACCCCATATCAACCTCTCCCTCCCTATGATTGCTTGAGGGCATGTACACCTGGACCAATACGAAATTTTTAGGGCTTGTTTTTATTTCTACAACTTGTATCCTGTCGCTCACCTGCTCAATATTTACTACTCTCCTCCCCAATTTTGCGTTCAATACTATAGCTACCCCACAATGACTCTCAACCCCATCACTTTAGATTACCCTGTACCTATCACTCCAGTTGTCACCGCTGTCCTTCCATCTCACCTCGCACAGCCCCAAGGCATCCATTTTCCCTCTATCCGTTTCCCGTTTGATATTCTCCATCCTATTTTTATCGGTACTTTCCTTCTCCTCTTCTTTTTCTTCTTATTTTCCTTGGTCCTTGTATCCTGTAACTGCTCTGTTGTGCAAGGATTTCGTAAGATGACGACTTTGGGGGCCTTGCCTCTCCGATGCCGAGCCCGACACCCGCCCCCCCCCCCCCACTTCCCAACAGTTTGTTTCACGTGACACCATCACTGGACTACCTTTCGTCTAGGCTCCTACCCTTCGATCTATCTGGCATGACCTATCTACCAAGGGCAATATTAATTGTTCCCCCCAGTCCAGCTCTAGGGGTCCTTGGAACGCTCAAGCCCTTCCACCACGTCAAGGCCATAGTCCGTGGGAAAGGGAAATCTCCAATCCCAATATTAATGTGAAACATACAACAACTTGGTATACAGTCACGCAAATGGGCGAAAATGTATGAGTCAAAGGGATGAAATCCGTCTTGATAATAATCATTTTACTTCACAGGGATTCGACCCCAGGTCTACCACTTTTATCGGAAATTGAGATATCCGAGTTCGAGTCCTGATTCCGTTCCTGAGAAAGAAGAATGCATCAGAATGCAATGAGTATAGAACAATCAGTTTGATCTCACACACAGCCGAATTTTTACCTCAAGTAATCAATAGAAGATTGGAGAGCAATGCTAAGTACAATTTAGACGAGGACCAGTTTGGGTTCCGGAAGGGAAGGTCAACTCGGGATGCGATTGCGGTGATGAGAACACTTGTAGAAAGAAACATAAGTGTATAACCAGGACGAATTTTGCGATTTTTTAAAGCGTTTGACACTGTAAATTGGAATGAACTAACGGAAATACTCGGGAAAATGGGAATAGATTGGCGAGACAGGCAATAAATCCGAAAATTGTATGTGACGCAAAGGGCGCAGGCAATGGTGGCCGACAGTGAATCAGGGTGGGCAACTATAGGTCGCGGGGTAAGGCAAGGGTGCCCATTGTCGCCATTGCTTTTCAACATTTATGCTGAGGAAATGGTAAGACAGGCATGGGAAGAACTTGAGGTTGGAGTCAAAGTAGGAGGGCATCTGATAAAGACTGTGAGATTAGCGGTCGATCAGGCGTTGGTGAGTGGATCTTCGAAGGGACTGCAAGCTTTGGTGGATGCTTTAGAAATGCAGTGCGGGACATTCGGAGTGAAGATAAACCATAAGAAAACAAAATTAATGAGATTCTCTAGGATAAAGAAATTGAATAATGTCATTAAAGATCACAAAATTGAGCAAGAGGAGCATTAAAATCACTTGGGCAGCGCGCAGGCAGAAAACGGACATTGTAGCAAAGGCATACGGAAGAGAATAGCGCTAGCTAAGGAGGCGTTTAGTAATAGAAGGGAGTTGATGACGGGGACCTTGGGTATGGATGTGAAGATGAGGCTGGTGAAGAGCTTGATATGGAGCGTAACGTTGCATGGGGCAGAAACGTGGACCTTCAGAAAGGAGGATGAGAACAGGCTTCAGGCATTTAAGATGTGGGTGTGGAGAAGGATGGAGAAGGTGAGGTGGACTGAGAGGAGGACTAACGAGGAAGTGCTGTAGATGGTGGGTGAGGAAAGGAAACTTCTTAATGAAATTCGAGACGGACAGAGTAGGTGGTTGGAGGATGTAATGAGGGGTGAGGGATTGCTGAAAAATGTGATAGAGGGATGGATGTTGGGCCAGCAAGGAACAGGAAGAAGGATGATAGGTTTCATAGACTGGACGAAGAAAGGTAGATCGTATGCTGAAGCGAAAAAGGATTATCTAGAACGAGATAGGCCCCTAAAAAAGTAGAAAATGGGAGGAGATTCTCTGACATTCAATAAAACCTACCTTAACGGGTAGAACAATTTAAAAATATTGGAATGTACCATGATCTATTGATATTTTTGTCAAACAATCATCAAAATTTAACGCAGAATGACATAAATATTCAGTCATGTACCGGAAGGAGACTGTTGGCGCTCGCAAGATCATAATAATAAACAGCATTGTTTATCCATAAGCGTTTCCAACGTCTGCACGATACATGATGTTAACCCATATCAATTGGGCTTAAATGGCTTAAGAAAACTTATAGAACTACGAGCTTGAGTGAATATTATGACACATGCCCACCGCTGAAAAATTCATCAAGACACGATACCAGCAAACCTAAAAGCAATAATCATTGGACCAGGAGGTTTATCAACCTAATAATGAGGCTAGCGTAAATTACTATGCCATAAGTTACAAATAAGGTAATGAAAATCAATTATGATAATGATTTTGACACTCCTTTGAATTCAAAAGGAAACATTAGCAAGAAGCTTCATGTGCATACCAACCGGCCAAAAAAATTATTTTAGTTCCTTAATCATAAAAATTGAAGATGGAAAGACAAGAAGGAACACTGAAGTGACTCCGTGTGCTACGCTTTAAATTCCGTTAAACAGTCAATGACATATTAGCACTTGGACTTCATCTCATAAAATGTTAGCTGAGATAGTTATTCCATTCTATTTGTAACCCATGTATTATTCTTCGAATTTGTTCATGAAGCGACGATATATTCAAAATTAAAACAATATACCATTCTCACAGCAGAATCCTGGCCTACGTCTGGTACATAAGTACCGCATTGCTCCAGCAGAAATACCGTTTTAAGCAATAAAGTAAGTATGCATGAACATACATACGAATGTTCATCTCCTCGCCAAAGAGTGTTGCCAAGAATTCCGCGCGTAAACAAAAGGGAAATATCCGTCGATTGTTGCGCCGCCACTCTGGTACTAGTGAGGTAAGGCAGCAGTTTAAATGTATATGCAGTCAATAGAACATTTTATCCTCATTTTTCCACCAATAGTCATAAATATTGAAGGAAATATATCAATAATAAAATATACAACGAAAGCATTAAACCACAAAGCCGGAATAACCAAAGGAAAACCAGTTTTTAATCCAAGTTATTATTGTTAATTAGATAATTATTAAACAGCATCAAAAATAATAAAATGTTAAATGTCTCTTAATTTGAAGCACGTGTTTGGGGGAAATAGGCTGCAGTAAATCCTAGGAATTCATTATGCATTTACAGGTTTTCAAAAACAAACATAATAATGAGAGCTGAATATTGAAGAATTTTCAGGAGGTGAAGAGAGGTTTCACTGACATAGAACACGTTCAAGAGAGAAATACTGGACAAAAATAAATATCAGACAATCTTAGACTGCAACAAACCCAAATAAACACCACTCAGTTACATGTGTATACAGTGACTGGGCGGCCATTTTGAATAAGTATTGTATATACCTCGGGCTTTTTCATGAGTTCAACTTATTTTACTCAATTTAAGTGAGTTTAGTTGAGTAAGTGGATTTAGCTAACCGAATCGAATCCCTACAGAAGCTGCTAATAAAAATTAAAATCTACCTATTAAAGGTAAGCCTGGATATTTAAAATAATTTGTTTCACACAGTCGTCCACTAAAACTCGCATCTCAATTAATTCCTGTACTCACATATTTAATGAAATATATTGTTTTATACAATTTTAGCATTTGAATGTTTTTACTGTTTTATTTCCATGCTTTTTTGAACAATGTCTGAATGAATTTATACTCAGATGGCAAAATATTAGTGTTTATTTTAAATGTGTTCGTGTTTAAGTATTTCAAATGCATCCAGCAAAAGTGTTTATATTTGGTGTTCTTGATACTTTATTTAGTATTTTGTATTTCAAATTCAATTTACACAGTATTTTCTGCAGCTATGAGTACAAGAGCTACACGATATAAGTTTTGTCATCAAAATTTTGAGCGATTCAACTTTCTTTCATTATTTAACCCGAATGACTTTTAGTTAGTGTCAGAAGACATCCCTTATCTTTCCTTTTCCAAACCATATAAAAATCTGTTTGTAAGTTAATTGAAAGTCCTGAAACATTTTCACCTTTTTTTGTTTGCTTTCCTGGTTTGATTACAACGTTCTTTACAACTTGAGTGGATCTGGTAGTGTTAGGATTTTTTTCGGTGCTTTAACGCAAATAACTTGGAGCGTGGAGCGAGCGTGGAGCAAAGAGTGGGGACTAGAACTTAATCTGAGCAAATGCGCCGCGGTTCATTTCTTGCGTAGGTCGTCCAACTATCCCCATGTATATGTTGTGGATGGCGTTAGCATAAATGCGACAGATGAAGCGAAATACCTGGGAGTTACGATAACTTCGAACCTATCGTGGGGGACACATATAAGAAATATTTGTGGCTGAGCCCTGAAGAAGCTAGGATTTGTCAAGCGTGTAGTGGGAAGATTTTAGGATGAGAAAGTGAAAGAAAGGTGCTATTTCGCACTCGTCCGGCCACACCTTGAATATGCAGCGAGCATATGGGATCCGGCGGAGAAAGACCTAGTCCATGAACTTAATAAAATACAAAGGAAAGCTGCGCGATTCGTCAAAAACTGCTACGGCCGAACAGAAAGCGTTACACGGATTTTGAACGATTTAGGGTGGGAGCCGCTAGAGACTCGGAGGCTACGCGCTAGGCTAAGATTGCTTGAGCAATTGAGAATGGATATCTTTCACAGCGACACGGAGAACATCATATTAGAACCACATTATATCTCCAGGTCCGACAGAATCGATAAATTAAGAGAGATATTTTGCCGACCGGATAGGTATGGGAATTCGTTTTTCCCCCGAACAATTAAGGACTTTAATAAATGCTAGGCGGAAAAAATTTTTTTTTAATTTTAATTTTTTATTTTTTTTAACGGCTGGTGTCCTAACGCCCCCCACCACACGTCTTTTGAGGTGGCTTGCGGGGTAGTATGTAGATGTAGATGAACTTTAGCAAGTAATTCATGCCGTTTGAAAATCCACGCAGACAAACGTATGCGGCACAGCCATAAATAAATTAGGATTCATCATTCGTAAAATAAGGAAGGTCCTCGTTTTAAAAAGTGAGAGGTTCCACTTCCCCCCTTGCTAGGCAACACCTTGATTACACATTCGGGACTCTGGGCACGAAACGATTTAATCCGACGAATAAATAAAATACAAATGAAAGCTGCGCACCTCGTTAAAAACCGCCACGAGTGAACGCACCAGTGGTTCCCCAGCTTTTCAAATGGATCAGTTTGGGATCCGCTGGAGACTCGCAAGAGCTGCCTGCTTAGATTGCTCGATAAATTCAGTTTGCAAGTATATTTCAGTGTGGAAGAGAGAGAGAGAGACTATCATTGTGGCGCCACACTACACCATTGGGCCCAAAAAAAGGTGCTGAGGCATTTATTACAAGTTCATTGGGGTATCGAGCCTGACGATTGGAATATAAGTGAGTAGAATAATGATGTTGCAGGAAAAGGAAATGGAAATAGTCGCTGTTAACGCCAATAGGTATGTATCGAAAAACTCTGTTAATTATTAGGTAAGGAATGAACAAGCAGCCAGAAAAATATCTTGAATAAGCGATTGAAATTATGATTTATATTTAGTAATGCAAACAAATAAATCCGCCTCTGATGTGAATTAGCATCGACAGAGACAAAGACTTGAAGTCACAGCAGGCAGCAGGACTTGGGATCCGATCCTAAAAACTGCTGTAGAAAGAAACAAGGCCCCACCAATCAAAGCCGGCCTCTTCAGATAGACCCACTATGCATATAAACACTACAACCTCAACTGCCGACATCAGTGGCCCTAAAGAAGAAGGAAATGTGGTTCATCGAAACGTCGCGTCGGCGGAGATGGAGAGCCTAACCCGAACGAAAGCCAGAGAAGAATATACTTTGATCAACCACTAGGAAAGAATCGAAAACTTCATTACAGTTATCAGCGGAGTTTAATAATAAGATTCCCTTGGTAACACTAAAAAATAGGTGCGCCATCTTCCATGGCGTTTTTAATTAACTTCCAACTGCTGTGCAACTAACACAAAGAAACTTTCTGCACTAGTTCGTAGGATTTAAGAGGAGATAGCGTGGCCAGAAGAATTGATGATGGTGACACTAATGCCGCTACCGAAAAAGAGCGAGGCAACAACTCGTGAGGACTATAGAACGATACGATTAATATCCCATGCGGTCAAGGTGACCCTTATAATTAGAAAAACAAGTCTTGAGAGCGAGGCTAACGAATGCTTGAGAGAAGACCAGTTTGGGTTGAGTAGTGAGACGGAGACGCGGGATGCCATAGGAGTGATGGTGACGCTCGTAGGAATGAAACCTAGAATATAGGAAGGATAAGTTTCATTGGTTGGTGGATTTAGAGTAGGCGTTTGATAGGGTGCCGACTATCGCCGTTGCTTTTAAAATTTGTATCTAGAAGAAATTATAAGGGAGGGGTGGAGAGAGATGGAGGCAGGAGGAATGAAGGTGCGGGGCGGGGGACAGGTGCAGTGCGAGAGGTATGGAATGAAGATAAATCATAAGAAGACGAGACAAATGATATTCTCTAGAATCGAGAAGGCTTAGCATAAGGATGGGATCAGGGATAAAAGGATTAACTTTGCAATTCCACATTGCAAAAGATTTATTTACGACCGGTTCCGCCGCATTGCAGCATCATCAGTGCAGCATCATCGCAGTGCAGCATCATCACACCTGATGATGCTGCACTGCGGCGAAACCGGTCGTAAATAAATCTTTTGCAATGTGGAATTGCAAAGTTAATCCTTCTATCCCTGATATCAAGGAATTCCACCGAGTGAGGTCTGAAAACATCGTTTACATTTAAGTTTAACCAACGTTTATGGATGGGATTGCGCAGAACAGATCAAGTCAAGCAGTTTATGTATCTGGATAGTATTTCGGAGTAAAACGGGTTTAGTGGTAGGGATTACAAGATTTAGGGCCGTATTCATAGTCGTTACCCGGGTGTACCCCAGGTGTGGGGGAACCCCTTCGCTCAGAAATGGTATTCAGAGTCGTTACACAGGGGACTGTCGTCCCCTAACTCTCCCCCAGGCCGTCGATTTCCTAGGTAAGGCATGAAGATTACCCAAAGCTCCCCTAACGCAGTACTGCTGCCCCCGCGTGGGTCAAATTGATACTACTGTTCTAAAGACAGTGCACGATAATATCAACAACTTCCTTAGTAACGTCTTCTGTTATAAATACGGGTACCTATATGAACCACCCTCGTATTCCTCACCATTCATATTATATAAATATTTAAGTAATATTGTAAACATTCTCTCATATTCCTTCAATCATCATTCATCAACATCGTGTCACAGTATACTATATTATTGTTTATAGCGTGCTTAGTTACGGTGAAAAATGAGCATCGAAAAGATCGAGAACCATTCTGCGGAACCGTTCATATGTATTTTTCCGCGAGATTGTTGCCAAATCTCTTACCCAGGCGTCCCCTGGCTGGGTGTTACCCAGGTAAGGTTTATGAATCGCTCAGCGTAGGGGACACCTAGGTGTTACCTGGCTGGGTAACCCCTAGGAATACGACTATGAATACGGGCATAAGTGTTGTCCCAAAACCTCCCAATCACCCGGTATAATACTCAAACGAGATGCGTGATATCGCGTGCATGTGATTGTCATCACTCTCCTTGGGTCAAATGTAAGTAAAAGCACGCATAAGAGCTCAGTCATTGCTTTCTCCCATAAGTGATGATTGCCTTCTCACTTCGCGGGATGCGAGGCTGATAATGAACGCCCAGGGTCACTTTAATCTAAGAATTGAGAGAGAGAGAGAATTGTTTATGCCGAAGTTGGCGGTGATTGATCAGTATACTCATGAATATACGTAATGGATTCAAATGCTTGGTATCGTTGCCTTGGTAACGTGTGGCCTGAATTTCCGCATTTAGTTCGCTCAGTCCTGGGCGCTGCCTCGAAAAAAGGTCTTCTCCAACGACTCGTTAGTAGCTGTTGTTGATTGTCATCACCATGACACTGTGGTGGTTATTACAGTTGAAGAGATACGGGCAGCGTGGATTTTTAAATTACAGCTGACTATTTATGACCTCTCAGAGTAACTTTGTGGATGTTAAGGAGGAAAGATCTGCCGCACGGTCTCTGTGAATGTAAATAAGAGGTGTTTATTTTGGTTGTACAAAAGACCGTAGCGAGCAAGAGGGGAGGAGGAGGGAATCAGGGGATTCAAACCCTCACCCAAATTTGGAGAGAGAAATGAAAAAAATGAAACGGCTTTTTCTAACGATTTAAAACATTAAATTAGCGGTAAGCACGGCACTGAAAGAAACACCACGCACAAAATATTAACAGCTCAATGAAACATATTTTTTATAGTTATTTCTTTATTACATACAGTAACGATAACTACCAGTCAGGAGCGGTTTCAAGGGGTTTACGTTGGTGGAGTGGTGGAGCAGGGGTTCTATAGCTAACTTACGTAGGATTTTTTGGTCGTCACGACACAACATTGCAACTATTTTTTGAAGGATTTTATCAGTGAGATGGAGCGCCCACTCGTTAATGGCGTGTCATTCGTAACTCCATTGCGGCATATCATATTACACGGGCCACACCATGCTACTATTATTCGTCGCCCGAATTCCACCTGGCTACATTACCCATGCACTCCGATAGTTGCAGACGGTAGATCCTGCCACTGAAGGGCTCCGTCAGCTTCTTTGTTGGAAGACAGGTTCCGAATAGGATATTTGTAATAATGTACATATACGTAATACGTCTTAAGGCAGGGACACAATCAACGTGTACGTGTGACGCGAGACGTTAACGGAACAACGGGAGAAGGGGAACGTAAGTCAGCGGTCACAATCGACGTTAACGCGGCCCGGAGTGACAATTGACTAACGCAGGCGCTGCTAAGAGAACAGGTGTAAACAAGTGTGGAAGCAAATAAGTTGTCTTAGCCAAGAGCAATCTTCAACAGTTGGATGTATCTTCCGACAGATGGCTCCCATTCCCGGATTCTCAGGACTATTCTGATTGGTTTTCCGTGTACGGGACACGGGAAGAGATGAAAGTTGCCCATCTCTCGCGTACACGTACTCCCCGTACACGTTGATTGTGTCCGTTCGCTATACTTTCCCGTCAGCCATCTTTTCGCGTATTCCCGTTAACGGCTCACGTTACACGTACACGTTGATTGTGTCCAAATTATTTTAACGTATCTATTTGGGTTTTTATGTACCATTCTTCCGCCTTGGCAACTTCTCTTGTCTCCTTTATCCACCGAACACAAGAAAACACCGAATTGGTCGGCAGAATCTCGCTGGCGATGGCCGAGGATTTATCCACACGATTTCACCTGAAACAAATAGTGACTTATTTGAAATTCTGCAGAAATCCAGTTGAAATATTTTGGATAAAATGCTAATGAGTATTGGAAAAGAAGGATATATGGAGGAAAATGTCAACGATGACACGTTTTCTTGTCTTCGGTGGATAAAGGAGACAAGAGAAGTTGCCAAGGTGGAAGAATGGTACATAAAAACCCCAATAGATACGTTAAAGTCATTTGATGTGGGATATTATTCCATAAGATTTTCCTTGTTACCCACCATGATAAATGGAAAGGTAAGAGGTAGCTCATTCGTTATAATTACGTATTTTTTTAATAAAGTTAAGTTAATGATTTGAAAGTGCTCGTCTTCCAGATATAATCCCACGAACGTTCATACTAATTAGAAAAGCAGTTAACGATTAACGTTTACGAATTAAGTTTGTAAAGTTAGCGATTTATAAAAGCATATAAACACTTAAAGTAATTCCTTTCCAGGCATGCAACGCACTAACTGAAAGTGGGAACATGAAATGTTTCATTTATGGGGTCAAAATATCCAATATGAATAAACTTGACAAGATAAAGCAAATACCAATAAGTGGGGATATGCATTCATTTGGAATATCTACCCTGCATTGTTATATTAGATTTTTTGAGTGCCTCTTGCATGAATCTAGTCGTCTTTATTGTAAGCTGTGGCAGGTGAGCGTAAAACATCAACTGCGAATATATTTTTTAAATAAATATTTGAATATTATACCAATACTAAAACTCTCAAATAGGCGCGTGGAAAGCACAGAAAACTACTGCGAGGCAGAAAGGCTAAGCTGCAAAAATCTCCCAGAGAAAAAATGGGATTGATTGTGGATGTGCCGAGGCCGGGATACGGGACAACGAACGATGGGAACACGGCTAGGCGATTCTTTGACAATCTCACGCTTTCTTCTGCAATAACAGGTATGGAGATGATTTTGCCTTCAACATTTATTGTTTCATGTTTGAGTGTATTACCCTTTAAAATCATGTGTCATTTTATTTTTAAGTGTTTCTCACAGATTGCGATTTAGGTTATAGGAATCAACGTTAGCCTCATTAACAGGTTCTCGATAATATTGAAGACGATTTCAAGTGGTCTCCGAATTAAAGAGGAAGAGTTTAGGAGTTACTGCTGGAAGACAGCCAAACAATTTGTGACATTATACCCGTGGTATTATATGCCACCGACAGTGCATAAATTACTTATTCACGGAGCTGATATCGCGAAAGACTCGATTCTTCCATTGGGACAACTCTCAGAAGAAGCAATAGAGGCTCGTAATAAGGACATTAGAAACTTTCGCGAGCGTTTCACAAGAAAAAGGTCTCGAGAGGCTACCAATGAGGATTTATCCCAAAGATTACTACTCACCTCAGATCCTGTAATTTCCAACTACTCCCTAGTTCCACTTGGAAAAACTTCGAGCTTGCCGAAAGAGGTAATGGGTCTGTTGTTACCGAGTGAAAAACATTTAATGAGCCTAGGTAATGAAGATGAAAATGACTCATCAGATAGTTCTTAAAGAACACCAAAAAAATGTATTTATTGCATAAAATATAACTTGCTGTTTTTGAAAAATGTAGAAAGTGTAAATTGTGTTCTTTTGTTTAGATTCAAGTTGTTTATGGCTATAAAAAGCAATCTTTCACAAGCATTCTTGACGGTAGGATTCTTTGGAGGTTTAAATAAGTATTACAATTGATTTAAATAATATTGGGTATAAATCAGTGTATTTCATTACTATGAAAATAAATCTTGCTATTTTTTATAAATGAAATGTAGTTTCCACCGCCAGCAAAAATATGATCACCCGAAACAGACCGCACGAAGGGCTCAGCAGTGTCATAAAACGACCCTTTTCGGCAGGCCACGAAGTAGTTGGGGGGGGGGGGAGGGGGGGGGGGGGCGTTGGGGAGCTGATGCCATGCGACACCAGCTGCTAGTGCCTTCAAAAGAGAGTTTGTTTGTCAACGAGATATTCACATGTCCTTCCGTAGGCGAAGTGCGGGATATATGTGAAAACCCCGTAATAGCTGGAGTGCATTCAAGGAAAGAAATTTTTCATTATACCTCTTGCGTTGTCCCGCGATATAATTATGAGTATCATTTCTAGCATGGTTGATTGAAAAATTCCTAATGGTGGCTCTTTTCAATCTCAATATATCGACGATCACGATAGAAAGGCGAATGTGGCCATATCGTATCCACACACTTGCCGCATCGTCGTACTCCCCGTCGCCGGCGGGCGGAACCGGACTCGACCGCGCGCTCGAAAAAACGATGTAATATTCGGGGTCGCAAATATGCGCCAGATTTTTCTGGCGATTCATAATCTGAAAGCTTTGTAGAGTGGCGTGGTATGAGTTACTTAGCGTAACCAGGCGGCAACAACTACTTTTTCTCCACAAATATGTAAAAAAATTGACAGAAAATAGGCTCCGCCATTTTGTTGTGTATCAATGGTTTATAATAAAATAAAATCTTCAAAATACCATTAAATAAAATAGAAATAACTGTATTATAAATAACCGTAATAGTTTTTCCATAAAGTTATCCATTAAAGAACAGCACGAGGTTAATTTTCACAGAGAAAATCGAAGGTGGGCATTTTTTGCGAAATTTGTTTTACTTTGACCCAATATATATTGTTAATGCGCAATCACAGGAAAAAATTTAATGCGGTATGTCGTGCAAAATTTATTTGAAAATGTTCATGCGAAGTTTCAACTTCCGGACTCAAAAAAAAAAAACGTTTTCGAGGTTTTGGCCAGCTTTTTTCGATTTCAGCCCACTGTGCGACGGTACGTTTTCGGCGGGAAACTTCTAGCTTCGACTTTGAGCTTAAAAATGAAAATTGGATCCTAATTCATACATGGAAATGAATCATAAGTCAAGTAGATCAAATTAAAATTGTTTTTAAGAAATTGGAAATGATATACCTACATTTATAATCACCGCATTTGTATATTCATAGGAGTCTTGAGTGAAACTACCGAATTTTTCCTATACTTCCGACAGTAATTTACTGATAAATTTAAGAAAAATTGTATCATATGCCTATAATTTATCTTTACTATGGATTTCTCAGGACTATTTGCTTCTTATGAACAGATTTAATTAAAATCTCATTCACGTACCTTCTCGTTGAAATTGACGTTTCTGGATCTAATCTGATCAATCTCCTTAATTGCCCTTGTTTTACGATCTCCGCATGCAAGGCTGTTTCAATTACAGTAAAAATAGCTCGGAAGCCCTATTTTCTTTTTAACTTTTTTTTTGAAAACGCACTTTAAAAATTCTATATTCAATGTTTGGAGGACATCTTTCATTTAAATAACTAAGGAGAGGGAAATGTGGGGTCACACGAATCCATCGCACAGCTATTTACGAAGCTAAGAGTGACACTTTCTTAGGGAGAACGTGCGGCAGCCGTTCATGGCGGCTATGAGATCAAAAATCTACAAAAAACGTAGAGTTTACCTTAACTAACCCAATCCATTCCCTCTCTCTCTCCCTCGCTCTCCCTCTCTCCATTATTCTCACTCTAATAAAACTTCCCTAATTAATTCCCAGCGATATCGCAGATATTACTTACAAGATTTTTTCCGAGATAATTACCTGAAACTATGCCAAGCCCAGAAAATAAAAACGTGATATAATTTCATAGGGGCTTCATTTGCGTTAATTATGCATATCTGCTTAAAAGTTGCTTTCAACGTGGCCGTTCGCACGTTATCGACTCGTATCCCTGGACATTCATCGCCGCAAAAGCTGGATTCGCGACGCACGTGCGCGAGGGGCGTCGCCTTGGAAACGGATTAAATACGTCACAAGGCGTGTTCAGCTTCCTTATGAACAATGCATGGCGTATTTTCGGTATTAAGCTATTTTCTTTTTGATGCTGAAAAATCGCCATTACTCCGCAATTGCATGTATTTTACGCCGTAAAAACTTTTTTTTTTTTCGTATTCCTCATTAAATTCTAATCACGATCATTTGTTATTTTTTTCAAGAAACATTTTTTCTAAAAAAAACCCATTATATCAATTAAATTTCCTCTTTAATTTTAAGATTTTATATCTGCAATATTGCACTCTAATGAATCATTACTCTTCTTCTTATCCTTCACTACCAATGAGATCCATCGCTTCTCATAAATTAGGCACATGTTTTCTCTCCGGAAAGAAAGGTTCTTTGACGCAGAGAAATGAGGATGCTTTTAAGGGAGTCATCTCCCCTTCAAAAGACCTTTAAGATAAATCTTAGTGGAAGCGAGCATTTGTGCGAAGCTTCGGGGACGGAATAATTCGGTTTGCCTTTTTCCAAGCCAGAAGAAGAGAAGAGGAAGTTTTTCTCAAAATTGTTTGAGATGTGCCCGCCTAATCCATTTTCCGTTCCTCTGGAGAAACAGTAACTCTTGCTTTATTTTGTAAAATGCATACATTTTGGCAATAAATATTCAAATATTGATTAAAATCTGTATTAGCCCGCCATTTAATCCTTCAAACCCAGACAAGATTAAAGTAGATTTGAGCCCAGTCGCCGGAAGATACTTAAAAGTTTGGACGGTCTTCGTAAAGCAGAATTTAGTGATGCATATCTCTATAACTATTCATTCAAGGTTTCTGAAGCTTATTTTTCTATATCAGGGATGCTTATACCTTACTTGCATTCATTTTAAAAAACATATGTAAGTAATTTTGTCCCATCACTCGAAATTGATCAAGTGTTAAAAATTCAACTTAATATTTACGAAATATTATTTTTCGACCAGAATTATGTTCCGGGAGTTTAGTTTCGACAATTTGGCTTGAAACGTACTTACATGGACACCTCGCGGAACAACAGTGAAAACTGAAGCCTGATAGTTTAGAAAACCAAGATTTTCTGACTCATCGTTTCCGATTTTCACTTCCTATGTAAATTATACGCTCGCTATCGTGCCGAACGAGTAATTGAAAAGAAACCATTTTACTCCGACGTGATTTCATGGAATTTACTCAAAATTTTTAATGAGATAAGTAACTAATGTCGTAATATCAGGTGCCTGATGATGACGTGTTACCATTCGTCGAAACCTCAGTCGCCTGTGCAATTACCTTCAGCTACATCTACATAATACCCAGCAAGCCGCCTCAAAAGGCGTGTGGCGGGGGGTGTTAGGACACCAGCCGTCAACAAAAAAAAATAAATAAAATAAAATAAAAGTTCCGCCTGGCATTTATTAAAGTCCTTAATTGTTCGGGGGAAAAACGAATTCCGAAACCTATCTGTTCGGCAAAATATCTCTCTTAATTTATCGATTCTGTCGGACCTGGAAATATAATGTGGTTCTAATATGATGTTCTCCGTGTCGCTGTGAAAGATATCCATTCTCAATAGCTCAAGCGATCTTAGCCTAGCACGTAGCCCCCGAGTCTCTAGCGGCTCCCACCCTAAATCGTTCAAAATCTGTTTATGTGGAATTAAGAAATTACTCTTCTCTTTCAATTTAAATACAGAGGCGTTCACAGTCTGATCGAAGAGAAGATAAATATTGTTTCATCATCACATTCCCGTTTCGCACAAGGTGAATATCTCATTGATAACCGAATATTCCTCGATTTGCAGCGTTTGCAAATACACTTGGCTTTGGTCTCGAAGCACTGAGAAACGAGGGAAGACGCGTGTTAAAGTTGGTTATCAAATTAATATGGTTTATAAGGGAGAGGAAGCCAAGCACCTCCATTCACATTGACAATCGCGCGGAACGGGCAGTAAAGAAAACACCCCTCAGGAGCTGTCTGTAGCGGATAATCAATTAAGTCAGTTGAAATAACATTTTAGTAAATTTTCAAGTACGCCGCAAATTATTCTTGGACGATATTTCACTTAAGCATTCCTATATATACAAGGGGAAACTCGCCATGTATGTTATAACATAAACGACGCAACAATCAGAACTTGAACATTTTTGCAGTAACCAAGCATTGTTTGGACTTACTTTCGGCCTTATTTTGGACTTGTAAGTCGAAATTTAAGCAAAAATCAAAAACTTGAATGCGTATTTCACTCGGAATGATGTCTTTACATTTTTTATCCACCATTAAAGTAATTTGAAATGTATTATTTTTCAAAAACTGGAAAAATTTGTCAAAACATATTGGAATTATTATGAAATATGTAAAAAGTGCCGCGAGGTTGCGTGATAAAAATAGCATAAAATTGACAAGAAACCTGCCCAGAAACTGTCTGCTTTCCACTCGATGCTATACAGATTGGTAAATTTACCCTTAAAAGTATCTAGTTTTAACTTAGACCTCGACATCATAAAATCCATAGTTTCCAATGGCCCAAAAATTGTAACACAAATATTAAAGAAAAAATTAAAAGCGAAAGCCATTTCCCAATTATGCCTCCTTACCCCTAGACAAGAAAAGCCAAAGAAGTGGTACCGATTATTGTTTGTGGGTGATCTTTCTAACAAGATCGTTCGGAAACTTCCCAAAGAAAAATTTAATATATCAATGAACAACCCTACTACTCTTGGAAAAATCCAGTGCCTCAATAAATATAAAATAGAACCCCGCCTTCGATCCGTCATTTATAAATTGAAATGTGACTCATGTAATATGTTTTACATAGGCTAGTTGGGTAGAAGTTATAATACCAGGATAAAAGAACATGAAAGATGTTGGAAAACTTGTGATGAAACTTCACTTCTAGCTAAACACCTAATAAATACTACACATTCCTGCAAATTCCATTCAGAAATTCTCCATTAGGAAAATAAAAGCACAAGGCTACACATTTTGGAACACTTTGAAACTATTCAATCAAATGTGAATGCTCTCTTAAATGAAGAAATATTTGCGAACCACTCTCCTCTCCTCAAGATACCCTTCCCGAAAGCAAACCGTCAAACTCCCACTTCACCCTCTCTCCAACCGACTCCACCCTCCACGGTTTTTCACCATCCACCCACCCCCTTCCCTCCACCCTTAGGCCGTTTTCGAACTTGGCAAACGTAAGCCCTTTTACGATGGAAGAGACACCATGCGGCCTTCATCTCGTAAAACATACGAAAAGCGCCATCCGTGCCCATCATTATTGTGGGTGATTGAAGTGGAATACTTCTTTAAAACACTTCCCAACCTTATACTACAAATTAAAAGAGAATATTATTTTTTAAATCTTATTGTTTATGAATAAAATAATTCTCATATACCATATGGTGATAAACTATTATGCTTCGATTACTTGGGGCTGCTAAAGTGGGCGACATATCGCTCACTGCATTTCACCGCAGTCTACGTCTTCATGCACAAAATGGCATTATAATATTTTTTGCCTATATGAAAAAACACGTAACAATATATTAATGCATTACACTCCGAACTAACTACCTATGATCTTCGACTGTTGACTGATAAATACGCGCGTTGTAGCCAACATAATTAAGCTGAAAACAAATTATATTTACTCTAATGGTTTATTGTCCCTCTTCTTTGATGAATGCAGTGAAAATCTCTCCAATGCTCAACGTTATTAAAAATTATGATGTTCGTTAGCTAAAACTAATTCTGCCAATGAAATTATGGCTACCTGAGAGTACTTTCCATCGGACCATAATTCTTTCAACGGGACAATTTTTTTCCTTCCAGAGCAAGGAAACCAGAATTTGTAAGTTCCATGAAATAAACAAGGACGGTACATCTACAATGTATGGAATTATTCACACAACTATTAGGTACCAAATCTTTTATAAGTATATTCACATTTGAAAAGCCTTTAAATATAGCGAATTCATCAATTTTTTCGCAAAAAAAATGATAAACATCACACAAATACACGTAGTAATGATAAAATAGTATCCATTTGAAAGTTTCTTCACTTCTATTTTCCATACAAGCCCATATTATCACACCCCGAGTTCTAACTTAAATCCTAGCAAGCATAACAAGTCTCCTTTTTCGTTGACTTGGTATCTTTCCTCGATAGCTAGTAAACAAGCGCATGGTGATGACGCGTCCATGACGCCATAGCTTTCGATGAGTACTAGGTTTCAAGACAAGATTGCTTGATTTGCCAAGTTCGAAAACGGCCTTAGTCTCGTGTTGACCACCTTCCTCCAGTTACTCATTCTATGATTACTCCGTTCCCAGTTAACCCTTCCGGGGGCTACCCTCTCTCATCCCCCATCCTCTCCTTGAAGCCGACTACCTCACCCACCTTTCCCTTTCCAATGACCGAGCTTGCTTTACTTATTTTCCCTCACCCCCCATTCTTATTCTTTTCCTCCCCCTTTCTGCCTTCCCGTCTCCCTGGTCTTCTCCGTTCCTTCATTCCCCGAGGATTCACTGGATTCCCCCTCCTTCCCTTGGTTTTTCCGTTTAAACGCCACTTCCCCACCTCATTTCTGTCCCTCACCCCCTCCCCTTTTTCTCAAACTTGTAAAATATATAAATGTGATGTGCACTCCACCAAATTGTCTCGTACCTGGTGATCGCTCGGTGAGTTGAAACGCGTCGTCCGAATTAAAATACCTTGTGGAATGGTGCAATTGTCGTTTCTGTATTTTTATATGTCAAGAAACCAGAGAGCCAACATGCAATTTTTTCACTTTTTTCCAGACATATTACTAGTAAAAACAAATAAGTTTCACTCAAATCTAACCTAAAAAAAGAAAATTGCGCCAAATTTCAAATTGCGCTCTTCTTAATTTGAAACTTGATGACGGCAAAATACGCTTTATGATCAGAGCTACTGCCATCTATAATGTTCCATTGTCTGTTGACAGAATTGTAACCTTGGAGTAATGAGATGATGAATACCGATTGAAAAATGTAAACAACTACGCCAAGTGGATGTGTATTCAAAGAGAGGACTCCCTTTCTCAAAAGAAGTCAATTAAATCCTCAGTTGAAGGACTCGGTTATCCGCGTTTTTCATACTTGCCTTTTATTTTTCATCCTTTCATCTTGTCTTTTTCGATTTCTAAGGCTTGCGTGTCTTCTGATAAAATACTCTAGAAAACTCACTCACTAGATTTGGTGTTTGGTAGCTCCATACCTTTGCTCACTTGAAGACGCACTAAGCGCCGAATATTTCGGTATCTTTTGAAGGCCAAGTCCCTATAGCTACTTGATAATTCCTAGCTGATATGAGTAAACTAGTTTCAGGGGCTCGTCACTTAAGGAAAGGGGGGGAGATATACTGGACATTCTCAGCTTCAGAAAAACTGTCATTTTTATAAATGCGGGCATTGAATCCGGCTGAATAAGTCACCTGAAAGGTGTGGTAGTCCAAGTTTAGGTAACTACGCAGAGAAGTTAAGTGGTATTGATAGCGTCTCTCATTTACAAATATTCTTCTGCTCTTAGCAATCTTCTAATTGTTCCCTTTATTTCGCCGAAGACTCCTGATTTTTCATAGAATAAATTCCGAGAGCTTTTTCATTCAATTCCTTCTCAGAGGGTGCATTGCGATCATATAATCTGACCATGAGTTTCGTAAATTTTCTGCTTCACTTTCTCTGAACGAAATCTTAATTTTTATAATTCTCTGATCTAGAAGTCGAATTGTGGGAGGGGTTAGAGAGACTTGAAAAACTTGCTCTTTTTTAATTAGATCAAGCTTATTCGTTGAAGGCGTCAGGGTGCATTTTCTACGTGGAGTGAGAAAAAAAAACAAGTTATTCCTTAGAATTACAGGGCTCACAACAATATGGGTCCCGTGGAAGGTTGTCTAGGTGATTCCGCTGAGGAAAGATGGAGCAAAGGCTAGGTTTGAAGGGAAGGCATTGAGGCGTTGTTGCGCTCAACTGATCAACCAGTGATGTTGAGGAATGTAGAAAAGAAATTTTGAATCTTCGATTATTGCGACACCAAATTTGAGTAATATAGAAAGTTAATTTTGAATAATGTGATAGCAGAAATGTGTTGCCATGGTACTATGATAGCAACTCGCTTACTTTAATGTTTGGCCACAGCTGTGGTTTGGCTGTATCTATGAATACTATGAATTATAACTGTGCGTTCTTTTTTGTGATCGTTACGTTAAGAAATGGACCTTTTTCTTCGGCGACCAAGATGGCGGACTCAAACATTGCGAATTTTAATGACTATGTATCAACGATGTCATTAAAGCGTTGATGATGAACGCTGTTTTCCATTCACTCTTTCTGCTGATGAAATTCATATCCTTCTATAAACATTATAATATTTGATATGAGAGAACTTGCATCGTGAGAATTTAGGAAATGGCTCTTTGCAATGATTGAACGGAAACAAAAAAGGAGCGCCGCTAACCCTGTGTGCGAAATTCCCGTCGGCCAATAAGTGGCGAGCGATATGTCGTCATAGAGCATATTTTTATCAGTGCGGTCGTATCTCAATGAAAAACGTTTGATGTATTATTATCGCATATGGAATACCAATATCGCATATGGAGTTCTTTTTACCCATTACTTAAATCTATAGAGTTACGCCGCAGTGCCAGTACAATTGACCGGGCGGCCGATCACCGTGCTACGACAGACTGTGTGCGATGACGTAGGGTGGCGTAGTTCACAGATTTTTCTCTTCCGGTAGGAGGAGGTGTGCAGGTCGTCCAAGGCAATGCAGCCATCTTGCCTCGAGTTCTACCATCATCGCGAGTCTTGAGGTATGAGTGATGCGCGCAGTGACAGATAAAGTGTAAGAGATAGAGCGACTTGAGTGTGGCCATCAAAATCTAAAGAAATTTTAAGACACTCTGATCGCGGGAAGAACTGCAGGAACTTAGGACTGCCACAGAAGAGCGAATACATACAACAATTGCAATCAATTATGAAACACTTACGGATTCTGTTGCAAAATTAACACTTGAAGCGGAAGGGAAAATTTCAAACTATAATTTCAATGAAAAAAGGCGATAATCCGTAAGATTTAATATTAAAGTGGCAGTAAATAGTTGCATCAGCGAGACGATTATGTGGATATTGTTCATTTGCTGTTAAATCCGGCGTACAAGACAAAACTTGTGATTAATTCAGCAAGAAAACCAGTTTCCGACGCATCATGAGGATCACAAAAACCGTTACCACTCATTTAAGAAGCAATATTACATGGCAATGAATATTGACAATATATTTCTCATATTAAATTTAAAAAATTAAACCGTAGCTTTGATATTCGCCCGTTCCAGTCCAGTTCCATGATGCTGCAGAGGGATTTCTCATGGCGGGGAAGAGGTCAAAGCAGGACATGAAGCCTTTCTCATAGCGGGGTGGCCGCCTGAAGAGGACACAGTAGGACATGAAGCATGACGCATGCTTCATGTCCTACTGTGTCCTCTTCAGGCGGCCACCCCGCAATGAGAAATGCTTCATGCCCTGCTGTCTTGTCATTGTCTGGACGCTGGAACACTTCACTCAGTGGACTCGCTTATCTCTCAGCTGGGGGTTCCTCAGGGTTTTGGCTGGACTGTGAGCTGGCGTAACTACCGACTGCTCATCGCCGTACCCCCGAGTAATTTTACACTCGTCCTGTAAACATAGAGCAATATGACGCCCTGCTGAGTCAATCTACGCGTGACACCATGTACTTCGATTCGATATGCATACATCCGTATCCGTAGCTCTATCGACATGGGTATTCGCAACCATTTGCTCCATACGGCCTCCTTTAATGTGGTTACTCTGAGAATTTATTACAGCCAAAGTACACCCGAGGAAATCTTGGAATTTGTTGCGCAGGCCGTCATTTCGAATACAAATGCACTGCCGATCCACAAAATATCATCAAAAACGATGAACAATCTATGCTGTGCTAATAGAGAACACATCAACATAAGCACATCAATGGCGGACTTGTTTACATAACGGAGACCTGTATCGAAGGAAGAATACAATCGATAGTGAACGACACTGTCGAGCTGGACGTTTACTGCTGTTGTTGTCGGGTATGCATATTACAATTAACCGTGGGTGCTCGACGAGACAAAAACGGATGTGAATTCCAAGGATTGCCCTCAACACAGAAGCTGAATGAATGCATTTCAAGCTCCTCAAACGTTATCGCTATAATAATCAACAAAGCTCGGAGGTCCATCCAAGATCGATGCGCCAACCGCCAAGGCATCTACTCAGCGCAACACTCTTGTGTTTCCGCGGGCGACCAATTTACGTTGCTTAGTCATGATGCACTGCCCAGTTTGATAACGAGGCAGTTGGGGGCAGAGAATTCAATCAAACCGACTCTTTGTTTCTCTTTTCAAAGTGATGCAAAGTGGAAAAAGAAACATTTCCATGAGGAACTATTTTCATTCCCTCATTGTTATGTAAAAAAAGATGCACATACGGTAGCGAGACTTGGGCTGAATTGATCCTGATATACTAAAGTTCTATTTTCTTCCCGCAATTCTACGCGGCGATTTAGAGATCTCGTACTTTCGCTTTTAGCACGCATAATTAGCGTTTTGGCGCGATTATATAGTTGTATACGACATAAATGGTAAGTAATTAAATGAAAATATCTAAATAAGTCTTTAACTTGAATCATTTTTTTGGCGCGGTACGTTTGAAACTCCTTCAAAACGGCATTACTATCAATGTTTCAAAAGCAGAGTTTCTCGCTCTGTCTGTCCGTACTTTCCTTTCTCATTAGGAAATTCTCGAATTGAGCCAATCTCATTCGCTGTCGCTGTTTTTTCTATTGCATAATTTTAGTAGAAATAGTGGGCGTGCGATATGATTAATTTTCAAATATAGTTGAGAGTATACACAAACTACTCATTGTTAGTTGTTTTACGACATCTAAGTGTTATAAATACCTCATTTTGTAAATAATGTCTCTCTGGAGTGTATGCACGTACCGTTTCCCATGTAAAAGGGCTGGTATATTTAGGCAAATATATCTGAAAGTAATGTAGTAAGGGGTAGAATTTTTGGTGTCAATGGAAGAGTGATATATTTTTCTTTAAATGGAGACCAAATTAATTGATTTTTAAGTAAAATGATATTTCGCTCGGACTACCTTAAATTCGCAAATGAAGCTAAAAAAACTCCTTTTTCTTCTGGTTAACTCTCCCCTTGAAGCCGAGACAACTGCCTGAGTCGACTCTCGTATTACTATCTACAATCGGGGAAATCGAAGACCCATCGACGAATCCATTGGGGATCTTAGGGAGCTTTTATCTTAACGGATGCAGTTCTTGAGAAAAGCAGGCTTCTTGGACGGAGACCTCAAATCAAATTGGATGAAATATCACGAAACAAGCAGGTGGACGGTGGTACTTTGTACGATTAGAGTATCCTAGACATGGAATTACAGACGACACTAGGGATTGCTCGAAATAATGAAATACGCCACTCAACTAAATCACAGGAAATTCCTGTCACCTGGTGTGCGCGCCGATTCTGCAATTCTGCAAACGGAACCAGTATCTCGGTTGACGCTAGAAATGTTTTGAGGCTGAGGGTTCTGTGGTTGAGGTAATCGAAAAAGAAATTCGTTTTGAACTCAACTAAAAGAACTGTATTCGTATTCACACAAAACAACTTAAGAGAAAACAGAAGGAATGAGTGTCTGGATTAGAATCCGTGACCAAATCGACGCCTTCTCCTCGTGAGTAGTCGAGGCCACACGGGAACTTCTCTCGCTCCACAAAACCTTTCACTCCGAGCGGGCGTCAGCGAGTGAGAGCAGGTCAGGTCTGTCTGCCGCCGAGCCGCATGTGACGTGGCCCGACGACAGTTGCGCAGCGATATTCGAACACCGGGTTTCCGAAATATGTACGAGTCTAAGAAAATACAAAATATGGGAACATGTCCGAACAGTAGATTCGAAAGTTATAAAAACGTTTCTACTCCTGGGATTTTTAAAAAATTATTCCTGCTAAGACATTTCAGTATAAGAATCAAATTCTACGAAACTGACAAATTTTGCACATTATAAAATACAGATATAAGGATTTTATAGATACATATCGGTAACTGTTTCCCTAACACCTGTTACAAAACTATAACAAAATTTTAAAATAACAGCTTATAATATCAGTTCAAATTATTAACTAGAAATTTTGCTATCAGGAACTAATTTTTTATAGATATCTTTGAGGATCAGAGTTTCCGTAGACTTCTTTGTGTCTACAATAGCATTTTCAGAATGAAGTATCTTTCGTCACACATCATAACTATGGACTGAATCTTTATTAATTTCACTATGGCAACAAAACTCGCTATGGTTGGGAAGACGTTTCTTTTCAGCCTTTTTCTCGTTAAATCGACGCAGAGAATATTTGAAAGAAGGTTTTCATCTTGTAAAAAATAGATGTGACATCAGTTCTGAACGCCGAACTTATCGATAGTGTTTGCCCACCAATATTCCTCAAGTGTGTAACCCGGGATAACGTCGCGCGATAATCGCATGTATCGATCATGGATTTTGGATCGAAGAGACCTTTGTCATAAAGGGGATTCTTTCCTCTTATCGATTGGGGTGTCATATAACCCACTGTTTGACGCACAAAGCAGGTGCTATTAAACGCTTTCATTGATGGGCATATGCCACGCCACCGGAGATACCCTGGAACTCAACGGTTGCAATTATCTTTCCACAGGGACTCTCGAAGTGAATTAAGGAAGCGGCTTTACTCACGTAGGTTTGCCTCTATGAAAGTATAGCGAGTGCAGCGATATCTCGAATCGTATCGCTAATTGCGGGGCATCGTTCTGCTTACACATCACTTCCAGTATCACGCAAACAAATGAAATTACGAAAGTAAATGATGAACAGAAGAATGTCGAAAATTGCCTTTGTTTGTTTGAATGTGAAAATTGCGTTCGTATATCGCTGTTCGAGTCCCACAGTTATTCGTGAATTAAATAAAGTATTTGTGAGTGAGTAACGGGTGTGCACTGTTCGGGCGCAAAAAGTGAGAGAATTAATTTTTAAATTCGATTTGTAAATGATACAATCGACTTAGTGGTTACACATAAATTTATCCGAAGACGACCGGGGTTGGCGTGACGTGTTGAAACCCGGGAGTCGACAATGAATAAATTCGCGAGGAATAACTAATTCAGTCTCACCATTTACAGAGTTAAGTAAATTCCACCCAGGCACGACTGAGACAACGGGGATTATTAATTCTATTTGAATACGCATGGAGCCTCCTTTCGCGGTCTTTGACGCTGAAAACTTGCTTTTTAACATTTGAAATCTTTACAAGGAAAAATTAATATTGATATATGCAGCAGAGTATTCCTAATTTATTGTCCTACTAATAATATTCATCATTTAATTAAATTTATTTTTTCTA
The DNA here is from genome assembly GCA_963169105.1 of Ceriagrion tenellum. NCBI lineage: Eukaryota > Metazoa > Arthropoda > Insecta > Odonata > Coenagrionidae > Ceriagrion > Ceriagrion tenellum. Next base: position 28,448,530 of record OY720641.1, read on the forward strand.
TTTCATCTATTTAGTATAAATTAATCTAATCACATCTATTAATATAAATAATATAAATTTTATTAAAATAAAATAATATAAATTTTAAAAACTATCTAAACATAATAATTAAAAAAACTCCTGCTAATATACTCGTCGTTTACATTTTTAATTTTCGCTTACAGCCATGCGACCAAGATTTTATCCAAGATACGATGCGATTTCATCGCAGAATCGAAATTCAATTTGCTGAAGACAAAATGGAATCTCTTGCATCTCCTCTTGAAACCGCGAACCGCGATCGAGTTCTAGACCACAATATCGACCCCCCTCAAACACTGCCAAGGGAGTCCTTGCTTACTCATATCGAAGTGTTTCTTGCGAGCGAATAGCTATTAGATCATTCTCCCAAGGAAGTAACTTCCATGCGAATAAGGTGGCTTAAAGTGCGCCTCAAAGTTTGTGGGAGCGATTTTCCGGACACGAAGTTCCGAGCACCCACTCTTCATGATGGAGGCTCATTCATATCACAGTGCGACAAGTCAAAGTTTTATCCTCTTAGTCCTCAGACAGTACAACCTGATCGTCGGAAAAAATTGAATAAAAATCTGTTGTCTCTTTTCACTCCCATACAGCAACATTTCCTGGCCCAATGCATAAGAGCGTGATTGAGGTATACCTTACACAAAGCCGGCTTTAAAGAATATCATTATTACGACATTATCCTTCCTTTGTAAGCGATGAAACTCTCAGTGAATTCTCCATCTTTTTACGTATACATGGAATAGAATAGAAAACTATTTTATTGTCCTGGTACAAAGTCCCTTAGGACATTGAATTAGTTTACATGCCTTCATGAGAAGTGCAATACAAAAACAAAATACTACGTCTTACAAAAAAAGAAAATAAACAAACAACTTTAAAGTAAGCAGAGAAAAATATAAAATGAGCGAGGTAAATAAAAATGAAAAAAAGTCTCAATATTAATAAACTAAATAATATCTTAAAACAAAAGTTTCCAATCTGTAATACCAATTAATAAGAAAAAATGATAGGCAAACAAACATATTTTACAGGACAGAAAAACAGCAAATGATTATAGTGAACAAGTAGCAAGTAACAATATCATCTCATATAAAAATGTCTTCTCATATAGAGGAGAGAGAAAACTTTTCGGAGACAAAAAGACAGGCATACTCCTTTTAAATTGGGAGACATTCCTAGAACATTTAATTATATCAGGCAACGAGTTCCATGGTTTACAATATGAGATGTGGAAAGTATTTTCATATTTTTCAGTGAGGTATTAGGAAATTTTACATGCGTAAGTATGCGTACGTACATACGTAAGAAGAAGGAGAATTAACTGATAATATATTTGCCCTTTGCCAGCAAACAGTGGGCGCGAATTCCTGCCTCTACGCTTAATCTCTTTGGCATTAATTTCTCTCATTCCATTCAACCCCTGCCTTGAAATTTCCACCCCTTATATTATGACTCTCGCTGCGACCAACTGCGTCAGTCGCGCAAGCTTTCCCACGCGTTGGCGTTCAGTCCTCAGAGGGTTGGACGGCACTTCAGAGGGGGATTTGGCCCAGGCCCTCTCACACTTTCGGTTTCCAACCTCTTGGACTTACGTACGCCCAGTCACGTAGCGGAAATGATATAGGGTGCTGTCCGGGCAAGGACAACAAGATTTTCAATGTTACCATGAGTTCAGCAGGGAAATTTGACTGTCATTCATAATGTCATTTATGCTACAAATAAATGAATTATCAGATATGAGGGGAAAAGCCTGCAGTAGCAGGCTAAACTATGGACGAAATAGCCAAACAGTAATGAATAAATATTTACATAGAAATAAATGAGTAGTTGATCATAGTTCATGGTAACAATATCTGAAATGACGATAAACAACGTATAATATTCAAATTTCAAAGATTTCTTTTCATACAATATTTTAAAGTGAAGCAGGCGGAGTCGTTTCTTCAGTAGATTCCCTTATGATATGTGTATTTTGGAGAATGGATACGCACGTTTGTATGAGTCAGTTATAGTGGAGAACATATGCATGTCAAGCACCGCATTAGGACAAACATATGAAGTTCAGTATCCTCAGACGGAACTCTTTATACACGGGCAGGGTCATCTACTTGCCGCCACTCTGCACTTGAGCAAGACCGTTCAATATCGATTGTATTCTTCCTTCGACACAGGTCTTCGCAACGTGCACAAGTCCGCCATTACTGCGCTTATTTAAGAGTACTCTCCACAAGTATTGAAAAGATTGTTTAATGTTTTTAAAGGTTTATTTGGCAATGCAATCGTATTCGAAACGACGACTTGAACCGCATTTTCGCACATTTCTACATCAACGTCTACTTTTACATAACACCTTGTGAGCCGCCGCATGGGCGAGTGGCAGGGAGTGTTAGGTCACCAGCCGTGTAAAGGTATAAGTTTTTTGGAGATGAAATGGTGACATGAATTATAGGAGTGTATTTAGTGGAGCTCAATTTTTATTGTGGTCGCTTATTGTTCGCGGAAAGAACGAGTTTTTGTACCTATCTGTTCGGCAGTGTATCTCTCTTATTTTATCCTCCGAGTGTAGCCTCCGAGTCTCTAAGGGCTCCCACCTTAATTCCTCTAAAAGTTGTGAGACACTATATGTACGCTCGTAGCAGTTCTTCACGAAGCGCGCTGCTTTTCTTTGTATTTTATTATTTTTTTGGTTAAATCTATTTAACCAGGGTCACAAATGCTCGCGACGTACTCGAGGTGTGGCCTAACCAGAGAGAAGTAGCATCTCTCTTTGACTTTCTCATCCGAGGACCTTCCTATTATACGTTAAACAAAACCTAGTTTCTTTAATGCTGCGCCACATATGTTTTGTATGTGTAATCCCCACGATGTATCAGATGTTAAGGTAATGCCAAGATATTTCACCGTATCTGATGATTTTCTGTTTATTCCACACACAGTAAAGGTGTGGCATTTTTGTGATGACTGACGGTCGGAGACGGATATTTCAACGGGTGTGTTGTTGTTGCTATGGCACCCAGCGAGAGAGCACATCAATGGCCCGTGGTGGAAATGGTTGCGAAGACCCGTATCGGTGGAGCAAGGGATATGTCGAATCGAACGATCGTGGTACTTGAGAGCTCGCTTGCCCCATCTTTTGGCGTACACCTGAATTACTACGCCTAGCAACTGAATCACGAGAAGGTATAAATACATTTGGCAATTCAATATTAGCGGTAACTGACATATTTGAAGCCACCAATCAAATTAAAATTAACAATTTTTAAAGTTGAAAATTTTAAAACTTTTTTCGAATCAAGTGTAATTGCTTCATAAGAAGAAACGAAGTACAAGGTATAACTCAGACATGATTATGTTCGTTTTATATTATTTCCCGTGTTTTCCCATTAAAGGACTTCGTTTTTGTATATTAACCACTGAAGATATACAAAAAAACTATATCCCCGCTATGATTCTTCTGTAACGTTAGCATTTTGCCAGAAAGGTTTTAATTTCATTTATTTTAATTTGCGCGAAGGAGTATCAGCTCTTGGTTTTGTTATGCACGGTTGCCATGATCCAATGCCACATTTTTAACGGAATTTTTTTTCCCTTCAGTCATTCTCTACATGCATGCATATTATTAAATGGTTTCCTAAGACGCGAAATGTGCGATAATACGATTTTAAATAGCCTGCGGATAATTGATCTACTTGACGAGAAGTAATTGCATTCTATTCGAGACGTAATTCTCGTAAACTCCTCGCAGTTAAAATATATATACGATGGGTTCTCCTACTGCGACCTACGCGTTAATGTGTTCGAACGAAAGTCGTACGCTGCACTCTAGACCAAGAAGCCAGTTAGCTGACTGGCTCTCTCAAATGCTTTCGTCCTTATCTGCAGCCTGGTATGTGCCGCGGCGGTAGGCCAAGCATGTGACGCCCCTCATATGTGCGCGCGATATGGAAAAACTGTTCCGTGACAAAATATAACCGTTCATGCAAAAAATTTTCAGCACTATGCAAAACAAAATGATGAAAAATAATTATCCTAAAGAATGCAGAGCTCTGAAATACTAAACGGGCCAAATATTTTACCAGCCAGTATAATAAGCTGAAGGTCAATACTCATTACAAGAAAAAGAGAATTGTATATTGGTATGAAGTTCCAAAATACATATTTTAATAATATTATAGGAAATGGGATGAAGGTGAAGACATCTAAACTGTTCAATATATAACCCGTGGTAAATGCACCACTTGAATTCCCAGGGGAAGTTAATTATTATTATTATTAGGTATTCTACCGGAAAAAGGTGGGTTTTGTTGAATGTCAGAGAATCCCCTCCCGGTCTTCTACACACTCCGGGTCCTATTTCCCTCTAATATACCCTCTGCATAAGATCTGCCCTTCGCCTCTGCATAAGATCTGCCCTTCTTCATCCCGTCCATGAAACCTATTCTCTTTCTTCCCCTTCCCCGCTTGCCCAACATCCTTCCCTCTATCACACTCTTCAGCAACCCATCACCCTTTATTACATCCTTCAGCCATCTACCCTGCCTTTCCCGGATTTTATTCAAAAGATTCCTTTCCTCGCCCACCATCTCCAGCACTTCCTCGTAAGTCTTCCTTTCCATCCATCTAACCTTCTCCATTCTTCTCCACACCCACATCTCCAATGCCTGCAGCCTATTCTCGTCCTCCTTTCTCAGGGTCCACCTTTCTGCCCCATACAACGCAACGCTCCATATCAAACTCTTCACCAGCCTCTTCTTCACATCCTTACCCAGTGTCCCCGTCATCAGCTCTCTTCTATTACTAAACGCCTCCTTAGCTAGCGCTATTCTCTTCCGTATGTCTTTACTACTATGCCCATTTTCCTCTAGCGTGCTACCTAAGTAATTAAACTGTTCTACTTGCTCTAGTTTGTGTCCTCCCAACTTTAATCGCAAGCCTCGCATTCTGCGTCCTACAGAATCTCATTACTTTTGTTTTCTTATGATTTATCTTCTTTCCGAATATTCCGCACTGCATATCTAAAGCATCTACCACAGCTTGTAGTCTCTTCGAAGATCCACTAACCAATGCCTGATCATCCGCGAATCTAACCGATCTTAAAAGATACCCTCCCACTTTGACTCCATCCTCAAGTTCTTCCCATGCCTCTCTTACCATTTCCTCAGCATAAATGTTGAAAAGCAATGGCGACAAGGGACACCCTTGCCTCACCCCGCGACCTAGAGTTGCCCACCCTGATTCACCATCAGCCACCCTCACCTGCGCCCTTTGCGTCATATATAAGTTTCGAATTAGTCTCCTGTCTCGCCAATCTATTCCAGTTTTCTCTAGTATCTCCGTTAGTTTATTCCAATTTACTCTATCGAAAGCCTTTTCAAAATCAATAAAGCATGCGAAAACGACCTGATTTTACTCTATGTTTCTTTCTATAAGTGTTCTCATCACCGCTATCGCATATTCAGTTGACCCTCCCTTATATATCAGATAATTTAATGGTAACATTTACAAAAACCACAACTTAAAAAACACACACACACGACCCGGGTTTCGACGCTTGAGCGTCATCTTCAGGTGCTTTTTAGGGTTTTCAAAGTCTTATATATAGCTTGGAAGGAGGGGGGGGGGGGTTTGTGAGTGATTAGGGTGGTGTGGATGCGGGTTGGTCAGGAACAGTGATTGGCGGGGAGTTTAGCGGGGGAGGAGGGAGGGAAATTCGGGAGGCTGCTGTGAGGATGGGAGATGAGGACGGGTGCAAATACTCATTTAAAATCTTCGAATCAGGGTCGTGTAAAGTCTTTAAAATTTCGAGCTGCTCAAGTGAGTATGGGTTATCGAGACCTATCGAGGGGTGGGTTGCACTCACATTTTGACCAGAATTGGTCCGATTTGACCCTCCATGGGTCCGGTGATCCTCACCCCAATGACTTACGTCGGCAGACCGCACGGCGGCAACCCGTAAAGTGGGCCAGAGAGACACCCCATCCCAAATATTTGGGCAACGGGCTCTCTCGGTTCACAGAGATGTGCGGTAGGCTTTTGCGAAAGCGGAGCCGACGGTTACTCGTCTCTGTTGTTTGGGGGAACCAAACTAACACGAGCACTTCGGGGAGGCGGAGGCCCAATAGAGGTCCTTTTGACCTCTATCCGCCTCATTGGTGTCGGCCTCGAAGGGGCTGCGGTTCCGCTATCCTTCCCTACCCATCCTTTCCTTCCACCTCTTCCTAAGCCCAGGTCATAAGCGAAAGCTTGACACCAGGGTGGAAGTTGTAATCCTGCGGCGTGAGCCGAATCACCTGCTCAAGTGAGTCAAGCACACGTCTGTGGTTTGCAAAACATAAAATATCAAGATTAAAATCACTGTGGTGGTCATAGTTTAAAAGGTGTTTGGAAAAATTGCTCTTATGTTCACAATTATTAAAATAGGCTGATTGGTGCTCTTTGACTCTAACATTAAAGTTGCGGGCAGTTTGCCCCACATATACACCTTGGTAGTCACCACACTTTAAAGCATATACGCCACTTCTCTTCTTAGGATCGAACGGGTCTTTGCTTTTATCGAATAGAGTTTTTAAGTTTCTTGGGGTTCTAAAAGACACACGATATTTTTCTCGTGGGAAAACTTCGGCGATCTTTTCACTGATCACCTGAAGATGACGCTCAAGCGTCGAAACCCGGGTCGTGTGTGTGTGTTTTTTAAGTTGTGGTTTTTGTAAATGTTACCATTAAATCATCTAAAAATGGAATACCACAAAGTTAAATAAGAACTTGTATTATTTATTGACCCTCCCTTCCTGAATCCAAACTGGTCATCGCCTGAGCAGTTTTTGGCCTTACTCTCCAACCTTCTATCGATAATTCGAAGTAAAACTTTGGCTGCGTAACGAAGGCTAAATGCGTATACCCTGGAAAAGTGATGTTTCTAGTTATATTGTAGCTATAGTGCTAGCTAGTGTATATAGTGCTAGCTAGTTTAGCTATAGCTAGTGTAGCTAGCTATAGAGAGATTTATGCGTAACAGGAATCTCGCAGAGAAGAAGCAATGCGTTGCATGGATGTTGGGCAATCGATTATATGATGGGGGAAAATTAGCATCTCCTGATTGAGCCTACTACGGTTCAAAGGGACTCTTGAATCTTATAGTTGGTTATCTTATTGTAAACTTAAATCATAGAGTTAGCAGTAAGCACTGATTACTCTATGCTTTAAATTTATTGTTGCCTTTAATGTAAACAATGCAATGAAAATTGTAATTTTAATGGGATTAAATTCTTGTAAACTAAACGGTCAGAGATAATTAAAAATATTTGCGGAGTAACTTTTTTACATCAGTGTACTAGTGTGTCTATAAAAAACATCAATACAAGCAGTTGCCTAACGTCGGGTGCACGCTTAGAATGAACGGCGCCCTTTTGTGAAATTTCGCCTCTCGACAAGTTTTAGCGGTTTTGTGCCAATGAATCAGCAGTCGCAGTCACATTACCTTCAGCAAGAGTGCAAATGCATTGAATGTTGGCGATAATATCATTGAATGGTAGATTGGGACAGAGCACTTAATTTGAGTGGCCGGTGCTTGAAGCTTTAACTCGGGCTTTAAATCTTTCTACCCAACGTTTCACCTCAATGTTCACGGGCTGACGTAATAATTACACGATTTCATGAGGTGAGGTGACGCAAGGAGACCTTCGTCTAGATCCGTGCCGAGCAAGCCTCCAGCCACCAGGTGTGTGTGTCCCACGAGGAGATTCCACACTATGGAATGCCTGTTATTTGACCGCGTGAATGAAGATCATCATCGTGGATAAATTTCTCTCGAGTGAATTTTTGTCCAAATTAGTAATTCTGTAAACAAATCAAAGTGGAGCGACGTAAAAATAATATAAATAGTCATTAAAAACAGGTACATATTGTATGATTTAACACTTTCCCGACGAATAACATTAGTGTACATTTCTCGGGCTCGCCACCGGGTAAGATATTCATAGGCAGCCGACGTTTCGGGTTCTGACTCGTTACCGATTCTCAAGGCTACTGATGCGAGCTGGAAAAGACCGTTTAATTTGGCGCTAGGCGGGGCGGGATTGGTCGAGCCCCGATTGTTGTGGTGGAGGACCGTTGACCGTTGACTTAGCTCTGGCGTTCTGAATTCTTCTCAGAATTGTATTCCAAGAGTTGCTGATCGTGTAGCCAGTTGTGTAAGTTTTTTACTAAGTTGAGCATAGCCTGAGTCGGGACCATAAGATCATTTGGGATGACACGACTGTTCTTTGGCGATCCGGCCAATTGTGGGATCGCTTAACCAAAGAGGCGATAGAGATAAGGTTGGAGAGGAAGAATTTCAACCGGGAGACTGGTTACACGATCAGCAACTCTTGGAATACAATTCTGAGAAGAATTCAGAACGCCAGAGCTAAGTCCCCGCTGGTCAACGGTCCTCCACCACAACAATCGGGGCTCGACCAATCCCGCCCCGCCTAGCGCCAAAGTAAACAGTCTTTTCCAGCTCGCATCAGTAGCCTTGAGAATGGGTAACGAGTCGGAACCCGAAACGTCGGCTGCCTATGACTGTCTTACCCGGTGGCGAGCCCGAGAAATGTACACTAAGGTACAGATTGTACTGTATTCGTCAAATACATGATATAGATCGAAATTAAATATTGATATGTTTGCACCCCAATAATTCACTCATTGAATAGAAGGCTTGCAACGCAAGTCACTAAAACTTGATGTCACGAGTGAATTGACTGCAAATGGTTGGCGGAGACGAGAGAAAATAACAACAACCTTAGCCAGTTTGATTAACTTCAAGTAAGAAATTTTATATAACAAACAAGTATTACAATTGAAAACAAGCCCGTAGGCTAAATACCGTTTATTAGGTCTATACAAGACGAACACAAGTCACCACTGCAGCACAGCAGGTCCTTTCTCGTGCGCGGTTAGTTACAAAAGAGGCCGAGCCCAGCGGCGAGACGGTAATGCAGGCGATTGAGGGGGAGTCAGCTGACCGACGCAGGAGTTGGAAGTAGTAGGGGAAATCCTTGTCCTCGTTGATTGGTGGAGGAAATGGCGCTAGCGTTGAGACGATCAGAAAAGAGTGCGCCATTATCACTTTTAGTATAAAAGTGAGTTGATTGTCCCATCCATGAATATATATTATGGATAGGGATCTCGTTGCCAAAAAGCGTTGTCTAGAATTCCAGTAAACAAACAACTTTTTCAAAAGTGGTTCCGCCTTGTGATGAAAGACGGAAGTTCAAATGTAAATACAGTCGAAAGATTGTAAATAAACACGTCGTACCGGTTTTATCATGAATATACATGGGTTTTACTTACAGTTAATCATAATGCAGTGGGCAGTGGATAAAAAATGTAGTACCTCACGCAGGATGTAATAATACACTTGTTTAATATCGTCCGGTCTACAGATATATTTAATTCCTCTCCAAATTTAATTACACAAATGCACAGTTAACTTCTTAGCACTTCGTGAATATCGCTGTACAGAAATTTAATAATAATGCGAGGTGACTTCATGAGTATTCCCAATGGCCATCATTGCAGTGTTGGTAAAAAGGAATGCACTCACCGCCGCCTTGAACAGATTCTTATTTTTCAATCCACGTCTCCTATTTTGAGTCCTAGTAGACGCATGCCCTGTTTTGCAGCCTGGTAGGATGCAAGTTCTGTTCAAACAAGGCATTCTGAATTCTTTGTTTAGGCTAAACAGGGTTAATACATTCCAATTATAATCGGATAATGGCAAACATCGTAATCGGCACACGATGAACGTTTTATAAACATTTTACACATTTCCTGTAATAGATATTTCCTCTCTAGCGTTTAAAAAGTAAATTTTAGATAACAAAAATAGCAAGATATTATTCACAGCATCAAGTAATTCATATCTCCTCTATCGTTATTGAATATTTACCAGTCTCACGTTAGCAACAATCAACTACGTCTATTTACAATAGCAACAGAAATGACTGTAATCGAACTGGCGCCAAGGACTGGGTGATCTAAAAGTGGAAATTTTGCGAAAGTTTGCAAGTTTTTGGCGTTTATTGTTTGGAGTGGTTCTTCTGGCAGAACGGTTTTTTTTTCAGAGTGGGAGGGGGGAAATTTTGGCACAGGCTTTGGACAAATGTCATAAGTGGAGGGCACGCTTGAACCTCGGAAAGGTGAAATCTCGAGTATCTTGGGGTAGATGGTTGAACGAGTGAAGTTTTACAAAACCAAATGATTTACAGGTTTATGATGGCCTACAGTGAGGAACTGATAGATTGTTTTTCAGGTATCATGCTGATGGACATGGGCATCACTTCAAAAGAATCCATATTTTATTTAACATAGCAAAGACATTTAAATATATATATGGCCATATAATGTCATTATGCTAAGCTGAAAGCTGGTAAGCATTAAGCTAAGCTAAAAGAGCGGTTCGCAATGTTCCCGAAAATGTGACCTAGAAATGATCCTTACAGCTCTTCTTTGAAGGAGAAACAAGTAAGTTGTTGAAGAGGCATGACCCCACAACTCAACGCCGTAATCTGTATGGCAGTGAGCAAAAACAAAATAGACAGATAGCAGCACCTCGATTCTGTAAATGTCATAAGCGTCATAAGGGTGATAGCTATGACGGGCAACTTATGACGGCTATGACGCTCGAGCGATTCTATAAGCGAGCGTCAGAAGGCTTATGACGATACGTTGTGACTGGGAACCAAACTTAGCTATTATTACATTGGTAGCCCTTCATAAACAAGAAGAACCAATGGAAATCACCGACACATCCCCTCCACCCATCCAAAAAATTGCCTAACGGCAACCGGATACAATTACTATCAGAACGCAGGTTAAAATTTAGGTTAAACCTTTTAAGTAAATTCGAAACCGAGTTGTTCACAGATGGCGTTAGATATATATAGAGAATCCCTGCGTATTATGCTAGGTTTGATCATATTTACAAGATTAGAGAGATAGATTGTCGTAACGATAGATTTAAAATGTCATTTTTCCCTCGTACTATAAGAGAGAACAATAGGCAGCGTAGCAAAGGGATAGGTAGGTGAAATATAGTTAGAGTAGTCTCTAGTGCATGATGCTTGTAATAACAACCAATAATCCCATTCTCATTGTGTAGATACTAACCATCTAGCTCCATGTGACCCTATTATCTAGCATATCTCCCTTAAATATCCTACTTGAATGTCAATGGTTAATGTTTGGTGATCTTCACCCCCTGCCACACACCCTCGTGGTTGCTCGCAGGGTATCACGTAGATGTAGATGTAGATGAACCGTGGAAACTATCGTTTCCCAACTATGAACAAACCACAACAAACAGCCAAGGGTTCTTTTAAGTACCTAATCATGTAAACAACAAACAAGTGTGTTTTATGCTTGAAAATAAATGGATACTTTGTGTTGGCAAGTTCCTCATATAAATCAAGTTTACAAGCTAATATTGTGAAATATGATTAGCAGCTACTATGCGGTACCCGTAATTTGAAACCAATCGCATAATAGGGATACATTTGTCCAACATTCATCGTATGCGTTTAAGGATCCCGGAGAGAGGTCTCGAAGTAAACAGTGGGTCAATGTTTGGAGTGAAATACGGTATTATTTTGAAGAGGTGTGCAGTTTAGATTTGGGCCCACCGGCTTCAAGTCTACCTAAAGTTTTCATAATCGACCGAATGCAGTATGTGTAGTTTGAAAGTTTTAATTGTATGAATATGCGTGCAACTGAATAGAGTTGATGGGAGTAAATGCCACACACATTTACAATTTTTTGATAATCGTTCTCGTGCAACATGTGTAATAATAGCAATGAAGTTAAGTTTCATATTTTAAAACGAAATGAGGAATCCGTCGTATAATTCAGAAAACATACCAAAGTAACATATTTAGGTACCTACCTACCTTTGCAATTCATCGTGTGAGTCAGAATTTAGTATTGAATAGCTACTCATGCACAACATAATATCGCGATTACCCCGAGCAAATTCCACGATTATTCTAATGGTAACTATAGTTAAAAAATATATAGAGATATATTTCTACAGTCTGTGACTAAATTATGGCCACTAATGTGGTATAATTTCGTGGTTGTCATGTATGCATACATCTTCTATGATGCTAAACACAACACTTTACGTGTATTCGTGCAAAATTTAAAGTGTGCACTCAAAATTCGAACCATATTCTAAGTGCAATTTTTGAATTTCACATTTTTAAGAGTAAATACGATGATATTTTACTGTTTTTCAATAATATATTGCCGATAATTGGTTTGATATCCTTCGTAGTTGATGTAAATACTCATATCCCACGACCTTGTGACGCCTATGACGGGGGTTTTCAAGCGTCGTACGCTATGACAGCTATGACGGACTTATGACTCTTATGACATTAACAGAATCGCTCCTCTTCGCCAGCCGTCACAGCTATGACGCCTTCGTCATAAGAGCAATAGTTATGACGCCTATGACATTTACAGAATCGACCCGCAGGTAGTCACTGAGGATGAGCGTTTTCAATTTGCGCAGCCTAAAAAAGGCTCTGGAAAGTTGATCTAAGGTCAAGGACGTGTGATTGTCGCATTTTAACAACTCGATACGAAGTTGGCGGGACCCAAAATCGGCACTTCGTATTTTCGAGTTTCGTATCTTCGAACCTTTTTAATAAATAGCGAAAAATAGTTCTCCTTCCCCCCTGACTTCTCTGGTCTTTGGAAACGTTTTAAAACGATTTATAGTCGTTATTCACGAAAGTATTCGAAATAATGCCTTTATATCATAAGCTAAATGTCACAAGCGTTCGTGAAATAACAATCACTTCTTAGTTCCCTATGCAAATGTTGGCGATCATTTTCTCTGAAAGATTTTCGCCCAGTTTAGAGGACGTATATCAAGCAAGTTCTGCTTTTGTATGTGACTCTAGCTTTCATAATCTGCGGCTAATCAGGGCGTACAACTGATATGGGCGTTAAAAAAAAGTATTTAATCCTAACATCTACGCAGTGAAGACGGTAACTGGCTCGATCGCTTGTACATTTGGTATGGGCGCTTAAAAGAAGTATTTATTTCTAACATCTACGCAGTAAAGACGGTAACTGGCCCGATCGCGCTTTCAATCGCCCTCCCTTTATCGCTCAATCCTAGGCAAAGTGAACAAAGGGTTCAGTCCATTAAAAAAAAATCCTTCACAGGTCATTATTTGTGGTTTCTTCCACATAGTCAGCTGGATATACGAACTTGAGGAGAAATATTATTTCGCTCCAATTACTAATCGCTTGACGACAAATTGGGCGTGATCCGGACATTTACCATATCTTTATCAGCTCGCAATACACTAAGTTTCCAGTTCTAAATGGCGAGATTTTTCGGACAGATGGTATATTAATGCGGAGGTCGTAGAGATTGATACTGATGAAAATAGAACTTCAGATCACCAACGAACTCTTCAACTGCCGCCCAGGAAATGCCTTCGCTTGCAATGACGGCGCTTCCCCAACACAATTCTTATCGATGTTTCTAACATCTACGCAGTTGAGACGGTAGCCGGCCCGATAGCGCTTCCAATCACCCATTCTTTATCGCCCAATAATAGGTAAAATGAGCAAAGGACTCAGTCACTTTAAAAAAATCCTTCACAGGTCATTATTTGTTGTTTCTTCCATATCGCCTGCAGGATATACGAACTTGGAAGAAATATTATTTGGTTCCAACACAAACGGTTTCACCGCTCATTGAAATTCGAGTTAAAAAACATTAACTCATGAACAGGTTCCATTTCACTTTGATGATTCGTGCTTATGGTTTTATTCTGCAAAACTTAAATCCAGTAAATAAACTAAGTGATTATTTCTTATCCTTGTATGCGCATTCTCTTCGCGTCGTGGATGTTATGCTGAATGCCATTTTATCCAGTGGCGTACTTATATGCCAACCTCGGTAAGCTAAAACATAGAAGCTAATGAAATATCTCGTATTTAAAAAGTGATATCCCAATCACTCCACGAATTTTGGAACTTTATATTCACAATGGTGCGAAAAAGAAACTTCATCCTAATAGGTATCGCGGGGATATAACAGATCCAGCGTTCTCCATTCCATAAATTAGTCATTTTCTTTCCCCTCTGCGACTCACGCCCCCTTTACTTGACTGCGCTGTGGAGCATAAAACACGAAAACGAAATAAGGTTATTGTTTGAAACGTAACTTAGTAAAATTAACTCAAGTGAAACTTGGAAAGCGGTAGGGGTCACGGAAAAAATCTGTCGCAGCTGAGGCTGAAACCTAACTTCTCTCTGTAGTAAATCCTGACAGCGACAATAAGTTTCTCGCTGAGTAGTATTTCCGTAGAAAGATCCTTCTAAACGTCGGGTGATTTTGAAATAGAGCACATCAGGATCCAATTCATGCCATGCTGTGTGATATCCGCGTATTAAAATGCCTAGGATTCAAATTTACTCATGCCATCACAATGAAATCTGATTCAATTGGTCATTCATCTCGTGGAAATTAGGGATAGCAGTGATGATAAATCAAATGAAATGTATCAAGACCTGGTTACTCAACGAATCCACTGTAGTAATTCATGGATGAAAGTTGGTTCCAGTAAAATTTCATGGAGTTACTTCAACAACATGTTGGAATTAAGTTAAAGAGAAGGCTTCCGTTTGGGGATTTTGTTTTAAAGATTTCAGATTTTCTGGTTTACTCATGTGATGAACTATACTTCATAGGATTTCGCGGACGACGGCTTCTTCAGGTTGGAGTATCTTAGCGGTTTGAGATATTCTAGATGCCTTTCTGCCTATACTGCGTTGAGGTTTTTGGTCCTGCTAAGCAATGGTATTCTTCCACGGTCATAATTCACAATATTCTTGAAGAATTTGAGGATATCAGAACCTCGCCCGTTCCCCAATGCGTAGGACCACAAAAAACTAACAGTCGGGAGAACAATGCCCAAGGTCGGAAACATTAGGACTAAAAGGAGAAAATGCTATGTAGACGAGCATTCAAACATGCAATACTTTACTCACTTTTAAATCAGCATGCATCTAATTTTGGCAGATGTGTTTTTCATATATTTCTAATGTATTCAAATCAATAATAAATCGTATTCTTTGCTAAAACTTATCGTCCGGTCGAATTCGCTAGACCTTTTTCATCTTCTTTTCAAGTATTAGTTTGTGCAGAAAAGTACAACATGTTCACTTTATTACGGAAACTATGAAAAGGGAGGTTTTCAGAGAAACCTCATTCAAGGCTGGCGTTGCAATGGAGAGAATACACACAAGTCTGATAAATCTCTAAAAATTTTCAAATCCACTTTTATCTCAAATAGATTTAATCCAACATTGTTCTAGACGAATTCCATCAAACTCTATGAGCATGTTCTTGACTGACTTAATCTCCAAAGATTCTTTAATTCTTTATCATCAGCACCATAACTGCCAATGTGGTTTAAGTTAGTTTGTGCGAAATATAATTTTACTTAGAAATCAATTAATTTGATCTCATTTTAAAGAAAAAACATCTCACCTATCCAAAGACACAAAAAGTTCTACCCCTTACTTTCGGAGATATTTGCCGAAAGATACCAGCCCTTTTACATGGGAAATGGTACGTGCATGCACTCCAGAGAGACATCATTTACAGAATGAGGCATTCCTTACACTTAGATGTCGTAAGAAAACTAATAGTGTGTATCTTTTAAGTTTTCTCATTATTTTTTAAATTAATCATATTGTCACCACAGTAGGTTCTTGGGTATCGCAAAAAAACCTTCCGTTATGAAGGAGTTCCAAACGTACCGCGCGAAAAAAAGAGTCAAGTTATACACTTATTTAGATATCTTTATTTAATTACTTCGAATTTCTGTCACGTAGAACTATATTATTGCACTATTAATAATGCAATATTTAATTAATGTGTCCTACAGTTGGTAAATTAAAACGTATAATTCAAATATGGTCTCTATTATGACTAGGGAACTATCTCGCTCGGACTAACTTAAATCAGTGGGATTCCCTCAATGCTGAGCTAAAAACATACCTTGAAAACGCCGGGATCGATCGCCACTTCCGGATCCAAACATGCAAAATCCCTTCTCGATGAAATACGCCACGGGGCGATTTCTTGAGAATTTTAACACGACACGCTCTCCGTATTTCGATCGGCGTTCATTCCATATATCCTTCATTCTCTAATTCCTCACCTTGACCCAGAGTCTTCTTGGATGAGATTGAAAGGGAAATTTCTTCAAAAACGGCTCGACCTGAGCAGCCAAGGTCTCTGGGAAGGCAAAGCGTACTCTCACTCCCTCTATCAACCTTACGCGCCATTAGAAACCGGTAGCTGTTGCTGTCAGGAATATATCCACTTCCCGAGAAGAGCTAACAAGATTGGTGCTGTTTTGCGCAGTCAAGCAGTCAAGAATTTTTCATCTTTTCGTTAACGCTGAATATTAGCGCTCTCTATAATTCATACATTGCATTTCGTTAACTTTCACAGCGATCACTGCACGCGATACTGAAGGCATTTCAGACTGCGGGAGCTGGATTATCTGCCGCTAGTAGTCCTCGTGGGCGCCTCTACAATCGAATTCCCACAAGTTTTCTTGCTTTTCTGTGTTAGCGTGAGTTTTAATTTCACTTCAAGATGTTCTAATAATCTTAAGATGACACACATTTCTGTGAAAGTTATAATTCTCTCAGTGAGCATTGGTATGGTGGAAAAATCAAAGCATATCTTCCCCAACAATGTATTTTAGCTAAGGATTTCGATGCCATTGATGATTGGTGTGATAGATGGCAACTAGAATTAAATTTGAAGAAATGCGCGATTATGAATTTTTGGAAAAAGAATGGCTTTCCCCGGAATAATTATAGCATCAAAGAAAAGAAAATATAATCCATTATATACTTAGGCGTCACCATCACTGAAGTCATGTCATAGGGGAAACACATCAGGGAAATAACTAGGGTAGCAAACCCTAGATTAGGATTCGTAAAAAGGGTTCTAGGCAAATGCGATGAGAGAGTACGAGAAAGAAGCTATTTTACACTTGTCAGGCCTCATTTAGAATATGCCGCTAGTATATGGGATCCGTACGAGGAAGGTATGATAAAAGAATTAGAGCGTGTGCAAAGGAGATCCGCTAGATTTGTTAAAGGCCGTTATGATAATTGTATAAGTGTTACGAGTTTAATTGAAGAACTAGGATGGGAATTACTATCAGAACGCAGGTTAAAATTTAGGTTAAACCTTTCAAGTAAATTCGAAACCGATTTGTTCACAGATGACGTTAGATATATATTGAGAACCCCTGCGTATTATGCTAGGTTTGATCATATTAACAAGATTAGAGAGATAGATTGTCGTAACGATAGATTTAAAATGTCATTTTTCCCGCGTACCATAAGAGAGAACAATAGGCAGCGTAGCAAAGGGATAGGTAGGTGAAATATAGTTAGAGTAGTCTGTAGTGCATGATGCATGTAATAACAACCAATAATCCCTTTCTTATTATGTAGATACTAACCATCTAGCTCCATGTGACCCTATTATCTAGCATATCTCCCTTAAATATCCTACTAGCATGTCAATGGTTAATGTTTGGTGATCTTCACCCCCTGCCACACGCCCTCGTGGTGGCTCGCAGGGTATCACGTAGACGTAGACGTATTCATTGCCACAGATTATGTAGCAGAGAGAATTATATCTTCTACTGTCTCAACTCATGGCTCAGAGTTCGTCATCGTTTGTGTTAAAGCTGAGATTAAATGGGTATTAAAAGTGCTTTCTGTTGGATAGTCAGCGAGATGCACTTAAGAGCCACCCATTGTGTCATTTCCGAAGTGGTAGGTGCGTTAAAAGTCCATTTTATTTTCCTATTTTTTTTTCGGGTGTTTTACTTAAGAGCGCATCCATACTTCATCCATCGTGTCGTGGCAGCGCGCCACAAATGACAGCTCATGTATTATGGGAATAGTCCTGCATCATGGCTGTTCAGCAAAAAATGAACAGGCTATTATTCCCTAAGGACTGTTTGACGAGTCATCAGGCGATGCGATTTGAAAAATTGATAACATTTAACTTGTGGTAGAGTTCCAAATAGATGTCGACGACCCAAAAATAGTTAAATGAATCCTTAGCTTATCGTCTCCCTCTTATGAAATCTTCGCCGATGGATTTCGAAACCATACCGTTGCATGGACATTATTTTCGGAATTCAGTTACAGTTTGGAGCCATGGGACGCCATTTTGCGCAAACTTAGAATCTCAGAGCGCTCTTTCTTTCAAACTGTCTATTATTTGGGGCTAATGTATTGCGAAATGTCTTTTTGTTCCAAGAATACGTTGGAACTCGAGATAGCCACGACTAGGTATCTGCCGAATAATGGATTTTATGATCGCACTATTAAAGTTTCAAATTATTCAATAGTCTTGGTAAGGTTTTATTTACTATCGAATCATTCCTTAAGCAGTTTTACTGCTTCGAATAGCGCTGCTTCAATTAGCACTCGAATTTCCGCAAATGCACGCGAATTAAGAGTGTCAATCGAGGAGAATGGGTGTTGGCTTGGCTTCGGTCGTTTACACTACACCGTTCCGCAGTTCCTTCCTCACCCTTCCTACAAAAAACTAACGAATCATAGTCGGCGTGCAGCAAGGTATGACCATGAGCACAGGGCAACGTTGAGCCGATCAGAAGTTAAGGTTTTAACCTCTCTCTCTCACTCTGCATCGATATAATTCTCCAAAACTCCAAAATTCTCCTAATGGGATCCGTACGAGGAAAGTTTGATAAAAGAAATAGAGCGTGTGCAAAGTAGATCCGATAGATTTGTTAAAGGCCGTTATGATAATTTTGTAAGTGTTACGAGTTTAATAGAAGAACTAGGATGGGAATTACCATCAGAACGCAGGTTAAAATTTAGGTTAAACCTTTTAAGTAAATTCGAAACCGATATGTCCACTGATGACGTTAGATATATATTAAGAACCCCTGCGTATTATGCTAAGTTTGATCAGATTAACAAGATTACAGAGATAGACTGTCGTACCGATAGATTTAAAATGTCATTTTTCCCGCGTACCATAAGAGGCAGTACCAATAGGCAGCGTAGCAAAGGGATAGGTAGGTGAAATATTGTTAGAGTAGTCTGTAGTGCATGATGCATGTAATAACAACCAATAATCCCTTTCTTATTATGTAGATACTAACCATCTAGCTGCATGTGACCCTATTATCTAGCATGTCTCCATTAAATATCCTAGTTGCATGTCAATAGTGCATGTTTGGTGAGCTTCACCCCCCGCCACACACCCTCGTGGTGGCTCGCAGGGTATTACGTAGATGTAGATGTAGAAAACAAAACATTTCCCTTAGTTTTCCCAGTCTTTCAGTTTCCTGGAAACCTTATATATTAATAACAGCTAATGCGTTCATTCGTCCTTGCTGAGCAATTGCCAAGCAAGGAAGCAATACGGGGAAGAGCTATGGCGGATGTTTCGGTTGTCATGGTTACTGTTTGATGACGCCATACCCTCTCCATCTAACTCAATACTGATGACTCACCACCTGCCACACGCCCTGTCGAGGTAGAACGCTAGGAAGGATAATTAACATCTAAGTATGTAGATGCCTGTAAATGTCTCAGATGCTCGGAACGCGTGTCGTCACGGTCCCGTGGTGCGGCCTCGCGTGTGTACCTCGGTGCCTTAGGGGAGCACAGCCCCTTCGAAAGGACCCCGCCCCCCTCCCACACACCCCACCCTTTCTCAACCCAACCCCCACCCCTTCCATCTCCTCAGCCTTCCGAATTCGAGGCCAACGCCCGCGTAATTAGGTTCCGATTTAATCTCGACGACGGAAGAGGCGATGAATCACAGAGAGTGGCAAGAATCACTGGCAAGAATGAAAAGACGATGGTAAGATGTGCTCAACGGTATCTGGCGAGATGTTGTGGAACATGATTTCAGGAAAAATTAGATTTATTGTAATGTCCAATGGTTTTTAATACACTAACTATATATATATATATATATATATATATATATATATATATATATATATATATATATATATATATATATATATATTATAGAAAAGGAAATAAATTTAGAAATATAAGCTAGCAACAAGGCGTTGAGGTTGGGGATGGATAGATAGGTATATCAGTGGACACTCACAGAAAGGCGATCCATGGCGACACCGGTGTCCACTGCTCTCGGAAGCTTTCGGGTGAGAACCCTTCCTCAGCGGGAGAAAATCACAACTCACCTATCTATCTATCATCCTATCAATCCATCCCCAACCTCAACGCCTTGTTGCTAGCTTATATATATATATATATATATATATATATATATATATATATATATATATATATATATATATATATATATATATATATATATATATAGATATATTTAAAAGTTTGCCAGAGGAAGGCAGACGACAAACACAGAAAACAAAAAAATGAAGAACACACTTACAAAGTTTCTTGATATTTCGGTGCCACTAGCACCTTGGTCGCAAGAGCGAAGACTCTTCTTCTTCTTCTTCGCTCTTGCGACCAAGGTGCTAGTGGCACCGAAATATCAAGAAACTTTGTAAGTGTGTTCTTCATTTTTTTGTTTTCTGTGTTTGTCGTCTGCCTTCCTCTGGCAAACTTTTATATATTCGTCACTTAAGTGATCCTAAGTGCAGTTATATATATATATATATATATATATATATATATATATATATATATATATATATATATATATATATATATATATATATATATATATATATACATATTTATATATATAGTTATAGTATATATATATATATATATTTATATATATAGTTTTATATATATAGTTATAGTATATATATATATATATACTATAACTATATATAACTATATAAAAGTATAAAAATAATAACACGAAACTAACAACCATATCAGTGATTTTGAGCCTGATATTCAACATGTAACTGACAAGGGTTTTAAGTTAGTTTTTAAGGAACAATTTGAAATTGTAAATAGCCTGCAGATTTTATGTAATGACCACCTGTTCCCCTCCCGTTCCCCCCTCTTTAACACTTAAAACTTCCCTCTTTCCACAACAGACAACCGCCCTAGTCATCCAATCTGTTCTTAATTACTCAGTTTGCACCCAATTGTACTCGTCCTTTCCGCCGCCTTTACGTCACCTCTACCAGTAATACCTCCACGCTCCCTCCCTTCTCCTCCCCGCACCCTTTTCCTCCCTCTCCCCCCACCTTTACTGAGTATATATAATCAGCCACTCACGTCAGTTGTACCTTGAAAATGGCACTCAGTTGCTGAAACCTGGGTCGGTTTTAATAAATTAGAGTGGAATTGACCAAGTTTTATCTTTTCATTATGAATTTCCACACTGTTTCAATAAGCACCGACCATGGTTTCGACGCTTTATGTCATTCTCAAGGCCTTTTTCCGCGTTCCACCATTTCCTCTTCTTTTCAAGTTTCAGTTGTTCTCGGAATGGCTTTCTCACAGGCTTTCTCTATACCTTCCATTAAGCTCACTGAATCGCCTTCGGTATTATTTTTTCATACTGTTAGTTCCTAATCGAATATTTTCCAGTTAGCATTCCTTATGTTGTATTCACCTTTTTTCATGTATCTTTCATCTTCACGGAGATAAAAGAGCGCGTTCTCAAAAACATTTTTTTCTCTACGAGAAGGGCTTCGCTCTTGTCTGAATGTATACAGAAAACGAGTAAAAGTGTGACCTTGAGAATGACCGAAACCATGGTCGGTGCATATTAAACAGTGCGGAAATTTAATATCGTCATTTCATTCTTACCAGCATGGATACTGAATATTTCCACCAAGTTACGCCTGAGACCCTTTCATACGCAGAGAAGTGAATAAGAAGGAGAAGGAGAGAAGGAAATGTCGATATGCACGGAGGAGAGAGAGACGGAGAGGGTATGAATGACGAGATAGCAGAGGAGATGACAATTAGGTTGCTAGGTGACGCGATCAGCCTGGTATGCAATGGGGAAACTTATATAAGAGGACACAGTGAGCGTAACTAAACTGCTACGCATAAAAATGTGCTCGGATGGGAGGAACTGGGAAAGAAATTGAAAAGCCCAAACGAATAATACAAATCGGGGGGCACGATGTGCAACTAAAGGTGAACTGTCGAAATGGAAGCAGTGTAAAGGAGAACTCATTCCTCAACGGGACTATTAGGGATTGGAATATTCTTCCTGATGGACAGTGAGTGTGAGCCCTCAGACAAAGCTCTCTATATTCTTACTATAACAAGCAAAATAGATGTTTGCCTCTTGGTTTGTCCACAAATTTCAAAATCTAATTATTGGACTCCGCAGTCAACACTCAAATGCCGATGTCTTATTGTTAGCCATAAAATTTTAATCAATTACCCAATACTCTGCAAATGCCATAAATCTCAGACGGATTTAATAACAAAACTATGGCTCCAATTATGAGCCGTGCAAAGTGTTATATACTGTGCTTGCACATTTTAGATTGCTCCCCCGACGGAGAAAATGAAGTGAAGAAATGGTTGATTTTGGGCGCGTAGAAACTTTTGCATCTCTTACGCGGCTATAACTTTACAACTATTTAATTACCAACTTCAACATTAATATAAAGATACATGATCTAAAGCTCTTTATATCCTGATAATTTAAAATTTAAAAAGAAATGTTCACCAGAATTGTCTGGCCTCGAACATTACAAAGTTTATTTCGATTGTATTGAAGCATGGTAGCTATTTGGACAAATATGGAAAATTTGACGGACTGCCTTCCTCCTCAAAAGCATGAGTAAGTCTGGGTTATTAGAAATTTAATGCTGTAGTATTAAACATAAATAACATAACGAGTGTTACTTCATTTTCCTAAAATTTACTCTTGGTAAGAAAATGAAGTTACTTCCTAAGCTTGCTAATGCAGAATATTCTCTGCTCTAAGACGGGAAAATGGCTGCTAAATGGTAACCAGAATAAAAATAAAAAATACACAAAACTTGTTTCGAACTGTCGAAACGTCGAAAGGCTATTAACTTTGAAATATAAAATGCTTCCAAAATGGTTGTGCTACCAAATTGGACCATTTGGCATGGATTGACAATTTGGGTACACAAAAACCTATGACAACGCGACCGTTTTAACTGGATGGCTTTAATTTCTTGTTTTTTAATATTCTTTCATCCAACTAAATTCTAAGTTTTCATCTAAGTAGAGTGCTACACTAAGAAATGCTTCATTTATCATATGAGTTACTTTACATCCCCAATGGATTCATTATGGAGTTTCATTTTCCCCATATATTGATGTGAGCCTCAGCTTCGACAAATCAGTCGGTCGTCAAGGGAATGGAACACCAAAAACGCGCAATTGCAAGCAGTTTTACTAATGTTTTTCCCTTCAATTTCAAGGCTTTGAAAGGAAAACGAAGTTTGCATCCAAGGAATTAGAATTTTCATAATATTTTCATTAGTTTGGCGTTGATCTTGACTTTGAACGCCTAGTATTTATCATTTTACCATGGAAAAGAAAAGGAAAGACGGAAATAAAATTAAATTATCTCAACAAGCGTACTTTCTCATGGGAAGGGAATTTGTCGACAGGCAGAGGAACTTTGATTTTCATAATAATGAAAATATTAAAGGCTCATAAAATTGCTTGCATGATGAGGGAGCGTAGTGGCCGTAGCTTAGAACTGATGTGGGGCAGCGCCCAGGGTCGCAAGCTTCAGCATAGTTTTCGATGTAAACGCGCAAACCCTCCTCTCGTGGATAATGTCCGCGCTCCGCTTTAATTAGCCCTATGGAACGCTCTTCCAACGGAGACCTCCTGCTTGCCCAGAGCCAGATAGCCCACACCGCCACTGTTCTTCCCCTTCGCTCCAAAATGGTCGCTTTAAAAAGTTCCCATAATGACGTCAAACGTGCGAAGAATATAAACACAGCCTCCTGCGTTAGCGGCTCCAGCCTCCTGATCTACGTCGTCTCAAACAGATGCCGCCCGCGACTCATCTCCTCCATTTCCCTTCGGCACGGAAAGTAATGGTGCTGCTCCACCTGCGTTATTGCAGTTCAACGGCGGCGATGAATTCACTTCTTCGCCTTCTCGCATGGAATGGACGAAGGCACTTCGAGAGACGTCGTTCACGCCCGCTTACGATCGATCAAGGTCCCTCCCTCCCTCCCTCCCCCCCCCCTGCATCTAAGAGTAGTACTAAGTTGTATTACTAAGTTTTTTTTTCTTTTTTTTTTGTTTAATAATAATTCTTTATTAATCTCATATTGAAGTACATTGGTCACAAAATAAAAGAAATAAAAAGACAGTAAAGACATACGGACTATCCATTGTACAAAAGATGTAATACACTTCACTCTATATGACAAATACACCTTTGCATTAAAACACACGAAAAAAAGAAGAAAACCTCAAGCAGAGTAGGTTGTTTCATGAATATTTTTAAACCTTAGGAGACCCTCTGAGCCACAACAGGCTCATCAGAAGGTACTCTCTAATGTCAATATAAAAAATTAAAATAAAACGCTCACATTGCCATATTCGCACCGAGCGGTATAAATATGTGGCCACACAATCATTCTCTCAACCTTCCTAGATATCAGTCCTCCGACAAATACTCCCAAAGTTTCCGTTTAACCTCTGTATAGAGGTAAGGGTGGTTATATGAGCCATGTAGGTATTATGAGCCCCCCCTATATCTCGACATACTGAGCACAAAATCTATCGGGAATTATTGGAAACACTACATTAAGTTCCCTTTTATGCCACTGAAGCGCTCTGGTTCAGTTGTGGATAATAGATTATGGTTGCCACAGGTGTTTGTGTTTTACGTCTTCTGAAAACTTTGAAAGGTACTTATTTAGTCTTTAATTACGGTTAATATTCAATTAAATTTACTATTATAGGCTATGTAATCTTATAGAGTAGGTTTTAAACTTTGATTTAATGTAGGTGGTAAGTGATTTAGACAGTAACAAAGATAGGTTATGGTTTGAGGAAATCCAATATGGCGATGTTGGTAATGTGAGCCCCCTTCTGTGCCTGGTATATGAGCCCCAATTTTTGAGGGGCTCATATTACATACACTTCAACTTGTCTTAGTACTTTTATTATTTCAGATGCCACGTAAGGTTCTAGGCTTAAAACCTAAACCTAAAAGAAAAATATGGAATTCTGATGACATGGCCATGGCAATAAAGGCAGTTAGAAATAAAGAAATGGGTTTAAAAAAGGCTTCCCAGAAAATTTCTGTCCCAAGACCAACTCTGCAAAGGCTTGCTCGAGTTGACAAACAGCCGGAAGAAGCAGCTGCCACTCGACTGGAAAGAAAAATTATAATGGGAGATGAGTTGGAAAAGGAGCTAGTTGAGTACCTGCTTCTGATGGAGAGCAAATTTTATGGTCTTACCAGGGAAGATATTCGAAGAATAGCATACCAACTTTGTGAGAAAAATGAAATCAAAAATCCATTCACAAGAGAGGGGTTAGCTGGTAGGGCGTGGTTTGACCATTTTATGAGGCGGCACAAGGATGTCCTATCTGTATTGAAACCTTCAGCCACTTCATTTTCGAGGGCAAATGGATTCAACAAAGAGGCAGTAAATAATTTCTTCGACATCTTAGAAGCTCAGTATAGTCAACACAACTACCCAGTCGACAGAGTCTTTAATGTTAATGAGACAGGAATTTCAGTGGTTCAAAGCAAAATTCCCAGAGTAATTGGTCTACGGGGAAAGAGACAAGTGGGAGCTCTTAGCTCAGCTGAAAGAGGCTCTCTTGTGACTGTCATCTGCTGCATGAGTGCAGGGGGCACCTTCATTCCGCCCATGTTAATTTTTCCATGGAAGAATATGACAGATGTTCTTATGAAAGGTGCCCCACCAGGAGCGATTGGTAGGTGTCACCCATCAGGATGGATTCAATCTAACTTGTTTACCGACTGGCTACATCATTTCATAGAAAAAACTAAGCCCACAAAAGAAGATCCAGTGTTTCTGATCCTTGACGGTCACAATTCCCACACAAAAAACATAGATATTGTGAATATTGCAAGGGATAATTTCATATCAATCATAAGTTTGCCCCCACACACGTCGCATAAGCTACAGCCGTTAGACAAGTCATTCCTGGGAGCTCTAAAACACCACTACAGTGAACAAATTCGCCAATATATTCGACATGGTGAAAAACGTGTGGGGCCCTATGATATTGCAGAACTTCTGGGACGAGCATACCTGACTTGCCAGACAGGGTCAATAGCTGTGAATGGGTTTAAAACGACCGGATTGTATCCATGCAATAGGAATGTCTTCATTGATGCAGATTTTGCACCATCATCAGAAGAGATGCTCAACATGGAAACCCTACTGCAAGCAAGGAAGAGAAAGCTTACACATCCTCAAATTGTAAAAAACATTGGCAGACCAACTGGACTCTCAGAGGAGGACGTCGATACGAAGAGATCAACCAAAGCCTAAATGAGGACAACCCACCCGAGACTGAGACCCACCGACAACCCACCCCATCCACCTTATTTCAACCACCTGCTGAAGACCTAGCCCTTGCAGGTCCATCTGGTGAATGTGGGAAACGACAACGTTCTACATCCACTGTATCACCAAAGGATATATGGCCTGTGCCCAAACCGAAGAAAAAGGTTTCAAACAAAGGGCCAAAACCCTCAAAAGCTGCTCTTGTCACATCATCGCCCTACAAGAATGCTCTTCTAGATGCTGTGAAAAAAAAGACATTGACTGAGGATAAAAAAAGAAGAATTGAAGAAAAGAAAAGGGAAACAATCCAGGCTTCTAAAAAGAAAAAAACCACAGTCAAACGACCTGTAAAACGGAAAATTCTTGTAGGTCTAGACAAAGATTCAGATGAATCAGACTGTTCTGTCAATTCGGGAGAGTCGGTTTTGGAAATGCCAGTGGGAGTTCATAATCACAGAGATGAACACACCGTCTGTATGTTTTGTGATGGGCTCTACTCTGAAGACCATCATGGAGAACTCTGGATTCAGTGTATGATGTGCGAAATGTGGGCACATAATGAGTGTGCTGGGGCTGAAAAGGATATCTACGTTTGCGATTTTTGTAGAAAATAATGTATTTTATTTATTTTTTCCTACTTATAACCCTACTATAACCCTATAACCTATACCCATAACCTATTGTTTTTTATAATTAATAAAATAATGTTCATGTAAGGATATTTGTGTGACTAATCTGTTGTAACCATGTCTTCCATGTACTTACTCTAGGGGCTCATAATACCAGCACAGAAATTTTTTTCAACAAAACGACTTGTTTGGATTTTTTTATTTTATCTAACTCTCTGTTCATTTAATGAGCTCCATATTTTTTAAATATATTAACCAAATGTTATAGTTGAAGTTCCACATGAATAATTTAGTTAAAAGCATACAAAAAAAATTATTATAAGAAAAATGAAAGTAGGGGCTCATATAACCACCTTAACCTCTACGTATTTAATCCATGCATGTCCCTTGGTAATTGGTTAAACAATCTAGGTACACTTACCACCATTCTGTTTGCACCACATTGATTAAAATACTTAGGGACTTCATAGTGGTCCACATTCCGTTTCCCCATTTTATGTACATTTTGTTTCAATTTCTTATATTTACTAGAGAAATAATTATCTATAACTAAAATGTATGTCAAAAGCTTTTCAAGCGGTAGTATTTTCAGTATTTTGTATGCATTGTTTGTATCATGAGAATCTGGTTTCGATGACACGTTATTATCACTTTTTTTGTTGTATGTAATCATTTTGACAATCCGGTTTTGTATGCTACGTAGTTTCATTTTGTGTGTTTTACTAGTTTTACCCCAACCAGTAATGCCATATCTCAGGATGGATTCAGCTATAGCAAAGTACATCATATTTTTAACTTTGACAGGTAATAAATTTCTAACGTGATACATTTGATAACTTGCATTTCCTTCTAATGGAATGAAAAAATCATTCTTTCGCCGATGGCGTGCATTACATATTGAAAACTAAGATGAAGGCGCAAGTAGGACGGAGGTACCCGTTGAATTTCAACGGGAAGAAACAAAATATGTGCACAGGATGGAAAGAATCTTTTCAATCCATCAATTAATTTTCAATTTTTTTTAATTTTGTTGTAATATAAACATTTAACCATGTTTATCTTTAAAATGACATCTCGCCTTATGTACCAATCGAATCGATGGTAACAATAAAGGGGTCGGTTGTGACAACAAGTTTAACCGTACTGAGCCTAAAAAAGACGTTCTTCTCCGATTTATTGATTCTCCTCACCCAGGAATTAATTAGGAAGGTTTACAAAACTAACAGTTTATGGGCCCAGGCATGTGAGATAATACGTGCGGTAGGAGAAACAATCACAAGATATCAAAATAACCATTGACGAAGAAGTTATAGCCGGTGACGAAGATGGCGGAAAGTACAGACGAAAAGTACAGGATTCCTTCATTCGATGGGGACGATTTTGATTATTGGAAATTCGGCATGGAAATAATGCTTGATGAACTGGAATTACTATCTGAAGTAGAAAATGAACCTGATTATCGCACTGAGGTCCAAGGGGAATCGACGGCGGAACGAAAGGCGCGGGAAACTGCCGATGCGGAACTGCTTAAACGCGACAAAAGGGCGAAAGGATTGATCGTTCAAAAGCTAGCCAACAGTCACCTGGGATATGTGAAGGGTAAATCTAATGCACATACCGCGTGGAAGGAATTATGTAATACTTTCCAGAGGGAAGGTCTTGCCACTCCATTACAGATTCGGAGACAACTCTTGACGTCGTATGCCAAGCATGACCCCAAAACGGAAACTGGAGACACACTTCCTACGGTTCGACAAGCTTATCCGTCAACTCAAGTCTACAAGTGCCAGTGTAAGTGAGGCTGATATAATTTGCTATTTACTCCTTACAATGCCTGCTGAATACAATGTGGTTATCACCGCCATGGAAACTATGTCTGCTGAAAACATAACTTTAGCATTCGTAAAAAATCTCGCCTTTTGGACGAGGAGTCAATACGCGCCTTCCAGTCGCAGGATCGGCAACTGGCGAGACAGGAAATACAACCCACAACTGCCTTCTCCGCTCATTCGATACAAGGAAGAAGACAGGACCAGAATACTCCAATATATGCAAATACATATAGCGGTACACTGGCAAAAGGTGACAATTATCCTGGTAAATTCGCCTATCGTTCTCATAATTGTGGCCGAACAGGACACAGTAGAGCAGAATGCAGATATAAGATTCACAAGAAGACAGAACATGCTAATGTAGTAGAATCAACTGAGGACATGGCATGTCCGAATTCTACAGACGAGGAAGATTTGTTCTGTTTCTCTACAAATGCAATTGAAGCAGCATATCTCACTGCAGAAACAGAAGAACTGTGGCGTTAGAGGTTTGGGCACATCTCTAAAGCTGGTCTGAAGAAATTGGCAACCAGGGTTGATGGAATAAAGGATGTAAAGGTTGAAGATACATGTGACCCCTGCCTGGTAGGCAAGCAAACTAGACTGCCTCTTATACACGGACGAGCTAGAGCTACTCTTCCTCTGGAGCTAGTTCACAGTGAATTGGCAGCACCAATCAATCCAATGTCATATGATGGAAAGAAATATATTTTGACTGTTATTGATGACTACACACCCTGTACGGATTCAGGAGGAGAGGTGATTAAAGCTGAGGGTCCAGAAGCTGAGAATACTGGAGTTGGTGACCAAGGTGAAGGAGAAGAGGTTCTGCCTTGTGAAGGAGAAGACATGATGATGATGATGCCGATTCGTCGTTCAGCGAGAGAATGTCACCGGCCTCCACATCTAGAGGATTACACCACTGAATATGCTACACGCAGTGCCATGAGTGCAGAGGCATTTCTCGAAAAAGTACCAGAGGATTTTGCAAGTATAAAAGGCTGTCCAGATGAGGACAAATGGTACCAGGCTGTAAATGAAGAAATGGAAGAATTGAAGCAAAATAAAACATGGAGACTTATGAAATTACCTCTCATAAAGAAAGCGTTGAACAACAAGTGGGTGTTTAAAATCAAACGTGATGATAAAGGAGAAATTCAGCGCTACAAAGCACGCCTGGTAGTCAAAAGCTGTAGTCAACAAAAAGGGCTGGCCAAGTGCAATGAAGAATGACTTTACATAGACCAAATGGTGAAAAATGCATTTATGCATGGAGAAATTACAGAACTCTCTAGCTCTACATGAAGAGCTCTACATGAAGCAGCCTGAAGGCTTCAAAGGAAATTATAACTTGGTTTGCAGTCTACAAATGTCTCTCTTTGGTTTAAAACTAGCTTCAAGAGAATGGAATAAGAGATTCGACACGTTCATTAAACAGCTTGAATTTGTACAGACTGAAAGTGATGGGTGTTTGTACTCCAGAAAACGAGGAAAGCATGCTGTATATATCTTATTGTATGTAGATGACATTACTCTTGCAGCAAGCATTCAGGCGGAGCTGAAGAATGAATACATTCACGATGCCAGATCATGGTCTTTTGAAAAGTTTTCTGAATATAAAGATTGAAAGGGATGAGGTTTCAATTATCCTTAGTCAGGAGCACTATGTTAAAAAGTTATTAGAGCGTTTTCAGATGGAGGAATGCAATCCTGTAAAAACTCCTATGGAAGCCAAACCAGCATCAACAACAGATGGTCAGTGTATCCTTACTGATAAGTATCCCTATCGTGAATTGGTTCGTTGTCTTGTGTATTTAATCCTGATCTTAAGCCTGAATCACACGATCATTTTTTCCGTCCCTTTTAAGGGGTATAGCTCCAATGATAGCTTTTCAGGGACCGTGACAATGACAGCTCGAGCTATCATTTTCTGAATCACACGGTCATTTTAGCCGTACCTCTTTCCATCATTTTTTCCGTCCCTTTTCGCATCATTTCTATGTTAACTAATCTCATTCCATTGAAAGCCGAACGTGGCGTTAGAGTCGCTCTTTGCGACCGAGCACTCTGATTGGCTAAATGGTGGAGTCAGCGATGCCTCCAGGGACGGAAAAAGGGACGTGCCCAGGGATGGAAAAATCTATAAGGGATCCCTATCGCTTGAGCCATCCCTGACTTTGTTCGACTGACACGATCATTTTCGAGCGATCATTTGAGCTATCATTGGAGCTATCCCTTAAAAGGGACGGAAAAAATGATCGTATGATTCAGGCATTAGTGTAAGTGTTAACTTTTTCAGTAGGTTTCAGGTTAATGCTACCCAAGCCAAATGGAATGGCCTTAAACGTATTTTGAGATATCTTAAAGGAACTTTAGACTATGGATTGGTGATAAGAAAAATCATACTCGTGTGCACTCAAGGGCTATGCAGACACAGATTGGGAAGGATATACCGAAAGAATGATACAGATATGGAAAATCTACAACTGGTTATCTATTCCAAGTATATGGGTCCATCGTAAGTTGGAAAAATCGTAAATAGATTGTGGCCTTATCCACAACAGAGGCTGAACAAGTTCATGAAGCTACGTGCTTCCTTGTGTGTGTTCAAACAATCTTAATGTTATTTCTAGTCTTAGTAATTGAGAAATATTATATATTTAATATTTTATTTTGTTTCATATAGTCTAAATCCAATTATTTTTTTGAATTAATGCTTCTTCAAGGAAAGTTATGAATATTTTCCTCATTATATTGTATTTGAGTAGCATTCAGGTTCTCCTCATGACATTGTTAAAATAGAGGCGGAGTGTTGTAATATAGAAATTTTAACATGTTTATCTTTAAAATGACATCTCGCACTCCGTACCAATGGAATCGATGGTAACAATAAAGGGGCTGGTTGTTCCAACAAGTTTAACCGTCCTGAACCTAAAAAGACGTTCTTTTCCGATTTATTGATTCTCCTAACCCAGGAATTAATGAGGAAGGTTTACAAACTAACATATTTGAATTTCAATGAATTATTTTCAGTCGACCCGTTGCATTTAACTGGAAGAAAAAAATCTATGTACAAGATTGAAAGAAACCTTTCGCTCCCACGTACTTTATTCACCATGCAGTTCACACGAAATGAGCATTTCCGGAAACTCCACTTCAACGATCAGCGTGGTCGTTGCGGAGACGATTCATAAAGGAAGCTAAAATTTCTCTATAAATCGACACATTTTTCCAAAATTATAGCCGATTATATAGGAAAACAACATTCGGTTATTAAATATGAATCATTTTTCAATTTTCTTTCCATTGGTATCTCACCCTATTTCGCCCGACCATTATTTACAACTAAATTTTGCAAATGAATAAATGCTTGCAACGAAACACAAAATCTACTTCCCGTATACTTTATGGGGTCTTGAACGTAGCGCCTCTAGCAGCGTTACGAATGGTTACCTAGGTAATTACATAAATTGATGGCACATGCAGATTATCCTACGAACGCATTTTTAATTTACCTTGAGCAAGACATCATTTCACCTAGAATTCGATGAATTTGATCTCATTTCAAGAAAAAACATCTTACATTTCCAGATTCCAGGGGAACGTGCGCGGTTCGGATTTCAGCTAGGATGAGGGCTGCATGCATTTTTTAGAATAAATTCTGTGACTGAACTTTTTACGACATTTCTATTAAGGCTTCAATACCAGTCACTCAGTGACGGACTGATCAAAATATCTCAAAAACCACTACACCAATTGCAGATACATTTACCAAACATTTTATATTAAACCAGTTTGGTCTCTAGGATGATTAAAATAAAAAACAATATTTGAGTGTTTATCGAAATTTTCGATGTTTCGATTTTTCGAACGGAGCATTTTGTAGCGCTATGACTAGTGCGTGCGGTCTCAAATGAAAGTGTAGTGAGGTGCGAGATCTTTTGTGCTGTGGGGCGAGCAGCTGCTTTAGGTAGTAATATTAAATAAAATTTGAACGTTGTATTTTTCACATTTTATTTGGGAACCCTACCGGTTTCGACACTCTCGTGTCATTTTCAAGGGTAAAGCTGACATTCTCCCAGTGGCGAGCCCATATATATATATATATATATATATATAACTACACTTAGGATCACTCACGTGACGAATATATGAACAGTTTGCCAGAGAGAGGCAGACGCTAAACACAGAAAAACAGAAAAAAAATGAACACACTTACTGAGTTTCTTAATATTTCGGTGCCACTAGCACCTTGTTCACTTGATGGAGGGAGGGTACTTCAGGAGTGGTTGGGGTAGGGGCTTAGAGGGTGTGATTTAATATGTCACTTTTTCACAAAGTATCGCCTGACTCGAACCAAATTATGCTGTAGGTAGGCCTCGCTCGCTAACAATGTGAGTGACTCCCCCCCGCCCCCGCCAGACGCCTATTCTACCAGAGAAGGGCTCTATTCCACCGCACTCTCCTCAGACGAGTACGGAGTGTCTCCACGGGGAGAGGACACTACCAACGGAAGGCGTGGTGAACGAAGACTCTTATCATCATCACTATATTGGAATCGGCACCAATTCCTAGGATTCCGCTCTAAATCACTGGAAGTCTTGAGCACAATTCATTTCATTCTCCAGTTACTTATTTTTTCGACTTTCCTCTCACGACATGAGACATCCCATCACATAATATCTGAGGCTGCGAAAAACCAATTCTTGCATTCCCACATGGAGTTATTCTAAGGACCCTTTATTCCTTCGGACACCATATATTGACAGCTACACGTAAGTACACGCATGATAATTCTCCTAAAAATATTTTTCACGGTGCCCTTTTTTGTGCACGAATTTTACATTTTCCTGTACTATGCGCATTTACACCAAAATAAAAACTATTGCTGAACAATACTATACAGATTACAATTCTCCAAAGGTGCTCCACGTAGCGGTATCCTTCCCATTCATTTATAAATATTTCAATACTCAGTCTGGGAAACCCTTCGTGCAATTCGTTCATCCACCGCAAATTTCCATAGGGAGCCTGTGAATTCCATATAATTCGGGGATATAAGCTTTTCTTCTGAATGAGTACCACTAAGATTTTCCTAATGACTATGCCAGCCAAATTATTTTGCAGAAGTAAACTAAAAATACCGAGAAATCAGCCGAATTAAGGAATTATCCGGTTGTATATGTGAGTATAAATGAAAATTTCAGACACATCAAACCACATATTTGCTCCATTGATACCGCAATACTTACGTCATCATTCTTATAGCCGCTGACATTGAGGTTAAACATGGAATACGGAGCAAAATCTCGCATAAACTCTCTTGAGCGTGCCAACGTGAAGTTTGAATTTCTGAATACGTGCGAATGTGGAAACAGGCACTCGAGATGAAATGGGGTGGAGGGGTTGTTTGTTTTTAAGGGGATTAAACCACTCTCTATTGCTCGAGTTGGCTCGAACGATTGAAGTCGACGCCATCAATCATTCCGCCATTTGAAGAGAAAGAGACCCCGGCGACTGATGTTCAATATGACGGCCTCGCCTTTTCCGCCCGTTCCCTTCGGATACGCGTCTTCAATGAAGTGTCGCTTTTAAAGTTTCCGACTTGAGGACCGGTTAAGACGGAGCTAAGCAACCGTACAGCGACTTCCGAGGCAACCACAGGCAAGCACTCCTGATTATAACGAACAGACAATCTGTATTAAAATTGAATTCAAACAAGAAGATAAATCATCATCAAACACTACGAGATCATCAACACCTGGCTAAAATATATTTTAACAATGAAACCTTGATTACAAAAGTAAAACGTTAACCATACATTTCAAAACCAAACGTGCTCCATCCTAGCGAAAATAGGTTGAATTGTCCAAATTTGATAGAAAAGAAAGAAATTATGGAAAGAATGGTTAAATATTCCATAACAATTAATGAAGTGCCCCAAAATACGACTTCCACATCTCCGAAAAGAGATCAACTGACTCTGGACCCGTTCGACCCTTTCGATGCTCCTTTTCTTATTGTTTAAATTTTGCGAAATTCTTTTCATCGCTCTATTCTGCTAACCTATTGATAGAATTTTCTTTTTAGCAATCACGTTTAAAATCCGGGAAATCTCAAAAATACAGCAATAAGAGCTGAAGCTTAGAAATGTTCACCCATATGTTAATTTTTCGTTATTTATTTTTTGTTGTAAAATGGGATTTAGAATTACTGCCTCATATAACTAAAGTCATTATTTTTTAGATTAAAATCAAATCTGTATTAATTCTTTATATAGGAAGCTTCCTTCCCTTTGCAGAAATTTGGCTCTCCTTGGGTAGTGGCTCAGTAACATAGCAATGAAATCTGTCAGATCTTTGACTTTTGCCGTGAATCTCATCATGATTTTCCAAGCATTCACCCATAAGGATGATGAAAGACTTGTCCATCGAAACGTCGGAAACCATGGAGTTTTTAACCCAGTCTGAATAGAATTATTTGATAATGAAAGAGTTTATTTAAAAATAGTTTCAATTTATTGAGGTCTGGGTATAATTTATTTCTCCTGTACCTTATTTAAAGGTTTTCCAGTTACCTTCTCAGCTGCAGAAAGTAATCGTTGATTGAATGAAAACAAACTTCATTTCAGGTAGTCCGAGCGAGATAGTTCCCTAGTCATAATAGAGACCATATTCGAATTATACGTTTTCATTTCACCAGCTGTGGGACACATCAATTAAATAACGCATTAAAAATGGTGCAATAATATAGTTTTAAATGGCAGAAATTGGAAGTAATTTAATGAAGATATCTGAATAAGTCTTTGACTTGACTCACTTTTTTCGCGCGGTGCGTTTGAAACTCCTTCAAAACGGAATGTTTTTTTGTGATACCCAAGAACATATTGCGGTGAAAATATGATTTATTTTCAATAAGAGTTGAGGAAACATACAAACTATACGCTGTTTGTTTTTAACGACATCTAAGGGTTAAAAATTCCTCATTTTGTAAATAATGTCTCTCTGGAGGGCATACACGTACCATTTCCCATGTAAAAGGCCTGGTATTTTTTGGCAAATACCTCCAAAAGTAATGTAGTAGGGGGTTGAATTCTTTATCTCATTAGAAGGATGAGATATTTTTCTTAAAAATGAAACCAAATTTATTGATTTCTACGTAAAATAATATTTCGCTCAAACTACCCTAAGTTTCTCTAAAAATAATCACCAGTGAGAGTAGAAGCTTTTTAAAAGCTTCCTCTGGTTACATTAGAGATGTGGACTTGTTTACAATAGGCGGAGATGGCGTACTTTTCTATCTCCGAGCGCTTGAATAGCCGTTCCCTGAAAAGTAAACACAACTACCGCTTAACGCTTATCTATCGCTGGATAAGCACACATCTGGCCACCGCCACACGGCGAAGAGTGAGAAAATGTTCTCCCAACGCCAAAGATGAATGATTGACTTTGTACTTTCAATGGAAGCATGCTGATTGAATGCCGATCACCATTACGAGTGTCGCAAAGACACAAGGGAAGAAGGGAATTTTGTGCCATTCATTCGTTTCACCGCATTCCTCGTTGGCAGGGATAGGAATTTCAACGGAGGCCTATCTCCAAGTAAGTGCGCAAATGCCTGTTTTATTTCAGCCTTTTTTTCTGCCAGAAACAACACGACAATTTTGCGCTTCTAATTCGTTAAGCCATTAATAGTACCCGATGCGATGCTGCTGCGCGCTGACTGATGAAACACCTGTGGAGAATGGGCTGCCTGCCGCAGGGGCGGACACGACGCAAACGTATAAGGAGAGGAAAGAAAAAAACTATGGGAAATCTTCTAAAGAAAATGAATGAGTGAAAAGAAGGAACGAGACGGGCAGCGGAATCACGACCCAATTTAAGAAAATAGAATGACATTGGAAGCAGAAAAGCAAAGCACGCGATCGGAAGAGAAGTTTGCTAAAAGCTATAGCGACACTAACCTTGAATGAAGGAAACACTTCACTGGAACATAAATGTGGGAACGCCATGGTGAACACCCGTTGCATGTGTCAGTGACTCCGTAGCGGCGATGAAAGTGGAAGAACTTAAGTCATTGGCAGTGCGCTGCTGGAAAGGACAAGTGGATTGAGAATATCACTATCTAGGAATTCTCTCTAAAAGTTGAAGAAAAACATAAGTTTAATAAAAACTCTGATGAGAAACAAACTGATTCCGAAAATTTTGTGACACACCAGTTTATTGGAAAAAATATCGTAGGTACAAATATTTGAGATGAGCGAAACCGATGCTCTATAATATTGGAATGTAATTTCACGTGGCTCTCTGCATATTATTACTGATGTTAAAAGTTTAGCTTTCCAAATTTTTCTATTGTTTTATCGTATTTTATTTGATAACATTAAAGGTTCTCGAGTCGTGGTTAAAATAATTTAGCATATCAATTCAAATCTATGAGTACCGTTATTGGATGTGTGCTAGATTGTAGTGTTTAGGCTGAGCCCGTGAAAGGCGGGCGCAAGAATAGTTCAACTCTAAGAAATATTTTCATAACATATTCATATGAATTGCCATGGGATTTTTTTTTCGGAATTATTCAGTGAAGTATTCACAGATTGTAAAAGAATAGGTCGAGTCTGAGATGTAGTATTTGAGAAACGTTTGGAAACTTTTTTTTAAAATTTAAAATTAATTAAAATTATGAAATTCAATAACATCACTGTTCAGCATTATTACTTAATCAAAAAAAGACTAAACACTAAAGAAAGGTATTGTTCCACTATCACTATAGCAATGGAAGCCTGGGTTAAAAAAATGTAGCGGTGAAAATGTGACGGAGAGATGATTTTTTGTATCTTTTTTGTTATTTGGGCTGCTAAACACGAATGTCATGTTTGTTAAAAATAATTCTGGCGTAAAAACACTTTTTTATCAAAATATCGAACATTTTCGACTTTTACCCCGTTTTTTCAACGTCACTATTCATTGACAGGAGTTACTGAAGCAGCAGTTAAAGATTTTAAACTTGACTGAATTTCGTACCAAAGTGACTCGATTTCTTTTTTTTTTAGTCGGAATGGATGAAAAAGAAAATAAGCTGGACTATGAGTCATAAAACATCCCCCTCCTCATCAATCCACTGAATTGAGAGGCATTGCGCTCTCCTCGCTCGTTTGTTTCGGCCCGTCGCCGCCAGAGTGCTCCCAAACCCAGATAAGCTGGCCAAAATACGTGAAATGAAGTCTCTTTTAATGGACCATCAACTCCTGGAATAGCTGAAGTGGTGCTTCAAACGACTGAACGAACATTATTAAGAGACTTATGTCCAAAATAGAGAAATTTCGTCACCGAACTGGGCGTCGAGGGGAACGGGTTGGTGTGGTGGCTGAGTGACTGGCTAACCATACGGACGGCCAGGGTTCAAATCCCTGCAGAGGAAGATGTTTTTACCGAGGAAATCCGATCCCTACTTGGGAGCCTTGTGGAGGGCACTTCAAGTTCAGTACTCCGTCTGTCGGATGAGACGTTAAGCTGTGGTCCCCTTGGCGCCTTTTGTTATCCTTTCAATCTTGCTAAATAACATTAGCCCGAACAAGTCCTCAGGTCCTGATGAAATTCAAGCTCGTGTTTATAAAGAATTAGCTCTCAAAATGGCTCCGTATATTAAAGTAGTATTTAACAAATCCCTCGAAGAACACGCGGTTCCCAAAGACTGAAAGATAGCAAACGTGACCCCAATTTTTAAAAGCGGCGTTTGGGAACAGCTATGTAATTATAGACCAATATAATTAACGTCACTATCATGTAAAATTATAGAGCATATAATAGTTACATCAAGACTTGGAGGCAGGCAAATGAGCCAACTTTTCCAGTGCTGGCAAAAATGGCGAGAGACTTCTTTAGCATTCACGCTACATCTGTTGTAGCGGAAATATTGTTCTCACGGGCTGCATTGACAATGCAAAAGCATAAAAACCGCTTGGGCCACGAATTTTCCATAAGTTTACTCTGTGAACTCGCGGGTGACGAGCAATTTCGCCTATCATATTTAAAACTTATCTTGATTTAACAGCTTTAAACCTGAAAATTATTTATACTACTATTTGAAGAAAAAAAATGTTCATAATTTCCTTAACCAATTACATTATTCTTTCATTAATATTTCTAAACCTTCTGTGGATTTTTCGGTACTAACGTTTTGACTAAATATCCATTTATTACCAATTTTATGTTTCATGGTGGATTAAAGTGAACAGCGAGCCGCTGTGAAATTTTGCTTCCTGCTTGGGAGAAACGCCGCAGAAACTGTTGTGATGTTAAAAACCAGCTTACAAAGATTGTGCTATGGGAAAAACTCAAGTTTATCTTGGGTTTAATAGTTATGAAGAAGGTGAAATGTCATTTGATGACAAATCTCGTTCAGGACGACCGTCAACTTCTAGAATTGACGACAAAATATTGAAGAGATTACTAAGTTATCTGGAATAACGTGGAGCTCTGTTTAGCGAATTTTGTCAGAAGATTTGAAGATGAGAAGGGTCACCTGCAGCCATGTAGCCATTTCAGTTCATGCAGCCATTTCATATTTCTAGTTTATTCATTGAGTATCATTAAAAGCATTGATTGTACATGGACTTTGATGTATTCGGTGTCCAATTTAATATGTATTTAAACTTCTTATAATTGTCATTACTATTTCGAGTGGACCGATTCAACGATTGCGTACCTAAGGGAACCTGGGCTTTTTATGGTACTGATTTTTGGGGGAAACGAGACGAGACGAGAGTCTGGAGTTCACGATACGAGACTCGAGACGATACCACAGTTCAGAAAA
This sequence comes from Ceriagrion tenellum, assembly GCA_963169105.1. Taxonomy (NCBI): domain Eukaryota; kingdom Metazoa; phylum Arthropoda; class Insecta; order Odonata; family Coenagrionidae; genus Ceriagrion; species Ceriagrion tenellum. The sequence continues at coordinate 28,488,394 of OY720641.1, forward strand.
CGAGACTGAGACGAGACTGGCTCAAGTCACGTCTCGTCTCGTCTCGCGGCAACACTAGAGAAAACCCCTACTTCAGAATGGCACCTTCGTACTGAACGCTGTTTCATTACATCAGAGCTGAATACGTAACAGCCCGTGGTCATGATATTCGCGGTCTAATAATACCTTCGTATTCATAATAATATCGAGAAAGTTCTTCGCCATTGAATCCCTACATGATTTCTAAGCCAACAAAGCTATTCCACGAGAGTTAAACTTGGCCCAATTAATTCCTTATACCCTAAAGTATCCACTCTAGGGAGAAAAGGTTCGGTAGTTTTAGAGGAAAGGTTTTATACGCATACGCTATTATCAAGAGATCATGTACATTCTATTTCTTCTCTACACAAATACTTGAATACAGTAGTAAAAAATAGCAAGCTCCGTCTTTTTGCCGATGATGTAGTAGTGTATAAGGAAATTAGAAATGAAGAGGACATCCAGTCTTTAGCTAAGGATTTAGATGCGATTGATGATTGGTGTGATAGATGAAAGCTAAAAATAAATTTGAAAAAATACGCGATAATGAACTTTTGGAAAAAGAATGGCTTTCCACGGAATAATTATTGCATCAAAGAAAATAAAATATCTAACGTAGAATCTATTAAATACTTAGGCGTCACCATCACTGAAGACATGTCATGGGGGAAACACATCAGGGAAATAACTAGGGTAGCAAACCCTAGATTAGGATTCGTAAAAAGGGTTCTAGGCAAATGCGATGAGAGAGTACGAGAAAGAAGCTATTTTACACTTTTCAGGCCTCATTTAGAATATGCCGCTAGTATATGGGATACGTACGAGGAAGGTATGATTAAAGAATTAGAGCGCGTGCAAAGGAGATCCGCTAGGTTTGTTAAAGGCCGTTATGATAATTGTATAAGTGTTACGAGTTTAATGGAAGAACTAGGATGGGAATTACTATCAGAACGCAGGTTAAAATTTAGGTTAAACCTTTTAAGTAAATTCGAAACCGATTTGTTCACAGATGACGTTAGATATATATTGAGAATCCCTGCGTATTATGCTAGGTTTGATCATATTCACAAGATTAGAGAGATAGATTGTCGTACCGATGGATTTAAAATGTCATTTATCCCGCGTACTATAAGAGAGAACAATAGGCAGCGTAGCAAAGGGATAGGTAGGTGAAATATAGTTAGAGTAGTCTGTAGTGCATGATGCATGTAATAACAACCAATAATCCCTTTCTTATTATGTAGATACTAACCATCTAGCTGCATGTGACCCTATTATCTAGCATGTCTCCATTAAATCATCAATAAAACATCAATAGTCCATGTTTGGTGATCGTTTAGTAATAGTGATCGTTTAAAAGTATAATATTTAGGCGAGCCTTATAATCAGGTCGACCTTCAGGTTCCATAAATATTGCCTGTAGCTTTTCTGATCTCGCGTACGAATTATATTTTTATTAATGACCGTACGAAATCCAACTAAGCTCAGAATACATCTACCTTTAAAAATTAACATCGTAATAGGCTGTCAACCAATAACAGCAAGCTTTTCCAAAGGCCTTGTGAGGTCATTAGCCCCTTGTGCGAGTATGCAAATCCCTTCCTTTTAGCTCCGTGGTATATTAAGTCCTGAAACATTGAGACAGTCCATTGTAAAACGATATTAATAAACACGGCAACCGGCATTCAAAATTTGTATTTATTTGGAAGTTCCACCATATTTTTGCTCTCAAAAAGTTTCACGCACATGGAACAACCCTTATTTTGAGCAATTCGGCGATAAATATCCATTTCGAGAGCTTTAATTTCTAGAAAATCAATGACGCGATCCAATTTTTTTTTCATTGTGTCTCCATGATGAAGCGTGATGTGCACGCATGTGTGAAAGAGGGAAAGGCTGAAAAATGTCGAAGCGAATTGGGGATGAAGGGGCGGACGGGGGGGGGGGGGCGACAAAAGAACAAGAATTGAAGAGTCAGCACAGCTCCTCGGAAGTGAGAGGTTCGAAATCAATACATTTTGCTATAATAATACATCAAACGTTTTTCTTTGAGTTACGACCGCACTGATGAAAATATTCTCTTTGACGACATATCGCCCGCCACTTATTGGCCGACGGGAATGTCGCACACAGAGTTAGCGGTGTTACTTTCATGTTACCATTCAGTCATTGCAAAGATCCATTTTCTAGATTTTCACGATGCAAGTTCTCTCTCATTGAGTGTTGGAAGGATTTTTTTGCTAAGCAAGGATCTTACTATAGCGGAAAAAGTAAATCAAAAACTGTGAATCTCATTAACAATCTAACGATATCGTTGAGAAATAGTCATTAAAATTCGCCATTTTTGAGTCGGCTAACTTCGTTGCCAAAGAAAATGCCCAATTTCATAACAGAACAAGCACAAAAAAGCAGGTATGGCTTAACTTCATGATATTCATAGATACCAAAAGACTTTGAAGTAAACAAGTCGCAATCAAAGTACTATTCCGGGCAAATTATTGCCCTATCTAAATGAAATCTACGCCAGGATGCAGATAAAAAAAGAACTGGCATTTCCCCCGCGATCGATAATTGATCATAATTGGACCACCGTTGGGCAGTTCGATACGTAGCGTTAATTATTATATGCTTTGCTTCCAAATGCTTGTTTCTAATTTTTATCTTATTTATTTGCTCCCAAATGTTTGACCTCGAATGTTTGAGTCAAAACAAATTCTAGAAATTTTGGACACCATTTTAACTCAACCGTACCTCTTTCAACAAACCACCCTCCCCCCCCACCTTCCATTTTCTCCCACCTGTGTTTCTTTATCCTTCCTCAGTGTGACGCAGGTCTGGAGTTTTGACGTAATTCGTTTGGACGAACAAAGGATTATTTCCCAATTATGATTTTAGCCTTTCCTTCCTATCCTTCCTCCTTACCCCCACCACAACCCCCCTCCCCACTTCTGTTTTTTTGGCCAATGTATCTCTCAATATATATGAACATGTCTGGTTATGTGAAAGATTAATAGTACCTGATGATGACTGCAAGACAGTCAAAGCACGTGTGGTACGATTTTGCAATAAAATGTAGACAATAGGTACGATATCTTTTGAGTGTGATTAATTTAGAGCGGTCACATTATAACAACTAAAAAGTTTACATTCAGCCATTATTTACTACATTAGAGGCTACGTGTACGTACGTATCATTCCGTCGTGAGGCGTAGTTATTCTTCTGCATTTAATTATATATAAAGGGTTAATACGAATAAAGCTATCACCTTATTTTGCTCTGCTTTGATTCCTGAAAAGCATCTGATAACATCAACATGATACAGTTAACGAGGGTTTTAGAAGGAGGTGGATCTTGAGGTTGATAGAAGGCATTACGCCATAATGCCATGACTGACAACCGAAACATCCGCCATATCGCTTCCCCTATTCTTTCTGTATATGCTTTTGGATAGGAGGGAGAATTGGCCCGAATATCGGCTATAAAGCTAAATTATCTACCATTTGTCAGTAAATTAAAGTAAGTTAATCTTTAAAGGTTTGTTAGTCACTAGAACCTATTGATTCCACACTATTTTTAGATGTTTTATCGGTTGGAATGCGGGTATTTATAAATTCCAATAAACAAAAAGAAATATCATAAGAATAATAATTTTCAAGAGCATATGCAAGGTATCTCAAGCGTATTATAGAATATCGGAAAAACATCGTAACAATAAAATATTAGTGTTTTGAACCGTAAGCCGAAAACCGTAAGAGTTAAATAGGGGGAACAATATGGCCACCCGTGTTATAGCGTCAGGAATTGGCCAACAGAGCAAGTGTCTTCTTTTCATCTATCTCAACGACGTTGGAGAACCAAAATTTTTATCACTCATTTTAATTCTGGCGTTGGATGCTTTTCATGCCGAGGTATCGATAATAGAGACAGTTAATGCCTTTGAAGAGAGACAAAAGCGCGGGGATACAATGATCCATCATTACTTCTCGCTCTCGCTCGCCGTTTCATTACAACTGATGGACATAGTTGAGTAATGGCCAGTTGCAGGAACGTAACATATGTATTCCATAAAGTTATGGGCCGCATAAGCCATGGCAACCATTCAATAAGTGTTGCACAAACATTCAATAAATTCATTGGTCTCATAACTTATGGCATGGAGTAATGAGTTTAATAAGTAGCCAAGATGGCGGATGCGCAATGAACCGCTTGGAGTCTTAATTACTTGATTAAAGAGTTGTTTTGAGACAAGTGACCAGTTTGTTTACTCTTACTGACTAATTATAATGTGCATTATCAATTATTCATAGGCTAAACTTTCATAACTTTTACCCGGCGGTGGAAGATTAGATGAAATATTTGAGGCTATTAACTATTGGTAAATAAGTTAAGTAACTAATAGATGTGTCCTTGCAACCCGAATATAGTTATGAGTTCTATAACTTTATGGATCTCATAACTATTGATTCCATAACTAAATTTTCTTGCAACCGGCCATAAGAGAGGATACTTTATAGATTTACTCATTCTCATGCATTCTGTGCAGACGACATTGCACTTCGATGCCTCCGAATATCAATCTCCCATGGGAAACGTCCAATCAGGGGTTAAGTAGATGGAACGTGGGACTGTCTAAGTCCATTCACCAATAATGACGCAATAATATTATTATTATTTTTCGGAAGAAGAGAGGTGAAATGTATGAGAGGCTATGCATCCATAAAAGAGCATTACGTCCACGGAAAAGTCAACCTTTGAATTCTGGGAATGGACGCTGAAAAAAAAATGTGTGGCGAATGCAATTTGAAATTGATATTAGTCTCCAATCGGAGCTCTCCCAAAGAGCGAGAAGTTGGATGGCGCAGGAAATAATGCAACTCCGCGACCACGGCTGTTGAAATGTTTTACGAATGCATTCACAGCGAAGGATTTCTGTGAAAATTGTAAATAGTTTTCGCACCAATATTAACGCCGGGCGACTGCGCTGCTCTGCAGTCGGGTCGACATGAGGTAGACAGACAGACGAGCCGTTTGCGCGGGCGAAGCGTCGAACGCATCGAAAAACCGCGTGCGGCGCTGAGATTTATTGTTGTTTGCCGAAAAACCGACTCTTTTCGGAGGGTGTTCGTCGAATGTCGAATGAATTCCTGCGTGTGTTGTCATGTCAACATTTAAACAGATTCCCGTGCGCTCACAAAACTAAATACCGCGTCAAATGTTTACAGCTGTGGACGTGGCTGAAGGTTAGAGTGACCGAAAATAGAGTTGGCTGCTCATAATTTCTCTAATCAGTGCTCCCACCGAGGGAATCGAAAACTCATTCATTGTGGAAATAGCGAAACATACATACATTCCAATCACGCCTTTCCCTTCCGGGGTAGGCGCAATCACTGAGTTCCACTCATAAATACATATTTGTACACCTAACTCTGCTTCAATTATTTCCTCCATACTGACCTATCTTTGCAAACCTCTTTTGCCTCATCTACCCCCATACACTGTTTCATACACGCCCTCCTGTTTTTAAAACACCTCATATTCCTCCTCCTAAGAGTTTCCTCAACCGCTTTCAACCACAACTTTCTCTGCCTACCTCCTCCTCTCACACTTAGATATTTGAGGAGGCGACCGACGGCTAAGGTCATTTGCGCCATACGGGATACGTAATGGAGGAAGGGTGGATGGAAACCCAGCGTCGGCATTAACCTGCTCTTAACGAAAGGCGACAAGCAGACCACGGTTTAACGTCTCAGACGGAGTACTCCACTTGAAGTGCCCTCCACTGGACACTCAAGTAGGGATCGAGTTTCCTCTGAAAAACATCCTCCTCTGCAGGGATTTGAACCCTGGCCGCCCGTGTGGTAGGCAAGTACTCTAGCCACTACACCAACCCGATCCCCCCACCTCTCACACTATTCATTCTACTCTCATATATCTGTTTCGATTTTCGACTCTCATCCATTCTCTCAACACAGGCCAAATCAACGAAGCACACTCCTTTCATACATGTCCATTACTGAAGAGCGAAACAAAGCATCGAAATGAAGTTTAACACGGAGCGGAGGTCTCAAAGACGCCATTTTTCCAAGAGGGGGGTGGGGGAGGGGGAATGATTAATCCTCGAATTTAAAATTAGAGCGGTGCGCATGAATCACAGGGCCTTGATTTCGAGCACCCGTATCGTTGTCATGGAGACCAGAAGAGAAGGGGTGGGGAGAGAGTGGGTCCTTCCCACCCTCGGGGGTGGTTGTTGTTTGGGGATTTGAATTCAATTTGGGGGAGATTCAATAAGGGGGGGAGGACGAAGCACGTCCGAAATAAAATATACACGGCCCCGCCGAGACCGCCTCGCTCCATCCCTCTTATCGCGTCTTAATTTCCGTTTACTGCCCCCTCTGGCGATTCGAATGAGTACCTACCTTCCTCGTAAATACGCATATATCCTTTCCACTCGAGCATATTTAAAAACAATGAAAAAAACCTTGGCACGTACTTACGAAAATAGTTTGAAAGCTCCAAATAATTAAATCTTTATATATATAATTCTTCTTACGTGTTTAAATCACTAAACTCCTCCTAAACGGCTGGACCGATTTTGATGAAATTTTTTTTGTGTTTGAGAGGGTACCTGGATGGTTTAGATTCACAATTGGACCCGGTAGGTGGCACTGCGATCGGGTTCAAGGAAATGTTTTTGACGAAAATTTTTTTAATTTTTTTTCGCATATCAGAACATATAACCCTAAAATTTAACCCCTCCCCCAGCACCCCCAATATTTTTAAAATGGAAAAATCATCAGTTCATGAATAATTGACCATCTGAGAATAATTTATAGTTATGTTTGTGTACCATAGGTGGCGCTGATGTCGAATTCTGTGTTATTTGTCGTACACATCAATACATGCGCAAGTCGTCGCACTTTCGTCGTAGCTTGGCGTTGTATTGACGAAACGAAAATATTGAAATGTCATACTCATTGTCTAATGTCACTTAGCATATATTTTATCGAAAAAAACGCTTGCTGAATTCGCTAATAATAGGCAAGCCAACGTTTGGGCAGGACGTCAGTCGGGTCCGCTAGTTATGTATATATTTAAACTGATCCGTCAAATGGGCCTTTCGGCTTCCACGATACTATCGTTCGCAAAGGGAATTGTTTGGGAAAAACGCAAGAAGTTGGGGAATTGAATCAATGTTTCCACGAATCGCTGAAGTAAAAGTAATTCGCAATAGAAAATAAGAATATTCATTTCATTTCCTTTCCTTAGACTTTCGCGTCGAATTTGTGCCACCAATATTTCTAATTTAACAGCGCGAGAAATAAAATTGCAGGTGAACAAAATGAACTCGATATGTTCGATTCGTAAAATGGGGATTTGCGGACTGACTCATTGACCAACAGACACGTCAGCTTCGCTTTTTAAATTAAGTGCCGGGGGACAGGCCTTTGCTTGGAACACTGACTGTAATAATAAATATTAAAATAAAATAAAACTTTTACGTAATTCAATAGCAGAACATTTTTTATTTTTTATCAAAAATAAAAAAATCTCATTAATAATGGCGTATCTTGAAAATAAAAAGTTGCTAAAGTTACAGTCCATTTTGTTTCCCTGCACTTCAATTCCATGACTGCATGCATTATTATTCCATGTCTTGCTCCAGTCTGAGCCAGACGTAAACTTAAGTTTCGTATTGTTTATGATAAATGGAAAATATATTTGACACCAAAACCAAAGAAAATCACTTGTTAGACATTACGCGAATCAGGGGAATTTAATACCTGTAGTTATTTACATGTCAGATAGAATTAATACCTTATAAAATATTATGCATAAATTAAGATTTTTACGTATGAATAACAGGCAAGCAAAACCTCTGGTAAACTGGCAAGGAAAACCTGTAAAATATTTAGGTTATAAATTCTGATATAATAATTAGAGTTGTTTACATAACAGCCCGTTGCCATAACAGTCTCGTTGTGATAATAGCCTTCTTTTCGTATCAATGGATATGCTCTTCACAAATAAATCCCTACGTATTTGGTAATTTCGAAGCCAGCAGCGCTTTTATGGCATAAAATTTTCCCAATGGATTCATCGTGCTGTGAATCCCCTAAATACCCACTTATGAATACTAGGATCCGTATTTTTCAAGAAAATGTTTGCGTACTCATTCAGCCGTATGGTATTTATAAAATAAGGCGGTAACACGCCTGGGCCAAATTTCCCGTTTATAGCCATTGCTCAGGTTGCCAAGGGAATGTGTTATCTTTAAAATCGGGGAAAATTTTGCAATTTTATCATTGAAAACGTAATTTTCAAGCAAAAACAAAGTGTATAAAAAATCAATTGCAACAATTAAATACGTCATTCATTTTTCCATCCGATAGTGTAAATTTAAACCCTATATCTTGATTGCAAGTAATTTAAAAAAGCAAAAAAAGATACCTCTTCATTGATCCCGAGTAAAATAGGACCCATTTTGGAGGTCTTGGGGCCTTTGCAGCACTAATTCGTTTAGTCCAATGGATTTATTGTACCCGAATACCCATATATACCGACTTTCCGAAGAATCGGTTCGGTAGTTTTCGTGAAATAATTTACATACCTATATAGACATATACTGTTTTTGTTTTTGAAAGGGTTGGGATGCGATCTTAAAGCCCCTCCCTGCCAAACCTCACCTCCACGCAGTGCAACCTGTTGAAACTGACGAAGATTTCCGGTATATGAGGCCAATCCCTACGCCAAGTGCCAGCGACCAAGCACCAGAGGGCGTACGAGCGGGTATAAGGAAGGACATCCCGATGTCCCGGAGACGTGAAGCTGCACCCAAAGGCGGAAGAGTCCTCTAGGAACCAAGGTGGACGGCAACAGAGTTAGGAAAACCTACCATACCGGACGGGTTGCTAGCTATGGATGGTGAAAGCTCCATTAGGAACCTATGGTGGACAGTTGCGAATATAAAAATAAGCAGCCCCGGACCAAGACAAGCAAACTCCACTTTGCGCCTGAGCTGTAACAAGCGAATAAATGGTCAACGTCTGTTCACCAGAGGAGCGGCGGAAACTAACAGTCAGGAACTAAGCCCTCCAGTCTTAACCCACTGCGCTTTTGGACTCATCCCAATCCAGATTCTATGTAAAAATATTAAGTGCTTCGCAGTAATCATATAATGACCCCAGGAGGTAACCAATTCTCTGCTAAATGGAAGTGATGCAACCAGTTTGTTGGATTCTGAGAATACTAAATGGAGTTGTAATATTTCAACTCAGAGGAAGTTCGAGTCATCTGGCCAACTCAAGGCCAAAGTCAAAAAATTTTTCGGAACGGTTAATATTAACTCACTTCTGTGACCAGGAAAACTCTATGACTCAGGAAATAATCTCAATAAACCAAATACTCTAATTTTAGCACTACAAGATACAAGATTATATACCTCTTCTATCTTCTATCTTTCTTTTATATATATAAAAACGAATGTATGTCTGTGTGTCCTGTATGCATTACTACACCGTTGATCCGATTGCCAAGAAACTTTAAGTTGTTGAGTACACTCTTGGGAAGGTTTTGAAGGTTTTAGATGTAAACATATTTTAACGCCCCCTCCCCCCCCCCCAAGGCCCTCTTAATATTTCGAATACTTTTCGCGCAACAACGTCCGACGGGTAAGCTTCTAATCCTAACCTAATTTTTCAAATACTATTAAATTTAAAAATAGGATCGCTCTGAAATTTTGCCGAGTAATAGTTTAAGGCAGGAGGAAAGTTGTAGGCTACTTTAAAATGATCTCAGGGTCCATAAAGGGCCCAAAAAGGGGCCCTTAGGTGGTTCGCTGTACGTATCGGGTTTTGTGCAGTGGTTTCATTTTTTACTTTTAAAATTATTTCCGCTCAAGATAGAGAGTTGAAATTTTTTTATTAAACGTCTGAAAGAATGAAGTTTTTAATTATTTCAATTAATTATCCTTTTCACTTCGTAATTGACTGAAAATTGCGTTTTTAGCTGCAGAAACATATATTTTTCTGTGAAATCATCAATACCATATTCGCTTGACAATCAGATTTCGGTCATTGCTGTTGGAATTCATAATGCTTAGTTGAGCCGATTAGAAATGCTAAGCATTATGATTTGCGCAGCGGTGAATTATTTCGCTTTTTAAAACAACTTTAACTAAAGATAAAGAGTTGAAATTCATTTTATCACATACCAGAAAGCATGATACTACTAAAATTAGTGGTATCATGCCCAAAAGAATGAAGTTTCTCTCTTTTTCAATTGATTTTCTTTTACGCATTTTCCTTGACAACCAAATAAACAAACAAAAATAATCATTAAATCAAATCTTAATTAACGAAAATGAACATCTGAATAGCTACTCAACAAGTAAGTACTCGAATTATGTACTTAACAATAATGTTCTTTTAGCCTGGCTGTGCAGGTAGTATGATTACAGAAATGGGTTTCAAAAAATTGTCTCTACTCTATATTAAACAAGTTTTACAAATTTCATTGTTTTTATTTTACCATGTTATTTTTTATCATTCTGTCAATTTTTCTGTCATTTGACTTATAATTATTATTGTTCATGGGAGATATTGTCACATTGTTTACTTACTATTGTCTCACAATTGTATGCTCTGCAGAAGAAAATATTAATTTAATAAAACAATTATTTGAAATGTCTGTTATCACAAACACTTACTAACTCCTCACCTCTTATATAAAGAGTTTTGAAGGAAGTATGATCCCGAGCAACGCCGGGTAATTCAGCATGTATTATATAAATTAAGATTTTAACTTATGAACAACAGGCATGGAAAACCTATGGTAAACTGGCAAGGAAAACCTGTAAGATATTTAGGTTATAAATTCTGGTGTCATAATTAGAGTTGTTTACATAAGAGCCCGTTGCCATAACAGTCTCGTTGTGATAATAGCCTTCTTTTCGTATCAATGGATATATTCTTCACAAATAAATCCCTACGTAATTAGTAATATATATATATATAGATATATCCACTTGGAGAAAAACACTTGTAGTGCACAGATATTAAAATATATATATATATATACAAAAAGGTAGAAAGAAAGTGGATAGGAACACATAAACATCAATAGAACAATAGCTGCCCGCGCGCCATGTACTGGCCGCTGTCATGGGTCATGCCTTGGGGAGTGTTTGTTCATATAAACCCCCGCCGATTCCAGTAGATTCTTTGTAGACTGGGTAGCTCGGTGGTCTGAGCAGTGGACGCGACATCCAAAGGTCCGTGGTTCGATTCCCGGTCCAGTCGAATTTTTTCTGCTTGGAATCGGCCATCATTTCATCTTCACACCACCATTGTGTTCGTAAATTTTATGTGTTCCTATCCACTTTCTTTCTACCTTTCTGTATAAATATATATGTGAGTATTTGCCGCTGTGCGGTCTGAGTGAATGAGTGAACGATTATATATATAACGGCAAGAGAGCTCTCCCTTCCCTTTAGCCCAACCGATTCAGCGGTGTTGGTCGAACGTGATGGCAATGTAGTGCTCTCGAGAGGCGATTGAGGAAAAAAAAGGCGCAGAAAATAATTAACGAAGAATTATAATGAAAATTATCTGTGAAATACCTATATATATATATATATATATATATATAGAAATATATATATATACCTCTTATAAACGAGGTATTTCACAGATAATTTTCATTATAATTCTTCGTTAATTATATTCTGCGCCTTTTTTTTCCTCAATCGCCTCTCGAGAGCACTACATTGCCATCACGTTCGACCAACACCGCTGAATCGGTTGGGCTAAAGGGAAGGGAGAGCTCTCTTGCCGTTCGCTCGGTTTCCCCAGCCAAAAGTTGTTATTGCTATTGCGAGTGAGACTAAATATTACTATTTCGCCGGTCTAAACTCTTAAGTGCCCCTAACTTTCCACGAAATTTGAATATACAAAAGCAACCACTCGACGGAAGGGTGGATAAGATTTCATTTGTTTTTGGGAAACATTGCTCATTTCCCGCCAGAGGGCTTTTAATTTGATATAGCGATGGAAAATGTCAAAGGAATTCTCTCGGAATTCATGTTTGCTGTCAGATACGAAAAATAGGAATGCAATCTCAACTGGAGAGCGAGTAAATATTCGGATTCATACATTTTCCCAGAATTCAATAAATCCACATTTATCACGCAACTAATGGATGGAAATATGAAATGAACTGCGATATTGCGCGTCGGTCGAGGAAAAAATAACGTGTGAACTCGGCGTCACCAGAATGATTTAAGACTGAAGAAAATGAAAATCGTGAAATCGGAACAAAAATTGAAGTGAGCTTCACGAATATGAGGCTGTCCTTCTGGATGGCAGAATTTAACATGCGAATGGGGTCTGTACCAATAGAGAGACTTGGTTTTAATTTAGGGGTACTCGGAAATGAAATATCAGTTACTCTTTGACAATATTTCGGAGTATAGTGCATTCGGACTTCTAGAGAGCTAAATCAATATGAAGGTCGACCACGACATGAACACAATATACGTAATAAATGGACAGCATATATATGTGTGCCCCGTCACATAAAGTGTTTGTTTCCTGCAATTGTGCGTCCCTTGATTTTTATCTTTCCGTTTTCGACTTCTTTCCTCCCTCTCCTTCCGTTGGGTTTGATTCCGTCGCTGTTGTTTCCATGAAGTTGTTTCCCTCCGATAGGAAGAAAGGGGTGGAGGAGTTGTCTTTCCCTATTCCCATCTTATTTCCTCCGATAGAGTGCAGGGATTCCACCCTCTCGGCCTCTTGTCCCGATCTTTTTAATTTCAGGCGAGGTCGTTTCCCAGAGAGCAGATGATTATTAACTCATTAGGAACTTATGCCCGTATTCATAGTCGTATTCCTAGGGGTTACCTGGGTATCCCCTAACCAGTTAACACCTAGTGGTCCACTACGCTGAACGATTCATAGACCTTACCTAGGTAACACCCAGCCAGGGGACGCCTGGGTAAGAAATTTGGCAACTATCTCGCGGAAAAATACATATGAACGGTTCCGCCGAATGGTTCTCGATGTTTTCGATGGTCATTTTTCACCGTAACTAAGCACGCTATGAACAATAATATAGCATACTGTTACACGATATTGATGAAAAATGATTGAAGGAATATGAGAAAATGTTTACAATATCACTTAAACATTTATGCAATATGAATGGTGAGGAATATGAGGATGGTTCAATAAGTACCCGTGTTTGTAAACAGAAGACGTAACTATGGAAATTTGCTGATATTATCAAGTACTGCAATTAGTACAGTAGTATCAATTCGTCCCACGCGTGGGCAGCAGTACTGCGTTAGGGGAGCTTTGGGTAAGCTTCATGTCTTAGGGCCGGTTTATCCATCTCCGGGTAACGCAATTTTATCCGGCAGATAGCTTATCCTCCGGATAAACCTAAGGAAAGCGTTTATCCACCGTCGTTTAAGCTTTATCCGCCGAATAAATTTACCCGCTACTCCTTCCTCCGGATAAATTTTTATCCGGAGGATAAACCCATTTTCAAGATGTCTGCCGCAATCACCTGGCATGTTTTAACTGTTATTTTGGACGCAAATCTGTATTTACTCGTGTAATTCTTTCTCAGTAATCCTAGTTATTGGTGGTGTAACTGTTCTGAGAGAAATTCGTGGCATCAATCGCCTTAATTTTTTAAATTATATAGCCTTTCAAATTTCTCTTGTCTCCTGTTTACAATACTACGGAATGAAAACGAATTTGAATATTTAATGAATAGAATGCTCATGATGCCTTTCGTTTAAATAAATTTGAAAAATCGAAGTTCATTTTTAAGTCAATTTAAGATGATGTAATTGACCGAAATCATCGTGAAGCCTCTGAAAATTTGAGAATGCGCGATAGTGACGGTACTTAATGGTCACCGACTTACGGTATGAATACCTTCACTTTATGGTCTTCTAGAGCACAATTTTGGTTTATTTAATATTCAAAGTCTTTAGTTTATTAGTTTAACGCGATCAAATCGTTACGTGAAGGGACGTAACTTTCCAGCTTCATGATTAAAAGATCCCTCAACAACTGCAAATTGCGCTCACAGATGCTCACAGATTTTCATATTTTGAATGGCGGTCCCTCTTTCTGTTAAGTGTCCACCGATCCTCCCCACGTACTCGTCCTCCGTTAGGTCTTTGCTACTTTCTTTAAGAAAATATCTATGCACTATGTTTTAGGCCTCACTCGACTTCCCACGATTCCCTCTCAATTCCTTCCAAGGTCAACCAAATAATCTTCAAGTCCAATACAATCCCAGCACAACTTTAGTCTTTTTTGTCGTTTTCGAGTCTCCAAAGGAGTAAGTTTTTAGTGACAAGCAAAGTACAGATATGTCTATGCTACTGAAGGATTTGTGCCACTCTATATCATTATAGAATTGCGAATTTCAACATTTTTTTTCAGTAGTGTGCTCTGTGATGTCGTTACTCTTTTTTATTTCTTACTCAAATATCATACATCTTCCCTTATCTTTCCACTCAACAATCTCCCCTTCTCTTTATCAACAACTCCTTAACAACAACTCCAAAACAAAACAAACAATTAAGAAAACAGTAAAAAATAATAATTTAAACCACTTAAACAATTTCGACAAAATAACCCAAGGTAAAAGTAATAATAATAAAAAATAAAACAACGCAATCATAACACATAAAACAAAATCAAACCCCTCATTCAGGACAGAAGTAGGACGCACGACGTTACAGCTCTCTTTAATAAATAGACCTCGTCCTTCTCAGTTGATTTTGATCGAATTCAATTTTAACTTGATAGTTGCACCAAACTGCCAAACGAGACATAATCAATGATCATCGGCAACTATAAACGATGGTATATGCATACCCTTACAGGCAACCAACGAAATCGAAGTATTGCGATAAACCTTTTTCCAACAGTTCTCGATGGCTAAATCAGTCATCGCACAGGCGTCAAGTGAATGGCGAGAGGAGCGTAGGGGGAGACTAGCACAGGGAATCAAGCAATCGACATGCCTCGTCTGTGTCGCACACCGATTGGGATTAGGTTAGACGCTATGCAATGGAACCGGGACGGGAGAGACGAGCGTGGAAACGTAAAAGAGCGGTCGCCGCAGCCGGCGGTGCGACCTGCCCGATGGGTGCGGACGGGCGCACAGTGGTCCCAGTATATGGAAAATTGGGACATGGTAAGAAAAATAAAGAATTCAGGTAAATCTTTTGTGCAGTATGTTTGGATAGAGTAAGTGATTACGCATCAAAATTCGAAGATCCTGAACCGGTATCACGCACTTTTACTGTTAGAGGTAATACAAGATAACGCTCAGGTAAGGTATGTATTCCATTAATAATCGAAAGTCAAAAGCGCGTTAACTTCGGAGTCGCTTACATAGAAGACTGTGGCATCGATTGTAATTCACAGAACTAGATTCATCTCCAGAAAGTAAGTACTATTTATTTATTTAAGTAAAAATTTATAGTTAAATTGGCATTATATGCGATTTCAAATTGAAAATCATGAAAATTAGAGAACTTTAATCCGTGAAATATAGTTAAAATTAGTGAAAAGTTCACTCATTCCATGAGATTCCATTGAAAAATCTATTGGAAAGTGTACTAACATCACTAAGTATACAAAAAAACTCATAAGTGTGGGCCGATATTTGCCTATTTCAATTTTATGGTACTATTTGCGCTAAAAAAATCTATTCGAACAAATATTGCAAAAAATGATATCCGCAAGTTTTCACATTTAATGGTAAAATTCAATTGTTTTGGCGTCATATTCGTATTCAGCGACCCCGAAAACCAATATACACCAAATGTCATCTTGATCTGAGAAGATATTTTCACGTCCCAGAAATAAATGGGCCGAGGACCACTGAGGGGCGGGCGGGCGACGCAACATCAATAATTCTCATATACGACGATGAATTCATCGACGTCGTTGATCGATGACATCCATTGTCATGGAAGTGGTTCATCGCAACGCGATCACCAAAACCATCGTCGATGAATTCGATGAATCGACTCATCTCTTAAGCCCAAATATGATTACCGAAGTGAGACTGAGAGGGGGGGAAGGAAGGGGAAACAGGGGTGGTTGGTTAGGTCGCTGAAGCAGGGGAGGAGGGGAGGGTGGGAGGGAGAGAGAAAGAGAGGGGGAAGTGGCATTTTCCGATTGGGGGGAAGGGGAGGTGGGGGAAGCAAATGGAGGGGAATGGGGGACGAAGAGGACTTATGGAATTTTCAGGAAGAATAATGTCAGTCACTGAGTTATATTTTCACCAAGGCTAAAGAAGTTTACCAGAGACTACATTCTTGTTATTTAATTTTTTTTCTTATGTCTTTTTTTTCTTATGTCTTTTTTTTCTTTTTTTACCCTCCGTTGTTTCCCCTCTCCCACTTTGGTGGCCTTAGGAGAGAGATGAAATTCCCTGTGGGTCCATTTCACTTTAACTATCTAAGGAGACTTTAAAAGAGATGATGACTGAGGAACTAAACTGAGCGATGTGAGAGAGGGAGAGAGAGGGAGAGAGAGAGATTGGCAGCGAAGGAGATGACGCAAATGGAATGACAGGCTAGAGGGTACGTATCCTTTCCAGAGATTAAGGAGGAAGAATATGAGAGGCAAGACGGAACATTAATTGGGATGCTGGGGATTGATAGATATAATGGGAGTAGCGATGGAAATTGAGGGGAGGCATCTCCAGGATCTCTATGAGGAAAGCTATTCACTAAAATTGCGCTAATATTATTTACATATTATTTCTCTGAAGTTTTTGTTCCAAAAATAACATTCTCCTCAGTGTCTTTGTGGACGGGTACGTGAATGGTGTGGGTCGCGCTATGCTGTTGGATACTGGGGTCACGACCCTGAGGAAGGGTACCCCGAGAAGAGATCTCCATCCTATGACAGTGGTCCTAAGAACTGCCATGATTCCACATATCGACCGCTCCTAGCCGCAAGGTAGTATCTCAAAAAATCATTCCATTCAGGCGTATCTTGAATTCCTAGTCCACAAAATCGTAAGTGTAAAATTTGAGCCATTTAATCGTATCTGAAATTTCGTCCATAAAATCGTATGTCAGAATACCAGTCCACAAAGCCGTATCTCGAAAAATCAGTCCAGATAGCAGTATCTCGGCCAACAATTTCATTTCCATTTTGGGAACTCGATTTTCATTCATTTTTTTAAATTATAATATATTAAAATATATAATATAATTAATAAAATTATAATATAATTTTTTTTAATGGATGAAAATCGAGTTCCCAAAACGAAAATGAAATTAGTGGCCGAGATTGGATCTGGACTGATTTTTCGAGATACGGCTTTGTGGACTGGTATTCTGACATACGATTTTATGGACGAAATTTCAGATACGATTAAATGGCTCAAATTTTACACTTACGATTTTGTGGACTAGGAATTCAAGATACGCCTGAATGGAATGATTTTTTGAGATACTACCTTGCGTCTAGGAGCGGTCGATATCAGATCATGCTTTCCGGTAACCACCATCTTTGGTCCTGACTCAAGACGCTTGTAAATGTTTGCTCTCGCCTTTCGAGTCAGTTTCTTATTCACTCACGATGCACTTGCGGATAACGGTTCACATGCGTAGTCCCACATATCCTCATGAATGAGGCACATTTCCATGTCCATGGCCCAAGCCTCATAAATCGCGGCACCTTTCAATTTTTCAAACTGCGGCAACGAACTAGCGCCGTAGTGAATGTTAGTGATGGTAGTCGCACTTTCGTCAGTCATTTCCAACGCACAAACTAGAAAACATCAGTTCGACACAATGTGGCCTCGCGACGTTGACTGAAAAGTTTTATCATCTAAAAAAGGTACGTGAATTATTCGGCATAAATACATCTACAGACTTGGTCCAAATTCCCGCGACTGCCTAGGCCCGCAACCTGATAAGATTTGGAAAACTATGCAGTGATTTTATGTGAGAAACACGGAATTTATTTAAGAAACACGTACGCAGTTTACGATGGCAGAACCGGAACTAACGCTTTTATTTTTAGTTACGTGCATACAAAGGTGGCGTTGAGCGCGCCAAGAAACAAATACATATCTTGATTACAAAACAACAACGTTACTGAGGTGAATGACGCTGTTCGAAATGTATGTAAGTGAAGTGGTCACTGGAAAACTATCTGCAAATAAACCCCAGCAAGAACAAAAGTATCATTAATGGTAGCAATATAAATGCTAATAGGATTATAATTTCTCGTCATTTAGCCTTTCGTTTGCTGTCGTGTAATGGCATGCGCTAAAACGAGAAGAATGAGGTGGGCGGGCCACGTCGTGAGAAGCGAGCAGATGGTGGGGTGGAGTGGTGACGTCAGATGTCAATCGGAGAGTGGGGGGGGGAACAGTGGAGGAAGCAGCAGACAGAGAGAGAGAGAGAGATGGAGAGGTCACATGACGTGGGTGAGGCGGTTTGGGTTTAGATGGTCATGGAAGAGTGAGAGAGTAAGAGAATCATACTTGATGTCCTGCCAAACATAAATGTAAAAGGTGTTCAAATTGATTATTCTGATAATTTTACTACCCATGGATTATTCTAAATAAAACATGCTACATTTTTTGTGTAAATGACAGTTATTAGCCGTCAAATCAGACTAAAAATTTGACTTTTGAGTGTTTTTTATTGACGGAACAGAGAATACCTCTTGTGTACGTTTGAATATAACTGATACCTTCATTTGGTGCGATGGGATATAATTACTTATAGTTTGATGTGGTGAAGCTGCAGTATAACCAAACGGTTTTCATGATTTTATGAAGTATCTGTTGCCTATCCTATCACCTACTTCCTACACCTATCACTACATCCTAGTTGCCTATCACTCACTCTTTTTAAAATTTATATTAACGAAGCTCTGGAGGATTGGAAGAACAAATGTGCTGAAATGGGAATAAAAATAGACGGAGACTCACTATATACATTACTTTTTGCTGACGATCAAATAGTAATTGCAGGAGATAAGTACGATGCGGAATATATGATGAGGAAATTGATAGAAACATACAATAAGGCGGGCCTGAAAGTAAATTTCAACAAAATAAAATATATGGTAATTAATGAGAAGTCAAAGAATCTGGAAATAGAAGGAAATGCCATCGAAGTCTGTAGTGAGTATAAATACTTAGGTGTAACGATTGGAAAAGAAGGAACTAGTAAAAAAGAGATAACATATAGAATACATCAGTCAAAACTCGCAATAAATAAAATAAATAGCATATTATGGTCAAAAGACATAAGTAGGAAAACAAAATTGCAAATATATAAAGCAATTATTCAGAGTATACTCCTTTACGGAGCAGAGACATGGGAAATGACCAAAAGGGATAGGCAGAGACTGGAGGTCGTAGAAATGGATTTTCTAAGAAAAAGCAGCAGAAAATCTAAACTACAAAAAATAAGAAATGAAAAGATAAGAAAAATTATGCAAGTAGAAGAAAACATCATACAAGAAATAGAGAAAAGACGGCTAAAATGGTATGGACACGTAAAAAGAATGGAGGAGAAACGTTGGCCAAAAAAGATATTAAATTGGCAACCACCGGGGAGGAGGAAGAGAGGACGACCACCAGAAGACTGGACAAAAGCAAGTCACCCAAGATATGAAAAGGAGACAATTAGAGAATGAAGACTGGAGAGACAAGGAGGCTTGGAGAAGAGGATGCGAGAGACGGCCGCCGGCTGTATAGAACTCGCTTTTATATATATATATATATATATATATATATATATATATATATATATATATATATATATATATATATATATATATATATGAAGTATCTGTGAAAGTGTGCGATGTGATACTACCGATGGCAAAAAATAAAGTTTACGACTAGCACGTATTTTCGGAGGCTTTAATATGTGAGTGAGTGATACTTGCCGACTCCTAAGAAAACAGAAGGCGCCGATAGGACCCACAGGGCAGGGGTTCCGGCAGGGATTCCCGCCCGCCCACCCGCCCTGGCCAGGCCACCGCTGAAAATTTGTATCCACTTTGTGCTTGGTGATATTGTAGTATATCGAAACCTAGGTCGCAATAATTCTGTATTATTTATGGAAAATTTTTATTCATATAATTCATATAATTATTCATATATATCTATCATCATGTTCTAGTTCAACCAGATCACGTCTGATACCGCACTTTACAATCAATTCTTCCTCCGATAAAACATTATTATTATTATTATTATAAAGTTATTATAAAATTATTATATAATTAAATTATTTCAAATACTAGATTACACTTTGATAAAAATACAACGAAAATATGAGTTTAATGACAAATTCCATAAGCAGTGTTATTCAATATAACGTAAAACAATACTCTAAGATTAGTTCGTGTATTGCAGGTTTGCCTAAATCCAATCGTTGCTCTCCGATCTAAGGCCAATATAATTTTGTAAAAATTATTTGAATTACAGACAAATATGTTTATGAAAAATTTTTCCTATACATATACATAAAAATGAAGCCAAAATTGTGAGAAAAAAAAATCAGTTTCTGGGGTCGGTTAACGATTACGGCTTAGCAGCGAATGTGTTAATAACAATACGACGCGTTTCAACACTCAACGGTCGTCATGAGGTACGAGACACTGATGAAAAGGAAACATCGCGTATGTACATGGTGGAAGGAAGGGGTGGGTAGAGGGAAGAAGGTTAAGGGGAGAGAAAGATGGAAGGTTATGAGGGGAAAAGCAAGAGCATCAGAGAGGAAAATTGGACGTGGGAGACCAATGGAGACGGGAAATAAGGAAAGAGAAATACGAAGAAGAGAAATATCGTATAAGTGAGGGAAGGAGAGTGGGGGCTGGAAAAGATAAACAAGCAAGCGGTCATTGGCGAGGGAAAGGTGGCAGGGGGGAGGCCGGTCGCATAAGGACAGAATGGAAGAGAAAGAGAGAGTGAAGCGGACAGAGGGTTTAGAGGGAACGGCCATGGAGCAGAAGTAAGTAAGGAGAAGTAAGGTTTGAAGGGAACGGTGTTTTCATTATGGCGAACTTTCGCCACATTACGCCTGAATCTGATGAATATTATTTCCGCAGTTTTCTTTGAAATGAGAATCAACTTTTATAGAAGATAGGGTGTTATTTTGACAGCATTGCTAAAAACTCAACAATTTGAGTATTTTCGATGACGCCATTGTAGAATGAATATTTCTCTAAAATACTCGATATTATTACTTTTTCTAGTTCGTCCGTTGTCAATTACTTTGTTCCGCATCCATATATGAAAAGGATGAAGAAGATTACCTCCGACTTTTTTCATCCAAACGAAACACTTTTCGATGTATTACAGAAAACAGGGTCAACAAATAAACTACGTATTGCGAAGTCACTCCCATAGGTTGAATTGATTGAATTTTTATTCCTTAAGAGGGGTTAATTTTCATTTGCATCTGATTTACAAATCAAAAGAGATAAGGAGCGAAAAAGTTTTTAGTTCTTAGGACCATCATTTAACACTAGAATAACGGAGGGCATCATTGTTGACTATCTCCGATTTTCAACTTTCGCCATTTCGTTATCTCTAGATGAATCAGCTTAGGACTCCGTATCGTTTAATCTTATAAGGTACCTACAGATCATTCTACTATTTTGTCCATTTTTTCCGAAAGCTTTAGCTACTTTACGCATTACAACCCTGAATGACCCCGTTATTCTTTTCGTCGCAAAATACCACAGATACTCTGATAGTCTCCCTTTTCTTCATTCACCCCGTGTCGTTTTACTATTTTCATAATGCCTATTGAAGTTGATGGAGAGGGCGCGTGCTACTGTTGCCAATGCTCGAAAGCTGCGTAGTGGACGAGGCATGTCCGCCATATTTGTAACCCCGGTTTTCCTCTAGCGCTTATGGGCTGACGCACTAGTTTTGCAATTTTGAGAATCATTCAATCGATGACTTACTATAAATCTGTATTGGTAACTTCTTTAATATGCATTCTCCTCATATGAACTTCTTTATTTATTAAAATAAAAAATTACCCGCATTCCCGGTGAAAACTGTTGTGAAATCGAATGAAATCCATACCAATAAGCAGTCAATGTATATCCCAAGAGTTATTTTGCCTTAAATTTTCGAACAGATTGGTTTATATGATCCTTTGCATTGCATTTGCTTAATCGTATATTCCGTCGTGTGCTGCCACCCATTGGAAAAGTAAGAAGAGAGAGAGAAGAAAGGTTAAACAATATGGTTGTTATTTTGGTTTTTAGGCTTCAGTTTGATGACTTACTGCCCTCTCTGTATACCTCGAGGATAATGCACAACGAGCCGAACATCAAAGGTGTATGCCGGAAGAAGAGGAGCCGTACTATTCACTGCATTGGGCATTCTTTCTTCATGACACCAAAGCCTACCTGTCCTCAGGAAATATCTTCCGCTCTCCAAGAGATGTCCCAAATGGACAAATGTGAACGTTCTGACAGAGAGGAAGGCTGTAGTTGTATTTTGAAAAGAGATTCCCTTCTCTTTCACATGGTTTTATAGCTCTAGTAGTCTCTCTTCGGACAGTTGTCTCTCTTCGGATGCATTCAAGGAGCTAAACCAGGCATTCACGTTAACATCTAAGTCTGTGTAAGGTTGGTTCTGTTTGTGTGGGCAATATACAGAGCCCAAGGTCCTTATACCCAGGTCATGACACGATCCTATAATGCACTCTGATTTCTTCACTTTGGATCGGGCTCGATGTTCCGTAGCACTGTTACTCTTCATTCAGCAACGAAAAGTGTTTAGCCTTGATCAATGTTACAAATTCTCTTTTATACATGAAATTGAATTTGATCTTTAAATTATAAAAGGACTAGGTAAGCTCTAAGTGGAATATTTTGTGTTCAATAACGATAAAATATTTTTCACGACGAAACCAGAACTATATCTCACCTCGTATTTTAGGATAATCTTCCTCGGCGTATTTTGGCGCACAGTAATTATGTATGCATGCTGATTGATCACTAATACGGTGCTTAATTATAATTAAGCGTCAATTGTTGGCAAAATAAGAACTGAACGGATAAATTTTACTCAAAAACTTACCAGGCAAGAAGGGTACACCGTCCTTTAGTATTTAAGATAATTTACGAATATTTTGAGCTAGTTTCCTCCCGATATATGAAGCCAAAATGGATACATAAAAATACTAATTACTGTTGTGTACAAATGACACCATCGGAAGGAATATAGAGATACTTTTCCACCAAAAAATGGGCAACAACAAACTTGGAAGCCCATTCGAGCCATATTTTGACATTCTATATGCAATTTCAGCGTGCGTAGTGGTTAGCGTCTGCTCTTGTCATCAGCATGGTCACAGGGTCGGTTCCATTGCGCGGCATAAGTTTTTCGCTGCTGAAATTCTTTATCCTACTAGTTTATTTCAGTTTTTCTGATTTCTACATACGACTCCTGAATATTAATATTTTAGATGCATAAATCAATTAAAAGAGTTTGAGCACGCTTAGATCAGTTAGTCCATGCTTGAATTATTCCATCAAATGCAATAATTGCAACTTTACTGCAGTCGAACGGGAGGCCACAGGCCGGCAGTTTAAACAAATTCTGAGGCACCTTAGTTTTGTCTATTATCGGCAAATGATGTATTGCACTATCTCATTTATAGATGGAAATAATAGTGGATCAAGTTGCCTATGCCCAAGTTGGAATTATGAAGTCGTGACCATTGTTGCCATTTTCCTGGGGTCGAAGGGGAGGCGTCAAGCCAAAAGTCCAAACGAATTCTTAAGTTTCTTAGAATTTTCTGTCAACTTGAAAAGTTTCTTAGGACAGCCTAGATTATTCAGATGATTATACGAGGATCTTTGTCCCTATGACCACGTTTGAATTTTGGAGTCGGAACTATTGTTTACCACTTTCCTGGAGTCGAACAGGAAGCGTTAGACCAAAATTCCTAATAAAAGCAAAAGCCGCTTAGTATTGTCTGTCAACTCAAACATTCTCACGACATCATCAAAATTATTCTGGGAAATATACGGGGATCTTTGTCCATATGACCATGTTTGAATTTTGGAGTCGGAACCATTGTTTACCACTTTCCGGGAGTCAAATAGGAGCCGTCAGACCAAAAGTCTAAATGATTCCTAAAGCCGCTTAGTATGGTCTGTCAGCTCAAACATTTCCATGGCATTATCTAAATTATTCTGGGAAATATACGTGGGGCTTTGTCCCTATGACCACGTTTAAATATGGTGTCGGTACCATTTTTTACCACTTTCCTGGAGTCGAACGGGAGATTTAAGGCCTGAAATCCAAATGGGTTCTAAAGCCACTTAGCATTGCTTATCAACTCACAAAGTTTCATAGAATAGACTAAATCATTCATGGAGATATTCATTGATCTTTGTGCCTTTGACCGGTGTTCAATTACGGAGTCGGAAGCAATGTTTAAGACTTTCCTGGAGTCGAACGGGAGGTCTATGGCCGGTAATCCAAACGGGTTCTAAAGTCTCTTAGCATTGTTATCAACTCAAAAAGTTTCATAGCATAGACTAAATTATTCAAGGAAATATTCGTGGATCTTTGTACCGATAACACCCATTCATCTGCATGCAAAATTTGAACCCCGCCAAAAATTCGATCCAAGATGGTAGATTACATTAGCGAAGTGCGTGTCATGACCTTGGTATAAGGACCTTGGTCGCGACTGACGTCGTCTACGTCCTTCGCGCGGTTTCGCGCGAAACTGAATGCACTCTGCGCACGAAACGAATGCATGTGAACATGCTCTGCATACTGCCCACACAGGCTTAACTAATCTTTCACAGACTTAAGCGTTAACGTGAAATGCCTGGTTTAGCTCCTTGAATGTATCCGAAGAGAGACAACTAGGGCTATCGAACCATGTGAAAGAGAATGGAATCCCTTTTCAAACCACAATGATAGAATCTTTGGTGATCCTTTACCCTATACATATATACAGTTAGAAAATTTCCATAATTAACTTCATGGCTGAACAGCGTGTGATGATACTCGCCGTCTCACTGTATTCCCATTAGCTGGCGCGCTAGGGGCTGGACCACGCTGCGCGATCGAAAAACCGAGTTTAATATCAGCATCGCGGACTACCGCAGACTTGTTCAACGGATTCGCATTCTAGAAGCTTCAGTAAATATGGTAATGTAAGTAACTTACGGTTCTTCTGCGTCTCTCTCAACTATTTTTCTACCTAAAGCCAGAAATAGGTGTAAAACAGGATCCACTATTTTATCCTATTAAAAGAGTAAATATCCCTCTAGGTCATTAAGAATTTCTACATGTCAAAGACCAGAGTCTGTTCTATAAAATAATATCAATTTTTATTCCCATATGCTCCTGCAAAAAGTTTTGTAGACTCTTCACTTTGGAGATTTTCAGCGAAATCTCAAATATGGATTTTTTTGCAAATTTTGTCCAAATTGAAGCCCTTGTATAATTTTAATGCGGTATAATAATGAATCATAAATCATACATCACATTCACCATTAGTATGAGAGTCTTTATAACAAATTTTAACTTTCAGACGGAATAAAACCACTTTTTGAATTTTGGCCAGCCTTTTTCGATTTCAGCCCACTGTGCGTCGGGTAGATCTTGACGGGCGTTCTTCATTTTTGCGTGCAAGATTCTTTGTCGCTTGAGAGAATTCCGAACGTCCGCATTGTACCACCTAGGTTCCGTATTGACTTTTTCCAGTTTGCTTGGTATTGCGTTATTTATGGCTAGTCGCGTGATGCTGCGAAAATTATTCCATCAGTCGTTTGTAGTATGGCATTGACTTTCAGTACTTAACTTATTATTAGAGTTGATACGGAGGCTTCCGCGGTGTTTTATTTGAGGTCAGTTTATTCGTGTTTTTCCCGCGTTGATTCATATTAACGAACAACAGTTTCGCTAACGTTACAGGTCCTGAATATATTAGAGGTCGAGAGTTCCTGTTTTAAGCAATCGAAATTCGCATTAAGGTATATGATTTCTGAATATGTTTCTAGTTCAGTATAGTAAACCATGCCATTTGAACGTAAAACATGAATGTTTTTGCACGAAAAAAAATTGGAAAATAATACTTTTTAAAAACTCCCTTGAAGCCTGTTTTATAAGTTTTGCTACAAAATGAAAGCATTATGATACGCTTTGTGATCAATACTCAAAGAGTTTTTTAGCATAAAATCTTTAGAGACAAGTGCACAGCCCACAAAAAAATCATCAAAAATCAAAAAGCAATAGATATATATTTTAATAATTTGCTGAAAAATCAAAACTCAACCGTGAAAGATGAGAATAGCCGCTCGGCTATTACGATGCGCTTATTAAAAAACTAAATTTTCAGTCAGTTATTCGGCAAACATCACAGTAATTTCTATTTTGGACCATTTTAGGGATTTATTTCAATGCAGTGTCGTCATTATGTCATTACAATGTTATGGAAGACGTGAATGGAGCGAAAAAGAGTTTCAACCCTCCTCGAGTCGTCTGACAGACGGGAGAGTAATGCAGAGGCTGAGGGACGGTCTTAAGTACGGCTTTAGACGCTTCTCATATCGCATTGGTATCCTTTTCTTTAATTCTGCCAAAATTGGATCGATGCTTGAAATGGCGCGGTCCCTATCTAAAATCACTATTGATAACCGAACAATTCATACTCCTAAGTTCCTGCGTAGGAAAATTTTGATCACTGAACCAGGATTAACCACGGAATTTCTTTTACGAATGAATGCAAAAGTACGCAAAAGTGCAATATTCCTCATATGAAAATCATATAGAGTCATAATAATTTTGAAGAAGAGTGGCAAGGGTTTATGTCAGGAAGATCTTGCACAGATATGGTATTCGTCATAGGGCGGACAGTAGAAAAATCCATCGAACGCGTCAAACCTGCGCGAACACGCTTTGTTGCATTAAAAAAAGGGCATTCATTCGGATAAACGCAACGTGTCATGACGCATTTCATTGGTTCTCGTCTCGTCTACGCCTTCTTCCATCCCCGTCACCATGTAATTCGCAGGATGCCGCATGTCAATTAGACGAGGAAGTGAGGTCTGGTCGCCTCGCTTAGCGGTTCTTCCCTTGAACTCCTGTCCATCAGCGCGCGAAGTGCGAATTTATTGACGACTGAGTCGTCATCAGTCCCCCCCCGAGGCTATTATTGAACACCATCAACGATGATTACCTCCCTCCCACACTCCCATTCCCCTCCCCCACCTACCCCCTTGCCACCGCTTTGACGAGCTTGCCTCGGGCAAAAGGGGTCGAGGAAATGAGAGACCGGTTATCGATTAATAACGATTTAATTCAATGACTCAATTCGATTACTTTTCTGGGCGTCTGAGGTTTTATGCCTGTATTTATAGTTGTATTCCTAGGGGTTACCTGGGTATCCCCTAGCCAGGTAACATCTACGGGTCCCCTACGCTGAGCGATTCATAAACCTTACCTGGGTAACACCCAGCCAGGGGACGCCTGGGTAATAAATTTGGCAACAATCCCGCGGAAAAATACATACGAACGGTTCCGCTGAACGGTTCTCGATGTTTTCGATGCTCATTTTTCACCGTAACCAAGCACGTTATAAACAATAATATAGCATACTGTTACACGATATTGAAGAAAAATGATTGAAGGAATCTGAGAGAATGTTTACAATATTACTTAAATACTTATGTACTGTGGATGGTGAGGAATACGAGGGTGGTTCAATAAGTACCCGTGTTTGTAAACAGAAGACGTTACTAAGGAACATTGTTGATATTATCGTGTACTACCATTAGTACAGTAGTAACAATTCGTCCCACGCGTTTGCAGCAGTACTGCATTAGGGGAGCTTTGGGTAGGCTCCTTGCCTCACCCAGGAAATTGACGACCTGGGGGAGAGTTAGGGGACCACAGCTCCCTGGGTAACGACTGTGAATACCATTTCTGAGCCAAGGGGTTCCCCTACACCTGGGGGACACCCAGGTAACGACTATGAATACGGCCCTTAAAATCTAGCTAATTAAAATCCCAAATACTGGCAGCGTATTCCAAATGGCGTCTGAAAAGAGAGAAGCACTTCGTTGTCTCAGCCGTGTCTAGACGAAATTTGCTTGACCTTGTAAATTATAAGGTTTAATTGGTAATTCCATGCAGTCATTTAAAGATGATCAGGGTTTTGACGCGTCACGTCGCTATCACATGCACGAATCACAGAAGACGAAAAATGTACAGATTTTAAGCTAACCGGGACTAGCCACGGAGTTCCATTTTTACGGAGTCACCAGCAATGCACAATTGTGCGAAATTCCACAGAGAAGTAATCATCCACCTTGACCGGGATTCGAACCCGGATCCCTCGATTTCCGGCCCAGTGCTTTAGTCAGTTAAGCTACCTAGGCGTCCTTTTTTTTACCTGGTCACTAAAATCCACAGGGGAAGAGGAAGCCTCGGTAGCTTAACTGGCTAAAGTATTCGGCCGTACATCGAGGAGTCCGGGTTCGAATCCCGATCAAGGCGGATTATTTTTTTCTCTGTGGTATTTGGTTCGAAAAATGTTTAGTCACAAAAATAATTTGGGGAGAATTGAGTGGGGAAGGGGAGTTGACGGACTGTTCCACCCCTTCCACACTCCCCAATGAAATTCCTTCATTCTATTCAGATCACGACGTAGCATCACGAGCGCACTGGGTTTCCCTCAACCTTCCATTCTTTTTCTTCTTTTAACTGAAACCCTCTCACTCCCGGATCGTAACCTTCCTTCCACACCATTCCTTTCCCTACCGCACCCGCAACTCCCACTCCCTCCTTACCGCACCCCCCCAATTATTGTTACTGACAATATATGAGGACCCCAGAAGTCAAGGGATCTAAGTAACAAAACCATTGTTTAGAGAAAACTTAAGTCAAAGCTGAAAATGTTTGGTACAACCCACTAAGTAGTTAAGAGGCATTACCCTAGAGAGCAGCACCTGTCAAGAAAATCAATTGGATCCCTTTACCACCTAAAAGATTAATATTTTCACATCCCGTTCCTGTATCTAACTTATTTTTTCAAAAATGTCACTTAGACCCCTTGACTTCTGGGGTCCACATATATTATTCGCCTTCCGTGAAAATTGTACTTGATTAAGACGTGCCGCGTCGAATCCCGGGTCCTGGTCTTTCAATAAATTCAAGTGGAATAACTAAGCCAATCTTACAGAAGCAGTTGGATTTCCCAACTTTATCTTCGAGCTGGCCAAGTAGTCTTTCAGCCAATCCCAATTTACGATTAACATGACCAGTTATTTCTCGAATAGATTTGCTCCAGAGGAGAGATCATCATTCACTTTAACTCAGGGGTATTTATTGAAATGCTAAAGTCTCTTTTCGGGTGTGCTGTATACAATTTTTGTAATGAGGAGAGTGTTTTTTCCGGAGATACATTGCAACATGTTTTTTTTTCAAATTAAATTCCAGCTGCCACGTATCGCACCATTTTTGGATTGCCTCGAGGCACCTCGTTTGCGTTTTCTCATCACTGCGGCTACGGGTTTCTCTGTGCACCACAAACTCGTCTGAAAATGATTGAAGGGTGCTGTCATCTACTTCACCGATTAATATAGAAATGAAGCGGAAATGGGGCCATAAAACTCCCCAGTGGGACACTCTATGTGATTTATGAGGGTTTCAGGACTTCGCGCAGTGTTCTCACGTCATACAACCCATTTATGTGTGTAATACGATTTTCTTTTAATGAAATCTCAGCTTTCAAACACATATTCTCTCTCGCCGCGTCTTATACTATCATTATTCTCTCTCAGGTCGAAGTATTACCAATAGCGGACAGTACCTAAAGGGGGTGTATACTTCTCGGCCGAATACTACGGCCTTTAGTTTTGAATTCTACGCGCTGGAGATGGAGAATACTTCGTCCTACCTCCTTTTTCACCAAGGTCCTTACACCAAGGTCATAACACGCACTTGTCTAATGTTATCCATCATTGAGTCAATTTTTAGGTGGAGTTAAAATTCTTCGTGTAAATGAATGGGTGACAAAGGCTCAAATGATCCACGAATATTTCCCTGATTTGATTAAATAATTCAATGAATATTGCGAAATTCAAAGGCGATACTAATTATCTTAGATTCAAGTATGAGAAAAAACAAATGAAATAAAAAGACTCAAAACAGATATCACCAAGAACAAGGATTTCATCATTTGACGTGAAATATGAGTCTCTCTCAAACTTTTCAAATTTAAAATTCCATTAGCTGAATTACGAAAAAAAACAACAATATTCAAAATTAAAGCGGTAAGAAAAAAATTTTAGCGTGGAAAAATAATAGTCGATCTGTTACCGTGAACGAGCGACGATGTGACGTGAATATGTCAACCACTGCACTGTAAAATTAGTAAACTTTATGTCCGGAAATCTAATTGTACTTCATGACATTGCTCTAGGGGGCTTCCAAGCTTGTAGTTACCCATTTTATTAGCGAAAAAGCTACTCTCTCTTTCTCTCTTCATGCAGACGGACAAAAATGCCACAGGGAAGCAAACATAAAATACAGAACGTAAAGGAAAAAACAATGAAGTAAAGCTCCCTAATATTTCGACGCGGCGTGCGCCTATTTCACAAGCAAATAGAGGAATAAGAAGGAGAGGAGGACTGAGGCGGATAGGAGGAAGGAGGGGAGGAACAGAGGGAAAGGGATAAGGAGAAGAGGGGGAGATAGGAAGGTAGGTGAAGAAAAGAAAATTTTAAAAGAATATGTTGGTCTGATTGAAAGTGATGGAGGAGGTTAGTGAGATTTATTGAGTCCTGGCGGAGAGAAAGCTTGGAAAAAGTAAATACAGGAGGACTCAAGATCATTAAGTTGGAGGGAGGAAGAGGAAGGGGGAAGGGAGGCGAGAACATCAACCTTAAAAGTATTGTTAAAAGAAGAGTTGTGGGAAGAAACGAGGGTGGCGACTAAGAGGGAAACGGAGAGGGATGGTGGATCATTGCAACTGTAGCAGTGGCCATTCATACGAATATTTAGAGCAGTCGTAGTGAGGCCGGTGTAGAAGCTACCTCCTGTGTGGGGCTCCTCCCTCATACCTACAGTCCCCTCCCCACCTTATCTAGTACCTATATAAGTGTTTGCACCAAGATGTATCTTTACCTGATGATGACGTTAATCGTCGACACCATGGTCGAAAGTTATTAAATTTATTGTGGAAAAACAAAGTTACTCTATTCTTTCAATATGTTCTGTAAATTCCATAAAGTATCGCCGGAAACCACCAACGATATTGCGCTGTTACGAACGCCCAATGTGTCAGATTCGAAGGCACTATTATTCCATAAACTTTTTCATTTATATATCGGTAGTTACAGTGCCCTTCTCGCCTCTACGGCGTTAACTCACGTCATTTTGTGGTTGATACGGGAAAGGTACCAGAGCCTTATAATTTCGCCAGTTTTAATCCGGACTGCCGTCCCCCTAACCCGGCTCGTGATATGACGGCGACATGCAAAAATGAATTTTTCAAAGAGAATTTATGTTTTTTAATAAGAAAATCGCTTCATACTTTTATTTCACCAAAACCATAATCACCCACAGAGCTGTTTGTGCTTTGTATCATCGATCCCAATATTTGTGAATACACTATATATTCATGCTATTATGGTTTTCCTATATCAGCCGGGGCAATGTAATGAAATTACTTGGTTAAATGTGTGATGCTTTGTGAATTAGGTGCGCACAAGCTATTTACGTGTCGTAATGGCAACTTGGCCAGGCGTAAACGGTGGCGCTGTGTGGTTTGCGTAATTCAAGTTTTTCTATGTGGATTGAGAGGAGACATAACGAAGCAGGCCAACCTCAAGACAGGACAGCTGGGCAGGTGGGAGGGAGATGAGCAGGTGAACGGAGTGGTTAGAAACGGAGCGGAAAGAGAAGGGGGAAAAGGAAGGAGGTTGATTTCCAGCTTTTTGGAATGCCGGACATTAAGGTTTACGCTGAACACCGATTTACAATTGACAGTGGTGCATGTGAGTGAGTGGGACGTGGGGAGGGCGAAGTTTGGTGAAGACTAACCTCCCTCTTCCCCTTCTTTCTCACCCCCCACTGCACAATCTACTTCATTAGACATCCTCTTATCAGTTGTAGACACCTGTAAGGACGTCACGCATCTCCTCCGCGAAAGCACGAGAGACAACAAAAAGAAACTCAGTTGGTACATAGGCTTCCGCGGTGCACCTGTAGATATTGGCTGCATTTTGGGATTTTCACCACGTAGTTGTTTTTGGTGGCAATATTTTCGCCTTCCGTTCCAACCTGCTGGAACGAAAGGCGAAATTGTTTCCATCAAAATCAACGAGGTGGGGAAAATCCCAAAATGCAGCGTATATAGACAGGCTGCGGTGAAGAACCCATCTCAGGGTTGCCACTAAAATCTTCTGGATATCCCATGATTTCGATGGTAATATCCCGTTCCTTCTCAATACACGCCCTCACACCTTCCCTTATTGAAAGTGTTGAAAGACGTCCGTAATTTACGGCATCATTCAATAACCCCCCAATGTCTCCCTTAAATATCCTACGTGCATGTCAATAGTGCATGTTTGGTGATCCTCACCCCCTGCCACACACCCTCGTGGTGGCTCGCAAGGTATTACGTAGATGAACCCAACCCAACATGATGCCATTTCTGGAAACCATGCATGTGGTGCCGAAAACCCGCCTTCTTACTCGAGAGTTGAAGGCGTTCATTATTTGCGGCATCATTCCGTAAAGTGTTCGAAGGAAAACATTTACCACAGATATCCACCTGCAGACGCATTCGCTGGATTCAATATCGCCGCTACATCCACAATATAGATCCGTTGGTAACCAATGACTACATGAGCAGCCTAAAAACGGCGAATTCGAAGAGTTAAGTTCCACGCAACTTCAACAGTCCCTCGGAGTCAGTATTTCCAGGGTTACCGCTGCGCGAAGCCGGGTCGCTGAGAGAAGTCGAAAAATCGAATTTACTTCCGGGGACGCGAATACTTGAGCGAAATCGCAGAGGTCCTCGGCAATAGCCGTGCGATTTGACAAGGAATGACCGTTTTGCAACATGAAAATTGCTTTCTTTTCGGCGACGGGCAGTTTTGGACCGGACATTTCTTTGCCCCTTGTGATTCAAGAATATTTTCTTTCGAATGAGTTTCCATCAAGGCGCAAAAACTAATTTAAAGAAAGTCAATTTCTCACTCCGCTCGGAGCGAAAATTGGATTTCTCCAGGATTCAATTTTCTCTTCTCTGAAGTCGAGCCATTTCAAGGTAAAATTTCCTTAAGTTTCCAATTCCCTCCCACATCCACCCCTGCCCTGTCCGTCTGTCCGTTCGACGACGTCACCTAGGGGTCTTTGGACAGACAGGGGTCGGATGGACCATCATGAAGGGCCCCGTAGGATTGAGGGATATGAAGGAGTTCAACAGAATGAAATGAGACATAAAACTGGTCGCGGGATTTTTGCATTTAGTCGTAAAGGAGACCAGATTCCAATTACACTTTGGTATTCCAGCACCTGAAAGAAGCACGAAGCAAATATTTATACATTAATCGCGAAAATATACAATATCACATACTTTAAAATTATTTCCAATAGATAATTACGGACGTATGTATAAGTATATTTGTTTTCTTCGTTTTGTCACGAGGTACGGGGACATAAGTCTTAACATCGGAAAGTTTTTTTTTTACAATTCGGTAAAACTTTCTGCGACGATAGTTGGATTTATTTTCAAAAATACTTGAGACATCACGAAATGCAATGCACTGCTATTAAATGTTGGATGGGATATCTAGGCGATAGAAATTCCTAATTTTTCAAAAATTAAGTCTCTCAGGAGCGCATTCCCGTTCCATTTTCCTAGATCTCCAACACGCTACGGTTTGATCAGATCATGGGAATTAAAAATGGGAAGTAGATTGCAGAGCAGACGGGATTAGAATGTCGTTTTTCCCGCCATCGATAAGAGACCATGATGGCTGCCGAGGAGACTACGAAGTATGTTAGTCAACAGGTCGTGTGGCTAATTAGTTGATTTGCTCCCTAATGCTTGTTTCCTAATCTGCAACGTAGTTCAAACACCACGTTACGCAGTAATCCCTGCATGAATCTACTAAGGGGCCATTCAACGGCCACGTGGCCAATTTTAGGCCTTTTTTCGACCCCCCCCTCCCCCCTTGTGACCAGACGTGGCCATGTTCTTTACCCCCCCCCCAGGGGGTCACGTGGTCATACCTATACAGAAATGATTCGAAACCGATTTGTTCACAGATGACGTTCGATATATATTGAGACCCCTGCGTATTATGCTAGGTTTGATCAGATTAACAAGATTAGAGAGATAGATTGTCGTACCGATAGATATAAAATGTCATTTTTCCCGCAAACCATAAGAGAGAACAATAGGCAGCGTAGCAAAGGGATAGGTAGGTGAAATATGGTAAGAGTAGTCTGTAGTGCATGATGCATGTAATAACAACCAATAATCCCTTTCTTATTATGTAGACACTAACCATCTAGCTGCATGTGACCCTGTTCTCTAGCATGTCTCCATGAAATATCCTACTTGCATGGCAATAGTGCATGTTTGGTGATCTTCACCCCTTGCCACACACCCTCGTGGTGGCTCGCAGGGTATTGCGTAGATGTAGATGTAGAAATTACCGCCCGACTTTCACTCGACCGACCCTGTGGATGCACTGGCGATGTTACACCGTGCCAGTCGTCAGTAGTGTCTAGGATCGTGCGGGCTACGAAGGATACGAAGCTTACATTCGTCTACTTTGATGCGTTGTGGGCAGGGATACGACTGCCTTCGTCTACTTTGTCCGACCCCCAGCCGCCCTGCCAGAATTTGTTGACAAAGCTAAACATAGTTGTCAATGCACAGTGGGCGGGCGACCACAGAGTGAAAATCAGCATTCGTCATCGGGTTTTTGTTCATCCAAATCGGCATCGTGGTACGCCGCCAGACCCCCCCTCGTGCCCAACCGTGGCCAATACTCTAACCCCCTCAGCCCCCCAAAACGACCACGTGGTTGTTGAATGGCCCTCGTTGAACTCGTTGACGTGGTTACAATCTACATTTATACATGTTTTCAGTAGCATTGTTAAGATACCTACAGTGAAGTGCACGTTGGTGGAAGTTACTGGTATAGTCCTCTTCGAAAAAAACTCATTGTCTCCGAGCCAAAAATGAAAAGTCCCAAGACAACGTCGATATAAAAACACGGTCGAACCACGCCCCCTTCGTGGGAAAGGATTGAACGAACGGAACGGAACAAGGGCCTTCCTCCCATCAGCTGTCGAGGGAGGAGACGCTCGGGGGTAATATTTTGACTTGGGAATGGATTTTTCTCGAGGCTGGGGAAGGGCACAGGCTTCTGATTTTATTAATATGTGGACGAGAATGAAAGGGAGGAGGATGGCTCTCTTCGGTCGCTCCAAGATCTGTCGTAGACGACAACTGGTACACGACGTGGAAAGCCCGACAGTTGTATTTTTCCCCACAGCTGGTTTCGTTCATTTGAGATAAGATATTTCAAACATGTATCTGTAAACATTTTTGGAATTTTTTAAATATTTTAGAAGTTTTGACGTATTTTTGCTATTTTGAATTATTTCTGGTTTCAAAATCCTTATGGTCACTCTAATATCATGATAGGCTCTGTTGTGAGCTATTTAGCTTTTCGTGCGTTGTTTATATTTTTAAATATTCCCTTCATTTACTTAATATTTTCAGAAATATGTCATGAAAGTTCACATAGTGCATTTACGAGTTTTCTTAAGAAATAAATATTTCTCGCAAGCTAAATGCGTAAGCGTTATTTGAAGATGCGATTAATCACGCAAAAAGCCATACTCTCAAAGAGGATAATCCATTGCCTGGACTTGGATTCGATTACTAAATTTGAAAAATGAATTTTCCAGCGTAAGCTGTATCGTACTAATTTCCTTCGCCGTGCCCCCTCTAAGAAACTGTATTTACTTAAAAATTAGATTGAAATAACTCAATGCCCTTTTATTCAACTGTCGGAATGCATTTTGACCGTCTTTTGACTGG
Source organism: Ceriagrion tenellum (assembly GCA_963169105.1). Classification (NCBI taxonomy): domain Eukaryota; kingdom Metazoa; phylum Arthropoda; class Insecta; order Odonata; family Coenagrionidae; genus Ceriagrion; species Ceriagrion tenellum. The sequence continues at coordinate 28,524,552 of OY720641.1, forward strand.
TAATTGACTGGGGATCAAATAAACCGGTCGCTGGACAGAGACGTCTATTCGCCACACAATGTTAAGACTTAGAAGGTTCCACATCTTCTCATAACAAATTGAAATCATGCGAAGTACATAAAATGTTATCAATTGAATACAGGACTTTCTCAGCAATCGCAAACAAAAAGTATTGATGGTATCAGCTCTGATCTTGTTAGAGTTTCATCCGGTATTCCACAAGGAATCGTGATCGGGTCTGTTATACTGCTATAAGTTTGCTTGCATAGATGACGTAAGTTCTCAAGCTAGCAGTAAACTAAGGTTACTTGCAGACAATACGATCATATATCGGGAAATTAGCGAAGACGCGAACTTAAAACCTCTTTCATCTGGCCTAAACAGGCAGTGTATTCGTGTTGCTAGGAGCGGGGGCTAGAACTGAATTTCAGTAAGTGCACAGCAGCACATATCTTGCAAAATTCACCTCCCCAATGCCATATCTAAGCTGTACGTGGAGTAAGCAGAAAGTCGAATGAGTTCAGATTATTCGGGTTTTTCCCGCGTTGCTTCATTTTAACGGACAACAGTTTCGCTAACGTTACAGCTAGCGTCGTCAGGTTCAGGACCTGTTGTCCGTTAAAATGAAGCAACGCGGGAAAAACCCGAATAATCTGAACTCAATAAATCACCGCGGAATCCTCCGTACCAGAAAGTCAAATACCTAGCCATTACCAAAACCAGATATAATGTGTGGAACACACATGCAAAACAATAACCGCATTGAGAGAACAATAGGCAGCGTAGCAAAGGGATAGGTAGGTGAAATATAGTAAGAGTAGTCTGTAGTGCATGATGCGCGTAATAACAACCAATAACCCCTTCCTTATTATGTAGATACTAACCATCTAGCTGCATGTGACCCTATTATCCAGCATGTCTCCGTTAAATATCCTACTTGCATGTCCATAGTGCATGTTTGGTGATCTTAACCCCCTGCCACACACCCTCGTGGTGGCTCGCAGGGTATTACGTAGATGTAGATGTAGTATTAAAGAAAATTGGGCTTATACAGCGTATATATTCGTATTATGAAGGAACTCGGATGAAAAAGTAAAAGAGCGGTGCTATTTCGCACTTGTTAGGCAACACCTCGAATGCGCCGCGAACGCTTGGGACCCTGGACAAAAGGATTGAACCAAATGGAGGGATTTTCCCCATCTTATTGCTGCTATTCCATTTCATCACAGTACCTTTTCCACCAGTTTTTCTTCGCCCGATTGGTCATTCACCGGAGTTGATGATTTAACTCATTGTGCTTCGTCTCACCCCCGTTTAGTGTTGGCGTTTTATCCCTTTCTTCTCTCCTCCATTTTCCCAATCATTTCTTGTGCAACCCACGGCCCCTTCCTCCCCTGTACTCCCCCTCCCGTCGTTCCCACTAATCCTTTTGTTTTCTCCGCTGCTCTGACTATACCATGTTCCATGTTCCCTTCACCTTGTATTCCCTCTTTTTCCCCAACCTAAACTTCCAAGTTCCATCTGTTTATCCACCTACTCTTACGAAGCCTTTTGAGTGTACGGTCACATATCATCATAACTAAATTAAGATCCAAGTCTGCATCAGCCCCCGGATAGCTCCACGAGTTCTTCACACTCTTTCTGAAATATTTACTCCAAACCACGATGTAATGAGTTTGAGCCAGGGACCCTCGCCATTTTCCATGTGTACCTCCTCCTACGATGGTGTTTAAACCAAGTGTTTGTTACTACTAATTTATTTCTCCTACAAAATTCAACTGCCATTTCTCCGCGGTCATTTCAGTTTCCTAATCCAAAACCTACCAATTCATATCAGTCTCCCTTCCGCCACTACTGCGTTCCTGTCACCCATTACTATTTTTTTCGGGAACTCTCTGATTATCTCCTCTAGCTGTTCATACATCCCATCCTCCTTTCCCTTCCTATGATTGCTTGAGGGCAGGTTCACCTGGACTATTGAGAAATTGTTGGGGCGTGCCTTTATTTCTACCACTAGTATCCTATCACTCACCTGTTCGATATTTACTACCCCATCCCTAATTTTGCGCTCAGTACTATAGCTAACCCATTTTGACTCTCAACCCCACTACTAGATTACTCTCTATCGCTCCAATAGCCTCCGATACCCTTCCATCTCTCCTCGGACAGACCCAAGGCATTCGCATTCCAAGTCTAGGACAATCCGACGCAACCGTTTGGGCGCGGGAATGTTTGGGCACGAGCCGATAGGTTGCAGGCCGTTTGGCTGAGGAGTGCGGTTTGGGCGCTGGGACCGTTTGGGCCGAGAGGGCCATTTGAGCGCAGATACGTTTCGGTTATCACTTGGCTAGAAACGATTCTTTTATAATTTATGACTAGAGGTAGAATTTATTAATGTGTAAAATAAAATTGTAAATTTTGTATTGAATTTGGTGTTGCTTACATAGATAAAGACATCAGCATGATTTCACTCATCAACGACCAGATATGCTTGCCTGTATTTTCGGCGTTTTCGATGACAGGTAAAATGCTTCCTTATGGTGCAGAAAAAAAATATATATAGACAAAAAATGCCACAGGGAGGCAGACAAAAAATATAGTAACACGAAAAAGAAAAAAACTTACAAGAAAGCTGCTTAATATTTCGGCGCGGCGTGCGCCTTGTTCGAAATGACGTAGAAGAATAAGAAGGAAGGGATGACTGAGGTGGATGGAAGGGAAGGAGGGAAGGGACAGAGGGAAAGGGGAGGAGGGGGAGAGAGAGGAAGGTGGGGGGCAGGAGGGCGGGAAAAAATTTAAAAGGAAAAGTTTGATCAAACTCAAACTCTCAACAACCTTAAAAATTTTCATAAGCCTTTCCGTCTACTGCAGTTTCTCCTTCCTTCTCCATAGTCGCATCTCATAGACTTCTATCTCTTCTTTTCTTTCCCTTGCAAGGTTCCGTGTATTCTTAGTCTTACAACGCAAAGCATTTGCAGACGTGAAGTATTTAACCAAAGGGTTTATGTACATACTGTAGATTTTCTAATACTTCTTCATTCAAAATAAAAATATTAGGAATGCGATATTCCTTTTGCATTTTGATCATTGGTTATGGTAAGAGAAGTTCAAGGAAGTAAATCTACAGTGCAGTCAGAGTGTATCTAGGAGGACGTCAAGGATGGCAAGAGGATAGGAGAAGGAATCTATATAGGAGAAGGAATGAATTGCGTAGGAAGTTTTTTTATACCACTGAATTGATGAGTCATACTTCCTATCAAATACTATTTAAATGATTGAAACAGTATACGCATCCTTTCATCCATACATCCATAGTAACATATCCAATTTTTTATGCATACAAGCATTAAAATTATATAAAGTGGAACTAAATCGTCTAAATTTGCTCAGCTTAAAATCTTGGTTGAAGCACAGTTAAGGTGTTCTGTATCGCTGCGTCGCACCTTTCCTTTTCATTTTAGAACTAGAGAAAATTCTAAAAGAAAACTGAAAAGGGCCGGTTACTTTAAGTGACTTCGGAAATTATGTGCTGAATGGTGAAACCAGCGGGATCATTGTAATTACATATAAAAATTTTATTTTCCTGCGGAGCTTGAAACAGGAAAAATATTACCTCTTCCTTTTAGTGGTTTTAAATTTTGTTTAAACTTTAATTCACAAAACTTTTACTTAAAGTTAATCAATTAGTATTCATAAATATGCGTAAATTAATTCACGCTTCGAGTGTGTGAAGTATTTTCGCAAGGTTGGTATTCCGATTTATATTTTCAGCCCAAGTACTCAGGATTTTTTTACTGTAGCGTCTTCTCCTCACTCTCTTCCACTATCACCCCGGGATTTCTCGGCCTGGGTTTGGTGGGTCAGTCTTGATGGATGATAAACCGAAAGCCTTAGGGATTTTCCTCTGCGGATGAACAGAGTGCTCTATTACATGTCATTGAACTTACTGGAAAAGTTTAGAAGGATGAATGATGGGAAAGTTTCAAAATTACATTCCTGTGACCACACCCGAGGAGGAGAGACGGCGCCGACGGCACACACGCTGCCATACGCCGCCCCATTTGCATTTCCAGTCGGCGTCCGCCACCGATATTTTTTCCATCGGCGCTCAGCTCTATTCACAACTCATTCCACTGCCCTTGTTATGCATATTAATACACTTCCCTCCTTATTCGTGCGTTTTTAATGCTTCACTACTCATTGCACTGCCGTTTCATACACATATTTCACAAACCTTCATGACTTTCACTCTCGTACTATTTCGCCGGGTGATCACTGCTTTCACTGAACATTTTACACTTTTGCAACATTTCCCGCCTATTTTGACTCCTTCGCAGTATATATCAACTAATTATTCTGTTAACCCACCAGAGAGCGTCGAGGAGAAATGGCGAAGCACGTAAGCCCTCAAAAATTTTTGACGACGCCAAAAATCATCTCTAATTGGGCGACTATTGTCTCGTCTTTGTCGACCTTGTGTGACATAACAAATAACGAAGGAAGACGCTCATTACCAGTATTTTAGTTGTAGGATTTTTGAAAAGTTTAAAGGGAGGAAAAGGAGGATTTGGAGTGCTCATGAAGTTGGAAATTCGCCGTTAATGGCAAAAAAAAAAAAAAAAAAAAAAAAAAAAAAAAATATATATATATATATATATATATATATATATATATATATATATATATATATATATATATATATATATATATATATAGTTTTAAAAGGTTTCCCCCTCCCCTCACCCATTTACCCAACCCAGATCCACAAATGGCCAATTTTGATACTGAAAAAAGGCATTTGTATTTCAACCTTCTAAAAATCGTGGAAAACGGTTGCATAAATTCGTAGAAATGCCTTTTCCTGAATGAAAAATCGCCATTTACGCACCGGGGTTGGGTAAATGAGTGGGGGTGGGGGAAATCTTTAAAATATCACCATTAATGGCTAATTTTAAACTTCAGGAACACTCCATAATGTCCTTTTCTTCCCTTTCAACTTTCCAAAAATCATGAAAACGGATTCATAAATTCTTATAAATGCCTTTTTTTAGTAACTAAAACTGCCATTTAAGGACCGCGTTCCGTCACACCCCTGTTTCACTCCACAGGCCTGTGACCTTGTTTACTGAGGAAATAAGAGCATATTGTAGAGATTAAATTTGTGAGATCCCTCTCCCGGAGCTTCGAGGAAACTGGGAAAATGGCTTCGAAAAAGTTGGAAAAAATTGGACAATTTATAAGGTAAATATCTCCAAAACTAGTGGTTCAACAGCTTTCCTCTAAAACTTGTATGATACTGTAATTCTTATAGAAGAAAAGTATGTCACTTTTATTACCCTGAAATATACTCCTTGCTTGGAAAAAATTTTTTCAAAGGTGTGTGACGCAAGAAAAGATTTACCTTAGAGGTATCAGCTTTTCATTAAAAACTGCAGAAAAGAAGCGTAAAGAAATCCTTAATATTTTGAACGAAAACGAAATAATAAAAAATGTGAAATTAAAAATTTGTTTTGACATACGAGGTAGTCTGGAGCCGCCCTTGGGATGCCGCCAACGCATTGCCGTTCATCCAAAAATATGCTTCCTGTCACGTTAAATGGAAAGAAAAATCGCCGAAGTGAGAGGTGGAAATTCGAGTCAGGGATTGTTCTCACATAAGAGGAAAGGTTTCCCGACAGTTCCGGTGACAAACGGCATATCGATTCTGGGGGGTCGATAAAAACATTGACGGAGCGGCAAAGCGCAAAGTATGAGTGGGTGAAGGGAGGGAAGAGCAAGCTGGGAATGTAAGGCGATTGGGAATTCGAAGGAATTGTGAAATTCAAGGCAGCAGGTGCGATTGCATCACGGAGCGATAATATACCACATGTAATGACAACGCATACGTACGTGACTATGATTCGGTTCATAATTCACTTGGGTTTCTCAGTTGCAGGAACCAAGGGGTCCAATCGCTGTAATCGTCTCGTACCCGGGTGCCTCCTCCCTCTTCGACTGACAGACAATTTACATCTCAGTGTTCTATTGCTGATTCCGCTGATTGGTATGTTTAAGGATAGTAAGTTTATTATTACGTCCTAATTTCTGGCATGTCGTTCTGATTTCCCCTACTACACGTGATCTGCCATTCATCAATCCCTATAAAAACCTCACATCGTTTCCCTCTTCTAATTTAGTCCATAATTTCTATCCTCTTCCTATCCACTTCCTTTCCGCTTCCCCACTGTTCACTCCCTCTATAATTCTCTTTAGCATTTCCTCTCCTTTCAATTCGTCCTCCATTCCTTCTCCTCTTCTGCCTCCTCCGAACCTCCACCATTAGTTTCCTCTCATCTGCTGTTCCCATCCAATACCTCCTCGTTCGTCTCTCCTTCTTTCTCGCCACCCAGCCTCTCTCCCTCTCCATCCTTCTCCACTCCCACATCTCAAACGCCTCGAGTCTACGTGCACACCAGGGTCGATTTATTCGATATGTTGCACCATTGACTCGAAGAGGCGAAGAATCGAGATATCGAACGACCTTGCGTGTACACGCATCGTCCCCTCGCAATGACCAAGTCTTCTCCCTATTTAGCGCCACGCTCCAAATTTAACCCTCTAAGTGCGGTGGGCCGATATATCGGCTCATAGGCAAAAAATTGTTTAACTTTAGCGCACAAATATAATAACAATTATTGTTTGCATAATGTATAAGTGTTTTTTATTATTACCTAATTAAATGTATACACAATAAGCAAAGCCGAGTATGGATATTTTAAACAATAACTTTATAATATTTATTTTCGTAGAGTGATACATTTCATTCAGTTACCCTCCGCATTTCTCGCTAGAACCGCTGGCAGGGGTCAGCACAAAGGGGGTTAACATTTTTCCGTCTTTTTCTTTCCAAGTTTATAAGTTTTAAGTGCAAATTAAGAGTATTCACCTACTTTTTCTTTGCATCTCTACTCAGACCCCTCTCATAAATTTCCTCCTCTTTGAAATTGCTTGTTTAGCCAAGCCAATTGTACATCTTACATCGCGCCTTCTTACTTTTAAAGAATCTCATCACTTTCGTCTTTTAATGGTTAATCTTCATCCCATACCTCTTGCACTGCTCTCCTAACGCATTCATCATTAACTTACTTGCCCTTCGGCTGATTGACCAACTTACGCTTGATCATCTGCTAATCTCACTGACTTTATCAGATCCCGTTTCTTACTGTTAGCCTCCCGCGTTCCCGTCCCTCTCCTAAACCGAAACTGGTCGTCCCCTTTCGATACTCGATAGCCTTGCTCTCAAGCCTTCTGTTTGTAATTCTATTATTTTGACCGAGTGGAATTATATGCTTACTTTCCAATAGTCCTCGCAAGTTTTTACCTTGCTCTTTTTCGGGATTGGAATTAGTGTAGCATTCGTGAAGTCTTCTGGCCACACTCCGTCCTCATTAATACTACGAATTAGTGCAAAAAAAATTCATCTTGCGCTTCGGCCCATACTCTTTCGAAACTCTGCAGGTATGACATCTATCTCTACCGCATTATTCCTTTTCATGTCTCGTAGTGCTCATTTTATATCTCTATCAAGGACACCTGGTCCGATTCCATCTCCTTCGATGCCGTCCTTTTTTTCTATGTCTATCCTACTTGGCCTTAATTCCTTACCCCTTGAGCTCTTCCACGTATTTCTTCCGCCTCTCCTGGATCTCTATTGGCTCCAAGATCACCTTTCCTCTCTTGTCTCTTATCGCTATCATTCCTCTTTCCCCTGCTACCGCCCATCAATCGTTTTACTTTCCTATACAGAGCATCTGATCTCCCCTCTTTTGGAAAATTTTCCAAGGATTCAATCTGTTCTCTCCACCATACTTATCTTTCTTTCTTCGTTTTTCCTCGAAGTCTGTTGTTGATTTCTCTGTGTTTCCCCTTTCCGGGCTCTGAATTTACCCTCCTCCATTTCCTTCTCTCCTGCATTTCCAATTTCATTCCTCGTGATTCACGGTTTTTCTGATTTTGACTGCACTTACTACTCCTACCGTTGCAGTCGCCGCGTCTTCTATGACTTGTTTCAGACTTTCTCAATCATCTTGCACTGATGTCACTCCACGATCTGCGCCAGTGTATTTATCCGCCTAACCTCGGTACTACTCCTTCATTGTCCCAGTCAATGCCTCGTATTCCGCTTTCCCACACACCTACCCTTCCTATCTTTTTAGTTTAACGCGACATTTCACCACAAATAAGTTAGGGTCTGTGTCTACAACAGCTCCTGGATATGTATGAGGTTTCGTAGCACTATTCCTGAACCTGTGTTTCACCATAATGTATTCCATCTGGAACCTATGAGTTTCCCGACTTATTTTGCGTGTCCCTGTGTCGAGGGTTATGCCTTAACTTTTGTAATCACTGGATTTTTTTCGTGGTAAGAACATATACCTGGATTTTAAATAAGTTCACTGGATCTGCCTTCATCTCAAGAACTATAATCCTATCATTCACCTGTTCTACATATATCACTTTTTTTTACCAAGTTTCCTGTTCAGTACGAACGCACTCCATAACAGACAATATCTGCCACATAAAATAGTACGCGTAGGTGTGCATGATTCCGTTCCTTATTCAGTTTTATTTCCTTAATTTGCAATTGCATAAACCATGGATTTTAGCCACTGAAATCAGTCCCTTTTAAGTATATTTCTTCCGTTTTCGACTAACAGACAATATCTACCATTTACATGGCCATGCGTACGTACGTATGATTCAGTTGCTATGCGTCATCATTATGATGTTCATCAATAGATAGCAAGACAGCTCCCGGCTCGTGGTCACTCAAGAGGGATCACAGAAACTTTTTACCATCCACGAGTCCCCTCAGCAAAGAAGTCCGCTGCCTATATAGGCCTAAGGGTTCATTGTGCACTTGTTTGTAGACCACGATGCAGCGGGCCAAAAAACGTCGGGTGGTCGTGACCCCACCCTCACCCCACTCCCAGCGGTGACTACACCACCGCAGCCATTCCTCTATTTTTTTACAATTTTTTAGGTGTTTGGAGCGATTTTTTTATGGACAGATTTGCGTGAAATGTTGCTACGTGTTCTGGTTAGTCGTATATACAAAAGATACAAGTGAAAATGAAATAAATATAATAAAATATTTTTAAAATCGCTTTTATTTAACAAAAAATGCACTAAAAAGTAAAAAATAATTTCAAAACAGTGCATGAAAGATAAATTGAGTGAAAAGCTCCTATATGAAAATTGTAATGGTCTGATGTAGAGAAATTGCGTAAGGAGTTACTGTATGAAAATTTAATTATGAGAGTGAAATTTACGTTTAAACAGGGTGATTTAAACGTAGAAGAAACTATGGGCTAAATTTGATAAATACCCAAGATGACACGATATACATTTTCGAAATAACCTCCATATTCTTGTTTATTACCTTTGAATATGACATTTTAGCGCACAACGCGGGGTCCATCTCATTGTTTTATTACAAAAGATTAATCAGATTTTTCAAGAAAGGGTAACAACCGAAAACATTTCTGGTCACAGACGACGCAGGAACTGTTGTGGGAGAAACAGCCGCTGTTTTGAAGGTGTGGAAAGAATACTTTAGTAAACTTTTTTAATGGTGATGAGACGGAAGAAGAAGACATTAAAATGGTGTGGCTGAAATGGTTGAATTGGCAGACAATCCGCATGTCCCGGAATCATCATTGGGTGAAGTGACATTGGCCCTGAAATCATTTAAAATTGGCAAAGCTCCTGGTGGGGACTGTCAGTAAGGAGTTTTTATAACATGGAGGCGAGTGTGATCGTGCACATCTTTACAAATTATTCCTGAAAATCTGGAGACTGGAGAAAATGTCAAAAGATTGGAAGGAAGCAGTGTTTATAACGCTACACAAGAAGGGTGACGAAATGGACTGTAAAAATTACAGAGGCATCTCTCTCTCTTGGATACTTCCTATAAAGTGTTACAAAAAATGTTGCTGAACAGATTGAAGATACATGTTGAAGACATTATAGGGGAACACCAAGCAGGATTTATGATGGAGAGGCCAACTACAGAACATCTATATTCTTAAAGAAGTGATAAATTGATTCGAGTATACATTGGGAGTTTGACAAGAACACTTTTATTCTACTCGTGGATTTATGAAAAGCATATGGTTGTATTTTGAGACAAAAAATATCGCCTGATACGCTAACCTTAATAAGGAATTTAAATATTTGGGTGTTATGATAGTCAACAACAACAGAGGAGAGACGGAAAATCAATTCCTGCAGAATTAAAGCGGCTGATAAGCGTTATTGGGGCCTAAACTAATGACTAAGTAGCAAATTGCTCTGCAAAAAAAAACAAAATTAGGATCTATAAGGCCCTATTACAGTCCATAGTAATCTACAGTTCTGACGCAAAGGTCCCTAACAAAGTCCCAAGGAAAGAAAACTCATATTTTTCGAAAATAAAGTTTTTTGACATTTTCTCCAGTCTGCAGATTTTCAGGAATAATTTGTAAAGATGTGCACGATCACACTCGCCTCCATGTTACGACAACTCCTTAGTATCTGAGTCCCCTCCAGGATCTTTGCCAATTTCAAATGATTTCAGGGCCAATGTCACTTCACCCAATGATGATTCCGGGACATGCGGATTGTCTGCCAATTAAACCATTTCAGCCACACCATTTTAATGTCTTCTTCTTCCGTCTCATCACCATTAAAAAAGTTTACTAAAGTATTCTTTCCACACCTTCAAAACAGCGGCTGTTTCTCCCACAACAGTTCCTGCATCGTCTGTGACCAGAAATTGTTTCGGTTGATACCCTTTCTTGAAAAATCTGATTAATCTTTTGTAATAAAACAATGAGATGGACCCCGCATTGTGCGCTAAAATGTCATATTCAATGGTAATAAACAAAAATATGGAGGTTATCTCGAAAATGTATATCGTGTTATCTTAGGTATTTATCAAATTTAACTAATTCACGCAAATATTACCCTTCTCACACAAATATTACCCTTCGCACATTGAATATGCATCCATATAATTTGTGGTAAAGCTGACCTTTGATACACATGCGTCCCGGGAAGAATATCCTCTCTCCAATCCAGCCTCGGCCTGCGGACGTGGAAATAGTCTCGATTCCGGACGACGTCAATTAGGAGTCGAAATGTCTCCCAAGTCTTACGTCTGCGTCCTCCGAACGCTCCCAAGATAAAACTTTCTTATTTATGACTTTTACTTTTTTAAACCATGCTTTAAACCTCCCGGCGAGTCACAAACAAAGGAATACTACTTCTCCTATTATAATCAAAATCAAAAAAGACTTTTACGATCACAATTTGCGTATATTAGGTCTGCCTTTTGCTTGACTGTAGTTATTCTCACTCCCTAGGTACGGTTGTTCATCGCCACTTGTACTTGTTTGAAGCTATTGTTAGTTTCCCTCCACTGGAAGCTTCTCGAAATTTCTCGTACTTCTACCCCTCAAATGGAATACGCCAGAAGGTGCGACGTTGTTACGTTAAAGGGGGTCTGATGGGCCAAGGGTATTTTTTCTCAACAATCTCAGTTACTTCATCAATCTACAATGACCGAATCAATTCTTCAGTATAGCCGCGATATTTTCGTTTCAAAAGCTTACATTGCATACTCAGCAATCGTACACTTGCTTTTGGAGGAAAAATAATATATTAATAATTTTACTATCTAAAAACCCAGGAATGACAGTAATTACTTTCCTCAAGATTTTCATGCAAGTAGTACATATGATATCCAAAAGCGAAAATGGCAGAACCCGATGGTAGTCCACGACAGGGACGCCTGGTCGCCCACTCCTTGACCACACCCAGCCCCATACTGATTGGTCCCTCTTTCCTCTCCTCCCTCACCCTCAATTTACTTGAATGTGACTGTGAATATCCTTCTATTGGTCCGTTGGATTCATCTTCAGCTTCGGATTAGTCTTCACTCACTTCGCGCTCCTCGTCACCTACTTCCAAAATCCTGCCGACTTCAGCATTCACGCAGCGCCTTATTTCCATTGTCAATACGAAATAGTGACAGAGCATTCACTGAAATATAGCGAGAAGTCTCTGACTATGACATGGCGTACAAAAACAAATCCTTAAATGATGACGAAATTCAGTTGAGTAGCGTGCACACATTTTATGGGTTTTATTTACTATTGTTCCCAAAATACTCACATTGTATTCACATCAGATATGACTGTAAAATTATCACAAAAAAACACATTATCTCTAGCAATTTTCAAGTAAATCACGATTTCCTTCCACAATGCCAGGTTTCATACCTTTACACATATTTTAAGCAATACGTATAGGTAAATTTTTATGCTTCATATGCTTTAGTCGCCGAGATATCATTTCGTGAAATTTGCAGTAATAAAATTTACGAGAGACATTTTGATTGTTGACGGTCTACTTCATACACTACACATCAATTTTACGTAAGGCAAATACTTGACAATGCACTGACATTACTGTGACGGTATCGGAATAAATTGTTGTACATAGGAGTTGAGAGGATCCGCGATACGTTGCAGTTTATTAGAGTAGAAAAATTTATGTGATAAAATAAATGGTGACGTAATGAAAAAATAATAATTGAAAAAGAGGAGTGTGACTTAGTTACCCGACGCAGGTCAATACGACATTCCACACAATGAGATTTTGACATTTTTTAATTCTCTGTAGCTACTGTACACACTTGAAAAACGTTATCTCGGAATTCGCCGTTGTTTTTCATCTGGAACAGCACAAAGTTTTTTTGTAGCATAGAAATTCTCGTGCATTGGCTTATCTAAAAAAATTTAGTAAAATGTAACTCTTAAATAAACTATAGATTAATCAAACTTTTTTGGAACACATTTATTTTCCCACTCGCGAGGCTCTCCACCTCTCTTAATTGAGGATTATGTTACTTTGTGCATATAGTTAGAGGAATCGCAGTCCTACCCACAACAAGAACAAGCAGCTTAACCTATTATTTCACTTTATTTTATTAACATAAAATAAGTTGAGGAAATTCGGAGAACTCAAGCTGCCAAGCTTTAAAAAAAAGAGAAAATAATGAGATATTCTACGTTTTTGTCTAGGGTCGGAATATAAGTCTTCTGCGTTTCATAAAATCTGAATCCAAAATTGTGGGTTAAACATAACGAGGAGTAGGTTAAAATTTAGTTCTGAGGGAGTTTATTTTAGAGATGAGCAAAGCACAAATATGCCTAGGCTACTTGACGACATTATGCTACTCTAGACTCCATATCATTAACTATAGTTAATTTCAATACATTTTTCAGGAGTGTTCAACACATAAGAGGCGTGAAAGTGTCGGAATCTGGAAACCGAAAACTTTCAATTTCAACACTATTGGTGCGGATGGGTACGGGCTGGCCGGCGGCGCATCAACGCAAATAATTTTCATCTGAGGCCATCAATTCACCGACTCATCGACGTCGGTGAATTCATCGAATGAATGAGGTCGATGACAATCATCGAGGCTGAATCATATCGATGAATTTTTTTCATCGACCCTCGATGGGAAAAATCGTTCTTCGCACAATCCTATTGCCAGGTGTAAACATTGATCAAATATTACATGATTCATCATCATCAATGTAGATCTGTCAAAAGACAGGTACCAACAGAATTCCTCCAAACTTCTCTATTTTGCGCCCACGTTTTCATCTCTCGGTAATTCCTGTTCTCCCTCAAATTCGTCAACATATCAAATTTTCTTCTTTTGCATTTACATGCTTTATAGTTAAATTATCAATCACCGACAAATTCAACAAAAATACAAAGTAAGATAACAATATACAAAATAAATCAATCTAAAATAAATTTTCTAGAATCTATAAATCTGTCATCAGGCCAATAGTCACCTATGGTTCGGAGGCGTGGACGTTGACGGTGAGAGAAGAGAATTTGTTACAGAGGTGGGAGAGAAAAATTCTTCGGAAGATACACGGGCCAGTCTATGAAGAAGGACAATGGAGGATTAGAAGGAATGACGAATTGCGGCAGCTGTATGGGGAAGATGGAATATTAATAGAGATTAAGAAATCGAGAATTAGATGGGCAGGGCATGTACAAAGAATGGGTGGGCAAAGAGTAGTGAAAAAAGTTTTAGAAGGAAAACCAGAAGGAAGAAGTACAGGAAGACCCAGGAAAAGATGGGTGGAGGATGTAGAAGAGGATATAAGGAAGCAGGGGGTCCGGAGGTGGAGAAAAGTAGCGGAGGACAAAGAAGAATGGAAGGAAGTTGTGAAGAAGGCCAGGGCCCTACATGGGCTGTAGCTCCGATGAGGATGATGATGAAAATAAATTTTGTATGCCCGTCTTAAAAATATTTATGGAAGGTTGTGGATGTGCTGGGATATGGACCCAGGAGTTTCAGCTGGCGAAGCAGATCCAGCTATTTACGGGAGCAACATAATAGCTGCCGGGTCTTCTATCACGGAGAGCAGTTGATGAGCGGCGCGGGCTTCCACTCCCCCGTTCCACTTCCTCTGCCCTCTTAAACCATAGCTGCGTGCAGTGCTGCCACGATGAAGCAGCATCCATTGTAATCATGTCATACGATGCTCAGCGGTCGCGTTTCTTCCTCAGGGGTTGGCGGCAACACTTCAAACGAATCTGAGTGCAGGGCTCTGCGAGTCGACGTCCCGTTCGGACGAAGCGGAGAGGTGTTTTGTCGGCTTCGCTGTCGGCCTTTTGACATGCAGATGCAGTCAACGTCACGCAGCGCGCCCTTCCTTCCTGACTCCATCTCTCCGTGTGCTAATGAGACGGCCGTGCGCTCAGTAGTGAGTTATGAGGAGGACGTTTGATAACAGTGTCGCCACCTCGATGGCATTACTAGCAAACAGTTAGCTTCTGCAAACTTCATGGAACGTTAGGAGGCAGCACATTAGCCGTTTCCATCGAGTTATTAATCCGCCGCTAAGCTTCATATAACTTAGCGAAATCAGCGACTGATTCCACCTTATAGTGGCGCAACACCCTGAGGTAAAATACGTATAAAGAAAAAAATAGAGAGGAAATTATCCCCACTTACGTTATTAATCGCCAAGGAGTATATATAATAATGGATTACTTTTTTAAAATGTAAAAATCAGTTTCTCTGTCTGTCGATCTGTTTGTATGCCCGAAACTTCCGTAAGGGCAAACGCGTCATGCGTTTATTTCATTAGTTTTCAGAGTTTTTCCCACATAATTAAATTACTTATACCGGGCGTGCAAAAAGGGAAACGATTGCCGAACGACGACATAAGGCCGTTTTACCTCGAGAACTATGCCGGCAGTAGCTTAGCAACTCCCTTGCCGGACGGGTCTTCGTGAGGTAGGAGTCAGACGAATAGGGATACCCTGGTCTTCCAGGTCGGGGGTTGGTCACAGGGTTGTCAACCCTGTTCCGTAAAAACTCATTGTTACGGATCACCAACAGGACGCCTCGGTAAAGGATGGGATATTTGAAGAACGGACCCGGCTCAGACACAAGAACCTGGGGACTCCAGGAAGTGCCAGTGGCAAAATGGATTTTTTTTATCCGACGAACTAGACATGTATAAAATATATATAGTTGCTCTACAAGAGTCAAAATTGACATTTTGTGGCAATATAAACAAAAATAGCCTTCAAGTATTACATAGCGGCTATGATAATGGCAGACACTACGCCGAAGTAGGATTAGCCATCAAAAAAAGAAGTTTAGAGACAGTGATAAAGTTTGTAGCAATAAGTGAAAGAATATGTACCATTAGAATTAAGGGCAGGTTTAAGAATATGTCTATGGTGAGTTTCAATGCACCAACCGAAGAAAGTAGTGATGATGAGAAAGATTATTTCTACTTACATCTAGAGGATGATTTGTCTGACCTTCCAAGCTATGATGTGAAAGTCTTACTTGGAGATTCTAATGTAAAAGTAGGGAAAGAACCAATATTGCCTTCAGTGGCTGGAAAAAAAAGCCCACACAATGTTTCAAATGAAATTGGGGTGTGAATTTTAAGCATTGTAAATTCTCAAACTATATCATTGCGAGCACGAAATTCCCTCACAAGGACCTACACTAACAGACATGTAACTCACCTAATGAATCCATAAAAAATCAGATTGACCACGCCAGAATCAGCGCGGTGAAGGAACTCGGACAGCAAATAAAAGATGAGGAGAACATCTACAGAGTAGAACAGCATTTTGGTTCAGAAGTGAATGAAGAAGTAATTTCAAATCATGCAATGACACTTCCGGAATTTTTGACTTTGTTGGGTCGATATGTTCGAGTCGCACAGGATCAAGTCTGCGAAGTGAAGCGGGAACCAGATAGACAAGGGCCGTGGAACTATACACCGTATTCCCTGCAACTATATACAAAAACAATTATTGTGACTAAAAATACTAGAAAATTAAACATAATTCTTTTTTTACAATTTTATTTTTAGAACTTTCATATTTAGTGTATGGCTACCTTTAAAAGACAGTTCATAAGCCAGAATACAGAAAGAAAGGGATTGAGCTTTTCTTACCTCAAAAATGAATCCATCCATAAGAACATTCTTCCTTCGATGCCTACAAATCTCGATAATAATGGGTTAAATCTTGATACAAGAGAAGCACCGGACCTATAAATTGAAATTGATGATTAAGACGTAAAATATTTTGTTTAGGGTCAATAAATCAATTTGTATTTTCTCTTAATTAAAAATTCTAGGATAAAAAATTATAGAAATTACATTTTTTCTCACAAAATATTAGCCTAATTTTTAATATTTACCAGTGTAAATTCTAATACGACTGACAGATAGTTATTTAACTGTTTCAAGTGTTAAACTGATAAAAAGTAAGGTTTGTTTTAATTCAGAAAAACGCCTCCCGGTTTTTTACACTTTCGGAGCACTATCTATCTCCAGTATCCATTTATTCGCCTCTGCAGACAAAAAGCCCTACTTCATTTCGTCCATGAAACCTATTCTCTTTCTTCAACTTCCCCGCATGCACAAAATTATTCCCCCTGTCACGCTAATTATCAACCTATCGCCCCTCATAACTTCCTCCAGCCTGATCTCATACATAAGTTTCCTTTCCTCGACCACCACTTCAAGCACTTCCTCGTTTGTCCTCCTTTCCGTCCACATCACCTTCTCCATCCTTCTCCACACTCACATCTCAAATGCCTGCAGCCTATTCTCGTCCATACAACGCTACGCTGCATATCGAACTCTTCACCAGCCTCTTCTTTGAATCCTTATCGAAGGTCCTAGTCATCAGCTCCCATCTATTACTAAAAGCCTCCTTGGCTAATGCTATTCTCTTCCGTATGTCTTTGCAACTATTTCAGTTTTCTTCTCTTGCGTACCAACCAATTAATTTAAATACCTTACTTGCTCTAATTTGTGCCCTCCAACTTTTAAGAACAGCCTCGCTTTCTTCCTCCCAGAGAATCTCAAAACTTTTCTTTCCTAGTAATTTATTTTATTCCGTATTTCCCGCACTGACAATCGAACGCATCAACCAAATCTATTTGAAGATCGACTAATAGGCGCCAGATTGTCCGCGAATCTAACTGAATTTATAACCTGGTCTCTACGTTAAAGATTTTCTAAAGTCCAATTACATGTGTTTGTTTGGTGACAGATGCTTTTTACTTCCATATGCCTAATATGCCAAAGCTATCCTTATTTTCCCTGCCGGGGTGAATCTGTTGTCTCTTCTAATAATGTTTCCAAGGTAGCTACTCTCCTATTCAAGCTAGCTATTCTCCCATAATAGCTAGCTATTCTCCCACTGGGCTTACCCCTTGGATACCCCTATCATTTAGGTTTTAAGGGATTTGGCCCTGTTTCCATAGATTTCCATAAGTTAGATTTTTTTCTCATTTATTTTCACTATGTCATCCCATCTTTCACTATGTCATTTCAGTATGTCATCCCATGGGTCAATTACCACCACAGAGGTCAAAAAGCCCATCTACCAGTAGATCAATCCTGAGGTCAATGAGCTCTGCAGAGGCTCATTTATCTACGGGGGTCACTGACCTCCGGGGAGTCATTGACCGCCGGGGGAACGAGGACGGGGGTCATTCACCTCTGGTGGGATCATTTAATTCTGGTGGGGTCATTGACCTTTGGTGGAGTTATTGGAGCGGTCCACCGCTGAGGTGGATCCGCAGGAAGCTAGGCTTTATCAAGAGAGTACTCGTAAAATGTGATGAGAAAGTGAAATAACGTTGTTATTATCCCGCCCCGCCCCGATCCGTCCCGCCCCGCTCCGCCCCGCACCGCTCCGCCCCGCCCCGCTCCGCCCCGCTCCTTTGCACGAAATTTGAAACTAAACTGACAGTTGATGTATGAGGGTAACGAGAAATTACGTGCGATATACAGAAGGATAAATATCTAAGTCTATAATAGAAAATAATTGAGAGTAAGAGATCGGACCTTTGTCCCTATTTACTAGGTTCCTTCAGAATTTGGGTATGTATAAACTTTTTTAAGCGCAAGTACATTATTATCAGTTTGTTTAATGAGTTTTAGGTGTTGTCCGGATGTTTCGAGTTCTGTGTCGAGTAAGTGTTGTGCGATACCGGATTTTTCATGTCGATTGTATTTGAAATGTGACATATGTGAAATATGACCTCATTTAGAATATGCCGCTAGTATATGGGATCCGTACGAGGAAGTTATGATTTAAGAATTAGACCGCGTGCAAAGGAGATCTACTTAGTTTGTTAAAGGCCGTTATGATAATTGTATGAGTATTACGAGCTTAATAGAAGAATTAGGATGGGAATTACTATCAGAACGCAGGTTAAAATTGATTTTAAACCTTATAAGTAAATTCGAAACAGAGTTGTCCGCAGATGACGATATATATATATATATATATATATATATATATATATATATATATATATATATATATATATATATATATATATACATATATATATATATATATATATATATACATACATATATATATATATATATATATATACATATATATATATATATATATATATATATATATATATATATATATATATATATATATATATATGTATATATATATATATATATATATATATATATATATATATATATATATATATGTATATATATATATATATATATATATATATATATATATATATATATATATATATATTGTCGTGGTCTCTGCGTCTCCGCTGGGAGAGCGGTCTCGTTAGAACCGCGTCCGCATATGTTCGCTGGGAGAGGGAGAGAGGACAAATAGGCGGTTGCTGTTTTCATAAGTTTATTTTCAACAAAGAAAAACGACAGCGGTAAATGAGTGAGTGATGTTGTTGTCGCCGATTACTGGCGACTCGTCCAAGGGGGCCGGAACGAGTCCGGCGGAGGTTGCTCGAAGGGCGGCGATCTCTCGGACGTGGTCGGAGTCTCCGCGGCTGCGGTGGTCGGCGTGTCCTTCCGGCGGGCAGCTTGTGGGCGATCTCTCGGACGTGGTCGGAGTCTCCGCGGCTGCGGCGGTCGGCGTGTCCTTCCGGCGGGCAGCTTGTGGGCGATCTCTCGGACGTGGCCGGAGTCTCCGCGGCTGCGGCGGTCGGCGGGCAGCTTGTGGGCGATCTCTCGGACGTGGTCGGAGTCTCCGCGGCTGCGGCGGTCGGCGTGTCCTTCCGGCGGGCAGCTTGTGGGCGATCTCTCGGACGTGGTCGGAGTCTCCGCGGCTGTGGCGGTCGGCGTGTCCTTCCGGCGGGCAGCTTGTGGGCGATCTCTCGGACGTGGTCGGAGTCTCCGCGGCTGCGGCGGTCGGCTTGTCCTTCCGGCGGGCAGCTTGTGGGCAAGGGGTTGAAGACCGACCGAGGATGCGCTCGCTGCGGCTCTTACCAGGAGCAGGGCCGAGGACCGGTTCACTACGGCGGCTCACCTGCTACAAGGCAGGGAGTCGAAGGAGCGCGGAGGATGTACTCGCTGCCGCTACTCGCTTCGACTCCCTTCTCCGTTCTCATTTTCCCTGGCCCGGAGGGCCCCTTTTATACGGTCCCTGGGCGTTCCTCCGGCCAATCAGCGCGCTCCGCTAGGAGCGTGAGGGGGTGGTAGGGGGGAAAAGTGAAAGTTCCCTCGTTCGGCGTGGGGGCGGGGGAGCTTCGTCACCGGGAGCGCGTGGTTTAAATGAGTGAGTTTTGGCCACGTGCAGTAGGGGCACAACAATATATATATATATTTAATATATGCCGGATTTATTACTCTATTTTATCTTTGGTGTTTTAGTTTGTTATTATTACTAAAAGAAATCTTTGTGTTAACCGTCTTAAATATCTTTTCCAGACCTTTTATGATTTTCGGGCGGTAGGGAAGCTTAATATAGCGCACCGGTTCAACTTTTGTAAGCGTAGTGGAATTCTGTAATAGTCTCTTAAAATTGTGTTTTTTAACAATATTGTCGATTACAGATTGTTTAAAGCCGCTTGATTATGCAATATGTAATTCAGCTCTTTAGAGTAGGGTCTTAGGGTAGGGTAGAGTTAGGGTCAGGTTGGGTCGGGTGGGGTCGGGTGGGGTCGGGTGGATTCGGGTTGGGTCGGGTGGGGTCGGGTCGGGTTGGATTATTTTGAGGCGGGGCGGGGCGGAGCGGGGAGAGCGGGGCGGGGTGGAGCGAGCGGGGCGTGGCGGGATAATAACAACGTTATTTCACTTTCTCATCACATGTTACGAGTAGAGATGGGCAACATCGTTCAATACAATGACCGAGTCTTGAATCGGTCGTTAAATCTAAAGAATCGATTCTTGGATCTCGTTCTCGTTCAATTTTTTTCATTATAGTGGTTCAATGAAATAAATTTTAACTTAAATTTAAACATATAGTGAAACCTGTATTTAGCGGTCAACAGCAGACCTGTAAAATAACTCCCGCAAGAGAGAAAGTGTCCGCTGATTGGAGGTAAAATTTTAATTGATAATATCATAAATTCATTTTCCGAAAATTTTTATCGCACACAGATGAGACCGCCCTAGTGAGGTGGCCTCTGAGGCAGGTTTCACTATGCAGTGCTTCTGTAAGCATGCCTTAAAAACTACTGCTGACGAGAAAAAGTATATTTGTTGCTGAAACATGTACGACTTCTAAAAATAGTGAAAAACCTACAAAAAAGTTAGTCATATCACTCGCTATAAAAAATGGTATACACCGCCGAAAATAACCGAGAAATCGAGTCTTTTAATTATACACCATCTTTTTGAGTGTGTAAGAAATGAATCGAAGTATATAAAAAATGGAGGAGCTAAAATCTGCTAATGCAAGTTTGGGTGGATGAAGTACAGCGCGTTCATCGAAATATTCGTAGGCTACTGTTCCTGAAAGTTGCGGAAGCATACGCGTAAAATGCAGCGAAAATCTTTTGGAACATTTTTTCAATGATATTCTTTTGAAAAAAGTTTCTGCTCCGTCATTAATGGAACAAACTCAAAATTAAAAAAAAAATATTTCTGGTAAAATTTATAATTTTGATTAAATATTTGCCTCAGTAGGTTTGCAGATAAAGGAGTTATGAATTTCTTTATTCAAAGATCGAGGAAATTTTTTAGAAGTTTGCGAACAAACGCAAACGGACAAGATTTTAATAGTCAAGAATTCATTATTCCACCGCGATCTCTAATTCCTTGAGTATAATTTGATTCTCAGGCCAGCGACTCCTCAAGGAATCACTGAATCCAGGTCCTAATCTGAATCCGAGTCCTCAACTGAATCTGAATCCGAATCCTAATCTGAATCCGAGTCCTCAACTGAATCTGAATCCTAATCTGAATCCGAGTCCTCAACTGAATCTGAATCCGAATCTGACTCCTCGAGGACTCATGAGTCCTCCCTCTCCGCGGGCTCTACGAGAACACAGGTCCCCCTCCCTCAGACTTCAAATTTCAAGAGTGGGGGGACTCGTTTCTTCCTGTCGTTCACTTGATTCTCTGCTTTGCCGAGTGGTGCGCCCATTTCTATTCCCAAACTTCCAAGGGTGGGGGGACTCGTGGCCTGGCCTGTCAGTTAGTTCCCATCTTTGCCGGGTGTTGCGCCTAATTTCATTACGATTCGTAAGGAACGACGGTTCATTGCCGCGAACGACTCCGTTCGTCAACTCACTTCAAAGAGTCGTTCGAATTGATTCGTTCGTTCGCGACCGACCCATCTCTAGTTACGAGTACTCTCTTGATAAAGCCTAGCTTCCTGTATGCTTGACCGTATATTTCCAGGGCAAATTTGATCCGGAAAAAAAACCTTTTTTCGGCCCACCCTAATGGTCATTGACTTCTGGTGGAGTCATAGACCTCCGAGTTGTTCATTGATCTCTGGGGTTGGCAAATAACCTCTGGGGGTCATTGAGGTCAGGTGGGATCATTGACTTCAAGGGGGTCATTGACCTCTAATGGTGGCCATTGATCTCTGGGGATGATTGATCTCTAGGGGTGGTCCTTGACCTTTGGGGGACGTGAAATTAATCTCAGGTGAGGTGATTGTCCTCTGGTAGGGATATTGACCTCTGGTAGCTTATTTGACATTTGGTTGATTCATTGACCTTTGGCGAGGTCACTGTCCTCTGGGGGTCATTGACCTCTAAGGGGTCATTTACCTCTGCACCAGAGGTGTCTGACCTCTGTTGGTGTCATTCACCTCTGGCGTAGTTATTCACGTAATGGAAGCATGACATCTTGTGGAGTAAATGACCTCTAGTGGACAAATTGACCTCTGGTGGGGTCATTGACCTTTGGTGGGGCCATTGACCTTTCTTGTGGTCGTTGACCTCTGGTGGGGTCGTTGACCTATGGTGGGGTCATTGACCTCTAATAATGTCATTGACCTATGCTGGGATCATGGACCTCTGTTAATGGCATTGACCTCACGTTTGGACATTGACCTCAGAGGGGTCATTGACCTTCGAGGGATCATTGACCTCTAGGTGGCATTGACCTCTTCTGGAGTCGTTGACCTTTGCTGAGGTCATTTGCCACTGGTGGGGTCATTAATCTAAGGTAGGGTATTGACCTATGTCGGGGTCATTGACCTCTTGGGATAATTGACCTCCGGGGTATCATCTCCGGGAGGTCATTGACCTCTATTTGGATCATTCAAATCTGGTTGAGTAATTGACCACTGATGGGGTCATTGTACGCGGGAGGGGTCATTGAATTCCGGGGGAGTCATTGACCTCCAGAGCGGAATTGACCTCGTCAGGGGTCATTGACCTCTGGTGGTGTCGTTGACCTCTGGTGGTGTCGTCGACCTCTGGTGGGGTCGTCGACCTCTGGTGGGGTCGTCGACCTCTGGTGGGGTCGTCGACCTCTGGTGGGGACGTCGACCTCTGGTGGGGTCGTTGACCTCTGGTTGGGTCGTTGACACCTGGTGGAGTCTTTGACCTCTGGTTGGGTCCTTGACCTCTGGTTGGGTCGTTGACCTCTGGTTGGGTCGTTGACCTCTGGTGGGGACGTTGACCTCTGGAGGGGACGTTGACCTCTGGTGGTGTCGTTGACCTCTGGTGGTGTCGTTGACCTTTAGTGGGGTCGTTCACCTCTAGTGGGGTTATTGACCTCTGGTTGGGTCGTTGACCTCTGGTGGGGTCGTTGACCTCTGGTGGGGTCGTTGACCTCTGGTGGGGTCGTTGACCTCTAGTGGGGTAATTGACCTCTGGTTGGGTGGTTGACCTCTGGTTGGGTGGTTGACCTCTGGTGGGGTCGTTGACCTCTGGTGGGGTCGTTGACCTCTAGTGGGGTAATAAACCTCTGGTTGGGTCGTTGACCTCTAGAGGGGTTAGTTACCTCTAGTGGGGTCGTTGACCTCTAGTGGGGTTATTGACCTCTGGTACGGTCGTTGACCTCTGGTGGGGTCGTTGACCTCTGGTGGGGTTATTGACCTCTGGTTGGGTCGTTGACCTCTGGTGGTGTCGTTGACCTCTGGTGGGGTCGTTGACCTCTGGTTGGGTCGTTGACCTCTGGTGGGGTCGTTGACCTCTGATGGGGTCGTTTACCTCTGGTGGGGTCGTTGACCTCTGATTGGGTCGTCGACCTCTGGTGGGGTCGTTGACCTCTAGGCGGGTCGTTGACCTCTAGTGGGGTTCTTGACCTCTGGTTGGGTCGTTGACCTCTGGTGGGGTCGTTGACCTCTGGTGGGGTCGTTGACCTCTGGTGGGGTCGTTGACCTCTGGTGGGGTCGTTGACCTCTGGTAGGGTCGTTGACCTCTAGTGGGGTAGTTGACCTCTAGTGGGGTCGTTGACCTCTAGTGGGGTTATTGACCTCGGGTAAGGTCGTTGACCTCTGGTGGGGTCGTTGACCTCTGGTGGGGTCGTTGACCTCTAGTGGGGTAATTGACCTCTGGTTGGGTCGTTGACCTCTAGTGGGGTAATTGACCTCTGGTGGGGTCGTTGACCTCTCGTTGGGTCGTTAAACTCTGGTGGGGTCGCTGACCTCTTGTGGTGTCGTTGACCTCTGATTGGGTCGTTGACCTCTGGTGGGGTCGTTGACCTCTAGTGGGGTAATTGACCTCTGTTTGGGCCGTTGACCTCTGGTGTGTTCGTTGACCTCTGATTGGGTCGTCGACCTCTGGTGGGGTCGTTGACCTCTGTAGGGGTCGTCGACCTCTGGTTGGGTCGTTGACATCTGGTTGTGTCGTTGTCCTCTGGTGGGGTCGTTGACCTCTGGTTGCGTCGTTGACCTCTGGTGGGGTCGTTGACCTCTAGTGGCGTTATTAACCTCTGGTTGAGTCGTTGACCACTGGTGGGGTCGTTGACCTCTGATTGGGTCGTCGATCTCTGGTTGGGTCGTTGACATCTGGTTGTGTCGTTGTCCTCTGGTGGGGTCGTTGACCTCTGATTGGGTCGTCGATCTCTGGTGTGGTCGTTGACCCTTAGTGGGGTTATTAACCACTGGTCGGGCCGTTTACCTCTGGTGGGGTCGTTGACCTCTAGTGGGGTTGTTTACCTCTGGGTGGGTCGTTGACTTCTGTCGACTTGTTGGGTCGTTGAGCTTTGGTTGGGTCGTTGACCTCAGGTTGGGTCGTTGACCTCTTGTGGGGTCGTTGACCTCTGGTGGGGTCGTTGACCAATGGTGGGGTCGTTGACCTACTGTGGGGTTATTAGCCTCTGGTTGGGTCGTTGACATCTGGTGGGGTCGTTGACCTTTGGTTGTTCGGCAACCTCTGGTGGGGTCGTTGACCTCTTGTTGGTTCGTTGACCTCTGGTTGGGTCGTTGACCTCTGGTTGGGTCGTTGACCTCTGATGGTGTCGTTGACCTCTATTGGGGTCATTGACCTCTGGTGGGGTCTTTGACCTCTGGTGGGGTCGTTTACCTCTGGTGGGGTCGTTGACTTCTAGTGGGGTTTTTGACCACTGGTTGGGCCGTTTAACTCTGGTGGGATCGTTGACCTCTGGTGGGGACGTTGACCTCTGGTGGGGTCGTTGACCTCTGGTGGGGTTGTTGACCTCTAGTGGGGTTATTGACCACTGGTTGGGCCGTTGACCTCTGGTGGGGTCGTTGTCCTCTGGGTTGGTCGTTGACCTCTGGTTGGGTCGTTGACCTCTGGTTGGGTTGTTGACCTCTGGTTGGTTCTTTGACGTCTGGTTGGGTCGTTGACCTCTGGTTCGGTCGTTGACCTCTGGGTTGATCGTTGACCTCTGGTTGGGTCTTTGACCTCTGGTTGGATCGTTGACCTCTGGTAGGGTCGTTGACCTCTGGTAGGGTTGTTGACCTCTGGAGGTGTAGTTGACCCCTGGTTGGGTCATTGACCCCTGGTGGGGTCTTTGCCCTCTGGTTGGGTCGTTGACCTATGGTGGGGCCGTTGACCTCTGGAGGCGTCCTTGACCTCTGGTGGGGTCGTAGATCTCTGGAGGGGTCGTTGACCTCTGGTGGGGTCTTTGACCTCTGGTGGGGTCGTTGACCTCTGGTGGGGTCGTTGACCTCTAGTGGGTTTATTGACCACTGGTGTAGCCGTTGACCTCTGGTGGGGTCGTTGACCTCTGGTTGGGTCGTTGACCTCTGGTTGGGTTGTTGTCCCTTGGTTGGGTCTTTGACCTCAGGTTGGGTCGTTGACCTCTGGTGGGGTCGTTGACCTCTGGGTTGGTCGTTGACCTCTGGTTGGGTCTTTGACCTCTGGTTGGGTCGTTGACCTCTGGTGGCGTCTTTGACCTCTGGTTGGGTCGTTGACCTCTGGTGGCGTCTTTGACCTCTGGTTGGGTCGTTGACCTCTGGTTGGGTTGTTGACCTCTGGTTGGTTCTTTGACGTCTGGTTGGGTCGTTGACCTCTGGTTCGGTCGTTGACCTCTGGGTTGATCGTTGACCTCTGGTTGGGTCTTTGACCTCTGGTTGGATCGTTGACCTCTGGTAGGGTCGTTGACCTCTGGTAGGGTTGTTGACCTCTGGAGGTGTAGTTGACCCCTGGTTGGGTCATTGACCCCTGGTGGGGTCTTTGCCCTCTGGTTGGGTCGTTGACCTATGGTGGGGCCGTTGACCTCTGGAGGCGTCCTTGACCTCTGGTGGGGTCGTAGATCTCTGGAGGGGTCGTTGACCTCTGGTGGGGTCTTTGACCTCTGGTGGGGTCGTTGACCTCTGGTGGGGTCGTTGACCTCTAGTGGGTTTATTGACCACTGGTGTAGCCGTTGACCTCTGGTGGGGTCGTTGACCTCTGGTTGGGTCGTTGACCTCTGGTTGGGTTGTTGTCCCTTGGTTGGGTCTTTGACCTCAGGTTGGGTCGTTGACCTCTGGTGGGGTCGTTGACCTCTGGGTTGGTCGTTGACCTCTGGTTGGGTCTTTGACCTCTGGTTGGGTCGTTGACCTCTGGTGGCGTCTTTGACCTCTGGTTGGGTCGTTGACCCGTGGTGGGGCCGTTGACCTCTGTAGGGGTCGTCGACCTCTGGTGGGGTCGTAGACCTCTGGAGGGGTCGTTGACCTTTGGTGGGGTCGTTGACCTCTGGTTGGGTCGTTGACCTCTGTGGGGTCGTTGATCTTTGGTGGCGTCAATGACCTCTGGAGGGGTTTTTGTTCTCTGGCAGAATAATTGACCTATTGTGGGTTCATTGATATCTGGTGGGGTGATTGACATCTGGTTGGTTTATTGACCTCTGGGGGTTTATTGACCTCTGGGGGTTCATTGACCTCTCTCGGGGTCATTGACCATAGGCTGGACCAATGATCTCTAGTGGGGTGATTGACCTTTGGCGTTGTCATTGACCTCTGGGGAGGTCATTGGCCTCTGGGGGGTCAATGATTTGCGGGTGGTCATTTGTCTCCGTGGGGTCATTACATCTGGTGGGATCATTGACTTTTGGTTGCGTCACTGACCTCTGGTGGTGGCGGGGTCAATGACCTATGTGAGGTAATTGACCTACGGACGGTCATTGACCTATTTTGGGGTCAGTGACCTCTGGTTGCGTCATTGACCTCTGGTTGCGTCTTTGACTTCTGGCGGGGTCATTGACTTCCGGGGGTCATTTACCCCCAGGGTTCTTTTACCTCCAGGGGGGTCATTTATCTCTGGTGGCGGTAATTACCTCTCATGGGGTCACTGACCTCTGGTGTGGTCATGGGCCCCAGGTAGGGTCATGACTTCTGGAGGTTTAATTCACCTCTTATGGGGTCATTGACCTCCGCTGTGGTCATTGGCATCTGGTGGGTTCATGACTTCTGGAGGCGTAATTTACCTCTGGTTGAATAATTGACTTTTGGTGGGATGACCACAGGATCGTCTTTAAAAAAATATTTTAAAAATCTTTTGCGGAACATTGTATTCCTTACTTTTGGAAAGTCGCGAACGTTACTCCTGTATATATGAGCGGTGATATGGAAGATCCTAATCATTGAATCCTATCTCACTCACGTCTATCTTGCGCAAAATGATGGAAAATATTTTCGTATGTTCAATTATGATGTATTTAAAGAGTCAGAACTTTTTATTTCATAACCAGCATTGATTCTGATAATGCAGGTCCTGTGAAACCCAGCAAGCCCTATTTCTTCTCTATGTTTTTTTTCTGGAGAAAGGCTCACCCAAGAACACGCGATCTTTTTATAGTACAATAAACTTTTGGATAAAGCTCCGCATTCGATATTACTGTTACGCTTAAAGCCTATGAAATATATTACGATATAATATGCAGGATTGAAGATTTCTTAAATCAGTAACCGTGAAAATAGGGTAGTTATAGATGATATTCGTTCAGATACAGTTAAAGTCACATTTGGTGTACCCCAGGGAAGTATTATTGGTCCCTCATTATTCCTTTTGTATATTAATGATATCACCACCGTCGTTACGAGTAATATTCGTGTTTTCGCGGATGACGCAGTATTGTTTAGGGATATTAACACACAGTCTGATAGAATTGCGTTAAGATAGACCTAGATGCTATAAACGAATGCGTGAGCATTCGTTTATAGCATCTAGGTGCGTGATCTATAGCGTGAGCAGTCAGCGTGAGCCCTTTTTTGTTTGTTCTTTTAAACCTCCCGCCATCTCCTTTCCCTCGTTTTTCCTTTTTCCGTCCCTGTTTTGTTTGACGAATAAGAGGGCGCTCATTTTCCACTGACCACCATAATGAATCTTCTACCCAGGCTTTTTTTCACTTATTTCTAGTCATGAGCTACTGTCAAACAGCTAATTAAATAGAGCCACCAAAAATAGACAGTTCCACCTTTCTGCCATTGCGGAACATGCTTGGGAGGTACCGCAGCATAGCATATTATTCCCGGAAGCGACGATCATTCACAAAGAAAAAAGATATTTCCCCCGCCTCATCAGAGAAGCGGTGGAAATCGCTAAAAACCGTGAAAACTTCAATAGAGACGACGGTTACCCTCTCTCCGCTTATTGGAAAGCACTTTTCCAAGAAGAAACGATTCCGACCAATCAGAGAAGAGGACCACAAAAAAAGGCGCGAAAACGACCCTATACATATAATACGGCGCCTCCAGAACCAAATTGTCACATGGACCTGAGGAAGCCAGCAGGACAGCCGGCGAAATATCGTCCCCAACATGTACCAACGCGGCGGAAAACCCGAAAGAAGGAATCAACCTCCAGCTAATTAAATATGTTCAAGTCAACAAGGGATACATAGTATGCATTAGTGGTACAATGTCTACTGATAATATTGTTTGATTTTGATAGGGTAATCTTACATCCAAATAGGTACGTGTCAATAGTCCAACTGGTGATCTCTGTCCAAATATTTCTTCAATTGATTGGATTTTGTCTTGATATATTATATACCTGCATCTCCTGACCTTTGCCATGTGTACAGGAAATTAGGGTGATTAATTAGCTATTATGCTTTGTGACAACTGAACAGTTTTCAAGTTGTTGTCACTTCTCTCTCCTGATCTGCATTATCCCAAATCATTCTGATTTTTCGTCCTTGTTTGAAGTCTTTGTAATCCAGTTTGAATTCCCACCAAAGGTGATTCGTTATTCTTTTGTAATGAGTAAGTCAAATTTGTATTGAATAAGTAAGTCAAATTGTGTGACTGCCCCACGTTTTCCGGTGCCGTGGGCAGTCAGTCAGCTTTTGGTCGCCACGTAGAACGGTTCTGCTTGAGAGTTCTCCTTTTTGTCATAAAATCATCAATCTGACGTTTTGCATTTTCAGTTATCGTGATCCGCCTGGTACTTCGGAATATTTATCAAGTACCCAACGCGTACAGTCCTCCATCTGTGTTAAGAAATATGGAATGATATGTGGATAGCCATACTTTTTGCTTGCGGTTTTGCGGTGGTTAGAAAATAGAAAGCATTTTTGGTAATTTTATTAATACTTTTGAACTCAGTCATTTGTAATTGCTGAATGGGAACTTTATTTTGCCAAAGAGCAACATCTGAACCAAAGCTCCATTGATGACATGATTATCTATGTAATAGTATAGTAAGTCAGTGTTAAGATTACAAATGTATTCATTGCTTGTCCCTTGTTCTATCATATGGAGTCCAGTATTGATTAACATGTCCTTATTCTGATTTCTTACAAAGCTAATCAAGTTCATTGCTTGTAAGGACGTGGTGATATGTTATGTATATGCTTTTTTGGGGATCTAACTAGTTCATTGTGTGAAGCCTTGTAGAAGAAAAAGAGTTCAGCGTGGAAATATTTGGCCTTCAACATATTTGTGTACTTATTTATGGTGGTCCCCCCTAGCTAATGGTGGACAGTTCATTACCTTGCCTGTAATTAATTATTTCATTATGGTATTCCAAATCAAAATGTGTAAGCAGCTTTTACATGATACTGGAGTAATGTAACTTTTATGTATATATGTAAATTTCCAAAGTATTGCTAGTCCTAAGCATCAAAAAATACTTTTTCTATTGTATATGTAAAATTATGCATATTATGATGAGAACCATTAAAGTTTATTGCATAAAATAAATGTTATTATTTATGCTCTATCTACCTCAAAATGTTGCATGGATCGAGAGTTTAGAAAATTGTGCTACTTCTTTATAGGTTTGCCATATTGGACATGCTTGGAATGTATAGAATCATTTATCTAGAAGGCAAGTATTGCATTCGCGTAACGAGGATGTTTAATTGATTTACTGTACAACTCTTGACTATTTATTTAAATATTCCAGGCGCAGATTTGAGAAATTAGCATTTACAGTAATAATTCTCTAGGAATTTTGGTATTGTTGATATCATTCACCGGTTAGCTTTGCTTTGTTTCTTTCATTAAGTGTGAAGAGACAAAATTCTTAAAGCGCATTTACTACGCATAAACCGGTTTCGTAATTGCCGCGACGGTTTAGTTCACTCTTTCGGTTTACAGACAGATAGATGTCACTACCATCGCGGCTCAAAACCCATAGCATCGGATTTAGCGTTGAGTTACGCACGGCTGCTCAAGAAGGTAGCGCCCAGATGTGTTATTATGCTCCCGGGGGGAATGAGAGACTAGATCGCATCGGCAGCAGTGCATGTGTGCATCAAGGAAACGAGTTCTCTCCGGCGATGGTCTGTCGGAGGTGCAGCGGCGGCATATCAGGTGAGCGTCCTCTTATTCCCCATTCTTTTTCTTTCCCCCTGTTTTTTCATTCCGTATACCCCTTCCTTCCCTTCATCACGCGGTGCGTACGATCCTCCGTGGTCCCGTATGTGTGAACGTTCAGGACTGATTTGTAGAATACTGGAAAAATGTGACGAGAAAGTAAAGGAGCGATGTTATTTTTCCTTCATGAAACCTCACTTAAAGTACGTCGCCAGTACATTGGACCCTAACGAGGAAGGACTAGTCTCAGTTATAGATCGAATACAGCGGAGAGCAGCTAGATTTGTTAAAAAAGGTTACGATAAACGTAGCAGTGTTTTGAAGTTATTAAGGGAGTTAGGGAGGGAACCTCTATCCCATCGAAGGGAAAAATATAGATTAAATCTTTTGCAAAAGTTTGATGCAGTCTATTCTTTGCCGTACGTTCAACATATTTTGCGAGAGCCAAACTATTTTGGTTGAAATGATCAGAGGCGTAAGATTAAGGAAATAGACAGCAGAATCAATACATTTATAATGTCATTTTTCCGCGTACAGTAACGGAAAATTATAGTTGCGATAGGTCAGTTCTAGAATACTTTAACGTAAAAGGCTTATAAGGACATTGCTCTTAGTCGTGTGGAGTTGTATTAATGGTATCCTCGATTCAAAATTCGTCGTCAATTAGCCCATGAAGATCCTCAACTAGGAAGGCCTTCAATGCCTACTAATGGCAGTATTTTCAGAAAGTTGAGGATCTCTTGCGCGCTGACCGTCGCCAGACTGCCAGAAAATTTGCTGGGAAGTTTTAAATCTTGATTGGGTCATATTATGACAACCTGACCGAAAAATTGAACATGCGTCGGGTTGCAGCCAATTTGTTTCTCGTCTGATTGCAGCCGAGCAGGACAACCTTCCTCGACCACGACAACGCGCCCGCCACTAATCCTTGTAAATTCACGAGAATTGTGCAAAGTATCAAGTGACTGTCCTATTTCAGCCTCCCCTCTCACCTTGCATACCTCAGTGTGACTTTTTCAATTTTCCATAATTAAAATCAGTGCTTCAAAGACGCTTTGAGGCCATTAAAGGGAATTTGACACGGGGAAGGGAGGTAGTACCCTAAGAAGGAATACTGTATGGGCTGTAGGGCGAAGTAGAAACACCCCTGGAAAAATGAATCTTTAGTTACGGAATATACTCAGAAGAATCTAAACTTATGGTTACACAGAACGTGATAGTATGTATCTTAAGATTCAGTTAAATACATAAATTAATAAATTTTAACACAAAAACCATATTTGACTTAATTAATTACGAAGGAATTTTCAACATAAATCAATATTTTCATTATTATAAGGTAATACTGACTCATCCCCTCAAAATGAAATGTCATACAACAATTCTAATGTCACAATTTTCTTCTGAGGTAAAACCCAAAAAACACAGGCTAAACCTGTAGGGATAATGATATATTTGTTATATTTTAAGCGTTAAACACATTTTTATTCCAGTGAAAATGTAAAAAATATGTGACTGGCTACCTTAATGCCCCAACTTAATGCAAACTCAATAACTCAATAAGAGAGGCCTCCAGAAAGTACTATTTTAAATCAAAATGCCTTTATAAGTGAATTACTCTCTGCCTCACCTCGCCAAGGAAAATTACGTGCAAAGATAAAACCTGTTTCATCCCCATACACCATGTCGCAACTTCTCTAGATATACCAGCATGTTTGCGTCCATGCTACAATGAAAGCCAAGCTCATCAGACGTGTTATGGCTCACCCTTAATTTCTTAGAAAAATGAAAATGTAAAAATATTCATGAAATGAAATGTTCAACAATGACACAAAAGAAATAAATGTCTCTTCTGCTTCCATTCCGCAATTTAAGTTGGAAAACCCCCTGATTACAGCCGAATTCCATGGTAGCTTATTGGTTCACGACGCATTGTGGAACTCTTTCCTGCCCTACGCCCTAGCGCCCTACGGAATGGAACCGCACTACGTAATATCGCGTCCGGAAAAATGACAGTCGAAAAGAGCAGATAAGGGTAGAAAGGGCGCATAATAGAGGATACGAAGGTCCGCAAATACCTCCGAAAGAACGGGGACAACCTGGAGCCTAAGTCATAGGGTTACGGCGAACACGACTGAACTAGAGATATTTCTGGAGGGTAGAAGAGTTAAATGTACACTGTATTCAATGCATTCTAATATATATCCATTATGAATACGTAAGTTCGCAAAAAAAGCGGTAGAAATGCCAAATCTCAAGAAATAACCGCGTAAACGCTCCCCGCATGAAAATAGCACGGGAAGCGCCAGGCAGTATCGCACGGTACCTATTCACAGATGGTTTTTTTTGGGATAACCCGCGTCAAGA
This sequence comes from Ceriagrion tenellum, assembly GCA_963169105.1. NCBI lineage: Eukaryota > Metazoa > Arthropoda > Insecta > Odonata > Coenagrionidae > Ceriagrion > Ceriagrion tenellum. Next base: position 28,557,927 of record OY720641.1, read on the forward strand.
TTTAAAAAAGCCAACGTTTCTTCTCCTTTGCCGGAGACCTCATCAGGGCTGAATGACCTAATTGCCTTTATTTTGCATCAATTTATATCGTCACGGTGGTGCATGAGGGGGAGAGGGTGGGTGTTGGTGGAGAGTCTTCTGGACGTCGCTCTTCTTTCTAGAAATTACTGGAAGCCATGATTCACTTATTTTTTGTCCCTGGTCTCTATTGAAATTCTTGTTATGCTTTTTAATTTCTAATGCCTTTAATTTCTACGTGCATCTTGGTCTTTATATTGCCTAAATTTACCAAAATTGACATTTTTCAGTTTTGCCAAAGGGTGGTTAAAGAAGTATTAAATCTTAGATCCATAGGAAACGTACACGATCTATCAACTCAACGCTCGAGAAATAAGTGCCTGCGACTGTAAAAATCCGGAGAATTTTTCTCCCTTTTCCATTTTAACCCAATTAACCAGTAGAAAATCCTGACATACATTTCAATTATCATTCCTAGTGATACTAATGCCACCTCGGGAACTTGCCCCGAGGTCCTGGTATGAGTATCCGGCCGATGGAACCAAGCCCCGGAGGTGGCGTCCTGGATTGGCTGCTGAGCGCGACCAGCCACGCCGTCGCCAGCACCCTGAGGGCAAAGGATTCGCTCCTGCGGCGTCCCCCGCGGGATCCAACACAGCAGTCACCCGGCGTTCGCCAGCCGGATAGCCGGTTCACAGGCTTAAAATGTCACATCGTAACTTGCCATCCCTCGAATCCAAAATTTTGACAACTTCATGAAATTATATAAAACGACTCTCTACATATGAGAAGTACTAAGGTTTGTCGTGGCGTTTTCCTGTTGAGGAGGATGTAATCCCAGTATAGCCTGCGGTAAGTATTGGATTTGGGTTACGTGTTGAAGGAATTCAAAGGGTTTTCTTATAATAGGACCTATAAAATTGGAACTTAGTGATAAAAATGTTTTCCAAAAAATCCCCTTTTATCGTTTTGAGAATTTTCTCGATATTACGAGAAATGTTACAGGGGGTATTAGTAATGCTTAGTAATTTCGCAGTACCAAAATAAAAATCGCCAAAACTATGGATATACCAGCTAAGCAAGATACGACTTGGAACATAATCTACCCGTATTCATAGTGGCACAAATTTAACCCGAATTAAGCTTTTAGGACGAGGGATATTCACGTATAAGAGTAAAGTACATCACGAGCTGTTCGAGGTCGGGCACATTGAGAACTATCTAACATAGTGCAAATGACCCCAAGATGGAATTAAAATATTTATTTGCGGTATTCGGGCTTGACGTATTGTCATATCTCGGGATGAATCTCGCGAAAACCACTTTTCGAAACAAAGGCATTGGTTGACACTAAGTTGGTCGTAGGCGCGCGTTATGTCTCGAAGAACTTCGGTGCATTCTTTGACAACATCAGTGCGACATCATTAGGTGGACCTGATGATGACGCACAGCAACGAAATCCAGATCATTAAAATACGATTCTCATGTGGACACCACAAAGTGTTTCGATCTATAATACTACCTTGTAATGTTTAAAGAACTTGTGGCGACTGCCTGGTGCTAGCTGGTTGGAGCGCCACGACCGAGGATCGACCTGGGGAGGCTGGCAGAGATCACCAGGGAACAACGTGAATAAACAAGAGACACGACGCGAATGTTATTAAACTTAGGACGCGCCATTTCTTCGGAATAAATCGTTGTCATCGAACTCCGTTTTCTTATTTCACTCTCGCTCACCAAAGTGGTGACCCCGAAACGAGTGGTGAACGTTAACGTGAGTGATTATTTATCCGAAATGGGAAGACTACACCGGGCGTCTTTGGTTTTCGCCGTGAATCCAGATGGCGAAGACACAGCGAGCGTAAACCGCGTTATCGTACGTATCCCCGCATCCTGGGACGAAAAGCCAAAAGGCCCTGTGGTTTAAACAAGCGAAAGTGCAGTTCCGTTTGGCTAATATTATCAATGACATGACGAAGTTCTCGTTCGCGGTTGCTCAGTTGGGCAGCTGATACATTGAAAGAGTCGAGGACATCATCATGGATCCTACCGCGACTGGCCAATAGGAAACTGTCAAAGCAGCCGTTTCATCGTCTCCTGAGCAGCGCATGCGACAGCTGTTGGAACAGGAGGAGTTGAAAGACCGAAAAAATTAAGAGTTCCTCCGTCATCTTCGATCGCTGGCTGGGGCTTCCATGTCTACCGATTTCGTCCGCTCGCTTTGGCCATCGAACTTCGTTTTCTCATTTCACTCTCGCTCACCAAAAATTTTTGCAATTGACAAAAAAATCGCGCCTACCTATGTATCTTTGTGGAAAATTAGCTTGATAGCTCAAATTAAAAAAATTACTTGAATTATTGCTCATTCCGAACTTAATGTGTGAAATAAAAACGATAAATCTAGTAAAAGAGTTATAGGTTTCAATGTCTCCAATGATAAAAAAAATATTTTCGGTTCACTTAGAGAAAATTTGTCAGAGAGATGATGGAGAGATGTCTTTATGCATTGGCACCTCTTCCATCTCAGATTTTTAAGGGTCCCATTCTCAGCTACTTATCCCCCATTATATTGCACTAACAGTGCATTGTATTCATTCTTCCATTGTATTGCATTCTTCCATGCATCCTTATCCCAAATCGCATTACCTCTATTCTATGCGTACATTACTTCCTCCAAAGGATACATCCTTTCACTTCGACATGTAGCGAAAATTGGCACTGTTTTCATGGAGGAGTTTCGAACGATTGCAGGTTCTTGTTTGCTCATGTTCATGAATAAGTTAAAAGTTTTCAAATAAACAAGATTGCAATGTTTATTCATGAAAGTAATACGACATAATGTTTGCCATAAACTCATTCGTCATAGAAATCGTTGCCTTAAAAATACAGCAATGGTCAAGCACCAGTAGAAGTTCATGGTAATTGTTGCTATGGAAACTTCACTTTTAGAGTTGACTGCTCAATAGTAAGAAAAGTGGTAGAAGTTGAGCGCGTGTTTTTTCCTGAGAAAGTGCGACAAAAACGACTTTTTCACATAAATACGATTTAAAAAGAAAAACAGCTACAGAATGGGCGGACTATGTGAGTATAATCCTCTACATTATAATTTATACTAGGCTGATGTTCGAGTGTCTTATCGTACGTCCACCAATTACTTAAGAGACAAATTAATGGCGATGAGAATGCTCCAAGAAAGAATGAAACTGGACCAGGAAAAGAATCAGAAACAATTACACTTCCGGACTAAATCGCATTATAGAGAGCCTTCCTAACTTTGATTGGCCAAATTAGGTGGATTCAATGAGTGGGGATGCCTGAACCGGCGACCAACATTTCATGATTTGCTTAATAGACTATGCAGATTGCGGGCATTAATTAATAGAAGATATGATGAGGTTGAGTAAGGTTTTGAAGTTGCAAGAAATGTGTTTATAGGTAGAGAAATGCTTAAGGCAGTAAAAGGGAAAGCTAAAATTTGAAAATAAATCATATTGTCACCGCAATAGGTTCTTTGGTATCACAAAAAAACCTTCCGTTTTGAAGGAGTTTCAAACTCACCGCGCGAAAAAAATGAGTCAATTTATAGACTTATTAAGACATTTTCATTTAAGTATTTACCATTTCTGTCATATAACACTATATTATTGCACCATTAATAATGCAATATTTTATTCATGTGACTTATAGTTGGTGAAATTAAAACGTATAATTCGAGTATGATCTCTATTATGGCTGGGGAACTAACTCGCTCGGACTACCTTAAAGTGGTCCAATCAAAAAATTTTATTTTGGCTGTCCGAATAAATTGTATTAAGTTATTTATTTCGTGGTGCTGTCTTTGGACCTAGTTAGCAAAGGGTTAAGATATCTCTACATTACTCAATTACTTTTCAATTCATACCCTAGCTTACGACTGAATCGATCATGTCACGTTTCAGTGTCCTGCTGTAAAGGAGAGCAATCCTTAAAGAAAAAAAAAGGAAGAAATGGGAACAAAAAAGAGGGATAATGACTGTAGTCATAAGAAGAAGAGAGGAGGAAGAAATGGTTCGAAAGGAAAGGGTGTTTCCCTTGACCCCTCCCCCATTCCTTTGCCACCTCCTCACCCCTCCAAAATCCCAGTACCAAATTCTCTCCCCTCTCCTACTCTCCATTCTACTTCCCCCGACTCCCCACGAGATCTCCCCCAGAATACCCCCGTACCACCGTCTCCCACTCTCTCCGACCAACACCTTTATTATTCCCACATCACCCTTCCCTTCCCTTATTTCTCTATCTTTCGGCAACCCTCTCCTTTTCTCGGACACCCATTAAGCACCACCGTCCCTCCCGCAAAAAATTATCCCAGACGGCGGCTAAATTTCCAAGTAAAGAAAGCAAGGACCACGACATGGAATAGATGTCACAGCGGCCAAAACAGAAATCCAAGCCGAATATTTGTGGTGAACAAAAAACAGGTGAGGTAAAAAAAGATATCAACCCTTATTTACAGTATTAGTATATTATCCCGAAGTAATTTACAGTTTAAGGTGTATATATAAGTATACATTTATTCATAGTTGATAAATTTGATTGATGTTATGTCTTGTGGTATTTGCCATTAATTATGACTTGAGTAGTAGGCTTTGGCTGTCTTAAGGGAATGTTACTAAATCAAGCTTATTTATCAAGATTATTTACACTATCCGATAGTTTCTATTTGGCATTCTTGCCTGTAACTACCTTCAGTTTTGTAGTTTTGGGTAATTATTAATATTTTGATGTTACAAATACTGAATTTTTTGTAGTGTAAGCTCGTTCAATCAGGACCACTTAACTATGGCTTCAAATAGCTACTTCCATTGAAGCCCAACTTAAACGATATATTTTCCATGACAAACTCTATCCAATGAAGGAGACACTGGTACGCTTATATATAATACATTATTAAAAGTTATATCATGAAAAAATATTTCTGTTAAAAATACAGCCCCTGTAATTCGTAAAATCTGGTCGTGTGTTGTGGACCCAAACGAAAAAATGTCGCGCCACTATCGGAATCTAAAGCGAGCTAATCATATCTATGGCTAATTTCGTACTTCTATGTTCCGCATATTTTCTTTCAAAAATTTTACCTGAAATTTGTGTATGAAAAGCTAAATTGATGTCGTATCCTGCCATATGTAGTAATCTTAGTTAATCGTGTTGCCTCAAGAGTTTCTAAGGACTCCCAGCCTTATGCTTAGTTAGAGTCGAAGGAATCTTTGAAAAAAAATCAACATTCTGGCCTACAGTTGAACTGAGGAATTAAATGCTAAAACGGCGTAAGTAGATTTATTTAGAGAATTTTAATAATAACAGATACTTTTTTTAACAAAGTTTCATTTAAAAAAAAATGAAGGGGAGTCAAATACTAGATCGATTTATTTGATAGTTCACGGACAATTTTTCAAAATCTTCACTCTAAAATTAATTCATATTAATCGATAATTGTAAGGATGATGTGGTGTAGTGCAGACCACTTATGCTATCGATTCACATTTTTAAATGCGCCCTAATATCACCAAAATGTCCCTGCGAATGCATAGAACGGAGTGTCATAAGGTTTCCAGCCGGGTTGAGGTGATAGATACCACGGGCATCAATATATAACTCCGAACACAATGGCATTGAAACGTCGCGACTATCAAATGACGATATTGAAAATACGCGTTGGTGCATTTGATGAACACCGTTGTCAGCACGCTTGGGAATAACTAATGCTAGGAAAGGTAATTGAACCATTGGACACCAAGGTAATCATATCGAAAGCTAATCTCGTAGTAACTGATCCTGCATGTTTTCTTCATAAATTTTACCTGAAACTTATATAATGAAATATATTTTGATGTCGTCCCGGGAAAAAATTAATCATATTTCAGCGTGTTGCCTCAGAGTTTCTACGTACTCCCAGCCTTATTTATAATTAGAGTCGAATGCATGTTTGAAATAACTAGCATAGGTATAATCATTAATGAGTTGAGGAATCGAATGAAATATCGACGTAACTTGATTTATTTGTAGAAATCTCATGACAAAATTTTTATATTTGTAAAAGTGGCATAAATAACTGAGGGGAGAATAAAGACCAATTCATTTGCTTCGATAGTTCACGTCCATCTTTACAAAATGTTCACGCTCCAAGTATTTGCATTAATTTTATATGCGGACCTCAGAAGTCAAGGGGTCTAAGTGACGTTAAAAAGAAATAAGCTAGGTACAGGAATTGGATGTGAAAATGTAAATCTTCTAGATGGTAAAGCTATCCAAGTGATTTTATTGACAGATGATGCTATCTAGGGTTATGCCTCTTAATTACTTAGTGGGTTGAACCAAACATTTTCAACTTTGACTAAAGTTTTCTCAAAACGACGATTTTGTTACTTTTGTTCTGTTAACTTCCTTGGGGTCCTCATATATTATTATGTAGTGCGTTTCAGAGTACTTATGGTATCAATTCAAATATTATGTACGCCTTAATTCTCACGATAATGTCCCGGCAAAGGTGTAGTACGAAGTTTTCTTGTATTTTCAGGTGGGTGAGGGAGATACCTGTGTTTTAGAATAGATCGCCGAAAACCCTTGCAAACCATAGCATGGAAAAGTTACGACAGTAAAACGAATTAATAGAGAATACGAGTCCGTGTATTTAAACACCTTTGCCAGCCCGGAAGTCGTTAATTTTGAAATTATAACCGTTGAATTTCCACGGTACATAATATATTCCAAGGATTACAAAAATACGTTCAAAATGATAAAATACTTAATTTCGGTTGTTCTCCTTTAATCAGTGATAAGATTTACCGACTACTTTTACCGATTGAAGATTTAATATCCTGAAAATGGGTTGCTATATTCATGTGTAGTCGTAAAACTTTTAATAATTATCAAAAGAACGACAAATGAGCGCTTGGAAAAGTAAAAGCTCTTAATAACGCTCTTAATTAAATAATGGATTGAATCATTATTGAATCGCTTCATTACAAACACAAAATATGGAGACATATATTCGTTTAACTTCAGGCGAAATCAATTTAAATGGGAGATTAACGAGAAAAAAAATTATTTTATCATGGAGTCAGCACTAAAGTGTAAAGTTAAAGAACCTTACTATTTTTAAACGCTCAATAAAAGTAAAAAAATAAACGACTTTCGCACGGGAAGGACTTGACCGTTGCTAGACAATATATAGTTCGCTCGACTAAAAAGTATTTTATCCGTGTAAGATGGGAAACTGGCTCCTCGACCCCATATTCAGTCAACTCCGACCTAGATTTCGACTTAAGTCATTATCAAGGTCTTCAGTCGAAACCTACATTTAAGTCTAAATACCATGTGGAATATTACATTCATTCAAAATCATCGCAATGTTGTCCCACCAAGTGGAGCCTGAAAGTTTACTATACAATCGAACTCTTATACTTTGATAAGAATAGTCTTTTTCTCGCGCTTCCATCTCTATGGAGGATTTTTATTCCAAAGGAGTGTGAAAATTAAATTGAAAACTCATGCAGTGCATCAACTAAGCCTAAATTTACTTTTCATAGTGAATTATATTCGTATTAGGAAAACGGTAATTCGAAGAAGAAGGCGTTCTGCCTTAAGCACTCTCAATAAGGATGCGACAATCAGTTCAAATAGCAAACGAAATGAGAGTTTATTGTCGATAATGCCGGTACATCTAATGGAGCGTTATCGACATGAAAGAGAAGTGACTTTCCAAACCAAGGGGCACCGGTCAAGTTTTATCATGACAATCATTACATGTATTATGTATTCATTCGCTATAGACAAAATTGGGGTGTTCCATAATGAATTTTCCTCTGAATATTACGCCATAAAAGGTAAAATGATAAGGGTTTTAGCGTCTAACTCCACCTTCCCTCGTCAAAGTTGCAAAACACACAAAATATTTTCAACTATCATTGTAATTTTGTTCAATATTTTAAAAAACCCACGAGTATTATTGGCTTTCCTCAGTTCCATTACACTTCAGTGATGAGTTGCCAGAGTTGTTACAATTGTGTCTTAGGAAAAGTCTTCAGTTTGATATGGAAGGTAGCATTCGTTTAACTTTATAAGTAATGTTCGCAATTAGAAGTTCATTTCGTATTTCATGTCTGCTGCTTGGTACTTTCATTTATATTCCATTGACATTTAAAAACCTTCTGGTATTAATGGGTTTTGTGCTCAAGTTTCCTCTTTCCGTTAATACGAGGCAACAATAAAACACATTATTACCCTTAGTTTTTATTTACTTGCGTTTCGACAGTAAAAAATGTGGGAACACTACACCAATTAATGGTTAGCTCAAAATTAGTTAATGAGATCCATGAATATATATTATGGATTGTGATCTCGTCGCCAAAAACTGTTTTCTAGAATTCCGTAACCATATTACAATGAATATGCATGGGTTATACTTACAATTAATCATAATGCTGTGGATAAAAAATGTGGTCCAATGGCATCAGGCTCAACTATGTGGAAAAAGTTGACATTCACAAATGATAAAACGACTTCGTTTTCTTCCACTGATTTATTTTTTTGGTGCGACATGTTTCGACACATAGAGGTCATTTTCAAGTACAAAAAATTTTTAAAATTCAAGCAAATATATACCTGGAAGGGTCTTGGGGGAGGTTGGAGAGGGGTGGAAGAATGGGTGTTAGGAGGGGGGGAGGGGGAAACCCGGTGAGGGGTGGCGGTTATGGTGAGAATTAGGGAAAACCCTTAGGAGGACCGCGTTGGTGAGAAAGGTGGGGGCGGGGGATGGAAGGTAGAGGGAGGGGTGGATTAACAAGGAAAGGGTCGTTAAGGTGGAGGTGGGTTTATCAGCAGGTGTGGAGTTGGGCGGGAGGGATCTGGGTGTTCGTCTTTCGGTTTCCCTTTTCAAGTTAACCCACCCCTCCCTCTACCTTCCATCCCCCGCCCCCACCTTTCTCACCAACGCGGTCCTCCTAAGGGTTTTCCCTAATTCTCACCATAACCGCCACCCCCCCCTTCCTAACACCCATTCTTCCACCCACCTCCCCCAAGACCCTTCCAGGTATATATTTGCTTGAATTTTAAAAAAATTTTGTACTTGAAAATGACCTCTATGTGTCGAAACATGTCGTACCAAAAAAATAAATCAGTGGAAGAAAACGAAGTCGTTTTTTCATTTGTGAAAAAATGTGGTACTACATGCGGGGCGTAATAATACTCTTTTTTAATATTGCCCGGTCTACAGATATATTTATTTCTAAATTTAATTACACAAATGCACAATTAACTTCTTAGCACTTCGTGAATATCGCTGTACGGAAAGTTAATAATAATGCGAGGTGGCTTCATGAGTATTCCCAATGGCCATCATTGGAGTGTAGGTAAAGAGGAATGCACTTACCGCCACCTAGAACAGATTCTTATTTTTCAATCCAAGTGTCCTATTTTGAGTCCTCGTAGACTAATGCCCTGTTTTGCAGCCTGATGCGAACAAGTTCTGTTTAAACAAGGAATTCTAAATTCTGTATATTAGCCTAACGGGCTTAATGCATTCAAATTAGAATCAGAGTCTGGCAAACATCGTCGTCGGCACACGATGGACGTTTCATAAACCTCTTACGCAATTCCTGTAATACATAATTCCTTTCTAGCATTTACAAAGTAAATTTTAGATCACAAAAATTGCAAGATGTTATTCAAAGCATCAAGTAATTCATGTCTCCTCGATCGTTACTGAATATTCACCACGGTCTCACGTTAACAGCAATTAACTACGTCTATTTACAATAACAACAGAAAAGACTCTAATCGAAGTGGCGCCAAGGAATGGGTGATCTAAATGTGGAAATTTAGACAATGCGTAGCCTAGGCAACAATGCCAAAAATCCGACCCCATAATACATATTCATGATAAGATCTATCCTATTGATGGACGTTTTCGTGAGATTTCATTGTTTACGTTACGCTCCCTTACGCTGTGAAAATTTGAAGCACGTGCCAGTGTTTCATACTTTTATTTATATTCATTTGATATTCAAAAACCCTCTGGTATTATTGGCTTTTTGTGCTCCATTGCACTTCAGCGGTGAATTGCCAGAGTTAATGCCTTCATGCCGGAGCTCACGGAGTTAGGGGGGAGACGAATAAAAAGTACATATATAAATTTAAATTATGTGCGGATTTCTAAGGAATTTGTTCCAGGAGAGGATTGTAATAAGGATGCGAGAAGCTGTGTGAATGGTAGACATAATAAGAGTTGGGCGCCGATAATACCAGTTTGGATAATGGATTGTTAGCGACATGAAGTGGATGTGACAATCTAAACAAAAGCGACACGATCATGCTTTTCTTTTGTCAAGATTGCATACATAATGTATTTATTAGCAAGAAAATAAGTCGGGGTATTCAAAATTAAACTTTGCCGATAATATCACGTCATACAAGTTGAAATGGTGCGCAGTTTAAACATGATTCCTTATATATAACTCAATCTTCCGCTGTGAAAATTTGAAGCATGCGCCAAAGTTTTATAATCTTATTTATATTCATTTGATATTTTTTAAAAACCCACTGTTATTATCGGCTTTTTGTACTCCATTACAATTCATCGGTGAATTTCCAGAGTTAATATGAATATAGTCTTAGGTCAGAGGTGTTAGGTGCAGCCGTCGGAGGTCGGCGTGAGATTAAATACGAACGCATAAAAATTTTTAACGAGCGCATTTGTGCTTTTATTCTAGGTAAGGTTAATAATAATATGAAATAAAATCGAAAAAAATTGTATTACCCTTGGAAGTGCGAGCTGTCGAATAAATATCCTCAATCGAGATGGACGAGCGAGACAAATACTAATCGAAAAGATGAGTAAGGGATCGACTGACTGAATATTGGGTCGAGGATCCAGTTTCCTTTCATACGCAGATTAAAGAGCTCTTTTTACTTCCTCATCCTCAAATGGGGATAGATTGAATCGAATGCTTTCAGGTAAAAATGCAGTCGCTCGTAAAAGGCGTCCTACCTATTTTTAGTATTTTTTTATGTTTGGACTTTTGTAATCCTTGGAACATATATCGTACCATGGAAACTGGACGGTTATAATTAAAAACTAGGGACCTGCGTGCTGGCAGCGGTGGTTAAATGCACAAACGCGTATTTTCAATATCGTCATTTGATAGTCGTGACGTATCAACGCCATTGTTCGCCATGGTCTTCAGAGATCTATTCTGAAGCCCAGGTGTTACCTTACCGTGGCTGGAAACACGAGACCTCTTCGTACCACGTACCTCCGCCGGGACAGTACGTGAGCATTAGAACGTGCCTAGCAATTACAATGATTACATAAATGCTCTGAAATACACTACATTATATATTAAATTTCGATTAATGTGCAAATACTTATATCGTAAATATTTTGAAAAGATATCCGCAAACTATCAAATCAATTGGTCTTAAATCTCCCCTCGGTTTTTTATGCCACTTTGGCAAATATAAAAAATTTTGCCTTAACATTTCCCTAAATAAACCTAGCTACGCCGTTATTGTATTCCATTTCTCAAAAAGCAATGATTGTATGTTGATTATTTCAAACATACGCTAAAGTGTAAGTATTAAAAAGGCTGAGAGTCTCTAGAAACTCTGAAGCCACAGGCAAAAATAAGATTAATTTATGGCAGAAATAAATTCAATATAGTTTATAATTTACGTTATTTTCATGTTAACTTTTTGAAAGAAAAGATTCGGTACCTAATACTACGAAATTAGCCGCGATATGATTGGCTTCCTGGGCAATAATTCGTTTTCTTTTCTTGGTATTCATTATTCCGGAATCCTACGTAATATCTGTGTTCGGAAGGCGCGAACAAAGACCTCGGGGTCACTTTACCGGGTGTCGCGACTGACTTTGGCGTTCAAAGGCCAGTAATTAGTGTGCCTATAACTCCCCTCTCCCATCCCGCGTGTACCTATTGGACCGCTTTCCCGCAGGAGAGCGGAGAACAGCCCTCTCTGCCCCAGCGTGTGAGAACCAAGGTCTCAGTTAACTTGGCCACGCCACTGTTTGCGTTGGGCGATGTTCTGATTTTTGGTCCCCAGCCTGCCTAAGAGTGCAAAGGCAGTGCAATGGCTGGGGGTGTAAAATGGGGCCCTTAGCCAGGCCAACGAGTGCGTCGGGGGCGGCTAAGGGGTTCTTTCGTGTACCAGCCGTAGTCTTCTCGACTCCCGGTCTCCAAGACCGGAAGGCATTCTCTCCGGGCCGGAACCTCGGGCCTTAGACCCCCAGGCGGGGAGGCCCCTTCGGAAAGTGGTTACGTAAGATCGGTTACCGTTGGTCGGGCCTCTCAAACGTTCCAAATCCCTGTCCCTATCACGTCGCTGATGAACCTGTGAAAGGATGTGACGAGGATGGTATTCCATTCAACACGGCCTACTTCTGTCTGGGCTGTCTTCGCTGGCTGGTACTCCTTCGGGGATCGTCCTTTCATCAAGGACACCGACTCGTCGCAATGGCATTCGGACTGTTGCAGAAGATCCCATTCTCAAGCTCTCTCCTTTGTTATCCTTGGGTGGTCGACCTTCTTCTTTGTCTGGTGGTGATCACACGATGTTGTCCTGGCTGGAACGTGAAGATTGTAGCAATGATGCCAGTCTTTAATAGCGGATTTCGATTCCGCCCTTCGTCGTGATTGGCCGATGACTCTTTGTTGACGATTCGGCCAATCCGAAATCAGCACGGTATGAATCCAAATCGGCATTCGTGCATAAAAACCAATCCGGTAATAAAACTGAATCCATTCTTTTTCTTGTCCCCATATCAAAAGTTGATTTTTAAAACTTCCTTCATCGCGGAGATAACGAATGAAAGATGATCAATGGAGACAGATACATTTGTGATTATCCTATCATTTGTTGCGCAATACAAAGTTATTACTGTTATAATATTATTTCAAATTTCTTTCAGTAATCTCATACTCTCCTGGCTCACGTAAAATCTTGTATTAACCATCAATTTTTTTATGATGGTAAATAAAGTGGATATCTTTTCTCATGTAATCGTTAGGGAAAAGAAGACATAACAGGGCCTTCTCAATGCTATCTAATATTTTTCATTTTTTTGATCCGGAACAATTAACAGTCATCCTACGTCTTTTTTCCCAGGACAATTTAATCATTTGAATTAAGCCTTTTCTCGTGAATAGCTGTAGCCTCTGACGACGAAATCTAATGGATACGATGAAACCGACGAGCTAACAAATATTCTATGATTTTATGTGATTAACGAAGCTATTATTATTCTCTTTTAAATATTGTGTTACTATCTCTACCATTGTCACCTATTGTAAAATAATAATTAACTCCTTAGAATTTATTAAAACTTTGTAATTTAAATCGAATATCACGAGAGTATTATGTTATTATATGGTCTGTTACCCTTGAAAGTTGCGCCACAAGGATGAATTAATAAGTGTGTATGTTGTTCGAATGTCATCGTTTTTCATTTATGACATCCCCCCAACGCACGAAATTGTGAAGAAAGTTAGTACGACTTGTAACGTCCTTTTCATTTATTTTGCGTAGTCTCAAGAAACACTCTCTCTTTCATTATTTCAAGTGATTCACATTCACTGTTCTTCAGTATTGATTTTTTTCCAGATTCAATAGTGCCCCACTTGGCTCAAAAAAGTTTGCAATAGCTCAGAGCGCGGAAGAACTCCGAGTTGTTGCGACATTATTCGGAAACTCTCTCACTTGTTTCTACGGTTGATTGCAAACATTGTGGATGATCTCATTGTAATCGACCGTATTACTATTTTCGACAATAATTCCGAAAATCATCTTGATTATTACCGACGAGGACTACGCGCTGTCGCCCGACTCTTCGGTCGGTATTTCTTCGTGTCATACTGGAAGGATATAATTTTGGCATCGTGTCAGTAAAGCAATTTCTCTCTCAAGTCATATTTTTACGTTGAGTAAAGACTGACAATTATATTGGTCTAATAATATCATCACTTTTAAGTCTGGCCGATTTATATAAAGGGATAGCATGCGGTAATTCTTCGTCGGCAGAAGTAAAGATCATTTTCGAAAATATTGTTGTGAATAATAATACGACCGCTTGCAATGAGATCATTCACCTTGTTTACCCTCAATCGCAGAAACAAACAAGAGGTGCGTGCTTCTGAAGAATGACGCAATAACTCGGAGGCCTTCCAAAGTTAGACCTGCAAGTGTCTTACCTTAAGTCAAGTGGGGCAAAACCAAATTTCGAAATATCAATATTGAAGGGACGTTTCTGTTGAATGGCTCTGAACAATGGGAAAGAGAGCGTTTGTCTGTTGTCACTACGCGAAACCGATGAAAAGGATGTTCAAGTCTTACTGACGCGCTTCACAATGTTGTGAAAATTTGGAGGTCGTGATGCCGTATATAAAAAAACGCGATAACATTTGAACAACTTTCACCCTTATTAATACTTCGTTGCCGTGGAAATTCCAAAAGTAAAATACCTTCGTTTAAATTTTGAAGTTTTGACGTGCTTAGTGCAATTTTTCTATGGCTGAGAAAGGCAGAGATATGAGCACATTATTTCAAAGAGAAAAGTAACTGCGTCATTATATATATCAAATGTTGGAAAAAATTTTAAATCTTCAGTTGCCTCGCATATATCATTCTGAAGCTTTAACTATTCACCCAAAGGTGTAATCCAAATCAAGTTTCGTTTCGGGTAAAGACCAATAATCTTTGCCAATCATTCTGAGTTAACAGTGTATTGAAGATGCCGCCTTTCGAGCAGGTACTACTAATGAGTACTGCTCTATATTGGACAGTGCTAAGTGGCCTCCAGTCGAAATATTACTTACGCTTCTTGGTCACGCGGTCGACGGGTAACAATGGTGAGGGTCTCACAGATTTAATTTAATTCTCTGGTCATGAAAATTCTCGCGGACTGAATATACTGCTCTTGTCCACTCCCCATTCAATTGAGTAAGTTGGCCACCCAGGCCTTGGCTCCGGAGAATTAAGCTGTCGCGACGGTTAAGTATCTATGTGCAAACGAATGGACAACAGTGAATTTTGACAAAGGAGTAAATATGTGACTATGCCCTCTTCATAGCTTGCGAACTGCAACGAGAGATGCTGAAGGTATTGTTTATTGTCACCAGGTCAAACCGATGGAAATGACTAGATGGCATCGACACTGACGTGTTATTTCTTCGGTTTCCTAAGTTTTCTAACAGAAATGATACACTTCATCTGCCTCGGTAAATAAATGGGTGGATATTACGATATTTTGCGTGACCTAGGAGGTATCGAGACTACTACAAGATACATGAAATAATATTATTCAAGTAATTACTTCGTAACTGATGGAGTAATCACAAACGCATTTGTCCACATTGCTACGATCATCTCACAGACGCAATGGTTCGCGATGAAAGGAGTTTGGCGAATCAACTTTTGATATGGGGACAAGAAAAAGAATAGATTCAGTTTTATTACCGGATTGGTTTTTATGCACGAATGCCGATTTGGATTCATACCGTGCTGATTTCGGATTGGCCGAATCGTCAACAAAGAGTCATCGGCCAATCACGACGAAGGGCGGAATCGAAATCCGCTATTAAAGACTGGCATCATTGCTACAATCTTCACGTTCCAGCCAGGACAACATCGTGTGATCACCACCAGACAAAGAAGAAGGTCGACCACCCAAGGATAACAAAGGAGAGAGCTTGAGAATGGGATCTTCTGCAACAGTCCGAATGCCATTGCGACGAGTCGGTGTCCTTGATGAAAGGACGATCTCCGAAGGAGTACCAGCCAGCGAAGACAGCCCAGACAGAAGTAGGCCGTGTTGAATGGAATACCATCCTCGTCACATCCTTTCACAGGTTCATCAGCGACGTGATAGGGACAGGGATTTGGAACGTTTGAGAGGCCCGACCAACGGTAACCGATCTTACGTAACCACTTTCCGAAGGGGCCTCCCCGCCTGGGGGTCTAAGGCCCGAGGTTCCGGCCCGGAGAGAATGCCTTCCGGTCTTGGAGACCGGGAGTCGAGAAGACTACGGCTGGTACACGAAAGAACCCCTTAGCCGCCCCCGACGCACTCGTTGGCCTGGCTAAGGGCCCCATTTTACACCCCCAGCCATTGCACTGCCTTTGCACTCTTAGGCAGGCTGGGGACCAAAAATCAGAACATCGCCCAACGCAAACAGTGGCGTGGCCAAGTTAACTGAGACCTTGGTTCTCACACGCTGGGGCAGAGAGGGCTGTTCTCCGCTCTCCTGCGGGAAAGCGGTCCAATAGGTACACGCGGGATGGGAGAGGGGAGTTATAGGCACACTAATTACTGGCCTTTGAACGCCAAAGTCAGTCGCGACACCCGGTAAAGTGACCCCGAGGTCTTTGTTCGCGCCTTCCGAACACAGATATTACGTAGGATTCCGGAATAATGAATACCAAGAAAAGAAAACGAATTATTGCCCAGGAAGCCAATCATATCGCGGCTAATTTCGTAGTATTAGGTACCGAATCTTTTCTTTCAAAAAGTTAACATGAAAATAACGTAAATTATAAACTATATTGAATTAATTCTGCCATAAATTAATCTTATTTTTGTCTGTGGCTTCAGAGTTTCTAAGGACTCCCATCCTTATCCTTAAAGTTCAATGCATGTATATATAAGCATTTACCATCTCTTGATGATAATTTGAGGAAATGAATGCAATAACGGTGTAATTATCGTCATTTACTGGAATTTCGGATGAAATTTTGAATTGTCAAAGTTAAATACAAAATGAAGGTGGTTATAATATTTCGATCGTTCTCGTGCTTCTTTTCCAAATATTTTTACTCTCCAGTTATTCGCTAATAAATTTTAAATTTTATGTATTTTGCAGTGATTTGTGCAGAGCACTTATGTTATCAATGGAATTGGTAACTATGCCCTAAGGCTGCCGAAAATATCCCTGCGGATGCTTAATGAAAAAGTTCTAGCGTTTCCAGTATGGTTAACGGGATATCGTGGATTCAGGATACGTCTTTGAAAAAAGAATTTGATCATTAAATGAAAACTCTCTAAATTTCGATCGTGGATGAACCTAATACTAGACGGACTGAGACCAAAGGCATTTTTTTAAGGTAGTCCGACCGAGATAGTTCCCTAATCATAATAGAAACCATATTCGAATTCTAGGTTTTAATTTCACCAGCTGTAGGACACAACAATTTAATATTGCATTATTAATGGTGGCATAATAGTATTATATGTCAGAAATTGTTAGTAATTAAATGGAAATATCTAAATTAGTCTTTAACTGGACTCATTTTTTTTTCGCGCGGTGCGTTTGAAACTCCTTTGAACACGGAAGGTGTTTTGCGATCCCGAAGAATTTACAGCGGTGACAATATGATTAAATTTCAAAAGTAGTTGAGAAAACATATACACTGCACAGTTAGTTTTTTTACGACAACTAAGTGTTAGAAATACCTCATTTTGTAGATAATGTCTCTCTGGAGTGCATGCACGTACCATTTCCCATGTAAAATGGCTGGTATTCACTGGCAAATGTCTCGGATAGTAACGTTTTAAGGGGTAGAACTTTTAGTGTCATTGGATAGGTGAGATGTTTTTATTTAAAATTAGACCAGATTCATTGATTTCTAAGCTCGAAATTCCTTGATGGATTTTTACTCGAAAATAACGTATATCTTCGTAAGATTTTCGCGTATAAGAAAAAAAGCGCGATTTATGAGCGCTGTAATTGCAGCGTAGGAATCATAGTTCATTTAACGCACATGGAGGGAAGTATTTCTAAATAATTAATGGTTTACACAAATTGTATCACTCATAATATCATTATTATGGGTCCAAAACAAAAAAAAAACGGAACGTGTAGTAATTGCTCCTGCTACCTTAGAATCAACAGGAAAGGTTTGGCTATCGCTGAATATATATTTTTTGCTCTTCGATAAATAGAAGTAGTCATATGACCAAAAAACTTTATTCCTGAATCGCTCTATTTTGACAAAAATGCGAAAAAATTTAAATGGGCAATAATCACGCTAAAATCATTTCATAGAACATTTCAGATTAATACATTTGAGGTCAAATGCTTTCCGAACAGCAAGTTTGTGTGAAATGTGACATCCTGAGAGACAACCGTTTGTAGTATTCATCTACATACATCTACCAGCCGTGTAAATCTGTTAGGGATTTGGTTTTTGAAGGTGAAATGGTGACGTGTATTATGGGAGTGTATTTAGTGGAGCTCAGTTTTTAATGTGGTCGCTTATTGTGAGCGGAAAGAACGAGTTCTTGTGCTTATCTGTTAATGGTAATGTATCTCTCTTATTTTATCGCATTTGTCAGACCTAGAGATGTAGTGAGGAGTCATAATAATATTCTCTATGTCGCTCTGAAAAATGTCAGTTCTGAATTTATCAAGCAACCTAAGCCTAGCGTGCAGCCTCCGAGTCTCTAGGGATTCCCACCTTAACCCCTCTTAAAGTTGTGACACACTATGTGTTCGCTCGTATTGCAGTTTTTAACGAAGCGCGCTGCTTTCCTTTGTATTTTATTTATTTTTTTGGGTTAGATCTATTTGACCAGGGGGGTCATTCTGTAACTCCGAACCGATCGGCATGGGAGCCTTTTCGTCGTGTGGCACGTCACACCGACAACCGTGGTGTTCTGTACGAAACCGATCGGTGTGCCGAAGAGCTTCCGTCGGGAGATCGTACCGGCACGTAAAAGCTGTAGGTACCCAGGGTAATCAGTCGGTTTGCTTGAGAGACACCGTAACAAATCGACAACGCATTTAGATTTATGTCTGAAATAGGTTTATTTGAGGCTTGTAATAGCGATATAATTTATTCACAGGATTAATGGAGATATAATATGTAATGCACAAGTTGAAATAATGATAATGAAAGTGACGGCCTAAAAGAAAAACCTGAAAACAAGTGGGATTCCGATGTGTAGCATTGTATTGATCGCTTGGCTCAAAATGTTTTACTATTTGGCGCTATCAAGTACATATACAGGCCAATATTTTGCCTATGAAGCATGTTGGATTACCTTATTATAGTGTGTGCAATTAATTCCCAGAAAATCCTCCGCAACAAATGTCAGTAATTATTGCGGATTAATATATATTCTCAAATTGGAAATTTTACCCATATGGTCTAATTTTGTTTATTCAACCACGCATTAAACCCACTTATACACACTACAGTAGTTTATTATTTGAGAAAATGGGATATATCGTGAGATCTGTGCTTTTATTGGCGTTTTTTTGGGCTTCAGTCCCTGTTTTCACAGCTCAACTAAACATCTTGAAGCACCCTTTAAACTGAACTGTCAATTATCACTGTGCCTCAATTAATTCGGATTAATACATAAATACTGCCAATAGTGTAACACATTCGAACGACAAATTTTCCACTTGAACCACGAGAAACGTTCCTGCTCGGCGTAATATGCTAATAACTAGGAGTTAGGTTGTTACGGAGGGAAGCAAGCTTCTGCGAAACTTAAGGGCTCCTGACATTAATAAACATATATGTGTACTGACAATGACATACATGCAACAACAGCAAAGCAAGGAAGTGTTCAACGACATACTTAGCGGCACATCCACTTCATTTTCTCTCATCATAGTTTTTAATGCTACTCATTCAAGCCATTTTTACATTCGACTTCGTTCCACGAAGAAGCTAAATGAATGTTTCATGGCACGAGCGCGCAGCATAACCATTGCTATACACACGAATAAAGCATATAAATGCGAACATTTCATAATCACCCCACAAATATGGACTACATGGCCATTCTATATTCATGATAATACTGTTCCATTAGATTCAACTATTAATTCGAACCATCGTCCGAAGGTTTGTACTCCACATAGAGGCCACTTCTGCGGCCAGAAATACCAAATATATACAACGCGATAAACTGTCTGCTTTCCATCACGCGCGTTAATTTGCACATAAATACAATGAATAAATTGGTATACTTGACCAATCATATTTCTACATACATGCACTCATAACACATTAGTTCTCGTTGCACCTAACTTGTCTTTGGAAAACTTCATGTTCATAAATAAGCTACTTATTGCAATGTACTTGAAATATGGAACACTTTTTTATTACACAAATATACATTGTCACGCACTCAATTCACAGAACTTTATTATCCTCCTCCTTTCGACATTACTGTGCGTGAGAATGACTTTAATTTCGACATTACTGAGTCTGTGTTTCATAATATTTGTCACTGGATGTCGTTTTGGTTGATACCCACGAGAGCACTAGGCGGTTTCATTTATTCATTTGTTTGTTCTATCGTCTCCCTCGTCTCCATCGGTTGAAACGGACCATGTGACCCTCAGCTTCGGCAACACTCGGGAGGGAGGGGTATCTCGAGAGGGAGGAGTTACCAAACCGACTGAAACAGCGCTCTGACTTGCTTAAAGAATCGCCCGAGAAAGCTCCGTCGGTGAGGGAACTCCGACGGGGACTCCCTGTCGGCACGGAATCCATGCCGTCTGTAGGATTTATACCGATCGGTGCGGAACCGACGACAAAATACGGAATGAACCCCCCAAGAGGTCACAAATGCCTGCGGCGTGTTCGAGGTGTGGCCTAACCAGAGCGAAGTATAGCATCTCTCTTTTATAATTTCATCCGAGAACCTTCCTATTATACGTTTAACAAAACCTAGCTTCTTTAATGCTGCTAATGATGTGTTTTGTATTTGTAATCCCCGCGATATATCAGGTGTTTAGGTAATTCCGAGATATTTTACAGTAACTGAAGATTTTATGTTTACTCCACCCACTGTATAGGTATGGCATTTGTGTGATGACTTTTCTAGGAAGTGAACTTTGGTGCATTCACTAATATTTAAATCTAAACCCCACTCCTGACACCACAAATGAACATTGTCCAAGTACAAGACTTTTAAGTCCTAGAAATATAGAGGTCGTCCACATGCTAATAATTGTTTTTATTCGGCAGTTAACCTTTATTTAACCTTTACACATATGAGGAATCATTTCATCCCTATGAGAAGCATATTTGCGTGTTTGAAACGAATTCCGTGCATATGTCATCGTATTTAAAGTCATTTTAGACAGAGCTGCCATGTTCGACGAAACGTTGAAAATAAAACAGTTTTCGAGGCTTTGAAGTTTTCCGTAAAAGGGACATGCGAGATAACTGCCCGGTTAAAAAAAATGCAAGGATAACTTCTTCAGTAAAAATTATTACACCTAATACGGCAGAGGTCGTTTTCAAAATGGTCAAATCTAGCAATCTTCCCTTGGAACCTAGAGCTCATTGGGCGGATATGGCGTTGATGTCACGTGACCGCAGACGCTATATTGTCTAGATACCTAGTAAATAAACCACAGGGGTAGCCTTGAAGCTCTCTCCAGCGTGGAGAATTGAAGCCGAATTTTGCGCATTTAGCCATGTTGTGATTATGAAAACATTGGGTGATCCTATGTAAAAGCATTGAAATCTGGTGACTTTAGTGGCTGCGTTATGGCTCAGTTGTGTATGTATCGAGTCCATCCAGGATACTAGCGAATAAAACGTACTTTTGGCTGCCTCCATAATCAACACAAGTGCTGTAGTCTCGCGTTTTATATCGTAAATTGGCGAAATAAGGCGAGTGCCGCGAGCGACCACCTGTGCGTGAAAAATGGCATCGTGCTCTCCGTTGGTCTCCCAAAACAGAATTAATAAGACACCTAAACAGCTACCAATATCATTGTCTTTCCAAAAGTTCCTTGGTGTTGAAGGTGTGATAATAAAAAAATGTCGCCCATTTTCGCCCGTGGATTTCTTTTCGCAGGGAGTGCACTACATGTTTTGGGCAGCTCTTGCATTTCATTATTACATTTATCATCCGTAATGCACAGGTACGAACTTGTGATAAAATATGATCCAATGTGATGGCTAACTAGTTGCCACCCTTGTCCTCGGTCTCTTTTCGTCAGACCATGCTCACAATTAGTATTGGAGAAGACGAAATTGATGCATTTCTGATATCAATTTTTTCGTGCATATGTAATTGATTGAGGACTATTGAAGAAAAAGAAAAAAACATTTGCTCCCATCAAATTCTATGACGACGATTGAAACTACTTGGAATGCGAAATGGACATATGATCAGTGGGTATTCGGTTTTATTCGACATCGTAGCAGACGATATCTAAGGCATTCCTGACATATACGTCATTACGTCCATGTGTGATAAACGGAGACAAACATAAGCTTTGGAACTGTCATTTATACACAGGAGTTTCCCCAACGATACTTGCATGTAGTATTGTTTGGAAATGGGAGGTTTTCTGTAAGTATTAGGTTTCCAATGGAATCGTAGCAGACGACGATGTAGGCATATGTTATTTTCTCTATTGCTACGAACTGTCGCGAATTGAAGAATCAAAGCAAGTATTATTTCTAGGTACAAAGGTTAATATAAATATATAAATACATTTCCCGTGTTATATTAGCTCCTGGGTGCCGTATTCGATTATAAGTGCACCGCTAAAATACACGGAGTTAAAGGGAAGAAGGCAATGTTTTCATAGTCAGAACATGGCCAAAGCGAAAGACTGGTGGCTTCATTTTTCTCGCGTAAGGTAACCCCTGTGAAATAAACAAGAGTAAATGAAATGTTTCACAGTAGGACCGACTATTGATAATCCTGACTCATGACGTGGTGAGGTCAATCCTGGGGGCCGATTTTATAACTTGGCTTACGTCCGAACGTTAGGGATCCGTTCAACTTCGATCGAGCTCACTAAATTCGAGTGAAGTGTTTCGAGCTATTTTATATGGGCGATCGCACATCAGACCGTCGAACGTTACT
This sequence comes from Ceriagrion tenellum, assembly GCA_963169105.1. NCBI lineage: Eukaryota > Metazoa > Arthropoda > Insecta > Odonata > Coenagrionidae > Ceriagrion > Ceriagrion tenellum. The sequence continues at coordinate 28,580,842 of OY720641.1, forward strand.
CTATTGTCAGATGTATAGCATATTTCTCACTTGTTACTCTTGAACGCATGCGCAATGAGCCAACTGTGAAATGCCCAAATTTCAGAAATAATAGAAAGCAGCGTAGTGATATTAGGCAATTGGACAGGTACTATTCAGGTGGAGAGCAGTAACTTTACGCGACGAAAGAAAAATATTGGAGGCAATACCATGCTCTGTTAGCACTTGGACTTTGATGACTCCGCAGCAGAACCATTTTTGAATGATCGCGCTTGTTTTGAATATTTTTGAATAACCATTTAGACGAATTTTAAAATTTTCAATGCATACGAACTCGAATTATAAGCACAATACCTGTCACAACACACAATCTCAATAGATGAAGCATAACTCTTATTAACCTTAATATGTTAATACATCACCACGAGCACACACAAAATCCATCACAGGGCATAAGTAACATTTGTAAGCACTGGTATGGCACAATAAACACTGCCGCTTAATCACACGATAAACCTTTTCACTATCCTCAGCAATTATGACATCCACGTCCTTGCAGAAATGAGATTTAAAACTTCCAACTGCAATTAAAAGTGAAAACAAATCGCTACAATAGGATAGTTTGCAACAATTGGATACTATAATTAATCAAAAGAATACGCGTTATTGAAATACTATTCCAATACATTAATGAACTGCGATCTAGGCCTCCAATTATAACTTAAGTCTAGAGTGGTGTGTTATATTTCATTTATAGTATGTAAAACATTCCAAACGACGATAGCTATTCAAATAACAATCAATTAAGAAACAAAAACAAACCCACCTTCGAACGCTAATGGCCGCTTCGAAAGATATTTTGTTGCGTATTGTAAGCCGAGGATGCGAGCGTGAGGCAAAATACGTTCGAACTTTGGTTACAAAATAGGCACCGGCAATTGTTTTCGAAGTATTACCCACAATTCAGCGGGAATGATTCTAACGGTCGAAGGTTAAGTTCTAAAATCGGCCCCCTGAGTTCATTTCATTCGTTCAATGTCGTTATTCTCGTTGACAACCGATATTGCTTCAATTTAACACATAAATAGCAACGCAAGGGAAGGAATATGAGAGGACATTTCGTCCACGTGATTGAAAAAGACTGTGATATCGCGTGAGGAGTCGAATGCACCGTAATATTTTTCATAGCCCGAGCATCGAGTGTCAGAACCAGCCCTCTGAAAGTAAGATTACCGTATGATGTAGCAAGTTTGCATTAGTTCCTGAGGAGGCTTAGTTTAGAGAAAAACATCGAGAGCGCTGCAATCGCGAAAAATCAGTCATTGCTAAATGCACGATATTCGCTCTTTTTATGCGTTTTTGGAAGTATAAGAATGTACTGCTTTAATCAATGATGATGAATTTACATTATATATTCATTTAATGTAAATTTTCCCCTCAGATTCACTGGTTCGAGTAAAACAAGTCTCTCAATCATACCAACTTTACGATTTCAAGTGTAAATTAAAAAAAGAAAAACATTAATCTAACCCTATAGCTCTTAAATCGTTTACATATTTGATCATTTAGGCAATACAATGATTTATGCTTTGAATAGAATATATCAAAATTCAGGAGAAACCCATCCCATCGTCAAAATTAAACTTATGCAGTTTCCTCACTGATTTCTTAGGAACAATAGGCGGCCTGTGTGTTTCTTTTGTCTAAACAAGTTTCCTCACTCATATCTTGAGTTGTTTTTTCCCGCCCATACTATTGCCCATATTATTTCGTTGTCACGCCATTATTGCTGGATATAATTTCATTATTTCCGTAGAAATTATTTCGCTGTATCGCAATGGATCTGTTGTATTTGCGTAACAAGAAGTGTGCGGCCGTCAGATGTACCTCGGTATCTGCCGAGCACAAGTTTTTTAAATTTCCTAGAGAACCAGAAAGGTATGTTTGTATCAATTTATCTTCGATAAGATTCTCCCTAGTTATTGCTGTCTTAATTCTTTCACCGATTTACGATGCAGATATGGTTTTATAGATTATAGTCCATTTTTGTCTAGTTTCAAAGTTTATTCATTTTTTGAGATTGCCCGGAAGTCACAATTTCTGTTTCTGTATTACTTATCATTGGTGGTGACGAGAACGATGAAATCACATCTTTAGTGCAAAGTGATTATTGTGATGCAAAAGCTGCCTTGTACTCTGCACCGAACTGGAACGTGTTCGTGGATGTAGTGTATAATCTTCTACGTCCGTTGGAATAATTCTGATACCCATTAGACAAGTTAAGTGATAGAAATAAATTAAAGAAAGGAGAGGATTGGACACTCATCTCAAATGTTGATGTAATATAGCATGAACGTAAGTCGGCATCTGAAACTGATTGCTCTGTCTCAATCGGTTCCATTTAACAAAATACAATATATTTTGGATGATAACATAATTGCCCTGACAAGAATTTTCAACGATAGATGAGGAACGGAAGTCATAATTGAAAGATGTGAATGTAAGTATTATTATTGATGACTCCATGAGATGATTGCACTTTTTCCTTTTTTGTATACATGTGACTGTGAACCTTTTTCAGGAATTAATGGTGAGCATACAATTGCTTTGAACCAAAGATTACTTTGATCGGTTGAACCACTTAAGCGTCATGTTGATGAAGGTAGAATGTTGTTGGTTGTTGTGGTAAATTATGACAGAGCATTGTATGATACAATATATTTTGGATGATAACATAATTGCCCTGACAAGAATTTTCAACGATGGATGAGGAACGGAAGTCATAATTGAAAGATGTGAATGTAAGTATTATTATTGATGACTCCATGAGATGATTGCACTTTTTCCTTGTTTGTATACATATGACTGTGAACCTTTTTCAGGAATTAATGGTGAGCATACAATTGCTTTGAACCAAAGATTACTTTGATCGGTTGAACCACTTAAGCGTCATGTTGATGAAGGTAGAATGTTGTTGGTTTTTGTGGTAAAATATGACAGAGCATTGCATGTTTGAATACTTAATATGCTTATACTTAATTGATAAAAATAGCCCTGACAACAATTTTTCTTGAATGGATGAAGGAAGGATGCAAATAATGGTAAGAAGTGAATGTATCAGTGTGATATTTCCATGAAATGTTTTCAACTTACGTTGGATGCTGACATAGACTGTTTATCTGTTTCATGATATTGTTGTACGTATGCATTTGTTTTGAGCTGCTGAACCAATGAAGCTACATGTCAAAGATGGTTGAGTGTTTTTGGTGATTGTAGGTAATGAGTGCAGATTATTTTGTGACATTTGAGAATCTCTTATTTAATTATTAATGTTAAAATTTTGCTATTACTAATGTGATATTTTCTTGTTCTTGAACCTGGTTGAATTCTAACTTGTCTAAAACTTATTTCAGGACATTTGGACTTAGCGCTACTGGAATTTTGAATTGTATACCATTCAAGACGATTAACGGAGAATGTTTCCAGCTCTAGAATGCAGTATATGGTTCTGGTCATTGATACCTTGATGGATTGTTTATTATTTATTTTATCTTTTTGGACAGTAATGCCTTAGCCCTTCTCCCCATTTTAGTGGGTTTAATTAATTTTTTTTACTAAGTCCATTGAGGCATCATGATCTTCTTACAACCTTTATGTTTTCAATGTATTTGTTAGTAGGGCTAATTGCTATTTGGATCTCTCTCTTGTCTCAATGTTTTTCATGTTTATTTTTAAAATGATGAGGTTGTTAATGTATTCACTTTTAGAGTTAACACTTTTTTCCTTCGTGTGATTTGTTATGGCTTATTACTTTGTCCTTTTTTGTTAACTACATCTTGGGTTATGTGGTGGATACTGGTTCATTATTTTGAGCATTTGGTTGGTGATAAATGCTTCTGGTTTTGCAGTAACTTGATAACCATATCCTTATTGTTGCTTAATGTGCTTTTATCACAGTAGTACTTATATATCATTGATGCTGGTGGTTGCTCGGTATGCATAATATACATGTCATTGCTATGGTACTTTATGTTGTCATTTGTTCGGACCTCAATTGGTTAATTAAGGTAATCATTTTTTCAGCAGTTACATCACGGTGAGGCAAGAAAAGCTGAGGAGAATTTTGTTTCTTTTTCATCTTTGGAAGTATTCTTAAGGAAAGCCAATTTACTACCTACAACTAACTTTGTTACAGGTATGAGTTAATAGGTTTTAAAATTTTCACAATTAGATTTGTTTCATTAATTCATTAATTTTGATAATTACATACTACTATTTTTTGTTTCGTTTCAGCGTACATGAAAACTCATGTTATTAGATGAAGATGGCTATTCTTCGACCTGTGTGCACTAACTTTTTAACTAATGCCCCTTACTTCCATAAGGAATTCTTTCAATGGCCTTAAGTGGTAGTCAGATCAATCCAAGGTAAAAATGAAATGTTTGTTATCAGTGTCAGTATGTACTATAACTAATCTACTTCTTTGCTGTGTATATTGACATTGAGGAATGGAGGGGTAAATAAATGAGACAAATCCGTTATTTAACTTAAATGTTTATCAAAAGCGCTTTCTACTGTAATGTACTTCAATATCTGTGTGTTGGTTGTTAATTTTCGTTTTTGATATTAAGTTGTTCACACCTACTACTTGTTCTTTCTGTGACCTTGTTAGTAAATGTTAAAGTGAATGGTGAAACAGTAGACTTGTAAACACAAGCTAAATAAACCGTTTCTAAATTAATTATTTTCTTTGTTTATGTTTAGAATCTGAATTGAAGGGGAAAACCCTGCAAAAATATTTTGTTGAGTATGGAATTTTTTCCTAGTGTTCAACTGAACCACTGCTAAGTTTGTGATTTTCCTGATTCATGTGTGAATTTTCAGCCGGCATCGCTGCAAGAGTATGGTTTTGCTATCCGTATGATAATAGTGGCACATTAATAGAAATAATAAAAGCTTGCGGCAGTTATTCAGCTACCATGAAGCAAAACAAACCTGGGAAACAATTCAAATTTCCCGCCGCTAACTGCGTAGTTCTCTCTTTGACCGTATTGAACGATCAAGGTCGCCACTGTAGCCAGTAAAAACTTATGACACCATTTTTAACACACAGATGACTATCTTTCCTGTGTATATAATCTTTGGTCAGAACATAGACTGGCGGAGCTGGCGGGCTTATCGCGGAGTTGATAAACTATCGTAGCGAAAGTGGCGCAGCTCGATTCGTGACACGACTTTTGAAAGATATAGTACAATCATGAACGACCCATCACTAGTGCGCATGCGTCGGAGAGACAGAGATGCGGATACAGGGGCGAGATGAGGGAGGGTGGTTCACAATTCGTCGCAAGGGAAAAAGGGTTTAACTTATTGTCAGCGAGAAGGTGAGAAATGAGGTCGCATTTCTCCCTCGCTATTCGCGAGCGGTGGAAGGGCGCACCTGGGAACGACGACAGTTTTAGTAGAGCCGAGACGAGAGCCATTTAGTGTAATTTGTTTCAGGCGTTCTCTCGAGGGAGATATGGGTGATGGCCTTGTTGGCCAATGCTTGACGCTGTAACGTGGTCCACCATCTATGTTCCCCCCGTTTTACGTCATCGCTAACGGACTGACTCTCGCATTTTGAAATATTATCATCTTTTCCATGGATGGCGCACTCGGAAGCAGCATGCATAAAACTTTCTGAAAATCATTCTTCTTGTGTTATACATGTATGTCTGTGTTTTTTTTTTATTATTTAACCCGGGAGTGGTTGTACTCGGTCTAATGCCGGTGTCAAAGGTCGCACGAGGTGTCGGCGACAACACAAAATGAATAATTTTTTTTATTTTTCCTCTGGCGAACATTCTAACGTTTTTTCATTTTTTTATGTACATTTCTCTTAATTGTGCCTTTAAGTATGTTAATCATCATATAGTTACGAAAAAAGTTAGATTTTTGGGAGGATGTTCCAACCAAAGTCTTTTCTTCTGTTTATTCGGCATTGGTGAAAGTATTAAACAAAACTTTTCCAACCCTTGTTCGCTTAGACATAATATTATTTTCATTTTGAAGACCACGCTATACAGGCAAACAAAGAAATATGTAGCACGTTACGTAATTGCGACTTCTTTTTCCCTATCTCATCCTCCTTCTTCTTCTTCTTAGCTTTAATCCCAGTTATTTGGGGTCAGCTTTTTGGAATTTTAGCTTCCAGCGTGCTCTATTCAAAGCCATGTCCTCTTTGGCACCAATCTCCAACATATCCTTCTTCACACACTCCATCCATGTTTTCCTTGGCCTTCCTCTGCTTTTCCTTCCCTCCAACGTCAGGTTCATTACTCTTTTCCCCAGATATTCACCGTGTCGTCTAACAACATGGCCATACCACCTCAACCTGCACTCTTTCTCCTTTTCTGTTATAGGTGCAATTCGCAAACTCCCTCTAATGTGGTCATTCCTAATCCTGTCAGCTCTGGTAACCCCACTCATCCATCTCAGCATGCGCATTTCACTTGCATGTGATATTCTCTCATGTGTACTCTTAGTAGCCCAACACTCAGCTCCGTAGAGTAACACCGGTCTAATGATGGTCTTGTATATCTGGCCCTTCAGTCTAGGTGGCATCCTTCTGTCACAGGTCACACCTGTCACTGACCTCCATTTGTACCAGGCTGCAGATACCCTGTCCTTAATTTCTAGGCCAAGGTCTCCATTCTCTTATATTACAGCACCTAGGTATCTGAAAGAATCCTTCTTCGCCACATGTGTTCCTGAGATGCTAACTGAGCCGGCTTGCTTTCCTACCTCATTATGATGGCTAAATTTCCCAATTGTAAGTTGAAATAAGCATTCAGTTAATTTGAAGAAAGATCTAAGGCTTTCCCAGCGTATGATGTCGATAAAGGTTACTCGGACTTTCCGCCGAGTCAAACTCTCCATCTTGGCCGAATTTTATATGAACAATTCGTCCATCGTCATCAGGGCATCGACACGTCGGCCAAGATGGAAAGTTAGACCCGGTAGAAAGCCCGAGTAACCTTTAACGACAATCAGGTATTTGTAGCAGTGAATGCGATACGTTTTAAACGCAAGAAATTGTACAAAATATCATTTTTATACACATGAGGAGGAGTTGCAATTGACATTTATGGCCACAATGCAGAAGCAGGAAGAGTTTGCGGAGGCTGACTACTGACTCCAATGCATATGAGACTAGGAAGGGCGCGCTGAGTTTAAGACAACATTCCAGTAGAACACTGTAACTCGTTCCAATCGCGAAGACAAAGGAAATTCTTATCGAATACTAGCATAGATTTGTTAATGTTATTAATTCGAAGTTATGGAAATATGAAACATTGTAGAGCCAATGATTTATTTAAGATGCATGTCGAGAGAACGTTTTGGAGGTCTGCCGCACCTCGCACGCCCTTAACTGGATGGGACTCGTAACATTCCAAGTCTCAAGGAAAACATCGTAGTACAATTCCGTAAAATCAATACCTCAGAGTAACCAGCATGTAATTCAAGAATTAATTTCCTTAATTCTTCACCAAAGGTTGATAGTCTTCCTTTTCCATCCGCTAATGTCTCCACTCCTCCGTTGTATTCAAAGGCAGGCAGTGTTGGAAGGGTGATCTTTGTTCTAATCTTTCTCCATCAATTATTATAATGTCGAAGGCATCTAGCAGTTTGTAAAATCATAAGTATTTAGCCCAATATCCTGCGATTACCGATGAGTCCCCAACTACAGGAATCTCTGTGTGACATATTTAATGCATGGCTACACCTACTATGAAAAAACCGTTGAGCGTGCATGGAGAGGTGGGGGTACAAAATACCCCAAAGGAAATCTTGATGAAATTCGCTAATGTTGATAATTTAACGCAACCCATAAAAGGCCCGGGAGAAGTTTTCAGTTCATAACCATTGCTCAGGTTGCCGAGAGAATATGCTGCTATTGAAGCTGGAGTCAAATTGATGACTATGGAATTGTGAACATATTTCTTTCAGTGAAAACGAAGCGTATAACAATATCGATTTCATGAATTGAGTGTATTTCATTATACCATCCAACAGTTGAAATTGGAACCATATATCTTCCTTCCAAGATATTCGACAAAGGAAAAAAATAAACTTCTGCACAGGTCCTTGAGTTTAAATCTTCCAGCGAGCGTGTGGGCGGAAATTAGATCGCCTTACGAAAAAAAACGGTTCTCCACCGCTGTAAGCGATCGCAGCCCCATTGGATACTCTAGATATCCTTAGATACCCTTGTTATCCATCGCGTGAGGGAATCGTATGTCGCGAGCACTATTCAGCATCGAAACCGATCGAGGCCGAGAGTTAGGGCAAGCGAATTTCCGCCGAAAAGCACATTCCCTTAGGACCCGAAGTGAAAATGGAATTTTCTTTCTCATATTCACCGTTATTTCATTTAACCTCTGTGTAATTTAAAATATTTGAGCTTGTATGTCTTCATATACCACACAAATTACTTTAATCTGTCTCTCGTCACTTTTCATAAATTTTTATTTCACTTTACGAACGTCATCAATTTATTTTTGAAGTAAAAACTTCTTATGTCGCGTTGAGCACTTTTGTAGATGGGTAAAAGACATTGGACTCGCGTCACCGTCACCGTCACCGCTACTACATATATGTATAATTATGTATATTCTGTATATACACAGTATGCTCGCTATATACACAGTACTTGTGGATGGGTACAAACCATTGGACTCGCATCACCGTCACCGTCACCATCACCGCTACTAAATATATGTGTAATTGTATATTCTGTATATACACTTTTGTGGATGGGTAAAAGCCATTGGACTCGCGTCACCGTCACTGCCGCTAAATATATGTATAATTGTATATTTTGTATATACACCGTATACTCGCTATATACACAGTACTTGTGGATGGGTACAAACCATTGGACTCGCGTCACCGTCACCGTCAAATAAACTACATTATAATTTTATTCATATTACATTATATATATATATATATATATATATCTAATATACGGTTTAGTTCATTCAATTTGGGTTGCTACAAATATTGTGCCGGATAATATAATAGTCCATACTCGTGCAGGAGAGTGTACTCGATACAAGAATAGTGAAGGTTAGTACAATATAACTCAATTTCTTTTCATACGTGCAATTTGAGTAGCTTATTCGAATGTTGTGCCATAAAATTAATTTATAAATGTGAAGTGTTTACAATTATATATTGTACAAATATAAAAAAGGAAACACGTGGAGAAAAATTTTTTATCGCTAGTGTACACATACATATACATATAGACAGCTGTCTCGTGAACTGTTATGTAGCGCATTATCCTGTTGTGATTTCAAATCCAGAAACACAGAACAAATTATGCGCGGTAAATTCAAAATGTATGTTTTTATTGGAATTTTTTAAAATTGTTAATTTTGTATTACGATATATAGAAAAATTTGTATTATGCGGTAAATTTGAAATATTAAAAAAATACATTTGTTAATTTTTTAAAATTTACGCGATAAATTCAAAAATGATTTTATTATAATTTTATAAAATAAAGTGAAATTTTTAAATTATACGCGCAGAAAAATTGTTTTTAATATCTTTAATTGTACGTAGTCAGGTTAATTGAGATATACTGCTTATTTTATACGTATAGCTTTTAAATAATGTATACTTTCAATTTTAGATTTTTATTTAATATGGAAAACGATAAGGACTATTCTAAGGAAGAAAGAAACAGAAATAGAAAGGTTGACAACACATCTGATGATGAAAAGAAAAAAGAAGAAAACAAAAAGACAGAGAAAAGAGTAAGCGATACAGAGAAAAGAAAAGAAATGAGGCCGTTAAGTTGAAAAGGTACAGAGAAAATAAAATTAGATATTGCCGATGATGATGGCGGTGATGATGAAAGAGTTGTTGAAATAATGGATGAAAGTTGATTATTCTGAAGTGTACAATTTTTATGTAAAATAATTGTGTACAATAGCGCAATAAATGAATATTTAATTTGTTATATACATGAAACTACTTTCTACTGATTAATAAAACACTTCATTAGAAATTATTCCCTACATTCAAAAATGCTCACGTTATTTCAAGTTTTCACTTCTGTCGGCACTCCCGGAGTGCCTCTTTTTTTCTAAAATATTCTATCGTTTGATGCGTGTCAATTTTTAGGGATCTAAGGAAACAGGATTAAAAAAAAAGATCAGGATGGGTCCTTCTCCAAGTAGATCGACGTTGACGAGAAGCACGATGCTCGGCTTGGTTTCACCACGAAGGACGGCAAAGTGCGAACTTTGATACTCATTTGTCTTTCGAAATCGTATTCTTTCGTCGAGGCCGCTCCCCCCCCCCCCCTCCTTATAACCCTAATTACAATGGCAGTGGCTTGCCGATTATTTTTTTATTTTTTATTTATCTTCACTATCCCGATTACAGCACAATGTGCCAATTTACGTCGGGTGGATAACAGTAACAACGGACGAGACACACCCACCCATGGGCAGATAATATTCTACCCAGGCGGGACTCGAACCCGCGACCCTCGGGTTAGCATGCGAGGACTTTACCCCGCCGCCACCGGGGCCGAAGACTCGATGGCTTCATCACTGCACCTATGTTCTATTTCTTCCTTTTGTTTTCTCATAATCGTAGCAGTGCCTCCATTTCCTTGAGATAGTTTTACTAACTATTGTTCTGCTTACTTTGTAATGGTTGAAGCCGACACATCTCTCATTTATTCCAATGTGTTTCTATTTTCTCGGTCTTTGACTATATTGCGCAGTGTTATCTCTTGTGGCGATCAGGTCCTCTGTAAGTATGGCGACTGCTACTCTGCCCACGCGTCGTTTCCATTCCGCGGCTACCTCTCCCTCCAATATCATCTCGAACCAGAAGCCGCTAACAAGCGTCGGTTCATCGAAACCAGTACTTTGTCTGTCAGTCTTTCGGCGACGCTCATGACTTATTGGATAGAAATTGATCTCATGGCGGCAGAAATATCACGGCTGATATCACTAACATTTTTACGTGTACAGCATACGAATGATATTTTATTTAACTGTAAAGGTGATGAAAACTTTAATTCAACACTTTGATGAGAATACAAGATCACTAGCTGACCCGCGCGAACATTTCGCACAGTATGCAGCTTCTTCCTGTTTCTTCCTTCTTTCTTCCTGTTCTTCTATCTGTTTCTTCCCATGAACAATTATATGTTGTTAATGTTTGTGTTAAAGGTACATAACGTAAACAGTAAATGGTCACACTGATTGCATGTAGAATGTAAACAATCTAACTAAACGATGCGGTAATAGATGGCGCCTTCTACAGTATTTTAAGCACGTAACCATAGCGAACATATTAGTTGATTATATTTTCCACAGCACTGTTATGGCACTGTTACTTTTTGGCACTTTACACATGGCACTGTTAATTTTTGATATTTTGTAACAAAACATTTTATTTTAAATTTTTTACCAAAAACTTTAATTTTAAACCATTTGTCTATTTTTCGTCAATAGCGGGGAACTGAAGCTTTAAAATGATGTTTGAATCATTACTTTTGATGAAGAATTATTTGAGTTATGTCGTTGCGACAAAAAAACACCTTTGAGAAATAAAATATATGATGATGTGTGGAGTCGATATACCTAGAGCGAGTAATCGACATGGAAAAATCGAAACTTTTAAGTCAAATTAATGGGTAAATAGTGAAATTTGAGATTGAGATTGTATTTTTCGTCAGAAGCCGGTGATTCAACGTTTAAAATGATACCTCATTTATCACTGTAGGTGCAGTATTAACGGAGCATATACGGAATGACAGAAAAAGACCTTTCTGTAATAATATATATGATCATATGTTGCGCCTAAGGGTGTTTTAAGTGCGTTAACGGTGGTTGTCAGTGTTTTTAACTATTTGTCGTAGAAGAAAAAAAAATGAGGCCGGACAAAATCTCTCCCGAGACGTCCGAGGTAGTTTTAGCGCGCCAGCTAAATCTCTGTCAATTTTTACTAAAAAACATTTTTTTAAATCTTTCGCTAGGTCTTAAAAATATTTCTACGTCTGGTTTGGTGTCAGAAATGTCTGTTTATAGTCCTCAACAATAGAGCCTATGGGGATGTGGGCGTTCATGAGGAACGATAAACATTCATAGGACACTAGCGGAAGGTACACGTTGAAATTCAACGGGTGCGAAAAACACTGAACTTATAAGAAAACCACAAAACCTGAAGAATACCGTCAGCGAGGTCATTTGAGGAGTTCTTAACCTATCTTGTACGTTGCGTTCGATGTAGTAGACACGCTGACCGTTTTCCAGGTGCACGTAGAGATGAGTGACTGTTGGTCCTCTTTAATGCTCGGCTTTGTCGGCCCCGGTGGCGGCGGGGTAAAGTCCTCGCCTGCTACCCTAAGGGTCGCGGGTTCGAGTTCCGCCTGGGTAGAATATTATCTGCCCAGGACATGGGTGTTTGTTCTCTCGTTCGTTGTTACTGCTATCCACCCGGCGTAAATTGGCAAATTGTGCTGTATTCGGGATAGTGAAGATAAATAAAATAAAATAAAATAAATAACAACCCAAAAATGGACCAAGCAGACTCATTACTACTTAAATAGCACACAAATTCATAGATGGCCACCTCCTCCCTCCGGTTCTCTAGAGCCGTCTTCTGAGTGAATTAACAGCTTGATCGCTTCCCTTGTATACACAAATATATTTGTATGCAATAACTAAATTGAGTTGCGCCATTAAACGTTGATATGTGCAATAAGTATCTTAATCAGGATCGGAGAGTAGGGTACAATCTAGCGGTTGACAGCGTCAAAAGGAACTTTGGCAGCAGCCGCAATGTTTACCTACTTGGCCTACGAATACTCCGTCTCCTGGACTGCGCTTTCGGCGTAAAGGTAAGTCATAGCCATTGGTTTCGTTTAATAAATCAAAAATCTATGGTGATTCTAAGTGCAGTAGCCGATTTCCATACACGGTTGACATTTAGTGAGCGGAATTTCCCGTTCTTCTTACGGGTAAGAACCGTGTAATAAACGTCATAATAATTTCTGCCATCTTAAAACAAGTTAATATGAGAAAAATTCGACCTGGACCGTGAATCGATCAAGGGACCTTTGGTTCGCCAGACCAATGCGCACACCACTACGCTATCAAGGCTTCCTAATACTCGTGGCAATTTTGGTGAATACAACGGAACTAGATGTTAAAAGAAATTGAAGTTTTGATACAGATGGGTCAATATTTGAACCAGATTTATATATATTTTTTTTTTATTTATCCTCACTACCCCGAATACAGCACAATGGGCCAATTTATATCGGGTGAATAACAGTAACAACGGACGAGACACAAACACCCATGTCCTGGGCATGAAATATTCTACCCAGGCGGGACTCGAACCCGCGACCCTCGGGTTGGCAGGCGAGGACTTTACCTCGCCGCCACCGGGGCCGACGAGGTCCGCCTTATAGCTGGTTAACCGTCCGCAGGTTGGGTCAGCATGAAATTCGTGCAGTTCTGAGTATAACCCAAGAAACAACAAGGGGAGGAGACTGACTTAGTTTACCATTTTTCTTGATATATCCTTCTTAGGGTATGCTTTTCTTTTTTCCTTTTAATGTTTGTAAGCACTGATCATAATAAAATCATCTGTATCAACTCATTAGAAAATAGTCTTATACACTATCTCTACAGCATTCACGTTTTTGGGGTATTTTGTCATTTCGATGAATTCCCAGATTAAAGGGGATCGGGTTGGTGTGGTGGCTAGAGTATTCGCCTACCACACGGGCGACCAGGGTTCAAATCCCTGCAGAGGCGGATGTTTTTCAGAGGGAACCCGATCCTTACCTGAGTGTCTAGTGGAGGGCACTCCAAGTACAGTACTCCGTCTGTCGGATGAGACGCTAAGCCGTGGTCACCTTGGCGCCTATCGTTAAGAGCAGGCTAATGCCGACACCGGGTTTCTATCCAACCTTCCTCCCCAACCTATCCCCCATGGCGCAAATGGCCTTAGCTGTCTGTCGCCTCCCCAAATATACGATCCAATCCATGATTAAATGTGGGAAGTTTTGATTTTCCCGCTCAGGACCTTTGTTTCTTGAAAGCGAATGGAGTGGTCCAGACCAAGCATGCTCGGCGATTGCTAAGAGGTGGAATTCTGTTTCTTTTTGTGTCTCTTCACTCCATGTGGGATCGCCCTCACGGCAGATTGGCCAACGTAGGACATCAATCAACGTTTACAGTTTATCTTGTAAATTCCCTCCCTCATGGCAGTGGAATGGCAAGATTATACCCACTAATTTCTTAACTGCATGTATTGTCTTCTTAAAAATACTTTACTTGATATATTGTATCTATTTATTAACCCTACACAGTTACGAGAGTTCCTTTAGAAGAAATAAGAAAGATAAGTATTTTAAAGAAGACAAAATATGCAGTTAAGAAATTAGTGGGTAAAATCGTGCCATTTACTTATTACTTTGGGATATTCATTGCTATATTAAAAACTTTCATCGACGAGATGGGTAGTGTTCTACACAGATAACAAATGAAATTGAAGCCACTTGAAGTTTGCGGATTGAATATTCAGTGCACACGTATCAAAGCTTAATTCTTCCATTCCCTCAGGTATATATATAACTGACACTCTCCACGGAAACTCGGCGCAGAACGAGTAGAAATAATGCGCTTTATTTGCACGAGTCATTTAAGCAGCAGAACATTCCCGTGGATTTCGATTGAATGGAAAATATTGGCGGTAAAAGCAAGGAAACGCAAACTTGTCCTTGAGCGTTTCTTTAATAGACCCTTCGATTAAGACGACAAGTTACCTCCATCCAACCCCAGCATTCGGACATCCCCAGATTGTTCTCGACTCCATAAACCTCACCCAATATATGGAACCTACCCACATCGCTTAGCAGCCATGTAGTACCTACATAAATAATTAGTTCTCCACATGGCCACGAATGGCGAGACCGAGACTAGGGTCCACGAGGAGAGACTCGAGACGATACCAGAGTTCAGAAAACGAGACTGAGACGAGGCTGGCTTAAGTCTCGTCTCAGTCTCGCTGCAACACTAATTGTCACAGACTTTCTTCGTGGTGTAGAGCCTGGTCCATCTTCCTCAAAATTCAGCCACTCGTTTCCGATGTCCACTGCGATGAACGGGATGGTTGGCTGAGTGTCCCTCCTTATTAGTGGACTCCTCTATGTCGGCTTATTGGCCTGTTTCATTTCCGCTCCTCTTCTGCAACCTGGTGTTCCATTTACGGATAAATCCAGTGGAGTACTGATTGCTTTCCAGTGCATTGGTTCTGGTAACGATGTAGGCCTTGTGCAGCAGTGTCAATCAATGACTTTCTAGGCAAAAAGGTGATGTGATCCAGCCTTTAGGTATCGGTCGGTGTGCGTTTCTTTTTTGCTACACTGCATGTCTCAGTCTCCCATCGGGTCCTCTGCTGGCTATAACATCCAGGAATGGTAATTGTCCCTGTTTTTCAATCTCCATAATAAACCTTATGGATGGATCAATCCTCGTCAAATGATTCAATAAGATTTAATTGGTTGCATGACAGTAAAAAAACAACCGTTTTTTGTGCGCTATCAACCACATTCATCGGCAGTTAAATCCGACGAATTTGAAAATTATTCTCCCTCCTAGTTTTCTTGCGGCAATATTTTTCCGAGATGGCGCATGTGTATCGTTGCTAATGATGATGTTTACTTTGTCCGTAAAATCTCAAGAAGTAACAACGATAGAGGAGAGATTCTAAAAAAAACTTTTTCAGACATGAACGAAAACATTCACTTTAATTTTTCTTTTAAATTTCCTCATTGTTGAAGTGGACCTTGAAATTGACATTTTTTCCAAAAAATCTGACTTTCCGCTCGAGAAAAGTATATGGAGAAGGAAAGTCTCTGATTTTAGTGTTTTCGTACTCTAAGTAATGGAGTACAAGAGTATTCTCAGTTATTGCTATGCATTTGGAACTAACTCTTTCTTTTCTGGAAGCTAACAAAATTAACAAATGAAAAAACGACTTCGTTTCCTTCCACTGATTTATTTTCTTGGTACGACATGTTTCGACACATAGAGGTCATTTTCAAGTACAAAAAATTTTAAAATTCAAGCAAATATATACCTGGAAGGGTCTTGGGGGAGGTTGGAGAGGGTTGGAAGAATGGGTGCTAGGAGGGGGGGGGGGAAGGGGAAACCCGGAGAGAGGTGAGGTTTCCCCTTCCCCCCCCCCCTCCTAGCACCCATTCTTCCAACCCTCTCCAACCTCCCCCAAGACCCTTCCAGGTATATATTTGCTTGAATTTTAAAATTTTTTGTACTTGAAAATGACCTCTATGTGTCGAAACATGTCGTACCAAGAAAATAAATCAGTGGAAGGAAACGAAGTCGTTTTTTCATTTGTGAATATCAACTTCCACATAGTTGAGCCTGATACCATTGAACGTATAACAAAATTAACTTCGTCTTCAAAATCAATCATATTTAGAATTCATTCTCATCATTGGATATATTCTCGAAGCCACATATTAAAAATATGGGGCTTGGAGAACATAAAGATAATTAAAAGTAGGACAAAGGGTCAAAAGTTGGAGTTTGAGATTGTACTCGTAAGAGAAATTAAGCAAATTTGAAACCACCATGGCGCCCAAAACCAACCATTTTCGGACCTGAATTTCTCCCGTGGTGGAATCAAAAAAATCAAATTTCTCGTTATCATATATAGTTAGATTCGCTTAGGGTGATTTGCGTGGTTGTCAATCTTTTCCTGTCTCTGTATTTAGTTTGCTATTGACCTGACCGAATTTTTATAATTATAACAATTAATAGTTCAATTTTCATAACTAATAACCTCCCCATCAAGACAAATCCATTTTTCCATTGCCTTTCCCAGCTGCATGTCTCCATGAGTTCGCCGGGCGGTTATAGGTCATATTAGAAGCATTTCAAGGGTTATCACACCGCTGCACTGCGGATGGGAACAATCCCTTCCAATGGTTTGAAGTAATGATTTTTTTGGCCAATTATCTCTTTTACAACTGAGGATTTTCAGTTTACAGCTGAATACATTGTGCCCTTACGTCGTTGAAAATCTGCCATCAATGGATTCCAACATCACCGATCGCATGCTTGCTGGTAACATTGAGTTTTTACATGAAAATTATTCACAGAAAAAAATTGACCCGACTTTCATATCATAAATAGTTTAAGAAACGCAGGTATTAGGCTAGCATTGCTTCAGTAGAACATTAATGGACATGCAAGTAAAAACCATCGAATATAACATATTTTTAGTTTTATTTTATCCAGAGATTTAAAGAGAGAGAGAAAGTAAATTATTACACGCTTCACATTTAGCGAGAGGCAAATCTCTTCCAGCCCAAATACTGCCATCCACTCCCCCTCCCCGGCCTCTCCTCATGGAAAGGCCCATTCTTGCCACCTTATTCAATCTTCCGGCGCCGCCCAAGGGACCGCCAATCCCTCCCTTTAATACAAACCCCCTCCACCCCCCGGCCACTCCATACCCGACGGAGGGCATGAGTCAGATATCCTCAACCTCTCCTCTACTGCGCTCAGCAAAAGAATGATGTCTCTCTTGTGAGCAAAGGATTCACATTCTCACAGACTTCCAAAGTCAATCATATCCAGTAACTCGCGGATGTCATCGGCTTCTGCAGAAACTTCTAATGGCGGCACTTTTGGAAAGAAAACGACGGCAACCCTTCAAATTTTAACCCCGCCATCAACAAATTTCGTCCAAAATCAAACTATGAACCTTAATCTTTGGCCCAAAATCACCCATTCGAGGTATTCTGCGACCAACTTTTAAATCGCGTGTCAGATCTCAGTTTCTCAATTCTCTCACTTCAACCCCAAACCTCAACAGAGAGGGGTTGGCATCTCTTAGTCGCCTCCGCCACCATCCCAACGTAATCATCAATAAAGCGGATGAGGTATCAACTGTGGTGGTATTAGATAGAGAGAAGATTATGTCGCGGAAGCAATACGACAACTCGGTGATGCTTCTTCCTACCTCTCACTCACAGAGGATCTAACTGCGGCGTATTAAGCTTACAGTCATGATTTCCTAAATTCTGCAGGCCCTGGAGAAGGACTCTCATGGTCCAGCATCGATATTCTCTGGCCCACCCACTTCAAAACCCAATATTTCTCCTTCCCAAGATTCATAAAGAGGGCGTTCCCGGGCGCCCTATCAACTCCAATCGCCATTCCCCGACAGAGCGCGTATCGGCGTTCGTTGTCTTTCACTTGCAGCCTTTAGTCGTTAAACTCCCCTCCTTCCTTCGCGACTCCTATCACTTCCTAGACATCCTGAAGGCACTCAAAATTCCCCCCAACAAAAGCGTCATCATGGCTACGGTGGATGTAACTTCATTTTACACCTCGATTCCTCACCTAGAAGGTCTACAGTCCACATCCTACTTCCTATTGGGAAGAATTCACCCTCACATTCCCTACTCCAATCTCATCATCAAGGTAACAGAATTAACTCTTAAACTCAACGCGATCTCCTTTAATGGGCGGTTCTTTCATCAAGCCTTGGGAACGGATAGGGGCATAAGAATGGCCCCTTCTTACGCCAACCTCTTCACAGGAAAGTTCGAAAGTGACTTCCTCGCCACCCAGGCATTACAACCGGAGCTCTAGATTAGACACATTGATGATAGATTCATCATCTATACCCACGGCGAGGAGTCTCTGACGAATTTCCTTATTTCTATGGACCAATTATCTTCCATTCGGTTCACATCGGCCACTTATCCATCTCAAATCACCTTTCTAGACGTCGACATTACCATCACGAATAATAACGCCTTTGAGACTTCGGTCCACATCAAGCCCTCAAATAAACGACTATATTTGCATTACAACATCTGCAATCCCAAACACACAAAGCACTCAATTCCTTATTCGCTGTCAAATCGTAGCCATCGGATTTACAGTTCCAGAGAAAAACTTCAAGAATATCTTAGTAAGCTTCACAATTCTCTAATCAAGAGAAATTGTCCCGAGCCACTTTAAAAAAAATTATTTTGCCCTTCTCTGCTAATTTCACCCTACGTACTGAAGTCAACCCCGGACGCCCTAAATCTTCACATAACATATTATCCTGGCGTCCAAAAAATTGAGACCATTCTCAAACTTTTATTTCCCAATTTAGAAACGAATATATCGTCAACTAATTTCCCATCCAAATGCCCCACAGTAATCTTCAGATGTCCACCTAACCTATCCAGCCTTCTCCGCTCCAATTCTTTGCTGGAGGGTAGATTGAATGACGCTCCCGTCCGACCACACAGAGTTGCATCAAGCCATGTTGCAAAACGTGCAAACGTGTTTCCCTCCCTATCCTTCGTCTGGATCCTAAACTCAGAGACTCCGTTCGCCATCAAAGCCTCCGACTTTTGCCACTCACACAACTTGGTCTTTGTATAACGGCCGCTTTACACGGTACATTTTATTGTACAAACGAATGTACAAATTCCTTCATGAAGGAAATTGTACCGTGTAGGGCGGCAAATTGTATGATTGTCTGAACGACTTAACGGGAAATAGAACCTGTTCTAATTCCATTCAGTTCCTTGTACATTCTATGATGATTTCTTTGATGATTCGTTTGTTCTTGATTCTATGATGCATTCGTTTGTACAATAACATTTTCCGTGTAAAGTGGCCTTAACAGTGATAATTATGTCCGTCTTTCTATGTCGGCGAATGCATCACACCATCAAACATTAGAATGAACAACCATTGGTGCACTTGTAAAGACCCGTCCTGCAGGCACCCAGCAAGAAAAACAATCTTCTCCTTCCCCTCCCAGCCTACCTCCCCTCCTTTCCCTCTCCTCATCAGTCAGCGCATACTGGTATTTGGGTCTGGTATCGCCTTGAAGACGGACGAAAACGTCCGAAAGCTTGCCCAGTAAGCGCTCGTCTCTTTTTCTTGTGTCCGTCTGCACCACCACTATCAACCTCGTGAGTGTATATATCCGCAGCGTTCCCGGTCCAGTCGATTTTTTCACTTGGAACCGAATATTTTCCGAACGCAGCACGAGAGAGAGGGACAGAGAGTGAGGGAGGGGTATAAAAAAGGAATAAATTTCAGAGAGTGAGGGGTGGGTGGGGGTGTGGAGGAGGACTAGTGGTAGCAATGGCCAAAGCGTGGCACCCTTTTGAATGGCGGCGTTTGTGGTCGACAGCCGCAGATACAGATCAGAATTTATATTCTGGGGCCATTCTTCTCGCCGCTCTTCCCCTTTCAAACACTCCATTCATGCGGGTTTTCCACCGGGTCAGGTTGTCCATGTCTGCCGACGTTTCGATGACCGAGTTGCTCATCGTCTTCAGGGCATGAAGACGATGAGCAACTCGGTCATCGAAACGTCGGCAGACATGGACAACCTGACCCGGTGGAAAACCCGCATTGACTTCCTCGACTCCATTCATCATTCTCGATTTCCCATGGATCTTCTCCTTCAGCCTGAATAATATTCTCATTGTGACCCTCCACTGTGACCCTGGACGAGATCCGGAGGGGCGGATATGTACCGCACCGCTCCCTCAGCGTGCTCTATCAGCCGAGAAAGTACATGCATAAACGTCATTTTATTCAAATTATGCATACTCACTGGAAATCATGTCTTCCTTCAGTTTTTTTAAGGATGAAGCTTCGCCATTACCTACGCGCCCATGTCCACGCCAATTGAAGTCAAAATTACATTGTGCTCGATGAGAAAAAAACGACTATGAGGAAAATCAATGTTTATCCACTCATATCTTCTATAAATGCCATTTTCATGTTAATCTGTTTTTAAGAAGCGAAAACTCTCGGTCAATTGATTTTAAAAAATATATCAAAGTTGTAACCATTGAGGTTAATGAAGAGGGCACTAAGTCATCAAACTGAAGCCTAAAAACCGAAATAAAAACCATATCGTTTAACCCTTCTCTCTCTCCTTACTTTCCCAATGGGTAGCAGCACACGACGGAATATACGAATAATAAGCGAATGCAAAGCAAAGGATTATATCAAACAATCTGATCGAAAATTCAATGTAATCCTAGTTTTCATCGAGAATGCGGATTACTAAGCATTTCAATAAATAAAGAATATATTTTAGGAGAATCCACAAGAAAGAAGTAATTGCGTACTGATTATTTCGTAAGTTATTGATGGGATACATAGTCAAATGGCAAAATTAGTGCGTAAGCCCGCAAGCGCTGAAGAAAAATGAGGGTCGACGAAGATGGCGGACTGGCTTCAGCTTCAAGCATTGGCTTCATGGATAGAGAAAGGGCACTTCTCATTGCACACCTCAATGTACACTGTACATTTTGCACCTAAGTGTGACAGACCTAAGATTATAAAATTCTCTGATATTTCTTGGTGTTTCACGTCAAAATTTTCATTTTTCAACTTAAATATCCATTCAATTGTAAGTAGATGCATAACTAAAGGATTAGAAATTGAAGCATAACACACTACTGCTTGCTTATCATTTGGTGATAAAAAGGGGAAGCGAGAGTCAAATGCACGAAAGCCCGTATTTCCAAATGCAAATTTGGGCCTAACGCATATTATTGTATTTTAAAGTCTATGAGACCGGCGTCCGACTTCGACACATATATATCAGCCGTTGCATTACTCTCGCATTTGTATAAAATATTAGGAGTTTTCTTTTTCAATTTTTTCTCTCGAGCACATTTACGAATTTTACTTATTGTAATTCCCTTTTACGGGGCCTAATGTATTTGAATGAACAAAACCATCGATCCAGCTCAATTCGTAAGGATTAAAGGCCTTTTCAGTAGTATTCCAGTGATCACCAGGTTCTGCAGAATATCTCAGCTATCCCACCATGGAGGTCGTGGGACTTTTTTCAGCCAAACGTTAACTGCTGGGACACACTGGATAAGGTCCTGATAACAGTACTTATAAATGTTCGGGTTTACGGATGAAACAAACTAAATGCTCTGGACTGAAACTAATTTTAATCAACGTATCACAACAAAATTTGCGTCATATATACAGAAAATTTTGCGCATTTGTATAATATTTTTACTTTGCCAATATCTATTTTCTATTAGAAATAAGAGGCATTCAAACCTGTGAGGAGCGTTCTTTCGTATCCGCCATGACACCGTTTTGCCTTCTGCTCCCTACGTGGCGCAGCGATCGACCTGTGGCGTCTACGCGCTAAACGCCTGCAACACAATATCTACCCAGTTGAGAAGGCGTTTCAAATTAATTTACTCCCACAAATTCCAATCCAATTGCGAGCCACTTTTACTCCTTCTTCCGCACCTTTGCACCGTTTATTTCTCCTTCACGTGGAATTTTCACGGACACTTTTATTTGGGAGGGAACACCTTTCCAAAGCAAAAACATCGAGAAAAAAGCAATAAGGGATAAATTACGAGCTCGGAACAGAACTTTTAGCCTCGAACGCACTACAACGTCGAACGTTGATTCCTCTGGCTATGGAGGAATCACCGACTATAAGATCCAAAAATCATGGCGTCCACCCACCAGAGACACAAGAAGATAAATTACGCGACCCCCCCCCCCCCAACGACATCTCCATTGTCGACCCATAACCACTAATTGTAGAGGGTGCGTCATGTGATATGTGAAACAATGCAAAAGCCGCCAACCACCAAAGTATTCTCCCTTCGTCCCCCTCTAAATTAACCGCTTAAACAATAATACATTGTCGCCACTCATTTGCATTCTTCCAAACAATTGAAATATCGTGAACAATGATAAATTATTCCCGTAGAAATAGCGCACAGTGGGTGTATAGAAGGGTAAAGTTTTCAGCCACGGATAAGTACATCTACACACTACCCCGAGAGCCGCCACATGGACATGTGGCAGGGGGTGGTAGGTCACCAGCCGTGTAAAGATGTAAAAGTTTTGGAGGTGAAATGGTGACATGTCCTATGAGAGTGTGTTTGGAGGAGCTCAGTTTTTATTGTGGTCGCTTGTTGTGCGCGTAAAGAACGAGTTTTTGTACCTATCTGTTCGGCAGTGTATCTCTCTTATTTTATCGCACCTGTTAGACCTAGTAATGTAGTGAGGCGTCGTGATACTATTCTCTGTGTCGCTCGGAAACACACCAGTTCTGAATATCTCAAGCAGCCTAAGCCTAGCGTGTAACCTCCGAGTCTCTAGGGGCTCCCACCTTAATCCCTCGAACAGATGTGTAACACTATATGTTCGTTCGTAGCAGTTTTCAACGAAGCGCTCTGCGTTCCTTTGTATTTTGTTAATTTTATTGGTTAAATCTTTATAACCAGGGTCCCAAATGCTCGCGGCGTATTTGAGGTGTGGCCTAACCAGAGAGAAGTAGCATCTCTCTTTTACTTTTTCATCCGAGGACCTTCCTATTATACGCTTAACAAAACCTAGTTTCTTTAATGCTGTGCCGTATATGTTTTGTGTGTTCCCCACGATAGTAGAAACATCTTCTATTATGGAAAAGAATCCTTTGAGAAGAATTGGTGATTAGTAGGGTGCAGAGTTGAAGCCAAGACATGTTGACGGATTTTTTTTTAGAAAGAAATCACTCGAGAAAAATTTGTGATTGGCCGGGTTAAATGTTTGACCCGCAAGCATGTAGAGACAGCTTCTTCTTTTTTTAATAAAGAATCCCTAGAGGGAAATTAGTTAGTGGCGGCAGGGTAAAACATTGCCAGAGGCGACGAATTCTGACCCAGCCAATCACCAACTTTTCTTGTGGGACTCTTTTCCGAATAAAAAAAGCGTTTCTACTTGTCCACAGGTAGTTATAACCAACCAACCAACTTTTTACTCGACCAATCGCCAAGTCATTTCGAAAGATTCTTTAAAAAAATAAAGAAACCGTTCCACACGTGCGCTAGCTAAATATTTTCCCCTCATTCACCAATATTTCTCGAGGGATTTTTTCTAAAAAAAGACATCGTTTATAAATGTTCGAGGCGACGACCTTTTTACTCCTCAAAAAAAAACAATTTTTCTCGCGAGATTTTTTTTCTAAAAAAGAAACCGTTCGACATGTTCGATGGTAAATTTTTCTTCTCGCTCAATCACCAAAATTTCATGAGGGATTTAAAAAAAAAACCATTGGTACATGTTCGCGGAGACGACTTTTTACCCTCCCGATCATTAATTTTTTACATGAATTTTTTCTAAAAAAATGATAACGTATCCCCATGCAGGAACTACAATTTTGACCTTATGTATCATTAATTACTGAAATATAATGTACAATTGTCACACGACTTCCTCGAATCTTAAAAAATACAGCATTTTGAAAATTTGTCGACAATCTCAACTCTCGCCCATTTTCTTAATGCCAAGCGACTAAAATACGCTACAAAAAAGATTGTCGCACCACATCCTAAAATACTTAAGAATTCAAGAATTAGACATTCTAGTACACTCACAATTCCCTTTTCCTCGCTCTAAAATTTTAATAATAGCGAAAACAGCTTTCCTTCCTCTTAGAAATGCCATCTTCAACTATGAAAGTGGCAGTTTAGTGCGACCGTCCGTCCGTCCCACCCCAGCACCCCTGTTTCACTCCACCGGCCCCGCAATCTTGTGAGCAAAGGAAAAAAGGGCATATTTTAGAGGTAAAATTAGCAAGCACCCCTCTACCGGAGCTGTTGGGACTTTTGAAATTAGCTCGTAATATTTGTAAAAAAGGGACTACCCGGGAAAAATTGAACAAATGGGTACTATAGCTCAAAGCCTTTTGCCGGGACAACTCTAAGAGGAAAGTAATCATGAACACTACATTGTTTGTTTGCGAAGATCACTTTGATGTAAGTGTTTTATAATAAGCGGGTGCCTTATTTCATGGATAACTAAGTTTGCGAAATGATACTTTAGATGAAACATCCAAATCTAGCATTTGTTCCGCCGAGGATCCTTTTACCTCTTTGCACACAGACGCTTCACGCACCCTGAAAGCTGTGACTGGAGTTGAGCGCCGAGAAGAATAGTCGTATTTTATGCATGTATATAAAGTCAAGAAGTTCTTATTTATGACTCAATATTACAATTGGTAATTTTAAGTGGTCAAAAAATATAATTATAAATATTTAAGAATTAAAAACTGTCAAAAATTAAAGTACAGTGATATTAATAAAAGATATTGCAACGGAAAAGATGTTCATTGGTGCGCTGCCTACATTACTGAATTATTGTTACATCTACACCGATACGGCCTGCCGATGGTTCATGACACCTTCATACATCGTAATCCTCATGAATAAAACCGAAACTAAGAAGATCAGTGCGGTTTTTTCTTGGAAGTTAGCAAAGGTCATGTAGCAGTGAATACATTGCGTTCAATAGGCTTGCAGGTGGTCGGTACTGGTTTGATTGTTCGGTTAGCCGAACGCATTATACAACAGTGACAATCAATGCCGATTGCAGGTATCGGTACTTTTTCTCGATGGTCGATTGTAAGTTGACTGTAAGTTGTTGTACTGTAAGTAAGTAAGTTGACTGTAAGTTGATTGTAAGTCGATTGTAAGATGATTGTCATTGGTCGATCGATTGCCGATGAACTGTCAATTTTCGATGATTAATAGAAATATTTTGCCGCTCGCCAATTGATAATTGATCGTCGATGGTCAAAAGATGGTCGATGATCTAATAGTAATAAAATAGTCATTGCAATGTTTTTTCCATTAAGGCTCTTTCAACTGACCGCCTAATCGAAAAATGGCTCCATATCCGCAGTCCACCGTGGCCTGGCAGATGGACTACACGGAGCAGGGATCAACGACTATCGACGACCATCGGCCATCGAAGACCATCGTCGGCCATCGACAACCATCGATTCAGTTATCGACTTCTCGTTGCCCATCATCGACACCTGAGTCTATGGGTTAATTGTAGCCATCGAAAGTCGATGCCAAATGTTGCCCATCGTACAAGCCAACGCACAGATATTTCCGCCTGCTAGCCACGGGGACTAAAGGAGCCTGTCCCTCCAGTAACGCCGCAAATCATTGTCGGCGATATCCTCCGGAGCGGTGAGGTATAGGCGACACTACCTCCTAAAGTTGCGGTCCTTGAAGGCTCAACTATCGACTGCTTATTGTCGAGTTCCAGTAGAAATTGCACTAAATTAGCGCTAGAGGAAGAGGGGAGTTAGGTTTCAGCGTCCGAAGCCTCAAAGTTAGCACAAGACCGAACGAACTTCTCCTTTATGTCGCAGAATCGAAGGCGGAGATAGGTCTCTCCGGAGCGCCACGCACCGCCTGCCCCATACAGTCGTTCTCGATGGACAGGTTGCGGAACCGCGGGACCAACAACGCAGGCATATGAACAAGGTCAGTCGCGGGGATGCGGTAGTCAACACATTCGATACTTCACATCGAAAATCGCGATACTATCATCTTAATATTTTTCTAATTTAGATTCAATCTCGGATCTGATACAGCCAAAATCAATTTGTTACATCATTTCATTTCAGAGTTTTTTCCAGCAGATTGGTAGGTTCCTGGACAGTACGTATTCTAATGTCCTTATTTCTGGCATATCGATCTGCTTTCCCTCGAATTCATGATCCGCAGACCGACCCCTCTTCAAATTCTTCGTACAGTCTCCCTCATCTAATTTAGTTCAAATTTCCTATTCTCTTCCTTCCTCTTCCACGCTTCCCCAGCGTTCTCCCCTCCATTATTCTCTTTAGTATTCCTTCTCCTTTTAATACGTCCTCCACCCACCTCTTCCACCTCCTCCTAACCTCCGTAACTAGCGTTCTCTCCTCTCCAAACGCATCCAATACCTCCTCGTTCATCCTTCTCGCCACCCAGCTCACCTTCTCTATCCTTCTCCACTCCCACATCTCAAATGACGCGAGTCTACGTGGATCCTCTCTTCGCGGTGACCAAGTCTTCGACCCACAAAAGGCCACGGTCCATATTAGAGTTTTCACTAGCCTTGTATTCAACTCCCTACTCAGACCCCCCTCCTCAATTCCCTCCTCTTTCAGCGCCTTTTCCAAGCCTAGAAAGCAAACAAACACAACCTACCCATTTGTGTACATTTCTCGGGCTCGCCACCGGGTAAGATATTCATAGGCAGCCGACGTTTCGGGTTCCGACTCGTTACCCATGCTCAAGGCTACTGATGCGAGCTTGAAAAGACTTTTTACTTTAACGCTAGGCGGGGCGGGATTGGTCGAGCCCCGATTGTTGTGGTGGAGGACCGTTGACTTAGCTCTGGCGTTCTGAATTCTTCTCAGAATTCTATTCCAAGAGCTGCTGATCGTGTAACCAGTATCCCGGTTGAAATTCTTCCTCTCCAACCTTATCTCTATCGCCTCTTTGGTTAAGCGATCCCAAAATTGGCCGGATCGCCAAAGAACAGTTAGTAAGAGAGGAAGAATTTCAACCGGGATACTGGTTACACGATCAACAGCTCTTGGAATAGAATTCTGAGAAGAATTCAGAACGCCAGAGCTAAGTCAACGGTCCTCCACCACAACAATCGGGGCTCGACCAATCCCGCCCCGCCTAGCGTTAAAGTAAAAAGTCTTTTCAAGCTCGCATCAGTAGCCTTGAGAATGGGTAACGAGTCGGAACCCGAAACGTCGGCTGCCTATGAAGATCTTACCCCGGTGTCGAGCCCGAGAAATGTACACAAATGTTATTCGCCGGGAAAGTGTTAAATCATACATAACAACCTACCCACTATATTCTAGGTTTCTTTCTACTAGCGTCCTTATCACCCCTTCAGCGTCCCCGGTTCCCGTCGCTCTGCTAAAAAAAAAAAACGGTCATCTCTGGTGTCCGATAACCATGCTCTCCAGTATATTTATACTATAATGTATAATAATAATAAGGATTATTATGGCCGCGTGGGAAACCGAGCTTATTTTCCTACAGTAATCGTAAGTGTTTGACTTGCTCTTCTTCGGTATCGGAATTAGGGTAGCCTCGTGAAGTCTTCCGGCCACACTCCATCCTCATAAATCCTACGAAATAGCACCAAAAGCTTCCCTCTTTAGATCTTCCACACACTCTTTAGAAACTCAACAGGTATATTATCTATTCCAACCGTCTTATTCTTTTTCATATCTTGTTGTGTTCTTTCGATTCAATTTCTCAAGTCCCTTAAGATGGGCTTCCTAGAGTTCCTTATGCTGTGCCTCGAGTCACGATTAAAGGTGTTCTTCCGTATCCTAATTTGCAATTCCCTCCTTTGTTGTTTAGATTAATTAAAGACGGCGCAGAATAAACATTTTTACTCCTGGACTTATGAAAAAAAATTATACCAAAATTCAGAGCTATACTCTGAAAAACCGATGTTGAGCACACTTATAAAGATAAAGAATAATTTTTTTAAAATCAATTGTTATCGACTTGGACTTCAATTTGTGTAAGGTTTAATCGTGACTGACAAAGGGGTTAAACCAACCAAAGGCCATTGTTACGAAAGCTTCCGCGGTTTTCTTGTGAATTAAAATTTTTTTGGGTTCTCCCCGCTTTGCAGCATTGTTGACATGAGGACCTCTGACCTCCTTCGGACTGAAAAAGATCCTCGGCCAAAGGACATTCATGAAGGAGCGCTCCAGGTGTAATACAGCTGCCGAAAATTGTATATCGGCCAAACCTTGAGATCCCTTAACCCTTTGACGTCAGGCGTGCCGAATTGGGCACATACCTCCAGAATCGTTGTGCCTCAGTAACCATGTAAGTTATTCCACTGTAGGCCTTTAGGACGTTTTCGGCACGCTCTTACCTAAATTCTAGGCTATTTTGAGAAAAAATATTTTCTAAATGTATGGGCGTGCTTTAAATTATCTCCCTTGATTGGGATTTGGAAGGAAAACAATTTTTTCTTAAGTAGAAAAATTGTTGTCCATAAAGGGTTAAATGTACGTAGGAAGAACGCTAGAGAGCGACCAAAAAGAAGCAGTTACGCCATTCGGCTGCAGCTGAACACGTCTGGTCAGCACCCGATGACGAAATAAATTTTTAAGAAAGTAAAACCATCGTCAAGAAAAAATAAGTACTTCTTCTCGGCAGATACGGGATGCGATCGAAATCTCTAAGAATCCGAATAACTTCAACAGGAAAGATGGCAATCCACTCTCCTATACTTTTAAACGGATTTTCAACAATCCAAGACGTTACGACTCCCCCCAGCCAATCAGAGAGCTCCGGGATAGATCCCAACAGCTAATTAACAGACCTAATGCTGCAACGTGGGGAGAACCCGAAAAATTTAATTCAATCACAGAACATTACGACACGCTCACTTTGTCGTCGTACCGCTAAAGTAGCGGGTGAAACTGCTCGACATTCTGATCCATCGTAGTTCAAATGAAAACATTAGGATGACCAAGTTAGGACTCAAGCACGCAAAGAAGTGTCATCCATTCCTGGCTTAGAATTACCCCTTCGCTGCAATTAGAGCGAACAAGCAAGCGGGAATAACAATCAGGGCCACTGTGGGACGGCTGAGTCGGCTGCCACGAATTTCAGGGGCGGGAGGGTGTGAATAAATCCCAACAATTCGTGTCTCCATCGATCCGTTCCCTGCTGGACACTCCGAATCCATGTCCATGAAAAAAGTGAACGGCGCGGCATCGGATACCACGACAACCCATTTCGGCTCCATTCACACTCCACGGTCCATATATGAGGGCTCCATTCCACGGGACGGGCAAAAGGGTTTCGCGTCGCTGACCTCTCTCTCCCTCTCTCTTTCTCACTGGATCATGCGGAACCGAAGCCATTCCAGTGCCCACATTTGATGAAGAAGCAATAAAGCTTATTCTGAAACCTCTATTCAATGTTACACTCCAAGTTAACCAGGAAACACCACAATCAACAGAGACTTGAGGAAAGAAAATGTAGAGAACGGTCCTCGGACGAAAGGGTAAAATAAAAGTGCTACTTCGCTCTATTTAGGCCACATCTCGAATACATCGCGAGCGTTTGGGACGCTGGACAGAGAGGTTTAACCAAAAAAATTAATAAATACAAATAAAAGCTGCACGCTTCGTTAAAAACTGCTACGAGCGATCATATAGAAAGGATTGCTCGAACGCTGTTTACCCGTTGCCGTGTTGCAGACAGAGAGCAAACCGGGAGAACGGCTGGCTCGGACGCTCTTTTGGATAAACGGTATTGAGACAATGGCATTTCACGTCACATCATCCATTGTAGAATTATGCCCGTATTTATAGTTGTATTCCTAGGGGTTACCTGGGTATCCCCTAGCCAGGTAACATCTACGGGTCCCCTACGCTGAGCGATTCATAAACCTTACCTGGGTAACACCCAGCCAGGGGACGCCTGGGTAAGAGATTTGGCAACAATCCCGCAGAAAAATACATATGAACGGTTCCGCTGAATGGTTCTCGATGTTTTCGATGCTCATTTCTCACCGTAACCAAGCACGCTATAAACAATAATACAGTATACTGTTGCAAAATGTTGATGAAAAATGATTGAAGGAATATGAGAGAATGATTTCAATATTACTTAAATATTTATGTAATTTGAATGATGAGGAATACGAGGGTGATTCAATAAGTACTCGTGTTTGTAAACAGAAGACGTTACTATGAAAAGATGTTGATATTATTGTGTACCACCATTAGTACAGTAGTATCCATCCGTCCCACGCGGGGGCAGCAGTACTGCGTTAGGGGAGCTTTGGGTAATCTTCATGCCTCACCCAGGAAATCGACGGCCTGGGTGAGGGTTAGGGGACAACAGTCCCCTGGGTAACGACTATGAATACTATTTCTGAGCCAAGGGGCTCCCCCACACCTGGGGGACACCCACGTAACGACTATGAATTCAGCACTTAGTCATACCCATATAGGTGGTTTAGCCGATTAGTCAAAAAAATGGAGGACGTGAACTCGATCGCATAGTGGTTTTGGAAGAGCTTCCTCATTATATTTGTCAAGAAGGAAATGTCGGGGATACTTTAACTTCAAATGAGTAATATTCTGAAAATAACACGGGCGAAGATTTAGAGCCATGGAGGAAAAAATGACAATTCGAAATAACCGTATTCACGTGAACGTTGAAATGCAAAGAGATGAACGAGGTAATTTAAGTGTGGCGGAGTTTTACATTATTCCCGTTCATTTCGGCCATAAGATACAACATAAAGATAATTATTTAGCGAAAATTTAATGGTTTTGTATATAAATGGTGTTCACTAGTGATCAGTGTGATGTGGAATTTACAATTTATACAGCATAAGCGAAATAGAATCCATCCACCACAATGGTGAAGACGAGCACTGCTAGATTATTTCTCTCAACTATCACGATAGGACGGCTTTCGTGTCGCTTAAAGTGGCTGAGTGGTCATGTACGATAATACAAAAGAAAGGTCATAGATGCCTTGAAGTAGCACATTGTATGTGAGTAAAATAGCCGACGTTCATTGTGTTTCCACGGGTGTAGTTCTTTGATGTTATTATACAGAGCAGTAGCTTAAACAATCTGCTATTTGGAAGTAATTGCCATGAGAAAAATTCGGCCTGGACCGGGAATCGAACCACAGACCTTTGGTTTGCCTGACCAATGCGCAGACCACTACGCTATCCAGGCTTCCTAATTCCTATGGCAATTTAGATCTAGTTCTTAAGCTCAAAAGATATCGTACTGTCTACCAATTTTATTTCTAACTCTTGCTACACGTGTTTCAACTGTCTAGCAGTCATCATTAGGCAAGACTTGATGACTGCTAGACAGTTGAAACACGTGTAGCAAGAGTTAGAAATAAAATTGGTAGACAGTACGATATCTTTTGAGCTTCATTATTCATTATGCTGTTCTACAACATCTCGCCGTAGAAAGTGGAGTTTACTAGTTCTTAAGATCTAGTTACCTTGTATCCACCTAAATTGCCATCGGAATTAGGAAGCCTGGATAGCGTAGTGGTCTGCGCATTGATTGGCAGTGGTCCGGCAAACTAAAGGTCCGTGGTTCGATTCCCGGTCCAGGCCGAATTTTTCTCATGGCAATTTCTTCCAAAAATTCACCCGCCATGTTTGAATTTCAAATGACTAAGCACGGCATATATGCTGGTGAAGGATACTGACTCTTGGTTGTGGCTTCTTTGAAGTCCTCAATCTGCTCTTTGTCTAATGCGTACGCTTGTGGATAAGACCATTCATAATTAAATTACTCGTCGGGCAATTATGCGAAAAACAATTATTCATTTGCCTGAATTTTAAATGACATCGAACGAGGGCAAGAATTTTATTGTTACATTTTTTTATACTTTATATCAGCATGTAAACAAAACACAGTGGACAAGTCGGAGGAAATATCAAAATCACTTCGGTCTGGAATGAACTGTACACTACTCTGTAAGTAGTCACGTGAATGTTTATGCCTCTCTGATTCAATGTTAAGGGGAGTAATACAATACATTAATTGCAGTAAAGAATGATGATTGTGAATCTTATTGAGTAAAGGCACCGGCAGGTTTCAAATGTTCACGGAAACTGAAATGCTAAAGACAGCAGGCGAGGAAGCAAAATTTTCCTACAGCAGATGAATTCTCATCCGTGTACGCATAATTTGCTCATGAGGTATGTTGAAATTAATTGCATGGCAGCTGTGGAAAACTCTGGCTGTCAATCGGCTATCAAAGGAGTATAATTCAATTTTTCGTATTTCATTCAAAGGAGATATTCCAGTAATTCATTACAAGGCCATACAATCCAACCTCTGCTACTTCGGATGCTTAATTTCTATCAGTGATTGAAATCGGTTGAGAAAAAAGTGAGTCTCTTTAGCTAGATTCTCATCATTTATGTAGATTAAAATGTAAATAACTGGTAACTGCAGAATTCGGTTCATCTCGTGCCAACCTTATACACTGCGTAAATGTAAAGAGTGCATATTAGGGATTCTCACACACCCGTTTCACATGAAATCGCTCATTGCAAAAACATTTCCCCAGTGAAGATGTGAATTCCGACTCCTCCGCACCTAACAGTGCAATCATGGATTTAACAACCATTTGGACGAACCTCTGGGCCTCACAAATGGTAAATCCGAGAATTGAAAATACCGCAAACTGAAAAGTCAATGCGGAGCCCGATAGAAAACCCAGCGATCGGCTCCGATGCGTGGACGTGAGTTTCTTGAAAACATTCCTTCCACTGGGGCGTTTACACTGGAATATGTGTGACTGCAGTTTCGCTAACCCTGTGGTTCCTCGTCCTTCCTCGTCGTCTCTCTGCGACGTAAAGCTTTCCCAGCAGAGGCCGCAACCAGCCCCGTGTGCCAACTACAAGATTTTTCCGATCCGGTCCCATTCAATCAAGCCCGTAAAATAGGGCTGGTAGGTGTATACATATTTTTGAAAGTAATAGTTCATGAAATGCTTCATCCGATAAGCAATAAAATCAGCTTAGGATGACGATGGCCTTGAATACTGACCATGTCCGAAGTCCTTTTTAGAGGGTATTTTTCCAATCAAAGGGCAAACGTAGTTTTTAAATCTAATTGTAAGCCTTTTAAATGATTTAGTCGTTGTTTTAAGAACAGAAACAATTTTCTTCTGACATTACCCAGCATTATAAATAACACTATAATTAATATAGGTACGCTTAAATCAACTAAACCTGATTTTGATCAGTAAGTATGGGTCTAATGAACTAATTACTAACTAAATGTAAAATTGAAGGGGTAAGTTAATAGGAAAGCAATTAAAATATTTACGAACAATAATTTTCTATTGAACAAATGTATAAGATGAAGGAAGTGCTTTTCATGTGCTTATAGCAGTTAATTCTCTCTATGACAAACTCCTATTTTTATAGCACCTATTTCATCCCGAACAAAACAAACATTTGGTGTTCTTGAACACTCTATTTTGATATTCACAATGTGTGATACACTTTCCTAGCAAATAATTGTCCTAATTCATATTTCCCGATGTAATGCATAGTTTTTGGGTTATTAAGTTATAAATCTGCTCTTTGTTGATGCAGAATGAAATGTACATGTAATAATTATGTCTTAAGTGTCATTGAAGTGTAATGGTGATAAGAGTGTCTATATCTTCTGGTGTAGTGATAAACTTCAAAAAAGATTATGACATATTTGGCTGTAGATAAGACATATTATTGGTGTCTGGGGCAACATTTGCTAAAAAGGGAGTCCTTTCAGCTGTCATATAATTTTTTATCCATTACCTTAAAATTGGCTACTATAGGAGCTTTACCAGATACCTAATTTTATTGGAGTTACCACAAATGTTTTCAAATTTTATGTTATCCGTCCCATTCCCTTTCAGTAATCACTTTTATATCATGAAGCAAACTATACGTCGAGTATCCATCTCATTTACTACTATGTCAGGTATTCTCCTGTAATATTTTAAGATTTGGGTCCAAAGTCAACAATTGTCATAACTAATATCCACTTAAAAATCATACTAGTGCAACTTCAACTTGTCTAGTTGTTTCCAATGTGTGAGGTACCCACTAATTTTCCATAGGGCTAATTATACTTTCCGCTGCTGACTATAATCTCCTGCAAGTTGAAATATAACTATGTAGTAGAAAAATTAGTGTCTTGAAAATGAAAAAAATTCTGTATATGACGTTTAATATACGAACTTAAATGAGGAATAATTTCATAATTAACGAATGACATTGTCAAATTGAAAGAAAACAAATTCACTGCACAATAGCTCGTGGTCTTCTTTCGTTAGATGATAGCCTCCAAGTGAAGATTTTATATTCTACTGTAACACACCACTGCATACTTGAGATTAACGATTAAAATTTATCTTTAAAAATGTAGTTAACCATTTAACTAAACCGTTACTTTGTAGAAGAGTTAACTTCCAACGTTTTATCGTTAAAATTATACATGAACTGACACAACACTAACTTCAGTTAATTGATTTCGTTAATTTTTGGCGAATGTCGACCTGTTCGAATCTGGGCGCAACGCTTATAAACTAAATAAAATAAAACGCAACGGCTGGGCGCTTGCCCAACGGGCAAAGGGGAAAATAAAACGGCACTATCTAAGAATACAATATAGCTGGGTAGTTGTGCAAGAATGCAATGAATTGGCCCAGACGAATACATCCAAACAAAAGCGGGGTCGAGAGGAGTGACCGCCAGAGTTTAGGAACGAGACGGGGGAGCACGAGACCACTGGAAGACATGTCCGCGAGGGCACGAATGCCTTACTCGGCGACATAGTGTCATCAATACCACATAGTTGAACTCGAGAAAGGGGGTCGCCAAAAAACCTATGATGGGTAACGAGGGAGACCGGATCATTCAAAATAACGCACCAGTTACAATGCGCCAGTATGCAGTATACCCTACTCGGCGATATAGCGTCGTAAATGCATCAGAGTTGAACGTCGCGAGTGCGAGTGCAAACCCCCAGCAGAATCCACTGTAACTCATAGATAACTAAGCCGTTTCCACTTTAATGTTACAGTTATGAAGAGATACATCACATCACATACATTTCGACCCTCTCGCGTGTTTAAAAGCGACCTCACGACAACGTTTTTCAAGCCAGCAGTCAGAAATGTGAAGGAGAGGATGGAATAAACGGAATATACTCAACCATTTGTAACTACTAGTTTTGAAATATATTGAAGGTTAAAAATTCCAAATTTACTTTGTGGTCATTCTATTTCTACCATTATAAAGCTACAAAACACAGCTAAAAAGTTATTTAGAGCTCATATATTACATTAAAAACGCACATTCACATCAATAATTTATAAGAATCAGTAATTGAAAAATTTAAGTACAAGCACTAATTAACATTACAAAAGAAAATTAATTGTTATAAGTTGATTTCTTTTAATAAAATATATTTGTGAATACCAAAATTTCCCAACATTATCAGAAATAAATTTATGAGAATTTGACAATGATTTCAGCAGTTTACCTAATTTTGCTTTAAGCTTAGTGAAAAGCTTGTTTTTTGTTCTCAGGTTTTCATCCCCTTTTGTTAACAATGATTTATGCCTTTCTGCACTTCTCATCCCCCGGTTAAAATTGGATTGGATGCCGAAAGAAAAGAGATTAGCTGCATGATCACTGCTAGAGACAACCATTAGTATGGAGATCCTAAGATCTACCACAAACAAAAGTTCACCTTTATCCAACGGTGAGACCCAGAATGAAAGTTCTTCAAAGATGGATGCATTTCTTTTCAAAATTTGAATACCAACCAACTTCTTTCAGACAGGAAGCACTTTCTATCGCCGATGCGGAAGCAGTGAGATATTTTCACGAGTGTGGTAGTGTTAATGAACTCTCAAGCACTATGAGAAATCTTTTCATCAAGCACAACACTGGCAATCCATCATCAGCGCAATGTGAAAGGACGTTTAGCGCGGCAGAGCTTCTTTTTTCAGGCAGCAGAGGACGGATGTCCGATACAAATTTTGAAATGAGAATGCTATTCAAGTTTCATGACTTTTTGAGCAAAAGTTAAATAAATAAATTTTTCTTGAATTTGAAGTTCGGATTTACTTTATCCCAATCGCGAAATATAGCTTTTAAAAGTTAATTTTTAAAAGTTTCTTAGAAGTGCGGGTGATTCCATTCTGCTTCCGGGTTTCGCTGCGTTACGTTATCTTAGTTAGAGGTGACGTTTCGTGACCACCGCTGGTCACATCTTCAGATCAGGTCAATCGGACCTAATCTGAGGGTGTGGCCAGCACTGTATCACGAAACGTCATCTCCAAGATAACGCAACGCAGCGAAACCCGGAAGCAAAATGGAGTCTACACTTTTGCATTATACAGCTCTGCGAAAGCCTCAACGCAGAAATTTCTTAAAAGTAACTGAGCAGGTAACTTTTAACGTAAAAGTTACTTTTTTAACTTTAACCTGTTATTTTTTCAGAAAAGTGACTTTTACTTTTAACTAGTTACTTTTTCAAGAGATTAACTTTAATCAGTTAATTCTTTTGGTAATTTTCTCAACTGTGCACTACTGCTATGGAAATTATATGCTTAACAAAATTGCATACCATTGCCAGTGACAACCTGGCTTGCAGGGATGAATGTCAAAAAAATATCGCTGTTACAATGTACCTGTAAACTGTTAAAAGATCCCCCATAATTAAAATATTTTTCAATATTTGCATAGCCTTATTCCGGTAACCATTTGTGAACATTCTTCCAATTTTATTCGTTGTCTGTTAAAATTTTTTTTACTAAATCAAATTTTTTTTAAATAATTAAGTGAGGAATTATATTTTCTGCTGGCTAAGCTGATTTGATTGCCTCTCTCCAAGAACACCCTGCAATGCAGGCTGCAATAGGCTGTCCCAAAAAAACATTTTTTTTTTTAATTTTAAAATCGTCAATCGGATTTCGATGACCCTCGGGTATACAAGGATAGGCAAAAAAAGATTTTTGAAAAATGTTAAACAATTAGTTAGCGAGAGGCGCCTAAATACCAACACCCTTAATTTGTCATACGATTTCACGAAAACTGCCAAAATAAGGGTAATCAGGGTAAGTTATGACCCATAGGACAAACATTTCGTCGGTTTTTGCGTATCTTTCACCGTTTAGGCTTTGCGGCCCGCGCAGCCTGGCGCCAAGAGTGGCGCTAAGCGATGCGGCTCGCGCGACGCGGAGCAACAGACGGCTGAGGCCGTCCCCCTCCCCTCCCCATCCTCCTCACCTACGGTCGCCCGCCATGCTCACATGCTTCAGTGACTCTCTCTCTCCGAAATTCAGATTTTGAACTCGTTTCGTAGACTACTTAGTAAATCATGTCGGCACGTATGGTAATCAATCATAAATTTATTTTGGAAACTGATTAAAAATTTATTAACCTACTGAGAAAATTATTCAACAAAGCCAGGTTTCAGTTGAACAAGCTCTTTCTTCGTACCCTCATTTATCATTTTTCGAAATTGGGAAACAATCTGCAACAAATATTGCTTTTGTTCTTCGTCGTTAGTAATACTGCTATTGAATTCCGTGATTAGGGCCACCCCCCCTCTCGGCCACATCATTCACCACCTTCAACTGTTTGATGTGCTGTAGAGCTGCTTGGTAGCTTTCTGTCGTTTCCCAATCCTTAGGATCTTTGTTGAGAAATTCATGCGGTAGCTCAAGTGTTTTAAAAAAATTCATGGAACTTGATGACACAAAAAATTATAAATCTTTACTGTGAACGTTTTTAGGCACGGTTACTCTTTTCAGACACTGTATGGAATCATTTTCACGTTCATGAATTCGTTTCACCATTTTTATTTTCATGTGAAACGGTACCCTATCATCAAAAAATGACAAGGACACTAGCTCCTCACTTAAGTACCACAAATGGTTAGAGAATTTTTCTCTAGCGATGATGAGTAACTCATTGAATTTCGGCCTCTGATCAGTGACACTCAGAGACTTGAGAAATATCAAGTCATTAAATGGAGCCATAACCCCCACTGGTGTTGTAAACCAATACCGCACGTACACTTTCACTATAAATGCGCATAAGCATTTCAGCTTCATCTTGTGTTTTGGTATAACCTGCGGGCATTGTCTGCCAAAGATGAACATCAAAAGAGCGTATATTGCACGGTTCATCCACCGAGCTTCGTGGGTGGGTGGTGGGGCTCTGAACTTGATGCCCGTTGGAGAAACTCCGCCAAGGAAGATGATGGTAACATTTAACAAATATTTGTAGTCCCCTCGAGGTTGATATTCCTGTTTGAAAGGAAAAAATCTCGATTATGAAGTTTGCTCCACATATTCGAAGTCTATTCGTCCGAAAAACAATTTACCTGCAGCTGAGAAGAACAAAATTGGATTATGCTTTGAGATTCGCATCCGATAATACTCCTTATGTATGGATCAGAAATTCCTGTGTCAAAATCCTGATGATCGAGGCTGGGCCATTTCTTGAGGAATAAATTGAAAATTGACACCTCTGCAGATTTTGCAGCGCCCAAACAGTGTTCGAACACTGCCTTCAGCACGATTTCTGCCACATGGTGGCGACAGGCCAAGTGTAGTAGCGTTCTTTTCAGTAAACGTTCAAGGCAAGCCACAGCGCCGTTATGAATACCAGTATTGACGGACGTGGTATCAAAAACCGCGCCCCTTGCCATGGCCGTTAGGTTCCACGTAGAAATGAGGTTGAAGATAGCCTCAGCTTCCAGTTTCCCAGTCCCAGATGAAACTTTAGGTACACCCAGCAGTTGCTCACTTTCCCCTGCGGAAATAAAAAATGAAATGTCTTACAAAATTACCTTTGAAGTGCAGAATGAGGTTGAATAATTTAAGTACTCATTAATTTCCTCCTGATACAAGAACGGCGACTCTGTCAACCTTTCCTTCCCCTGTGAGGTCTGGCAGTATTTTCCCGTCAAAGTGAACAATCAGAGGTGCGTCCTTTTTCATATTCTCTTTTATTTTGTCACAAATATCGGAGCGCGCCTGGTTGCGAGCTCGATGCATCGTCGACCGACTCAGTGTACAATCCTCAAGGTTCTCTCCGTTGGAAATAAGGGTAGTTGCCACAAGAGTAACGGCCTTCCTAACGCTCACCTTGCCATAATCAAGCGATGCAGCTACAAGAGGCGTTATCACTTTATTTTTCTTGGTGTGTGCACTTACTCTCGGCTTGAATTCATCGTCCTCACCATCGGAAGAAGTGTCCAATTCGTCATCAGGGTCGACTACTGTAGCTGTTTTCTTTTCTACGCGTTGCTTCTCCTCGTATTTCTTGGCATTGGCCTTACATTTCTGTAAAATAGCCTCTTTCTTGGCCAATACCTTATCGAGAACTGAAACGTAGCCGATGCGCCCTGGAAGGGAAAAATTAGCATAAACTGCTTCATAATTTCTTTAAAAAATAATTTTCTTTTATTCAGACAAACACTTAATTATTAAGAACTTACCTGGAAGCATTTGCTGTCGCACGAAAGCCTTATCTTCATCGATTTTGATCAACTTGTCCCAATCATGATGCCATAGTGGGAACGTATTGTCAAGAACGCCAAGAAAATCACAAACTTTCTTGTCATGATTAGCACTAGTTCCTGGCTTGGTTTTTTTTAGTTTGTTCCAAAGTTCGAACTACCTCTTGAGACTTCGGATCGCATTCCATTTATCCATGGTTAGTATCCGAGCTCTAGCGTAAATCATGAGAGCGGTATGTACCACTTCTATAGGACTGACGCTTATGGTGTGCTTCAACTTTCTCATTCGGAATAATAACACTGATAGTAGATCACGCAATGATTTGGTCTACGAAACGAGTTCAAAATCTGAATTTCAGAGAGAGAGAGTCACTGAAGCATGTGAGCATGGCGGGCGACCGTAGGTGAGGAGGAAGGGGAGGGGAGGGGGACGGCCTCAGCCGTCTGTTGCGCCGCGTCGCGCGAGCCGCATCGCTTAGCGCCACTCTTGGCGCCAGGCTGCGCGGGCCGCAAAGCCTAAACGGTGAAAGATACGCAAAAACCGACGAAATGTTTGTCCTATGGGTCATAACTTACCCTGATTACCCTTATTTTGGCAGTTTTCGTGAAATCGTATGACAAATTAAGGGTGTTGGTATTTAGGCGCCTCTCGCTAACTAATTATTTAACATTTTTCAAAAATCTTTTTTTGCCTATCCTTGTATACCCGAGGGTCATCGAAATCCGATTGACGATTTTGAAATTAAAAAAAAAATGTTTTTTTGGGGCAGCCTAACCCTGCATCCCATGTTGGATGTCTTATGCTCTCCTTCTCACCCTTCATAGTCTCATGAATATTATCAATGTCATGTTACTTTAAGTTCCCAGGAGTGGACATCATTTTGAAATTCGATTTGGCGGAAACTCTCTGTTAATATGCTCTACGCACCAATCGACAACAAATACTCTGGACCAAAACCTTTCTAAAACTGTTCTCCCTCAAATTTTACGCTGAAAGGATATTATGTATCCCACACCAATTCTTCATTATGGAAATTATGCATAATATCATGAGCCAAAGTAATATTTCCGTACAATTCAGTTGAGTATAAATTACTTTTGATGTAGTATATTCCTTGTGGTTTTAATAAATTAGTTGAAATATAAATGGATTTTTTCTTCTTCTTCTTCAGTGTTCAACCCTGGGGTTGGTTTGCATCAGTACACCATTCCTCTCTTCTGTCTGCTTTTCTCTTCATTTCTGTGTATGTGGTGCAACCCATATCATTCACAATCTGCTGCATGAATGACATCCTTGGTCGTCCCCGGCGATTCCTTCCCTCTATAGCTCCTTCTGCTATTGTTAAAACGATGTTGTCGTGTCTTAGAATGTGCCCTACGAGTTTGTCTCTTCTTGTTTGGATATGCCTCCTTTGGATTTGGATTTGGATATTTGGATTTGGATAGGTTTCTTGAACTCTTTTCAGTACCTCTTCATTCGTGACTCTATCTTTCCTGCTGAGCTTCAACATCCTTCTGTAGAGCCACATCTCCAGGGCTTCTAGTCGCCTTCTCTCTTGTTTTCTTATTACCCATGTTTCGCTCCCGTATAGGGCCACACTCCAAACAAATGCTTTCATCATCCGTTTCCTTATTTCCAAACTAATGTTCTTGCTGGTGAGTAGGATCTTTCTAAGATAGAGTGCAATTCTGGCCTGATGTATTCTCCTTACAATTTCTCTCTGGCTTCTACCATCCCTTGTTTTTCTGCTTCCCAAGTATATTCTCTATATAATTAATTATTAGATCACTCTAGAATTCCTTCTGATAAAATTTTGGTATATCTGGTACTATATTTTGGGAGGTGAGGATGTGGTAAAGACTAGCGAAAAACACAGGAATTACGTATGTTCAAGAAAAAGAGGTATGGTAGCGGGGGAAATTCCAGAAAGTCTGATGTGGAGGTTAAATTTGCGATTATGATATGAGAATCTGTCCCCAGTGGATCAAATTGGATGGGACAAATTAGCCGCGACGAAGAGGCCATTCCAACCTTCGCCGAGGTTAAATCATCACTGAAGTCGTCAAAAGTGGATCGGATCCTGCGACGGACGAACTTCTCTCTGCTCAGAGAAAAGATTCAAGAAAAGAGGCGGGCTTTGGACAGGAACGCATGAAAAAGCTGAAATATCTTCACTTACGCCTTTCTGCCATTCTATGGCCACTTGACTGGGAGCGTGTTGATCGTACCACTGCCGCCCTGAGCGAATCCATTCACAAAATCGACACGGAGAGGAAGAAACTTAAAACTATAACAACTACCAAGAGACAGCCTACGACATTGGAGCGCCATCGCTTGGTCAATGCCCTGACCGATGAGAGGATTGATGAAGACTCCAGCAGATACGCCGGGAAAACCTAAGATCTTTCAAATCAGATGGGAATTAGTTTTATAAGTTGTGAATGTGGAGAAGGCCGAAGAAAGAAGGGGAAAATGGACTAAATTTGTAAGCGCTGGGAATGGCGTTCAAGGAGATGAGTTAAATATAGAACAGTATTTGCGGGCTGTGACTACTGATAGAGAAGGAAATAAAGGGATGATGGGATGTCGAATTTCATGATAAATAAGAGGATACTTGGGAAAGAGGAGAAGGGCACCTAATACGTATATATGGGCCAGGTGGAGTGACAGCAGGTCACTCATATCCTGAAAGAAGAAAAAATTCTGTGGCTATGGAAATAGATGTTTATG
Organism: Ceriagrion tenellum; assembly: GCA_963169105.1. Taxonomy (NCBI): domain Eukaryota; kingdom Metazoa; phylum Arthropoda; class Insecta; order Odonata; family Coenagrionidae; genus Ceriagrion; species Ceriagrion tenellum. The sequence goes on from OY720641.1 coordinate 28,623,539, forward strand.
GCTGGAAAACAGTGGGAATCGGTGATTTTCATTCATGGGTCGTTCAATCCTATGATTGCTTAGCCGAAGTTCTCCATACTTCCCTGTCTAATGTAATTTCTCTTAGTTCCTTGTAGCTCTAGATATGTACTTCTCTCATTACTTGGTCCACGAATTTATTCCAGGGTCTAACTCTGGGGACCACACACTCTATTTTCCTTCAACTATGTTCTTCGTAAAGCCAATGTATTCAATATTTTATATCCATCAAAATCTACCTTGATCAGAGAAAAACTTTAGAAATAAATAAATTAAATACTTTAAAAATATTAATAACCAGCACATGCCTTATCCCATGACTCCAAAATCTCGGTTGTTCTCCATTACTTATTTTGTACTTTGGAATATAGCCGCGGCATTTAGTCAGTTCTTCAACTTCCTACCCATTTTCAGGCCACTTGCATAATTTCTATTTATAGCCGCATGTCCTACATTACCTCTCATTACCCTTCACCCCTTTCATTTTTCTGTCCTTAAGCACGTTTCCCTTTATCCTTCTACTTAGTTATGTTTGCCAAACCTTTTTCTCCTTCTTCGTCAGTTTTAATATCCGGCGTCCCCCAGGGCAGCGTTCTCGGCCCTCTTCTCTTTGCACTCTACGTGGATGATCTAGTTGATGACATTTTACCCTTGGGCTGTAACATTCTCTTATACGCTGATGACTGCAAAGTGTTTAAAAATGTCGACAGTAAGGCTGACTCACTTCAGTTACAGTCCGCTCTTAATGCAATTGATAGCTGGTGCGCAAAATGGTTACTACGTGTTAATCCAGGTAAATCCGCTATTATGTCCTTCACATTAAAACGCAAAACTATCTCATCTACTAACCAACTTTCCAAACACCCTGTACCTTCCGTCACTTCCCTCAATGATTTAGGGGTCAACTTGACCAAAAACTCCTTTTTAGTGAGCATATTTCTTCAATTTCTAAAAAAGCTATGTCCATAGTGGGGATTCTATATAGACTTAATTAAATTACCGACCCTTTTGCCCTTAAATCTGTGTTTCTTGGTTGTGTACTGCCCATCCTTGAGTACTGTTCTCCCATCTGGTGAACTGCGTCCTCCACTACACTTAAAATACTCAACCCCCCCTTAATTTCTTTTTAGCCATAGTACGGCATCAGGTGCCCTCCCTTAGACACAGCTCTCTAGTTGAAATTCTCTTGTCTCTAGGTCTCTCACATCTCCCCCATCGCCGGCTGATTTCAGACCTAAAATTCCTTCACTCTATCATGAACGGGTCCCTCCGCTCTGATCGTCTTCTCTCCTGTTTTTCACTCCGCATCCCTGCCCGCACCACTCGCGATGTAAGTCTGTTTCACACACCCAAATTCCGTCTCTTCACCTCCCAACGTTCCATTTTCTGCCGCCTACCTTCATTTTTTAATACCCTTGCCAACAGTCGCCATACCCGTGACCTTTTCTCCTCACGCAACATCTTTTCTTCCCAACTTAAACGAATTGTGTCCTCCTCTTCTTCCTTCCTGCCACAAAATTGATTTTTTTCTTTTTCTTTCTGTTGATATCTGTTCGTATAGTTTTTACTACATATTTTTCCTTGTTTTATTTCTTAACTTATTTTTTGTTTATTTACACCGATTGTAAAGGCCCCAGTAGCTGTTTTTGGCGTTTTAATAAATAAATGAATAAATAAATATCTGCAGATTATAATCCTATGCTTTCATTAAAATTACATTAAAATTAAGATATCTCTCACACTAATCCCAATGCACATATAAAGTTCAAAACGACTTAAATGAACTTCATAGAGCCCTTTTCTATGTTTCATAGAAGTCTCGGCTTACCACTTAATCCATTCTTCTCCTTTGACAGCACCAACAATTTTAATTTCACTCTTGAATTGAATAGACAGAATAAACACGGAAAAGCCTATACAGTGTGAAAGTCCTATTGTTCTCAATACATATTATAAAGGCAGGTTTTTTCCCAGTGAAAAGAAAAATCGTTTTAACCCTTGAGTACCGTCGCCACGGAGTTTAACATCCAGAGAATTTAAAAAAAATGCCATAATTTTTATTTTGTCCTTATTATCAAATCCGTAGCTCTAGCATCCAAGTTTTAGATCATATTTAGTTTACTGAACATGATATGAGGTTGATTAAATTCTTTTCTGCTGTGAAAAAAGACATTTTTTACAGATCTAGGTGCCCGGCACCCACCGACCTTAAGGGTGCGAAAAACTTCGTCCCTCTTTAATTGCCATGGTCTCATGGTCCCCTTTGGAGAGTTCAAAACGCATCGTCACATGTTATGGTTCTAGCTGGGAGAAAAAGGGACCTTCTTAACTTGTACTAAGTATTTTTTTCGGCTGGACAACAAAGTAAGCACCAAGAATGCCACATTTGAAATGGGCGACCGTTCTGAAGGTTCCTTAATTTCCAGTAATTGTTTTCGTAGTCTGGGAAAGAGGAGAAAATTTTCAGAGAGAAACCTATCAGGATAATTTATAATATATGTCAAAAATAACCATTTCGAGCTACATAAAACATTGACGCGAGTTATTTTCATCCGAACAGTTAATATCAACTGGCCCTGCGATAATCCACAACTTAAATTCACTAACGAGAAAATATGAGCAGGAACAAATATTTTGCACTTCTTTTGCACGCAGAAATGATTATTACAGACTTTAATTCTCATAATCGATGATTATCCTCAGAAATACTTTTAAAACAAATAACAGCTTGTAAAAATTGTCCCTTAGGCAATTAATATCACATGAATGGCGAACTATTTATGATCCGCATAATCGTCCTCGTGGACTCTATTCACTCGGGACTTCATCATCGAGGTCTCATGGTGAACGACAGTTAGTAGTGAGTCATGCCAATTTCCAAAGTGCTTGTATTCTATATCGATGTGAATGGCTCAACACTGAACAACCTTTCTTACCTCGTTGCGCAGGAATCAGCGCAAGGTTTAGCAGCCCATGTCCCAAAATTTTCAGCTGCGCAACGCCATGAAATTTTGCTAGAACTCTATTTCGCTCTAGATGAACAAGGCGATCGACTATGAATTCTCCCCTTTGTCGACTGTGGTGGCCAAACATCGATCGATATCGGGAATAGTAAATGAAAGCGATGAGAAACCGTTTTCGATGGTTAATGATTTCATTGAGTAGTTGTAGACAGGATACTAAATAAAGCCTTTATACTGTGCCTCTCCCCTCCTCTTTTAACTCTTGACGCTGTTGGTTTTACATTTCCCGTGTCCTCGATTTGTTAACCCCCACCTCTCTACGAGATATCCTCCCACCATCCCAACCTCCTCCTTACTTCCTTCCCCGTGTGGCACCCTGTATATATATCAAGCCACCACCTCTGTACGCTGTATTTTGTCTCTGGTGATGATGTGTATACATTGGAACCGGTCAGGCTTGTTTACTAGTGATAAAACAGTGGGGAATATCACAAAGCTATTATTATTATATCATGTCGAAATTCCACCAAGTCAACTCTTCAACTATCTTCTATATAATAATAATAATAAACTCGTTTATTGTTCTAGGAGTGAACTCCTTTGGAACATAGAAATGATATACAGTGGTGTGCAAGACAATTACTATGGGAATAAGCCAATCAGGAAACAAAAAGCAATGTGGAAAAAGAACTGAATTTCTTCTTTTAACAGAAAAACGAACATTAAACTTATCAATAAACAAATAACACAACTTTTAAAAAGGAAATTTAGCTTAACAAATGAAAAGGAAAAAAAATCGCATCAATGAACTAATGAAATCATCAATGGGCATTAATCACATCAACGAACTGATATATGTTATATAGGATACTTCTCTATGTTATATAGGATACTTCTCTATGTTATATAGGATACTTCTCTATGTTATATAGGATACTTCTCTATGTTATATAGGATACTTCTCTATGTTATATAGGATACTTCTCTATGTTATATAGGATACTTCTCTTTTAATTGGATGGAAAATATTCGAGTTTTTATTTAATAAATCTAGAAGCACTAAGAAAATATGCCTACCTAATATATATGTGCCAAAAATGTTGTTTTTATTACCCCAACTTCTCAGTGGAGAAGAAAATATGCATAATGGAGCATTTAATTTGACAAAAGTGCCGTACGCTGAAATTATCTTCACAGCATTGTTTTTAGCTTTTTTAAGGAAAGTGCAAACCGTGAAAATACATCATTTTCAGTGATTGAGAACACATCGGAACTGCAAACCGTTGCATTTTTTTCGTAACCCTTGCGTTAATTTTAACGCCTTTGAGTTTAACCTCCCCTTACGCGCAAAGCAGTCCCAAATGCTACAAAAAAACTGCTTCAACTTCTTTAGCTCACATCTCAATAAGTAGTGCGGTAACTGAATTTCATTCGGGTATCATGATTAGTGCAGTGCAATTCTACAGTAAAAAATAACTTAAATGTGGGTGAAATAATGCCTAGCTCAAACTTATATAGAACATTGAGTGCTTCGGGTAAAAGATATTTTAATAGGGATGAGCGAAAGTATTAATTAAGACTGGCTCTTGTTTAAGCATGAATGACACGCAAAAAAGAATGATTTCCGGCTTGTGCAGATGAATATCTTGTTTGCGAATTGACAAATATATCGGATATCGGCTTGTTGTGGTGGCTAGAGTACTGGCTAGCCACACGGGCGGCCAGGGTTCAAATCCCTGCAGAGGCAGATGTTTTTCAGAGGGAACCCGATCCCTACTTGAAAGTCTTGTGGAGGGCACTTCAAGTACAGTACTCCGTCTGTCGGGTGAGATGCTAAGCCGTGGTCTCCTTGGAGTCTTTCGTTAAGAGTAGGCTAATGCCGACGCCGGGTTTCCATCCACCCTTCCTCCCTTACCTATCCCCTATGGCGCAAATGACCTTAGCTGTCGGTCGCCTCCCCAAATATCCAATCAAATCCAAGTATATCGATCAAACTTGAAGATACAAGGCATATACTACCTTCGTAAATATTTATGTTGAAATCACGCACATTGTTGTCTCAGAACAGACAGGCAGTTGCGGCATGTCATACTCATAAAATACATTCTATTGCGAGCAATTACTCAAAGCAGATTTTAAAGCACAGTTTGATCAAAATAACATCCACCCATCTATTTCAGCTAAGGTATTCGTACCGTCCCAATATAAGGACGAAGTTTCTCAGACGGAAACTGCCTGAAAGAAGAATACAACTATTCCCCGGCGGAGTTTCGCGAAGGTAGGGTGCGAAAGGGGTTTAAACACCCGTTTCCATGACTACGGCCACCTATCCCTTCGTTTGCGACTCAAACATGAAAAGGAGTTTGGGAGAACTGTTTATGGGGGAGTTTCGGAAGAGTCCTGAAGAAGTTTTGAAGGAGTTTCGGAGAAGTTTTGGAGGTTTCCCACACATCTTGGGGAGTGATGCTCTACGCTGGCAGTGGTATTCGAGCTGGTCGAGGTTATCTTGCGATGAAAGATCTGGAGCTTTCTCAGAGAGAGAGTTTGTGTTCATTTCTCAAAGTGTTCCAAGAGAATGGCCGCAGCAGAAGAGAAGCGGAGGAAGAGATTAAACGCTTCCGAGTGTGCGAGGCGCACACTGAGCGAGATACCACGAAACGAAAACCAGAAAATGCAAGACTAACCCTCGTGTCGCTTAGCAACTGTGTGGCCTCAATGACAGAGCAAAAGTTTGCCTTGGGGTTCGTGTTGGCAAAAATCAAAGAGTGTCTCTAATAGTGTGGAGGGAGAGCTGAATAACAGGCCTCTTTAGAGAAATAACTATTCAACCATGCAACGCGTCACATGCATCATGGAGACACGAAAAATTATACGTTGAGCGCGCATAAACTTTGAAAATGGTTCATTACTTTAAATACGCGTTGCTCGGTTTTTCCGTGGCCCTTGAAATAAGAAGTATTACCAACTATCACAAATTTCCAGGATGGTATATCAGATGGCGAACAAAAATCAATACGATTTAGGCATTATCCGTAATATTCAAATGGCCAAGAACAGATGGAGCAAGAGCCCGCGAGTATAAGGACAAATTTTACTATCCTGGGCATAGAACAACTGTACATCGAAACATATTTTTGTGTCAGCTACTTTATTGAGGAAACTTTCTAACTTAGCATGTAAAAAAATTAATCCCTTCCCTATTGTATTAGAGTCAAAACGTTAAAATCAATCGATGGAGGAACAAGTCCTACATTACATCAAGTCTCTACGTTTTATCTGATATATTTCCAGTCCTTCGCACCTGATTTCAACCTTGATATATGTACGGATTCCATCATTCCACAGTACTTTTTAAATTTAATAACCTCTTCATCCCGGGAAAATTGTATATTGACGAAACAAATGTCACCACAGTTTTTTGCCTCTTTGTCATAATAAACGAATAGCACATAATATTACCCTATATTGCGTCCCCAAAACACTTCCATAGTGGAGTCAGAAGGAGAGCCATAGTGAAGGAATGAGAACGTGTTAGGGAAGGTGTTTTCATTTAGGAGGTAATTTGACCGCTGATCAGAGGGCGCTGTCATATCTTCCTATCGTCTCATTCCCGTGTACAACTCCCTAGTATCTCTCGTTAGAAGTATTTCCAGTATCTGACAGGCCAAGGCCTACGTATCGCATTTGTTTTTCAGACAAATTACATGTTACTTCGTTCTTACTTCAAAACTTCGGCCAGTCTGGCAAGTATGAAATCCCATAAGCTGTGTCCCAATTCGTTAGGCATTAGGGAGGATGCGGTTAGCTACCTAAATATTTAGAGGCCTTTCGCTTAGGGAGCGCTATTTGGGACATCCTTCGCTAGTGTTGCCGTCTACCGAGCTGGAAACGAATGAATAACATATTAGTAATTAATAAAGAAATGAATGAAACAAATGAAACCTGAAACTGAGACATTTTGGGCACCTATGGCTACCTTCGTATGCGTTGTGAGATTTGGAAAGTGAAATTACATTTTTTCATCCATTTCGTTGTCTGGAGATTCGTTAGTTTTTAGTTTTCGGGGTATTTAAGTTTATGTAGGTGTTCTGGGATTAAATTCGTTTTTTTTTAATTGTACTAAGTAGAATTTTTCTTTTGTAGTCGGGTGTTGGGTTGCGAAATATTAGAGAATTCTTTCAATTACAGACAAAATACTTGCCGGCCATGTTTGCCACTTTTCAACTACTTCCTTGGGCACGAGTTTCCTTGTACGACGCATGCAGCGCTTTGCATGATGGGAAATTCAATATGGAGGCGGATTTAGGATAAACTCCATCTACCCTAAATTTCACTCCCGAGAAAGGCACCTAAATCCGCTACCCCATGATGCCTAACGAATTGGGACACACTTCAAGATGGTGTCCTCCCTAAATCTGCCGATTTAGCTGCCTAAATGGCGAATTGGGACACAGCTATAGTGTCATCACATATACATTTGTACTCGCAACTTTTTAAAACATGCACTGTAACATCTTTGAAATACATTGGTAATCATCCCATTGTGTTTTTTAAACGGGTGCTTTTTATTAAAACATGTATATTAAATGATCCCTTGGGATATCGTTGGAAATAGAATGCGACAAAGGGCCGTTAAACGGTAGTTGGAACCATTTGATTTCATTTTTCGGTCTTCCTGGTGACAAGGGAAAAAAAAATGAGGATGCCAGAAGTTTTGAGCTTCCTTTGAAATAATGGACGTTAAAAGATTCTCATATCCGTTGTCACGGGCGATCTGTAACAAAATGAAGTTGAGGTTTAAATCTGTGATTTATCACTGCCTGCTGTTATTCTAAGGTCATTGAATAACCGTAGACCACCTGGCGGTAGTCTACTCAAGATTAACTGAAGGGTATAGATTTTTTCTCATCTATTCACGAAGAGCAGATTTCCCTCGGACTATAACCACAGCTCGCCCAAGTCATATCGTAGAGAAACGTCTTTGTTCACAATCGATGAGTCATTTTTAGTGATATGCAGCGCATTTGCGACTGAGAAACTCCTGAATACTCTCGAACGGGTTCGTATTTAAGTTCCCAGCGGTGGTACGACTGAATGTTTCATTCATGAAAACGTTGATTGTCGTGAGCTGCCATCGGCCTCTCACAGTTCAAGTACCAACAATGTCTACACGCTGTTTAACAAAAATATAAATCAAGTAAAGAGATAAGAAAAGTACAATGATTATCACAAGTTACATGCTGAGAAATCAATATGTCAGAAATCTTAGGTTAGGAAATTAGCCAGTTCTTCAGTCACAAAAAATGTCAAAAACATGATGACCCGAATTTCCCACGGTTCAGCTCATAGGATTCATTCATAATTTCACGTCCACCATGTACGAACTCGATTAGTCTGTCCTCCCATTTTAGATACTCAAAAAGGCCTCAAAAAAATACCACCGTCAAACCGCTTTCTTGATAAACTTTTGTCAAACTAAAATCAAATCTTCTTCTAAGATGCTTCCCAAACGATGAAGCTGAACTTGACCTTCCTAAAGGATTCGCTAGGGGCCTTTAGTTATCCTGTACAAGAGCCCCTGTATCTACAATCAGTCGTGGTCGTCAAGGAGACAGTTCACCAAAAAAAGCGTAATTTTGGACAATTTTCCGATTGTTATCTCCCAGAATTTCATGATTTCGAAGGGGGAAGACAAATAAAAGAATCTCTATTGTTTAATATTTCCTTTGGATTTCATATCGACTATGTGCGCCCCCGCAGTTCTTTTTAAATTATGCAAAAGAGTACCCTTATTGAATATTCAAAGACTGCAAACTAATAAAATGAACTAAACGCTTGCACTTCTTCGTGGGAAGAGAAACAGCGGACAGACAGACAGGCAGAGAAACGTTGTTTCTGAACTAATAACTACCACTCCGAGCTTACCACCCAAATTGCGTTCATAGCCACCGCTGCGGATGAGAGTTTAAAGCATGAGAGCTTCCCGCACTAATTTTTCGGACGATCCACTGTTCCGTCTCGCAAACGGCGCCCCCAGTAAAACAGTGAGGTACTAACACCATTGCACGGCTATTATCTGCAGCGATGAGCGTTCACTTAAATCACTATTTCGAATAATTACGGACTATCACGGACCGTTTTATTCTTTTGGCGTGTGAAGCCACGATATTCCGTGTATGACCGTAGAGATACTGTGAAAATTGGCCGGATCAATTAAAAATGTGACAGTGGTAAGTGAATAGGCAAATAAACCTGCATTACCATCATTACTAAATAAGAGATGTTATCCGATTCTATTTTATTTGAAGCAGAAAGAAGCTAATCTGAAATACGGTAACTTTATCATTTTTGGTTCTGAGTTATCGCCTGCTAAAACTTTCACCTCCTAGTCTTCTATTCTTCATCCAGTCCACCTTCGAAGAGATTACAAGCTTTAGCTTGGATGTTTAGGTTGTCAAAGCGTGGAATATGGAATGAAGATACATCATGTGGGAACTAAGTAATGAGATTCTCTGGGAGAAAGACTTATCACTACTCTTATCTGGCCTGGAAAACTGACATTTACACTGTCGATACGGTGAAAGCTAGTCGTGATATCAGACGATCCCGCTACAGATAGAGTTCTTTAATTTTTTGGAATCCCCACGGTTGAAAATTAAAATCAACCCTAACCTCAAAATGTATAATTTTGTCAGTTGCTGTATTTTGGTTTACCGGCGAAGAATAGCCTTGTCATTAAATTAGATAAATATTCTGATTATTCCAATTATAATCTGGTGACGCCACCTTCATATATCGGCTGATGGATGAATTTGAAAATTTTTTGTGAGGGTATAAATTATCGCCCCAAAAATCAAAGTAACCACACTTAACGGTAGGTACTTTTGTTATGAGCGGAAAATATTATTGAACAAACCTTAAAGTAGGATTTATGCAGATTTAATGGCCGGCACTAACAAGAAGGATCGTACACACCCAGGTCACGTCATGCATGACCGGAAGTTCAGTTTAGACTGACTAAAGGATGGCCTCAAGCGCCAATTGGGCAAAAGATAAAACACTGTCGAAATTCACTGCAACATAATGGCTACCAAACAACATACCTAAATTTACCTTTATCAATTAAATTAAAAAATTCCATTGCCATCAAACGAATATTTTAAATTAAAAATTTTTTAATGATGAGTTCCTCGAGAAAAAGCAAAAAACCTGAAATTTTTTACCATAACCAAGCAAAATATCATATTTGTACAACAAAAATATTTTTATAGCCTTAACTAATGCAGAATTGAACAAGAAAAAGACACATCTTCGTCGCGTATTAAGGAATTATAGCCATTTGCACTCTCCCACGAATACATACCTACATAACTTTCAAAGAAAAACATGATTTTTCCATAATCCGCGTTCTCCGTCGCACAGCTCTACCTTCGGATTTTTTATTATGGATACTCGAGTTTCAGCTTCGATTACAAACGATCAGATAAGTTCGGAGCAAAATTAAATAATTCTCTTCCCAGCTCAAATCTTCGTTAGGCAATGCAAGGAAAACACTTATTTCACAACGGCTATTATTTTTTAGTTTGGTTGAAGTAGAAAAATCTCCCTACTCCCGCTGTGGATCCACTGCCAATCCCGCACACGACACCAAATCAATATTCATAAAATAGGTGACCCTCTGCACGTTGACGTTGGTTGTATTTTCATATAACGATTGAGAGCTTCAAAGTGAGCCCTATTTTTCTGTTGTACGCTTATCCAGGGCCAAGAAAAATTTCTAGAAAACTGACCCTGTTTGAAAAAATGAACCTTGAGCATTAAACTACCGACAACTTTACCAATTAAATAAAAAAATTCCATTGCCATCAAACGAATTTTTTAAGGTAAAAATTTTTCAATGATGAGTTCCTCGAGAAAAAGAAAAAAACCTGAAATTGTTTACCATAAACATGCAAAATATCATATTTGTACATAAAAAATATTTTGCTTACCTTAACTTATGCTGAATTGAACAAGAAAAAGACACATCAACTATTTTTGCTAAAAACTAATATTAGGTTGTTTGTAATAAAAAAGTCAGGTATCCGTAGTAAACAAAACGGATAGTAGTCTCTTGGACATGAAGGAACCCAAAAATCTGTGATTTTCTCGCGGGTGTATTTTCTAAAGTAGGTATTATTCAGCCCAGAAAGCAGTGGTCACCAGAATCCTGATGTTTCCCTCCATCCCCAGTCTCTTCAAGCTTCCGCTCATTAAGGAATTAAAGCCTTTGCATTATGGCACTCTCCCACGAACGACTTTGCATCGCTCTCCTCCGCGATCAGCACTACGGACTTAATCCTTCCCTGGCTTCCTAATTCCTCCTTTCTCCTCGTCTTAAGCGTTCGCGCGCCCCTCACGAGAGAGATGCCTACCATTCAACTCACAGTCTCTCTCTAGAGAGCGTTCCAATCCTTCGCTTCGGGGATTGGCGCACATAAAGCGACCGCCACGACACTCCGGAAGCCGAGAGCGAAGAACACGCGAGCGCAGTGTGGCATACACGAGCGGTATTCGCGACTCATTGAGAGAGAGAGAGAGAGAGAGGTATGCTATGAAGGACTTTTCAAATTCGCAAAAGTGATTAGACCACAATTCAATTAAGTGCGTCAATTTGGAAATAACCATGCATGTATGCGCGGAGTGATGTAACTGATGCAAGAGTTGTATTTTCAAAATTTTCACCTTAGTGAATACATTGCTATGACTTAGATATACGGGGCGTGGTTCGAATTATGCGCTAAAACCATTTGCGAATGCGTGCAGTTATTACTCAGTATTACACCTTTGATAATGGTTAGAAACCATACAATAGAGTGGAACCCGCCTCCGCGTCCACCTCCTTCATGCGGTCCACCTGCCTAAGCGGCCGATTTTATCGAAAGCGTAATGAATTCACCGCACATGTCGTCATTGGTCGTTCAATTCTAAGTTTGGTTAACTGCAAGCCTCCACCCTCCCCCATCAAGTAAACCTAATTCCATTACTCCCTGGTATCTTTCTCTATGCTCTTTCCTCTTTATTTGGTCCGTGAACTTATTCCTGGGTCTTCCTTTGGGGTCTTTTCCATCGATTTTACCTTCAAACCCATTGTGTCTCAGGGTGTGTCCAATCCATTTTGTTCTTCTTTCCTGTATGACGTTCCACATGGTTCTTTCCTCTTCTAATCTTCTGCAAACCTCATCGTTTATTATATTTTCCGTCCATTCATCCATTTTGTCCGTCCATCTTCAGCATCCTCCTCAAGCAACAGGTTTCGAATGCTTTCAGTCTGTTCTGGTCAGCTTTTCCAATGCCAAATCACTCCGATCCATAGAGTGCTACGCTCCACACGAATGTTTTCACATACTGTTTCCTGGTTTGTAGTCCAATCTTCTTCGAGCACAGCAGTTGTCTTTTTCCCATAAACGCCTTCTTAACTTGAGATATTCTCCGCTTGATGCCCGTTGTACTTCTTCCGTCCCACGTGATGGTACTTCCGAGATAGGGGAAGGAATCCACTTGCTCTAATTTCTCTCCTCTCAAGGTGGCTTCCGCATTCAGCTTATCCCTTCCTCATACTAGGATTTTAGCCTTTGTCTTATTTATTTGCGTATTGTATCTTTGGAGAACTTGGTCCATTGCGTTTAGTGACCTTTGAAGATCATCGCGGATTCCTGGTACGACTGGGATGTTGTCTGCGATGTGGAGCATGGATATTGTCTGAGCGTGTCGCGAACTCTTGCGTCGTCTGCTGCGGCCCATCGCGCATGCGCGGCAAACCAGCTGTTTTCGCCCGGCCTCGCCTCACTTGAGTGCTTGCTCTCTCTCTCTGCTGACGGTCGTCCCTGCACTTCGCATCGTAGCAGCCTTCTAGCAGTCCTCTCCGTCTCCTCAACTCCGGCGAAGGACTTACTCCTAGGACGTCAGCCAAGGATCGCAGCCATCTTATCTCATTCTCATTGTTTGAAATATTCTATTGAATAAATCGTTCTATTATTAGCAACACTAAGCCAGGAATCTTTTTTGATTATTCCTGCACGAAACAGATATATCTTCTCCGTTTATCTTAATTCCGTTCAACCCGATTTCTTGTGCTTCTCTAGTTGCCCACTGCAAGCAAATTTTGAGCAGTGCTGGTGAAAGGACGCATCCTTGCTATACTCATCCATTAATTTTAGCTTCCACTTGTCTTCCAAATCTCATTCGCATGGTGACGGTTGGATTCCTGTATATTTGGATTTGATTCTTCTGTCGTCGTAATCCATTACGTGTTTTTTCCAGCAGTCTGAATATCTTCCTCCACTCAACGTTGCCGAAGGCTTTCTCCTGGTACATGAATGCGACATACAATGGCTCGTTCTCATGTATTGTCTTCTCTACCATTACCTATCTCTACCATTGGGCAGAGTGTGCCACCCTGGGAGTGGCAGGGGGTGTTAGATCACCAGCCGTAAAAAGACGTAAGTTTTTGGGAGATGAGATGGAGACATGTATTATAGGAGTTTATTTAGTGGAACTCAATTTTTATCGTGGTCGCTTACTGTGCGCGGAAAGAATCAGTTTTTGTACCTATTTGTTCGGCAGTGTAAACGAAAAGACAACGTTTTTGAAAAATGCGATTACTTAATTCTGGAGACACGTTAGAAGCTTCATTCAGGAAATACGCAGCCAGAATGAAAGACGAGAGCACCGAAGTATCATGGCGATATTCTTTGGAAATACTACGGAAAGGAATCGATGAATACATTCCACACAAATTCAAACTGGAGAATAAGAACCTCGTGGGCATAACCACGGGGTAAGGCGGGAGCTCAGGAGACAAAGACAATTATAAAATCTACATAAAAATTCTATTAAGTTAGGTAACAAAACGATGGAACTTGCGGCGAGAGAAATATACGTTGCTTAACGCTCAAAAGCGACGAAAATCATGCGCAATACTCTGCGAAACTTCAAAATTTTAAAAAATCCTCGGTGAATTACTAGATAAAAACCCCAAGTCATTCTGGTCTTACGCGAGAGAGCTACACGGCGAATCTTCGACAGAAGAGTCTTTACTGGGCAAAAACGGCAAAGAAGTCAACAACAGCATCGAAAAATCCAACCTATTAAACCACTACTTCGAAAGTGTATTCACTAAGGGTGACACAATACACAATTTAGACATTCCTGACTTTAACGAGCCGATGGCTGACATAACAATTCAATGTGATGGAATAACTAAACAACACCGTTAGATTGAAAGTAACAAGTCCCCAGGTCCAGAGGGAACACCTGCACGCGTCGCGTTGGGTGTTCCTCGGCGTTTGATGGGCGCTCCGCTTGTTCGGGTGGCCCAACGATCGCCCGGAAGCGTTTGACGGCCGCTCGGCGTTGATTCATGAGCCGCTTAATTAAACAATTTCTATCAACTGCCCGCGTGTTCGCCAGTGTTCTGTGTTTACTGTTTCCTACTATTGGTACGCCGATGCCACGCCGTGGCAATGGGCGGCCTTGTGCCCCGATCTTAATCTTGAAATAATCAAAGCCTTTGAACACCAACTGCCTATATACTACGCGGAAGCGCAGGCCGCCCTGCGTGGCGTGCTCTACGCTTTCGCAAACATTCCAGACTTTTCACACGTAGTCATGCAAAATGATAACCAAGCAGTGTTAAATTGTTTGCGCCGGAGTACCGGCTTGATGTTCAATGACCCTGAATATTGTAACTTGTTAATGTTGATAATAAAGGATCAGACGCGGTCAGCGTCCAGGAGGTTCGTCCCGACATTTGCCAACCTTGCCGGCCGTCTCTCTCGGACAGTACTCCTGCAATCATATGCCTAGTTCGGCCATACAGGCTGGCCAAAGGTATATATTCGCGGGTGTGCTGGACGGAGCCAGTCTAGTTGAAGGGTGGCGAAGGTGTGGCACGAGCGCCCAGACGCTCCTCTCGGCTCTCCTCATGCGGTGACACGTACGCAGCATAAATTTCCTCCACGGATACGAACTTGCGATTCTTAGGCCGTTTTCGAACTTGGCAAATCAAGCAATCTTGCCTTGTAAGCCTAGTAAGCATCGAAAACTATGACGTCATGGACGCGACATCACCATGCGCTTGTTCACTAGCTATCGAGGAAAGATACCAAGTCAACGAAAAAGGAGACTTGTTATGCTTGCTAGGTTTTAAGTTAGTACTCGGGGTGTGATAATATGGGCTTGTATGGAAAATAGAAGTGAAGAAACTTTCAAATGGATACTATTTTATCATTACTACGTGTATTTGTGTGATGTTTATTATTTTTTTGCGGAAAAATCGATGAATTCCCTATATTTTAAGGTTTTTCAAATGTGAATATACTGATAAAAGATTTGGTACCTAATAATTGTGTGAATAATTCCATATATAGTAGATGTTCCGTCCTTGATTACTTCATTGAACTTACAAATTCTGTTTTCCTTGCTCTGGAAGGGAAATAAATGATCTCGTTGAACGAATTATGGTCCGATGGAAAGTACTCTCAGGTAGCCATAATTTCATTGGCAGAATTAGTTATAGCTAACGAACATCATAATTGTTAATAACGTTGAGCACTGGAGAGATTTTCACTGCATTCATCAATTATTTTATTCATGAGCAATAAGATTTTTAAAATTATATTCCCTTTTAATTAGTCGCATACGGATGGGAAGCATTTCAAAGAAGCGATCGACTTCCATCAATCACAAAAATTATGGACACGGATGGCGCTTATCGTATGTTTTACGAGATGAAGGCCGCATGATGTCTCTTCTAGCGTAAAAGGGCTACGAAAGTGTCAAGCAAGCATTTCACTTTGCATGCCTAGGTATCAAGATATCTTGAGATCAAGTTAACTAGGCGTTTGCCAAGTTCGAAAACGGTCCAAGTCAACGAAAAAGGAGACTTGTTATGCTTGCTAGGTTTTAAGTTCGAACTCGGGGTGTGATAATATGGGCTTGTATGGAAAATAGAAGTGAAGAAACTTTCAAATGGATACTATTTTATCATTACTACGTATATTTGTGTGATATTTATTATTCTTTTGCGGAAAATTTGATGAATTCGCTTTATTTAAAGGCTTTTCAAATGTGAATATACTGATAAAAGATTTGGTACCTAATAGTTGTGTGAATGATTCCGTATATTATCGATGTACCGTCCTTGTTTACTTCATTGAACCTACAAAATCTATCTTCCTTACTCTGGAAGGAAAATAAATGACATGAAAAAATGATGAAAGAAATTATATGAAAGAATTATGGTCCGATGGAAAGTACTCTGAGGTAGCCATAATTTCATTGGCAGCATTATTTTTAGCTAACGAACATCATAATTGTTAATAGCGTTGACATTGGAGAGGTTTTCACTGCATTCATCAAAGAAAGGGGACAATAAACCATTAGGGTAATTGTAATTTGTTTTCAACTTAATTACCTATGTTAGTTACAACGCGCGTATTTATCAGTTATCAGTCGAAGATCATAGGTAGTTTGTTCGGAGGGTAATATATTAAAATACTGTTACCTGTTTTTTCATGTAGACAAGAAATATTATAATGCCTTTTTGTGCATAAAGACGTTGTCTGTGGTGAAATACAGTGAGTGATATGTCGTCCACTTCAGCAGCCCCAAGTAATCGAAGCATAATAGTTATTCACCACATAATGGTATATGAGAATTATTTTATTCATAAGCAATAAGATTTTAAAAATTATATTCCCTTTAAATTTGTCGCGTACGGTTGGGAAGCATTTCAAAGAAGCAATCGACTTCCATCAACCACAAAAATTATGGACACGGATGGCGCTTTTCGTATGTTTTACGAGATGAAGGCCGCACGATGTCTCTTCCATCGTAAAAGGGCTACGAAAGTGTCAAGTAAGGATTTCACTTTGCTTGCCTAGGTATCAAGATATCTTGATATCAAGTTAACTAGGCGTTTGCCAAGTTCGAAAACGGCCTTGGACACCTTAACCACGGCCGTCTTCATAGAAGGCCGGAGTGCTGAAATCTTGCAACGTAGCGTGCCGGCCGGCTTTTTAAATTTCTCCTAACGTTGTGGCAAAAGGAATCGGGAGTTACTTGAGGTTTGTGCGAAAGAAACGAATTAATGATAGTCCCATTATTGTTGCAGAGGTATTCTGAAACATAATTTTCCACTCTACGTCTGGCTTCACATCAATTACATAGTAATACAGAAAAAAAGACGTAAAGTGGACGTTCGTGAGTTTTAAAATTTCCAGCCAACCAGTGGAGAAATTTAGCAATGTGCATGTTTGCCCACGCCTCGCCCTTTTTTGCCCTCACGTCTAACGCTTTAAATTTAGTGCACCCTCCCTTTTCACCCATATCTTTGGAGGACGATAAAAAACAATGCTTTCTTCTTTCTTCCTCGTCACTTGAACTTTTTCCTCTTGAACACTCCCTGCAGTAAAAAAAGAGACAATGTTTGACCTTCCTGTGTCATTCTAAGTAAAGAAAACGAAGGGTACCCTAAAAAATAACCTTCGAGTTACCCAGACCATATGCATGCAAGTCCATAAAACCCATCGCCTATTTCCCTTAGAGTATGATATTGCACAACTGCCCTAGAAAAACAGTTTTGCTCGAACAAGCTGAAAGGATAGACGTGGAAAAGGACGTGGGAGACTTGATTTGGATCCAGCCAATATTGTTTGATTCTGGAGGACATTTTTGAAGCGTGCATCAGCCTCCTGAAAGAGGAAAATCAGTAAGTGCATTCTAAGCATTCAGCCAATGTTTCTTATCTTAATTCGTATCTTCCTCGTTTAATTTCGAATAGTAATGCTTCTTTTTAATTCTTATGCAGCTTTAAGCTAAAATGCCGGACAAATGTTGTGTACCTGGCTGCAAAAGCAACTATGAATTCAGCGGAAGTAATATCCATGTATCAGTATTCAGATTTCCAAAAGATGCCGAAGCGAGGAAGGCTTGGCTTAGGAGCATACCGAGGCAAAACTGGGAGCCCACAGGTAGCAGTGTCGTTTGTGAAAAACACTTCCAAGATGACAGTGTTTCCAGATTTGAAACCTGCAAGGACAAGGATGGAACACTCAAACAGTATCCTCGAAGCAGACCAATTTTGTTACCTGGCGCAGTCCCACGAATATTTCCATCCTTGCCCACCTACCTGAGCCTGCCGGAGCCTATAAACAGAACTGATCCGGAAATTCCCAGAAACAAGATATTTTGCGCAGAGGAGCGTAAAAAAGAAATCAAGCTCCAGGAAGACTATTTGAAAACTTTTTCCGCCTTGGGCAGCGAATACCAGTCGAAGATCCCCTTCTTTCACAAGTGGATGGTGGAGATCAAAAGTGACAGAAATTTTTTCTTTGTTATTGATTTTTCTTCTGTGCCAAAAATTAGAGTAAGTGTAGAAATTAGTGCTGAGTTGGTGGTTGTGTTGTGTGTGAATGGTTTTATTCTATGTGAAGAGGAACTTCAATGGATTCTTCCGTACAACAATAAGTTGGAGAAATGGTCTCAACTGGAGGCCCTACTGAACAGGTATGTTGACAGCCCTGAGTTAATGCCTTAGAATGCTGCGTTAGTTGAGTCCGCCAAGAATAATCCGAAATGCGTGTCAAATCGTCTTTCTGCCAGCGATTCTATGCGCTATGACGCGCTACCATTTTTAATCGAACAGCAGGACTTGATCTGCATGTCAAAAATGGTGATAGTGCGCGCATTTATGATTTACCAGGAGTCATCGGCATGTTATGCGGCCTTACGGTCAAATATAGTGTTTATTTTGCCTCACCCTCAATATTTGGAGCGATTGTCTTGTTCGCTTAAAATCTCACCGGCCAGTGTAGTAGAAAACACCCGGTATTTAAAATGCCGTACATCAAAACTGACAGGAAAAGATAAGTTCGTCGTGCTTCAGAATGACGAAATTTATGTCAAACCTTGTTTGTCTTTTAAAGGTGGAAAAGCCAGCGGATACGCCGTGAATAATGTCACATCAGAAGCCAGAACAGTGGTGGTATTTATGGTCTCTTCGGCATTCGGAAATTTTAAAGAAGTAATTTCTCTCTTTCCTGTCAAAAAGCTTTCGGGGAGAGAATTATGCTGCTTCACACTAGGTGTTTTACCGCTTATCAAAGAGTGCGGATTAGTAACTGTGGCTATTATAACGGACAATAACAGGATAAATAGGACCATGTTTGCTCAGCTATGCGAAGACTCTCACGATAAATTATCTTCCTCATTTGGAGATTCACGGGTATTTTCAATGTACGATACAGTGAACATTTTTAAAAACATTAGAAACAATTGGATAAATCAAAAGGATATTGACAAAACGCTAACTTTTCCATCATTCGATACACTTGGTATGCTTCACGCCAAATTTTCTGATATAGTGGCAATATACAAACAAGGAATTAACCAGCTTTTAAAAAGTGCCGCTGGTTTGACTCACAAAACAGTCTACTCCAGAAACCTAGAGAGACATAATGTTAATTCAGTGGGCAACATTTTTAACAAAACAACTGCAACAGCATCGAAAATTAAATACGGAGAGCAATCTGGAACCTTTCATTTTATCACTTTAATCACCAAATGGTGGCATATAATGAATATAAAAAATCCCATCTAAGGGACTCTGAAAAGGCAGGATTTGTGCCATCCTTTCACAGATATGAATTATGAGAGATTGAAATTTTTAAAATATTTTCTTGAGTGGTTGAAGAAATGGGATTTACTTGAAAAAAATCATGTTTTACAAGAGATACGTGGAATACCCTTTACCACAGTACAAAAGTTGTTTTAATTTTCATTGAGTATCCTCTTAATGATTTGAATGTTGATTATGTACCGCCAGGGAAATTACAGACGGACAACCTAGAGTCAAGGTTTAGTCATTAAAGACAATTGTCAGGAGGTAATCACAATAATTCCGCAATTCAGTTATACGAGTCCGAAAAAAAGCTGCGAGTAATGAGAGCTATTGGGAGTAATTCAACCAAATATGGATCAGTAAATTTTGATCCCAATTTAACCCGTTTTCGAACTTGGCAAACGCCTGGATAACTTGATATCGAGATATCTTGATTCCCAGGCAAGCAAAGTGAAATCCTTACTTGACACTTTCGTAGCCCCTTTACGATGGAAGAGACATCATGCGGCCTTCATCTCGTAAAACATACGAAAAGCGCCATCCGTGTCCATAATTATTGTGGTTGATTGAAGTGGATTACTTCTTTAAAATGCTTCCCATCCGTATGCGACAAATTAAAAGGGAATATAATTTTTAAATTCTTATTGCTTATGAATAAAATAATTCTCATATACCATTATGTGGTGAATAACTATTATGCTTCGATTGTAGGGGCTGCTAAAGTGGACGACATATCCCTCACTGTATTTCACCACAGTCAACGTCTTAATGCACAAAAAGGAATTATAATATTTTTTGCCTATATGACAAAACACGTATCAATATATTAATGTATTACACTCCGAACTAACTACCTATGATCTTCGACTGATTATTGATAAATACGCGCGTTGTAACTAACATAGGTAATTAAGTTGAAAACAAATTATATTTACTCTAATGGTTTATTGTTCCCCTTCTTTGATGAATGCAGTGAAAACCTCTCCAATGCTCAACTTTATTAGCACTTATGATGTTCGTTAGCTAAAAATAATGCTGCCACTGAAATTATGGCTACCTAAGAGTACTTTCCTTCGGACCATAGTTCATTAAACGAGATCATTATTTTTTCCTTCCAGAGCAAGGAAAACAGAATTCGTAGGTTCAATGAAGTAAACATGGACGGAACATCTACAATGTATGGAATTTATTCACACAACTATTAGGTACCAAATCTTTTATCAGTATATTCACATTTGAAAACCCTTTAAATTTAGCGAATTCATCGATTTTTCCGCTAAAAATTAATAAACAGCATTTGTGTGATGTTTATTAATTTTTTTGCGGAAAAATCGATGAATTCGCTAAATTTAAAGGCTTTTCAAATGTGAATATACTGAAAGATTTAGTACCTAATAATTCTGTGAATAATTCCATACATTGTAGATGTTCCGTCCTTGTTTACTTCATTGACCCTACAAATTCTGTTTTCCTTGCTCTGGAAGGAAAAAATAATGATCTCGTTTAATGAACTATGGTCCGAAGGA
This sequence comes from Ceriagrion tenellum, assembly GCA_963169105.1. Taxonomy (NCBI): domain Eukaryota; kingdom Metazoa; phylum Arthropoda; class Insecta; order Odonata; family Coenagrionidae; genus Ceriagrion; species Ceriagrion tenellum. The sequence goes on from OY720641.1 coordinate 28,644,709, forward strand.
AAGTACTCTCAGGTAGCCATAATTTCAGTGGCAGCATTATTTTTAGCTAACGAACATCATAATTGTTAATAACGTTGAGCATTGGAGAGATTTTCGCTGCATTCATCAAAGAAGGGGAACAATAAACCATTAGAGTAAATATAATTTGTTTTCAGCTTAATTATGTTAGTTACAACGCTCGTATTTATCAGTCAACAATCGAAGATCATAGGTAGTTTGTTCGGAGTGTAACACATTAATATATTGTTACGTGTTTTTTCATATAGGCAAAAAATATTACAATGCCTTATTTTGCAAAGAAGTTGATTGTGGTGAAATACAGTGAGGGATATGTCGTCCACTTTAGCAGTCCCTAGCAATCGAAGCATAATAGTTAATCACCGTATTATGGTATATGAGAATGATTTTATTCATAAGAAATAAGATTTTAAAAATAATATTCCTTTTTAATTTGTCGCATAAGGTTGTGAAGCATTTTAAAGAGGTAATCCACTTCAATCACCCACAATAATTATGGACACGGATGGCGCTTTTGGTATGTTTTACGAGATGAAGGCCGCATGATGTCTCTTCCATCGTAAAAGGGCAACGAAAGTTTCAAGTAAGGATTTCACTTTGCTTGCCTAGGAATCAAGATATCTTGATATCAAGTTAACTAGGCGTTTGCCAAGTTCGAAAGCGGCTCTAGGCCGTATCTAGACTATATGGCTTCTGCTGTCACTTGAATTTGACGTCATATCCGCCCAATGATTACTAGGTTCCAAGGGAAGATTGCTTGATTTGCCAAGTTCGAAAACGGCCTAAGTCTGTTACAACTTTCAGTAATGCCCTGGCACACTCTGCACCACCGGCATTCTCCAAAACCTGAACTCAACCTACCGTAATGGCCTGAATATAAGACGGTTATATTTTCCACTTGGAAGAAGTGAAAAATTGCTACCCCTCTCATTTTCGCGCCATATGAAAAAAAAAAAATTAGGGACGCAACCCGCACAACATAGGCGCGCGCGCTAACTATAGTTATAGTAACTACCAGTATACTGGTTCCTCGCGATGACTATTTCAAACTTGATTACAGCGCTGCAATGAACGAACACATCACATTTAGCCTCACTAGGCATCACCTCGCCATCATCTCGCTAGGCCCACGACGATTGATGTTTGACGTCGATTTTTTACGAGTAAAAAATTTACATGCTGCTTTCATCCTATATGAGCATTAAAATGTTTTCCCTAAAATGGCAACTCTAAAACCCAAACCGTCTTACATTCGGTGCCGTCTTATATTCGGGCCAGTACGCTATATAAATGTGCTGCTTACTTGCACACGTAAGTTACAAGCCTGAAATGCCTGAAAATGTAATTTAGGCTAGGCCTAGTCTAGACTCAAACTTACTGGTCTAGGCAGGTAGGTCAAGGATTAGACTGGCCTGAGCTAGTCTTTGGAGGCCTACACCTTGAATATGCATTCAAGGGCTTAAGCCTGCTATGGTTAGGCTAAGGCTTATAGAAGCTTACTAGGCCTAGGCCTATTCCCACCCTAGGCCTAGCCTTGGGCCTAGTGGATGTATCTTGGCTTCCTTGGTATTGGACTAGGTCTAGGTTAGGCTTACATTATACTAGTCTAGGCCTAGGTCTGCATGCTGCACACATTGTGATAATGTGTTAATGGTTGTTGGCCTATCTGAAACTTGCTTGTCAGTAATACTGTGTGCCCTTTCTTACAGGTGAAGGGGATTTGTGTAATGCCAATACCTAGCGTACGAAGTATATATCAGCAGTTGGCCTCATTCCATTCGATTCCATTCCATCCCCTCCAAACCATTTTGAAGCGAGCGTGTGCAAGTCAGATCTTAAAAATTTGGGTTCATTTCACAGGCCAAGTTGAGGCAACTCACACGTAATGATAAATGAATCTGTCCATACTCAAGTGAATTAATTTAAGCGCTCGCAAGCTGAAATGACACCGTACAACCATACAAATAAACTATGGGAGATACATTCGAACTGACGGGTTCACCTAGGTGACCACTATAAAATTCCTTACTTAACTTCTGTACATGACAATAACACATGGATGATACACTTCCGTCATCAACATACTGACCCAAGTGAAAACTTTTTCCCGTCACTCTCTATACTGGCACTTTGGGAGGCACGCGGGGTGTGCAGTACAATTCCATATAGAAGTAGCTGGAATGCCTAGGCTAACGACAGATCTAAATGCCTTGAATATATTTTACTATTAACTTAAAATCCAACAAACCTTTTCATCTAAATAGGGGAATAGGTTGAATGAACTCATATTAGAGCTGACAGTACAAACGGAAGGGACATTTGCCACATCCGAAGGTCTTACATTGACTCATTAGATGCATTAGTGAATTTAAAATATAATGATTGGCACTCACCATTTTAAGCCGACTTTCCAATTACCAAGTAGCATTCACCGTAACCGTGGCGAGGCCGCAGAATCCACCTTCTCCTGGCCAGATCTCCGCGGATACCCCGGTCAAATCGACTCGTTGGCCCACACGCTCCTGCGTCTTCAGGCGTTCAACCTAAAATGCCTGCTTGGGACTGTGCCCGCGAGAGGGCGACACATAAAGTCATCAAATGCGCATTTCACTTGCTCTTGTAAATAATTTATTCCTCTTTAGGCACCGAAAGTGGTAAGTAATTACAATGCCAGGGCCTGAGACCAAACAAATGCGAATTCTTATTATCTGAAAAATTTGGTTGGACACCGAATAAAACTGGAATGATGCTCTGATTAGTTATCCATTTTGCCTTGTACTGCTCTTGGAGGAGATGAGTCAAGTAAAACCGTGGAAAGGCAAATCGAATAAAACTCAATCATTCTTGCTAACGGTGTCACTTTTTCGTTTACTCTACATTCGTTATATATCAGGTAATAAAATAAAAGGGAAATTTAAGCCACTTCCATGACCAGGCCCGTTTTTAACTTTCGTGGCGCTGTGGGCAAATTGAACAGGTGCGCCCCAGGGGCGGAGTGGCGATAGAGGCGATTACAGTAGTACGCGCGCGCCCTCTCAACAGCTCAAAGGTCAAACTCTGTTGTGGTGGCAACTCTGTTGACGTCGCTCTACAGTACAACCTTAACGAAAATAATACACTTTGGTTTGCTGAGTGTTAACCTATTGTCGGCGTTTAATTTCTTTCCTACCTCACTTTTTTCATCTCGTAATTAACTTGTGATCTTCTCTCGCGCCCCCTTTACGCCCCAAAATCCTTACGCCCCTGGGCAAGTGCCCATTTTGCCCAGTTATAGAATCGGGCCTCTCCTTGACATGTGTTGCTGAAATATAATCATACGTATCACCTAAGTATGCAGATATCATGGTAAGGAAGATTATAACTGCGAATGAGTAATCATATAATTAAATTCCAATGTTTGTACATTCACGAAGAGTAATTTCATAAGTGCATTTTGCCAGCGATCCTCAGAACGGGATTCGCTACCACTGGACCACCCCGGCCCCTAAAAATCATTAGACTTGACCGGGATTTGGACCTGAATCTCCCAATTTCCAATCAGCCAGTTACACAACTGTCTGGTGAGACAAACTATTTTGCTCCTAAGGCTTACGATTTCTTATTTCGCGATTTAACTTTCATCGCAGAAATATCCTTCTAAATAAAGGTATAAGGATTAAAAAAATATTCAGAGTTAAATATGCTCCCTAAAAGATGTGAAAAATGCAATATCACGGCCAACACACTGATGAGATTCTACCCGTTAATCAGCTTGATCAAGACGCCGTTTTGTCTGTACGACAGAAACAGTGAAGGTGTCTGTATGTAACGTAAGAATATAATCTCGAAAGACTCCGTTCCGGACAGAATTATTATTAAACTTTTCCGTGAAGCGTATATTCACATTGAGTTCCAGAAAACTGGGTAATTATGCCCAGGAATTAAACTCATACAATCTATAGGACATTTACAGGAATCAGTCCTTCAGAATACGAGTGAAGTTCAACGCAAGCCACTGTTTCAATTGTGACTAAAGTATGCGAAATGAAATATGAGATGTTGCAACAGTTTAAGGAAACGTTAGAACTCGATTCACGAAGTTCAGGAATTGGAAGTTCTTAGAAAATGTTGTATTTCGGCAAAAGTCCATTAATCGTTGTACCGGCATCTTCAGCTAGGAAAACCAAGAGCGTTGTAAACTGGAAAAGGGATGTTTTTCTCTTTACCCAAAAAATTAAGTAAAACGCTTTCTGATGAAGCTAAGAGCGAAATTTGATGGTAGGAAAAATGTTTTAAAAAGTAAATGCAGAATTTTTATCCGGAAATATGCCGTGAAAATTTGGTAAGCGTTTGCGGGAGGGTGAAGATTAAAAATGGGAATTACATTAGGATTCCTTTATGCATTCACCAGAAATAACTAGGTACCAACTCAAATGAAAAGATAGGTCTTGAAAACCTAGCCGACTATTGGCCTCCGTATAACGTAGGTACCTACCTACTAGTCGGAATCTATAGGAGACCGGCGAACACAGCGAGTACGTGCGCGTTATTCAGTGCAGCTTGAAATGGCATTAATATCATGGAGGCAAGCTGAATATAATTTTGCGACAGAAAGAATAATTATAGTTATATTTCAAGACTGAAGATACTGAAGGGACAGCATCTAGCTGAAAATTTCCTTCGAACGGCTAACTTTACGCGCATGCTGCATTTGAATTTGCGAGCTGTGGAAAAATCATACAATATGTCACTCGCAGTGATTTCTGAGAAGCCGAATCATAGAACTTGAATGAATTGGCAGAGATACAAATAGACTCCGGGAGGTTAGTGTGGCCATTGGCACAATGGGGAATGAATATTACTCGTCTTACCAAGAGGTCCTGGATATCTTGCAGTCAGGGGCGATCCAAGGAATTTATTTCGGGAGGGGAGACTATAGGGGAAGTACACCTCAGTGAACGGAGTGTCCAATGCTGTATTTGATAACTACATCTAGTTGTTAAAATTTCCTTTGTGAAACCCTACATTTTCGGGGGGGGGGGGGGGATGTATCCCCCTGGGATCGCCCCTGCTTGCAGTTGAGGTAGTGTGTGTTATTTCATCGTCAGCAAATAATGCGCAGATGAATAAAAAATAAATTTAGTCCATATGAAATATAAAATTGATTTTTAAAACGATGGTTACGCTGGGCAGTGGCTTTTTCTCGCTCCAACATGTATATCTATGTTTTCATTCGATATCCAGCAAGTTGTAAGCCACAGTATCTATATCCACTTTCATGAGGTAAGTATGCAAAGAGGGGCTAACGCCGTTGAATATACAAATTCTAGTTCGATTACTTAATTAATCCCTCCATTTTTTTTATTCCGAAGAAGTCCCAGATAAAAATTTTTGCTTTCGGTTACCTTTCCAAAGTGATTGGAAAGCAGCTTTCCTTTTCGATTGCTTTCCGGTTGTCCTGCGTTGTGGAGGGATGCTTTCCGTTTGCTTTCCATTTCTTTTCCTCTATCCACTTGCTTTCCGCTCCCTTTCCATTTGCTCCAATGGAATGCAATCGGAAAGTACCAAACCTTCGGAAAGCAATTGGGAAGCAAATTCTTTTTCATCTGGGGTATTTCGTGTCAGAGTATTTCATGATAAGGCCATATCCCACATTTAAAGAAATGTCACTTTCAATGAAACGGGTCAGAATTAATGCAACATTATATGCTACGCTAGCGCGCATCTGCTGCATTCGCAAACGAACAATATTATAAAGGCATTAACCAGCTCCTCAAAAGGAATTTTGTTAAACGTCTCCGGCACTTTGTTTCCCAGTAGACGTAGTCAAGATGAAAGAAAATCGACCGGGTGCGGTGCGATTCATTCGTATATTCTTTTAATATAAATAATTTAATTATTAAACGGAAACTCGACGATTGCGACGTTTCAAGAGGCATCAAAGCATCAAAAGCACAAAAGAACAAATTCTGGGTATCGTCGGCATAGGGACATCGCTGCGAAAGCACTGTCGGCATTTGGCTCTTTGCAATTCTTGGGTTTTTGCACCAAGTCGGCCGCCTAAACGTAGATGTTATATAACTGGTGTCGAATCGCACACAGATATTAAAACCCCCTATCCCTTCCACTTACGATGAAGCGAAACATGGACGTAAAAAGCGTGCGTGAAGACACAAAGATGAATTTCTTTCCAAAACAAAATAAAAAATTGCCATCGCCATTTTTTGTTATTGCTAAACTAGGGTATAAAGCTACAAAAAATGAAATTAGCAAAAGTGAGGGGTAAGGTGTTTTGAGAAAAGCGCGTTTGAAGTTTTCAAAACAAAAATTCATGTGCAAAAATGAGCATTATTGCGCTTTGGTATACGTATTTTATGTTCAGAGATATTGAAGGTAGACCAAACATAAGTTTACAAAAAGCTCAACTCTTTCATACTTCCGTAACTTGGCAACAGATTCATATTTCGCAATGCAATTGGCCATGGTCCACGAAGAAGTAAAGCTGAATACGACCTGAAAATTCGGTCGAAAATAGGGAGGCGAAGGATATTTTCGGTCTTTGTTTGGGCTTAGAAATAAATGAGAAGCATGTAAACAATTTATTCACAAAAGTATGATTTACATGAAGGCCACAATCAATGTTTATGCTTTCTCATGAATCTATTCCCCAAATTACATTGGATGTATTTAGAAATTGGTTGTATTTATCACTGTACTTTGCCATTATTACATATCTGGGCTATGCACTCTCTGAAGAAATGGAAAGACAAAGACTCACGGTGAATGTACATACATCATGGACTACAAGATTAAATGGGATAGTTCCAAGATAATTTCGAACAGTTATTGGGATAGACCTGCGATGGAGGCCATTGTGATGCAGCATGAGCGCAATTATTTCAATCTTCATATTGGTTTTAATCTAGGCTATTATTTGAATCCCATTCTATAAATAATTAGGTATACAAGGACTTACACTATTCCTTTTCATTGTGGTAATTTTCAAATTTCACCCCCCGACCAATCAGGAGTCACCACATTGGTTGCCTTGGAATACAAGAGTGCCATGCTTAAACTCAACAGCATTTACCCTGAAGAAGATGGATGAGTCATCATTTGAAATGTCGGTACTTTTTGCCAATTTAATCTGCTGGAATTCCTCAGAAGAATTTCTACTAAGCATTCGCTGGGTAAACTTCAAATTTTATTCCATGTGAATGCAAATGCCGCAACCAAATAAAAGGCACGTGTAACAGGGAATTTGGAGGAATGCACTTGGAGTCAATGTGTTAGGCCGTTGGCTTCTGCTATGCATATTTCAAGTATTCGGTAATTTTTGTTAAAACTTATCGGAGCAGATGAAGGAATGGTAAAGAGTTTGGCTCATTTAAGAAAATTTATTATACATTTTTCAGCCTCCTCGTCCACGTCAAACAACTCTCATTTAAAATTTCTGCTTATAAATATCAGGTATTCATACAGTATCATCTTATTTTGCATAGGATATTAATTACATAACATTTTCTTTGCTTATAATACAAAATATCTTTTAACTTTGGTATCCGTCATAAAATCATACAAATGATTCGTATTTTACTTCACAGTTTAAAAGTTTGACCATCACAAAAAATACAGCCTTATTCCAAAAACATGTTAATATCCATTCATAGGAACTTGAAAACGTGGATATCAAATCCACAGACGCAAAATAGGAAACCCTTTTTATACATAAAATACAACAGAGCTCTGTGTTCACACAAATTTGCACATAGAGAATGATCACACTTTTTGTGTTTTGAGTGTGCATATTCATGTTATTATTTAGTGTAGTTTTTCCCTTGATTCTACATTTAATTTCATCACACACCTGATGCACCCAACAGCAACCATTTGCCGTTGTCCCATGCCCTCACATTCACCCAGCTCCACCCTATGCACCATACCACTCTCACGGCATGCACTCTCTCACCATCATTTGACTCTCAATCTGAGCCATATCTTCAATTATATAGCTTCAAACAAACGTAAAAATTTATTTCAATATCAAAGGAATTTTAGGAATAAAGGATTCGTCAGGAAATAGTATTGATATTTAAGAAGATTGTGCAGAGAAAACAGTGCATTCAAATGGCCACTGGAAAAAATTAGAAGGGCTAAGTTTAATGTGATTAATTCCCAATAAAGAGATTTTTTTGTCCGACAATGAAGCAGACCGAGATCCTCAAATTACTCCCCAGCTGCACCAGTTATGCTGCAAAATTATAACCCTCCCTGAAACTAGTGCATTTCAATGAGGGGATGGAGGGCTGATGGTTGATGCCTTGCTTGTAATTCCTTTGGTGCCACGGCTGCAAAATCACATGATGTGAGCCACATTCAAAAATGTTTACGTCCACATTTTGTCACATCAAGAATAATTTCTCATAAAACAATTATTCTGAGAGAAGCTCATCTGAAAGTAAATGGTTTGTGATTGTACCACAATGGAAGGAGAAGAACTATAGAAATAGCTGAGCAGTACTGAAAATATCATAGAGGTCTCAAAATACGACTGTTGTGGTTAATTCATTGCAAATACAGTAGAACCCTGATAAAAAATTTTCATGGGTCAGAGGTTAGAAAACTTCATACTCAGAAAAACTTTAAGAGGAAAAGGCGGAATAAATTTATATTTAATATAAATATTTAATTGATTTCCCATTGTAACTGAGCAAAGAAAAGGGTGCAATGTAAAAGGAAGGGTAAAAATTTTTATTGGTCAATCAATCATATCAAGTGCCTAATTTCAAGGAAATATTTAAAGGGAAAAAATTGGATCTGAATAATCCATTATGCAAAGAATCACATTCCTGTTAAGGATTTAAAGGATTCTTTCCCATGGTTTTCAGTGATTCACTGGGTAGGATTGGATGATCTGAGATGGTCAAACTCTAGGTGACCATCTCAAATCCTCCAGAGGTGCATCGAGCAGACAATCATATGAATCTTTCCTATTTCACTTTTTTCCTAATCTTCACAAATCACGAATGTTATCCAAAAATCATAGGATTCAAAATGGCTAAGCCCAAGTGGAACTGGTGTGTCAAATAGAAGAATCAAACGTTTCCATGGGATGCACTGTGGAAAGTGATTCACATGTTTCACAGGATCAAATAACCTCACCGAGAAACCATGGAAACTGGCTGCCAATTGATTTTAAAATTGAAAAAAATCAGATTAGATTCCCAAGGTTGTACCATAGTGAGAGTGTCATGCTTTAGACAAGATCAAATGATCTCACTGAGAAATTTTGACTACATGCTTCTAACTGAGTTGAGATGAAAATCAGCACTAACAACTTCGAAGGAAATATGACATCAAGTATCAAAATTGGTGTACAAATCTTTTAAAAAACTTAGCATGTGGGTATATTTTCATAAAAATACCTCATTCAAATATTGTTGTTGAAGACCATTTAACTATGAAAACTTAATGAGTGGGAAATTCTAATCACGGGGGAATTAGTAAACACCACAAATGAGTTTTTATTTGGGACATGAAAAATTAAACTTCTTGGAAGAGAAAACTTCTTACGAGCGAACTTCATAATCAAGTTCTTCAGCTTCTCCACGATGGCAGCTCACAAAGTTAACACTTTTAAACACTAATTCACGAGGGAAATGCATGTTCCAATATCCTCTTGGGTTCCACATGTAACTATGACATTTCCTTAACAACAATGGCTCCTCGATGGCCAACTGATCGACTGCCTTCATCTCTCCAAAACTACACAGAAACATCGCATGTTGTGGGCTTCAACACAAGTCCAGCATTAATTCCTCTCTGTTACTCATCTTTGAGCAATTCCACAGTACATAAAAGGCACTTGCTATGTGACACACACTATAACAGACCAGTGTTCTAAAATAATCAAAATCTCTCTTAAGTGCTTCATATTCTTTCGGCCCAGTGGCAATGATAATGAAATCTGTTGAGCACTAATGCACATTTTTTTCACTTTTCCTCACAAGTATCTCCCAAGTCATATTTCACCAAGAAGACCCAATGAATGACTTGAGTGCCATCCACAGTAAAAAATAGTGCACGCCACTGCTAGCTGTTTGAATTCAAGTGAAGAACTCCCATCTCTCCTATGCAGTAATGATATTTGCTTCATAAAGACGCCTCAGAAATCACCCAAGAAAAATGAGGGAATATAGGTACAAGTTGATTCAGATCCCCCTCATTTAATGGTAAACATATTAACACAGGGATTTTCAGGTCATATCACTCGCGGGAGCGTCCCCAGTAAGGCCAGAGGAATAGGCAAAGATTCCACTAGACCAGAGGGCTGGTAACTCAAACAGGGATTGGACATTTATGACCACCAACACAGAGAGAGACCATGTTCTCATATCACCGGCACTACTGATTCTCAATTGGTTTAACACTTGCCCACTTGTCATGATTAGGAAACTCAAAATGAATCCATTGCTCCACCAGTGAGCTTGGCAGCATACAAACTCAGAGCCTGAAACATTAATAAAAAAGAAGAAAATGATATGGTCACCTTCCAAAAGTGATGCATCAAAAATTGCAATAGTTTATATAAAAGCTAAGTTTGTCTGTCTGTCTGACAGACAGACAGATCTGTTAGCAGTTTCAATTAGGAAATACACTTAGTGAGTTCATTTTATTTGATTGCAGTCCTTTTTTCTTTCGCAGAACTTAATTTTTTTTAACTAGTTGAGACAAATGCCAAATGAAAGTAAACATCATAAAGAGCCATTACTTCTGCAGCAATTTGCATTAGATGTTCAAATTTGATAAATTTTGGAGAAAACATTCACAAAATTATGAGTTTTTGGTGAACCGTCCTCTTTAATACCATCAGTAAAGTTAAAGATCATCAAACAAGCAGACAATGGTGTTTTGTCGGTTGTAACAAATTACAGCTGACTCGAGATTATATATTTGTTGACTTGAAATTATGAATGACTCAGCTTCACTGAATAATAAGAATTATCGGTCATCTGGTTTTGACACATCCACACATTGTAGAAAATTTAATTGATGAGAATGAGCTCAAAGAGGAGTGTTGGATTTGATAATATCAGTCCCTACAATAGGGAATATGGGATTCATACATTACTAAAACATTACTGTCCAAGAATCACAAATTACAAAACTTATAAAATTTGTGCGTATTTAAATGTCTATCAGTAACTGAAAGGTGTCATTCTATTGATTCACTCAATTTCTCTTAAGCTTCTTAGGGGTTATGCAAGTGTTCCATTAAAATTTTGACGATGCCTCAAGGGGGTAAGAAAATAAGAAATGATTAGCTTTAAAGTTGAGCAATGTTGAATCCAATAGTTGAGCAACTTTTCCAATCAGTAACAAACATAGGGGTACACCATTGAAATTTTTTTAATTTTATTTTATCTTATTTTAAATTTTTTTAAAGAGAGGAGCAAAGTTTAGGGATTGCTTACCATGTAAATGAATGCATATTGCTGTTGAGTCTGCACAGCTCCTTCTCTGTCCCTGCGCAACTGCTGAACCACTTTGGGTACATCTACCATGCGGCTTTGCTCAAACTCTCGAATGCAGATGTCAATGGATATCACGGTTCCCGTTCGACCAGTGCCCGGACTGTTTAAATTTGGAAGAGATAGTCAAAATTATTATGCCTTTCCTAGGAGACTCAAAACTTTTAAAGCATCAAATGATAACCATCTCTGGCAGCATGCATAACATGCAACATCTGTCCTATTCCAATCAACTAAAGAAGCATTTATGCCAAAGCTCATGATTTTCTGCCACAGCGCTCTCACCATAAAATGACTCAAATGACGTTTTATTCATACTCCCAGTGCTTGTTAAATGAAATATCCTCTGCCTGATGTAATCAACAAAAGCCATTCTTTTGCAAAATGAGTTGTAGATTACGTTCAGTGATAAAAGAAAAATTAGGTGAAATGTGTGGAAAAATAGTATTTCTATTATACATTACACACATAGACTCTGCTTTACACGTATTTTCATATGACATGATGTCCAATACTACTACACGACATGTCAATTGTGAATGTATCCACATAGCATGACCAAATTTTGCAATTTTAACCCTTAATCAGTGACTTGCGTTCATTGTCACATAACCAGTGACATGCGGTCTGTGAGACTGCAATTTATTAAATATCAATAACATGTTGTTGCCATCTTTTTATTGTATGGTTTAAATTTTATGTCACTCAGCACAATATCTTCACCTCATATTTAATTTTCTAAACCACCAACACTAATCATTTTTACAGGGTAAATTATCATTTGAAATGGGGTATTAAATATTTAAAGAAAAAACACAATTTATCATTCAAGTCATAAATCATACATGTTTTTCTAGAGTTGAAAATAAGGTCTTGAATATTTTAGTAGTAATGTTTAATAATATTACACGATTAAAAATATTTCACTTTTTATACTTTTTTGATGAAATCTGCAATTGATCAAAATTACAATTTTTTTCAAAAAATCCCTCACACCTCCATATTGTCAGAGTCTTAACAAATTTGTTGTGCAGTCTAAGCTCATGGAGTTTTTGCATTTGAAAAACAAGAAAGAAGTTTTCCGCTTTTTTATGAATGGCACAGTCTACATGTAGTCTGCTTCTCTAGCTTTTCAACCTCTCCTGCCTATTCCAACGGTAGGTGATAATCTGTCCGATACTTATTCGTACCTGCCTCAGAAGTCTAGGATTGGACATTTACTTTCTCAAGTGAGACCTTACTAGCTCTGCAGCTGCCGCTTTTATAAAACCAAACCTTGTCATATCTTTTTTGCCTTTCGTAGACTGCCAAAGCACAAACGAGTCGACAAAGGAAATATCTAATAGTCTGAAAATCACTGCCATTGCGGCCACCTCCTTGCCCTTCGGCTGATTGAGTAGTTACAACACATTATATCCAATGTATCTACACCACTGTTGGTCACGTTATAAAATGCTATCATTCCTGGTTTAAAAAGAAGGATTCGGATTTTCTTAGATTAATGTACAGTTTCCTGGTTTTATGTTAATAATTGAAGTCGAGTATTGTTCAGAACTAGTGATTAGCCCTTAATCAAAAAATCGACGAACGAGTCGATCGAAAAAAATCACAAACGAGTCGACAAAGGAAATATCTAATAGTCTGAAAATCACTGCCATTGCGGCCACCTCCTTGCCCTTCGGCTGATTGAGTAGTTACAACACATTATATCCAATGTATCTACACCACTGTTGGTCACGTTATAAAATGCTATCATTCCTGGTTTAAAAAGAAGGATTCGGATTTTCTTAGATTAATGTACAGTTTCCTGGTTTTATGTTAATAATTGAAGTCGAGTATTGTTCAGAACTAGTGATTAGCCCTTAATCGGTTGTGTCAGCTCCAATAGGACCCAGAAACATTTTGTTGAAGACATTTTATTGAAAATTTTATCGCATTGCTTGTTTTTCCACCTAGTCTCCTATTTTGTATCACTTTATTGGCCCAGAAGGTTTTACTCAAAAACGTTAATCAGTTTCTTTGGAACTGAGATTTTGACCAAATACGACCATGAGTGTAACAAATAATTTTCACTTTTAGGCCTTACACGACCATGAGTGTTTCAAGTTCTTGGTTTCCTTCACCTCACACTTGGCACTGGACAGCAGAAGAATTTTGAAAATTGTATCTGCGATGGATTTTTAGCTGATTTTCAATAAATGTCAATTACATTCATGGATAATGCACATTTTTAAGACTACCTTTTTAAATACACATTTTGAACAAATTCAATTACCATGCACAAAATAATAAGCCGTGGCTATTGAGAATACAGCATACTATTACAGGGCGATTATCAAACGTTTCTTCAACACATATTTCTATTTTCATTGTCGTTCACGTTACCATGCGTTCTGATCTGCACTTACTTACTTCTCAATAATAATGTACTCATGATTTTTGTCGTGTACTATACAGTGAATCACTTGATATAAAATGATTTTTACTTCATTTCCATCTGATTTCTCAGATCATTTTTATTTTGCGAGTTTTCTTGACTTATGCTTTTTCTTATTTAACTCAGTGTGTTGGAGTATCTTTACCTATTTAATCCCATAACTAGCCAGACAATTCAACAAATCTAGGGAAATGACGTCAGTTGAGGTATACCCTAATCAATGAGAATGCTTGACATATTCTGCACCATGGAAAACTTAGTACATGGATCCCTCATTTAAGTGCATAGAGGGGAGTTATTTCCAGAACCAACCTCATGAGCTAGGCTAGTATGTTGTCAATATGCACTTCAATAACAATAAGTACTGAAAGAAGAATAACATCATTACAATTTCCATTTTCTATTCTGTAATAGAAGCACCTTGATGGGTGGTAATGAACTCCTAGCAGCCAATCCATATGAAATAAGAATTTAGGTTAATTATTAACAACACTCTGAAAAATTCAAGAATGACCATTAAGGATGCCATGCTCATTAAGATAATCCCTATTAGCATATTTCTCATCTTAAAATGAATAAAACAAATTTTTGTAGGAAAATATACATCTTTAGAAAGATTAAATGTTACATCCTTCACAAACGGATCGGCTGCAGGATTAATTCAACCCTTACTGATTTTTTTCGCAACTTTTCATACTTTGTTCCACCAAAAATCTCAAATGATAAGATGCATTGAAAATTTCAATCCCAATGTCAGTGATTGATTACGACATTCAAAACATCCCTTTACTACTGGAACTGAAATTGAAACATGGAGACCAGTACAATAGCATTAGCTTCAGTGCTGTTACTTGCATACCAGTAGAACACAACTTTCTCTGAACTACATCCAGACTGGTACTTGCCTTTGAAAAAAAAAGTACTCCAGTACCACCCAAATGGGTACTTTTTTTAACCTTCAGTATTCCTTATTCAGATGGCTTGGAATCATAAAATCTTAGAGAAACTTAATTGTGGGATCAAAGGAAAATGGGACAGTGACAAAACATGACTGTACCTGCAATGAACCACGGTGGGGCCAGGATTGGTCTTGATGAATGAGCGTGCCTCGATGAGAAATGCAATGACTTGGTTGGCTTCATCCGGCACTCCCTGATCCGGCCAACCGAGAAACCACAGGTGAGTGACTTCCCTCCATAAATTGGACTCCATGTTCTATGGAACAAAGAATTCCACTTCAGTTCGACACCAATTTATGTTTTGTTTACGCAGATGACCGTTAAATTATTGCAAACTGATCCATCACTTATCACCATCATCCACTGCTCTTCATTTCATAGATCAATTCTCCCTGTTCAAGAGAACAGCCCTACTTCCCTGTTTGCTGATCATATACATCCACCCGATCAATGCCCCAATAATAGCATGAACACGAAGAGAGCACTCACTCAGCCATCTCATCCATGTCAAAATGGCACACTTCAAATCACCTAGAGATAAATCTATGAAAATAGTATATCAACAATTTCACAGCCAATGAGTTTTCATGAGATGATGAAATGAGAATACTTTGTTTTTAATAGATGGAAATGATAGCATTTGCCGTGGAGAGCTTGCTAAATTCCTAGGTCTTCTACTCGGTGAATATCTTGATTGTGTGAAGTGTAAATACTTTTGCTGAGGTGCAACCAATGTTTTCTTTTCTTTTTCATGTTTGGGAGAGCTGTGGAGGACACTACTTTCAAAGAGAAAGGGTTTTCCATGTGATTCATTTGTCTCAATGGTGTCTAAAGGAGCTTCAATAACCAAAGTGACATTTCTCCCTTCTTTCGAAACTTTCATATCAGTAATGAATTTGAAAGTATTCAATCAGTGTGCTCTGTGTCCTCTAAGTTTGTGATGGGCCCTCAGCCAACCTTCCACATCTAGGACACAAGTATACAGCAGAATCTCACAATAACATAAAGTATAAGGTAAGTAAGTAAGGGGGCATAAAATGTTCCTTTACTCAACAACAAACTATGTTACAACAAGATATAATTTCAATTTTCAGTCACAAAGTAAAGGCTTGGATGTATCAGGAATGGTATTCTCCTGGTTTAGGAAGATTATGATGATATACCAGGAAGCTAAATATCAATGACTAGACACCACTAAAAAACTGTTTGTCCAGCTATGTTTCATCTTTTACTGTGTCATACTTCCTTTAACTTGTATTTTCCTTTAACTAAACTTTAAGTACAAACTTTATAAAGTATAACTAACTTTAAAGTACATACTTCCTTTATCTTGTTACTAATCCTTTATTTTGTACCTCCTAGCTCATTGAAGTCTTCCCTCATACAATGGTCTTCAATATCCATTGTCTCTCATTACTTACCACCATTTGCCCACTCTTGAATTGTTTCAACAGCTAACTTCCTCCCTCTACCATTCCTATCACTCCTCGGTCCGTCCTCCTCCTGTTCACCTCATCTCCATCAGCCATGGGCTTCAACAGTTAGCAAGCGAACAACACACTCCCCCACTGACTCATGCAGTTTCATTGGGCACAGCTACTGATTCATTCTTCAACTATGCCACGAATCTACTTAATTACTTTGCCTACCTTGTAACTAAGCAAAAGGCAAATCTGTCTCCTACTTCTCCCTTTCGCACAAAGAATTGCCTGTAAAAAATAAGTTGTCATATTCATGAATTCGACATAGGCAAAGACAAAAGGGCCCAATAATTTGACATGCCAAAACATCCTTCTCACTCAAGACAGGGATGTTCTCACTGCTTATTCAAGAATGCAGAGAAATTCATCAGCGTGAGACCCATTCTCCTAGAGAGAGATGAGTGTAATCCGATAGTATCACTCCCCATTATCACTGTCTTCGTCTCATCTACCCAGGACCAGCTTATCTCTGATCCAGGTGGCTTCGACTGGAAAGGTAAAGGCCTGTACACACGAAGAGATTTCTGTTGCCGGGCATTGCTTACGATACTGTCGGCGACAGATGTCACCGTGTGTACGCCCATATCGCAAGACATCTGGTGGCATGCAAGGCAATCGCAAGCAAGTTGCCAGCGATAGAGCGTGTACCATTTTCCCTGCCATATCGCTACCTACATCCATAGCAACCACCACTTGAAAAAGTAAACAGCCGCGAGAGAAAGCAAAATACCAGCGATTTTCATCCACCTGAACAAATTATTTACAGCCAGAGAGTGAGTACTTATATGTCTAAATATGCTTTGTAATTTGTCTAAATATACTTATAATTTGGCGGGTTCTCTTGAAAGAGTAACCAATATCGAAACCGATCATGAAAGTGCAACTATAAACAGCGAGCAGTCGTGTCGGATCTCTAGAACTAGAAGTGTGTGATTTTGTTTAGAAAACTTTTAGCTGCCGTATTGGGTTTATGACATTGGTGAAGTATATTTAGAAAGGAGCAGAGTAGTAGATTTTGGATATGATTTTCTGGTTTTGATGAATTATTTAAATATACTCTCAGTGAGTCATGTGTGATTTCATTTCATTTTCGAACGTATACTTAAGTTCGTTTCAACACCGTCTCGTGGCACCATGTGTACACAGAAGCGAAAGATATTGCTACCATAAATAACGCCGTCCAATCACACCGGATCTGGCGCCAGAATATGCGCCACAGACCACACAATCTAAGGCGCCGTATGTACAGGCCTTAAGGGTGTGAGCCTCTGCCCTGAGGGGGGAGGGGAGGGGCAAAATTTGAGTCAGTGCATTATGACACCCATTGAAATAAGTATTCAGAATGGTTTCGAAAGCAAATGACTCATTCCTCGTTATTTAATAGAGTATCCCTGAACCCCCTCGTTTCCCTAAGTATCGAGTGTAATATTTCCAGTTTTCTTCCTGTGATTCCTGCACCATGTTGATGTAAAGAAACTTAATTAGGACTATGTTTTACAGCTGTATAGACATTCATTCACACCACGATTTCCGACTACAGTCTCAAAGGATGATCTTCCGTGTGGTGAACGAGGTGAAATTGGCATCCGAAGTGCGATGTACCGTACAAAACTCTTTCCCGATTGTGTCTTCAGTACAATTGGTTGTGGTTCTATTGAAAAATTACCGCTAGAGGTACTGTTTTGACCCATTTCTGCAACAGATTCACAATTCCCGATCAACTAAACGCGATTTCCTAATTATTATAACAGTAATGATTGAGCACTACTTACATTCATAAGTTAAATTTTTCTAATTCACTATTACCCCCCAGGGTATCAACCACTTCCATGTGGCACCTTCAACCATTATATACAAATATGTTCAATACCATTTGACTGCAATGTGTCATATTTTTCCGGTGATAGTTCAATGGGAATTGCCCACTAAATGTCACCAGAGATTTTGCCGTGCGTGGAAAATTCGGATAAAAAATAAATAGGATACTGGTTGACAACTTAACCCTGGTAAACTTTGAAGTTTCATTAACGTTTAAACACATTTGTGATAACATTGCACCAAATGCCCAATAGTTCAGTCTTGCCCAAACTTGATGCAAGGATTCAAGGCATCAGCATTGCAAAAATTGCTGGACGGCTATAATGAGAGTGCGTTATAACAAGCAATTTTTTAAATATTGTGCGAAGTCGCTATAACTGCCTTCTACTGTATATGTAGAACAAGAGAGTCCCTTCCAAAGTTTGCCTCCAAATGGCTCAGGTTGGTTCCCCAGTGTTCCCATCAATAGTCAATTACCTTGAGCTGCAGGCTGGATACAATATACTTCTCCCGCACTTCCCTCTTCTTCAGCGTCACCTGGAAGTCACCAAAGAGCCGGTGACAATCGAGCACTTCTGATGGCGGAAGATAATCGGCACATTTTTCCTGAAATTGTGAAACAATGAACTCATCAATCCAAAATAATTTCTCCAAATACACATACATACACAGGTATACCTCACCATACGTCACTAATTGGTTCCACGAGGGTCAATGCATTTTGCATTCTGACATAACTCAATCTATCACCCCTAAGTATGACAAGATACACTCTATTTTACCTTTTTTTGAAAACATAATGATATGCATGAGTGTTTACATGACTGATTTAGTTTTTCAGAAACTTTTGAATTATTAAAAATGAACTTAATTCAATGTCGAAGTAAAATAATAGTAACTAAAATGATGACAAAATGTAATCACAATCCTGTATGCAAGATATATCAAATTTCCATTCAATATGGTGCGCTGTTCACTTCACAACACGACAGCTCAGTGGCTTCATTTCATTTATTTCTGACCCCAGGCTAAGCAGCTCCCTTCAGGATAATTTGTGAACAGACCAAATGAACGTTTTGAATGAAACAAAAATACTTCATACAGAAGAATCATACATGTGATATGTTCTGTGATCATTTTCAGCAGATGAATCAAAAATGCATAAAGTTCTTAATTACTTTTTGGCAAGAGCTAAATTTTTCAGAGAATTTCATAGTAACATTTCACATTGCAATGAATGTAACAATGCCTTCAATGGACTAAACCTGAGAGAAATGATTAGAAAAACAAATGAATCAGCAAAACATGAATCAATTTTAAAAATAAACTTTCTTTCATTTGTAAATGTCTATAAAGTTGCAATCAAATTAAAAATTGTTACGAAGGAAAATAAGTTACTCAAAATGTTCAGGCCGGAGATTCCCTCTTCCTACATTAACAACATCACTGGGAGCTGAAAACAGCCTTTTACTAGGGACTTTGGCAGTTAGTATACACTAAGGACAAGATGGCAACAAATGATGTTGAGCAATAAGCAGTGGATAATGATAAATTGAAATAATCTTGAGAATGTGTCCGTAACTTGAGATCGATCTAATCAGCAGAAAACTAGCATGAGTACCTGACATTGCTCTGAATCCAATGCAGTTTGCAGTTTATACCACGCCAGTGTTAATGCTATTTACAATGTAATTTAGGTAAATTGTAACCATAAGGGTATGATCACTAGGTATTGAGTTCATTTATGTAATCTGTAGTGAATTAAGACACAGTCGGGACATTGTTCTGAATCAAATGCACAGACATTTATGCAGTTTACACAGCCACTTTGCAATCCAAAATAGGTAAATTATAACTACAGGGCTATGGACCTACAGGCATTTCCTCCACCTTTCCATTGCCACAACAAATAAGTGCAACAGCTAGCAAAAAGTGTTACGCACAGAATGGCATGGGCGTCAATTCAGTATTTTCGTGGGCATCGAAGGTTAAATACATTCAATACTGAATGGCATTGTGTCAAGCATTATGGTATGAGAAATACATTTTAAGACAGCATTGGTATGGGTCAAGCTAGCGACTAGTGACAAACAATAATGTGCTGGGTATCGCATTTTTGACGCTTCACAACAGAGCCGCCGATGGACTCTCCTCATTGTTTCAAGATGCACTTGCCAATGTCTCTGCGTGCAATGAGAAGATCATCTCTTATCAAGCTCAAAGAGCCAACTAGGCTGATTGTCCACTCACAGTGTGGCTTCACGTCTTCCAAGACAGAGTTGCAAACCCCTACCCAAGGTCTTTTTTAATCCATTACATACACGTCAATTATCTTTCTTAATACCTTCAGCAAGAAGAAAATTAGGCTGATTCCCTGAAAGGAGTTAGCCTTAGTGTGGTCTGTCTTTTCTTGGCTTAGGTATGAAGACAACCTCAGTGATTCTCAGGCTCTGGGAATATATCTATTTGCCCCGCAGGAGCAAATAATCCTAATGATCGAAAGCAGCAGCATACTCTGCCCCTCTTGTAGAAGTGTGGAGAAGGCTCCACTATGCACACAGATGCTTTGCCCAAAAATTAATTTAATTTATTCCCCATGGATAAAAATAGTTTTGATTTTATATTGCTTTGTGCATGTAAGTCACATATTTTGGCTTATAATGCATAGCAAATACTATATTTATTATTATATATAATAATAAATAATATTTCATTGAACAGCGAAAGAAATATACCACCAGCTTCCTTCATAATGGCTGCTGAAATTAAAGTTTGATTTGACTGAATAGTTTCCACAAGAAGTGGGACAAGTCAACATGATCCAAGTAATTATTTTTCGTCATTACTTATTTCAAATTTCCATTCAGAATAGCAGTTAGGGCTATAATAAGCCATCTTACATCTTGAAATAGCAACGCCTGATTCAGAATAAGGTCCTTAGTTCAACTTATTCAATCAGCAAAGGACAAAATGCAACCATTGCCCCAAAAAATAAAGATTTTAACAAAAGATGAATGCACAAGTACTCACTACACTGTTTTCGAAGAGGTTAGTCAGCATTAGGATGACCTTTGACTGCTGCTCCCAAATCATTCTCCAGAAATCTTCAATAGTAGATTGTAAGGGAGCTTGACAAGCAATGTAGAATCTTTCTTCATTCTTCGGCCCCTAAAGGGAGAGAGAAATCAGTTGCAAATTAGAGGTTCACGGGTGAAAAAATCATTCGCCCACACAGGGCAGATCTTCCAACCTGGGTATGGCATCATCACATTACTGACTCATTACAAAAAGGGAAGTTTCCCATACAGTCTGTCCTTTAATTCCTGTACATGAAAATACATACTTTGAGTTCATTTTATTTGCTCACAGTATTTTCTTCTTTTTCATAGTTAAATTAGAAATACAGGGCATACAAAGTAGACATAAAAGCCCAAATGATAGGAAATATGATAAAGTTTTGATTTTTTCATGTGAGCTTTGTTTTCCTCACAAATTCATGATAAAATATTATAAGCAAAATATTTAAAGGATATTAAATAAAAATTATGAGTATATAGGTAGCTGCAATTGCACTATTTTAATATTTATACTAATTATTGACTACATTACTGACTATTTATATTACCAATAACAGAAAGAGTTTTTACCATTTTGATTGGTATCTTTGAATGGTAGAGTGTCTGTTGATAGCTCCGTAACAACAGTAGCAAGTTGAACATTGTGTAATGTTCTCTTCAAATCACACCTATTGACTGTACTTGTACGGTTTCAAGTTAAGCAGCAAAACTTATGACATACACTAAGACAATTCTTTTTAGTCTATTTCTGGCCAGGGTCATTCCACATCAGAAATGAGTTGACCCATGGTGTCTCCTATTCCAACCAAAGTATTTGCTTGGGTTCCTTTTAGCATTATATGAAAAAAACATAGAAGCATTTGGAAAAAAAATTTTTGTCAGATCTAGAGACAATCAAAGTTTCAACCATTTTGCACTGAGATCTTTTTCCTATATCTCCCAAAGAAAAATATTTAGAGATACGGTTGACATCTCATTTTGTTTGCAAAAGAATGTACAGAAACAGTGTGTAATCAGTTTTGTAAAAGGGCCAAATTTTGTTGAAATTGTTTACATTTTAAATGTTTAAATTTTAACAACAAAAATACAGCCATTTTAAAATTTGAATTATTTTTCTAGTTTGATACACTCGTCTTTTGTCTTACCTCAGAAACAAGTTTGGCCATGAGCTGTGCACAAACAACCGAGATATTTAACTTCATTAGACTACGCCCCTGGATCCAATGTCTTTAGTAGTTTACACTGGTGTCGATGCAGTTCATAGTTCAGTTTTTGTAAAAATTGGAATGGGAAGTACACTTCAATACTTGTGAAGTGCTAATGGATCAATCTCACATATATTTCAATTCAAACAATGGCATAAATGAAAGTGCAACTTAAGTTTTTAAGTTTTAAACATTTTCTACGAAACATTAAATTGTTAAATTTTGTCTCATACATACAATTCAATAATGCATAAACAAGGTGGACTTTAAAAATGAGACTTTTATCTTCAAACTGATAACTGGAGCGTAAATCTTGCTCTATAACTGGAATCTTTCTTCAACACTGTTGAGTCTTTTGTGCTGCTCTTTGCACTGCGGCTCAGTAATAAAAAGAGTAAATATGACTTTTATTTTTAGACCATATCGGTTTTGGCATTCATCCCATTCCCATCCTGGGAATGCATTCCCTTCCAGGGAACTTATCGGGTAACTCTCCGCATCAGCAACGATTGAGGGGATATCTCTGGCTCAGACTCATTGGGGTCAATATCTGGGTTTACTGTGACATCCCGGATACCGTGGTTGGACCCGGTTGTGACCGATGACCAATATTTGCACAACAGAGTTCCTCGTGACACTGGCATGACTGAGTGATACTGTCTGATCTCCTTTACTTCACCAGCCTCTTGAAACCTGTGGACAAATGCTTTGGTTTCTTTTGTAACATCCTTTTCTGGGATGAATTGAAAATTCATGTTCCGGAGATTTTGTACAGCCCAGTCATAGAATTATGTGAGGGTCATTATTTGCTTGTTGACTTGTGGCTGCAAGCTGGCCTGCACTGCATTCCTCTTCAGGACTCCACCAAGGCCATCACTCAGGCCCTTCCTATGAGATTTCACAGAGAAATTCCATTCTGCTGGCACTTAAAATTCCTCTTCATGCATCGGAATACTCAGAAGGTTAAATCTGTTTTTATACTGGGAAGGAACACCATCCAAGAAATAAATGACTTTGTAGCTGATGGTTGGTTAGGTCAGCTAGTGATTGAAGTTTATCCTTTAAGAAATCCAAGAGAGCCATTGCCCACGTACATGCCAGTCCCTGCTCGTTCTCATGGTTACCTGTCACTTGTGGGCGTCCACCCAAAATGACTCTATGTGAGAAGGGAAGGAGGATCCTTTGGTAAGAGGTCTGTGTAGTTGGCCCCCACAAAACAACGGTTTCTGATATTTGGGATATTTCAGATAGAGCAAAAAGATGAGGTGCAAAATGGTCGAAACTTTGATCCTCTCTAGAGCCACCAAAAATTTTTTTCCAAAAATGCTTCAATGTTTTTTCATTTTATGCAAGAAGAAACCCACACAATAAGTTTAGTTCTAATTGGAGACACCACGGGTCAATTCATTGCTGATCTGACGTGGAATGACCCATCTTAGAATGGATGTAAAAAATATTTGAAGGAAAATATGTATACATATGTTAAAGTATAAATGTAACATACATAGCTTTTGGATTGGCTGTGATGCATTTCTTCATGTTGTATGACTTACCCGCACGTAGTTGGCATTGATGTACGTTGAGAGAGGTCCTGATGGTCTTGCTGAGAGACGAACTCTGGTGGATGTGAGGGGAACCACATTGGCATATCTGTTCTTTTCCTCGGCCCCCTCCGGCAGCCGCTCATCATCGTCCTCCTTGCTCGTGCCGGCTTCTCCCCTCTCCACACAGCCCACAACGTCCCTGCCCTTTGAACGTGACTTGCGCCTCACCGTTCTCCGGCGGAACCTCTTTGGAATCAATCGGAACTCATCTGCAAGGGCACCATCTTCATCTAGGGCAGCATTTGTCAATGCAGCAAAGTTCATCGGTTTGGAGAGCAGAACCTCCTCACCCTGAAACACACAAGTACAAAATCATATGGCATCTGCAATGTTTGTCCTCAAGGGGTGAGTTTTGCAGAGTTTCAATTATGACTGACAATGAAACTGCCCTGAAGAATGTCTTGGTAGTGACGTGAGTTCCATGTCCTTCATTGCCTCTAGCAAGGGACCTCATCAAACATGACATTTAAGAGTCTCAATCAAACTGTAAAAATCAAATAAAAGCCAGTAAATATTTAAGTATAATTCTACCCATTTCCTGGCTATTCGCCGGGGATTTTAATAAAGAGATTGGTGTAGGCAGGAGCCATCCTTGTACCCATAGCAGAACCCTAAATTTGAAGAAAAATTTTGTCTCTGAAGGAGAAGGCATCTTTGTCCAGGACATGATGTATGAGCTTGAGAAGGGAGTCAGCCAGGGGGAAGAAGGGGTGGGGCAGAGGGAAAAAGAGAGCTTCAAGGCGTAGAGGCATTCACAGTGGGGTGATGAGGTATCGAGGGAGGAGATGTATATGGTGGCCATTAACACTAGAAGGACCGAACCAGTCATATTGACGGTTGACCTCTACTTACTACATCATATTTCCCATTTTTCTTTTTGTATCACCTCAATTTGTTCTTAATTTTAATGATATTTTATGAAACGTGCCCTGCTGGAAAATAAATTATTTTTTTTCCAATAGAAATGAAATTATAATATTTCTTATGTTGAAGGACCACTACCTGTCAAAATGATGGGTTGCATGTTTTCCTTTATTTTTGTGGTTCCTCGTGCTTATTTCTTAATGACATCACTTGCCATCATCAATTCTGGGCATTTCAATGTTTTAGTTTGTGTAAGAAAGGATTTTATACTTCTCAAAATATTTTGATTGAAAAGTAGCCCCACATCTGCCATATCGACCACGAAATGTATCACATTTCGCGGAATGTAATTTGAAAAAGGCATTCTTTTTTCTGAATTTTTCTTGCTTAATTAGTTGTTGTAAAATCACTCTTTTGTGTTTATAAATAAATAAAAGTGCAATATTTAATGGTCTATCAATAAATTTGACCAAAAAAGAGGTAATATTTAAAAATTTCCATACCCGTCAAAATGATGGGTAATGGTCCTTCTAGGTAGGTATCCAACCTCGGTCATGCTAGTGTTAAAATATTACTCATAGAAGGAATTTGGGGGCTGTCAAGATGTTCTTAAAAGTGGTAAGTAGGTGTTGTGAATGAAACAGGGAAGTCAAGATACTGTGGGTTGCAAGGCAGAGTAAACAAAGGCAGAGATTCTTTCAGTGGACAAGTTTACATTACTGACTATGGGGAGACCGGGGCTGTTGGGCTTGTGAATTTTGGGAGAACGAAAAATCTAGTCAGGCTGTGGGTTGGGTGAGGAAAGAATGGCAATGCGTGTGATTGCAAAAGTCCTCCCATGGGGTCATGAGTTTTAGGGAAGGACGAAATGATTTTCTTAGACTTGGGGTTGGGTCATTGGGGGGAGGTAAAAATTGGGGTTGTTGAGTTGCTGGTCATCATTCGCGTATCAGTCATCCATGTCCATGATTGCCACACATAAGCCTTTGTCTGCAGGTAAAATAATGAGGCCAGGATCTGAACGGAATTTGTGGAGGGTTCACTGTGGGAGAGATAAATTTTGGGTTTTATGGATTTGAGAAAACAGTGATCAGAAATTTTATTTAGAAATTGCTTTGTGAATATTTCAACAGGGTGGGTTTTGCAGAGGGATTAGGGTTCGTAACTGGATGTTTGTTGGGATTTTTGAAGGGCCGGATAAACTGTGGATTGGGAAGGGCAGTGGGTTTTACAGAAACATGCCGTCTTGAATTTCTGCAAACATTTAGGGAATCGGCCAGGAATGACACAGGATTGAATTTCGAGGAGGAAGGGCCTTTGGAGAGTAGAGATAATTGGCCATGGTAGGGGACGCAGGAAACAGAGTTTCTTGACTTACAGGGGGGATGAGATTGAGGCTGGCACTTGGGTCGGGTGGGTATAGTCTTCAAGGGCAGTGGAAGGTTGGAAAGACTGGCAAGATTGTGTTCATCTCAGATAAGAGGTATTTTGGGAGGAGGTGAATTTATGTAGAGGGGCAAGATTAGGCTACATGAGAGATGACTTTTGTAATAGGTTGGCAATTTTTTCAGGAGATGCAGGCCACAAAGACACGATTTTTGGAAGGAATCAGAGACTACAAGATTGACAAGGGGAAATTCCATGGGGGAGTACAAAAAGATCAATTGGATAAAATAGGCGAGGTTTTGCTCGTGATAGGTGAGTAAGGTGGCATACTGGCATATTGCAGGGCAGGTGAGATCAACAGAAAAATTTTGACAGTGGTTTTGGAAAGACTGATGACGGTCAGGAGGAATGGCAAGCAAGGGAAGATGGATAGTGAGACCGTTAGGTAAGACTCGATCCAAGGGCATTTGGTTAAAAATGGGCGGTGAACTGGATGGTCTTTCTGTTGTAAAAGCAGATATTGTTCAGCCAGGCTTCAACAAATGGAGGCACATTGGGAAAGTGTGGAGGTACAAGAATGGGAAAACAATACACTAGGGAAGGGAGGAGCAGAATCCACTTTAAAACAGACCACATCATATCATACTTCAAATGCTTTGAAGAGAAATGCTCTCAGGAAGAGAGAGTATAATTGATTCAGCATGCATTGAGAAATAGTGGAAGGCACGACTCACATCATCATCTTCGAATGCAGGATTGCCGTATGATCGCTTGGATGCCCTCCAGTCATTGGGGCCGTCTCCCTTGCAGAGGCCGTTAATGGCCGCCCTACGAGCACCGCTGCCTACATCCCCGTTCCTCCTCGCCTGCCCACCACGCCTGCTCCCCTCGCGAACCGACACGCTGTCCAGGCTGTATGCATCCAGGGACACAGGTGTGCATCTCTGCCCGTAGTTGAAACGCCTTTGACGACGTCTCATGATAATCTTTGGAAAAAAGACAAAGATTTTGTACAGCTGGGCATACTAGTATGATCAGGTGGCTCATGCAACACACTCCTCATTCCCTCTTTATTCATAGTAATAATAATTATTATAATAATCATGTTTCATTGGACAGCAGTATTCAGAAAAGACATATGACCTCATAAAGAAAAAACACAAGTGTACATAAGAGTACAAGAAAAAGTACATAGAATAACAGTTTACCAGACAAGTCAGAATACAATATCACATGTGGTGTGAGTAAAAACCAGGCCCACAGAACACAATGCATGTAAGGTAAACCAGGAGTGAATCATGTACTTGACTTTAGCCAAACAAGTCTTTCTGGCTGAAATGGGTAAAGAATCGATTAGTGTGACACCTAAATTAGGCAGAGTGTGTTGGGTTTAAGTTAACCTGCATTGGTTCAGGGAGAGCAGGTTTGTTTTCCTTTCTTGGTAGTTGAGAGCAGCACATCTTGAGGGACAATATCAAGGTTTTCTTACACAAAAGTCAAAACTCTGCAGACTCAAAAACTAAAAACAGCTAAAATGTTCAATCTTGTAAACGGTGGTTGACAGTGTTCCTGAGATCCTAGAGTTCCCGAGATCTGCAAGTATCCCAGTCGCCTATTTTAGGAAAAGAAATACAGGGTTTTGTCTGTGGCACTCCCCCATAATTCGAAGCCATTGTCCAAGTGGTTGTTTAAAACAAGCATAATACATTAACTAATTCCATGAAAATGTCAGTAACATCAATAGAGTCTTATTAGTACCTTATATACACATACAAACACACATGTCTCAGTGGCTGAGGTTCAAGAAGCACAAAAATTAAGGTAAAGATTAATTAAAATAATTCTCCAACATAATAGTTCCAATTAAGTTTTTTTATACAGAGAAGTTGTATGTATTAAAGTATTAGTGTAAAGTCCATCTCAGCAAAAAATACCAATGGTAATTATGTGGTAGACTAGAGCATAGTAAATAGCTTTTTCTGGTGGAATTTCATTGTTGGAAGGGTAAGGAGGACTTACCAAGAGGGCAGCCAGGAGAAAGAGGGCAAGGGCTGCGACACACGAGATGCCAATGGCTGCCTGCACTCCCGTTCCATCATCCGAGGGATTCATTGGGACGTCTACATTCAGGCCAGAATGTGCAATGCCAACTTCTTTGACCTTTGGCGGGAAGTTAATTGAGAGCTAAGTACTCAGGTTGCATGGGATCAATGATAGTACGGTCTATTTTCCCAAAGGATTACAGTACAGAATGTGGTTACACTTGAGTATGATATAAAGGGCATTAAAATATGTACACATACTCATTCTAAAATATAAATAAATATTTACCATTTCAAGATATTCAGTAAAAATCATCCTATGTAATTAATTAGTAGTGACTGCCTTTAATGCAGCAAGGCCTGTGCTGCAATCAAGCTCCCATATGGAAATTCACGTAAAATTGATTTTTCATTTTGCTGCAGAACTTTTAATCATTGATCCAACCCAAAAAAAATTATTATACTATATGCCTACAACTATATAAATAAATGAAAATATGGCTGAACAAGGAAAAAGTATTTATTTCGGCTGGTTACCATATTGCTATATAAACAACATGGGTTCTCCATGATAGGCCTGAAGTTAAGATAATTCCCTCTTCCAGAAACCCACCCATCAGGACTCAGTAATCCAACCATCAGAACTAATATTCTTTCCTGGATATTTTATTGAATGTGGGTATAATCTATGCATTGGAGAACTTCTGGAAAATTTACCCATTGCATGTAATATCATTCACATTTTACTACACATGTCATATTGAAAATAAGATTTCCAAGCAATGAGTGAGGTTTTTCAATATGTTTTTAGCTCCCTGATCAATATGTAACTCAACTGCTTGACTTTCATACATTTTGTCTTTTTTCCACATTGTCAGGGATGCATTGTGACCAAAAGGCGAGGACTGCCGGTGTAATAGGTAAGAAACAATTATGTGGCATGCAATCTGTGTTAGTATGGACGTACATGCATCAGAGGCTCCCCCATTGGTTTCGGTGTCTTTTCCCAGATATCCAGGAATAGCTGCATGAGAGTGGCATCGCAGTGCACAACAGTGGCTCCCTTCACTCCGTCCAATTCCTCAACCACTCTCCTGTTCTCACTTGACGAGTCTGCCAGAGCCGAGAGGACACAGAAGTGGACTTCGGAGGGGGAGGGCGATGCACTTGGACAACTCTCGGCAACATTCAGCAACAGCACACGGTCCGAGGGCAGAGCGCTGATTGAAAGACAATGCGAGAAAGTGATTTGATTTCAATATCCACAAGATGTCATTTTCACAATTCCAATTAAAACATCTTCAAAATGCAATGAATGCATAAATGCTATTTTACTTTCTGTAACGAGCATGAAGCAAGTATTAGCCATTGGTAACATCAGAAAAATGTAAGATTTAGGAAATTCAATGCATCAATATATGAACACATTAGAAGCTGATTTCACATTTGAAATATAATATTGTTGTTCTTCACCAATGATCTTCGTAAAAACTGATCGATACAAAGACCCAAGTCATATCTGTAATGGAAAGTTTCAACCAATTTTATTGCCATATGAGCACTCAATATACAGTTCCACAGAAGCAGGAGCATATGGCATGCTAAGAAGTCCATTGTTGACTTTCACTCGCACTCATTACTGATTGCAAAAATCAGTCAAAACTGATCAGATGAATCAAAAAAGCAAGTTGATGTGATATTCCTTGATTTCACAAAAGCATTCAACAAGGTTTCACACAAAAACCTCATTTCAAATTACAATCATTTAGGGAAAACCAAATAATAGTAAATAGGATACAAGAATTAGTACACTATTGCAAGAGAAGAGTGAAGAATTCATCTATGAGGCTTAAAGTGACATCCTGTGTTCCATAAGGATGATCCGCCCCCTTGAATCATCATTGCTTTGAGTGACCTTAATTCTTGAGACAGCAGTTAACTAAGATTACTTGGAGACAATGCCATCATCTAACACAAAATTAGTCCAGATGTGGACTTAGACGTTCAATCATTGGACCTAAACAACCTACTCGTGGTGTGAGGAGTGGGGCCAAGAAATAAATCTGCAGCACACTTCTTGCAAAGGTCATCATACCAAAAGTCATATCAACAATGTGCGTGGAGTAAAAATGAAGTCCTCAGAGTCAAATACCACAGAATTTTCGATACTTCAGACATATCACGGGGAACACACATACTAAGAAATTTGGCATAGCCTTAAAGACACTGTGTTTTATGAAGGGTATGCATTAGGGGTGATTTTCAAAAACTTTATTTTTCAAATTTCAATGAGCTTGGGATCAGAAAAGTTGTCTTTGAGGCTCAATTTAATGCAGGATATTTTTGTATTTTTGTCAATTGTCCTAATGTTCCACTGAGTGGTTTAAGTTTTTCAATTCTTGACCATTTTTATCATTCCATTACACATCATCTTTCATTTAAATGGAGTTATGGCTGGATCCACCTCCTACACTGGCCCTATTGGGAAGCAAATCCAAAACAGTGAAGATCTACCTAACTATTTTAGACTTTCAATCCATTCCGGCTGATCATCCCCATGCATGTACATACTTCTTTAAACCATTGAGGTCAAGCATCCCTAATAGATGTGCCAACACTTGCAGAGCCTGGAAAATGCCCCAGGGATTTAGGTGAACGGTCAGGTTAGGAAAACTAAGACAAATTTTACAAAAGAAGGATCACACAAAGAGTTGAAAAAATTGTTTGTCTAGCAAAGAATGTATCGGCAGCAGTCTTTGGAAACACAGAAAAAGTACAAATTTATCAAAACTATCAAAATTATTGCATAGAACACGCATATGCCTGAATTCCGTTATAAACATCAGTTCAACGTGCACAATTCAGAGTAGACACTATGAGTGCCCATTTGGGTTGGGAGGCTGGGTTGGGCATGGATGAAACTCAAGACAACCTCTTTGAGGTGAGTTCTCGGTTGCCACTGGAAACACAAGCATGTTATAAGCTCAGCAGACATCTGAGCATTGCCTATGACGTGTTTGCCAGGTTGCTTATCCTGGATGTACCGATTATTTTTTTTGTGATTCTTTGGGGTTGTGCACTCATGCAACTACATGAATTTCATTTTCGTTTACTTTCTGACGATACAAAAGCATTAATCAGGAACAAATGAGGCCAAGCACCATTATTTCCACTTTTTCCCTAAATGGCCTGGAACTGTAAAACTTTAACTGCTCGGTGGAACTTCAGGACAGTTGACAAGAATTCCAAAAAACTCCTGTGTAATATTCAGCTCCAAAGACAACTTTCCTGACACCAAGCTAGGTAATTAAAATCTTAAAAAAGTTTCTGACAGTCACCCGTGGTATGCATAGTAGGAATGTCCTAAAGAGAATGATAAAGTGGTGCTGCTTCGCTATGGTTAGGCCACACCTTGAACACATCACATTTGGGACCCTGTGCTGAAAGATTTAATCCAAAAAATGAATAGAACTCTCAGGAAAGCTGGGTGCTTCATTTAAAATGGTGCGAACACATGGTGTTTTACAGCTTTTCAAGGGATTAGGTTGGAAGCAGCTTGAGGCTCGGAGGCTGCACACTAGACTTAATCTTTTTGAGAAATTCACAACAGGTGTGGTTCAGAGTAACACAGAGAATATAAATTTGACACCACACTGCATCTACATGTCTGACGGAAGCAATAAAATAAGAGAATACATTGACAAACATATTGGTAATATCAAAATTCATTCTTCCCACGCACTTTAAGTGACCTATAGAAAAAAACCAAGCCCCACTCAAAACACTACCAGATTACACTTCACCATTATCTGCCAAATTAAATATGGAGGGAGGCTGATGTTGATTTGAGCTAGGATAAAAAAGAATTAAAACAATTAATGTCATAGCTGGTTTGCTTTGAAAGAGGTTGCTCCATTCACTTCATTTTGGTTTTGGAATTCACCAATACCTTCATTACTCATACATAATACAAGGGGGTACCCAAAAATAAACGGAATAGTGTTGCGGTTAGCAGACCTTACGTAGTACGCATTTCTTCCACTAGGTGAGCAGAGTGCAACTCGTTCCGAGTTCTGTGCAGGCATTGTTGTCATCTGGGAAGGTTGTGTTCAGTCACAACAATTCGTTTTGTAAAAGCACTGTTGCTTGCTCCTCGTTTTTCATCATGGGGGATTTAAGTGAACAGCATGCCGCTGTGTAATTTTGCTACCTGCTCGGGAAAAACGCTGCAGAAACTATTGTGATGTTAAAAACAACTTACAAGGATTGCGCTATGGGAAAAACTCAAGTGCACCAATGGTTTTCTCGTTTCAAAGAAGGTGAAATGTTATTTGATGACAAACCTCGTTCAGGACGTCTGTCAACTTCTAGAATTGACAAAAATGTTGAAAAAGTTCATGCAATCATGATTGAAGACCAACGACGAATTATTGAAGAGATTAGTAAGTTCTCTGGAATAATGCTTGGTTCAGAGAATGTTGTCAGAAGATTTGAAGATGAGAAGGGTCACTGCAAAATTTGTGCCTCAGGTCCTGACTGAACAGCTAAATGAGAATCGAATTGAAACTTGTCGTGCAATGAAAGACCATCTCCGAACTGACCCAGATTTTTTTCCAAGGTGACCGGTGACAAGTCATGGTGCTATGGTTATGACCCTGAAACCAAACAACAGTCAAGCCAGCAGAAAACTTCATCGTCGCCTCTCCCAAAAAAAGCTCTTCAAGTGAAATCAAACATTAAAATGATGCTCATTTGTTTTTTTGATGTGAGATGGATAGTGCATTCTGAATTCATCCCACCAGGTCAGACTGTTAATTAGGTTTTCTATTTGGAAGTTTTAAGAAGATTGCATAACAGCGTGCGACAAAAAAGGCCCGATTTGTGGGAGATGAAGGACTTGTTTTTCCACCATGGTAATGCACACGCTCTTGCAGCCATTTCATTGCGCCCGTTTTTAGCCAAAAACAACATGACTCCCTAGCCCCACGCCCCTTACTCACCTGACCTCACTCCATGCAATTTCTTATTGTTTCTGCGAATGAAGAGGGACATGAAAGGACAACGATTTGATGACATGGAAGCGGTAAAGAAAAAAATGAGGCTGGAACTGTCAGGCATCACAACAGATGAGTTTGAAAAAAGTTTCCAGGAATGGAATCGCAGATTGGACAAATGTATTTTAAGTGTAATGGAGAGTGCTTTGAAGGTGATAAGGTTGTTTTGTAAAACAATTAAATACATAGCTTTAAAAAAAATAATTCCGGTTACTTTTGGATACCCCCTCGTAACCCCACCATTTTTAAGAAAGAACTTGTCTCACCTATGACCAGAATTTGACATCAAAGCAGAAGAAATCAGTTGCGCAAGAGCTTGCTTCAAAGAGGACAGTGGCATGGTATGGCACATCTCACTCCACGATACTTCCATAACAAGACGGACATGCCATGGATAGGTTAGAATAGATCCTCCACTTTCCTCATCTTCACCAGCAGATGAGGTGCTCGTATTATATTTCATATCAGTCATCCCAGCTGCACTCGAAGTGTTGACCTTGACCAATATTGGTAAGAATGTTGTTTCTGGAGATGAGTCTTTTGAAGCAGCCGGAGTAGAGCCCAGGATTTCTTTAGGTGATGCTGTGAACATGGAAATGGACAAAGTGTATAATCTGTCATGCACAAATCCCTTCCATGATTTTATAAATTGGCCATGATTAAGATTATGCAATGGAAGTGAAAATTTATTTTTGATATCTTAAAATCAATACAAGTAACTTTATTTTGAATAAGATTCACAAAAAACAATTAACATAAAGTAAGCTTACAAAATCATTCTGGTGCTCAAACCATATCCTGCAGGCAGAAAATAAGCATTTAAGGATGGAACGATACAGGAGCACGAAATCACATTGACTGGTAATCGACCCAGACCCACAGATTCGTGCCACTTGCTCTGACCAATTAAAGCTCCTCTCCCACCGTGAATCTCAAGGGGGCTTTGTGGAACAAGTTGTCCTCACAGTTACCATGCATATAATGCCACAGTGTAACTGTATGTGAACTCTAAGAGCTACAGTCTATCAGGTGATGCCCAACTTTAAACTCAAGGGTGTTTGCTTGAATTAATTCAAAGACCTATGGATCAGGCCCCACAGTAACTTCAAAAGTCATCCACTATGGGTCACACAATTGCACAAAATTCACAGAAGAAAAAAATCATTTACCTTGAATGGGATTTGAACCCAGTCCCCTTGATTTTGCACCAATTGTTTTGAACAATTCCTGTCTCTTTTTTCACAGTGAATTTCACCAAATGGTGAGACCAGTGGGAGGGATTCTATTCAAGTTATTATGTTTGAAGACAGACATTCTAAAGGGATACACTTTATCTCTGCTTTCACTTCACACAGTGTTCAATGACTCTTATCAGGAAAATTTCACTAAGTTCAAGGAAATCAAAAGACATGGTCACTGGGGTCACTTACTTGTGCTTAGGATGGCAGTTGCGAACATTGGTTGAGTGGTGATCGCTTCACTGATTCCATATTCTTGAGAGCTAGCATTGGAGCTAGTTGAGCCCTCCTCATCCACAAGTCCTTTTGGAGGCACTTTGGTTTTCTCGTGGTCAGGAAGGAGGTCACCACTGGTCGAGGAGCTGACATCTGCAGGTGAGGTCGCAACTGATGCACTTGTCGGAGGCCCAGTACTTGTGGTCACATTGCTGGATGTCTCCACTGATGAATCAGACATGGAGCTGAGCACACTCTCTGAGGTGCTTTCATTTCCTCTTCCAAAGGGTTCAGTGACAACCACTTCCACCCTTTCACTCACACTCTCGCTGCTCGATGAAGCTGTGCTGCCGAACAGAGGGACTGATGTCACTTCTTCAGAGGCCGACGTTACACTCATGCTTTCACTCACAAGATCAGCTGCACTTGTGTTTTGAGCCGTCGTGAAGAGGACAGATGAAGTCACAATGGGACCAAGAGATTGGGACGTCGAACTTTCATAGCTCAGGGTTGGAGCATGGGTCGTAGGAGTTGATGTTGATTCATCTTCTTTGCTCATTTCACTATCTATTAGACTGCTTATTGTTGTCCAATCATTGATGGAATTACCCCTTCCTGAAAGCAAATGGGTGATGAGTACGGATGCATTATTCATAGCCATTTCAAAACATCAGAATGAAATAGGCACGGTAATTTTAGGTAGGCACAGTACACCATAGTTAGACAAATGAGAACAAGTTACAGAGACAAGCAGGTTCCATTGCAACTGCGTAAGTCAAACCAAATATTAAATTCCAATGTTTTTCCAAATGCTTTTGCAAATCTCGCTTTCACTAATGGAATGCATTAGCCATTGTAAACCAAAATTATGGCACAAAAACTGTAGATGATTCCACGGTTATATTCATAGTTAACCCTTTTTATTACAACCATAAATGCCGACTGCAGTGCTGTTTCTCTGGAATGACCACATTTGTCTCATTCATTCATTTCATTGTTTGCATAAATTAACTTGTAACTCTAGAGATAAGGACTTTTTTATTTTAAATCAACATACTGGGAATCGTCTCCTCTTAACAACTGTTTTCCATGAATATGACATTCATATCAGATTAAAAAACACTATTTTCTCGCGTGTTTCTCTCACTCTCCCTTTGAAAACCACGCAATCTCAAGTTTAATTTGTGAGAAAATAGGCCCAGAAAGGGAACATTTTGATCATCACATCAGATAGTGGACTTATTTTCCAATGTCTCTTTGCTCAAAATGTGAATAAAGAGGCATTTATGTCCTTTCTTGGTCAAACCACCTTCTAGGAATGACCTCATCCTATTGGAATGTGTAATGATTCTATTCTCATGCAGTACTTCAATTAAGTAAGCATGGTTTCAATTTCAAATTTAACCTTCATGTATTGGTATATCCTGCTCAACACAAATTCGTCTAACATGGTTTCCACAATCAAACAACACCCAATTGTGAACATATTGACTTCAATGAAGAAGATAACACCACACTACACCGTGCTCTAAATTCATGCATTAGGTTTATTTTTAAACTTCACAGAGATGTCCACGTGACCCCCTACTACAATGAACTTAGGTGGCTCGATGTTAAAACCCGAAGGAAATATTTCCTCGGATTCTACTTGTATTGCTTATTTCAAGAAAAATCCCCTGAATATTTATTCGACATGTTTTCCGTGAAACCTTCCACTAGGGATATGTGCACTAGATGTGATCCTGAGTATCTTTACTTTCCTAGTCACCGCACAACGAAGTTCCAAAATTCTTTCTTGGTCACTGCGTGTCATCTCTGGAACACCCTGCCCAAAAACATAAAAAATTGTTCTTCTGTTGCTAGTTTTAAGATGAAATATTATAATATGTTACTTTCTGACCACTAAATGTTGTTATTATTTTGCATATTGTTGTAATTAATGTAAATCCAGAAATGTATGCAGATGAATTTGTTATATGATATGATTTCCAAAAAACTTTGCATTCAGCATTGTAAAATGGTATTAATTCATACTTAATTTTTTCATTATGTTACCGTCCAAATTGTTGATTTTGCTCTTTATGTTGCTCAAAAAAATGTAAATTGCTATTGTTCTTAAGGGGTATATCCCCAGGACAATTAATAAATTATTCATTCATTCATTCATATTTGGATAGCACAACCTAATCCTCCCATTTTAGCACAATTTCCAAGGCTTACGTGAGTTCCATACACATTCCCTTGAGTTTTGAGAATATGAAGTAAACATTCAGAGACTAAAAGGAAAGATCTAAATTTTTTGTACCCAACTACGTATTTCAATTCATTGGCCCATTATATATACTCCTTCAATGAGAGAAATAAACAGTCTTAGGAATGGAAGTGATTGTTGAAAACCCAAAACTCCAAGAGGAACTATTACAATGGTCCTAAATGAAACGCAAGGTCCCTTCCTCTTATTTCTGTTAACAACTTTACATGTTCCCATAACATGATTACCTTTAACACGACTGTTTTTTGTAATCAATCTCCAGTGTTAAGTGAGATACACACCAGGGGATGACTTGTTTGTTTCATTGGAGACAGTATCACGTGAATGAATGCATATATTAATGCACATAAAATGCAGCGCACATTCTCCACTATTACATTGAATTGGAGGTAACAGATATTGATGCAGTTGAATGGAAATATATGTGCTCGGGAAATAAAAAGGTCATCAGCTATGGAATTACAGGGATACTTTGCAGGATGTGGGTGCTGCATTCCGTGATTATGTCGGACTATGCAAATTCACAGTGGAGGAAGCATTATTCTGGTAGAAATATGGGGGTTCTGCTCCACTTTGGAAAAAAATACTCCTTCATGACCTTTATTCCCATTCCTATAATGTGTTTGTTCTAAAATGTTTATGGGTTGACAGTTCAACATCACACAAACAATTAAAACAGTCCCAGCTTCAGCACGGAAAGGGTAATGAAAGATCTGGTGCTTTCCCAGCAAATCTGTTGAATGAATAGTTCCCGGGTCTCCATCCAGGTTAGTTCTACTCACCCCGACAGACACCAGACACCCGAGAACCGTTCATTCATAGAAAGGGTAATTTCATTGGGACATTGGGGGAGGCTAAACGATAACTTATTTACATGCAGATCAATTCTTGCATGAAAACTATCCCAGGTGTTGCAACTGTAGTAAAGATTGGTGAAACATTTTCACTACATTTTGGTCTCCTCATGAAAAGATGGAGAAAATGGCCGCCTAAGAAAACTGGGTATTAAGGGAAACTTCATGCCGCATTTGGCAATGCTTGGTGCTGACTTAAAAAAACACATAAATTGGAATGCCCATTGCAGAAAGCCACATTTCGGGAAGTTTCACTGTATAATACTTAGCTTGAGAGATGACAGCACTATGCTGTACTCATACTATAAAACTTATATCACTCAAGAGGAAGAAATGTGGTTTATGAGACATTGTCATGTCCAAAAATGAGAATTGCTTCAGCAGAAAGAGAAAACATTCACATTTTGAATGCCAAATGAGAGATACAATTATAATGAAGCTTTTTCCTTCCAACCCTGGATCTTCACCTTGTTCATTGCCACCTTCAGCACGTTCCTCAGTCGTATGGCTAAGTTCAGTCGTAGGAGTTGTGTCTGCTGTTGAGCCCAGCAAGACTTCTGTGAGAGATTGGCCAGTTGTTTGTAGTGTTGTCAATGGTGACGTGGACTGCATTGGGTTCTCTGCATTCTCAGGCTCCAGGACCTCAGTGGAGGATGCTGGAGCAGCAGACAAAAGGTGAACCATAGGAGTAGTATAGGAAAGGTTGGCCTTGAAGTCTGGAAAAAGGAACCACATGATTTATGAATAAAAATAAACAATTAAAATGCCTAAAATCAAGCAATATGGAAAGCAAAGTTTTCTATCTACCTATATATATAATTCTTTTGTACGTGTGTATGTCACTGAACTCCTCCTAAACGACTGGACTGATTTTGATTAAATTTTTTGTGTGTTTTTGAGTGGGTCCCTGGATGGTATAGATTTACAAATGGACCCGGTAGGTGGTGCTGTGATCCGGTTCTAGGAAATTTTGTTTGACGACATTTTTGTGGCAACCGTAAATGGTGCCATCATCTTCTATATTGTTGCCAAGGAGGCCTTGCTGATTTGTTGATGTTTATGTAACTAAGTCAGAGGACTGAGATTGTAGTGGACATTGATAAAGGCTCAAATAAATTGATTTGAGAAATGTGGAGATCTCCTCACTTACCCATCTCCACATTGGTGACTCCGATAAGGAGAATAAATAATCATTTGGTGAAAATGGTTTCGCCGCACGACGACGAGGTTCAAAGCTTATGTGAAGACAACACTCTAAATTAATGATTCTAATTCAAGACGCAGCCACCGAGACAAAACCCACCTGCAGTTCGACGTGTCCCCGTGAAACTACCACCATTTTGGCCCCAGAAACCGAGTCTTTGGTTTTCACAGGTGGAATCTCAGTTCGTGCTGTCAGAGATCACAAGCGAGGTAACTAAGTTCCATTACGCTGCCCCTCATTTAGAGTCTCGCATGGCCTGTGAGGTTGAGGACATTATAATGAATCCTCCGTCTAAGAATCCTTATTCGACTCTACGATCGAAGCTTATAGAATGTCTGTCAGCCCCTGAGGAGCAACGCGTTTGCCAGTTACTGTCGGACAAGGACCTCAGGGATTGCAAGCCTTCCCAATTCTTGCGGCATCTTCGCTCCCTCGCCGGAACGACCGCTCTTCCTGATAACCTCTTCCGGCAACTGTGGCTGAGGCGATTGCCCCCGCACGTCCAAGGAATCCTGACTGCCCAGGCAGAGTTACCCCTAGACAAGCTGTCAGAGCTCGCTGACAAGATCATCGAGGTGACAACTCCTCATATAGCCGTCCATGCCGTTTCTCCCAACAGCATATTGACGAATGATAAGATGTACCTAACCATCGAGGGTTTGTTAAGACAAGTCGCGGAGCTGTCGGTTTCACAAGGTCATCGTTCCCGTTCGGGCGATCGTGGTTGGTCAAAATCGAGAAGCCCATCGCCCTGTCGAGGTGGTAGATGGTGTTGGTACCATAACCCCAAAATTTCACCCCCCCTCCCTCTCCCCCAATATTTTTAAAAGGAAAAAAATCATAAGTTCATGAATAATTGACCGTTAAAACCTTCTGAGAAGTTCATGAAAAATTGACCATCTGAGAATAATTTATAGTTATGTTTGTGTATCATAGGTGGAGCTGATGTCGAATTCTGAGTTATTTGATGTACACATCAATACATGCGCAAGTCGTCGCATTTGCATCGTAGCTTGGTGTTGTTTTGACGAAACGAAAAAATGGAAATTTAAAACTCAACGTCAAATGTCACTAAGTATGAAAATTCAAATATCGAAAAAACGTTTGCTGAAACCGCTTATAGTTGGCAAGCCAACGTTTGGGCAGGGCAATGTCTGTCACGTCCGCTAGTCTACCGATAAATTTTTATTAGGAAATACATGCATTGAGTTCATTTCATTCACTTCCAGTCTTTTTTTCTACTCAATAATTAAATTTGAAATACTGGACATACAAAGTTGAGACAAACACAAAACAAACAAAGGAAAATGTACTAAAGATTCTCATTCTCTCTTTAGAATTTCATTCACTCTTTAAAATTGTGAAAATATGGATAAAATATTAAAAGAAATTGCTCAACATGTTGCAATTTTGCTTAGCCATCCCCTAGATGACAGAGAGATCCATTTGGCATGTATCTCTCACATGAATACATAGGGAATATAAAAGGCCCTAAGCAGATAAACTGGTTTGCTGATGATTAGCTAGTAGAAAATAAGAAAAGCATATCCTTATCAATTTAAAATTAAGCTAAGACACTCCTAGGAAATATTTAATGAATTTATAAACATACCATCAAGTCAACAAAGATACTGTTTTATTTACTCCTAGGAAAGACAGAGATGTGGAATGTGTTGAAAGAACGATAATTGTACATCCCATTAATAGGGAATAGAAGATATTGATATAGCTTGTTTGGAGTAAATGAGGACGATTTCTTCAGCAATGCCCTCCACTAGGTTCTATAAGCTACAATTCTGTAAGCATTATATATGAAAATAGAGTATTATTTTCAAATGCATTCACTTAATATTGACTAATGGTTTAATTTTAATAAAGTTTTGTCATGTATGATGGGGTTTATTTTCACTAGTTATCGAATAAATACCGACATTGAGCGTTCCATTGAGTAAGAAATAAATAATGAAGACGATGATGGAATGTGATACTCACCAAAGGCTGAACCAGTCACAGTCTCATTGTATGTAACTTCATTCTTGACTGGGCTCTCCGTGGTGGAGGGTCGAAGCAGATTCAGCCTTCGGCTTGTGCGAGGAGAATAGGAGGACGTTGTGGATACCATGCCTTGATCTGTGGTATACCCCATACCATGATTACTTTCCTTAAGAACTTCAGTCGCTGAGGTTCTTGGATTTATTGTGGGTGAGGGAGCATCAGTGTGACCTGGGTCACCATCGACCGCAATTCCTCCTCCATCGATCAGATTCACCTTTCTGTGAGAATAGTGGACTAAGTATTAACTGCTATTTAACTTGCCTTCACTTGACTACTCTCAGGCTACAAACATTATCACAAATTACCTTCTAATCAATAAAATTAGGCCAATGAATACACTCACAGTAACAGGCTCCCATTGATAGCATTTTGGAATACATTTGAATACATAAGGTTATACGTTATGGAGGAATTTGGTCAAAGAGTACCACATAACATTTCCCCCTACATTCATATTTGTAGACAAATTTCACCCAGACTCAAGCTAGCCCAATAATATAGGAATACATGTAATAAAGTACATGATAAGTATTTGCTTTGCAAACAAAATTTTGCCCCATTGTCTTTTGTGTGCTGTAAATTGGAAACACTTTTTAGTTATTCATTATTGGTATCAACTGCGGCAATGACTGCCACATGAATATGAAAATGCCTTTCTTTCATGATGTCCACCCCAACAAATACAGTTTTAGCAATAGATCACTACACCTAAACTTCAACAAATTATATCTTTTTTAATAGAATATCTCACATTTTCAAAGACGACAAAGCATCAGCCACTTACCACACTACTCCTCAAGAGTTTTTCCCTTTTAAAAAACCAGCCATTTTACATGGGGATCTATATGTGCATGCACTCTAAAGAGACCTTATTTAACAAATAAGGTATTTCTGATGTACAAATCTCAGCATAAATTTAACAGTGTGTAGTTTGCATGTTATCTCAACTATTTATAAAAATAAATTTCTTATTGCAATTTTTGCATATTGCAAAAAAAACCTTCCATTGTCATGGTATTCTCACCATACTAGATAAAAAAATGAGTTAAAAACTATCATAAATTTATTGAATTACAGAGGTTTTAATTTGTATTAAGATAGATTATGGAAAGTTCATTTCTCTACTGTGTTTTAAGGGAAGACAACAGTGGTTTTGTTCCATCATGTTGTATTCACGTTATGTTGTGTTCGGTTATCATAGCAACTACTTTACATTACTGAAAGTCTTACACTATAGAAATACATAGATTGATATTTCAAATTAGAACTATTCATATAGCATACTGGGTCTTAGCATTATAGAGATGGCGATGAAGAAAGGAGAATTCCGAGACTTTGATTTGGAAGCTCGAAATATTTGAGATTACTTGTAATCTGAAAAATAAGAGGGTCAATATTTTTAAAGAAGACAAATTGCTTGTAACTAATGAAATAGCTAATAAACATTAACTGAAAAATTAAATCCCATATCTATCAAAAACATTAGTTTTTTCTCACAAAATACGTGAAGCATTTACAGAGTGAACAATCACACATGGCAGTTTTAAAAAATGAATATTTTTATGAACTCTACTTTCAAATGTCACAAAAACTGCATGTTTAATCAGGAAGATGGTGACTCAGCAACTCGCCTTGCCTTTGGCTCAACTGGCAGTATCACAGGGGGTTGCAAAATCCCACTTCCCCCTGTCGTTATATAGTACACTATTTTGCACCATTTATAAGAGAAATATTCACTTCATACTTCTAATGGCAGCTGACATTAAAAACTTGAATTAGAATATGGTCTCCTCTATGGCTAATGAAAAATCAGATGTAAACTACCAAAACTGCAATAATGATGGGTTTGTAACACCCCTATGCACATTCTATCCCCAATATAGTGAGTCTTATTCAAGGTAGAGGGAACTCCAGAATGGGAAGGAAGGGATATATAATGAACAATTTGTCAGCATTTAGCTCCCCTTATTCTTCGAAGCTATTTACCCACTGGAACTCAGACAAATTACAAGGGCCACTACTCTAAGACGCACTTCTTTGCCTTCATCACTCTTTCATTGAATTGTACTGAGCTATTGATCTGTTATGGGCTACATTACCTCTACAACATCATCCTCATGAAATGAGGAAAAGTTCAACATGGCGCACATGAATTCATGACCACTGATTCGATGGCCGCCAAAGTAAATGAAAAGGAAGACTAATAAGTACCCATTTCAATAAAACTTTAGCTTCGCCTCACCTTGTGGTTTCAGCCACTCCTGCAGTTGAGGCAGTCTCCGTGGTCGTCGTGGCGACAACCGGCGTCGGTTGTTGAGACTGGCTTGCCTCCCTCGACGACACTGCTTCTCCCCCTCGTGTGCTGGGCGCGGGATGCTGGTCTTCCCGGCCGCTCCCACTCGCACCGCGACGGAAGTCCCCGTCCCCTTCAGGTTTGTCCTCTTCCATCATTATTCCTCCTCCGTAGTCCGACGTCTCCTCTTCAGCGGAGGATTGCCCTTCGTCATCCTCCTGGGCAAAGGGAGGAGTCGTCGATGGAGTGGTGGTCAGCAAAGGGCCTTCTCCGTCGTCCTCTTCGTCTTCCTCTTCGGCCTCTGAGTCGTACACCTCGGACACCACGTGAGACGAAGAGTAGTCAAGCCGCGTGTTTTTCTCCAGCACCAACTGGTGGTGCGACCTAGTGGTACCCGGCTCTTCCGAATCCCGCGATTCAATTCGCGAGAAGTGGCGGAAGAAGAGGCTGTCTCCGCCGGCAACCGTCGTCGTGCGCTCAGGAGGCTCCTCGTCTCGGCGGGTCGAGGGTACTTCCTCTCGGGAGCCCTCCCCCGCCTCCTCTTCGATCCTCTCTACCTCCCCGTAGCCTCCACCTGTGCCTCCTTCTGCCTCTTTGTCCGCCTCCTTGCCACCTTTGCGCCTCATTGGCTTCGTCTTCGTCGTCTTGCCGCGCTTGCCGATCGTCGAAGTCACGGTGACGGTTGTGACGGGCGTTGAAGTCACCACGATTGTCGTCTCGCGCGTTGAAGTCACCCGCCTTTCGACCAAGTCCTCGGGGGCGGCGGCGGCGACGCCCGCCTTGTCTCGGGCACTTGAGGGCCCTAGGGCCCCCTCGGGAGCGGTCGGGAACACGTGGTTGCCCAAGGGGAGGGAGGAAATAAGGCTGCTACGCCCGGTGGTCTGGGAGTTCTCGGAGGCTCCGGTGGTCGGATGGCCCTCAAGGGGAGCCTCCTCCTCTAGAGCATTCAGGTCGGGCGGGGCAGCCTCCTCCTCGCCCCCGCGCGCCTCCGGGACTG
The DNA here is from genome assembly GCA_963169105.1 of Ceriagrion tenellum. Classification (NCBI taxonomy): domain Eukaryota; kingdom Metazoa; phylum Arthropoda; class Insecta; order Odonata; family Coenagrionidae; genus Ceriagrion; species Ceriagrion tenellum. The sequence continues at coordinate 28,689,293 of OY720641.1, forward strand.
GAGATAATGCTTCGGCGGAGAGCGGCGCCTCTTCGGGCGCCACCGCTCCTTCGTCCGGATTGTGCGCAACAACAGCAGGGGCAACGTCCTTGTCTTGGCTCGCGTTGCCCGGTGCCGCGGTGCTATCTTGACGGCGCCGGGCAGAGTCGACGTCCACGCAGTCGCCGCTCAGGGAGCAGTTGGATGCCGTTGAGACAGATGGCTCGTTGACCGGGAGGACTGATCTATAGCGTGTTGGATATTTTTTTTATTCACAGTGAATAAGAAAATAAGATAAGAACATAATTGGAAGATAATGGAAGAAATGATAGTAGCACAGGAAACTGGGCTAAAAAAAGGGTCTAGATGCGAAGTTGTGCATGAGAATTGGTATTTAATATCTTTCGTCTGGGCTGTTGGACGCGAATGTGACACTTACCAGCAAAAATTTTGACTGGGGAATCCTTTTTTTATCAATACATGGTAAATTTTCGACTTTCACATTGTTTTTCGACATAGCTATTTTTCGGCAGGAGTTACGGAAACCGCGATAGAAATTGTGGAAACTAGACAAAATTGGAGAATGGTCGACCAATAGGAAGGGGTTAGTGGGAGGGAGGGGCGGGGCTAGTTGATAAAGAGTCGCGACGGGTGGTAGCAAACGAGCGAGGGCGGCTCAAGGTGTCTTACTTCAGGAAGGGACGTTTTATAATAGATTTTCCAGATAAATTTTGTTTGTCATCTAGTCCTTCCGCAAAAAAATCATCACAATCAATTTGATAGGAAATCCGATCGTTTTCAATTTCAATTGCTGTTTCGGTAACTCCAACTAAAAATTAGTAACGTCAAAAACAATGAGCAAAAGTAGAAAATTTTCGATCTTTTCATAAAAAAAGGGTTCCCCGGTCAAAATTTTTATCAAACCTACAATTCATGATCAGCATCAAAAAACAGATGGGTCATTCCACCACAATTCGACCAGAAAATTGGCAAAATTGACCCTTGAGGTAACCGATTTCGACCAAATTTGGCAAATCGTCTTCATTTGATTACAAAATGAAAACCCCAAAGCCATTTTGTAATCCATGCAACGGTTTACGAGATATTGCAATGTTGTAAAACAAGAATTTTACAAAAGCGTCGTCGCATTTGACGGCATATCTCCGGAAAAAAGGAAGATAAAAATGCATGCAATGACTTATTTTAAAGGTATTAAATTGATAAAGATAATTAATGGATTATTACATAAAATTTAAACAATTAAATAAAGTTTATAACAAATGCAAATGTTCAAATCGATTTTTGACGATGTAGCTATGCCTTCGATTTTCCTCATTTTTTTATATGTTGTAGATACAACCCTCCTCTACAAGTTAAAAAAATTTGGTAGGGGTAATATTTCATTTAAGAAAGAAAAAAATTTTTTAGTGAAGGCGTAACGCCGGTCTCACGCCGCGGCGGCGTCCGGCTCTCGCGCCGAACGTTCAGTAGTCGGTTCTCCAGATCTCATCAGCGCGCTTCCTTTTCCATCTTCTTTTCGCCAATTTTAACTGTATACCGACCCTTTGATTCCCTTTACCCATGTCATTCGCTATTTGCTTCCCACTGAAGTGACCGTCGCTTTAGAATCTAGGATTAGCGACAACATGCTTAACAGCGGGGGCGACCATGGGCCCGCCAGCGTCCGTGCTCGGAGAACAATAGACAAACCTCGCCCCGTCTTAGACCTCCAATGCTACTTTCCTCTCTTCCCCTATCTCATTCTCCTCACATACCCTTTATTTTGTTCTGAGAAACATTTTTACAACCATTTCGCTCAGTAGCCGTCGCCCACCCTCACCCATTCGCATATTAACCCCTGATAAAAAAACAACGGTAAATGCGAAGAGACCATGACTTTTTTTCCCTCACTAACTATCGCATTTGAAGCAATTCGTCAGTTGCCGTCCATCCTCCGTCAGTGATGTTTCAAAACTCTCCTTGGTCTCATTTTTAGAGAGCGCGTGTTTCAGTGCGAGTAAACCTTTCTTGGTCTGCAGTGGTTGATTATGATATGTTCAGTTGGTGATGCTTTAAACCAGAAATGTTCGAGTGTAACAGTATTGAGAAGTCTCCGCAGCTATTCTACTCGTGAAATTGAGTTGATCGAATTGAAAAGTGGTGTGGATGCTGTACTCAGTGTGTGCAACCGTCATTGTAAGGATTATTTACTCTTCTAGGAGGTTTGTCAAGAGCGGTGCTGCAATCCCTTGAATTTGCATATAAACATTCGCTCGATTAATTTATGGACAATAAAAAGCGAGTTCCACAATTTCTACCATGACACAGTGCCTGTTGTAATAGAGGGTAGAAGCTCTGTGTTCAATGTAAATTGGGTGTGAAAAAATTCAACAAGCCAGAAAATGTTGCCGAAAAGAACAATCCAGGTTGTTCTCAACATGAGCCAGAAAGTCAGTCAGAGGTCGCCACAAATGACGGTTACCAGAGTAGGGTTTATGGTGCAGAAGGACCTTCAACCAGTGCTACATTCGCTATTAAATCTCAAGGTTCTTAGTCAGAGTCATCAGTTAGTTCTATGAAAGATAGCGGGACCGATGAAACCAATGGATGTCAGTACATTCCAGGAAAAGAAATTCGCTTGGGAAAACTGAACAAGACGTTAAAATCCCTGGATCAAACACCTGTAACAACAAAAAGAAATCGCAGAGGACAATCAAATATCCGGCGAAGAAATTAAAAGTAGCAACAGCTGCTTTGAGATTGTCTCTTTAAAAGGTTACTGGTGGGGAGATGAATATTCAAAAAGATATTCCTGAACAAGAAGATCACTTCCACCAAGATGGCAAGGAAATGATTATGAAGCTGAAGGATAAGTTCCTAAACGCAACGAAAATGAGTGAAAAATTTTTAATCCTATCTGTCCTACTTAAATCTTGGAGTGTTTCAAAGATAAAGCAGGAGTTTCAAACATCGACGTATTTGGAGAAAAAGATGAAAAAATACGTATCTGAGTAAGGAATTCTGTGCTCTACGAACGCGAGACGAAACAAATACCTCTCAAATGACACTAAACTGAAACTAATTGAGTTCTGCCGTGAACCAGATATTAGTAGAGAAATGGCGGGCAAAAAGAGTGTAAGAGTGTAAAGGAGGGAAATGTGCGCGTAGTAAAGCAGAAAAGGTTAATTCTTTGCAACTTGAGGGAAGCCTATGAAGCCTTTTAAGAGAGAAATCCTAATTTAAAGATTGGTTTCTCCAAATTTGTAGATTTGAAGCCCCCTGAGTGCGTGTTGGCTGGTGAACCTGGCACTAACACCATATGTGTCTGCATGATCCACCAGAATTACAAGTTACAATACCTCGGGGCTGGATTAGGGCAAATAAATTCGGATAACGGAGAAAAAATTTTCTAAACTTATCGGGATTGCCTGAAATTCTCACTCTGTCGCCCTCCGTTAGAAATGTGCGTCATGAGTGAGTACCCAGAAACACTGCCACGAGAAGAGGGCAAAAACGGTGATGATGTCGTCAGAAAATGTGGGAGTAGAGACTGAATGACAGAAATTATTTCAGAGTTCATCAGGGAAAAAAGTACGGATGAGGTTCGTTTCAAGCAATGGACTCAGGAAAATCATTTTGCGTTAACCACACAGGTCATGGATGTAAATATTATTTGTGAGGCTTTCGCTGAGAATACCACCAAAGTAAGAAGGCATGACAATATCGCTTGCATGCAAACTATATTTTATTTAAAATGTCAGTGACAATCTGAAATTGCGTAAAGTTGTCGTTGTGTCCGATTTGTCTGAGAATTATTCTTTTCTTCGCCAAGATGCTGTACAAGGGGCCCATTGGTGTAACGATCAGACTACAGGACATCCATTTGCGTGTTACAGCAGAAATACCTGCGATAAAGTCGCACCTTTCAATTTGGTGATTATTTCAGACTGTATGGAACATAACGTGAGTGCATTCTATACCTTTCAAGCGAAACTGATAACTTTTCTTCGAAGAAGAGTACATTATTTAAGTAGAATAATTTACTATTCCGACGGTGCTGTGGCTCAATATAAGAACCGCTACAACATGATGAAGCAGTTGCATCACTAAGAAGATATCGACGGTGATGCTGAATGGCATTTCTATGCAACATTTCAAAGAAAGTTCCCGATTGACGGACTAGGAGGAACAAAATAAAGGGTATGTGAGGAGAATGAGATAGGGGAAGAGAGGAAAGTAGCATTGGAGGTCTAAGACGGGGCGAGGTTTGTCTATTGTTCTCCGAGCACGGACGCTGGCGGGCCCATGGTCGCCCCCGCTGTTAAGCATGTTGTCGCTAATCCTAGATTCTAAAGCGACGGTCACTTCAGTGGGAAGCAAATAGCGAATGACATGGGTAAAGGGAATCAAAGGGTCGGTATACAGTTAAAATTAGTGAAAAGAAGATGGAAAAGGAAGCGCGCTGATGAGATCTGGAGAACCGACTACTGAACGTTCGGCGCGAGAGCCGGACGCCGCCGCGGCGTGAGACCGGCGTTACGCCTTCACTAAAAAATTTTTTTCTTTCTTAAATGAAATATTACCCCTACCAAATTTTTTTAACTTATAGAGGAGGGTTGTATCTACAACATATAAAAAAATGAGGAAAATCGAAGGCATAGCTACATCGTCAAAAATCGATTTGAACATTTGCATTTGTTATAAACTTTATTTAATTGTTTAAATTTTATGTAATAATCCATTAATTATCTTTATCAATTTAATACCTTTAAAATAAGTCATTGCATGCATTTTTATCTTCCTTTTTTCCGGAGATATGCCGTCAAATGCGACGACGCTTTTGTAAAATTCTTGTTTTACAACATTGCAATATCTCGTAAACCGTTGCATGGATTACAAAATGGCTTTGGGGTTTTCATTTTGTAATCAAATGAAGACGATTTGCCAAATTTGGTCGAAATCGGTTACCCCAAGGGCAATCACCTGGTCGAATTGTGGTGGAATAACCCAGATAAATATACCAAAAACCATTTCTCCACCACAACTTCACAGCTTAAACTTCCACTGGGCTTCTGGTGTATAAATGAAAGAGGAAGAGGCAAGCAGAAGCACTTCTGTCCTCATCTTCCCCACATCCTCTCCCCGAACTGAGTTTATCTACATTGATGGTTTTACGTATAGTCATTATCTGAAAAATGACGTTGAACTTGGAAGCCCAGGTCATTCAAAATGAAGATATGTGAAATCACAAAGTCATCAGTTTGTTTTGTTAACTGATTCCATAAGGTTACGCCTGAAACCACCGATTATTTATACATGTCAGGGAAGTAGTGTGATGCAAAGATGTTCCACAAAAGTGCAAAGGTATTATTTATTGGACATTCCATGCCCCCATCGTGACATATGCTTTGGAAACATGGACTCTGAAGAGAAAGGATGCGAGCAGACCTCAGGGGTCTAATGCTGTAACTCGAAGCTCAAGAGCTTAATATGTATGACTTGGTTCTTTCCCAGCGTATAATGCTAATGAAGCCTTCACGGGTTTTCCACCATGTTAGGTAGATGTTGGCCGACGTTTCGATGGCTATCTCTGCCATGTCAATCATCAAGCTTTTGTTCTCAGGGCACGACCTGAGCTTGCTGATTACTACTTAACTTGCTGCTACACTTAAGTCACGCTCGAGCGATTGACAACTATTGATTATCATAAGTCTAATTTATTAAAATCACAGTTTGGTAAATAGTGCATGTTGCATTTATGCATCTCATAATATAGATATGGAATCATAACGAATATATTTCACATATATATATTCTTATGGTTGTGTTCCAAGGCTTATTAATCATTGGTTGAGTTTGGCCTTAATTAATGCAGTCTCCTCAAATGTGAATCCCGTCTGCCTCATCTATTTGAATACAAATCGATCCATGGTATTATCGGAATGATTTTCGCGCACATTCATACAGTATGCTCTTCCCTGAGGAATAGCATTAGTCCTAGCACTCCCCTCAGCATTTTGGAAGTTTCCCCCGTTCAAGATGTCCCTCAAACCAATGGGGAGAAATTGAATACCAACATGCGCAACTGCGGGGAACGCCACTGAGTCAATGCCACTGACACATGGGCAACGGGCGGAATTTTTAAATGTCATCTGACGAGGAAGATGTCGTGGATAAGCAATTTCCATCGCTAAAGGTCTCTAAATTTTATCCTAATGTGTCAGCGTTGATGTAATATCGACAAAAATAATTCATAGCACTGCGTGACTTAAGTCGCACTTATTCGCACATTGGATTCGCACTTAAGTCACGCTTTTCCCAGGCATAATTTGTGGCACGCTTTTCCGTAGCCCATTATGACACTCCTCTGACGACAACTTCATTATCACACGGGGCTACACTTAAGTCACGCTCGAGCGATTGACAACTATTGATTATCATGAGTATAATTTATTTCAGCGTTCAACGTGAAGGACAGCCCAAGCTTAGCTGTTCTTTCTTTTCAAATAGCAGTACTTAAATGAATCCACCGATAACTCGCAGCACCCGTAAATTCCTCATCTATTAGTATATCGTATTTAGACAACTGCTCGATAATAAACCTCCTCTTTCAAAAGTAAAATCACAGTTTGGTAAATAGTGCACGTTGCATTTATGCACCTCAATATATAGATATTGGATCATAACGAACATGATTTATGGTCAGTTACCAAAACTGATTCTAATAACTTCTTATCATCTCATGACTCATTCCTCACATTCAAACTACACAGTTTGACCAGTAATTTTAGAATAATTAAATATAAACTTATGCGATCCGGCATCTATCGTATCATTACAATTAAAAAAACAGGAGACATTTGAATTTACCTCTGTTGTATATTGTACGTACACACTAATATGTGGATTAACATAAAACTGGTAGCCGTTCTCACTCCTATGTTCCGCTGCTATTACTCGTACAATTTCATTAGATTCAAATTAAACTTTGACGATGTAATTCCAAGCAATGGCGACATTTTAATTCGAATCAAGTGATTGGACTTGATGAATTGGAACTGATCAAATGCAGATGAAGTTCACATCGGAGTAACTTCATCTTCTACCACATCAAAAACAGCATTTGTAAGTTTGTCTAGTTTGTTAAAAACAATTCCGGAACTTGTTGGAAGATTGTCATGCAATATATAGCTCAAATTCTCCCATATTTAGCGAGAAAATCTCATCTAGAGCGAGAATATAAAAATATTTAAAGCTCAAATTATCTCGTCTATAGAATAGTACACATAAAGCTCACAAAAAAAACCTGAAAATGTAAAGTAAACAACAGTTACTATGTCGAGCTGGTTAAAAATTTTGATTTACTATACTCATACTCATGACATTGTCATACCGCAGAGGACGGAGTTAAGTCACAGTGCTATAAATTAGAATACGATACTCGTGACCATGAATATACATTATGTGTTGTTGACTCGTCGCCAAAAACTGTTGTCTAGATTTCCGTAAACAAACAACTTTTTGGATTGTGGCGCCGCCTAGTGATGAAAGACGGCAGTTCAAATGTAAATACACTCGATAGATTGTAAATGAACACGTCTAACCGGTTTTACTTATCAATAATCATAATGCAGTGTATAAAAATGTAGTACCATACGAGGGATATAATTACACACTTTCTCACGTTAATAACAATAACGACGGCCGTTTACGATTCAACTAAAAAGACTTTTTTCTAAACAGCGCCAAAGACAGGGTGAACTAAATGTGGAAATTTAGGCAACACGTAGCAAAGGTAACAATTCCAAACATTTTAATCCATTATGTATATTCATGCTCGTGACAAAGATGGTTCATTATCACTTCACGCCACGTAATAATGAGAGCCACTTAAGTCACTAATATCGTAATGTGCTATTAATTGCTCATTAAAATCAGGAAGAAATCTAAACCACTAACGTGACACAGTTTATGAGGCAGCAGTTCCTAAGTTTTGGACATAATCTACCACAGCGCTCAACGTGAAGGACAGCCCAAGCTTAGCTGTTCCACCCCTTCTTTCTTTTCAAATAGCAGTACTTAAATGAATGCACCGATAACTCGCAGCACCCGTTAATTCCTCATCTATTACGTATATCGTATTTAGACAACTGCTCGATAATAAACCTCCTCTTTCAAAAGTTAATGAATTAATGGACACAGGTCACGGCCCAATCAAATTCAAATTAATATATCCTGATCGTGAATTTAAAAATCGGGTGTGCACCACAGACCACACGGTGGAAATGAAAACGTCTTTGCGATGTCAAAAAATCAATATAAGAAAATTTTAAACAATGATCGTTGCCATAGGTAGTTCTCATCATGATATAAAGAAAAAAAAACGCTAATTTTGAAAGTTTTAACCAACATTTCGCAATTTTTAAATAACTACGTAAAAATCTGACAAAAGAAAATAAATGTGATCTTTCGGGGAAATTTTTGTTCATGTCTCGCCACCGCGGGTGTATTTTTTCCTATTTTAATTAGCGAATGAAAATTGCTCTCCACGGAAATTTTACGACGCCCACACCGTCTCAATCCGAATGAAAAAAGGATGTTTTCATCATCTGGCAACGCAATAATGGCTGTTCCATTCAAAGTTTTCAACATTTTCCTCGGCTCACTGAGTGATTAGGAGCCCTTCGTTGAATAAGTCAGCCCTCTCAGGTCGATCAGAAATGTCCATTAACACTGGATTTCAATGAGTACACTTACTGTAGGTGGTATACGGAGGTACGTAGCACGCGTGACGCCAACTCGCTTTGTTTATTCCCTTCCATTCCAAAAACTTGCTCCCATGATGAAAGAAGTCTTCGCTGCATAAAATACTTCTTTATGAACTTTAATTTTCATAAATTACTCCAAAGACTTGTTTACTCCAATGTCAGTGAGAAACAATAGTTCACAACGGTTAAAAAATTACAGCAGTATCTTCCCATTCACAAAAAAAACGTTTAGCCATAGACTATGAAGTTCGGGAAACAACGTGATTTTACTGTGTGTTGACTCGGTTTTCGAAAACTGAAGGGTACATTTTTGTCACAAATATGTCTACACGTAATTATGACTACAAGCTGTAGTCACTTAATTCTCTCCATATATGTAACGGACAAAGTAATGATCCAAAAAATAAAATAGATAGTCTGTTAAAAAGTTCTACGAGTCATTGCCGAACTCCCAAGCCTTATGGTGGTGAGAAGGTCATCTGCACGGGAATCGAACCTGTGAACTCTGTATTATAGTTCCTAAAGACGTCCGCTGACATGGCAATTGATGCTCACCTAGCGTTATTCGTTTCGGCCTTCTCAGCGGCGTGCACCACGGAGTTGCTGGCTGCCCCCAAGCCTGCCCCGGACGAGGGTGATTCCGAGGAGATGTTGGCGCCCCTGGGGGGCGTAGGGGGCAGATCCGCTGCGGCTATGCGGGCGGGGAAAGGCGGCACCCATGGAAGCAGGGCAAAGAGGAGGCCTGCGGAAAGAAAAGGACAACATTAGGAAAACATCATTATGCCACTTACATCGCGGAAATGACCCATTGATTGCCACGAGAAAAAAAATCGCCTCGGACCTTTGGTTTGCGAGACCAATTCGCAGACGACTACACTATTCAGGCTAGCCTTGTTCCTTAGGCCCATATCGTCAGAAGCTGCTCCTAATCACTCCTCCACGAAGGTGGCCTCCTACTAGGAGGACGCCACTTCGATCGAGAGTGATCATCCTTCATGACGGTCTCCTCCACCTCCAATTAGGAGGAGTGATTGTTGTCGTTCAAGTACTGATCCGTTCCAAGATCCGCTCAGTACATTAAACAAAGACATATCGGCAGTAGCGTATCCAGAGGGGGTGCACAGGGGGGGGGGGCGAATGCCCCCCTCGCCCCCTGTGTTCTGGCGCCCCTAAGTCTGTGAAGTTGTAATTCTCTACTCCACTCTAAAGTTGTAATTCGTCCTCAGTCGGAGCTACATCATTCAGAGGAAGAAAGGGATGAGAGGAAAGCGCCCCCGCCTTCTGGCTGCTAGGTACCAACAAAGTAATCAAACACTACAAACTGCCATGCGTCACGGCTGATTGACTAACAATGATCGCAATTGCGCCGAATTCGCGCCGGTCGTGAGTTCCGCGGCGTCGGCGTGGTGCGGCGCCCAAGTCTACTTGGAACTGGCTCCGTGCATTGGTAAGTTTGAAATGTCAACATTGAGTCACTCAGTCTGGCTACTCAAAAATCGACATTTCCAAAGAAGATCAATTTTCATTGATTGTACGAAATATTATGAACGGAGTTTCCTGTTGAACGTTGAAGCGTCCAGGCAATTCCCAGAGCTGCAGAGACTGACCAGTGAGAATTAGCTATACGGTCTACAGCATTGTATCGAGAGCTAAATGAATAAATGCAAATAATACGTTGTCAATTTTTATACTTCGTAAAAACCCATCCGCCTATTGCATCACCAAAATTAGTAAAGTTTAGTAAACTGGTTAATTTATGAGTCGGCGCCCCCTGAAAATTTTCTGCCCCCCCTAGACCCAAAACCTGACTACGCCACTGCATATCACTGAGCAATTTACATTATGGAGCGAAATCACTGAAATGAGAAAGTTTAGCAAATGTGCTTTTTAAAAAATATATAAATACAACTGAAGATTAGGACCGATTCCGTTGCTTATTCGACCAACGGAAAGTACTGGATGAAGATGCAAGATGACGGACGATGGAAACGGGAACATGAACGAGGCAATTACACATGTATTTATTGGTCAAGCATATTGGTGATGAATTATTTGTGATTGCATTGCCTATGAAAGGTCGTTGTATATGATGTGCTACAGATTAATCAAACTAGATAGATATTGGTCGGCCCCGGTGGCGGTGGGGTAAAATCCTCGCCTGCCCGAGGGTCGCGGGTTCGAGTCCCGTCTGGGTTGAATATAATCTGCCCAGGACATGGGTGTGTGTGTTCGTCTATTGTTAATGTTAAAACACCCGATGTAAAAGGCCATTGTTGCGCTGTTTTCGGGGTTATGAGTATAAAAAAATAAAAAAATATTAAACATTACAAGAATATCGCGACGGTGAATTGCTTTACTTTGCCCGAAGAGTCGTGTATCGTGGGATATTAAATACGGATGGACTACGTGATTGCTTGCATGTTAAACCTAATGACCTTATGGCAATATCATAAATACCGGCAGTTTACATAAACAACTGTACTTTACGCAGCCAATGCATTAAAAAAATCCAAACCGCTGTTTACTCTCCAATCAGTCTTTCTAGAGTTCTACGGTGCTACTGTAAATCACTGCTGTTCCCAGTTGGATGACCTTTGGATTTCCTTTCGTCCGAATTTCCTTCCTATGAGTTCCGGAGACGTCGCCAGTTAATTTACCTTGAATTGTATTCTCACTGAATTGTTTTTGGAGTGCCGTTCTTATTTTGAAGTTTGTGAACATCTTTTTACCTGTGATTCTACAATAAAATCCTAATTTCTGTGAATAAATTTTCATTTTCCCAATACTTTTCCCTTTCATTTGAAGCTACGGCATTTGCAGAACTTGTTTCAGGCAAAATAGCACGGTTGATAAAGAGTCCGCTTTGATGCAAATTGGTTGCGGAAACATGATGCTTTCTATCTCATTTATGTAGACATAATATCACTGTTGAAATCTAAGATTCCAATACTGAAAAAATGTCATATTCTAATGACATGGATTGGTTGATTACTATAAGACAAAATATACCCTGAAATTTTCCCTTCGTGTAGAGCATTTCAACATCTCGGCACATTTTCACCAACTCGCAAAAAGAAGATCAATTTGACAGAGGAATGCTAAGGTGGTTAGCTAAGCTTCAGCTGCCTTACGAGTATCAGATCGAAACACCCAGAAAAACTGTTTGACAGGGCCATAGGGCACAATTCAGGAATAAAATTTGGTTCTGCTATGAAAGTGGAAGTGGAAAAAATGATAAAAGTACTCGCAAAAAGATTTCGTCAAGCGGCTCTCGCATAGAAGGTATGAAGGAGTGACATACTGTTCTACCAGAAGTTAACGGTAAGTCATTGACCTAGATAATGTTACTTTCCGACCATGAAGAAACCCTTAAGCGTTAATAGCTGAAGAGCATCGCTGGGTCTTCAATAGGGATTTTTCAAGAGAACATACCCCGATAGATGTTAGTATTTTACGTGTTTTTTAAGCCAAATTTAATAGAAAAAGCGCGAAAATCCGTTACAAAATTTTCAATTCGCTCAACAATCACTACTATTCATTTGATATTTTAATCCCATGGGTATCATAGGCTTTTAGAGCTACATTACACTTCAGAGGCGAGTTGCCGGAATTGTCATAGGGTGTCTCACTGCAAGTAATTAGGTTTATGTAGAAATTATATTTTATTTAAGAATATAAATGATAGCTATGAACAATAAGTTTTTCATTATATGGTTTGTAATACTTGATTCAATGGGTTAAAGCTATCCGTGAAAGCCTATGCGCGTATGACATGTCTGTTATATGATTACATCCACCTCTTTGGAGTTGAGTCCGTGGAGGCAAGCATGAGAAAAATGCAACAGTATATAAATATTTCTATAAGCATGTTTACGAATTACTATAGAATTTTATTTTGGAAAAAGTTAGTTAAGTACGCAGAAATTGTGAAAAAAAATGTTTGGCCTATTCTGAGGTGGAGTATTTGAGAAACGTTAACAAACGTTGTTTAAACATTAAAATTAAACAAAAATAGGAAATTACATAAAATCTATTTTAAATGGTACCACTATCTTGGCAAAATAATATGCTTTAAAATGAGTTATATATTGTCGCTATACGATGAATAGAAGCCGAGATAGATAAGTAAAAACATTACTCAGGGTGAGAAGATTTGGAGAAGGAAGGAAATGCCCCTCCCTCGACGTCCCCCTCCATACCCCCAATCTACCTAGCATCCTCAAAACTACTATAACCCTTATAACTCATCCTAGCCTCCCTCCCCCCCCCCCCATCATTGCCTCCGCAGTTCATCTGGGAAATGTAGAGCACGCCTGCATTCTGCTCCTTGATGCCCTCTCCTTTCCGGGAATCAACAGAGCACTCTAATCCATATGCCCAACCCTTCCTCCACCCCCCCTTTCCCCTCATTTCCCCTTCTTCCACTTTCCCCCCTAGCTCTCTTCCCGTGTAACACTTCCGGCGGCAGTCGGACATACCTCTACAGCTGAGGAAGATTACGGAGGAAAAGTGAAAGAAATTATTACTTGCGACAGCCGCATTATCTCTCTCTCCTGTCTGAATGCACTGTTTGCCTGCGCGGGTGTTGATGGGACGAGAGTTTGGGCGCCATTTCTCCATTTGATTGCCGAGGCACGAGTCTTTCAAAAACGAAATTCCGAAACGTTTTTCAAGGTCGACGCGACTTTCCTTCCCTCGCGGCCATCTCTTCATCTCAGCCTGCAACACCTTTTTGAGATCTCAAAGGGAAAAGAAAGAAGAGCATTCATTCGAGAGGGAGGAAGGGTTAACACTTGTTTCTTTTGACATTAGACAGACTTATGGACAAAGTTCTTGCGACAGAGGACATGAGAAAACCACATCGGGGCCACTTTACGGTGGAACCATCTGAAGGTGAATGTGAGCGATTCTCGCTCATGGACATATTTGCGAGAAACTTCGCATGAGCGAACTAACCGGTGATAATTACGGATAATTAAGTGAAAAGAAATTGCATCGTACCGATTTGGATTCCTGTCAGTTCAATGCTATTTTAACACGCCACCTTACAGCACTCTACACACAATCTAAAATCCTTCATAGTAGGAGCGTCTGAAGAAATTACAACTAGGCTGTTTCCACATGAGGATTTATTTTTACCGACCATGGTTTCGTTAGAATAAGAATAAGAATACTTTATTTGCTCTGGGTACATCACCCCTAAGAGCATTACAAAAATTATCAAAAACAATTATCAAACAAAAATTATCAAAAACAATATACAACAAAATAAGCATTAAAAACCACAAGGAGTGAATAAAAGTGTGAGAAAAACTCATTCGATGTTTATCAGCGAGAAATCCAAATTAAAAAGTAAAAAGTTCGGAACCAAAAACAATATACAATAAAACAAGCATTAAATACCACAAAGAGAGTAAAATATGTGAGACAAACTTATTAGATATCAACAGTGAGAAGTCCAAAGTACCAAGTTTGGAATTACTTCGCAAGCAGGTAATGAGATGTTTTGGCTTTAAAGGTAGAAAGAGTCTGACTGCATTTTATATAGTTCGGTAGAGAGTTCCATGTTGCCGTGGCGCTGACTACAAATGATAGGTGGTATTTAGTGGTACGATGCGCGGGGCAGTACAGATTGGCAGGGTCACTCCTGGTAGACATGCTCCGAGATAGTGGAGGTCTACTGAATAAGTCATAGATATACCGAGGTTCTCTCCGGGAAAATAGCACGTAAAGAAATGTGCAGAGCATGTATTGGCGTCTGTTTTCAATACTAAGCCAGGCTAGTTGTGCTCTATATGGAGTGATATGCTCGGCTCGGCGAATATTAAAAATGTATCGAATGCAGGAGTTCTGCAACCGCTGAAGTCTCTCTTCATGTTCATTAGTCAAGTCACTGAAGACTAATGAGCAATAGTCAAAATGTGGAAAAACTAGTGTAGTGATAAGTAACTTTTTAGTATGAAAAGGTAGTATATGCTTGAAGAGTTTAAGTCGATAGACTGTGCTATTGATCCTATTTGAAATTTGAAGTACATGGTCGTGCCAAGTGAGGTTCATGTTCATTAATATTCCCAAATTCCGAACGACGTTGGATTATGGTACAGCAACGTTGTCTCGAATGACATTGGGGACTTCACTGAAATTTATTTTATTTATGATCCTCGCTGTACCAATAATGATTGTTTTGGTTTTCTCACAGTTTAAGGTAAGAAAGTTCGCTTTGGCCCAGTTTGCCACGGCGTCAACGTCCCTGTTAATTTGAGCGATCCCTTCATTTAGGTCTTTCAGATGACAGTGATAATAAATTTGCAAGTCGTCCGCATATAACATATACTTACAATTTTTAATTACTTTTGGGAGATCTAATATGTAGATAGCAAACAACAGGGGACCAAGGACGGATCACTGGGGGACACCTTTCACAGTTGGTAGCCAGGAAGATAGATTACCCTGAGAGTCCCGAACTGCCTGTTGCCGCCCAGTCAAATACGAGAGAAACCAGTTAAGAGCAGAAGCAGAGAAGTCGAGCAGCTTCATTTTACTGAGAAGGCAGGCATGATCAACTCTGTCGAAGGCCTTACTGAAGTCGAACAGGACAAGTATTGTTACCTTCGACTGGTCAATAGCTAGACGGATGTCGTCGGTGACTTTGATGATAGCAGATCGTTACAGAGTAACATTATCAAACAGCCAAGTTGTAATTTCTTCAGACGCTCCTACTATGAAGGATTTCCACGAAGTCACGCCCGCTACCATTACTTACTGAAATTATTCGATAAATTTTGTAGAGATTTTCTAATTAACTCGAATTAATACATTTAATATTATTGCAATGGTTCCTAATGAATATCATTACAACATGCCGAATAACAACACGTACATGGACATGATTTTGGCTTGACCTTCAGTTACCGCGTCATAAACCAAAGTCATGGCGATGCCATTATCATGACGAAAGTTAAAAATACAACTCTTGTATGACTTATAATACTACTAGCACTAGTGTGGTCCGATATCGATTATCGACTCGCTTGCGAATTTATCGAAATGTACACTCAACGACTCTCGATAACCGTGTGCCCGTCACATTCAATCGGCCCTTGCCGTCGTTAAGTCATTTCTACAGATTACAGAAATACATACAGATTACACCACTAATACATATTTTTAAATACCCACCCTGATGGAAATATTCCGATGCAAATTCCCACGAAGATATGTAGATAAAAGCAAGGGAAATATTGAAATTCCCTGTGAAAAAAAATATTTTTTCAAAAGAAATTCTTACGAGTTATGGGGAATTGTTTTCTAGGAATGTCTCAGTTATAAATTTATTCTGCATTAAAACGTAACTTAGCGGGAAAATTTTCTGGCGAAGGGAAAACAATTTTCAGATAAAAAATAGCCCATGACGTAAATGTCTCTTTAATATTTCTCCTTTGTGATGTGCAAACTCCTTTACTCTGAATGTCTTCGATTCGTTTCCATAATTTCCAGGTACATGACACGCTTTTTTAAGACAATCATTTCCAATGATGTCCATGGAATGAAGCATATTCCTGGGAAAAATGCTTTTTAAGGATGTTCTTCCATAGAAGTACATATTCTCGGGAAAATGAGGGTTCAATTTTCTAGGATTTACCTTGAACTGTTTCAAGGAAAATTAGAGAGGTGATTCTGTACAGCACCATAATATTTGGCAAGTCAGCCATATTTTATTTTCATTCTATATTCTGGGACTCTTCGTTTCTAATAAACAATTTGAGTGAAAGAATTATACATGGTTTTTTTCGTTCAAATTGACGGTTTTCCTGCCGTTACCTGAACAATCTTCGAAGAGCCCAAATTAAAAGGCGCCATTTTCAAAGGGGTGAATAATGCCATAAATATCACGGGAAGAGATATTTCTGATCAATGCACTAAATAGAAAGTATGTTAAAGATTTTGTGCAACAATTTACAGGACTTTTTAAACAACTTGACTTGGAGAGCTAACCACCAAAAAATTGTTTAAGGAGGTTTCCCCAGAGACTGCTGGATGAGTCAAAACTGATACTTCATGCCAAAATTTTGTTTATATGGTTGAAATATCCCACCTCAATGATAAAATGTCATACCTATCGAGAACCAAAAATTACTGCACATACGTGTGTGAGCGGACAGTGTTGCGAGTACGTTTTTAATTAATTCTACGTCAATAGACGGCGACCGCAGCGCCACTTCTATGGTATTACACTATAGCTTCAGCGAACGAAGTAATTCTATGATACCTCAGAAAAAAGGCGGAAGGAAGCATTTATTTTATTTTAAATCAATTTCTCGGGTTTTCCTAGTCATCAAATGGTTTAATGAGAGAGTGGTGTTAAGTGTACAGGAAAATACACGTTCCCAGTGTTTATCCCGTTCTCCCTATGAACAAAACATAATTTCAAGTTCTTTGATCGAAAAAAATTTCAGGAAAAGTTAGTAATTGGTTGTTCTTATCACACACAATAAATTTTCTCCTATTAGTTAGCAGAATATGGATAACCAAACAACATTTGGAAAGTGACACCATAATCTCGCAAGGCGTCGTCCCTTGATTTCTTGCGAATCGCTCTCTAAGGATGCCAAGGCTTAACATCAGGGCTTTCCGCCGCTTTCCCCTCAAAGAATGGACCCAAGACGTCGGACGGTGTCAAGGACCACGGCAGGGACCGGATTGCATCTTGGAGAGATTCAATCCATCCTTCTCACTCTCGAAAGTTTTGACCCCAGGTCGGAAAAATCTTGCAACGTCTTCGCAAGACTCGACGAAATCAAGACTATTTCCGGAGATTAACAGACGCTTTTGGGACTCAGAAACGCTCACGCGTCTCATGTGCGATTTCAACCATTTTTAAAGCAGTTTCAGCGTCATTTCTCATAGAATTCAATGAATTTGGTTTTATTTTAGAGAAAATTATTTCACCTTTCCAGAGACAACTTTACATCAGCCCCTTAACGCACTACTTTCTGAGATATTTGCCAAAAAAAATACCACCAATTTTATATTGGATAGGGTACGCATTAACGCTCTCCAGGGGTACTTTATTTTTAAAAAAATGATGAAATTTATATGCCGAAAAAACCGAACTCGAAAAAAGTTTCACTGTGAAGTTTGTACAGTCACTTCATAAAGTATCGCGACACTTTATGCTAGCGGTTTGTATAGGTCGGCTTTCGAAGCTGGAAGTACGTTGGCTATCCTGAGCCATCTCTGTTGACTATGAGCATTTCCAGGTACAGTATGATATTTATTGAAAGTCAAGAGGGACATAGCCACCAGAGATAGTTCAGGATAGCCAACTTATTTCGAGCTACGACATCCGACCTATACGAACCGCTAGCGTAATGTTTCGCGATACTTTATGAAGTGACTGTACGTCTTCTTGACCATTTTTCAAAATGAATCAATTACTCACCACACGTTCTTTTTATTTGTTTGAATATTCTAACGGGACTGCTGGATTTTTGGACAGTTTTTATCCAAATGTCATATCGTTCCGTTTTACCTCCAGATAATGACCCGCCATTAGATTCCTCCTGAGTTCTTCATATCGCCTTATTTTTGTCCCTTCGATCAGAATTCCTATCCTCTTTCTTCCGCTTCCCCACTGTTATCCCCTCTTATTATTCTCTTCAGCATTCCCTCTCCTTTCAATTCGTCCTCCATTCCTTTTCCTCTTCACCTCCTCGTTCGTCTCCCCTTATCGCCACCCAGCCTCTCTTCCCCTCCATCCTTCTCCGAAACCCACATCTCCACAAATGGACTGTCCAGTATTTCAAAGTTTTTTAACTGTGTTGGCTTTCCATAGCGTAGTAATTAGTGTTATTCACGTGACACTATCACGTCAGAGGCCGCGCCATTCTGGTCGGGCTGTGCTTCTGGTAGAATTGAAAAAACCTTCCGTTTCGAATGCGTTTTTGTAGCACGGCGTGTAAAAAATGAACCAAGTTTAAGACTTATGTAGAGATACATCATCTCATTGCTGAGATTTTCAGCATCTATTCTTTATTATGTTATCTAAATCTACATAATACCCCGCGAGCCGCCGCATGGGCGTGTGGCAGGGGGTTTTAGGTCACCAGCCGTGTAAAGGTGTAAGTTTTTTGGAGATGAAATGGTGACATGAATTTTTGGAGTGTATTTAGTGGAGCTCAATTTTTACTGTGGTCGCTTATTGTTCGCGGAAAGAACGAGTTTTTGTACCTATCTGTTCGGCATTTTATCTCTCTAATGTCATCGCTTCTGTGCGACCTGGAGATGCAGTGAGGCGTCACGATAATATTCTCTGTGTCGCTCTGAAACCAACCCGTTCTGAATTTCTCAAGCAACCTAAGCCTAGCGTGTAGCCTCCGAGTCTCTAGGGGCTATCACCTCATTCCCTCTGAAAGTTGTGAGACACTTTATGTACGCTCGTAGTAGTTATTAACGAAGCGCGCTGCTTTCCTTTGTATTTTATTTATTTTTCTTGTTAAATGTATTTGACCAGGGTCCAAAATGCTCGCGGCGTATTCGAGGTGTGACCTAACCAGAGCGAAGTAGCATCTCTCTTTGACTTTTTCATCCGAGGACCTTCCTATTATACGTTTAACACAACCTAGTTTCTTTAATGCTGCGCCACATGTGTTCTGTAAGTGTAATCCCCACAATATATCAGAAGTTAAAGTAATTTCAAGATATTTTACTGTATCTAAGCCATTATTAAGTCATTAAGATATTATGGAGCCATAAACATTACAATATTTACTTCATGCTTCTCAAATCTACTATAATTAAAATATTAAATTTGAATATGATCTCAGATAATATGACCGGGGAGAAATCATGCTCAGATTACGTCAAGAGTGATTTGGGAGTGCGTAGGGCGTCCGCCAACGACGACCCATCTGGGGCAGATGTGGGATTGTGGGCCGGATTTAGCTGGATTCTTCGCGAGAGATGAAATCTTATCCTCTGCTTCCATAGCACGATGGTCGTTCCAAACGACTTATTACGAGTTGAACGCAAAAAACATTTTCGCCCGGAACCTCATTCATTCAGCGACATCACTTATTTTACACATTGACTGAGATGTAACGCATAACAGGCCCGGGAAAGAATATCTCCCCGTAAGGCATTAATCAGGTTGCCAAGGAATTGTGCCATGGTTGAAAGCGGAAAAAAATTGAGAATTTTCGTTCTAAAAACGTCAAATGGTAGGCCAACACGAAGCGAAGAACGAAATCGACAGCAAGAATTAAATATACCAATGTTTTAGCCACTCGATAATAATCGAAATATCAACCTCATATCTATGGTGCACGCATTTTAAAAAACGCAAGATAAAATATACATATTCAAATACACAATGAAGGTATGCAAATATACATACCTACCATGGCATAATGGCGCCGCTCAACGCGATACTTATATCAGAACTGATAATCGAATTCGGGCATTGGTTAATTGATACATTTTTTTAAAGCGTGCGATCGCATCCGATTACGTAATCGAATCGGATTATCGAAAAGGTAAATGAGTACGATACATATTATTTTCCATCCGATTCTCGGATCCACTGACCAATCATAGACAAGCTGACGTGTCGAGCACTTCGAGAATACTCCGGGGATGATGGGGCTGTATGTGGTCCACCTCTAAATGACTAGGTGTGTCTTCTAATATCGACGGGAATTCTCCCGTCGTTGCAATGTCCTCGCAACGAAAACAGACTTACTACTGAGATTACAAAAATATTTAATGAAATTTAGTTGCTGGAGATGGAATAGGTACTGTGTTATTGTTACCTTTCGACACGAATTCACGGAGGCAGAGGATGATACAAATAATACCTTTACGCTTGTATTCTAAAGATAGTTGTTAAAACTCCCGTCATACGCATGGCATAATTTGAATTCTAAGTCGACGATAATTTAATGTATATTTCCATTCTGCTATATTTCATATAAGGGTGCTCAACAATTGATTTCTATCATGCATCAAGCTGTGAGAAGAATGGTTCATAATTATAGTTTAAAAATAAAAATTCCTCGTCGTCTCTCGTTAAAAACTGGAGACAACAGACAAACAAAACTACTGCCCAAGTGTCCCCATGCGACGATTTTATCATTAATGCGATCATGTCTCTTGTCTTTTCTTATGAGCGTCCCACATTCATTTTACACTTCTCAGGATATGCTCTCCTCATTTGCATTAGCTATTTCTCATCTTATTATATCCAACTGATGCGTCAATGGACCGTTATATTCCATTTGAATCCAAATGAACTTCGAAATCAACAACGCTTTCGGTCGTCAAGGGGACGGTTTAACAAAAAAACGAAAACTTTTGAGAATTTTTTTTTCAATATTTTATCAAAATTTTCACGATTTCGAGCAGCGAACGATATTCTTGAGACAGATTGACGATCATTTTCTCCTCCTTTCGCATGGCGTCCGTCTCGACCTTGTGAGCACACTTCTACGAATTAAATGACGCAACAGGGAAAAAGATACGGCAAGCGAATAAAATTATCTTGATGCATGCATCTCCTGGGAATTTGCTGACACACCGACGGTGGGGCCGAGAAACCTGGTTACGTTTATATTAATAAATTAATTATTAGCACACGATAATTTTGTGTGTAATCGTCCGAGTGAAAGGGAAAATAATGCCCGGCACTACGATTCCCCAGAAATAAGAAAATGCCGGTCGTCTGTCCGCTTGGTGCGCGGGGAACTTATCTCGTGGAGGAAATGCGCTCCATCTCGTGGAAGAAACGAAAAGTTTACGACCTACGACACTCCATCGCGCAAGACAACAATGCAGGAGCGAGGTCGCGTGACGCGTCGCCATGGAAACCGTCGCTCAAGCACACTCACTCCGAAGCGTTGCACCAAATCGTGATTCTACCATCAGGGGCGTTGTCTCCGCGAGCCGATGGGAAAGCTTTTACCAAGGCGACGAAGAAAACAGCCATATCTCGCTATTATCCAGCAGCGCGCCCGAAACATGTAAGTTACGATTCCGATGATAGATTATAGATTTTAATTATAAAAGTTACGTAAGTGCCTCAGACAAACCAGTGCACTACAAAGGAGCGAAAAATCACACGGAGCACATCTCACAGAAATGTTGGAATTACACAAGAACTGAGCGTCCTCAGCAACGGACGAATAATTTCATGGCCTGTGGGTTAGTTTTTGAAGCATCCGATATTATCCCGACAGGTAGCCAAGGAATCACGAGAAACAACGACGAAGCGTTCGATATACTGCGTTGCATATAAAGCCACTCGTGGAAATCTCACGCATCCTTCCCTATCGAGTTATTACAGCGGAAATATTGTAGATGGGGCGAATATTGCGTTAAAATGCACAATAAACAATCAATATAAAAGAACACTAAAGTAATTTCCCTGAGTGGTTCAAAGACACCGAAATCACGAGCAGTTCGTCGCATGACTCCTTGGTTACGCGATTCGAATCATTTCGAACGGTTTCAAACACAACCCACCTGATTCCATCCTTCATTGGTCTTTCAATCCTAAGACTGATAGACTTCAGGCCTTAAATCATATACATTATTACAGAAAGGTCTTTTTCTGTCATTCCGTATATGCTCCGTTAATACTGCACCTACAGTAATAAATGAGGTGTCATTTTAAACGTTGAATCACCGGCTTCTGACGAAAAATACAATCTCAATCTCAAATTTCACTATTTACCCATTAATTTGACTTAAAAGTTTCGATTTTTCCATGTCGATTACTCGCTCGAGGTATATCGACTCCACACATTTTTTTTATTCTAAACTTCAAAAAAGGTTTAAAATGAAAATACTACGAAATGCACATAGTGATTGTACATGGGTGAATGGTCATCTGGTAAGTCAATGCAATTAAAACTTTTTGATTTCATATTTACATGATATTCGCTTACAAAAATAGTTTGTAAACATTTATGAACATAACTTGCTCATGCATACATCCCGTTCAATGTTATAGAACTATCATCCGTATATATTATTTCTCTAAGGAGTTTTTTTGTGGATAGGCCATATCTCT
This sequence comes from Ceriagrion tenellum, assembly GCA_963169105.1. Classification (NCBI taxonomy): domain Eukaryota; kingdom Metazoa; phylum Arthropoda; class Insecta; order Odonata; family Coenagrionidae; genus Ceriagrion; species Ceriagrion tenellum. The sequence continues at coordinate 28,712,108 of OY720641.1, forward strand.
CTTAATTTTTTTATCAAAATTAATTATTCAGAAGTCATTTTAAAGCTTATGTTCCCCGCTTTTGACGAAAAACAAAAAAGTTTATAATTAATGTATTTGTTTAAAGAATTTAAATAAATGATAAAAATTCAACAGTGGCATTTGTTGACAATATAATCAACTAATATGTTGGCTATGGTTACGTGCATAAAAGGCAGGGTCGATTTATTCGATATGTTGCACCATCGATATCGATATCTCGATACTCAAGAGGCGAAGAATCGAGATATCGAACGACCTTGCTTAAAAGGTAGTGGGAGGCGCCATCTATTAACAAATCTTTTAGTTAGATTGTTTGCATTCTACAAGCAATCAGTGTGACCGTTTACCGTTTAAGTTTACGTTATGTATCTTTAACACAAACATAAATAAGATTTAATTGCCCATGGGAAGAAACAGGTAGAAGAACAGGAAGAAAGAAGGATGAAACAGGAAGAAGCCACATACTGTGCGGTATGTTCGCACAGGTCAGCTAGTCCTTCCATATCTAATACAAGTTCCCGAATTACTCCCTTATAACTCTTATTATGCACTTTTTCTTCATTTTGTCCATGCAGTTATTCCTTGGTCCTCCTCCGGGGATTTTCCCCTCTAATTTACTTTCCATTATGTTTCTCACAAATCAGTTGTGCCTCAGAGTCCAATCCATCTCGTTCTTCTTTTCCCTATGGTGTTCCATATGGTCTTTTCCTCTTCTACTATTCTGTACACTTCATCATTTCTTATTTTGTCCGTCCTTTTATCTTCAGCACACTCCTCCAGCACCAGGTTTCCAAGACTTCTAATATGTTGCGATCTGATTTTACAATGGTCCATGCTTGCGATCCATAGAGTGCTACGCTCCACACGAATGTTTTCACACGCCTACTGTTTCCTGATTTGTACTCCTGTCTTCTTTGAGCGCAGCAGTTACCTTTTTTCCACGAACGCCTAGTTCGGACTATTCTTCACTCAATATCTTCTGTACTTCTTCCTTCCCACGTGATTGTACTTCCGAGATAGGTGAAGGAATCCACTTGCTCTAATTTCCCTCCTCCCAGGGTGACTTCTGCATTCATCTTCTCTCTTCCGCACACTATGAATAAAGCCTTCGTCTTACTTACTGTCACATTGAATTCTTGGAGAAATTGCTCCATTGCGTTTAGTGACCTTTGAAAACCATCTTGAATTCCTGCTATGACTTTTGTGTTGTCTGCGAAGAGGAGCATGTTTATTTATTCACCGTTTATCTAAATTCCGTTCGGTCCGATTTCGCCTCTCATTCACATTTTGACGACTTGCTTCCTGTACATATAATTGGCCGATAATTATTCCATCGTCGCAATCCATTCTGAGTTTTTCCAGTAGTCTGAACATCTTGTTCCACTCCACATCTTCGAAGGCTTTCTCCCGGTCCACGAATGCGACACAATCCCCAGGGGAGCCTTATTCAGGCAGGACTCGACACGGTCGAACTTCGGAAAACCCGTAGGATTCTCAACTATTGAATGGCATGCATATTTGAAATCATTGTAGCTCTGACGATAAAGTTTCGTCGCAGTCGAAGCTCGTAAAGTCCGAAGGAATTCAGAATAGCACCCCCAAAAGGGGTAAAAGAGAGGAACAAGCGACTTACGACTCTCTCTCTCTCGAGAGAGAGCGATGGGCACAACAAGCGAGGATATGACCCGGAACGCGACGGCCGTAGCCATATTAAGGTGGGTGGCAGATGGTGAATTCGTGTCAATGGAGAGCACGTTTTAATGCCTTTTGAAATGAGTCGAAAGACATTCTTGGACTTCACTGTCCACTTGAGTACGTCGATTCATTCAGATACACGCGCACACACGCCGTGATGCAAAAGGAGCAAGAGTTTCATTTTTTTAAATATTTTAAAATTTGCCTTAATTAAAGCATTGCTATGACTTGGTTTAAGGCGCGTGATTTTTAATTTATGCAAAAATCGAACGCAAAGCGAGATTCAATCACTTCGATTGCATGAGTCGATTAAATACAACATTCGTTTTTTTATACGTTTTAAAAATCACGTTTTCGATTCAATCCAGCCTTACACGCTGAAAACAAAAATGGAGCTGGGAAAGTAGAATATTTCGAAAATTAATTTCAAACAAACACTCCCATCCATAAATTGGAGCCGATTGTATCGACGTTCCTGGGGAATGGCGACATCTTGACTTCGTCACATTATAATTGGCCAATGAATCACAAAAGAAAAGCCTTCAAGATGCATATCTTTTACTTGCATCCAATTTATCGCGATTTTTTCTCTTCTCTTCATTTGTTTTACGCGGTAAATATATTTGTAATCGATTGAAAAGTATTATTCTTCCCCGAAAACCGCCATCAATACAGAACTCCCTCTTTTCATTTTATGTTTACTTTGTCGTGTCTTTCTTTTTCCGCCTCATTCGCAAAGGAGACATTAATCCTGGCGGCACGTGCTAGAGGGAATCTCTGTAATAACGTCCGTGGGAAAAACGTCTCGTTTTTTGTCTGGGAACGTCGGCGAGGCTATTTATATTCCCTTAATTTATTACGTAAGGAGAGAGGAAAGCAGCGTTTCGGGAGCGAGAGTCATAACAGTCATAATATGCGTGAGAATCGGCGGAAGGCCTCCAGTCTTTTGTTTCTCTGAGGCGGGAGCATTTAACCGTTAGAGAGTGCTGTGATTTCGACACGCACACGTTCTCATACTCGTTATCCTCTTTCTGTGGTTTCTGCTGTCATACTTCTGCGGAATTTGGATAGTTCGAACTCCCATAATCAGAAATCATCTCCATTTCGAACTTCTCGCTTAGTCGTAAAATTTTGTATCAAAGCAACGATAATAAATTGTAGTTAATGTGTATCTTTGTGGTTATTTTTTATAAGTAAGAGTCCAACTTAATAGTACATATTTTTAATGTGGTTTCTGTCCAAATAGGACAATACTTTACAATGCTGAACCATTTTATTGCTTTCCTAGTTTAGTTTTCATAGAATACAATTTTTATTTTCAATAAAAATGTAACTCCAAACAAGATTCGGACAAAAAATGATACATTTAAATGCGCGTTGGTTATACCATGGATTGTGCGTGCTTTTTTATCCCTTACCAAATAAAAACATCTTATCTTCGAACTTTTGATTAAATCCACTCATATAAACTGGTCCCTTTAGGTTCGAATGATGCCAGTTCCGCAGTATTTATACGCAATCACTTCTTACATGCGAGTCACTGGGGTTTCAATTCGCCCCACCCCTAAAAATCCCATTTCTCACGCCAGTGCATCCTTCACCCTCAGCTTCTTCTGTTAAGTCATCGGGTGATTTCCACTCTGAGGCGATTAATGAGGAGACTTCATCTCAGGCACGCCAAATTACATGCCTTGATTTTAATACATAATACCGAAAAATATTTCTATTATAGGATTGTGTAAAATATTCCCAGGTCGTCGGTCCTTTGAAGAAGATGCATTGGTTTTAAAAGGATGAATTTTAAGGCAAAAGTACATTGTTTTAATTTGCAGTGCCATCTCTACACATAAATTTTTTAATGTCAAATTCCGCCCGAGTAAAATCGTTCAAAAACTTGTAAAACATGCTGTACCTATACATATTGAGACACCCTTGTACATTTTTTCCAGCTTAGGTCATCGATAACGTGACACGTGCATCCGTGTTTAAACACCGGACTTTCTGTTTACGTCGGAGCAAGCAGCCGAAATGCTGTGACCAATATGACGACGTTACCAATGGAAACTTTTGCTGTTTACCTTGTTTAACAATGGTCTTAGGTAACTTTTGTCCAAATTGGACAATACTTTACAATGCTAAACCATTTATTTTCTTTCCTAGTTTAGTTTTCATAGAATACAATTTTTATTTAAGCGAAATGCTGTGACGAATGTGACGACGTTACCAATGGAAACTTTTGCTGTTTACCTTGTTTAACAATGGTCTTAGGTAACCATTTTTAAAATGAGGCCTTTAATTAACATTACTAAGTGTTTAAACTCTTAAAATAAATACAACCTTCCGTCAGTTCGTTAATAAATCGTGATATCAAATCCAGCCGATATAGCAATGGAGGCTGGAAACAGTACATTTAATTACTGGTTTTCGTCACGAGGTCAAAGCTACAGTTTAACGATTTGTCGTGCAACATTTTACCTATTATACCTAACTTGTTTAAACACCTATTTTTATAATAATAAATGTGGCAAGTTTTCATTCAAAGGAGATATTCCAGTAATTCATTATGAAGTCAAAAAAAATCCAACAACTGTAAATTTTGGATTCTCAATTTCTTTCAGTGATTGATCTTGGGTGAGAAAAAAGTGGCTGAGTAGCTAGACACACATCATTTATGTAAAATCAAATGTAAATAACTGACAGCAAAATTCTTTTCGTCTCATGCCAATTTTATGCATCGTGTTGATGTAAAGAGTGCATCTTTGGAGTTCTCACACACGCGTTCAACATAAAATTGCTCATTGGAAAAAAAGTCACCTACGAAGATTTGAACTCCACCTCATTCTCCGCTATTAAAGCGACTCTAGACTTAACCACCGCTGCTATTTCTCCAGTCCCTCGAAACTTAGAAACAGTAGTTCCTAAAATGAAATCACAGCCCGATAGAAAACCCAGCGATCGGCTCCGATGCGTGGAAGTGAGTTTCTTGAAGGCATTCCTTCCGCTGGGGCGTTTACTCAGGAGTATATTTGACTGCAGTTTCGCTAGCCCTATTGTTCCTCGCCCTTCCTCGTCGTCTTTCGCCGGCGTAAACCTTTCCCAGAAGAGGCCGCATCCAGCCCTGTGTGTCAACTACAAGATTTTTCCAACCTGGCCCCATTTAATCAAGCTCGTAAAAGGGGGCTGGTGGGTGTAACGATATTTTTGAAAGTAAAAGTACATATATATATTCGAGTTAAGTAGCCTAGGAATATTTTTACACCTTCCAAGATAGTAGGAGTCTTACAGTCCACGATGCCACACGATCAAAGGCAGATTATCGGGCGTGCCTGTGAATGAAGGAGGAGACGTTTTTTTGTATATTCGTCATAAAGCGTGCAGGTAGTTTTCTACCTACTGATTGTGAAAAAAGGAACAGGAGAGTCTGTACTACGCAAAAGTGTGAAATATTGGCTATTCACTTGTCGGGATATCGAAAACGTATTTTATTGGCATTGATTAGATTTATCTGTAGTGGTTTTTGTTCTTTTTGTGCAAATGCACTGATGGTAACGTCATCGCAGGTTTTTCCTTTCGAAGATAACCTAAATCTCCCTCATCTGATACATTATTCCTTCTTTTCATACATACATATTAATTTGGAGTGTTCAAGTTGTTATCATTGCTTAAGAAATGCATATCGGAGTTCCAGCGAGAGGGCCTGTGTTTTGCTGCGATTTTCCCCGTTAAGGATGAAAGTAAATCCGTTAGAGATTAAAAACGAAACCATGGCAACGGGAGTTGTACACTCCAAAAGGGGAGCTCGAGACCGTTTAAACGCTGTCGGGTGGAATGAATGCCCTTCTAAAAGAGGAGACGCGTAGGTACGTATGGATGGCCTCGTGACCCAGATACCGACGCGCCCCCTTGAGACGCTTCCGTCACAATGGACGGCACGTGAAGGCGCCCACGAAAGGAGGAAGGCCCTTTTGAAAGGAGCGGCGAGGCAATTGAATGTCCATTTCAAACGGCTCAAAAAGTACGTAGGAAAAAATTAAGACCTTTCACTACACATTTAAACGGTGGAAATGTTCAATCAAATTGAAAATCACAACGATGGTACTTTATGGTATAAATGATGCAAGAATTACATTTTAAAATTTCACCTCAATTAAAGTATTGACTTTGATTCGGATTCGCGGCGGATTGGTTCGGTGGCTAGAGTACTCGCCTACCACACGGGCGGCCAGGGTTCAAATCCCTGCGGAGGAAACCCGATCCTTACTTCAGTGCATAATGGAGAGCAATTCAAGTACAAATACTCCGTCTGTCGGATGAGACGCTAAACCGTGATCCCATTAGCGCCTTTCGTTAATAGCAAGCTAATGCCGACGTCAGGTTTCAATCCACCCATCCTCCCTTACCTATCCCTATGGCGCAAATAATCTAAGCCGTCGTTCGCCTCTCTAAAAAATCCAACCCAATCGGATTTACGGCGCGAAATCAGAATGTTAAGCAAATAATCATTTGCCAGTGAGTGTTTTTCGCTAGGTATGTAACTTTGATATTCGCCAGCCATCATTAATTATATATTCTCAAAACCGCGAAAACAGCACAACTAAACCTTTTACAGCGGGTGTTTTAACATTAACAAGATACGATCACACACACCCATGTCCTGGGCAGAAAATATTCTACCATGGCGGGACTCGAACCCGCGAACCTCGGGTTAGCATGCGAGGCCTTTACCCCACCGCCACCGCGATCATTACCTATAATATACGACTTAGAATTTCACGTTAACGGGAAAATCTGCGCGTGTACAGCATTGCATAAATTCGAAATACATGATTCAAAAGCGCATTAACGGATGACGATCAAAACAGGCTTGAGTTGCAAAATGAAAACATTTCCAAAGGGAACCGTAGCATGGGACTTTCTTTTTCGTAAAAAATCTGCGTGAATTTTTGCCAACGTCCACTTATTAATAGAATGAACAGGTAAAAGTGAAAAAATGCACGTTTCTCATTTGTTTTCTACTAATTAAATGGAGGAGAAAAAAACAGACAGTGAAGTATGCAGATGATCAAGCAGTACTGGCGGAATCAGAAAAGGAGCTACAGTATACGATGGAGAGTATTGCAAGAGTGGGGAAAGAATACGGAATTAAAATAAACTTTGGAAAGAAAAAAGTGTTGAGAGTAAGTAAGAATGAAGCAATCATTAATATATCCGTAGAAGGAAACATTGTCGAGCAAGTGAAATCATTTCAGTACTTGGAAAGTTTAGTGACTGAGAATGAGAATGAGAGAAATGAAATGTATTATTCCGGGACAAGTGTGTCCCTAAGGAACATACATGATCATACATATCTTAGAGTCAACAAGTAGTACATACAATAGGAAGATTTACATGATACATCAATATCACAGAATCCGACATAACATTTAACAAAATATTTAACAAGAAGGCAAATGTATGAATACACATAAAAATCATCTGATTTTGTACAGTGTAGCACAATACTTAATTCATTTACAATATTTAGTTCACTTGTAGTAATATTTCATGGTATTTCTTTTTGAATTGACTTACATTTTCAGATTTTTTACGTCGTTTGACAATTGATTCCATTCTTCGCAATGGGTGACATGGAAAGACCTAGCGTAGACAGATGTTCGATAGTGTGGAGAATGGGAGTTGCACCCAGGAAGTAAGACAGAGGATAGCTATGGGTAAAAAAAGCATTTGAGAAGGTGAAAGAACTTCCGACAGCATTTAGCATTCCAATAAAACTGGGAAAGAGATTTGCAAAATGTTTTGTATGGAGAGTGGTGACTTACGGCAGCGAAACATGGACAGTCAAAAATACAGATGAAAAGTACTTAGAAAGTTTCGAAATGTGGTTGTGGAGAAAAATGCTTAAGGTTAAGTGGACGGAGAGAATGAGAAATGAGGAAGTACTAATGACAATAGGGGAAGAAAGAAAACTGCCGAGGGTAATCAAAAAGAGGAAGACAGCTTGGATGGGACATATATCACGCCAAAATTATCTTTTTAGAAGTAATATTGAGGGGAAAATAGAAGGAAAGCGAGGAAGGGGAAGAAGGAGAATGCTCGATGACATAAAAAATGGCCGAAGTTACAGGCAAATGAAAGAAGGAATGCTCAGGACCGACTGCAATGGTGGGCATCCAGTACAAAACCTGTCAGAAGACAGATTCCACAAAGAAGAAGAAGAAGAATTGTATGGTAATTTTAGTACGTTACGCCCACTGGCACTCTACATACTCAACATTTGGAAATAGACAGTGTAGGGGAAATTACTCAAAAACTTTAATTGGACATATTACCATATCTTCATTAAAAAGAATTCACTTTCAAGCAAAAAATTACTTTTAAACAGTAATAATACTATAATTAAAGGTACATTACAATCAGTTGACATGTGATCGATTACCATAAGCATGAATTCTAAATGATTTTTTTTAATGTGCGCATGTTAAGTTTTCAGTCCTTAAGCAAAAGAATCATTATAGAAAGGAGCATATCTCAAGAATCAAATCCCACATACCAACCTCCAAAGGAAGAGCACCCGATTGTTCAAAAACATAGTTTTTGATCCTAGACTTATTTCTATTGAACATATAAACCTACAATACAACATTATGGCGTCATGCGGAAAGTATAATGCGAGCCAAGGCAGTCTCGGTCCATGTTGAGGACGACTCGTAAAATTTCTACGCACTTTATTCCCTTTTAAAATTCCGCCGTGAATGAAAATCGCATTTCCTTTTCTCAGGAATCAAATTAGCCACTGCACTATTCGTGACACCTCTGTTCCAACACGATCGAAGCATTTTAAAGTGAAACCTTTACATATACACCAGCGCAGACATGAATTCATTTGAATAGTTAATCCACTTCCATCACACTAGACTTAAGAACTAGATATGTGGACCTGAGTTGACAATTAAGTATGCCTTAATTTAAGTTCCAGTTTTTACTCACGCCTTAATTGTAAAAACTGAACTCCTTCACGGATCTTCCAAAGTCCCGAATCTATTGCATTGACTCGATTTTCATTTGAGCCCCGGATTTGAGGCGAAGGAGGCCATCTCAAAAGGCCACCAGCCAGCTCTAGGGTTTGACTCCCACGGATAGATGGAGCCACGGACCGATTGTTGCGCGCAAGGTCCTTATACCCACGATCCCATAGTTCACTCTGATTTCTTCATTTTGGGTCGCATGATCTCTGCATTTCGGACACAAATGTAACAATTACTTTTTGACTAGATTGCACGAAGAATTACAATTTCAAAAAAAGTAACGATTACAAGTAAAAGTGAGTCAAATGAAATAATTACCGGCAATAGGATTAGTTGTACTCAATAAATCTCTGGAAAAAATCGATTGGATAATACCCACAGATTTCCCCGAAAAATGCAAAATAAAACGCTAGATATTATCTCATTGATAGGCGACGAACATCGAAGTACCCTGCGCAAAGTGCAAAAAAAGTATTTACATAAGATTACCGCTTACATTTCGCAATCTGCGCCGTGCCACTGAGCAAAAACAACGCTTTAATTAAAGAGAAGTTTTTTTACTGAGGATCCAGGCATCGTTCATAATGTTACATGCTCTGGAATTATTTCCACCCACTAAACAGACGCACACTTGTACTTAGAGTGGTCCGAAGAATAACAATCCCCCCAAAGAGTCCTCTGAGAAAAAATCCTTTCCTAACACTTCGAACAACGTACGAGAAGAAAAGTCTACGTCGGCGTCCGTTGACGGCGTGGATGAAGGCGACTCACTCACTGCCTTCAAAGACGGCAACGTCACGTACGCATACAGTCAAACAAAGTCGACTGAAAACGACACGTAAATCGGACCATGAGAGGTTTTCTTCGGATACCTACCCCTAATTAAGAAGGTGAGGGGGAGGGGGGAAACACCCTCTTCGAATACCAGAGATTATGCCGACTCCAGTCTCCATACTGCCCTATACGCTTGAATCCTTGGTCATTGCGTCATTTCAATGGCGCCTCACTATTCCATGGACTCAATCGCAACGGGACGTGGCGCAGTGTCCCAGGCATCGCCATTGCCACAGGCTTCGGGTTTCTCAGAAGGAAGTCGCATTCATCGAATGAAATATATTAAGGGCAAGAGACCGGCCCGGGTGAGATGGTAAACGACCATTAAAAAAAATCTCTTAACTGATTTTGAAGTCCAGCGATCACACTCATGGTTGCGTGTCGAGGACGAAACCTCCGTTTAAAAGATTTACCTACTGTTTTATCGTGGTGTATAAAATTAGCTGTAATTAGTAAACTTAGGATTAGTACTGAATTTATGTTTTTTTTTTAATTTCATGCAGATACTCCTACGAGTTAAATCCTGTAGGTCAAATCGCTATACAGAATCATTCACTACGTCACCAAATCCAGTGATTATGCCGACTCCAGTCTCCATTGCTCTTTTCTGCATTAGTATTTGATGCCACGATTTTATAACGGACTGAAGGAATGGGTATATGATTATCTTAAGGTTTAAAACTTTTAACAATGCCTATATTACATGACTAATTATAGCATAAACCCACACTGCACATCGCATATTCTGTCGGAAGTAATATTCCTCAATATTAATCGAAATAATAATATCGATCGATAATCATATACCCCTTCCTTCAGTCCGTTATAAAATCGAGGGATCAAATACTAATGCAGTGACCAGCTTTCTGCACTTCAGCAAGTGATAGAAAAATGTATGAGTGTCCGAAAGAAAGTGTACTGTGCGTTTGTCGATTTAGAGAAGGCATATGACAGAGTAAATAGAAAGAAGTTGTGGAAGGCTTTGAGAGACTATGGAGTGAATGGGCAGTTATTGAATGTTATGATGGCGATGTATGACAATAATAAGGCAAGTGTAAGAGTTAACGGGGTTCTGAGTGATTGGTCTGTAATAAATTGGGGTGTAAAGCAAGGATGCGTAATGTCACCATGGCTGTTGAATGTATTTATGGATAAATGTGTTAGAGACGCATGCAGTGAAAACGACGGTGTTTTTATTGGAAATGGAAACGTGCGAGTTCTTCTATACGCGGATGATGCTATTTCGATCTCAGACAGTCAACCGGGATTACAGAAGATCCTAGATAAGTTTTGTGAATCAACGGAGAGAATAGAATTGAAGGTAAATAGTGCAAGACTAAAGTAGTAGTTTTTGATAAGGAAAATGGGGAGAATGTGATGAGGGCGAATGGTGAAGTAATTGAACAAGTGGATGATTCCGTGTACTTAGGTAAGATGTTTGCAAAAGATGGAAGAATAAATGAGGAGATAAAGAGACGTGCGAATGCTGGAAGGAAAGTGGTAGGTAGCATGTGGAGCATATCAAGGAATGAGTGCTTGTCTAAGGAAGCGAAAATTCCCGTGTACAAATGTGTACTTCTTCCCACTTTGATATATGGTAGTGAAACATGGGTATGTCAGGATAGACATAAGAGTAGACAAAACGCCGTGGGTATGAGTTACCTGAGGAGTAATTGCGGCAAAAGTTGGATGGATAGGGTCAGGAATGAGTGGGTCATGAATGAATATGGGTTAAATGATCCAGTAATGGACGTGTATGAAAGGTGTGTGCTTCCTTGGTTTGGCCATGTTGAGAGAATGGATGAGAGTCGAATAACGAAACAGATATATGAGAGTAGAATGAATGGTATGAGAGGTAGAGGTAGGCCGAGAAAGTTGTGGTTGAATGTGGTTGAGGAAATTCTTAGGAGGAGGAATATTAGGACTTTTAAAAACAGGAGGGCGTGTATGAAACAGTGTATGGGGTTAAATGAGGCAAAAGAGGTTTGCAAGGATAGGTCAGTATGGAGGAAATTATTGAAGCAGAGTTAGGTGTACAATTTTATTGTGTAATTAACAATAATGTAATAATGTAACAATAGTGTATTAATGAGTGAAACATTTTGACTGTGCCTACCCCGGAAGGGAACGGCGTGATGGGTATGCATGTATGTATGCATGTAATTATAGCATAAATTGAAAATACGATTTTGTTAACCAAGGTAAACAGCATGAGTTTCCCTTGGGAACGTTGCTACATTCACTACAATGTGTCGGCTATGTGCTCCGGGGGGAAAACCGGAAGTCTAATATTTAAAAAGCTAATTACTCGTGTTATACAATCGATGAACAAAGCTGAAAAATAATATACGGTATCTTAACATGTAGTGAATATCACACATATGTTTGAACAATATTAGATAAAAAGATGTATGAAGAAATGACATCGCACTGCCATTGATACTGTGCATTTCAGCGCTAAAATTTATAAACCAGCATATCTTCGTTAAACGACCGAATACCTAGTAATATTTTTAAACCACGGGTGAGTAGAAATCAGACTTTATAATAAATGTGAAAATTAAGAGAGTTTATCTCAGACAAAGAGGGGCCAAAAACGAAAGGCTTTCTATCCTTCCTCTTCCTTTTGAAAGGGGAAATGGAACTCCGCCGGGACTGCGTGAAGGTCATTACAAACACATTATTATTACACATTTTCCTTTATTTGTTTTAAGAAATCCAGATTTAGCTGGTGACGTCAGATTTCGCCTGCAAACTACATGCTAAGGAACAAAATATTCTGATTATTAAAAGTAATATATTTTTAACTAACGCCTTTTCATTCCATGGCATTTACCACGTCGTGACTTCCATTGTCGCTTTAATAACTCCTGAGACGAGAAAGTGACGGGCACACATAACATTTTCAATAGATTTCTCGGGAGTGTTTGTTGTTTATAAGCAGTGAGTTCTTCGTGAAAATGATGATGATTTTTTTAACGAGAGGAAACTACTGTTTTTTCCCATTTTCATTCCCATCGTCGCATTGGACGAGAACATACAAATCCAAGTGAAATTCCGCTCGAGAGGTTTGATGTCGCCGAGGCCTTTTGTTGAGTATCACCATAGAGTATGAACATTTTAGATTGGCAAAGAGATAGGGAGATTCGGATATGAGTTTTTCAATAATACTTTGGCCGATAGATGGAACACGTGTATCGAAGTTGTACGACAAGCCATAACAAATGAGCTTTGGCACACGGCCACTTCATTTAGTGTCGCATAACTCACATAATGTTCTTATGATGATTTCGGTGCCTGGATGTTTACTAATCGACCCATAGCAACGGAAACAAATCTTATTGAGTCATCGAGACCAAATTAAACATGTATTTTAATGTGCCTTCAATGAGCATGGTCTATTATGAATCGAATTCACGTCAATATGATACCGACACGCGATTACCAAACACGGAGTCAACTGTTTACCGATGTATCATAGCAACGACAAAACAATTGATACTCAATAAAAAGCACACAACAGCCATGGTGAATCCACCTCTGCATGTTGATGCAAAATCAACGAGTACCACTAGCGCCTCCAAGTGGCCTTCTCCGTAAGCCAATATTCTTCCTCCCCTAAGGTAGTGGCAGCTGAGAAATTCTTCCCAAAGCTCTTAAAAATGTATGTCCAGTTTTTAGAATTGCTTTGCCACTCTATATATATTTACTCTATGGTATCACTCGAATATCAGATTGAGGGACTGATTTTCAAAAGGTATTCAGAGTATAAATGAAATGTGATGAGTATTTTTCTCTATGGAATCACTTTAAACATATCTCTCCCGCCATTCAAGGTGAAACATAAAAGGATAAAAACGTAATGGCGATCTCGGAAGCCTCAAAGAGCAAATTATAGTTATCCTCTGATGCCTCTTCACTTCCAGTCTCCCGAAAGTAAACACATTTTGACGTCACATCCGCTAAAATTTCAAATGGAATCATTTAAAAGTTGCGATTGGCGCTTCGATGACATCACACCCTCGAACGCGTCGACTGCAGAAGCCACCAGGAATGCTTAACTTACCGCGCCGCAGCGTATTTCAATTGTTATATCATAAATATAATGTATGTAAATATAATCGTGTAAATTCGGCGAAACAATGACTGACGAGTGGAGTTACGATCGACTGAACATCCAAAATGAAACACATTCCAACCATCTACTTTAAACAATGATAAGATCTCACAGTGACTTTTCAAATCATATGAACAAACAAACCTACAACTGCCGCCAATAACTGATAATGATTTACGCGGGACTTGAGCACTAATTCTAAATTATTGTCCACAAGGAGGATGTAAGCAGCTACCAATTACGCTGAGATTATTTTGGCGCCATTTTTTAATTGGGCACGCCCATTTTCGATCGAAGACGACAACTATTAGCGAATTCGGACGCTGCAATCGCGAACCTCATTCAGTAAGGACTCGACAAGGTCGAGCCTCGGATAATCCGTGGATGTTTATCTACATCTACATAATACTCTGCGAGCCGACGCATGAACGTGTGGCAGGGGGTGTTAGGACACCAGCCATGAAAAAATTTACGTAACGTCGAAGCCCACGATAATTTCTAACTTATGATAGGCCATATTCGAAATTTTTGCGGCTGTGAGGGCAAAATTACGTCCCTGTCGAGGCACGGATATTCCGTGGCCACACAAAATAGCCCCTGGGAGATACATTCACATACCGACAAGTGCCGCGGCGACGGAGGTCTTCATCGCGAGAGCAGGTCAAGTTCTTCGTGAGAGATGAATTGGGCGATGGCGGGGGCTGTCTTCAAAGACGATGATTTTTACTTGGATGCTGCGACGCAAATGTTGTCAGCGGTCGTCAGCGTCGTCGGGTTGGTTGCTCTCTCGACTCCCGGTCAATACAACACGCGAGGGCGGACATCATCATCAGTGGACTGTCGAAAGAAAAGAAACACAAGGAAATGAGCCGTTGGAAGTATATCGTACCGTTATATTCACTCGGACCGCTCAGCGGCAAATACATGCATAAATATTTATACAGAAAGGTAGAAAGGAAGTGGATAGGAACACATAAAATGGACGAACACAGTGGTGGTTAGGAGGTGGAGAGATGGCCGATTCCGAGCGGAAAAAATGCGACTGGACCGGGAATGGAACCACGGACCTTCTGATATATCCTTACTATCGATTCCCGGTCCAGTCGAATTTTTTCTGCTTGGAATCGGCCATCTTTATATCTTCACACCACCACTGTGTTCGTTCATTTTATGTGTTCCTATCCACTTTCTTTCTACCTTTCTGTATAAATATTTATGTGAGTATATATATATATATATACACATAAAATGAACGAACACAGTGGTGGTGTGAAGATGTAAAGATGGCCGATTCCAAGCAGAAAAAATTCGACTGGACCGGGAATCGAACCACGGACCTTTGGGTGTCGCGTCCACTGCTCAGACCACCGAGCTACCCAGTCTACAAAGAATCTACTGGAATCGGCGGGGGTTTATATGAACAAACCCCCGCCGATTCCAGTAAAGATGCAAAGAATTCGGTCACGTGACCGCGTCGCTTAGAATCAATTCGAACGCTTTCAATGTTTTCACTAGGATGACCAATGACCGAGCGACAGTTTACCAAATCACCGAATTTTACCAAATCTTCGAATGCTGTTCCCTCCAACGCATAATGAAATCCTTTTTGACTATGGCGAGCGTTCGCCAATTAGCCGTCGACTTCTTAATCAATTTTTGTAAGGGTGATCACATCTGGAAGTTTCATTTGAATCCGCCATTTCTTCTTTTGATTCGTTCCACTCTTACGTCTCCGGTGACAATAACAAATGAAACGCCGAGTCGGTTTACTTTCCTTCTCGTTTCGAGTGAGTCACATAAACTCGCGCTCCCAAGCATTTCCTTCGACGCCATCGCTTCCCTCGTCCCAACCCAACACGTATGGCCTTCTATCGTGGCGTGGCATATTCAACAATAGGCCTCACAATTGTTGAGTGAACTCATTCTTTTGTTGCTCTGCGGCTTCATTTTGCATTGTTTCTCGGTACTCGTTAAGTCAGTGCGAATGCGCAACCTGGTCAGTCACAACAATAGAGAGCGCATGCGTCCGTCTTTTGAGGTTTAATAACTCATCTAAAAATTTTTTCTTGAAACAAAGGCTTCTCAAAACAGTTGAAACAGGATAATACATGGCATCAAAGGAAAATAAACTGGCCAAAACAGGGGCAGGCCGAAACATTAGCACACCGAATAGCCGTGTTCTCGGAAAATAATACTTGCTCGAGACAATTTTTTGAAAGGTTTCGTTCGGAATGGATTTTTGACTTGGTGAGTGATTCCTTGATCAAACTTAATCCGTAACTCTATGGCTAAATCAGTAATTCTTCAAATAATTACCCACTGAACGCGAAAGGTTTCAATGTAGATATTCCATCTGTTTTCTAAGTAACCTAAAATCAAAACACTCTGCAGCCGAGTCTGTGGAGATCACCGCTGCGCGTCGCATACGGGGTTGCTACAGTTACCGTTACGTCACGCCGTGATGGTCGCGGCTGAAATGCAATGAGTTCGTGCCACCGTGTCACGCGCGTCCCCGTCCACGAGGAGAGAAATCGCCTCTTACACTGCGGTTGGGCGCTTTAAAAGGGGGTAAGCGCCATCTTCTATTCTGGCCGTCAATCCGCTTTCCCAACATCCTCTTCGGCCGATTCTCGTTGTCGACTCACGCGCGTCCCATATGGATCACGGTCACTTCACCCTAGGCGACGATATTCCCTGACAACATGGCGGAATGGCGCACGAGGACAGATTTCATAGGCACGAACGAGAACACTGTATAAATCCGCCTATACATACAAACTCGCCTTCCTTCGAATACTTCACCTCCGCATGACGCATCCTTTCGATTCACGCCCATTCGCTCCTTCTGCACGCATCTCCAAAGGAATTCGAGGACTCGCTGCTGTACGCTGTCCTCGCGCGCAACCGAAGGGCAGATTCCCTTTCAAAGACGTTGGACAGAGCACATCGGATACATCAGAACATGGCGTCGAACTGACGTAAGCGCAAGTGAACAACGCCGATTGGAACGATGAGCGAAACGCAACAATAGTATCCTTTTGGTGGAGCAACGGTCGCGGCCGAATGTTTCGCGTGAAGTTGTTGAACATTGTAGAAACTTGAAATTCAAACATGGCGGGTGAATTTTTTTGAAGAAATTGCCATGAGAAAAATTCGGCCTGGACCGAATCTCGGCCTAAGATCTAGTTGCCTAGTCTCCACCAAAATTGCCATGGGAATTAGGAAGCCTGGATAGCGTAGTGGTCTGCGCATTGGTCCGGCAAACCAAAGATCCGTGGTTCGATTCCCGGTCCAGGCCGAATTGTAGAAACCTCTACGACATAAATGGTGACTGTAAGGTTGTGTTTGAACCACTTCGTTTAAGGAAATGGTTAATTGGAATCAGAGATGTAAAGCACTTACTTACAAAAGTTATATAACAATTATAGTTTTAAATGTATATGTGCATAATTAAAATGATTTCTACTTTTTGTATATTAAATATTATTCTACTTGTGCAAATAGCTAACAAACATAATAAGAAACTGGTGCAAAATATGTCCTCAGATGTGTTATGTAAATTTTTTTGTGTGTAGTTCAAAATGAACGTATGTCAATAACAACTACAAGCAAACGTTTCAATTACATTTTGTTGTAGCTATTTATAATGATTATGTTAATAACAGATTGCTCAAACACAAGTGTAACTAGGAAGGAGACTTTTGAAGTTCAACTAATCTTAATGCTTTGCTTCTACTTCACATTTCAAACCATGGGTTAATTATAAAAATATTCAGCACCAATGATGGCATCTATGTGATTGTAATTGCAACACACTTATTCTATGTTCATTTATGTATTTCATCTGAGATGGTCGAGTCGGTGACCCCAAAACGGAGATACTGTCCAATGGGGCACCTATATTCCGGAGAAATCTTTGTAAAATAATATTTGTATTTATCTAATCTGGAATAAAAATCATTAATATTATTATTATTATCATATGGAGAAGGCAATATCTATGCTGGCCAATGCCAGAAGCTGAAGCCAGACCGCCATCTTCGATGATCCTCAATTTCCTACAGCGCTTGCGGGCTTACGCACTAATTCTTGCAATTCTATTATGTTTTCAATGATAACTGACTAAATAATCAGCACGCAATTATTTATTTCATGTGGATTCTGCTTGCATTTTTTGTTTTTTTATTTAAATAAAAAATAATCCAGATGAAAATCACTGACAAATCGAATACAATCCATACCAATAAGCAGCCAATGTAGGTATGTTCCAAGAGTTATTTTTCCTTGAATTTTCGATCAGATTGGTTGATCTAATCCTTTGCTTTGCATTCGCTTATTCGTATATTCCGTCGTGTGCTGCTACCCATTGGGAAAGTAAGGAGAGAGAGATAGAGAGAGCAGGGCTAAACAATATGGTTCTTATTTCGATTTTTAGGCTTCAATTTGATGATGTAGTGGTGCCCTCTCCAGATACATCAATGGTTTGAAGAGTCCAAGATAATTCTGTTCGCGTTCATAAGGATTCATGTGGTTTAACTGATGGTCTGCGATTTTGGTGTAATTAAAATCACAAATCGCAAAAATCAGACGCAGCCATCCCGATGGAGTCATTCTCGGGGGAAACATTAGTCAATGGACATGAAGGCCGCCATTGGAGACACACTCAAACACTTTCACACAGTATATACATCAATCGGACGGAGTTAAAAGGCGGTTTTAGAGTGAGAAAAAAGCGGGATTACGTGGAGACACCGTCTAAATCCGCCAATTTCTGGATGCAAGATGTGATAATAAATAAGCGAGATGGATGTCCCACCGCCATTATCTCACCATATAAGCCGTGTCCCAATTCGTTAGGTATTAGGGAGGATGCGGTTAGCTACCTAAATATTTAGAGGCCTTTCGCTAAGGGAGCGCTATTTGGGACATCCTTCGCTAGTGTTGCCGTCTACCGAGCTGGAAACGAATGAAAAACATATGAGTAATTAATAAAGAAATGAATGAAACAAATGAAACCTGAAATTGAGACATTTTGGGCGCCTATGGCTACCTTCGTATGCGTTGTGAGATTTGGAAAGTGAAATTACATTTTTTCATCCATTTCGTTGTCTGGAGATTCGTTAGTTTTCAGTTTTCGGGGTATTTAAGTTTATGTAGGTGTTCTGGGATTTAAATTCGTTTTTTTTAAGTGTACTAAGTAAAATTTTTCTTTTGTACTCGGGTGTTGGTTTGCGAAATTCTAGATAATTCTTTCAATTACAGACAAAAAACTTGCCGGCCATGTTTGCCACTTTTCAACTACTTCCTTGCGTACGAGTTTCTTTGTACGACGCATGCTGCGCTTTGCATGATTGGAAATTCAATATGGAGGCGGATTTAGGATAAACTCCATCTACCCTAAATTTCACCCCCGAGAAAGATACCTAAATCCACTCCCCCATGATGCCTAACGAATTGGGATACGCTTCAAGATGGCGTCCTCCCTAAATCTGCCGATTTAGCTTCCTAAATGGCGAATTGGGACATAGCTATATTTCTGTCTCTAAGGACGAACAAGTGAAACACGCAGTGCGTCGCGCAACGAGTTTCGTAACAGATGGCGTAAGAATCAGAAAAAGGGAAGATGGATGTGAATCGTGGGCGAAAGGAAGTGATTATCTGGAGAGGATCGACGGCGAGACGTTCTTACCGTTCTTATTCTCCTCCTCCTCAGAAGGAAGGAAGGCAAGAGGTTTTAGCCTTTTCCTTCGAGGGAACATGCGAGAGAGATAGAGAGCGATAATCTAATATGTAATACAGGCAGCCAGCGGCGAGTGCGATTGCAATCCAGAGAATTCCGGTCGCGTTCGACTTTAAGGCGACAGATTACAGATGGCGATCTTACCTCCATTACAAATACTTCGACTCTATCTCTATGTAATGCACGGGTAGAAACATGAATACAAGTTAAAATTAAACGCCTGGGTAAAACTTAACCAGTTCAACGTTTTTAGAAAAAAATATTGCATGGAATATTGGAGGCCCAACATTCATTCTCAGTGCGGTAGTCACTTCGCATAAGACACAACGGGGCACTTGCTTTTCATTTGTTTGAACGGAATCTACCGCACAGTGGACATGCGTACTTCTTAACCGATCGGGAGCGAACAACAATACAACGACAAAAGAACGCCGATAATGGCACCCGTGATACGGGAGTGTATATTGAGTGGAGCTGAGTGATTTTGGTCGAGTTCGTAGTTATTCAGCAACCATGCGCAAAATTAAGTTTTCAATTACTCTTTGATTAAAAGCTTTCTTTAGAAAAAAATACTTATTCTGAACGAACTTAACAACTATACCGTAAATATTCAACTGTGATTGTTGTTAACCAATAAGAATGCCACGTACTCACCGAAAGGTGACAAAACATTTTGCACCCCGTTCCGTTGCTTGTCATTGGTGTGGCTTGCTGTGAATGGCGCCCTCACGTGTTCCGAATAACTTCGCTAACTCTTTTAAATCTTTGAGTGAAAAGCTCGTTGCACAAAACATGACTATAATCCCTAACGGTTATCTTGAATAAATTTTATTTCACGATACATTTTAAATGTCCAAATGTAAATAGGGAAAGCAACTAAAGACAAAATTTATTTCGAACAGTACTGCTAACTCAGATCACTCTTTAGAGTAGAAATTCACGGAATAGCGCATATTTTTTCCTGGATTTATCAAAACAAACAAATTAATTTACCAAACATCCCTCGGTAATTTCGTTTAACTCGAGAATGAAGTAGGAAAGTTGATGTACTGCTTCAACAAATCTTTAACTTTCGTCATATGTCGTGATAATAATTAATGGAATGATGGCAGAGAAACGAAACACCACTAACTATTGGTTCGGATTTGGTACTCACTAATTATTAGTCAACTAGTAAAAACCCTCGTTTGACAAGAAGAAAATTTATTTAAATTTGACTCTAAGTCGAGAATAATTCAATGATTCTTAAAAGTTACACTTAATTTTTAGATAGATTCTTATCAATGAATTGATTTTCCATTGCTAAGCATATGTTTTCTTTGATTGCAAGTGCACTTAACTTTACCCTTTCATCCGTTATGGACGGTTCGTCGAGAATGTAACACTTTGATCTATTCCATTCAACATGTCATTAGACATTTCAAAATTTAAATAGTAAACGAATTTAGTATGCAAGTAGAGTGAAATCCATCTGTAACGTGCCCCAGAATACTGCAGGTCTAAATTTGTCCCCCGAAATTATGACTTAGTTTTTCCTCAATTTATATCGAAAATTCGCGCGCTATTCCATTCCTCAAGAATCAAATTTAAGTCGGTGACTAAGTCTCACCAGATCCATCCTTGCTTGGCAGAAATGTTCTCGATCAGTGCGCTCAGGTTTCCCTTAACAACCGCTGCATTGTTCACCTGGATTATCCGCGCCTAAAATTCGATAGCGGCGAAGCTTGTCCGAACGCGGCTTCCCGTCACTGCCACAGGATGGCGCAGCAATAACAGCAGAAGTGCGAACCGCTAAGCCTCGCCGACCTCCGAACGCGATTCAAATTTCCGCGATTACCCGTGAGTGCCCGGTCCACACTTTTTCCTGACGATACCAAACTCTGAAATAATTTGCCAATGCTAACCACGGATCAAACTTCACCGCCAATTTCGAGACGTTCTCAACCATTTCTATTTCGGCAATTATACGCCGCGTGATTTTCAGCGCCCGTGTACTTCCGCCATATTTCGACCAATGCTGTGTATTTCTCATTATTGTTGACTGAATTGCTCCTCGATATCACGCAGGCAGGCTTCAGCTCAGCAAGCATTTCTGCACAGCATTCTCATTGGGACGAGATTCACAACCCAAATTTCGTCGGAAGTTGACGATTAGAAGCTCGTAATGTGAAAGCACGTGTCATTACAGATTCCTGTAAGCAATTTTAATTGCGTTTTCGTGTATGACAAATGCATCGAACTGCCGTTAATACCTACTCATTGTCCAATTGGGCATTTTTCAAAACTTTAATTACAAGAATACGGATCTTAATACGTTACTTTTACTCCTACAAACTTACAGAGTGAAAATATTTTTGAAATTTATTCAATATTTACTGAGATATTTAAGTTTAAAATAGTCTAAATTTCGTATGTTTTCTTCTGACAGCAAAACGAAACCGGATTGGTGTGACGTCATTTTCGCAGATAGAGAGACAAAAGCAAAGAGAGCACGGGTTGAACAGTAGAAGAGACTGTATATTAAGAAGATATTTTATGGCAAACAACGAATATGGTGTAGGGTGGTTTTACTAAAACCACATCAGACAATTTACCGTAAGTGGATATGTTTATGGTAGTGCTTTTATGATAGAGGGCAACCGATTTCATGCTGCCGAAATTCGTGGAGCAAAAGTCAATAAAATTTAAGTACACAGTCAGTTAAGATCTCATTTTTTTGTCGTTTATTATTTTTGGCGCATATCACTTCGGGTACTGTCATTCTTAATTTAGGTAGGTTTGTTTCATAATTGTGAACACGAGAAACTTTCCCGTAACTTTAGCAGAGAATTCCGAAATATGTAAATAAACCAAATTTTGTTCGAATTCTTGCCGAATTTTGAAGGTTTTTTCATTATGCACTGTTATGACTAATTTACTGATGTCTCATACTGATTTGTGCTACTTTACCTCCGTATTTCAAGCTAAAATCACGGTATATCCATCCCTCGTTTATAAATCGCAAATCTGAAGTTCATCGGAATTGTCAACAGTGGCATTAAATATAAATAAACATTCACAATAACTTCCGACTTGCCTTGACTATAGCGTTTGGGTCTGCATGGCAACAGCGAAAATGACGTCACAAATAATTCGGTTGTTTTCCGAGCGTGCTCGGGAATATTCGTGACCTTCAGCTTTCTTTAGCTCTTGGAAACTAAAATAATACAATTTGATGAGAAGACTGTTCACCGATTGAATAAGTTTCAGTTACAGAATCAGAATATAAAAAGATTGAGGGCCGTATTCATAGTCGTTACCTAGGTGTCCCCAGGTGTGGGGGAACCCCTTGGCTCAGAAATGGAATTCATAGGCACTGCCGTCCCCTAACCCTCCCCCAGGCCGTCGATTTCCTGGGTAAGGCATGAAGCTTACCCAAAGCTCCCATAACGCAGTACTGCTGCCCACGCGTGGGACGGATGGATACCACTGTACTAATGGCGGTACATGATAATATCAACATCTTTCCATAGTAACGTCTTCTGTTTACAAACACGAGTACTTATTGAACCACCCTCGTATTCCTCACCATTTATATTACATAAATATTGAAGTAATTATGTAAACAATCTCTCATATTCCTTAGATAATTTTTAACCAACATCATGTACCAGTATACTATATTATTGTTTATAGCATGCTTGATTACGGAGAAAAATGAGCATCGAAAACATCGAGAACCATTCATCGGAACCGTTCATATGTATTTTTCCGCGAGATTGTTGCCAAATCTCTTACCCAGGCGTCCCCTGGCTGGGTGTTACCCAGGTAAGGTTTATGAATCGCTCAGCGTAGGGGATACCTAGGTGTTACCTGGCTAGAGGATACCCAGGTAACCCCCAGAAATACGACTATGAATACGGGCATGAAATACGTGGAACATACCCAATATAAGCGACGCTGATAAATGACGCGAATCGTTAAACAATTTCAACGCCGACGTTGCAAGCGAACCGCCTGGGCCTGGAAGAGCCGCCGTCCAAAAATCATACCATCATGACAAATTTCAATTTTCATTACTTTCTCCGTCGAAACAGTAAACTTCACTGAATTACTGAATTCACTGAATTATGGTCGGGATTTTTGTTGTTTTCGCAAGAAATCGTCGTATTTTTTGCTGTCGTGATTAAGACGCTTTATTTTTTTTGATCAGTTAAAATGGTTGCACTAGGATTTCAACTCTGCGAAGAACAGTTCTCCAACATGTGCTGATATGTACATACGATAGCACTATTAATTTCAGAGAGATCGAAAATGTTTAAGAATATAACTTTTAGCAAATTTATTTTTCAATTCATAGCATTCACATCTCTATTTTATAAAATACGGAAGATATGGTAGCTTAACTGATGTTAATACAACGAGGCAACTAATGTTCTTGTGGCTGAGAGCTTTAATTTAAGTAGAAAACCTTGGCAATCAGTGACACTAAATCATAACTTGCCTTTGAGAAAAAGACCCGAGGAGAATATGGAACCAACGTCAAGGTCTGGTCGCCGAGGGTTACAATAAGTTAACAGTCACAAAGACAACAAAGACCTTGAAAGAATTTCCACAGAGAAAAAATCATCCGCCTTGACCGGGATGATTTTTTCTCTGTGGAAATTCGCACATTTGTGCATTGCGGGTGACTCCGTAAAAGTGGAACTCCGTGGCTAGTCCCGGATAGCTTAAAATTTGTCAAAGACCTTGAGGATGAGTTGAAAATATGGACGAAAAGTTTCTACCGATTCCATTATCATTGTTAGACACGTTGATAATCGGTATTTTTTCCGCAAAACTTGAATGAATTTATATCTTTAACAATTCCTTAGTATTCAAAATCAACAGACGTGCTCATAAAGTGGAAGTCCTGTCCCGTTACCTCTATCCCTACCATGTATGTATGTACAAGTACTTGGATAGCATGTATACGAGCAATTCAAATTAGCGTACGTCTGATGAGGGAGATGAGAGTTTAATTGGATGAGTTTCCTGCTATAAGGCGGCTGGAGTGCTAATCGCGTGTCATTGATTGCTCACTTTAATAGCATTTGAAATAAGTCGAAAACATTCTTAAACCCCACTTCACTTACGCACATTTTTAGGCGGAGAAAATAACTTTTGTAAACGACATACTATAAATGATGCAATCTTACTTTTTTTAAAATGTTTGAATGGGTCAACTAAAATCGCTACAACAACCTCAGTACCTACTATATAATATGACCATGGTGCGCAACCCTTTCCGGTAAGGTTAACAAGGAAACAGATCGACCACGCTCGGATTTCAGCGCGAGCTAAAGCCATCGCACGCCCTATTTGACGGAACTGAGTTGAATGAACCCCTCCCCTTAAGTTCATCCTATCCGACGCCATGGCAATTAAACAGGGGCTCACCCGCAGACTGTCTTTTCCGCCGATTTCCCTAATTACCGACCGAAGCGACGCGGAGTACGATCGGGTGGGAGAGGAATTCGCTTTAATGCGAAAGCCTCCCTGCAATGCTCTGATTGCAAAAGCACATCTCACGGAGAACGGTAATAAATCTCGGAGACTGCGAGGTTTTAATTGCGCCAGTAACTATATCCAACTTTCGGTCAAATGATGCTGGGGATAAACTGAACAGAGTTGAACATAGAAGTTCCTTATTTTTCAGATGAAGTGTATCTGGAGTGCATAATGCAAATGATATGTATCTTATTTAAAATGGCATCTGTTTTTGGCAAATACCTCGAGGGGTAATGCGATCACCGGCTAAGTATCTTTGGCAAGGCAATGCATATATTTCTCTTGCAAATAAGAGCAAAATCATTCTTTTTTAGGTGAAATATCTCGTTCCAACTACCTAAATAAGAATCGTCTCCATCACCTGCTTTACTTCGAACGCCGGATTCTTCCTGAGTGCTAAGTAATTTTCCTTAAGAAGTCGAAGCCGTCGAAGAATTTCAACATTTGTATGAAACTCGCAACTCATTGTAGTGTCATTGAAAATACTCCAATTCGTTGTCCTTCACCCAATCGACCATTTCGGATAACCTCAACTTTTGTAGAAATTTTCATGGCTTTGACGTCACTATTTCATCACTGACATGAAATGGGAAATCCAAGACCACACAGAATAACCCAGCAAGCCCACAACGGCAACAACAAGTGCAGGACGGGAGTTTCTTGAGTGTTTGGAGAACGAACGACCACTCCCCTCCCAAACCTAACTCCTCATCCGAGCCGTAAACGCCCTCCATTTTCACTGTCAGGATGGCTACCAACCCTAAAGAATTCGCTCCCGGTTACGGCAATGAACTTGAAACTTCTGTCCTTCTCGCCTTTGCCTAGAGGAGATGCCCACGGGGACATCATTCGTGTTAAGAGGCGTTGACAATCAAATTAACTTTACGAAAAAAACTGTAATGTCATTGAAAGATAATGACTCGTTTGCATGGATTAACTCTCATCCGTGTGACAATCGACTGGGAGGAAGTGTTTTCAGTCAAAATGAAGACGTGCGAATTCCCAGACGCTTAAGCTCATAGTGTTCCTTACACTCATCAAGTTTTAGATAAAAACTGATTATTTCCGCTTGAACAAAAAAATAGCCGGGGAATGAACAAAAAAGAAGCACACCACGTGTCTTCTTTGTATACATGCAACTAGAAGTGAATTGTGCAGGTAAACCAAGTATCCTTGCGCGATAGCTTAAAAATTTATGGCTATTTCCCACAAATTAGGACCCATAATTTAGCATTAGAGGGAAACCATCGTCCCTAGATCACCTTCCACATAAAAGTCCACGCCTACGTACGTACGAATTAGTTCTAGGCTTTGTGATTCAGATGTGTACCAATAGGTGGTGTGTGAACTCCCATACACGATCTCTACTTCAACTGACGCATAGCGCGGTCTTATGCATAAAAATTCAAAATACACTTTTCACAAGGGAAAACTGCTAATTAACAGTTCCGCCTGCCTTATTTAAAAATGTTCCATACAAAGAAATCTTTGATATTTACGTATGATAAATTGTTAACCAATGTTAAAAATAGTTTATGATCGAAAATGAATAAACCACGTAGTAATTGTATCTTTAAATATAACATCTAAGGATCCTATAAGAGCTGGAGGGAAGAATACTTTCGCCGTTTGCGGAGACAGTCACCACACGGGTATTTATATAATTCATTCATTACTATTAGGCTATTTCGCCAATATTACATCCCAATTCTGTACACTTTGTAGACAAGTCGTAGGATATCGTGATAAATTTACGCTTTGGGGTGACTTTTGTCAACTACTTACAGCATTCATAAGTGCAATACATTGAAGGAGAATGTTTCGACCATTCAGAAATCAGTGACTTATCTTGCTGCGTGAACGTCTCTCGGGTATTGCATCCGGTGTGCAGCTACACTTTGCCCGAAGTTTCGAAGTACGACTTGTTATCCATTCCAAGGGGTTTTGAATTCATTCAATATGCCTGAGGATAGTAAAAAAAAGTCATTCCCCGATACGTCCGCAGATATGGAGTAGCATTCTTCGGGCAATACCCGAGAGACCTTCACGTAGCAGATACGCCGGGAAAATCTAAGATCTTCCACATATCCTGCTGCTCAATTTTATCTTAATAGCAGCAAGTATTACTCAGTTTCTCTGTTTATCTACCAAGTACAAAATACACCTTCTTTACAACGTCGTTAGAAAACGCGACTAACGAAGTTTTCACACGCGCTTCGAAATCAATATCAAAGGAAGACTTCAGGCTATCGCTACCTGCAGCCAACTTCAGAAACGGATAAAAAACAGAAGTGAAAGGATACACACCACGAGGTCGAATGATTATAATGTTTGGTTTGGGAATAAATCACAGAGGAATACATTCAGGAAAACATAAGTTGTAATCAAAAGGTTTCCAAAAAATATCCCAGCTCGAACAGAATGCACTCGACGCAAAAAAAACATTCAAACATCGTCAAAATGTTGGAAAAATTACGCCTGGTAACTAAGTGTTAACGTAAGTTATTATAATAATTAATATAACAAAATATCCTAATAGTAATTAATGAATTATGTAATTATCCGCGGGATGACTGTCTCCGCAAACGGCAACAATATTCTTCCCTCCAGCTCTTGAAGGCTCCTAGGATGTTATATTTGAAGATACAATTACTATGTGATTTTTGTATTTTCAAAAAATACACGTAACAATGCACTGAGAGAACAGGTTTGGATGCTACACCCTAAATTCTTTTGGGCGGGGAGGTTTGGATGCGAGATCAAGAATGATACGACATCAGAACTAATTATTTGGATGTGAGAACCAAAGGCAAAGAGTGTCACACCAAACACGTCTAGTCGACGTCCTTTGGATGGGAGACACAAAGTTATAGGTGGTGCAGTCCACCGATTTAGGAACAAAATCAAAATCTATAGTTGCGCGCTCTGGTGGCAGTCTCAAGAAGCTCATGCTCCCGCCATTCCGTGTTCAGCCGTGCAAGCCGTGGAAACGTGTGGACTTGTTCTGGACGAAACAAGCGAACTTCGTTGTGACCCTTCTGCCGCGTCTGCTTCACTGTTTTCCTGCTGCTCGAAGAGATATGGACGAGGGGACGAAGGAATTCCTATTGAAGGCTGAACTTGGAGCCTAAATCCAGGTTTTCGCTAGTAAGTTGCACTAAAATTGCGCGGCCATTACGTGTTAATTCTCATGCCTACACTACCAGCCATTGCTTATGAGTTCCCTTTCAAATTATCATTGTTATCTCTATGTGCTTATTACAAACAAAGTTCTCTCTCAGATCATATTTTGTATTATGTTATGATTGTATTCTAATAATATTTATATGTTGTTGACAAAATTTTTGATAATTGGGTTAATTTGAAATGTTTTGAAATATTATGTGCATTTTTTGTAATATGTTGACGAATTATGTGATAATAGATACCTATCATAACAACCACAGAGCCCAGTTTTATCGTTTTTCTAGTTGCACCATACTACTACCCTATTTCCAAAGGGGTTGAAAAAGAAATTAGGGCAGTGGGGTTTTAGGGGGGAGGGGTGGTAGGGGCACATGCTTTTGGGCTGGTCATCTAAAGTTTTCATTAGGTATCCAAACGTGTTTCTGATGAGTCACCCAAAACTTTGGTTCTAACACCCAAAGTACTCGTCCATCTTCCTTTGGTTGCAGCACCCAAAGGAGTACGTGGCACACCCAACTCCTCATTACCAATTCCGTTTGGATGACACATCCAAATGTATGGGCAAGTCCTTTCCTTCACCTCAGGTTTGGTTGTGACACCCAAACCTACGATAATCATATCCAAAGTGTTTTCTCAGTGTGGCACACAGTATACAATAACTAAATATCAAAGATTTATTTGTTTACGTGTTACTTACGTTAACACGAAACCTCAGGGGAGCAAGCCCTGATAAATGGGAAAGGTTGGTGTCAGGAAGGGCATCCGGCTGTTAAAAAAAAACGCCAAAAACAAAGATAGAAAGCGGGAGAAGGGAATCTGATTTTTGCGGCTAGGGCGACGCGCAGTTGGGGCCCCGCCTGACCCCTATGAGCCAAGGGTCAAGGGCGGTCGGAGCTAAAGAAGCGAGCCTTCTAGACTAGCAACCCTCGACGTCGGACTGGAAGAGGAAGGGAATAGGCCAACCTATTGACACGAAAAATATTGACATCCTGTGCGCGCAAGAAACCAGGTGGAAAGGAGACACAGGGCAAGGGTGGAAGGGTGCAAGTGTCGTACTTACCATTGAGGTGCGAACAGAGACGGAAGAAATAGGTGTGGGAATTATCCTTAACAAGACCTGGAAGGAATGCCTGATCCGAATCAACAGACGGAGTGCTACATACTAAGAGACATAATATACATTATTTTTTAGCTTTGGTCACCGGTAATATAACATGAGTAATTAGGTTTAAATATTAGACTTCCGGTTTTCTCCCGGAGCACATAGCCGACACATTGTGGTGAATGTGGCAACGCAAATCTCTCTAAAGAACACACGCGAACCTTGTCCCATTTTAAAGGTCCTCTGAATTGAATTCAAACATGGCGGGTGAATTTTTGAAGAAAGATACGAGACACGACACATCAACTCCAAAAATAATGTACAATTTTTTTGTCCTCTGATTATTTGTTAAATATCTCAAAATGAAAAACGGCTTAGCGCTGATATTTGGACATCTTTGGAAAGAGGAAGTATTCTTTTAATACAAGGCCAAATTCCTCAAATTTTACGCGAAATGTAACGTCTCGCTGGGTGAACAATGGCGTATCTCCCCGACGACAAACGCCATGCGAAAATAAAGCAAGCAAACTGAGGCACTGAGCGACTCCAACGGATAAACCTCAAATCGACCACGGAATGCTCTCACTCACCTTCCCTCAATCATAATGCATTAAACTGGTCTTTCCTCACGCCATGCACGCTCGAGCGTTTTTTTTATTATTGTAATTTTATTTGGCCCTCGGGGTCCAGGGAGAGGTTTGTTTCGTTAACCTCGTTCCGGGGCGACCTTGAAAGCTCGAAAAGGTTTCGCCCGACAGTCGCCTGAAATGAGAGAGACAGAGAGATATCGCAGAGGAATACTGAATGCACGACGATCGCTTCACTTCCACAGAAGAGTACCCGAAGAAGAGAACGGAGGATTCAAACACACTACCCCGAGGAATAGGCGATACTTTCTTCAAGGACGGAAAACTCTCATCTTGACTCTGTTGCCAATGGAAGCGAAAGAATTGAAGTTCCACTTTTGGCCACAGGCTGCGCTGTTTGAGTAATTGATCCTTATAGCACACGTCTCTGGGCTAACTATACGTGTTTTTACGTCTCCTTTTTCTCCGCCAGTACGATGATTTATACTGCAAGTAATGCTTTAAGGCATTTGATAGTAGATTTATGTACCTAAGGTAACGAGCCATCGACGAGAGAACTCTCGAGAGCGTCGCGAAATAAATAAATGACACCGAAGGCGTACAGCATTAGGTGATGTGATCGGTGGATTCGTATACCGAATTCCGCCCTAAAAATTCTAATTTATGATGTAAGATAAGGGAACAATGCGCTTTGGAATAATTATTAATGGAATTAATACGAATGCTAGTTCATTTCCGGTTATTCGATGCCAATTTACGTATTTCGAAACCTCCGATAGCGAAATCAGCTGATGATGGCGAAATCAGCTGATGTGGTTGGTCAAACTTGCGAATGGAATCTTCACAAGTTTGTGCTTCCGGCGGGTTAGATATGAAAACAAGGTTATTGTATGTCATCGGAAGGAAAATGTAGCTCACACACCCGATCCTCCGTCCCTAGGACTTTAATCCTTTCGAGGAATAGCCTTCATCCATTTTTGAAGCTGAGACTCCGAATGATGAATAATTTCGAATAAATTGAAAAACATCACGATTTAAATACGTTCATGAGATTAATAGTGCTATAAATTCACAATTCCATGTGACCGTAATGACTACCATGCGGTAAGGACAACAATCGCCACCCAAATCAACTTGCATTAGCCTTAAACAAGCTTTTGTTCTTTAAACCGAGAATGTCGTTCCTTCTCCTTGTATTCCCGTACCCTATAGAGCACCCCGGCACAAAACAACACCGCAAGCCCACTTTTAACCAAATTCTCGTCGTTTTTCCGCACGTATACACTACGGACTCCCTTCACTACAATGCACTACTTGTTGTCAACCAGGATCCATTTGATAACCGGGCCACCTATCGGAGGGTTCTGGAACGCTATTAACCTGCGACAGTAATTTTAGCAAAAGACCGTCGAAAGCGCATCAAGAGTCGCGTCCTTATGCAGTGTTCTTGCTTTCTTCATTACAGAGGCCTCTGTCAGAAGAACCTGTTTGTGTGAGGCGCATTTCACTCCTAACTCAACCAAAGGGTACCCTTCAGAAATTGGGCCACTCAATGCGCGGGCACACGAGTACACATTTAAATAAATTTTCAAACAAAAATCTTGGACTAATTTCAAGTCACTCTGAGTAATCCTATCCATACCAGGCACATGGCACTTAGGCACATGTAAGTATAAAGAGTGCAATTCTCAAGCTGGCCAATGCTGGAAGCCGAAGCCAGTCCGCCATCTTCGTTGGACCTCATTTTCCTACTGCGCTTGCGAGCTTACGCATTAATTTTGCAATTCTCTTATGTTTTCCATAGATTACTTACTAAATAATCAGCGCGCACTTAATTCTTTCATGTAGATTCTCCTTAAATATGTTGTTTATTTATTTAAAGAAAATTTAAACCGTATTACCACTGAAAACTAGGGTAAAATCGAGTTGAATCCATGGATCGAATGTATGTTCCAAGAGTTATTTTGCCAAAAATTTCGATCAGATTGGTATACATAATTGTTTGCTTTGCTTATTCGTATATTCCGTCGAGTGCTGCAACCTATTGTTAAAGTAAGGAGACAGAGAGAGCATGGTTAAACAATATGGTTGTAGTTTCGGTTGACAGGCTATAATTTGATGACGAAGCGGTGCCCTCTCCGTGTACACCAAGGTGGGAGACCCTACCAGCGGCTTAGTTACCGCCGGCGGCGTCGCTCTCGAGTCTCGAGGCCACGTCCTCCCCTCCTTTTCTTTCCCACCCCCCTCTCCTCTCCGACCCAACACTACACCGCACGTCAAGGCGGGGGTAGAGTTTTATTACATTATATAAGTTAGCATATCATATTTAATCAAAAAATACAATATTTCCTCGTGATCCTCCAATTAAGGTAGTTTGAGCGAAAAATCATTTTACTTAGAAATCAATGAATTTGGTCTCATTTTAAAGAGAAATATCTCACACTTCAAATGGCACCAAAAATTTAACCCCTTACCACATTACTTTCGGAGATACTTGCCAAAATATACCAGCCCTTTTACGTGGGAAATGTGCGTACACTCCAGAGAGACATTATTTACAAAATGAGGTATTTCTAAAACTTAAATGTCGTAAAGAAACTAATGTTTATAGTTTTTATGTTTTCTCGACTATTTATGAAAATTAATCATATTGTCACCGCAGCCGGTTCCCTGGGTATCACAAAAAACCTTCCGTTTTGAAGGAGTTTCAAACTCACCGCGCGAAAAAAATGAGTCGAGTTAAAAACTTTCTTAGATATTTTCATTTAATTACTTACAATTTCTATCATATAAATCTATATTATCGCACCAATAATAATGCAATATGTAATTGATGTGTCCTACAGCTGGTGAAATAAAAACGAATAATTCTGATATAGTCTCTACTTCGACTAGGGAACTATCTCGTTCGGACTACCTTAATCGCTTTGTAACTTCGAGTTCCATTTGCGAGAAACAGAACGCGGAAGAGAAATACTTTGTTGCCCATACCCGTCAGTCAGGAGACGTTGTTCCATGAGTAACAAAAATAGGAACAAATAGAAATATCACGGAGAAAGTACCTCGATCTAGTGATCACCTGCGTGTGTTGCCGGAAGTTAAAGTCAAATGCCACTCGGACTTTTAGCCACGGATTAGCTTTGCAGTGAAAAGGAAATTTCCATAAAGGATAGGAAACGTTGGATTTGATAGAAATAAACTACCGAATTGAATACAAACTGGAAAAACTAAAGGTGAAATAAGAAAGTGGTAAATTGAGGCTTTGCAAATGCAGAAGTTGACGACAACGCGCCGAATACTAGACGCAATAATCGGAGTTATCAATTTATTAGAAAATGTTCACATTTGTAAAGCTTCTCTTTACTCTAACCTAATTTTAACTTTAGTTTTCCTAGTTTATTTTCATTCAAGGAGTTTTATTTTACTCAATGGTTTATAAATATAAAAGGTTAAGCCGTTTGTCAAAACAAAAATACTAGCTACTACCGAAAATGAGAAGCTAGATGCTTAGATGAAGAGAAATACTCAGAGAGATGGACAAGAATAAAAAGTAAACGTAGATAAATGTTATCTGAAATGTTTAATGGATGAAAATATTAATCTACCGCGAATTCAAGGTGAATTACCATTAACATGCCAACTTCTAAAGAAAAGGACTGCGTTATTAAAACTCTTGAGATGCATGGCTTTCCGAAATGTTTGAAACACACGCTCTTAAGATAACTGATGAATAAGCTAAATCCCCAAGTGACTGCAAATAACTTTTATCACTAAGAACGTCAAAATCTCGTTAATAAAATGGCCAATCAGGATTTCGTGGGATTTTACATAAATTCCAGTTCAGTTGTTAGTTAGTCTTCAATTATTCTCTTTGCAATTTCACGTCAAAGATGACAGCACTATGAGCGAGGATATCCGAGCTCGTACATCCAAGTAGAGAAACTTCGCCTAGTTCCAAATCTTCCGAGTCCTCGAATGACTAAATGGATGAAGTGGACACTTCTTAAATGAATTCGGCCGAATGGCTTAAACCTCGATTAATCCATAAATCTTCTCGATCTCCTCCTCCGCGTGACGGGACTCTTTAGGCCGTTTTCGAACTTGGCAAATCAGGCAATCTTCCCTTGAAACCTAGTACGCATTGGGCGGATATGACGTCAAATTCAAGTGGCCGCTGACGCCATATTGTTTATATATCTAGTCAAAATACCAAGTCAACGAAAAAGGAGACTTGCTATGCTTGCTAGGTTTTAAGTTAGAACTCGGGGTGCGATAATATGGGCTTGTATGGAAAATAGAAGTGAAGAAACTTTCAAATGGATACTATTTTATCATTACTAGCATTTGTGTGATATTTATTAATTTTTTGCGGGAAAATCGATGAACTCGCTATAGTTAAAGGCTTTTCAAATGTGAATATATTGATAAAATATTAGGCACCTAATAGTTATGTGAATAATTCCATAAATTGTAGATGTTCCGTCATTGTTTACTTCATTGAACCTACAAATTCTATCGAAGGAAAAAAATGATCTCGTTGAAAGAATTATGGTCCGATGGAAAGTACTCTCAGGTAGCCATAATTTCATTGGCAGCATAATTTTTAGCTAACGAACAACATAATTGTTAATAACGTTGAGCATTGGAGAGGTTTTTACTGCATTCATCAAAGAAGGGGGACAATAAACCATTAGGGTAAATGTAATTTGTTTTCAACTTAATTTTCTGTGTTAGTTACAACGCGCGTATTTATCAGTAATCAGTCGAAGATCATATGTAGTTTGTTCGGAGTGTAATACATTAATATATTGTTGCGTGTTTTTTCATTTGGCAAAAAATATAATAATGCCTTTTTGTGCATAAAGACGTTGACTGTGGTGAAATACAGTGAGCGATATGTCGTCCACTTTAGCAGCCCCTAGCAATCGAAGCATAATAGTTATTCACCTTATTATGGTATATGAGGATTATTTTATTCATAGGCAATAAGATTTTTAAAATTATATTCCCCTTTAATTTGTTACATACGGATGGAAAGCATTTTAAAGAAGTAATCGAATTCAATCACCCACAAAAATTATGGACACGGATGGCGCTTTTCGTATGTTTTACGAGATGAAGGCCGCATGATGTCTCTTCCATCGTGAAAGGGCTACGAAGGTGTCAAGTAAGAATGTCACTTTGCTAGCCTAGGTGTCAAGATATCTTGATATTAAGTTAACTATGCGTTTGCCAAGTTCGAAAACGGCCTTAGTTTTGCAAAGTTCGAAAACGGCCTTAGTTAAGCGATCGGGATAGTCACGAACGGGTCG
Organism: Ceriagrion tenellum; assembly: GCA_963169105.1. NCBI lineage: Eukaryota > Metazoa > Arthropoda > Insecta > Odonata > Coenagrionidae > Ceriagrion > Ceriagrion tenellum. The sequence goes on from OY720641.1 coordinate 28,747,256, forward strand.
GACACAACCCCCCGGGAATCGAAGGGGCCTCCGTCATATCGGAGAGAAATCGATGGTCGAACGCGACGAAGGGGGAAGTGTCCGGCCGATCACAAGCACGTGACATCATCAACACCCTCGCTCGAGGGTGAGGAGCACGGAGTAGGAGGAATATCGTACTCCGTGGTGAGGAGTATTGCACGCATGGATTCCTTGGACAAGATGGCGAACGAGCGCATTTCGAAATGAAAGCGAGAGCTTTTAAAAAATACTAAAAGCCAATCGCACACAACGGCGGATATTATGAGGCGTTCTCCACCATTCCCTCGAGCGAGAACGTGATAAATCCTCGATAAGCGAGAAGTGTTTTGAGGCGAGTCGAGCCAATTAGTCACGCCTCTCGACAACCTCGGTAACGCGTGATTTGCTTTGAATTTTTAAAGGGATTCGCTTGAGCTTCAAGCAACGGGCAAGTCGAAATTAAATTCTTGGAGCACATCTCCCTCGAGTAAATGCATTCTTTCGGAGGAAATCACCCATGCCTGCAGTAAACATGTAAATATTGCAAGAGCGTTAATATAAAAGTTTCGCTGAAATTTAGGCCCTGTTAGGATTTGGGTTTACGGCGTGGAATTACAATTTAAGCCAAAATCTTAAGTAAATATACACTACGAACACGGCATACTATATTGAAAATTCTCAGCCACCATTATAACGATACGAAACGTATCTTTGCCCGTTTATCTTAAAATCAATATGTAAACCATGGAATTCTTGCGAAAATCTAAAAAAATTAACAAAATGCAGCGTAGCACGAAAGCATCATTCATAGTTTATGCACAGTTTTGCGTGAAATGTAACTTGCGTGTATCTATTGGTAATATATATGCGGATGAAGGAAAAAAAAACTGCGTGTTACCGATTTTGTTTATTAGAACTTAATATCTATATATTTTTTTATTTATTTAAATAAAATAAATAAATAAAATATATATAAATATAAAATTCTAATAAACCAAATCGGTAACACGCAGTTTTTTTCCTTCAGCTGCATATACATATATTACCAATAGATACACGCAAGTTATATTTAACGCAAAACTGTGCATAAACTATGAATGATGCTTTCGCGCTACGCTGCATTTTGTTAATTTTTTTTAACTCAACGTTTCGCTCCTCCCGCTGGAAGCGTATTCAAGAGAATGTGCATAAGCTAATCTAACTCCTAAAAATCTCAAACAAACTACCGAATTAAGTACTTATGCGGTAAAGAGACGGTTTCATCCATTGAGGTGTGCATGGATGGAGAGAGGGGGCACACTTTACATGCTGGCCAATTCAAGAAGCGGAAGTCAGTCCATCACCTTCGTTGACCCTCATTTTCCTACTGCGCTTGCGGGCTTACGCATTCATTTTGCAATTCTATTATTTTTCCATCGATTACTGACTAGAAATCAGCACGCAATTACTGATTTCATGTGGATTCTCCTTAAATATATTGTTTATATATTTTAATAAAATTTAAACCGTATTACTATTGAAAAATAGGGTTAATTCAAGTAGAATCCATGGCTCTAAGTATCGAATGTATGTTTCAAGAGTTATTTTGCCTGAAATTTTCCTTCAGATTGGTTGATATAATCCTTTGCTTTGCAATCGCTTATTCGTATATTCCGTCGTGTGCTGCTACCTATTGTTAAAGTAAGGAGACAGAGAGAGCAGGGTTAAACAATATGGTAGTTGTTTCGGTTTTCAGGCTTCAGTTTGATGACTTATTTCCCTATTCAGATACATCAATGGTTTCACTAAAATGAGTGACGGTCGCCTAGGTGATGAGAACTTCTTAAAAGTCACGTGAGCACCCTCCAATCAGAAATGTGTTTCCATTGAGGACAACGTCGACAACTGTTCTATCCGCCATTGTCGTCCATTTACTTCTCCTCTGGTCTGATTCTGTCGCCGCGTTGACTCGAGATGTCGACCGCGGTGCGCCGTCTCGTGCACTGATTGTGTGTCCGGTCGGATTTCGCCGTGCGCGGGCCACGCCTCTCACGATGAGTTGCAATTCCGCACGCGCCAATTTTCGTCCCTCGACACTCCCTTTTAGGAGCCATTTCCCCCTCTTACGACTATCCGCCCCCCCCCCACTCCACCCCTCACTTCACACACACACACACACACACATTTCGTTCCCTCACGCGGCGGTCCCTTTGAAGAAGACACGCCCTGCGAAATAGATTCGGACGCATTCACTCGTCTGCAGCGGCAGAGTCGACTATTCGTAGAACTCCGAAAGATACAGACTGGAGTCCAATCTTAATCGTAGATTAATTTTTTTTATATTTATTTACATAATTTGTCCACACACAGCATACTTGCCAATTTACAGTGGCAAAATATAACAAAAACAGAAGATAGACACATTCAAACAAAACTAAGATCAATAACAATTTATTGACAATTTTAACTACTAGCGGAGATAAGCGATTAAGAATTGCTAGCAAAATGAGAAAGAGCACGTTGTGTAAAAGTGTTATATGAAAGCGAAAACGGATCAATGTTGGTAGGAAGAGGATTTATCAGGGAGGAGAGGCGGAAGTGGAGGGAGCGTTTGGTCAAGGATAACCTGGGAATGGGCAGGTGGAGTAGAGAGTGCGTGCGGGTGGGTCTAGATGGGATTCAGAAACTGATGCTCGAGACCAGTTCAGGGCAGTCTGTAGTTGAGTTGAGAATGCTATGAATGAGCTTAAGGTCAGCTTTGAGTATTAGCTTCGGGAGATCAGGTAAGGAGGCTGTAGACAAAATGGTGTCAGTTGCCATATTGTGAAAGTGGGGCACTCTGTATTTTACTATCTTCCGGAAAAAAATAGTAACACTCTTAAGAGTTAAAATATTAGATGGAGCCGAGATGGACCATGTGGGGGAGCAATAATTGACGAGTGGAAGGACAATAGTGGAAAAATATGAGCGTAGCGCAAGTGGGTCTGTAATTTCTGTGCAGCGGCAGAGGAGGCCAAGGAGAGACGTAGCTTTATTTTTAACAGCCAGAATATGGTCGCAGTAGTTGAGTTTTTGGTCCATCAAAACACCTAGGGCTTTCACGGAGGAGACACGATTGATAATCTGGAAATTTACGCCGTAGTTGAAATTGTGGGGGAACTTTTTAAGGGAAACTGACATGGTATTGCATTTGCTTGAGTTTAATATGAGTTTCCAGACATTGCACCATTCAGCAATTATCTCTAAGGCATCCTGGAGGTCACAACAGTCCGAGACGTTGTTGATTTGCTTCAATATCTTACAATCATCTGCGTAAAGAAGCGTTTGAGCTTGAGAGGAAGGAACAAGGGAGGCTAAATCATCGATGAAAAGATTAAAAAGATATTCAGAGTGTAAAATGATTACCAATTAACTACTCTGAAGAGGGAGGAAAACGTGAAGATTCGCAAGAATTGCAGTAGTAGTACCTATTTCTTATAGTTACTGATTAGGCAAATTACTGTGACTTTTTGAATCGAAATAAGGCATTTACACACAAATCGATGACTCATAAGTCGCATCCAATGGCTGGATAAGTATTGTCATTGAATACACATATTCGCTGAATTATCTCAATATTTTGTACCTTAATTTTGTCTTGAAAATAGGATTACCCGTTTTATCAGCGAAAGCGAAGGTACATATTTTTTCCCAAAGACATAAATAGAAATGAGTAATTCGTTGTGACTCACATAGATGAAGAGACATCTTAAGGCAGTTTGAGCGAAATATCATTTTACTTAGAAATCAATGAATTTGGTCTCATTTTAAAGAAAAACATCTCACCTATCCAATGACATCAAAGATTTAACCCCTTACCACTTAACTTTCCGAAATATTTGCCAAGAAATACCAGCCCTTTTTCATGGGAAAGTGTACCTGCATGCACTCCATAGAGATTTTATTTAACAAACGAGGTATTTCCATCACTTGAATGTCGTAAAAAAAACTAACAGTGTGTAGTTTGTATGTTTTCTCAACTATAATTGCAAATGAATCATATTGTCACCCCAGTAGGTTCTTGGGTATCATAAAAAACCTTCCGTTTTGAAAGAGTTTCAAACACACCGCGCGAAAAAAATGAGTCAAGTTAAAAACTTATTTAGATATTTTCATTTAACTACTTACCATTTCTGCCATATAAAACTATATCATTGCACCATTAATAATGCAATAATGTAACCGATGTGACTTATGATTAACAGATGTGTCCCACAGCTGGTGAAATTAAAACGTATAATTCGAATGAGGTGTCTATTATGATTAGGGAACTAGCTCGCTCGGACTACCTTTAAGTCGGGGATATAAGTCTCCCCACTCGGATGACTACAACCTGACGCCAATTAGTTTGTAAAAGTGTCAAATGTACGCAAAGAAATAGAGACAGAGATAGGATAGGGATAGATAAATTAGTCGAGTGGGCGACGAGAGACGACTCGACTCGGCGATTGGCAAGCGTGCGACGCATGAATGCCTTCGGCGTCCTTCGAGAGGCACCGATACGCATTGCCATGGTCACCACGGCGACAATCGGCTGGACGTCATGAGGAACCTCATCGCGACACAGCGAAGAGAACCACGGTGGCCTTTGCGAGTCGCGGCCAACGCAACAATGCCCCTTAATTCAAATGGGTCTGGCGCTCATTGTCAGTGGGGTCGAGTTATATCACAATGACAACGGGGCAAGCGTTAGTGAATTACAATAAGCAAAAGCGCCAGTGAAATATCGAGGTAAGTAAATACCGACTCTAATGCCGAAGGTATGACGTGGATATTTATAATAGCTTATCTCTTGCTAAATCTATTCTCACTTCGTACTTTCTATAGTCTTTTATTCCTGATAATGCTGTCGACAGAGAATGCCGTCGTCGATGATCATGCCAGTTGCTGCAATTGAATGACATTTGATGATTGATAACACCATAATAACATTTACTGTCATCAACCCTTCAGAACAAATAGTATTAGAACTCAGAAGTTTTTAATAGTTTGCTAAAAAGTACATATTAAATATTAATTTACTCAGAGTATTAAAGCACACTATTATAAGAGTTTCCCTTAACTGCCAAACACTGCTCCTGGGTCCTTTCATGTCAAATGATCCAATAAAAAAATTAATTGTCTGCATTACCATATTTCTTTTAATTTATATTTTGGTCACGTATACTCACATGAATGAACAGTGAAACACAACAATTTAAAAAATTTCATCACTCCTCGTTTCCTTGTGGCAGCCATTTTTCCATGATGGTGCCAATTTTTGATAATGCTCATTGTTAATCTTTCCGTGATATCTCAAGAACTAACCACGACAGAGGAGATTAGTTTACTGAAAACATAACAGAAAATATTCAAGCAACGCAGGTGAAATATGATGAAATTGCCACGAGAAGAATTCGGCCTGGACCGGAAATGGAACCACGGACCTGCAATTTTTCTTATTCCATTTAATTTAATCATTTTTGTATTAGAACCTGAAATTAACATTTTGCCATCCGAAAAAAACTGGTTTTCGAGACGAGAAAACTATGCGAAGAAGGAAAGTCTCACATTTGAATGTTTTAGAACTTGAAGTAATAAAGTGAAAGAACAATCTTAGTTACCCCTATGCGTGTTGAACCAACCCTATCTATTCCAGAATCTAACAAAAATACGCTCAGAATCATAGGCGTAAATTGGGGGGGGGGGGGCACGCAATATTCCCCGGAACCACATACAGACGAGTTTCTCCCCCTCTCGTAACCAGTCATCACCACAATAGTGCACCCCAAGGAAATTGTTGAATTTACGCTTATGCTCAGAATCGATCTGATCCAGACTTCAGGTTCTTCGGTGGGGAGGCTATTGAAAAAATGTGGCTGAGGAATAAATATAAAGAAGCAGATAAAGATAGATAAAAGTAACAACTGCAAGGAGTAAATTGTTCGGGGTTAAAGGGTTTGGTTCGGGGTTAAAGGGTTAAAGAGTTTGAGATTCCACTCGTAAGAGAAAATAAGGCAGAAGAAAACTACCTTGGAGCTTTAAATCTACCATTTTCGGACCGGGATTTCTCCGTATGCGGGAAGGAGCTGTTTAATGAATTCGTTTGCGGCTTACAGACGAGAAAGAGAAGCTGACGTACGTACGTGAAGCACGCTGCGGTCAAAGCTTGAAGTTTAGGCTAGGGCTCATCGGGGATTCGAGGCCTTTGTCATCCAGCAGCGGGAAATTTAATCAGATTTAAATGCTGTCACTGCCGTTCTGAATGCTCCCTTAACAATTGAGTTCCCCTGGTAGTATCGAGGGTCAACCATGCAATTTTACTTAGCCACTAAGAAGGATAAAATATTGAATTCACGACCTTTTACAATAGCGAAGAAATGAAAACGGAAAAAGAAAAATTATTGGAAATATTTTCCATTATGTTTAAAAGAGTATGCTTTCAGTATCTCTCCTCCGTCATCATTAGTGACCGATTACGGATCGATTATTCATCAGAATTATCGAAATATCGCATGCGCCATCGAAAAATCGCACGCGCCATCTTGGAAAAATTGCTGCCGAGAAAAAACGAGTCTATATTAAAGTATTAAAATTGTGCTTTTAAAATATTTAACTAATACAAGTGCAAGTTATATATGAATGCAAAAATGGCCAAGCAGCCATTATTGGATCAATTTGAATACAATCACCCTACAACTAAAAATACCCAATGGTAACTATTAGATGCCCGAGATAACCATTAAACTGCCTTTAAATATGGTTGCCCGGGTTTAAATTAGTAACTATTTAATGTCCGATATAACCACTAGATTATAAAGAGTATTCTTTCTAATTACTTATTTGTAATTATTATAAATATAACAGACCTTGGTAGCGACAATTACTTTCATCAACTGGCCATGATATTATAAAATTTCTGTTTATGTTCTTTTTATGTAAATATATAAATCCATGTTCATGGCAATTGACAGACGTTGACATTGGCAGTTACTCTCCAGGCCACGGCCGCATATCAAAGTACACACAGAAGTTGGAATTCATTGAGTGATCGATTTGAATTTACACGCCCTCAGCGTAAATCCCATTACATATTCTTCCGAAAAGAGCTTCGTTTGAGCCCCAAATTTAAACATTATATTCCGAAACCCTTGACGTTGCCATCTCGCTCCTCACCCTCATCTCAACATTTCTGCTCACTTACGGAGTTTTAAAGCGAAGCTAGTGAACACCATTTCAGCGTCACTCTATAAATGTAATTGACCGTGACTTATTTCAGGTACTTCCCGCGAAAATATCACTTCACACACAGAATTCGACGAATTTGGCTTAACATTTAGAAAAAATATACACATATCGCCTTTCCCAGGGATACCGAAATATCATGCCATCAATAGGGATACCGCAATTCATTTCGAGAGATTTGCCCACAAATGGCAGCCGTGTGGGCCAAATGAGATCTCGTCCACGTTTGCACTCTAAGGAGAATTTATTTTTTTTAAATGAGGAACTTAGATCGCCTATGTCTTGACATAAATGTAACAGAGAGTGGTTTGCCTGTTTTTTAAAACTATTTCCAAATATCCCTTTCGCAGTAACTTTTCGGAATCACCAAAAAAAACCCTTACGTTGTGAAGTCATTTCCACCTAACGGCGAGAAAAAACTTTAGTCAAGTCTAAGACTCATTAAGATACAGTTACGTAATTACTGAAAATTTCAGTTGAATCAAAAGATAAGTTTGCGCCGTTAACCTTAATGTATTTACTGAATGCTTTTTACGGCCGCTGAAATTATAAGGTAAAAATTCAAACATGGTCCGTGATCGTGACTAGTGAAGTATATCGCTCAAACTCGCTTCAATTGTTCGCCTAATTTCGCGGAACTTCGAAATCATATACCTTCCCGTGGAATCGGATGAATTAGACCTTCAGACGAGCAAACCGCTCACTCTGCGGAACAGCTGCAAGGAAGAAGCGACCTCGCTCGTGGCCAACAATTAAAGCGGTCGTTTAGCACGAAGGCGTCGCCAAGGGAACCGATAAACACGAACAACCTCCACCCACTCCTCCCCCTCCCCTTGCAAAACGACAGAAGATAGATTGTGTTTTGTTCTTTTTTTTGGTATCGTTCGATCGTGTCCGCGCCGGTAGATTATTATTGCTAGTAAGTAATCTACGCTAGAAAACAACGGGCATAGAAAAAAATAATAAGAAAAGAAAACACGGTGAAATTTTATAATGCATTGGCAAATTCTCATGAAATACACGGCAGAGACATTTGGACACTTATAAAAGCGAAAGAGAAAAGAAAACAGACGCCTGAAATGAAATTTTGTAGGGCAGCAGTTGGTTGCGCATGAACAAATAAAAAACGAAAAGCGGATATAAGGCAAGAACTCGGCGAGAAAGGAATCGACGAAATGATTCGAGACTACAGAAATAGATGAAGAGAACACTTAGAAAGAACAAATGAAGAGAGACTACAGAAACTAATTTGGAAATATAGAACGAGAGGCAGAATAGCCCAGTGACGTCCGCGCAAGGGATGGAAAGGCCAGGACTAAAAAAGGTCGCAATGAGCGTTATGCCTATAATTGGTAGTTAAAAGAAGAATAAGAAAGTAATCTACCGATGAGGGCAGGTTTAAGCGGAAGTCTTGCGGGTGGAGGGTCCTATGAACGCATTATGTTTCTTTCATCTTCGTCACCGCGTACGTCCTACCCTCGCGCATTCTATATCGACAAAACCTATTCTCTTTCTCCTTTCCTCGTCCAACACCCTCCCCTCCATCACTCAGCCACGAGCAATCCCTTAACTCACACCCCTTCTTCCATCCACCTGCCCTACCGAAAGCTCCCTTTCCCTCGTGCTCCATTCTCTATGCATTTCCTCGTTTGTCTTCCTTTTTGCCCACCCTCTCCGTCCTCCTTCCTACACACCCATATCTCGAATGCCCACAAGTCTATTCACGTGGTCCTTTCTCAGAGTCCACGTTTCCGACCCATGCAAACCTACGCTCCACGCCAAGCTCCTCCCTAGTCCCTTCTTCGTATCCTTCCTTAATGACTGGGACCTCTAAACCGAGGTCCCAGTCATCAAGCTCCCTTCTATTAATTAACGCTTCCTTCGACACCGCTATTATCCTCCTTACTGTTTTTGCCACTGTACCCATTTTCCCCCAGCGTACTAACCCGATAACAAAGTTACTCACGAAAACCCAAAAACAAATTACAATCTTACTGAGTAAAAGAAAAATGGTGAACTGGATTAGGGACTTTCTCAGAGATGGAAAACAAAAAGTAGTCATTGATGGTTTTAGCTCTGATATGGTTGGAGTCACATCGGGTGTTTCTCAAGGAAGCGTGATCTGCCTCATTTTATGCATTACTCATATAAATGACCCAAGATCTCGATTTAGCACTAAATTAAGATTGTTTGCAGGCGATATATTTATCTACCGTGAAATTGGCTAGGACTTGGGAGTTAAAAGTTCTATCATCGGACCATAAACAACTTTAATTGGTGGTGACAGGAGTGGGGGTCGAGACTAAATCTTAGTAAATGCTCTAATTGCTCCAGCTTGTGCCCTCCAACTTTTATGACCAACGTTGATTTCTTTGTCCCAGATAATCTCATTACTGCTGGATTAATCAATTCTTACATGGGCGGGTACAAAGGGTTGTCATTGACGGTATCATGTCAAACACAGCGTTACATCGGGTGTTCCTCAGGGAAGTGTCATTGGTCCACTTATTACTCTTGTACATAAATGATATTAGCAACGCCGTTAAAAGCAAGCTTAGACTCTTCGCAGACGACGCGGTTGTGTATAGGGATATTAACAATTCCGAAGATAGCGACCCGTTAACAATCGACCTACTTGCTATTCATGCTTGGTGCGAAAAGTGGCAGATGGAACTAAACATAAAAAAGTGCGTAGCAGTCAGCTTCTGGAAAAAGAAAAATAGGCCAGGTAGGGCTTACAGAATTAAAAATACGGAAATTATTCACGCCGAGTCTGTTAAGTACTTAGGAGTCACAATTAGTCACGACATATCTTGGGGAAAACATATTCGGGAAATATGCGGTCAAGTATACAGGAAGCTAGGCTTTATCAAGAGAGTACTCGGAAAATGTGATGAGAAAGTGAAAGAACGTTGTTATTTTTCAATCGTTAGGTCTAGTTGCAGGGTATGACGTAGATGTAGATGTACTGTTAAATTATTTTAACAAGGCAGGTGAATTTTTTGATGAAACTGCCACGAGATCCGCAAACCAAAGGCCCGTGGTTCGATTCCCGGTCCAGGCCGAATTTTTCTCGTGGCAATCTCATTACTGTTTTTTTCTTATGGAATATCTTCATTCCGTACACCCGCGATTGCTTTTCTCATTCACTTACAAGCGCTTACAGTCCCTTAAACGATAAAATAACCAACACCCTCCTTCTTAGACGGCTATATTATTTTCAAGGCGTAGTATGCATTGCAAACTAATCCCATAAAAGTTTCCTGGGTGTTGAGGGAATCGACAGATCGAGGGGAGGGGCCTGAGGTGTTTGAATCGAACGAGGAGTTCCTGACAGCGTAACTAACGAGTCACGTGGCACAACAACGAACGGTCGTGGAATCCCGTGAATTTGAAAGTCCTTTGAAGTCATCCACTTCGATGGATGACTTCAAAGGCTCCTACATGTTCATTGCGACTCAAATCGCGATATTGAATTACGTAAACATTACATCGCCGCGGGAATTACTCGATCGGGAAGGCTGCGTGAGATATTAACGAGTGGTTGGAGCACATTTAGGTTATGCACACATTCTGCAAGTAACTTAGCACGGGTGTAATTATCCGTAATATGTTAGGGTTCAATTGAAATAAAATGCTTGTTATCGATTTTGTATCTCAGCACTTTTTTGTTATTTTAAATCGCAGCCGTTTTTGGCATTTAACATGTACTTCGAAATAATTCGATCCTTCTGTGCACAGATTTTCCCATAAACGCCAAATTATATATTGTACTAGCGGACCCTACAGACTTTGTCCTGCCCAAAAGGTGGCTGGTATGCTATTAGCGGGTTCAGCAAACGTTTTTTCGATATTCGAATTTTCGATGAACTATAAACTAAGTGACATTTGACATTGAGTTTGACATTTCTACCTTTTCGTTTCGTCAAAACAACGCCAAGCTACGGTGCAAGTGCGACGACTTGCGTATGTATTGATGCGTACGTCAAATAACACAGAATTCTACATCAGCACCACCATCAGTGACTAACAAAATTCAAGGTATCATGCCTAGTAAAATACAAGTATTTAAATGTGATTTCCGCTTACATTTCGAGTTCTGCGCAGTAAACCCAAGCGATAACATTGGTTAAACCAAGGCAAAATTTAAATAAATCCTTGCATCATTCACATCACTACGCGCGTGGGGCTATTTCCACCGAATAAACAGATACACCCAGGCGTAATGCGGTCTACGAATTTTTTTCGACCCTCTAGAAAAGTTGTGATAACGAGTATTCAAAGACTCCGGATTAGCGCTCCAATTTCCGTCTTAAAAACAACATAGTTTGGTACTGCTCGTCCGCTTGCACCTCGTGTCTCCTTAGTTACCTGATTGGAATTATCTCGAAGAGTTCGAGCGCATCAAGCGATAGTCGTTCGCGTATCTAACCGACTTTATCAGCCCATGCGAGAGCCGCGAAAATTTATAGCCGTCCGTCAAAAGGGACGCTGCATTGCAAACTCCTGGTTGAGTCACGGCAATAAAAAAAGAGGCTCGTCAATCATCACTGCCCATCTGACGTCCGTCAACAGGGCGACTAATGAATGAGCACGCGAGTGTGAAACCGCGGCGGCGGCGTTTCGCCTTTCGCACGAGCGGAGAGCGAAAACGCGACACGTGACGAAACCGTTCTCGCGGCTCGACAGAGTTGGCGAAAAGGAAAGTGAAGGAGAGGACAATAGTTGGCACAATAGTGGCCGTCGGTGCGCACTCCTCAGCCGCACCACCCACTGTCACTGCAAAATGCAATGTAGACTCGAGTTTGAACACCGAATAAAAATAAATCACACTATACCCATAGGAGTGAAAGTTAACATTACACTTTAGCTTATCTCTCATTTTGCGTTCAACCATTACAAATAATTATTTTCACGAAACACCAACGAATTCTTGGCGCGTTGAGAACAAAAAAAGTTCCAGTTTTTGGCGCTTTCTTTAACATTTTACAATGAAGAAAATTAACCTTTATTTGCAATGAATGTTTATTACAGTCTCAAGCAACATTCTTCATTAAATTCTCCATTTTCAGCTCTCTTGTGACAAAACTTTTTTTTGTAACTCATGGTTGCTACTTGCTATTCATGCATGGTGCGAAAAGTGGCAGATGGAACTAAACAAAAAAAGTGCGTAGCTGTCAGCTTTTGGAAAAAGAAAAATAGGCCAGGTAGGACTTACAGAATTAATAGTACGGAAATTATTCAAGCCGAGTCGGTTAAGTACTTAGGGATCACAATTACTCACGACATATCTTGGGGAAAACATATTCGGGAAATATGCGGCCAAGCATACAGGAAGCTAGGTTTTATCAAGAGAGTACTCGGAAAATGTGATGAGCAAGTGAAAGAACGTTGTTATTTTTCAATCGTTAGGCCTCATCTGGAATATGCTGTTAGTGTATGGGATCCATACGAAGCGGGGTTGATATCAGAGTTAGATCGCGTGCAGCAAAGAGGAGCTAGGTTTGTGAAACGATGCTACGATAAGTTGGCTAGTGTGTCTGGACTGTTAGAAGAATTAGGATGGGAATCGCTATCACAGCGTAGATTAAATTATAGGCTTAACCTCCTAACTAAATTTCAGGAAAATCATTTCTCTGACGACGTAAAAAACATACATCTACATCTACGTAATACCCTGCGAGCCACCACGAGGGTGTGTGGCAGGGGGTGAAGATCACCAAACATGCACTATTGCCATGCAAGTAGGATACATAAGGTAGACATGCTAGAAAATAGGGACACAGTTTATTAGCTACTACAGTAGATTATTAGTTATTACAAGTAATTGCAGTAGTTATTACAATAAAATATTAGTTACTACAGTATAGTACAGGTTAAAATCTACATAATAAGGAAGGGATTATTGGTAGTTATTACATGCATCATGCACTACAGACTATTCTAACTATATTTCACCTACCTATCCCTTTTGCTAAGTTGCCTATTGTTCTCTCTTATGGTACGCGGAAAAAATGACATTTTAAATCTATCGGTACGACAATCTATCTCTCTAATCTTGTGGATATGGTCAAACCTAGCATAATACGCAGGGGTTCTTAATATATATCTAACGTCATCTGTGAACAAACATACTATTAACCCCCTCGTATTACGGCAGATTAAATCGCGCCAATAAAATTAGAGGGCTAGATTGGTGAACCGATAGGCATAAAATTTCATTTTTTTCGCGTACCATTCGGGACCATATCAGCTGTGACCGTCTTCATGAATAGTTCGAATTGTGACAATAGGCAGACAGTAAATTTTTTCTTTATATTCTCCTCTTTCTTATTTATGCATAATGTAAATATTGATGTTCTTATTTTTGCATGATATTTTGAATCTGTAGTAGTAGTCTTTGTATCCCTTGCATGTTGGAACGATAGACGATAGAATGTTTCTTGATTATTAGATTTTTAATTGGCGCTTTGCATGTGTGGTACGCGGATTTCAATGTAATTTCTGCGTTCTACCGTATCATTCATGCATGCCTGATGTGGAAGCACCCCATTGCCACACACCCTTTGGGTGGCTTGCAGGGTATGACGTAGATGCAGATGTAGATGAATATTCCTTGAATTCAAGAAAGCGATCGACAAGGTTCCTCACAAAACTCTAGGACAAATTACAACTAAAAATGTCACAAGTGCTTTATTTCATAACTAATGTTACAAAGTAAATGAAAAAAGAGTAAATTGGAAAAGGGACTTTCTCAGAGATCGCAAACAGAGAGTAGTTATTGATGATATCAGCTCTGAAATGGTTGGTGTCACATCGGGTGTTCCTCAAGGAAGCGTGATCTGCCCTCTTTAATTAATTATTTATATGACTGACCAATGATCTCGAGTCATCAGTAAAATTGATATTTGTTACAGACGATACAGTTATCTATCGTGAAATAAGAGAAGACGCGGACTTCGAAGTTCTCTCATCTGACTTAATCAACATTCATTCGTGGTACCAGGAATGAGGACTAGATCTAGATCTTTGTAGAACAGTACACTTCCTGCTAGAGTCATCACACAAACCCTACCTCTACACTCTGAGAAGAGTTAGCACAAAGTCCTCAGAAAATGCCAAACAACTTGGAATTACCTTAACTTCAGATATGTCGTGGGGAACACGCATACAAAACATATGCGGCACATCATCAAAGAAACTAGAGCCTCGTTCGCGTCTCTGCCCCATTTGTACTTTTCTGCACCTCTTTTGGCTCATTTGGGCGTTCGCGTCGCCAAAGAGGCGCAAAGCGACGATTGACGTTCGCGTATCAAGTTCAGGAGCAAAATGTGCAACTTGGATCTGGTCCATTTTGTTCCTGCGTTGGAGGTGGAACAAAAGTGGCATACGGAGCAGCGCTGAGAATTGTGGGAAATAGCAGAAGGAAATGCTGGGTTCGTCTGCTATGTGGACCCGGGGAGTTAAAATAGAATAAAGTTTTCCCGGTTATATTTGAATATCCGCTGTCATAATTTAAATGATTGTTTAGCAAAAGTTCAAAGATAAATTTTGCAAAGCTCAGAATTTATTTCACTTTTCCGTTGAGGAATACTTCTAGGAGTAATGAACAAGAAATGAATTCGGTCGAACTTTTAGACCGAGACTAAGAGGTTTGTCATAGAGTGATTGTTAATGGTAGAATTAGCGATCTGCAAATTCCGACTGTTATGATTTGGTTCTCTTTATATCTCACATAGTCGACGACAAACTTCACGTCAACAAACCGAATTTAGCATTATAAAATACTGAAAATAGGTATTCTCGCATAGAAGTATATGATCTATCATCTATCTGAGATCTGCGAAGCCCTAACCGGTCTTTTTAAAATTGGGCCTTCAAGTTAAAGCACGTATGCTTACCGAGAAGTGGTTCATTATGTGACACTTGTGTCATATTTATTATGCATAGAAATAGACAATCCAAAGCTCAAAATTTGCTTAAAAATATGACCTAAGGACACCTGTGAAAATGAGATCGGCAGTGCAAATTTCTATGCATTTATTCCCAGACTCATGCCCCGAGGTGACATGGGAACCATGGGGATATAACAAGCAACGTACGGCTCAACGCCTGTTTCGAGCGGTTGGGATCGAGCGGTATCGCATGTTAATCGAATTTATACATTAAACTCAAAGGCAATATCGAGTATGACGGCTCATCCTCTCATTAAACGATGAAAACCAATATTCGGTCGATGAGGAAGATGAATGCTGACTTTCGATTGTTAATCAAAGCTTTTTTGATGATAACGTTATAGAAATAAAATAGTACCGCCATTAAATTAGGGAAACTAAACCTGTTACACCTCACGTATTGCAAATAAAGGAGCTTACATGAAAGCCACAAGGCCCTCGACTGATTTTTCAAGATGGCCTTGTCAGCTAATCGGCTTCAAAGCAGTATACGTATTTTTAATTAACTTAGTTTACTAACAGCGGTATTGTAATATCATATAGCAGTAGTGAATACGGTAAATACCGCGGTCATTTGTAATAAACAGTGGTTATTTGGAACAGAAAACACATAATGTTACCATTCATGGAGATTTCCAGCAACATCTGAAGAATTTCTCATGACCCATTTTGTTTCTTTAATAGACGGCTCATATGGAATCAAAGTTCTGGCCAAGGATTTAGATTTATGCCAGGAGACAGCTTATGTGGTACTAGGGGATCGCAGTTTAACCTTGATCCTTAAAAAAGATTCTCAGCCGATTTCCAATGCTACCCAAGAGCCCTTTGCTTGGGATGATGCATCCACTGAACTGTTTTGACTGTTGAACTGAGCATGGCCATAGCAACAATGCACAACAGTGTACAACAAGTGTAAGTCCCAGAAAAGGAATTTTAAAAACCATTTATCTACGATCAAAACAGGTCGGGGTCGAAGGATTCCACCCTTTGATACCTAAGTGTGTCTGAAAACGACTCTAGCTTGAATTCAATGAAATTGGTTATTCTCATTTATCAATATGCTACATTAAATTACTACTTGCTGACTCCAGGGAAATGATGGATATGTTTGGCAAGAAGCATAATATTGTCCCTAAATTTTCGGCAGGACGCCAGGGACTGTCAATAAATGCCACCGTGGGTGAAGACCCTTGAGTTAGTGTCAGGCAATGCGATACATTTGGCATTATCTACGTTTGCATACCTATTATTTACCCCTTTCTATTAGGGATAGAAGGATCAATTTTGCAATTCCACATTGTAAAAGGTTTATTTACAATAAATCTTTTAGTGGTAAATAGAAAAATAAATAAAAAAGGTGAATAAATCTTTTACAATGTGGAATTGCAAAGTTAATCCTTCTGTCCCTGATATCAAGGAATTCCACCGAGTGAGGTCTGAGACCATCGTTTTCCCCTTTCTATTCTTATGAAAGTGCTAATGTGAGGTTCCTTAGTAGCAGATGTTGGAATATTAGACTTTCTTTGAATGGTTATGGAATTTCCCCTACAGTATGGAAACTCCCGAATCTGTTTTTGAAAACCCTGGGCATTCCACCTCAACAGGAGCCCATCACACCGAAGAGCCGAGGATTGGAAAGGGCGGAGGCTGAGCCAATCCCTGTCAGTAATAGGTTCGATGTTCTGGCGGAGACCGAGACATCGGAAATAGAGCTGGGATGAGGGTCACCGAGTGGGAGTAGAGAGGAAAGGAAGGGAATTTTAGTCATAGGTAGTTATGAAGTCCGTCGAACAGCGGCCCCACTGCGTGGTAAGACCCGGAGGGAAGGAGACGATGTACGGGTCACCTCCTGGTGTATGCCAGGAGGAGAGGTGGCACAGTTGACGAAGGCGATGAAGTCGGCGGTCCGTGGGCACGAACTGCATGTAGTGCCCCATGTTGGGACCAACGACGTTGTGGGTCGGGGATCAGAGGAGATTTTAGACTCTGTGAGAGATCTATGCTCCGAGTTCCGCCGCATTCGCAGCGACTTCGGAAGTAATATTATGCTCACTAATATGCAGCGAGGACGGATCGGGGTTTGACGGCCGAGTGGAAGGCATAAACCGGAGGCTCAGTGATGTCTGTGGGAGCGAGGGAGCTGGATTCTTGGACCTTAGACCGGTGCTGGATTCGTGTATACTACTATACGTACGAGGCATCGCAGAAGGTAGCGAGAAGAATATATGAGCATTCCCGTCGAGTTTAGCATAGACTGGTAGGCGAGAGAATAGGTCAGTTAGTGGGATAGAAATTTGTGCATTTCCAGAAAGTCAAATAATAAAGAGTATTCCGCGTTTAGGGCCGAGGAATAGGTTAATAGATGACAACAAATTAGAAAGATTCCCGAAATGCAGTGATCAGAATTCTCAACCGATAATCGTAGTAGTAGTTAACTGACGTAGTTTAGAAAATAAAATTCCAGAATTCAACCATTTAGTTCACAGCACGGAGTGGTGGCATCATTATTGGCACAGAAAGTTGGCTGAAAAACGATATTTCAGATGGTTAAGTCTTCCCAAAATCGTTCACCATTTATGGAAAAGATAGAATTAACCGAGTCGGCGGCGGAGTATTTAAGCCGTAGTGTACAGGGAAAACCGTAAAGATATTGATACGGAAGCTTTAACGAAGTTAAACGACCTCAAGGCAACTCAAGCGTGGTGCGATGCATGGCAACTACAATTAAACTTGAAAAAATGTGTTGTAATGCACTTCTGAAAAGGAAAACCTCCCCTCAGTACAGTTATTATGTACAAAATACTCGATTAGAGACTCTAGAATCTGTAAAATACCTCGGAGTTAACCAATGATCCCTCTTGAAGCAAACATATTCGGGAAATAACTGGTCAGGCTAATCGTAAATTGGAATTTGTTAAAAGAGTTCTTGGAAAAAGCGACAATAAAGTTAGAGAAATCAGCTACTTCTCCCTTGTTAGCCGGTTTTCCCTAAAGAGGGGCCTGGTCGAACACCTTGAGGTGCCTACACTGAGCAAAATAAATACCGTCGTGGGATGGAAAGACTTTCAAGGCTGTCCATTCATTGAAAGAGCAAACAGCTTACCAGAACGAGCTGATTAAGGCTAACCTTGAAAAGGACAAGGCCCTAGTCACAGAGTTGAAGAGGAGCAATGATTTGAAGGAGGAGGATTTATTCCTCAATGATTGCAGAGAATGATCCATTTATCAGAGAAGATAGAATTGTTGAAACAACTATCAAATAAAGGATATTAAGTGGGAATAAATCACCTGTCTCCCTGGATAGCTTCTTCTTTCATTATACACATTAAATTCCCGTTGTTATTAACATTAATATTCCAAAAGAACCAATAGTCAAATGAAATTAAATAATAGAAGAAGATAAGTTTCTATGAATGCCATCACGTATAAGATCCTTAGAGTCATTTTCTCTCTACATGTTTCCCCTTCTCATGGCAAATTGGCGACAAATTCCATCCCTCAAATTCTTCCCCCTTCTGCATCAACTGGGTCTCCTCCAACATCAATGATAACAAATCAAGAACAGTACGGGTTAAGAAATAACTCCAAACAGAAGAAAAGTAAGGGTTAAGAAGGAACTCCAGACCTGGTACATGAAGAGAGACAGTATTGTCCAGTATAGATTCTGTCTACTCCTGGATCTCTATAGGGAATTACAAGAGTGGATGTGTCCCGGAGATTCTCCGCCAGGAGAGAAAAGGGCGAAGGAGGGACTGTTGGGAGGAAATAAGGAAGCACGTAAAAGAGAAGGATGCCCATTGAACGAGAACATTTTAATTAACTATTACCCCCTCCTGGATATCCCCATAAATACGTTCAACCTAGACCCCTCCCCCACATTGTTAAAATACCCTGCCGTAATGACGTCCCCCGCCGTGAACCCCTTGTCTGACCCAAAGTCCACCTGAAGTTTCTCCCTACCCGCTCCCTTTCCACCCCCACCCCCCTTGGCCTCCAAGACTTCCCTCCCTCCCCTCTCGCCCCCACCTTTTCGTCCATTCCTACCTACCCATCCATCATAACTCACCCCCACCCATCCAATCATCCCTGCCTCCTCCACTTTTCCTGGGTTGTATATATGTCGTATTCTGCAACAAAATGAATCATTGTACCCAATAATGTCGCCTATGCGACGGAACCGGTCGACTACGAATAAAACACCGTGAAAAAATACCGACTGATTTTGAAATGTATTTCCTCCATGAAAATCTCTCATCCATCTGCCTCTTGAAGCATTTGAGCATCTTCATCTGTCTGGTCATCGGGTAAGGGTTCCTCAAAACCCTCTAAAAGGTCTGCAATGCTGTGCAGAACACAAAAGGCATCGATGACCTGAACCATATCCATAAGACTTCTTAACATAAGGTGGTACAGTTGGCAAAACCTTTGCTTAAGCCACCCAAAAGAAAGTTCAACTGTTATGCGGCACCTGCTATGAACAAATTTAAAATGCTTTTGTGCTCTTTTTAAGAGTCCATTATCCCTGAATGGAGTTATAAGGTGAGTGAGGCAAGGGTGCGCCCTATCCACAAGCAGGAACACCTGTCTTGCAAAGATGTGAGGGAAGTTGTTCTGATTCATTCCTATTTTACTTCACAGACATTATGACATTCGCCATCAAACATAATGGAGAACAGCAACATCTGCTAAGAGATAAAGAGCACATTTCAAAATGAGGTATTCTATAATGTTGCAATACTGGGCTTTGTTGACCTACCTTGATATAAATTGGGGATTTCAAGATATCTTGGACTGTTCCTATGCACCCTGGCATCATGTACAGATCCAGAATATCCTATGAGCACATCTTAAAACTTTCCCTTCTCATTAACCACTGCTTGTATATGTACAGAGAGGAAAACTTTTTTCTGTTTGTAGGTATAGGACTCTAGGTCCTCTTTGGGTTTATCAATTCATACATGGGATCCATCAATCAAGCCTGACTTTGACATTGATACAATAATTATTATGATTCAAAAATATGAGATTGCGGAGCATGTAACTGTAAATATTTATCAATTATGTCTGGAAATCCTTTTCTAGTAACGTAAAATGTCTTAGAGTACCCTTTCTCAGCATCTGTGGGATCCCTGAGTACCTGGTTTGCCATTCCAGATATAAATGAAGACATTCTTTGTATTATAGAATGTAAATCACTTAGGCTCACATCAAAACGATCAGCCACTTCCCGATAACTGTCTGCTTCATGCCCAACAAACCATAGAAATATTAGCACATGCTTCTCAGGACTTATGGGTCCAAATCCTCCATGACCTGTAATGAACATACAATGAAGATGATGATGCCTAGTACAAATTACACCAAGGCCCTTCACTTAAATTGAAAATGCAGATAATAAACAAAGTTGATACCATGCAAGGAAGTAAATTCATTTGAGGACTGAGATGTATCCATAATACCCCTCACAACTCCTCGCTTCAAAAGGAAGTGCATGACGGATTCATTATCTGCATTTCTGGAATAACGTCGGTTGATCGACATAGTGGAGCCAGAGAAGGGGTTGGGAGGACAGGAAAGACTCCTCTAATTGGCCTAGGAATAGATAGGCATAGGGCGGGCTGAATTTGCTGCCCATTGCGCAACCTTAAGTTTGGAGAAAAAAAGATGTTATTGACAGAAAAAGAATTGTGGGTAAGAATGAAATGGGATGGATCAGTTTTATGGCCATCCGCACCGTGACGGCCTATCTTCTCTTCGCTAATTTCTTGACGCCCGCCCATTTCCCCGAATACCAGGCTGTGATTTTCTAACTGGCTTTCCCATTCCAATCAACGGTTGGTTTCATTTTTACAGGAAAATATATAACTTTTCCGAAATATACAAAAATATCTGTCACTTGCACATTCAGATATTCGCCAAAACAACCGGAAGACATTTTACATGGGAAATGTTACGAAACTACCCATATCTAAAAATGAAAGAAAAGAGCGAAAGGTTTTATCCTCAAGGAGCCATTATAAGCTAGTTATTTTACAACTCACTACTTCTGGAAGGAACATCCTTCCAGAAGCGCGAAAATAGATAGAACATGAAAGACAGTAGGAATAGATGTAAAGAAAGTAGGGCTAAGCACAGCCCGCTATGTGAAGCCGGGCGTGGCCTATCCGACGCCAATGGAAACCGCTATCCGGGCAGTCATCCGAGGAGCGCATTGTCGGCGGTGACCAGAGAATATGCTGTTCTCGAAGCCGAAGCTTCCGCATACGAGGACCGGCCGACCTCAGCACTGGATGGTGAAGAGAGATTGGAAAGAACCGAGAGGATTGTGGGAAGTTATACGAAATGGCGGACACCACAAACTAAGACTGCGCAAATTAAAATGTTATATTTTATGCAATTACACACGTGTTCGGGGATTTGCAATATAACCTGAGAAACGTTATGATAGAACTAAGTGACAGATTAAGAGACAATAATTTGGCAGTAAATCAATCAAATGGCTATAATATATCGATATATTACCTTCAAAGTCTCCTTGGCCGCCATTGTGGTCTCATTGTGGTAATTGATTTAAAAAAAATCAACGTCAAAATGATATCCCAACAATAGTAATGGTTCCAACGACTCATAATAATGAAAGAAAAGAGCGAAAGGTTTTATCCTCGAGGAGCCATTATAAGCTAGTTATTTTACAACTCACTACTTCTGGAAAGAACACCCTTCGTCGCCTTACGTCGTCCACTGGTTTCTCTTACCTGAAAATAAAAGATAAACGCCGTTAAAAATGGTACTCAGCAGAAAGACATGGTTAACATTAAATATGTGTAGGTGGGACTTGCATCCGTGTTTATGTTGAATACATGTATTTAAGGCAGTTTGTGCGAAACATACCCATAACGCTTCGCCCCGGAATTCAATGATTTTGGAGTCTCATTTTATAAGGAAAATAACTCTCTCATCCAAAGATACCAATCTATCAACCCTTTAATACCGCATCACATTCCTAGATGTCTGCCGACAAATACCCGCCATTTTCCTTGCGGAATGTAACTATGTAGCATGCACCAAAGGTAGACTTAATTTTTATTAAAGAGGTATTTCTAACACACGGATATCTCGTCAGAAATTTATCCTATTGTTTTCTTGTATGATCTCTCAACCATTATTTGAATTAAATCAGTTATTCACTGCCGAAATTTTGACATAATCGCCAAAAAATAACCTTTCGAAGATAAGGCTTTTCATCCCCGAGCGCTGTGAAAAAAATTAGTCAAATTAAAGGCTTATGGGTATATTTAGTTCATTATTGGGAATTTCAGTCAAACAAAACAATGATTTTGGCGCAAATAACGTGAAAATCTTTACATCATACATCTCACAGCTGCTGAAATATAAAATTTGTGTTTAACCGAAGTCTCTGTAATGTATAGGGGGAAAATCTCGCCACGGAAACTGCTTTTTCAAAGGCTAAATACGTCGAAGGCAATGAAACGGGTTTTTCCCCCCGGCAGCGCTACGTATGAAGGAGCGGAGTTTCCGGGAGAATTCCCGACTCGACAAATGAAAACGACAAGGCGTAAAACGACGTCTCGGAATAACCCGCGTGAGAGTGGACGAAACGCATCGGAAAGCAGCGTAAGCAAACGCTCCAAGTTAATGGGCTCGAGGAGTTTATCACCCTCTGGTAGAAAAGGCAGCAGAAACATAATAGAATATTGAATAAATAGCCAAAAAGTAATGAATATGGTAAGTAATTATTTTACTGAAAACAATAATATTATATATGTTAGTATGGCAACCAGTGCGTGATATCTAAATGTCAAAGATTTATTTGCCCGCAAAATTCCTGGTGAAGCGTGCATTACCGAACAAGCAGTTACACAGTGGCATCATTCAAGTTTTGAGTATCTTACGATGCATGGGATAACAGTCGACTCAAAATACACCATCATTCAGACTCGAAATTATGAAAGGCTCCACTAAACTGGAATAATGGGGAACCTGGGTCAACTGTCTCTCGACACGAACTTGACAAACGTAGAGAATCCAAGTTGACATTATTTTTGTCCGATTAAGAGATTGAAATATTATAAAAATGGGTTTTACTCTATTTTTCTAAACAAAGCATTATATATTTTCCGAGGAGAACAAATTAAGAAAAAAACAATATCTTCTCATTACGAGGTACGTCAATATAAGAAAACGATAGGTATAGGATAAACACTACATCGAATTCCGTCATGCCTGCCAAAATAACAAGTGTATAATGTAGCTGTACACATGTGCTACAGCACACATATTTATACTTATTATGCTGATGTGAGCTCAGTTCATTCTTCAAGACCATCACGACAAGTTTCGATCGAGCCAGTCGTCCTCTCTGCTTTCTAATTCCGCTTCTAGATGACGTCGTCCAAATAACAATAACAAGGGTTCTAGGTAAATGCGATGAGAGAGTACGAGAAAGAAGCTATTTTACACTTGTCAGGCCTCATTTAGAATATGCCACTAGTATATGGGATCCGTACGAGGAAGGTATGATAAAAGAATTAGAGCGTGTGCAAAGGAGATCCGCTAGGATTGTTAAAGGACGTTATGATAATTGTATAAGTGTTACGAGTTTAATAGAAGAACTAGGATGGGAATTACTTCAGAACGCAGGTTATAATTTAGGTTAAACCTTTTAAGAAAATTCGAAACCGATTTGTTCACAGCTGACCTTAGATATGTATTGAGAACCCCTGCGTATTATGCTAGGTTTGATAAGATTAACAAGATCAGATTAACTACAGACTACTCTAACTATATTTCACCTACCTATCCCTTTGCTACGCTGCCTATTGTTCTCTCTTATAGTACGCGGGAAAAATGACATTTTAAATCTATCGGTACGACAATCTATCTCTCTAATCTTGTTAATATGATCAAACCTAGAATAATAAGCAGGGGTTCTCAATATAAGTATATCTGACGTCATCTGTGAACAAATATTAATTATAAATAAATAAAATTATAAAAAGCAACAAAACTAAAAAAAAAACATAACTGCCACAATAAACACGTGTGTAGCAGGGTTACCAACCTATACTGCATCAGACCTCGCATCCGTTTTGCCGTCTCTCCCGTTGCCAAGGCGAGCATTCCGTCCACGGATGTCGAACTCGACGGAATTGAAAGTGTTATTATTCACAGGCGTGATTCGTCACGTTTCAACAGTCACGACACCGTGACTCACCGCTTCAGGGAGACGCTAAATTCTGCTTTCAATGTGAGCACGAGAATCGGACATTTTGGCAGACCGATTCGGAGAGAGCACACGGAGCAGAGACCTCACGGACAGACATTCCTTTGTCATGGCAACCGTAACTAATGCGATCGAAGGACACGCAAAAGCACGCCCACGGTTATCACTTTAAGACATTTGGAGCAAATTGCGTCCGCGAACAGATTCTCATGGCTCTTTTCATACGTTTAATTGCTAGCAACATGATTGGAATGAAAGGGAAAAATAATTCAAGATATCGATTTGGTTTTCGGCCAATTAACACCATGTTCACACGTAGCCTTATATCATTTGAAATAAATATCGATATAATTCGATTCATATTACTTATTGTAATGGTGGCTAGGAAAATTCCAATTAATCAACTAAACAAACCTAAAAACAAGGTAGTTAGAGCGAAATAGCATTTTACTTAGAAATCAATCAATTTGGTCTCATTTTAAAGAAAAATATCTCACCCTTCTAATGGTACCAAAAATTTTACCCCTTACAAAATTACTTTCGGAGGTATTTGCCAAAAAATACCAGCCCTTTTACATGGGAAGTGGTACGTGCATGCACTCCAGAGAGACATTATTTACAAAATGAGGTATTTCTAACACATACACGTTGTAAAAAAAACTAACACTGTGTAGTTTGTATGTTTTCTCAACTATTTTTGAAAATCAATCATATTGTACCGCAATAGGTCTTCGGGATAACAAAAAAACCTTCCGTTCTAAATGAGTTTCAAACGCACCGCGCGAAAATAAGGAGTCAAGTTAAAGACTTCGTGAAATATTTTCTTTGATTACTTACAATTTCTGTCATATAAAACTATATTATTGCACCATTAATAATGCAATATTTAAGTCATGTGTCCAACAGCTAGTGAAATTAAAACGTATAATTCGAATATGGCCTCTATTATGCTAGGGAACTATCTCGCTCGGACTGCCTTAAATAAATACGTGATTACGAATGATTTTCGTTTCATTCGATTCATTGGATATATTTTTACGCGTGAGGAGGGAGCAAGAGGTGGTTCCCCGGGAGGACACGGAGGGCCGGCGGGCACCGTCACCCGAGCTGTGGACACCAGTTGGTTGAACAGGTGTTCGAACGGTGTGCGGACGGCATATGAGACAGAGACACGGTGGGGGAGAGGGTGAGTCACACGCGAGGGCGTAGGGCGAGGCAAGTGAAGCCGTCTAAGGGCGACCTCTGTTCCCACGGTGGGTTAAAAGCGGAAAACGTAAGACAATCGCCCCATTTTCAGCGCCTCTTTCGCTTTAAACTCGAAAGAGTGGAAAAGTTAAGTCATTCTGCGCGGTTCCTCTGAAAAATGATCAATTTCATCTCATTTTCAAGAGACATGTCTCTCCATTCCAAAAATACCAACATATAAGCCAAATGGCACTTTATTTTCCGAGATATAATCACAATTGACATAAAAAATTGCACGCTAAAGCTCTCCCAAAGAGACATATTTTTAAAAATGTAGTATTTCGAAAGCATGTATCTCGTAAGAATACTCCACAGTGTGTAGTTTGCATGTTTTCTCATTTATTTTAAAATAGAGATCATTTATTTACTTCGGTAATTTTTTAGCATCTCAAAAAAACCTGTAGTGGAGTTTTAAACATACCACGGAAAACAAATCTACATCGAATGGAATAGCTCCATCTACATACTACCCTCCGAGCCGCCCCATGGGCGTGTAGCATGGGGTGTTAGGATACCATCCGTGTAAAGGTGTAAAAAAAAGAGGATTAGGGAGGTGAAATGGCGAAGTGTATTATGAGATTGTTTGGAGTGAACTTCATGCCTTCATTAATTACCACTTATTGAGCGTTGCAAGAACTCATTTTTGAATTATCTCTCTGTTTGGCTATTAATCACTCTCATATCAACGCTTTTATCATATCAGGAGACGTACAGTGTCGGAAGAAATTAACGCAAAATCTTTCGCGCGCCAGAATGCGGAATTCTTGGAAACTTCTAGGAGCAGCACTCACTTCGAAATACTGGCAACACTGAGGAAGACATCGTCTACCGCAAATATTTGAAATCAGCAACGGAACTCACATTTGCCGGAGCCTAGAACTTACTCATCAATCGCCTCTTTTTCGAGCTTTCTTCTTATTTTTTTCGTGCATTCAGTCGTGGTGTATCGCTGTGTATATTTCAGCATGTTCCTAACGTAAAATATTATCATTGTTAATGAAAGACTGTTTATAACACATATTCACTATCCCATCCAACTCGGGATATATGCTGAAATCTTCATCTGCTATCACCAAGGGATATTCATTATGTTCGAATTTTCGAGGATCTTTTTGAATGACGCGTCCTGTCTCTTTCACCGAAATAATATAAATTGAAATTTATTCGCACAAAGCGTTGATACAAAAAAGATTTAATTAAAATAGATATAGTCTACGCGGTGTAATTTTTCACTATTTTCAATTTGTAGATTGGTGAAGTTTCGATCTGAAAACGGATATTTATTAATGAATCGTTCATGACACAATATTTATCCATCCTTAGTTTGTCAGAATGGGATTAATCTATGAAAATATACGTAAATATATGATTTCATGAATTAAAAATTAATGTGCTCGCTTTGATACCGAATAATCTAGGTATGTTTTTCCGACGTTTCTCTCGTCTTATCACAGGAAGTTTGCTGACGAGCCGTTCATGGTGAAGATTTATCTAGTAAATGCAGAGCATACGAATAAACTTTCAGAAAAAATTAACCCAAATTAGGTGTAGTTATGGATAAACAACTCTTTCACGTAAGTATGAGCTATAAATTCGCCGCACATATAAAATTCACAAAAAAGACTTTTAAAAGACTTCAGTTTGAAGTACAATGTCATGAATGAAATAAATTAATAGTTAACGGTTAATTTTGCGGCTATCAGACGTATTTGGCCAGCGACAGAGTGGTCCGTGTTCGATTTTCAATAAACGCAGATGACTTTTTATTTGAATTGTCACATATTGGTGATATGAATTAATGTAATGCGTAGTTGCAATGACTGGCTAATGATATGAAATCTTATAAATACAAAAGAGAAAATTCGCTATGTAAAAATCATTTTAATTGACCAAAAATAGAATTCAAAACTCCAAAATGTCTCGACCAGGGGTGGGAATACGGATCTATCCTTCTCGTGGTCGTTATCGTCATCCATAAGGCAAGCCACATTGGTAGGGCAATGCTCTAAGTCCTGGGAGCGCATTACACTGCTATGAAGCACCTGATCTGTCTTGATGACGATCACGTTTTCGAAATCATGATCGCAACTGATCAATAGCATTATGAAAAGCTATGATCGCAACCCAGGTTTGTTACCCAGTTACAACTTCCGAGCTTTCTTATTTCAAAGCGAATTTCAGATGGAGTTTCGTATCCTTTCAGTGTATTTATTTGCGTCCGTATGAGTTACTGTGAACTGAGTCACTTTTACAATGCGTGGTGATATTGTCTGAGAACATTTAATGGAACGATAAGGAAAGGAAAAAGCATACTACTTTCTCTAACAAACAAACAGAAAGCAGTAGTTCTCTGATTTCACCTCATCAGCCCAGACCATTCCAATCAAACGCCATTAGTTCCCGTCGTGCAAGGGGTTTGAGGCCAGCAGACAGTCTTTGTTAAAGCAACGAGTAATCTTGTGAGAATCTTGAGAACCACAAAAGGTTTCCCCGTGTCTAAACAAAGCTTCGCCAATACTAATCTAGTCAAACTCGGAATGTATGAAGGGCGCATGTTATGGATTTGGGACGTAGTAGGCCTTTAATTATAGATTATTTTCCCCTTTTGTTACGGGCGATACCTTTTCTATCAAAGATCATATTTTGGACGCCAGTCGTTTAACCCACACGAAAGAAGTGGTATTTGACTTCTTTCAGCCTCTCAAAAGAATTCGACGGGTGCCTCCGAACTTTTCGAAGCGCGAGGAGCCTTTTCTCTCTGGCGAAGCAAATACCTCTACGTCATTCACAACAACAATCTACCTCGACCACTACAACCGGGAACTTCACAAAGATTTACTGATGATTACTTCATTGAGACGAGTGTCGACAGACGGACAAGCAGAGAAGACAGCGCAAGCAGAGATATTTTTCTAAGTTTTAGCGGCCTCTCACTAAATTCTAGGAGGAAAAAAGATCTTGTTAGCCTTTAGGTATGCCTCATCTTTCTCCCAAGTGGAGGAATTGGGTAGAAGATTTGTTAAAGGCAAATATGTCTGTCGAAAAATTACCCGAATAGATGACTTCGACTTTCACCAACTGAACTTTTATTTGGTGCTTTAATGTAAAAAATCCTATTCCTCACTACCATTAAACAGAAGTCATCAAATTGTCCGCTATAACTGTTTATTCAAATGTCAATCAATATTATTTTTTCGTCCGCAATTAGGAATATTTGCGAGTTCACAAGCGTCATAATTCTGGATGGTTCAAAGCAAACCATCTAAAACAGATGGAGCGGGCTGCACGAAGCCCAGATCTCAAATCCACGGGAAGTATTTGGGCATTCACTATCAGGAAAATGTGAGAAACAAACGTTTTTTACTCCCTCAAACGAAACGACCCCAAATTTAGACGCAGTATGGAAAATGGTGGAGGAAGAACGGAAAATGGACCCAGTAAGATGGTGTCAAAATGTGGGCAACTCCATGTCTCGGATTCATGGTCAGGAAATCGAGAATGGAGGGCAATGGATTGATTATTAGGCTGATAAACATCCACATTCTAACATTCTTATATAAATACCAGCTCAATTCTCAAAGATAAATTACTGAGGTCATGTGCACACAGGACTCAGGTTGAAAGACTTACGAATACATTTTAACCTTTTCCACTTGTTCTATATAAAGCTGTATAGTGCTCTTTCCAAAATTCATTAGCTCTAAGAGATGAAATTTATGATCCTGTGAAAGTGTTTTAATATCTTCATGTAGGGCACACATAACTTTAACCTCCGTAGAAGCAATAATATTACGACATATTTGACGAAGGATAGATTCTTTACGGACGTAGCAATTGTATAATCATTGATGGTGCGCACTCCTAATTTTTACTCCATTGACAACTCAGCGGATTTATGAGGAGTATATGAATGAGCATTAGGAAGATATCTAATTACCACTTAGTCGCTACTTGGAAAAGGTGATTTTTAGTATTTTATTACTTTCACAGGGGAAGATACGGAAGGCATTTTTGTCAGAGTATTACTTACGCATTAGTATAAAAATGATCCTTATAAAATTTAAATGCGTAATTTTAGCGAAAAATTTTTCACTGCGAATATGTCAAAAGGTATTTAAATGATTCAGTAATTTACATTATCCTCCATCCTCTAAGTTGAACTGTCAAACTACATGTCTAATGTATTGCCCATTGCAAACCTACAAAATAATGCTGGGAAAACGTCGAACACCGTTTTAATGATAGTTTCAAGACATTCCACACTTATTTGATCTCTCACTCAGAGAAAAATATTTGTAATCTTTAAAAATCATTTCAAAGAAAATTTAAAAGTGAAATTAGCCTCACGTAAGTTCATTAAATCGAGTAATTGACACAATCAGAGATCCTGTCTATTCCCATCGTTCATGAACAGCTTTTCATTGATTTATAAATTGGCGAGTGAGTGGATATAAACGTCAGACGACAGGCAGGACGTAGAAATCATGTGTTGCCGGGAACCCGAAAACGGGAAGTAAACATTTCATTTGACGATTAAGGAGATCGCTCTGATTCCTTTACAATGCCCGAATATGTGTAAAACTCACACACACTCATGGTTGAGGTCAATGTCCATTCCCTGGGCTTTCCGCTATCCCTGCGAAGTTTTTGCAACAATAAAAACACATCGCATAGAACAATTATAAGGGCAATGGAAGAGGCCACGCCAAGATTTGAACTCCAGACTTTAGTGGCCGCAGACGAACGCTCTCCCTCTAGGCTACCGAATTTTTATTGCAGTGAAGGATTGTTATATTACTAGGAGGGAGTCATTTTCCGACGACCCGATAGAAAGCGTATGGTGCTCCATTCAAAATCCTAAAGCAAAAACAATCTATGTGTGCGGATATTACAGACTACCAGATACCCATGTAAGCTCAATATTAGGACTCGAAAGTCAACTCAGTAAGTTAACCACTCAAAAAAGCGACTGTCATATTATAATCGGTGGGGATTTCAATCTTCCGTCCATAGACTGGAACACTTACAGTTTTATCACTGGGGGGAAAGACAAAGACCTTTGTGAGTCACTCCTGTATACATTCACATCTCACTCACTACATCAATTAGTCACTGCTCCGACTAGAGGGAAAAATACACTTGATCTTTTGGCGACAAATATTCCACACATGGTTGTAAACATAGGTACGGATAAGGGAATAAGCGACCACAAGATAGTTAAAGCTAATTTTTCCGTGAGTAATTTTTCTCGGGTGAAAATAATGTTCAAGTTGACGCGATATTCCTCGATTTTAAGAAAGCTTTCGATAAGGTACCTCACGTTAAGTTACTCTCAAAACTAGAAGCATATGGAATAGATAAAAACATTATTAGTTGGATTAATCAATACTTACATGGGCGGGAACAAAGGGTTGTCATAGACGGTATCATGTCAAACACAGTTAGCGTTACATCGGGTGTTCGTCAGGGAAAAGTCATCGGTCCACTTTTATTTCTCTTGTACATAAATGATATTAGCAACGTCGTTAAAAGTAAGCTTAGACTCTTCGCAGACGACGCGGTTGTGTATAGGGATATTAACAATTCCGAAGATAGCGACTCGTTAACAATCAACCTACTTGCTATTCATGCTTGGTGCGAAAAGTGGCAGATGGAACTAAACATAAAAAAGTGCGTAGCAGTCAGCTTTTGGAAAAAGAAAAATAGGCCAGGTAGGGCATACAGAATTAAGAGTACGGTAATTATTCACGCCGAGACTGTAAAGTACTTAGGACTCACAATTACTCACGACATTTCTTGGGGAAAACATTCGGGAAATATGCGGTCAAGCATACAGGAAGCTAGGTTTTATCAAGAGAGTACTCGGAAAATGTGATGAGAAAGTGAAAGAACGTTGTTATTTTTCAATCGTTAGGCATCATCTGGAATATGCTGTTAGTGTATGGGATCCATACGAAACGGGGTTGATATCCGAGTTAGATCGCGTACAGCGAAGAGGAGCTAGGTTTGTGAAACGATGCTACGATAAGTTGGCTAGTGTGTCTGGACTGTTAGAAGAATTAGGATGGGAATCGCTATCACAGCGTAGATTAAATTATAGGTTTAACCTCCTAAATAAATTTCAGGAAAATCATTTCTCTGACGACGTAAAAAACATACTATTAACCCCCTCTTACTACGGCAGATTAGATCGCGCCAATAAAATTAGAGAGATAGATTGTAGAACCGATAGGTATAAAATGTCATTTTTTCCGCGTACCATTCGGGACCATAACAGCTGTGATCGTCGTCATGAATAGTTCGAGTGTTGACAATAGGCAGGCAGTAAATCTTTCTCATTATATTCTCTACGTTCTTATTTATGCATGATGTAAATATTGATGTTCTTATTTATGCATGATATTTTGAATCTGTAGTAGTAGTCTTTGTATCCCTTGCATGTTGGAACGATTGACGATAGAATGTTTCTATGGTATTAGAGTTTTAATTGGCGCTTTGCATGTGTGGTACGCGGGTTTTAATGTAATGTCGGTGTTCTACCATATCATTCATGCATGCCTGGTGCGAAAGCACCCCCTGCCACCCACCCTTTGGGTGGCTTGCAGGGTATGACGTAGATGTAGATGTACCGAATCAATCGAGATAACTCCGCGTCCAGTGGTTCTTACTATGCATCGAAAAAAGGGAATGCCAACGCTTTCTTTAAAAACTGGGGCAAATGAGATGTACTGGACTTTTGAAAGTTATTTTCAGAAAGTAAATAATATTACGTTAGGAGCAATTAAGAAATTTAAGTGTTTGAGACGACCTGAATGCACGAGGGAGGAATTTTACGTAGGGTATTAAGATATCGGAAAAAAGAAGTTTCTCCTCATGGAAACCATTCTATTCTACCTGATATCCCATATTTTAACTTAAAATTTACAGGATAATGTGCCAAAAAGTTAATTGTAATGTATGATATTTTTTGAAGTAGTTTGAGGCCTATTAAAACAACGGTCATCGACAGCTATTTCCTCCACGCGGAAAAACTTTTTACTGTAAGTGGATTTGATCTGGAGAATATATGCATTTTGTGTCCCAAAAATAATTCTTTCATCGTAACTTTTCTTAAGTTTCAACAAAAAAAAATTTTATAGGGTCCAAAGCTCTAAAATAAATATGGTATGTATCTCTACATAATTGACTACGACTTTGTAACCTCGACTGGCTGCGGGACGGAGCGAACTCATCACGTTTATAACTCCACGACGGTCTCGCGAACGTGAACCTTATTTGTACGCGTAGAATCGTAATCCAGTCATACACAGTTTAAATATTCCAGGTTTCCATTGGCTGTGTCAGTGTTGTCAAGTTGTTGAAGGAAAAGCGATTTCAATTAGTTCCCGCGTACGCCACATTCAGACGCCTATGAGTTTTGCGTTAATTTTTTCCGCCACAGAACATCTACATCTACGAAATACCGCGCAAGCCACCACTAGGGTGTGTGATTTGGAGTGATTCCACACCAGGCACGCAACACTTATCCCAGTTAAAATCAGAGCCGCGCACGTTCCCCGGATGTCAGGAGCAGGCCAAAAGCAGTCAGGACAACGTTACGCAGTCAGACAACGAACCAGGAGAGTGATACGTAGATGAACATGCTACCATGCAGTACACTACTCAAGATACAACTAATGGTTAGTATTTCTAATGCGACATATAACTAGCACTGCAAGGTAATGAGAAATGCAAGAGTATATAGTGCCGGAGATTGCATGCGAGGTTAGTATCTACAATTCATGCTAAGATATTTAGCACTACAGAAAAAACCAACCTAACCTAGACAGTATCGTAGAACTGATCCATCGCAACTATTTTGGTCCCTTATTGTGAGTGGAAAAAATGACATTTTAAATCTATCAGTTCTGCAGTCTATTTCCTTAATCTTATTCCTGTGATCGTTTCTACCATAATAGTTTGGCTCTTTTTGATAGCAAAATATTTTGAGCGTTCGGCAAAAAAGTCTACATCAAACTTTCGTGAAAGATTTAGCATATATTTTTTCCCTTCGATCGGTTAGAGGTACATAACCTATTTCCATCAACAATTTTGTAACACTACTATGTTTCTCGTAACAATTTTTGACTAATCTAGCTGCCCTTCTGTAATAATTTCTTTAGCACTTACAGGTTTCCCCAAATACCAGTGTTTTAATATATCATTTGTCGAACACAAACACCCATGTCCAGTGCAGTGAATTATCTACCCAGACGGGACTCGAACCCGCAACCCTCGGGTTAGAAGGAGAGGACTTTATCCCGCCGCCACCGGGGCCGACAGAGAAATGGACAGAAATGGTTAAGGTACGTTTACATCTGACAGACATTGCATGACATTTATGTCAGACAGAAATTCTGAACAATGTAAACAATGAAGAATTTATGTCAGAGGCATATACTTCTAGCACAAGCTACATGTGTCGACACATCTATAGCAACAATGTAAACACTGCATTGTTTGGAAGTTTAAACACGTCCGACGGATATAGCGGAAGTTGACTGCTCGTCTACTTTTCTAGGAATAAGTATCGAGTGAATATGGATGATAAAACTCATAGAAAAGAGTGGTTGAAAGTTGAAGTAGAAGAACTAATTAACATGTAAAACGATAAATCTGAACTGTGGGACAATAAGTGCAAAATTTATAAAGATAGAGTAAAGAAACACAATGACTTAATGGAAATTACGGAGCAATGCAGCACGTCCGTACAAGGGATTCAAAGAAAAATCCATAATTCGAGAAATCAATTTAACAGTGAATTTAAAAAATGTATCAAGACAAAATCCGACTTAGGCACTGATGAATTGTATCTATCAAAATGGCCGTAGTATAATTTGCTGTTATTTCTGTAAGGAGGCTTAGCGTGCAAACCATCAATTGGAAATTTACCCGTGGTAAGTGAAAAAGTGCTTTTTTTATTTACTTCTCCAAGTTTAATTGATTTCACTCAATGTTACATTGCTTAAATAAATTACATCACTTTAAATTACATTAATCTGTATTGCCACAGAACTTCCCCTAGGCAGCTAACAAAATATTCCCAATACTCTTCGCGTACTTCTTTAGCGTTGTTTGAGTAGTTATTGCTTCCTTGTTGTGCCAGTGGTAGTAGGCTCTCTGCTGGCAGATCTTCATTTCGCCAACTGCCATGTATTATTTCGCCTGTTTCTAAATTTTCTCGGTCAAATGTCCCTTCCGGAGCACATAGATTTGCCAAATATTTTTCAGACAATAAATAATTGTGTAAACTGCAAATGGCCAAAACTACACACTCCACACATTCTGTAGCAAGAAGCGGTTTCCTTAGTACTCTTAACACACTAGACATGATACCGAAAGCATTTTCACCTATTCTTCTTGCTCTAGCAAGTCTGTAGTTGTAAATTCTCATGGAACCTTGACTATTAAATGGATATGGTTTCATAATATGAGGTTGTAAGGGAAAAGCATCGTCCGCCACAAAAACATGGGGCGCACATAATTTTCTTCCTGGGAGAGGCGTCTTTTCGAGACCTGCAGCTGCAGTTTCTATAAAATTTGCTACTCCACTGGCTCTGAAAACTCCCCATCGGATACTCTTCCATTACTGCCAACTGTGATGACAAGGAATTTATATGCGGCAGCCACAATTGCCATTATCACAACACTATGCTGCTCTTTATAGTTAAAATAATAACTGCCGCTATTCTCCGGAGCTTGGATTAGAATATGTTTACCGTCAATTGCACCCAAACATTTGGGAAAGTTACACTTCAACTGAAAATTGTTGGCAACACTTTGCCAGTCTTCGGATGTATACGGTGCCTGTAAAAAGTAAAAAAAATAACGTTTGTAACTAGTTGTGCCTAACTTAATTAATTAATTGATGCTCTTACATTTTGACTAGGATGCTGTAATGGCTCCATTTCAGGAGGCAACTCCTCACAAACAAAATACATCAGACCAGTGAATCATTGTAGGAATCGAATTGAATCAGGAAGTGAATCATTTTGACTTAACAGCAATATCACAAACAAATGAAATTAATGCCAAGAAGAAGAAGAAGAAAATGGATGATTCAGCAAATGATTTATTCATGCAAAAAGCTTTACGTACATTGAACGAAGAAGAGGATCAATATGATGTTTTTGGAAAATATGTTGCATCCGAAATGAGAAGTCTATCTTCCGAATACTTACGTGAAAAAATGAAAAGACAAATTCAGAAAGTCATGTTAGAGATGAATGAGGAGGAAGAGCAACTGTCAAGCCCTGCATCGATTATCTACAGTGATCCGAATTCGGTGGTTTCGGTTCATGGATATATGGAATCGTCAAATAATTCTGAGCAAATTATAAAGCTACAACCACCACAAACTTTAGTGCAGTTTCAAACTGAAACATCATCTCTACCTTAGTATAATCTTCTTTTAATTCTGAAATAATTGCCTTGCATACTTCAGGAACAATAAGGCTTATTGCACACTTGGTATCCTGAACTTAGGCTTGAATAAGAATCACCTGGAAAGATTTAATGTTAAATTTCAAACAATTTTACTTATTAATAACCAGTTCATAAAACAAAATACTATTTCATTACTACTTTTTTTTTTTACTTACCTGGTGCTAAAAATTGCAATGTTACAGCAAGTCGTTCTGTTGCACTAATAGCTTTCCTGAATTTGGTATCCTGCTTGGATATAAGGGGACTTATCTTACAAGCAAGCTTTTCAAAATCAGCAGGTTTCACTCATAAAAAATTCGTAAACTGCGCTGGATCTTCAATACTGAGCTCAGATATTACCTGACTATAAGCACCTAAATGTTCGCGTCTCAAAATCCACTCTCGAACCCACACAGAACGTTTTTTCTTCTTTTTTG
The DNA here is from genome assembly GCA_963169105.1 of Ceriagrion tenellum. Lineage (NCBI taxonomy): Eukaryota > Metazoa > Arthropoda > Insecta > Odonata > Coenagrionidae > Ceriagrion > Ceriagrion tenellum. The sequence continues at coordinate 28,783,843 of OY720641.1, forward strand.
TCATCTTCAGAATAATTCCACTAGCCGCAATTCTGCGTTTCGATAATTTCATAATTGCGACATAAAATTAACTGTAGGTGCAGACAGATGTCACAGATGTACGACACAGGACATATTTGTATATATGTAAACAGATCGTACATTTAATAAATTTTAGCAATTTGTAAGCTGTCGTTTACATATCCATGACATAAATTTCTGGTCACTTCTATCAGTATGTAAACAGTCAAAGCAATTTCTGACACTCGACATATTCCCGGAGAGAAGTATCAGATATAAACGCACTCTTAGAAATGGACAGAAATGATCGGAAAAGAACAAATGGATGGAAATGGTTAAAAGTGGATAAAATTGTTAGCTATGGACAGAAATGGACATAAATAGACAGAAATGGATAGAAATTTTTTTTTTTTAAATCTTCACTATCCCGAATACAGCACTATGGGCCAGTTTACATCAGGTGGATAACAGTAACAACGTACGAGACACAAACACTCATTTCCTGGGCAGATAATATTCTACCCAGGCGGGACTCGAACCCGCAACCCTCGGGTTCATAGGCGAGGACTTTACCCCGCCGCCACCGGGGCCGACAATGGATATAAATGGACAGAAATGGACAGAAACGGACAGAAATGGATAAAAATGGACAGAAATGAACAGAAATGAATGGAAATGGTTAGAAATTGGTAGAAATAGTTATTAATGGACAGAAATGGTTTTAAATGGACAGAAATTGTTATAAATGGATATAAATAGACAGAAATGGATATACATGGATAGAAATGGCTGAAATGGAACTGCGGTGTACACTTGTTTTTGAAGTTGCGTACCCCTCGCCATTCACTTACCTATACCGAGAGGAGTTCATTTAGCCTGCGTGGTCCAATTAATTCCACTCTAAAAAGAACGAGAATGACAATTACCTACAGGACCGCTACGAGCATCACGCTCGCGATTTTATAATCCCTCGAGTTCGGACGCGCGTTCGCACCACTCTCTCACGAGGTAGAGCACGTATCGAAAATTACAGGAAATCGAGTAGATATTGTTTTTTCGTTTTCAGCTTCGATTTTCTTCGACGTGTAATCGCCGCGGGTTTAGATATTTGTTCCATCGAGTTGTTTCCCACGGCAACGTGATGGTGAGGGGGAGGGGGGAGGGCAGAAGGGGCGCGGCGTCGATCCAATATCTGAAATTGCCGTGCAAAAAATATCTCCCTTCCACTACGAGAAATGGCGTATCGCCAACGTGCAGAGCAGCAGTCTGTCCGAGAGGAAAGCGCTCTCTTAAAACCTTTCAAAGTGATCTGAACAGCGGCTGAGGCTATGAGGAACTATTGTTCTCAATATTGCTACTCAATTGCTATTAATTCAATTCACAGAGTATGGCCGGAAACACCATTAAGGTGGTCGGAGCGGTAGCCGTGAGTCACTGAGGGCATTTTTTTTACCAGCTTTTCATGTAAGTCGGGGAAAAATTCTTGGAACTCACACCACAGAAGTTTATCTGTTAATGTAAAATGGAAAGAGTCAAAGAGGGTAGAAATATAAATGATGCAACAGCTTTATTTTAAATACTTTGCTTTGAATAAGGTATTGTTTCGATTTCTGTTTACGGCGCGGAATTCGAAATTTCAGAGAAAACCATAAGCAAATGTTTTTTTTAAAGGCAAGATATAGAGATATTTGTTAACCACAATCATTACACTTTGAAACGTACTATTTCACGTGAATGCGAAAAAAAATGCGAAACGATTTATTTCGATATATCAAGCGCCATAAGGCTACGAGTTGAGAATAGCATTTAATCGCAAAGAAAACAATTCCGTAACACGCAATTTTTCTTGTAGTTATCAATGAAGTTAACAAATTATGCCATGAATACTAAGTTTCATGCGAATCAGTTGGCTGACGAAAATCGCTCGAGCAAACACCCTCTGTTGGCAGTTGGAACAAAATATAATTTCTCCGATAAATCAACGGATTCGCTCTCAATTTGCAGAAAATTAACTCGCCCTTCCAGATATACCAAGATCAGATCAGCCCCTTACAGAACTACTTACCGAGACATTTTCCAAACACATACCAGCCACAATGTAAATGAGAAACGTTACAAGTATATGCACTCCATAGAGAGATACTTTTTTTTTAACGAGTAACTTCCTACACCTACGCCTATCTCGCCAAAAAATTAACATTTCGAATAATGAAGCTCAAACGATTTCGTACTGTCTACTAATTTTTTATTTCACCTCATACAACACGTGTTTCGACTGACTAGCAGTCATCATCAGGCAAGACTATCTGACTCTCTTGCCTGATGATGATGACTGCTAGTCAGTCGAAACACGTGTTGTAAGAGGTGAAATAAAAAATTAGTAGACGGTACGAAATCGTTTGAGCTTCATTACTCATTATGCTGTTCTACGATATCTCGCCTAAGAAAGTGGAGCAACATTTCGAAGTTTGATGTTTTCTCAACCATTTTAATAAATAAAAATATTTTCGCCGCAGCAATTTTTTCACGATCGCAAATAACCTTCCGCTGTGAAGGAGTTGCAAACGAACCCCGTGAAAAAAAATTACTCGCATAACAGGAGTACGTACACTTTTTTATTTGATTACTTGGAATTTCAGTCATAAGTAAGGAAGTAATTATTGCGCCATAAATAATGCAATGTTTAACACGTGATTATTACAGCTGCTCTGAAATTAAAACGCACACTTCGATTATCGTCTCCACAATGGCAAGAGTCTCTCTCTCTCTCTCACTCTAAGCTCTAGCTTAAAAAGTCGTGCGAGGAAGACGGCGAGGAACGGGCACGGGAGGAAGGAATCTCGATTATCCTTCGATGCTGCTCTTTGGAAAGCGAGAGCATTCGCGGATTCGGCGGAAGGGGGGTGAGAAGGGAGCAGGGGGTGTGGTGAGGGGAGGAATGGAATTGTGGGAAGAGTTTCGAAATTTTCGCTTTCAAAAGTCAAGGGAGCGTGACTCAACAGGTGGGTGGGCGGGGAAACTCGCGTCTCTCGAGTTAACTGCGAGAATGCAGATCACGAGACACGAACACGCGGACATTTCTGCATTAAACTATGTCGTCGGCATCATTTAACCAACCACGTAACTCACAGTTCTTACTTTTTTACAGGAGAAAAACAAACGAATATTGTTTACGTGAAAGTTAGTTTTAACGCCACTTCTATAAAAAAGTCGAACTGTTTTTCGATCCACCTGATATATAGAGGTATGATGATACCGTTAATGGGCCATAAACTAATACCATCAGAAGATAACACAATATTTAATGTATTTTATGGAGTTACGTGGTCTGTTAATTAGGAAGACGAGATACCACTAATATAACATCGCTACGAGCGAACTTCGAGTGTTCAACATCTTTTAAAGGGACCGTGTGTTTTCAGAGCGAAACTGATACTGACGACGCACAAAATCTCTAGAAGCGATAAAATTAGAGAAATACATTGCGAGAACAGCTAAGTACATTCAATTTGTCCTTCCAACGCACAATAATTGATCAATCATGAAGAAAATGAACTCCACTCCGGACACTCCCGAAATACATTTCACCTCCATGTAATAACCTTCTCCTTGAGACGACTGGTGTCCTGAAGCCCCCTGCCACACGCCCACCCGCAGCGAAGTGAATGGAATGCAAAGGGTGTGTGGCATGGGATGAGTTTTCACCGACATGCATTAAACCAAACCACATTTAAGTAAATTTAACTCCGACTGCTAATGAATTAGCAAAAATCTGCCTAAACGTGTCAGCAGGCGAAATATTAGCAGCACATACCCAGCCTTCTTTTTGGATATAGTAGTCACCAGATGAGGTATACAATCATGCATTAGGGAGTGGAGTAAATTAATCAGTTAATTCACCGATTGAAGTCTCTCCAGCCCGTCATATCGAAGCTCAAATCATTGGGCAACTCTCATGACCTTCGATCGTTCGCGGGGAGATGAGACATTTCAAGCCCTTCCGTTCATCGATCCATTTACCTAAGTTTACTCCGATGATCTTATCCACCAATTCAGTAATTAATTGATTGAGTGAAAAAACAAACAATCTGTCCAACAGAACAGCGACTTGAAAAACACCGAAATTTGTTCCTTGGATGGACATTAATAGGTGAGAACTTTTTTCAAGACAGCGAAACATAAACGAAGACCACCATCCGTGATCCATCGGTCACGTGATTCCCTTCCCGAAAACGGCATTGGACGTGTTTTCTGATTGGCTGCATTTCTAACCATCAACCAGTGTGTCCTCGGTTTGCGTCATATTCGATGTTATACGTCCATACGGGTAGGGGCCGTCGAAAACTTTTCCCCGTATATACCTAGAAAAATAGAATACATGTCCTGATATTTCCTCTTCTATACTTTTGACGTATACACACTATCGTACTATCTAAAATAGCCTCGTAACAATAAAAAAATAAAATAAATATAAAATTAAAAAATTAAAAAACTTGAAAAAATAACTACAAAATAAAATAAAAAGTTAAAAAAAACCATTAAAATATATTTTATTTTTCAATGATGGCAAAGACACGACTTAAGAAATTAAAGCCAAAATCAATAATGAAATTTAAGTGATCATCGAATATCTGGTTTCATTTTCCGTCGTCTCCATTAACGTAGTATTTCTTCAGCACCACTGCATTCAATACAAATAATGGAATGACGATCGCCTCTCTCACCTTCCGACGCCTCTCCCAATCTTTCCTGTAATCTATCCTGAATAAAATTTATTTTAAATGGTACCACTATTTTTGCAAAATAATATGCTTTAAAATGAGTGATGTGTTGTTGCTATACGCTGAATAGAAGCCGAGATAGATGAGTAAAAACATTACTCAGGGTGGGAACATTTGGAGAAGGAAGGAAATGTCCCACCCTCGACACCCCCCAAAACCCCAATCTTTCCAGCATCTTAAAAACTACGAACCCTCTCTCTAAATCCAAACCCCCCCATTTTTTGTAACATTCCTCCCAACCCCTGCGGTCGCCCCAAATGCAAGACCAGCCCCCTCCTCATTTTCAAATTCCTCCCTCCCAGATTCCGCGCCTTCCCCCCCCCCTCTTTTGCCCCTCATACATGCACATACACCCAATGCGTGACGTCAGAAATTCGCCACCATTTACACTCGTAATTTCCGAGTATCGACATTGACAAAATATTAACTTCATATCCTCGAATATTACACACAGGAAAATAGGAGGTGATCCGCTGGCTAAGACGCATAATCCTCGGATTACTCGATGTTCGACCGCATTGAGTCCTGAGTCCTTACTGAAAAATTACCTCTGGTACTGGTACCTCTTCGTCCGTCAGATTTTAAAGACATGTTCCGATGGTCCCTCCCATAGGAATACCATGGGGATAAAATTCTCCATGAAAAAAATCTCTGGTCGGGATTCAAACCATCATCTCCAAATATCCGGTCTTGTGTGTGTTTGTCAGTTACGAAACCACGTCCTCTTACTTTGAAGACGAATTTCGGTGGGGTTTACGCGAACTAAGTGTATGGGTGACATGGTTCTGCTTGATGAGGCCCTTAATAAAAATAAATACAATGAGAACTATCAGTTATTTCAGTCATCTAATAGTTACTTACTGCAAGTTTAGTGGTAAGAATTTTCAGTTTAGTAGTTTCGAGAGACTCTTAATAGCTTACAATTACATTTTCAATGGTTTATTATTATTGAAAAATACTTAATTTTTTGCCGTACACTATTAAAAACTATTACTAAATTTGAACAGCATTATTGCCTCAACTGCAAATTTTGTGGAGGACAAAGCCAACATTTTTGGCTTAATTAACTTCCACGATTTTCCAAACATTGCGTTAAACAAACGACGTAAGATAAGCGGTAACGCGCACTCGAGCAAAAATAAAATGGCGGCTTTCGTCCACAATTGAGTGTTCTTTTCCGTGCGCGTGACTGCCAAGTCGTTTATTTGATACACTCGTATTAAAATTACAGTTTCATGCTAAGAAGATAAGAAAGACACCAGCTAATGGCCGATGGCTCACGGTGTGTCCGCTGGCGTGGCAACCGAAGGCTTTTTTCCCTTTCTCTCGACACGACCCCGTGCATGACACCCCCCCCTCCCCCGATAAGACCCCCCCGCACCGCGCATGCGACCGACCACGCGCGGGCCCTCCACAAATATTCATTCCTTGGAGGTGTATTGGGCGATACATCATTTCACCGGGAAATAAAAGAATTTGACGCAATTTTAAGGAGATATACATCCAATGTTTCCAAAAATACTCGAATTACTACCAACGTAATCAGTACTTTTCCAGATATTTACAAAAAAAATGTAATTACATTTCCCATTTGATATGGTACGCGTGTACCTACCCAGACGCTATATTCGTAAAAAAAAATTTCCCATGCCCAGATCACGACAGAAATCAAACAGTGTTCCAGTAAAATGACTTCTCAATTATTTTTTTAAAAGTCATACACTCACAGCAGCCATATTTACATAATCACAATAAACCTACCGTTATGAAGAAGTTTTTTAACGATCCCCGTGAAAAAACGAGTGCAATTAAAGACTTATGCGTTCATATTTAGTTATATAACGGAAAATTTCAGTCATTTAAACAATATTTCTGCGCAAGTTGTGTAAAAATATTGGCCTAATACTTCTTACAGATGCTGAAAAAATGAAATTCGAATATGCTATGGAGTAGGGTGACAAAAGGGAATAATCTCGCTCCGAGTATGTCGAAGCGGGGAGCGTGTGATTTCAGCGAACAGAAAGCCAACAAGTGAGCACCAGAGCACGGCTCCCGCACCACAGAACAACTGAACACTGGCACCAAGCGCAATACACGTGCATGCACCACTGCTGCCGCACGACAGCAGCACAGAAATGAAAAGACGGGAAGCTTTGAAAAGCACTTACCGTGTAGCGCACGTTATACTGGAACTTAAAAGGGTTGTTCCTTAACGACGTCGCGCAGCGAAATCGTTTCCGCAAACGTCCACGCGCTGGCCTGTACCGTATTTCTCCGAATGTAAGCCGCACTCGAATACAAGCCGCACCCGGTTGTATGGGGTCTCAAACAGGGAAAAAAGTTAACGAATTTAGGCCGCACCCTTTTTAGTGCATCTCGTCAGAGTGTAAAAAGCAACTAAAAGACGTAAATCGTGCTGCAGCCAAATATTTCGGCGCGGATGAAACTTTGGCGCGCCGGTGGCGTAAGCAAAAGGATGTGCTCGTCCATTGTGAACCCATGCGGCGTAAGTTCTCGGGTCCCAAACAAGGGCGCCATCCAGAAATTGATGATGCTGTTCTCAAGTTTGTGAAGGACCGTCGCAAGGATGCACTGCCAGTTACCTACGACATGATGCGCCTTTAAGCAAACAGTTTTGCCAGATCTAAGGACATACCAAGGACTAAATTTAAAGCTTGCCTTGGTGACGCGTTTCATGAGGCTTAAGTATGCGACGTTACACGACGGTGTGCCAAAAGCTACCCCCCAACTTCAAAACTCAACTGACTAATTTCCAGAAGTTCGTCACCGAGCGCCGAAACAAAAAGAGTACATTCTCGGACAGATCGGTAGCGCCGACGAAACTCTTGTTTACCTCGACATGCCAATGAATTACACTGTGGAGGCATCGGGTTCCAGCAAGTTCTACTGAAGACGTGCGGCTATGAGAAGATGCGAGTGACCATGATGCTAGGGGACTCGTCTGACGTTGTTGGGGGAACCCAACAGATACGAGTACTGCGGGGAGGCGGTGGCCCATTGTCGTCCTTTTGACGTCAATCCGCCTCATGGTGTCGGCCTCGCAGGGGTTTTGGTTCGCTTACCTTCCCTTCTCTTTACCCTTTTCCCACTACCCCCCATGCTTGGCGATAAGCGAGAGCTTCCGGCCGAGAGGGGCGGTTTGTAGCCCGCGGGGAGACCCGAAACACCTGTAAACAAGTACTACCTACAGTAGAATTTTACATCTGTTTTTACATTACCTATGTAACTGTGACACGATGTTACCTATATTATCCTTTGATATATGAATAATTTGTGCACCAATTTGACCTTTTTCAGCGTTATTTCTTACTTTCCTCGCGTCTGCGTGAATCCAAATGGCTGGTTTGCTCAAATCCGTCATTTTTATGATTTTTCAAGAAAGTTCTCGAATTTAAGCCGCACCTCGAATATAAGCCACACCCCGATTTTGAGGCCTTAAAATCGGGAAAAAAGTGCGGCTTATATCCGGAGAAAGACTGTATTTTTACTTCTCTGAGTTTGATACGATGAGCAAATTTGTTTGCGCAAATCTTGGAAATGGCAAGAATTTTTATAATGATGCATCAATGTTGTAACTTTTAACCACTTGTTTTCAAATTGATTATTTCGATCGAAGGAACTTAAATTTCTGGAATATCAGGTGATCGCAATGACGCATGCGACTTATATTTTTTTAACAAATGCTTGCGGATTCCACCTTTTTTTTAAGAGTTAAAGTCAAATCGTGAAACAGAGAGTACATTTCACTTTCCCAAAGTATCACAGAACATAAAAATTTCTCCTTTTGTAGACTGGAAAATGACGAGAAATGAAATTAAACGACAAAGTCCCAATTCATATTGTCATTACAAGTTGAGGATATTTCTTACGTTCGTAAATAAGGCCAGGGGACTTGGAGGAGGGCGAAGTCAGGGAACGGTACAGAGAGAAAGGGAAAAAAAGAGCATCTTTTGCGAAGGGCCGCTGTGAAAGGCGGGCGGGCGTGGCGCCACCTCGTCTCCTGCGACGTGACGTACGTTCCACTCGACAAATGTCGAATGCGTGCTTACTGCGGCGAGTTTGGGGGTTGAGAGGAGGGAACAATAGAAGAACTGAAGGGCGAAGGAAAGGGCGAGGAAAAGTGTGGTGTCGTGAACCGTTAAGTAGATCTCGACATTCAACCATATGAAAACGATCGTGAAGGATGTTTAAAAAAAAAATAACCCTCCCCCTGATTGGCTGATCGCCGATTGAGAATCAAATGAGACGAATTTCAATTAGTTCCTGTCTACGTGAATAAAAAAAAATTACTGAATTCCGAAGTTCTATTCATTCGGCTTTTAAAAAAGACCTCCTTTCGCTTGATTTGACCTTTGAAAACAAAAAAGAAGGTATAAAATGCATGTAGGTTATTCAGGGGTATTCGCATTCAACGGCCACCATAGGAGCCAAGAAGACAGCTATTCCAGACATAGGAGCCGACTGCAGCGCCATTTTATGAAACTACCGTATTTTGACGTCAATCACGTCGTTACTTGGCTTAATAACTATAAGGAATAGGCTATCACCCTATAATTTATTTCAATTCGACTTCCCACGCCGTTTCACTCCTTACGAATAGTTTCCATTGAAAGTAATTATCTCTCTCTCTCTTTTTTTTATTGTAGTTTTCCTGCGGTAATCTTAGCAATATCCTCCTCATGAGTCCTCGGTCAAAGTCTCCTCTTTCAAGGCAGAACTGCATTTAAAAATAGGCTGGAGAGACTATTCTTTTCATCTCAGCTTATTACACGCACTTAAAATAAGCCATGTTCAAGTTTTCGGAATTTCATTACAAGGTAATCGTGGGAACCAGAGCTACCTATAAATAATCAATGCAAAGAAAAAGCATTCGTTAACTACCTTTTCGAAACCTTCTCAGTCGTCTCCACGTGCGCGTCCGAGCGAGGAAATTAAGACGGTTCTCCCGTGCAATCGAATTCAGAAGTTTGAACGAGATGAATTCCCAAGTCAAGACGGAGACCACGTTCGAATAAAGTCGCGTTTATTGCAACAGCTTCAGGAAGCACGAATGGAATTGTCGTATCATTATCGCATTAATATATTGTACACTCTCACATGACTGATACCTCAGTAATTTAACAAGAATTTAATACAGAGATCCTTGATTTGACTAATTTGTTTTACACGGTGCGTTTGGATTTCTCCCGCGACGGTAGGTTTTTTGTGATTCTGAAAACAATAATGCGGTGAAAAATCGATTTACTTAAATAAAAAAAGAATTTGAGGAAACATATAATAAAGTTTTACTTGCGTAAATTCTGACGAGGGCTAGGCGTTATAATTAATCATTTTTTTGTGAAATAAAGTCTCCCTGAAGCGCAAATTCGCAGAGCAAATCCCATTTGAACGAAACGGCCTCTATTAGGTGGTGGGCAAGCACCTGGGCAGAAGTGGAGCAGGAGTAAGTCGCCGATGTCTGGGTATCCTTGGAGAGGTAAGACATGTTTCTTTTACGTACGAACAAATTCTTTGATATCTAGAGCAAAGTGATGTCTCCTTAAAGTGCCATTACTATGCCATCCATTCACATTTTGGCTAATTGTACAAAAATGAGCCCTCTGTCGGATGTAAACACCAACATCCTACATTTCCATGCAACTTCTTTCACGAATTAAACTCAAAATAACATGATGATGAACGGAATAACAGGAGAATCACGGGGGAATGTCGTGATTTTCCGTCTGAGACCAGAGCCAATTTTCGCTCACTTCTGTTTATAAGAGGTGAAAACGCCGCGTAAACGGAATGAAAGTTGAATAACTGCATTACATACACCGCTTTTATTTTTTGAGTTATGATCCTACTACTTCAATAATTGACTTCGAAATGCGGAATTTCCAAAGAATTGGCGTTCAATACAAATAGATGCGACCTTGCTATCAGTAGGGACATCTCGTGTCTCAAGGTGCACTGGAAGTGCCGTTTATCTTAAGGTATACAACATTCAAGGAGTAAGCATAGGCGTAAGTATAGCCTTAAATATTTATTTTAATTTAACTTTTAAAGTTTTAATTTAATTTAAAATGTAAATACTCTTTTGGGTAAATCTTCGGGAACAAAGCGTTTAGGGGGATCGGGTTGGTGCGGTGGCTAGAATACCGGCTAATCATACATCTACGTAATACCCTGCGAGCCACCACGAGGGTGTGTGGCAGGGGGTGAAGATCACCAAACATGCACTATTGACATGCAACAAGGATAATTTATCGAGACATGCTAGATAACAGGGTCACATGCAGCTAGATGGTTAGTATCTACATAATAAGAAAGGGATTATTGGTTGTTATTACATGCATCATGCACTACAGACTACTCTAACTATATTTCACGTACCTATCCCTTTGCTACGCTGCCTATTGTTCTCTCTTATGGTACGCGTGAAAAATGGCATTTTAAATCTATCGGTACGACAATCTATCTCTCTAATCTTGTTAAGATGATCAAACCTAGCATAATACGCAGGGGTTCTTAATATATACCTAACGTCATCTGTGAACAAATCGGTTTCGAATTTACTTAAAAGGTTTAACCTAAACTTTAACCTGCGTTCTGATAGTAATTCCCATCCTAGTTCTTCTATTAAATTCGTAATACCATACGGGCGGCCAGGGTTCAAATCCCTTTAAGAGGTTTATGTTTTTCATTGGAAATCCGATCCCTACTCGAGTGTCTTGTGGAGGGAACTTCCAGTACAGTACTCCGTCTGTCGGAGGAGACGTTAAACTGTGGTCCCCTTGGCGCCTTTCGTTAAGAGGAGGCTAATGCCAACGCCGGGTTTCTATCCATCCTTCCTCCCTTACCTGTCCCCTATGGCGCAAATGACCTTTGCTGTCGGTCGCCTCCCCAAAATCCAATCCAATCCATTACAAAGCGTTTCATCGAAATTCTTTCCTAGTTACGAAAATCAGTGATTACAGCGACTCCAGTCTCCATTGCAAATTCGACAGCATTTGATATCATATTTCCTTTACGAACTGAGGGACTGGGTATGATTGTCTTCAGGCTTAAAACGTTTAACAATCTAGTACACCAAATGCCTAACAGTGATATAGATTGAAAAAAATGTAAACACGTGAAACACTAGAAGTTTCCCTTGGCAGCGTTTCCGCAGTCATCACTATATGTCCTCTTACGAAAACCGGAAGTATGTTCTTTAAACCTAAACACTCGTGTTATACTATCGAGATTACCTAAGTAGAGAAAAGTGCATTGGGTGTGTCGCATAATCTAGCGCATGTTATAAAAGTTATTGAACAACATTATTCATGGAAGAAAATTAGGACAAAACAGTTAGGTGAAAAGATGGCATCGTACTGCCATTTCTAGCCTAAAATTAAAAAAACTAATATTAAAGTAATATATCTTCGTTAATTCACCGATTACCTAGTAATACGTGTAAGTCAAAATCAAGGTGGGTTATCGGGCATCGGGCCTAACATGATGGTTTAATCTTTAACAGTGGTATTCGATAGGTAATCCATCTCATGAGGGAAAGCAGAATTTTTAAAAAACCAAAATCAATGAAACTTTGTAATTCAGTATTTGTCTTGATTCAAACAGTCAGCCCAGAACCACTTTAACACCCGAGAGACTTCCTTTAAGAGTCCCTGTATTTGCAGCGTACAGTTAAAATAAATATCGAGGAATACGTTATTCTTTTCGAACGACCTTAACCGTCAAAATCGACCACTTCTCCACCATAACACCCCTTCTACGCAGAAAAAATTTGGACGTGCGGCCATTATGCGTCTCCTAGCCAACCTGAGCTACCAATAAGCTGCGTTTCACCATGACAACTCACTCGTCTTATGGCGCAGCGAATACTAATATCCCAGCTCGAAAAGAAATTGACGAATCCGAACTATTGATATTGGAAAATAATTTCTCAGAACAGGTATCCCACTTGAGATATTTGGGATGTGATATCACTTACGCAGAGTCGAAAGACATTTTGCATGAAACAATTATTGGCCAAAGAATGAGTACAATAGACGGAAGAGCACTGACAGAAAAAACTGCGGAGGATGCTCAAATGAAATTTTTAAAAAATATCGTTGTCCTCAAATTATTAAATGAATCAGAAGCTTGGGCGCCAATAAAAATAAAGATTACAGATGGATTGAAACTTCAGAAATCAAGTTTCTTAGACCTGCAAAGGCCATGCACTTCTGGATCACATAAGAAATGAAGGTAAGAATTATAGGTGAAACCAGTGACAGACATAGCAACAGATTATAAGGAATGATGGACAGAAAATGTCGAGCGCACGCCTCGAGATAGAATTCCCAAACATATTTAAGCGAACGTGCAAACACTTTATGGAGACGAAGTATTGTGAGACCGAATTTACGAATGTGAAGTGGAAACACAAAATTCCGAAACCTGGAAAGTTAGAAGATGAAAATCGACGAACGATATTGAAAAGGCGCACGAGTTCTCACGAAGTTAAGCTCAATGGGAGTTACGAGGGTGCAATATGGCCTTTGTAAAGACATCGCATCATGTCAATTCAAATATAGAGACACCTAGTTACCACGTTTCTGAATGGTCGAACAGTCGCTAATGTGGGATTCCAAAACGCTATTCGTGTTTCAAATTGTTTCGCCATCACACTCTCTGCGCCACCGATCCTCGCTGGCGTTCCCATTGCAAATATAACGTAATTTTGTGAAAGACGAGTCACCCGGTTGGCTCAACTCTACGTAGATAATCTTTATCTACAATGGGGGAGTGTCGCTGCTTCCATGCGTTTCCATTGTAACATTACAAGGGTAGAGAGTTACCATGGTAGCAATGTCGACAACGGGAACGAGGCATTTAGTGATTAAATGATGTCAAACAAGTATCTCACCGCGAACGATGTTTTGGGAGTCTTTTCCCAACGTAACTAGCAATTAACGTTCATTCGTGACTTCGAGTAAGACTGCCGTCGCACATTTCAATAACAAAACCTCGTACTTTTTCAAAGATAATCTGAAATGTTTATCAATAGAGTGGACCAAAAAAAAGGCTGGTAACAATCACATCTAATATAATATAAGAAATTTAATTTCATTTAATTTAACAAGAAAATACTACAATAGGGAAAATGAAGGATAAACGAGGAGGAGAGTGTTCCCTTGTGTGTGTGAGTGAGTTCCCTTTGGCGAGGAAAAAACAGATATCCAAATGAATAATGTAGTTATAGAATATATATCTTTGTAGATATTCACGTTATTATTTTCAGAGATATTTGCTCAGTTAATTTGCAACAAAAGAATCTATGCCACCGACGTTTCAATTAGTTTTTAAATCTAATTTCGAGCATAACATTAAAATGCTGATTTAGAGCAGTATTCGAAATCATTTGAACAAAGTTTTTATAACGAGAATAAAAACAACAGATACCACAATTTCGAACATAATAATGTCACAGCACTATATCAAATAGAGGTAAAAAAAATCATATTTTCCTTGAATAGCTACGGTCTTCGAAGTTTTGTGGGTAGTTTTTTCAATGCCCAACATTTTTCGTAATGCATTTGAATGCTTCTACAAATCAGCATATTAATGTAATGCCCTAAAGAAAAATGATCGAAGGTTTTCCCGGCGAATTATGTCGTTGAAGATTGTTCGGGATTTCCACCGGGTCAGGTTCTCCATTTCTGTCGACGTTTCGATGGACGAGTCGTCCATCATCCTCAGGGCATGAGGTTGGCCCTGAGGGATTGCTCGACTCGTCCATTGAAACGTCGGCAGAAATGGAGAACCTGACCCGGTGGAAATCCCGAACAATCTTCAACGCCCTAAAGAAGATTTAAAAATTAAATCGAAATGCCGGGCGAAAAAAGAATGATTAGCAGAAAATTAATGTTGACAAACAGCATCAATCATGTATTAACAAGAATTATCGCTAAATGGCCGAGAAACAAAATAAAATATTTTTTTTAAATAATCTTCCACATTCAAAAAATGCTGAACAGTGAAAATTAGAGTGATGTCACACGAGCACGAAAATAGATAGAACATGAAAGACAGTAGGAATAGATGTAAAGAAAGTAGGGCTAAGCACAGCCCGCTATGTGAAGCCGGGCGTGGCCTATCCGACGCCAATGGAAACCGCTATCCGGGCAGTCATCCGAGGAGCGCATTGTCGGCGGTGACCAGAGAATATGCTGTTCTCGAAGCCGAAGCTTCCGCATACGAGGACCGGCCGACCTCAGCACTGGATGGTGAAAAGAGATTGGAAAGAACCGAGAGGATTGTGGGAAGTTATACGAAATGGCGGACACCACAAACTAAGACTGCGCAAATTAAAATGTTATATTTTATGCAATTACACACGTGTTCGGGGATTTGCAATATAACCTGAGAAACGTAATGATAGAACTAAGTGACAGATTAAGAGACAATAACTTGGCAGTAAATCAATCAAATGGCTATAATATATCGATATATTACCTTCAAAGTCTCCTTGGCCGCCATTGTGGTCTCATTGTGGTAATTGATTTAAAAAAATCAACGTCAAAATGATATCCCAACAATAGTAATGGTTCCAACGACTCATAATAATGAAAGAAAAGAGCGAAAGGTTTTATCCTCGAGGAGCCATTATAAGCTAGTTATTTTACAACTCACTACTTCTGGAAAGAACACCCTTCGTCGCCTTACGTCGTCCACTGGTTTCTCTTACCTGAAAATAAAAGATAAACGCCGTTAAAAATGGTACTCAGCAGAAAGACATGGTTAACATTTAATATGTGTAGGTGGGACTTGCATCCGTGTTTATGTTGAATACATGTATTTCAGGCAGTTTGGGCGAAACATACCCATAACCCTTCGCCCCGGAATTCAATGAATTTGGAGTCTCATTTTATAAGGAAAATAACTCTCTCATCCAAAGATACCAATCTATCAACCCTTTAATACCGCATCACATTCCCTGATGTCTGCCGACAAATACCCGCCATTTTCCATGCGGAATGGAACTATATAGCATGCACTACAGGTAGACTTAATTTTTATTAAAGAGGTATTTCTAACACACGGATATCTCGTCATAAAATCATCCTATTGTTTTTTTGTATCATCTCTCAACTATTATTTGAATAAAATAAGTTATTAACTGCCGAAATTTTTACAGAATCGCCACAAAATAACCTTTCGAAGAGAAGGATTTTCATCCCCGAGCGCTTTTTTAAAAAAATGAGTCAAATAAAGACTTTTACAGATATACTAGCGGAACCGACAGACGTGGTCCTGCCCAAACGTTGGCTTGCCTGCTATTAGCGGGTTCAGCAAACGTTTTTTCGATATTCGAATTTTCGATATACTATATGCTAAGTGACATTTGACATTGAGTTTGAAATTTCAATCTTTTCTTTTCGTCAAAACAACGCCAAGCTACGACGCAAGTGCTACGACTTGCGCATGTATTGATGCTTACGTCAAATACCACAGAATTCGACATCAGCGCAACCTATGGTACACAAACATAACTATAAATTTTTCTCAGTTTGTCAATTATTCATGAACTGATGATTTTTTCATTTTAAAAATATTGGGGGTGGTGGGGGGTGAAATATTGGGGATATATGTCCTGATATGCGAAAAATCTTTTTAAAAAAATTTCCTACATCCCGATTGCAGCGCCACCTACCGGGTCCGATTGTGAATCTAAACCATCCAGGGACCCACTCAAACACACAAAAATTCATCAAAATCGGTCCAGCCGTTTAGGAGGAGTTCAGTGACATACACACGTACAGAAGAATTATATATGTGGACCCCAGAAGTCAAGGGGTCTAAGCTTATTAAAAAAAATAAGTTAGGTACAAGAATGGGTTGTAAAAATATAAGTCATTTAGGTGGCAAAGGGATCCAAGTGATTTTCTTGACAGGTGCTGCTATCTAGGGTAATGCCTCTTAACTACTTAGTGGGTTGTACCAAACATTTCCGACTTTGACTTAAGTTTTCTCAAAACGACGATTTTGTCACTTAGACCCCTTGACTTCTGGGGTCCTCATATATAAAGATTTAGCTAATTGTTCGGAATTTCAGTCAAATAATACAATAATTTGGGCGCCAATAATATGTAAATCTTTACATAATGCATCCTACAGCTGCTGAAAGAACAAACTTATGCTCGAATACGGACTCTTGACATTACTTTGAGATCTATGACTATGGTAAAGAAAACTCTCGTCCACACCACCTTAAATACACTTACATACGACTCGCCGTGCCAGTTAAATTGCTTTACCATTAAAACTATTACGTTAAATCACTTATCTATTAAATTACCCGTTAAATGGACATGCGTCGTATGTAAGTGTATTTAACGTCGCGACAACAATGAACAAATTACAGTTTGTTCCACATTTAATAGACATTGTGCGGCTCTTAGACGTGGACGATTGGGCGGGACACATCAGTCAGAAAGGAGAAACGCAGGCTACGGACGGGAAACGTGAGATCTATAGGGATGAGCGGGAAGCTGGAGAGCGCGAAGATGGAGAGGCTGGGGGACTGGGAGTACACGCGAGATCAAAACGCATACTGGAGCGACGGCTATCGAGAAATTTACTCGGGAGACGACTAGAGGAGGACTGGCGGAAGAATGGCACAGAAGGGTGTGGTCAGTCTGGCAGTTGAGCGAGAGGATTCTGATGGTGAAGCTGGAGGGAGAGCCTAGGGAAACGTGACAGTGCAGGTGTATATGCCGACGTCTAGCCATCTGGAAGATGAAATAGAAGAAGTGTGCGGATAAATTGAAGAAACCCTCTCAGTAGAGATGGGGAAAGACAACCTCATCATAATGGGAGACTGGAACGCAATGGTAGGAGAGGGATACAGTGTAGGTCAAGTCGGACTGGGCAGAAGAAATGGAAAAGGTGAAAGACAAGGTAGATCTCTGCAAAGAGAAGAATATATTAGAAGCAGAAACTCTTTTCGAGCACTATCGGCGATGGGAAGTACTCATGGAAGATTCCAGGAGATATTGCCAGATGCCAAAAAGACTGCATATTTGTCAGAGTCTGAAACAAGAACCTAGTAAGCAATTGGTGAGTATGATGGTCAACACGAAGAAGCCATGGATATCGACGAAGATTAGGAAACTTATCGATGAAATAAGGCTGCGAGGAAGTCAACAAAAATATGAAGAAGGGAAACACCGTAACAGCAAACAACTTAGTGAAGAAACACTTCGGAGAGAGGAAAACAAGATTCAACAACATCAGAGATGCGAATGGAAATATAGTAATAGAGGATGAAGACATTGGGAATAGATGGAAGCAATACATCGAAGAACTCTACCGAGGGCCGATGCCGCTCGAAGATCTAGTGAATGACGAGAGCGAGGTTGACGAGGAAGATCGGGGCCCACTCATACTGAGGAGTGAATTCGATAGAGCAGTGGAAGACCTCAAGAAAAACAAAGCACCTGGAGAAGACGACATCAGCGGAGAAAACATCAAAGCGCTCGGAAGTAAAGCCAAGGATAACCTATACGAGATAATCAGAAATATCGACCGAAGCGGAAGACCTCCAGAGGACTTTCAAAGGAGCGTAATGATTGCGATACCAGAGAAGACAAGGATTGAGAGATATACGGAGCACTGAACTTTTGAGTCTAGTGCCACATGTGTCAAAAACACTTACACGAATAATAAGCCGAAGGATGGAAAGGAAAAGTGAAGACAACCTCTCGGAAAACCAATTTGGATTTAGGAAGAACAAGTGTACCAGGGAGGCCATTGTCCACCTGAGAGTAATGGTAGAGAAAACAATGCATGTGAGCCATTCTGTATTTGAATTCTGTGTTGAAAAGAACATGTAACGTACATAATTTTTGCTCAGTCGTCCCTTCCATACATTAAGCCCAGCAAACCTTAAGGGATACTAAGATGGCCTGGAAGAGCAATTCCGAAAAATGTACAATTATTGCGCGAAACGTAGTACACATGAACTCATTAGTAATATATATATATATATATATATATATATATATATATATATATATATATATATATATAAACATATATGTATACTATTGATCAAGGGAGAAAATTTCAAGTCACCGATTTGGCATCTCAGCAATTTATTGTTAATTTAACAGGCAACCTTATGGAAATTGACGTGTATTTCAAAACACTTCAATCTTTTGTGTACAGATTTTCTCCAAAAGCATCGAAATATACGTTTCACTTAATATAAAAATAGTGACTAGCAAATTTCAAGGTATCATGCCGAGCAAAACACACATATTTAAATGTGATTTCCGTTTAAATTTCGAGTTCTGCGCAGTAAACCCAAGTGATAACATTTGTTAAACCAAGGCGAACATTCAAATAAATTCTTGTATCATTCACATCACTACGTACGTGGGGCTATTTCCACCGAATAAAAAGAAGCACCGACGCGTAATGCGGTCAACGTATTGTTTACTAAATGACTCACAATGACCGCATGTCAGCCAGCTGAATCGGCCAAAGGCGGAGGACTTAACGGATAAGAGGGGAGTCAGAATGAATTCCTACGGGGTAGTCATACCGCCATACCACTCCTCCCATCTACCGTGTCACTCGGCTGAGGCGCATGCGCACAAGCGAAATAATATCTACTTAAAAGTGGTAAACGGTTTCGCATGAACGGTTATTTGCCATCGAAATATCGAAGCGACGCTTTTTCTCTATATCTAATCCGCGATTTCTTAATCGAAACTCGAAAAATGAAAATATTTTTAACGTCCACTACACTAAGTCACAGTAACTTACTTAAATAGTGAAAATTATTCCAACACGCGCTCTCAAGATAACTGCGAAACTTCAAAGAAAAACTCCCTTCTCAGTGTAATCAAGACTTCATTAAAAAGATTAGACAAAGAATCACAGAAAACAGCGAACCGACATTCATCAAGCTAAATGCGATATATATTAAGCAATAGTAATTTTTCGTAGCGTAAAGAACAAACGTGCCGAAGCTGAGCATATGTTTGAAAACGCAGATACAGTAATTGAAATATGAAACATTGATACAGTATTGATACAGTATTTGAAAAATGAAAATATTTTAAACGTTCACTACACTAAGTCACGGTATCTTACTTAAATAGTGAAAATTATTCCAACGCGCGCTCGGAAGATAACTGCGAAACTTAAGAGAAAAAATCCCTTCTCAGTGTAATCAGAGTTCATCAAAAAGATTACACAATGAATCACCAAAAAACAGCGAACCGACATTTATCAAGCTAAATGCGATATTAATCTAGTAATAGTAAATTTGCATAGCGTAAAAAATAAACGTGCCGAAGTAGAGCATATGTTTGAAAACGCAGATACAGTAATTGGAACAGAGAGCTGGCTTGCAGAGGATATTAGCGATAGCGAAGTTTATCCGACAGGGTATATAATCTATAGACGTGATCGACCGTATCGGAAAGGCGGCGGAGTATTCATAGCAGTTAAATCGTATTTAAATAGAACCGCATACATATTAGACGACAATAAAATAGAGAGCATTTGGTGTACCATTATGTAACGAAACAATCGAAATACATATATTAATTGTTCATTAGACAGACCACCAGACTCCAAAATAGACGTTTAGCCCAAACTAGAAACTCAATGATCATCATTTAGCTCGAGAGATAACAAAAGCGTGATAATTATGAGAGGAAATTTCAACCTCATGGCTATAAATTGGAAAAACAATAGCGTTGAAACAAGTTCAAGGAAGCGTGATATGAGTGAGGCCTTACTAAATACACTTTCAAACCACTCCCTTAGTCAAATAGTAAACGAACTTATGAAAGGTGATAAAATATTACATCATTTAGCCGGTAGTCACCATACAATGATAAAACAAGTCGATATCCTTCAAGGCATAAGAGATCATAAAGTAATTTTCACGACTTTGACAACAACAGTAGAGTTCACTATAAAACCAAAACGTAAAGTCTATTTAATTGAAAAATGCGATTACATAAAATCTAGAGGGACGTCAGAAGCTTCATTTACGAAATACAATGAAAGACGAGAGCACCGAAGTATCGGAAAGATATTTTTTTTGGAAATACTGCGTAAAGGAATCGATGAATATATTCCATACATATTCCAACGGGAGAGTAAAGAACCTCGATGGTATGACCACTAAGTAAGGCAGGAGCTCAGGAGACAAAGGTAACTAAACAATCGATATAAAATATCTGTTAAGCTTGGTAACAAAACAATGGAACATGCAACAAGAGAAAATTACGTTGCTCAACGCTCAAAAAAGAAGAAAATAATGCGCAACACTCTATGAAACTTCAAGAAAAAAAATCCTCGGTGAATTATTAGATGAAAACCCCAAGTCATTTTGACCTTACGCGAGAGAGCTCCAGGGCGAATCTTCAACAGTAGAGTCTTTATTGGATTCAAACGGCAAAATGGTCGCCAACAGTAACGGCAAAGTCAACTTATTAAACCACTACTTCGAAAAAGTATTCATAAAGGATGACAAAATACACAATTTAGACATTCCTGACTTTAACGAGCCGATGGCAGACATAATAGTTTAACGTGACGGAATAACAAAACAACCGCGTTCGATTAAAAGTAACAAGTCCCCAGGACCAGAAGGAATACCGGCACACATGCTCAAGGATTTAGCGCCACAGAATGTACCATTCTTAGAAATTATACCCAGCAAATTATTATCCGAAGGCAAAGTGCCACAAGACTCGTGGGATTACACGTACAAAACATGTGCGGCAAAGTATTAAAGAAACTAGGTTTTGATAAGCGTATAATAGGAAGGTCCTCGGATGAAAACGTCAAAGAGAGATGCTACTTCGCTCTGGTTAGGCCACACCTCGAATACGCCGCGAGCATTTGAGACGCTGGTCATAAAGACTTAACCAGAAATATTAACAAGATACAAAGAAAAGCTACACGCTTCGGAAAAACTGCTACGAGCAAACATATAGTGTTACACAACTTTTAAGAGGGATTAAGGTGGGAGCCCCTAGCGACTCGGAAGCTACACACTAGGCTTAGGTTGCTTGATAAATTCAGACCTAGTGTGTTTTTCACAGCGACATAGAGACTATTATCATGACGCCTCACTCCATCTCTAGGTCTGGCAGATGAGACAAAATACGAGAGATACATTGCCGATCAGATGGGTACAAAAACTCGTCGTGTCCGCGCACAATAAGCGACCATAGTAAATGCTGAGTTCCACTAGATACACTCCCATAATACATGTCACCATTTCATCTCCCAAAAACTCACACCTTTATCACGACTGGTGTCCTAACACCCCCTGCAACACGCCCATGCGGCGGCTCGCAGGGTAGTAGTATGTAAATGTTGAAGTCTTCGATTTGCGTACTTTATACATACGTCTCAATCGATGTCAAGTCTAAGCTACCGAAGGCCGTAGGAAAGTTTTTCCCGGTTTTAACGCACATAAAATGAAACAAACTTGCACGTATTCGCGTTTTTTGGTAATTTAAACTTACATACACTACACAATGTTATATGGCCATTCATATTTATTTGCTTTTGGAGCAATGCGCTTCGTTAAAAACTGCTACGAACGAACATATAGTGTTACACAACTGTTAGAGGGATTAAGGTGGGAGCCCCTAGAGACTCGGAGGCTGCACGCTAGGTTTAGGCTGCTTGAGATATTCAGAACTGGTGTATTTCAGGTCGATACAGAGAATATTATCATGACGCCTCACTACATTTCTAGGTCTGACAGATACGATAAAAAAAAGAGAGATTCACTACCGAGCAGATAGGTATAAAAACTCGTTCTTTCCGCGCACAATAAGCGACCACAATAAAAACTGAGCTCCTACAAATACACTCCCATAGGAATGTCACCATTTCATCTCCAAAAATTTTACACCCCTACACGGCTGGTGACCTACCACCCCCTGCCACACGCCCATGCGGCGGCTCGCGGGGTAGTATGTAGACGTAGATGTATGCGAAATGAGAACATGGGCATCAGCTAGCGCCTGGGTGAAAAATGAAACAGTGGTCATCGAATATCTGGTTCCGATTATCGTTGTTTCGAATGGCGTCGCACTTTTTCAGCACGCATCTCCGACGAAAAATGAGGACTTACCCCGTACTATATTTCATGCATATTTTTAAATCGTATTCCAACATCAGCGTCCGAACAAATGACATCGTCCAACCTGTAACCAAGGAACGGCCACCGAAATAGGTGGTTTTATGACATCACCAAGTCTTTCGTACAGATTATGAAAATGCAAAAAAATTCTCTGGCTGGAAATAAAAAATTAAGCCTTTCTTAAAAATTTCCTACTATGCAAACATTCCACCGCAAGAACTTCGATACAGAAGCGGTGCAGAAGCCTAAGATGGAGTTGGAGTGGATGGAGACGAAATGAAACCTGAGGCTAGGACGATGAATTTGGTTATATTTCGAAGAAAAATATTTCACCTTTATAAAGACACAAAAGCATCTGCCACTTACCGCCACATTTCGAGATATTTGCGAAGAAAATAGCAGCCATTTTCAAATGGAGTGTGATATGTGAATTTCCCAGGACTTTATTTTTTTTAAGTGAAATATCTAACACCTTGATCTCCTCAAGTATTTAACGGCGCGTAGTTCGTAAGTTCGCTCAATTATGGCTCAAAAGAAATAAATTGTCGCAGTTATTGTGTCAGTATCTCAAAAAAACCTTATTCTGTTATGAAGACGTCTTCACCGCTCAGCGAGAGAAATATGAGTCAAGTTGAAGGTTTATACAGACATATTTAAATGAATACTGTGATTTTTAGTCATAGAAAACTGTATTTTGGGGCCAACAATATACCGTCCATTATTTGAGCCACTCTTCTTAGAGCAGGTGAAATTAAAAAAATTAAATTCTAAAATGGTGTGTACATTATGGCTTTAACTCATTCAACCTCACTCACGTAAACAGGCCGCGTTCTTTAATTATGAAACGACAAACTCGCCGGTTTTCCTTCGATTCGATTCCCGCCGATGATATCGTTTCATCGCCGATCTCATTTCGACGCAGCCCTCAACGCTTTTGTTTTTTTCCACGTTAGGCGCGGAGGCAGAGACGCCGGGCGGCGACACTGACCCAATTAGGGAGAATGCCCCTAGCGAGCATATATGGCACGCCGTCCCCTTTCGTTAGAAGGGCAAAGGAGGGTGACCTCAAAAGCAAGGAACGGAGGGAGAAAAAGACGCCCATCTGACTTTCTTACCGCCACCAGCAAGGCAGCTCGCCATAAATCGTAATTCGCCGCAACACACGTGAAAATACATGCGGTTAGTTTTGGCCATTTTTACAGTCCGTAACCCACGAACCTCTTTAAGTCTCCGTCATCGAGTTTATACTTTGAATCTAATTTCTCAAAGTATCAATCATACAAAATTTCCGAAACTGTCACTCACAATCAGTCTATTTTTAGATATTTAACCTGAAACATTGTCCACTAAGTCCGAGGTACCACGCTTGAAGGTTAAAAATAACAAAAAAGTCTTCAGGTTTCATACTATCCTAGAGAATTGATCTGAAACACAAAAAGCTGAGTTCAACATAAAAGATAGGATAACTTCTACATCTACATCTACGTAATACCCTGCGAGCCACCACGAGGGTGTGTGGCAGGGGGTGAAGATCACCAAACATGCACTATTGATATGCAAGTAGGATATTTAAGATTTAAGGGAGATATGCTTAATAATAGGGTCACATGCAGCTAGGTGTATAGTGTCTACATAATAAGAAAGGGATTATTGGTTGTTATTACATGCATCATGCACTACAGACTACTCTTACTATATTTCACCTACCTATCCCTTTGCTACACTGCCTATTGTTCTCTCATATGGTACGCGGGAAAAATGACATTTTAAATCTATCGGTACGACAATTTATCTTTCTAATCTTGTTAATCTGATAAACCTAGCATAATACGCAGGGGTTCTCAATGTATATCTAACGTCATCTGTGAACAAATAGGTTTCGAATTTACTTAAAAGTTTTAACCTAAATTTTAACCTGCGTTCTGATAGTAATTCCCTTCCTAGTTCTTCTATTACACTCTTAACACTTATACAATTATCATAACGGCCTTGAACAAATCTAGAGGATCTCCTTTGCACACGCTCTAATTCTTTTATCATACCTTCCTCGTACGGATCCCATATACTAGCGGCATATTCTAAATGAGGCCTGACATGTGTAAAATAGCTTCTTTCTCGTACTCTCTCATCGCATTTACCTAGAACCCTTTTTACGAATCCTAATCTACGGTTTGCTACACTAGTACAGAGTAGTACAGAGTACACTTCCTTCAACAGAAACTTTGATGCAAAAAATAACATTCTGGAGATGAGAAGAGCGGTATTTTAATTAATATGTAAGAATTTATTCAATGATTAGCAGAAACTCGTGCTTCAAAAGGGTACATGATATTTACTTAAACACAATATTCTTAAATTAGTTTTTATGTTATAAAATTACGAACGTAAATGTACAATTATGCATCTGCGTTCCTAAATGGCAATGTAATGAGGTTTTCCGATTAAGTAATTTTCTTCCATCATAATTCGGAGCGCTTTTTAAAAATAGCCGAGAAGTATATGACAGCAGGAAAAATTTTTCATTCCTCATTTTGCGTTCCTAAGTACAGGAAACATAAGTGGGAAACATAGAGCAACTAAAACATGACACTCACCATGAGGAAATACGTTTGCTTCAGCCTCCACTGGATTTCCTTCCCGGTCAATTTTCAAGTCGAAATCTCCTATAACTCACTTAGATACCGCACTCTCACTCTCTCTCTCTCTCACCACAGTTTGACAATAGAAAATTTTTTCAATCTTCTTAAGGCATTACATAATAGGCTACGCATAAGTACGCATGATTCGGTCGCTAGTCATAGCGATTCAGATGTGCAACAATAGATGGCGAGAGGAGAGTTTCGCATAACAAATTGTTAGGGACTTAGTCATTTCATTTCTCGTAATTTTCCAGTCTTCAGAAGAAAAAATTTTATGCTCTGTGATGCTTAAGAAACGTAGGAAAAAGGAACGTACTCTCTATTTCACGAATTTTATTTTATTCTCAACAAACGTGGAATCCGGGGCAAATATTATTGGCTTAAACGACTGCGAAACGAGCGAAAAAAAGTTGAGTTTTCCTGTGCGCAGCGACTTTCACTTCCAGCAGGGTAAGAGAAAACCTTAAGAAGTAAATGAAGGAAAGCGGCGAAGATCATACAGAAACCTGAAAGCATTTTTCTCATTATAAATAATATTAAATAATTAATATTCCTGCTTCTGCTGCTGCCTATAATTGGGAGATATTCATCTTCCCCTCCATTCCCCCGGACAACAGCGCCACTCATGGCAACACAGGCAAAAATGCATTCCACGGATGTTCACTATGACGCCTTAAATCAGTATTTGATGGTTTTAACATTGAGATTGAAAGATGCCCGTTTAAAGATTAATGCAAGAAATTATTTAAAAAATATATAAGTCGCACGCGTCATTGCGATCACCTGATATTCCAAAAATTCCTTCGATCGAAATAATCATATATTTGAAATCAAGAGGTTAAAACTTACAACACTAGTGCATCAGTAAAAATTCTAGCCATTTCCAAGATTTGCGCAAACAAATTTGCTCATCGTATCCAACCCAGAGACGTAAAAACTAAACACCAGCGCGTGGACGTCTGCGGAAACGATTTCGGCCCCTGTGAAACTATGTATACGTACACCCATCTAACCTAAAAAAAAGTATCTTATCACCGCATCCCCAACGAAAGAAGAAGAATTGAGAATTATAGACTAAAAGTAGTTGTATTACAAGATAATAGGAAAAAATCAAAGTACTTAGCAATATGTCTTCATGAAAGAATTTTTTCTGGGGTTCCCAAGTGTGAAATATGTTCGTAACATCGCAGCCGCCGCTGTAGCCTACGTTGTCGTGTTGAGAGATTCGGCGACATTAGATTATTTTTGGGGCCGGTAAAATTTTTCGATGCACTGAAAACTATAACAAGATATGAGATAAATGGTGTATAGTTCATTATCATCGATCCGGACCCTTAAATAAGGAATTTTTCGCACCTAAAAAGAAAATAATTTAAGGGTAATGGTTTTACGTCTTTTCATTTCATGTCATACGATTTCATGTGCCAAAAATAGGCATTTCTTTGCAAAGCAAGAAAAATCAGAGCCATCTACTCTTTGAGTTACATACTGCAATGCTACTTGGTAGTACGAAAATATAAGTTACCCATAAAAAATAGTGAAATCCCGGAGATGGTCATTAGAGAGCATCACTGTTGAAGTGTTCAGTTGACGGGGAAGATGTAAACCATTGATTTCGTCTCAAACAGAAACGTGTAAGGTTTTTCAATCAAGATATTATAAAAAAAGGTCAAATAAGTAAAACCACGACAATTTTTTCATGAAACTAAAACTTGCTCTTTCCACGTACCTAGAAATAATATCGTCAAAAAGCCTATTTTTTACCTAAGTATGTTCAAAGCACAATTAGGATGTTTCATTTACTTCATTTTGAGAAAAAATTTCGATATTTTCCTTGATACGTATAATGGTTTTTTATTAATCACACCAACCAATTTAACGTCGTCGTAAAAAAAACTATAAAACAGGCGAGCAACATTTCTGACAGAAAAATATGTAATGTTTGTAATAAAGTAAACTCTCTGATAAGTTTTGAATATGTCCGCCCAAACACCTTTAGGTTGTCTTTGGTTTTGTTCTTCAGATTTAAGCTGTACATACGTTTCTCTAACGTTGTCTGCATGGTGTGAGGTTACATGAAAGAGTCCAACATCTTCTTTGCCCCGCTCGCACCGCCTATCGGCGCCCGCAGGAAAGTCATCCTATGTTGGCGTATCGCCAGTTGTATGTAATTGTTCTTAAAGTTTTCACATTAGCGCTTCCTTAATTACTGAAACGGAATCTACATTTCATCCCATGGCCTAGGCACAATATGTCGTTCATTTTTTAATTATAACATCTGCCAGCCGCCCATCTCCACCGATTTTCCCTTCATTTTCTTAATACGAAGTTGCGTGCCGGTTCCTTTCTTTCTACGTGTCCGACGCAATTGTTTTCGTTCAATATAACTATCTCCGCCATCGTATGGGTTTTGAAATATTCGAAAACGTTTTCGAATCGCCGGTTCCAATATTATCTACGTATCTCATATCAAATGTTTCCACAGACTTATAAAACATTGTGATGACCGTAATTCAACTGCATTATGCATTTGCAGATTCTTCGATTAATTCGTGGCACCATTTTCACCGTGGCTTCGGTCTCCTCTTTTTTCTCCATTGAACTGCAAGTTTGGCAGTACAATTTATTTTATTTTTCAAGGTTTAAAACATTGCCGCTATAAGGCCAAATGCGCGTTTTTACTCCGCATAATCAATTGAAGCCACGTTTCTTCCAGGAGCCGTCGCCGCGGGGCTGCTTTCACGCGCGCGCTTTGTCTTCCGCTGTCATTCTTCCCCTCCTCTCCAGCTTTCTTCCTCAAGACGCCCAACAATGATGCGGTCGCTGAGTAAACATGCCACACTATCCGACAATACATTGCCATTAACAATACTTAGCTCAGATCCAAAAGACCTCGACACATTATTGCCTCTCAGTACAACTCCAAGTGGCCGCATATCGAACAGGATTCCTCCATGCATTTAATTCCCTCGTTGCACTTTTAGTTACAGTTCTTTAGTTCAAATTTCAGTAACCACTCACTCAGACACGTCTAAACGATTAGTTTGAAGCCGCGATGACGACTTTTTCCTTTTAATGTCTTCCTTCACTAGCTCGCTCTATAGATGAGAGTCTCTGATATCATGCCTGACAGGTCAGTCAAAAATTAAGTTATCCCAATATACTGGAGGGGATTTTTCCCAGTAGGCTTCCGCGGAGATTCTGACTGTGGGCAGCGATTGTTCCGGGTTTCCATCCGCGTGTATCCATTATTTCGGACAATATTTCGCCAACGTTCCAGTTGGCTTCCTCAGGTCCACTGAAGTGACGATGCAGGAATTGGTCCTCTTAATATACACGTAGTTTGGCGCCAAATTTGTGGAGGTGTGCTCTCATTGGTTGGACTCTCTGAAGACCCGTTTCCAAAAACACCTGCGAATTTCAACCGCGAAGACGGCTACACCCTCGCCAGCGCGTGGAAACGGGTCTTCAGAGAGTCCAACCAATGAGAGCACACCTCCACAAATTTGGCGCCAAACTACGTGTATATTAAGAGGACCAATTCCTGCATCGTCACTTCAGTGGACCTGAGGAAGCCAACTGGAACGTTGGCGAAATATTGTCCGAAATAATGGATACACGCGGATGGAAACCCGGAACAATCGCTGCCCACATACTGGAGGGGATTTCAATAATCAATAAGCAAAGATGAGCAAATGTTAGCTCTTCCTTTAGTGATTTTCCAAGTTTTACCCCTTTTCTTACGGCAACTGCTGCTTAAAAACAATTGAATTCGTGGACAGCGCAGCGCACCACCGACTAAAACAAGATTGTCTGCTGCAGACGACATCGCACAGAAATTGGCCTTATTTTTACCTCGGGTTAGAAAAACAAATTTATCGGTAATTCATTTAATACGCAGTAAAAGATACTTCTGGTCATCGAGGAATGGTATTCATAGTTTTCACAAATTCCAATAAGTTTTGAAGGAGTCATTACTTTATTTCCCGCTACAGTTGTGCATCGATTTGTTGAAATAATATTCTATTAATACAAACAAATGTACTCGATCCAAGTAGATGTTTTCCTTGATAAGGCAAGGAGCTTACTAAGCATTGAAAGGGAACATGCCGCTAAACGTGAAATTTTAAAATGTGTAGAAAAAGGAAACATCTGTCACCAACCAAGTCCTAGATTCCGTACTGCCTCGTGACGTCACCGTGAGTTTTCAACATGGCCGCCCGTTTTAGTTGGACTGCTATTTTCTTAATAACTTTGAGATGTTTATCAAGCCTAGAAAATAATTTTCGCTATTCAAAATCGGTTATATGATGTAGTGACACTTCTTACATTAATTTAGGTGCATTGTCCCGGACATTTTAAGAAGTGGAGCACAACCCTATCGTTCGAAATCGTAAAATCGTTGATAAAGTATCAAATGAATTGCTAAATATCATTCCTTCTTGGTAAACCGTCCCCTTAGCGACCGACAGCATTGCTGAAGCCGAGTCTCATTACCAAATACGGGCGTACATTTGAGAATACACGAAAAGGCCTTTATGACGGATCGACCGTGATTGATGTGCAGTTTTTGCAGACACTGAAATCGTGCGCCGAGCAAAGGGAATTTAATCCACCGATGAGCGTAATTATACAAAAATAGTATAATTAAAATACACACTCAATTATTTGAGATAAAGTGTTCAATTAAAAAGAAGTTTCATAACAAATTAGAAGAGATTTTACTGGTAATAAAGTTGCTTGAGAAATTCACGACTGATATTTTTCAGAGCGACACAAAGAATATTATCATGACACCTCACGACATCTCTAGGTCTGACAGATGCGATAAAATAAGAGAGCTACACTGCCGAACAGATAGGTACAAAAACTCGTTCCTTCCGCGCACGATAAGGGATCACTATTAAAATTGAGCTCCAATAAATATGCTCCCATAATACACGTCACCATTTCACCTCCCAAAAACTTACACCTTTACACAACTGGTTACCTAACACCCCCTGCCACACGCCCATGCGGCGGCACGCAGGGTATTACGTAGATGTAATAAATGGCGAAAAAATATAACAGTGACAATTTAGACAATATCTGAAACAAAAAATTAATACTCTTCCATGATGATTCACCACTGCCGAGATTACGTTTGATTTACAAAAAATGGCCCGTGAATATTCACTAATAATTCTCTTGAAAAAAAATCTCTGTTTTTAGAGAAGCAACGAATAAGTATTACGACTTTCTTCGACACAAAAGGTGCCAGAAGACTTGAGAAATTCACACGTCCATGTATATACCTTTCTTTAGAAAATAATACGGTGCTTCTCTTTAGCCTTAAGACCACCCACGCTCACGTTCCGCAATGTCATTCTTGATTGGCTTCTCCCGGATCTCAACAGAACGCTGCTTAAAGTCTGAAGCCAAACGCCTGTCTCCCGACCGACAAGCTTAAACGCAAACACTGCCATAACATATTTACAGTCCGCGGATTTGTTTCCAGACGTTTAAATGCTAAGTCGAGATAACCACGGAGACTGCTCCATCGATTTAAAAATAACTTTTGAGCGGCATTGGCCGAAGCATAACTTCATTCATTCATTCATCAGTCAGCAATCCGAAGATTGGTTTGACGCAGCTCTCCACTCAATTCTCCTATCATCTAGTCTATTAACAGTTACATCGTTCTTTTGTTTTACGTCCTTCGTCACCTGCTCAATGTATCTCATTCGAGGCCTTCAGATGCCGTTCTTCCCTT
This sequence comes from Ceriagrion tenellum, assembly GCA_963169105.1. Lineage (NCBI taxonomy): Eukaryota > Metazoa > Arthropoda > Insecta > Odonata > Coenagrionidae > Ceriagrion > Ceriagrion tenellum. The sequence continues at coordinate 28,815,190 of OY720641.1, forward strand.
CCACTAGTCCCTCAACGATTATTCTCATCAGACCATCGTGTCTCATGATGTGGCCGATTAAGTTGTCTCGTCTTCTTCCCCAGGTTTTCAAATGAATTCTCTTCTCTCCAACTCTTCTTAAAACTTCCACGTTACCCACACGATCTATCCATTTGATCTTCATCATTCGTCTGTAACACCACATTTCGAAAGCTTCCAACCTTGATTTCTCTGCTTCTGTCACCGTCCATGCCTCACTACCATAAAGAAGCATGCTCCAAATGTTAAGTCCTAATGAATTGCTTCCTTACTTCCACGCTTATATTCCCAGCAGTTAAGAGACTTCTCTTTTTAAGGAATGCCCTCTTCGCTTGGGCTATTCTACTGACAATTTCTTTATTGCTTCGTCAATCGCTGGTCACTCGGCTACCCAGGTAGCAGAACTCTTTCACCCCCTCAAGTTTATGGTTTCCTATTTTAAGGTAGGTTTTGGCCTCTTCTCTTCTACTGTAAACCAATATCTTGGTTTTCTTGGCATTGATTTTCAGAAACACTTAAGCATGACCCATTCCAGAAAATCTTAAAACTTAAAATGTAGCATCGTTGAGGTGCGTTTCACAATCGGAGATGAAAAGTCCATTTCGGCGTCTGATGTTTCCAACCTGCCCTTTCAAGCGTACATTTCTCCATGGACTCTCATGGAGATTGTTCTGATTACAGGACTAAAACGTCGATTTGGACGAGAGAGAATAGTTAATCTTTTAATTAAAACTATTTTAAAAAGCAATACGTCTCAGGAAATCGAAAGTAAAATAAAATATAAAGCACAATCACAAAATGAACAATCAGAAAGCTAACGACAAAATATAATCTAAAGGCATTTTCCGTTATGTTAAAAGTCTTATAAATCCTGTACGAGTAAAGTCACCAACTCCAAGTATTGACTATTAGCTGCACTTCTGCATATATATTTCTGTCGGCCACTCATGTTTAAATGTCCCCTAACGGAGAAAATCAAGTCCCAAAGTGGTTATTTAAAGCGACAAGCTAGTACCATTCTTTCCTTAGGAGTTGAATCTCAAACACTTACCTTATATTCTTCGTAGTTCTAAAAAATTCGCATTCCATTAGACGCGTCTTTCAACCACTCCCCCAAAAAAGAAAATGTCTATATATGTGATTGATTTTGAGTGCAGAAATATTTTTGTTGTCTTCTAAAATAGAAGAGTTCGTTCCAAACGTGTGGCTTAAGCTATAAATACTCTTAAAATTCATCACTTTAGGAATAAAAATACTCATCTGAGTCTCTCCTTCTATGCATAATTTTCTCGAGTCAAAAATCAGTTATTTTTAATGTAAAAATGTCGACTTAAAGTACTATTTCAACAATGAAGAATTATAAAAGGAAAAATTTAAGGAAACGATTTCCGTTATGTTTGAAATACTAAGTTTTCAGCGTACATATCTCCCCTGTCATTCTTAGTTCTTCAGATATCACATAAAGATTAACCATGTATATACATCAACCATTAACCGTTTTTTAAAAGTGTTCTACTATTTAAGGTAGGTTTTATTGAATGTCTCGTTCTAGATAATCCTTTTTCGCTTCAGCATACGAAATACCCTTCTTCATCCAGTCTATGAAACCTATCCTCCTTCTTCCTGTTCCTTGCTGGCCCAACATCCATCCCTCTATCACATTTTTCAGCAATCCCTTACCCCTCATTACATCCTCCAACCACCTACTCTGTCCGTCTCGAATTTCATTGGGAAGTTTCCTTTCCTCGCCCACCATCTACAGCACTTCCTCGTTAGTCCTCCTCTCAGTCCACCTCACCTTCTCCATCCTTCTCCACACCCACATCTTAAATGTCTGAAGCCTGTTCTCATCCTCCTTTCTGAGGGTCCACGTCTCTGCCCCATACAACGCTACGCTCCATATCAATCTCTCCACCTCTCATTTTCACATCCTTACACAAGGTCCCCATCATCAGCTCTCTTCTATTACTAAACGCCTCTTTAGCTAGCGCTATTCTCTTCCGTATGTCTTTGCTACAATGTCCGTTTTCTTCTAGCGTACTATCTAAGTAATTAAAATTCTCTACCTACTCCAGTTTGTGTCCTTCAACTTTAATAACCAGCCTCGCTTTCTTAGTCCAAGAGAATCTCATTACCTTTGGTTTCTTACGGTTCATCTTCATTCCGAATACCCCGCAATGCATTTCTAAAGCATATATCAAAGCTTGCAGTCCCTTCAAAGATCCACCTACCAACGCCTGATCGACCGCGAATCTAACCCACTTTATCAGATGCCCTCCTACTTTGATTCCAACCTCAAGTTCTTCCCATGTCTGTCTTACCATTTCCTCAGCAAAAATGTTGAAAAGCAGTTGCGACAGCGGGCATCCTTGCCTTACCCCGCGACCTATAGTTACCCACCCTGTATCACCGTCAGTCACTCTCACCTTATGGATTTCTTGGACCACACTCCACGCAAGTACATCCGTAAATACGTTGAACATAACCATTCAAAGGTAAATTTTATATTATATAAATTGTGCAATAATGATATTTTAAAATTTTCGTTCCAGTCAGAGCATTCTATTATGATATTGATATCCATTTCAAAATGAAAGACAATGGTAACTTTCCACACAGAATTTTTAATAATTACCGACCATAGTTTCAGCACCTAGTGCCATTATCAAGGTACCATTTTTCAAAAACTCCACCATACATACCCAGGAATGGAGGGGCAGGGAGTCAGAGAGAGGGAGGGTTTGTAGGGGGAGGGAAGTGAGACGAAGAAAAGCCGTTGATGGTGAAGGTCAGGCAACATTAGCATGGGGTTGTCGGACACAAGGAAGTAAAAGGTTCAAAAGAGGTTATCTGTCATTAAAAATGAAATCATCACATAGCTTAGCCGGGCTGTTTAGCAAATGTTTAGCAAAACGAGGATTTATTGTCACCATTAATAAAACTTAACCTATGCTCCTTCACTCTGTCCTTAAATTTTCTGCCTGTTTGACCTATGTAATTCATACCACAATCATAACACTTTAATTTGTAAACACCACTCCTGTCTACAGGGTCATACCGGTCTTTTGAATTGAATAAAATTTTTCCGATTGTCACAGGGTTATACAATGAAACATTAACAGGAAGAACAAAGAACTGTTACTGCTCTGTGGTACACAACATTATGTCTACCAAAAGTTTTCGAAATCGGCCGAAGACAGGACTTCGGTGAATCGTCCTGCACCGTGACAATGCGTCTGCGCACACGGTCATTCATACAATTCAGTTCCTGGAGTCCACAAGGTCAACTAATGACTCACCCACCTTACAGTCCTCACCTGGCCCCATGAGATTATTTCCTGTTCCCTGAGACAAAAATCGCATGCGTGGAAGGAGGTTCTCCAGCCCTAAAGGAGCTGTTGAAGCCAACAAAAGTGTACTTTCAGCACTCGAGGAAAATGAGTGGAAAAACTGTTTCGAGAAGTGGTTCACGTGAATGAAAACAAGTATAGACTGTCGAGGCGAGAATTTTCAGAAAATACAGCTGTCACAATTAATTCAAGTTTCTTATTTTTTGTGAATCTCCAAACTTTCGCAGCGATCCTCGTATGCGCACATGTGATCTCATCACTTCAAAACATGCATGGATGGATCGGATATTTGGGGAGGCGACCGACAGCTAAGGTCATTTGCACCATAGGGGATAGGTAAGGGAGGAAGGGTGGATAGAAACCCGGCGTCGGAATTAGCCTGCTCTTAAGGATAGGCGCCAAGGGGACCTCGGTTTGACGTCTCATCCGACAGACGGAGTACAGTACTTGAATTGCTCTCCACAAGACAAGTATGGATCGGTTTTCCTCTGAAAAACATCCTCCTCTGCAGGGATTTGAATCCTGGCCGTACGTATGATTAGCCAGTACTCTAGCCACCACACCAGACCGATCCCCGGAGAAAAACATGTCCAGTGTCATAAACATACGTGCTAACATAACATTAAGCCTCCAAGAAATTTAACCGGCAACATGAAACATCTTCACTTTCATTAATTCATATAACGAAGAAATACACGAATGAAAATTTTCACGCAAACCTCTGTATATTTTTCGGAAATCGATAAAACCGCCGCCTAGGGTGTGATTCCCAATGTGTAGTGCCAGTCCCTCGATCCCGGAAGAAGCACTCTTCCCCTCCCAATCCGACCGCTCCCCTTCCCCTTCCAGCTACCTTCTACCTCCTTTATCCCCCTCCTCGCCGCTCCTTCCACTGTTATCATTCCGATCACGTGGCGAGGATGAAGGAATCCGAGGAACCAGAACCACGGCCGCACCTCGGCACGATTCCACGACGGTTTCGTTCCGTAATTTTCATTCCCAATCGCCATCGATGATTGGGGTCGACAAAGGAGAGCGAATGCGAATGAAGTGTCCTTCGAATGATGAGAGAGCCCTCGACACTCCCACCACCGATATATCAATTCGCCAAGAATTCCATGAAATCGGTGTCACTTTAAATGTCTCGATCTCGCCTTTCCAGTGATACCAAAATATCATCCACTCTCCAGAATATGGTATCGTTCGTTTTATCAGCTGTTTTTAAAAAAATTAATAACCTCGGAATTTTTTGCTGAATCGCAGACAAACCGCCTGTATAGTGAAGAAGGCCTCTTCCCCTTAGCGAGTCAAATTAAATACTCGGGGCGTGACTACATTAGCCAACGAGTGGAAAATTCAGCCTAAAAAATATGTATTTTTGGCCCACTATTATTACAATATACCAATTTACCTCGTGTTCCCTACAGCCGTTGAAATAAAAAAGAGAGTATTCAAATTATCTCTCCATGATGACGAGGGAAAAATCACGCTCCTCAACTGCTTAATTCACGCTTGCGGACGCACAAGGCACTGAAGGGACGAAGGCGTTTCGAGGACAAATCCGGCATGCATTTGCTTTCGCCGACCCAGAGAAAGCATTCGTCAATGTGCATTGGAACGGAAGTTTGACGACAGAGAAGAGCGGAGGAATGCCATTTAATTTCAGAAGAGGATAATTATAGGGATTTGGGAAAACATTTTAATGAAAACTGTCTGTGGTTAAGGCGCTCGCAGTGATTTTCGTTCACGAACAGATTAACATGAAAATTTGTAAACGTGTTTGTTTTTGTCTGTAATGTGTGAAGCAAGCGTGTGAATCAATAATGTGTGAAGATAAAAATGAACAAAACGTATGCTTAACCCGAACTGGTTTCAGGTAAATTTATTTATATTTAAAACCGTAGTCTAATCGCCCATAACATAACATATTATTAAATTATTCGATTTTATGCGCATATTGTTCTCTTCATAACGAAATAATAGCGTTTCACATTATCACAATGGTTGTTAATAATAGTATCTACATATCATACCGATTAAAAAAATGTATTTAGAAACGATTTTTACGTTAATTATTCGTCGGCCCCGGTGGCGGTGGGGTAAAGTCCTCACCTGCTAACCCGAGGGTCGTGGGTTCGAGTCCCGCCTGGGTAGAATATTATCTGCCCAGGACATGGGTGTATGTTCGTCTCTTGTTACTGTTAAAACACCCAATGTAAAACGCCTTTGATGAGCTGTTTAAGCGGTTGTGAGAATAAATAAATAATACGTATTCCAAATCCTGCGCCGGAACACAAACACTCGATTCTCGGAGGCATCCAAAGTATCGAATTAATTCCTCGATATTGTCAATTCGATACGTGCACAAACATTGATAAAACAGAAAGAAACTTCGATGTTTTCATCGATCCTGATTTTTTACACGTTTACGCACTTTTAATCCCGAGTGAAAGGGGAAATAATTTCCTTGCCCTCCATTTTTTATCTTTTACTATTAGCGCATTTATTTTGTTTGCATTGAGAGGCGGTCGTCTCATAAAAAGCTTAAATCGGGAGCCCCACCCGTACATTCATCGCTGGATGGCAAATTTAAATGGAGGTCAGCCTTAGAGAACTTATTCATTACAATTAATGCATTAACGTGATGAATGGAGTTAAAATAGAATTTCTGGTCTATCCCATCAATCGATAAAAGTCAATTCACTCGCCGCGGTATTACAGAATCGAGGATCGAGGAGACATAAAAGAGGTGCAAATTATCGTATCCAGAATGGCGTGTCGGCACCATTCCCTTACCCATCATCCCCTTCTCAGTCTCTCCGGCCTCTCGTCGTCTCCTGTGTGTATATATGTACGAGTCTCTCTCTCACTCTCACAAAAGAGACATCGTCCTCCTCCTTGGAGGATTTTCTCTCGGGTCGCTTAATATACACATTCAATAACGTTAACATAAGGCGGGAAAAACCATTCATGTGGCCATTAATTAGAGTGACGAAAGAATTAAATTTTAAAATGTAACTGCCTCAATAAAAGCACAGATATGACTTCGGTGTTCGGCGTGGGATTTTAAAGCGTAACCTGTGAATCACTCGTAAATACTACTGTTTTATTCGAAAAGATCCCTTCATATTTTTTTCGTAACAATCATAATAACATGTAACGTATTATTTCTCGTTAAGGAGGAAGAGAGCGCGCATTTGTACCCGCTCGAATTACTACGAAATGTACAGTCACTTCAAAAAATATCGCGACACCCTACGCTAGCGGTTCGTATTGGTGGGTTATGTAAGTTCCAAATACGTTCGCTATTATGTGCCGTCTCCGCTAACTATGAGAATGTGCTAGTACAATTTTCGATATCCTTGAGGTATTTAGTCAGTTTAAATGCGATCGCATTCTGGGAGTGCTCTCGTTCATAGGCAAGGATGGACTTACACCTAGAAGCGGCCTTGAGGACCGTATTGGGTGGAAAGAAGCGAATTAAGAACTGTGAAAGTGGAAAAGCAGTATTGAAAGAAGTAAACGAGCAAGTTGGTGCACTGCGTGGGAAAACAAAGCTTTGAAGAATATATCGCATGGTGTACCCGAAAGTTCCTATAGTAACCAGAGGCGGCTCAGGATATCCAACATATTTCGAGCTTCGACAACTGGCCTGTACGAAACGCTAGCATAACGTGTCGCGATAGTTTATGAAGTAACTGTACAAGCGTATGCCAAGTGTCATAAGACAACGTGTTAAAATAGCTTTCCAATTGCCGAGGGCACACATCCATAAAATGAGATTTTGTTCACTATTATCAATGTTGCATCGATAACTAATCCAAGCGAGCTCGATTCTGTAACGCGAACGTAATCCAAGTCTCACGTAAATCTGTTCATTTAACGAAAATCGCTCCGGACACTACTTTGTCGCGAACTGTAATCGAGACTGCGTAGTGATATTGGAGTCCGTGACTGCCAAGCGTCGTGGGTAACAAAACATCGGCTGATCCTTTGCCCACTCGCTATAGTGGCGATGCTATTTCTTTTCTCGTACGGGCGCTCACGGAGGAAAGTTTAACCCTCCGTCTGGTTGGCAGCGCCGAAGAAGAAGAGGAAGCTGGAGGACGACTCGGGAGGAATCGTTTTGCTTCTCAAAGGAATGAAGGCCGCGCGAGAGATCAAGTCTCCTCGTTCGCTCGTAAGCGGAGGAGTAGAATGGGCGCTGCTGTCGCTAATGACGCAGCCGCGGAAGCAATTCCACTTGACAGTGGTGAGTCAAATCAAAGACTTCACACGCATATTTAGTTAATTGCAGGGATTAATTTCTATCGCATAAAACAATATTTTTAAGAAAACAATATACAAAAAGGCGTACTTCATGCTTCTTAAAGCTGCTGAAATAACAAGAATTAAAGTCGAGTACGGTCTCCATAGTGACTAAAATGAAAATATCTTGCTAAAACTACCTTTAAGGGGGGCTATAATGCATGGAATCGACTTCCATGAGAAGAGAGTATAGCCATGCAAGTCGCTTGCACAAGACATTCCTCCCTGTGTGAGCACGGACTGTTTCCAGTCGTCAGTATTTTTGGGTTCGATATAGTGGTATAGTCATTGAACGCGGTACCCACTTGAGAGAGGAAAATACAATAGCTTATATTTTGCCTTGAGCAAGTACAGCATAATTCGATTATGCGCATCGCCATACAAAAGGGAAATTTTAGCCACAAAGACTACAAACGGAGGTTTTAAACGTAAACCACGAATAAATGAATAGGATAAGGACTCCTATCGTTGAGTATGTCAATATGCATTTCCTCTTAAATATGCTATAAATGCCAAATAAAGCAAAGGTGAGCTGTGCGACTTTTATAACATTAGATAATAATAACTATTAATACTATTCTTATACTTGAGACTGTGAAATAATACACAATCAATGTCATTCATACGAAATACTATTCATCCATATTCATTCATTGAGTCCACGAACGCCTGAGTGACTCGGACGGAACAGAGATCAAACGAACGCAGTTATCGCCAAATTCAGGCCATTTTCCGGAATTCATTGTCTACTTTCCCTTCCTTCGAGAAAAACCGGAAGTAATTTGAAGGCAAAACGATGCCCTGCAATCAGCTACACGATTCGAGATATCGCTACACTCGCTACACTTTTATAAAATCCGACTAACATGAGCGGGTAGCCGCAATAATGGGTATATATAGATATATAAACCTCGATAAGTCTATCTGTAACACGGCTATCGATCCATCTCCCGAGAGAAATACACGTGGAGTCCATTTTATGCTTCGTGGCACGCTTCTTTTCGTTTGCGAAATTCAATTAGAAATAAGGGTCGAGAGAAATCGGGTTGGGCGCCAATTTAAAGAAATTGTACAACACATATTCACAATTATACAGCCAAATGAAAATTTTCCACTCGAAACTTCGAAAAATTAATTGTAAAGTATCAAATTTGAGCTAAGATTTACCGTTTTCAATAAATCGTCCCGTTTACCACTATGTACTGACTCTATTTCAACTGTTGACGGCTCTACTTGGTGGAATAACATATCGTGGGAGAATTTAAAACACTTAGTAATATTCCACAAAGATTTATTTTCCCAACCGGTTTCAACGCTGACGCGTCATTTTCAAGGGTACAATTCTTTGTATTTTGTGCTTTGCCAAACCTTTTTTTTGGTAAACCTTTGTTTGGAATTGTACCCTTGAAAATGACGCGTCAGCGTTGAAACCGGTTGGGAAAATAAATCTTTGTGGAATATTACTAAGTGTTTTTAATTCTCCCACCCTATGTACTGACTGTTGAAGGCAAGATAAAGTATATTTCCATTGACTATGAACTAAAGAAGAAATAAATAAAATATTACACGGGTCTAAATCAATTAGAAATAATTGAATATTTTTCATTATTCCCTTTCTTCGACTGATTTATGACTCATACGTTTTAATTAAATCAAAACCATCACATTGAAAGGATTCCAACAAATTTGTTGTTTTGATTCCCAGTGAAATTTAGAGGGCACCCCGACCTATCTCTATCAATATATGTAAATAGCCACGTTGCTCCCATGTCTTTCTCACAATAAATCTCACGAGAGAAAATGCAAGTACATCCACATCTACATCTACGTCATACCCTGCAAGCCACCCAAAGGGTGTGTGGCAGGGGGTAATTCCACACTAGGCATGTATGAATGATACGGTAGAACACCGAAATTACATTGAAACCCGCGTACCACACATGCAAAGCGCCAATTAAAAATCTAATAACCAAGAAACATTCTATCGCCAATCGTTCCAACATGCAAGGGATACAAAGACTACTACTACAGATTCAAAATATCATGCAAAAATAAGAACATCAATATTTACATCATGCATAAATAAGAGAGTAGAGAATATAATGAGAAAAATTTACTGCCTGCCTATTGTCACAATTCGAACTATTCATGACGACGATCACAGCTGTTATGGTCCCGAATGGTACGCGGAAAAAATGACATTTTATACCCATCGGTTCTACAATCTAGCTCTCAAGTACAGTACGTAAAAGACTTAATTTTGAGAATAGCACTACAGTCGTCATGACAGCAATAAAACTGAAAATAAGTGGTACTCTGTACGTCGTTTCCATTATGAGTTATTCCTTCTCGTTACGTAACGACACAGTCGATTGGTATGATCAAATATTCACATTCGTGCATTTCCACAGCTTCATTTCATGATGACGCGTATTGATATCTTATGACTTCATCTTCACGTAATACTCATAACAATACTTTCAATAATGTGCACAGTGATCAGCGCTTCCTAGAGAACGTTATTAGACATCGAAACGCGTCGTTAATAAACCTGAGGAAATGTTCGAATTGTTGTCGAATCGAACCTTAGTTGTAACATGCCTAAACTAAGAGAATAAAAACAATTATATATAATCCCTGTAGCATTTCCATTTCTGTCTCTCAGGAGCGTTCGAATGAAAAAAATATCCACTGAAATAAAACATTTAGTCCCAAGAATTCTTTTTCGACAAACTCGAAAAATTATTATCATGTCCACTCAATGAACCGATTACGGCTCCATCCACCGAGAGGCTTTGTAAGGGACATAAAAAGTGAGGTCGAATGGAGCGCCTCGAGAGGGAATGGAAGGCATGCAAAGGTTAGGTATACCGGAAAGGAGGGAATTAGTCGATCACCACCAGAGTGAATGGGCACAAGAACATAAGAGCAGCGTTAAGCAATCGGAGCAGGGAGCTCGCTCGAACGGACGACACGCGATCACACCGACATCTTGGAATTGAATGAGTGATTCGGAGGAGCATCGATGGTAGTTCAATAGTTCATTGGGTAAATTTCAGTGAGATGTCGATTTGGTAATGATTTGAGCCGAGGTCGCTCGATGCTGCGATATATATATCCGTAGCTCTATCGATACGGGTCTTCGCAAACTATATTCCACCGCACGGCCGGCCGCCATTAACAATCTGCCCACTCTTGAGCATTCACTGCAGCCACAGAACAAAACTTAAGAAAAGCTGAGGATATGCGACGCAAGTCGTCGTATCGAGAACGAATGCACCGCCAGATCAACATGAAAACGTTGAACAACTATTGCGATGTTTATGGAGAAAGAGCACATTAACGGCTTTTGTTGTTGTTAGTTAAGTTGCTAAGATCTGTATCGAAGAAAGAATACAATCCATATTGAACGGCCTTGATTTTGAGCATGCGACAACAAAGAAATATTCTTCAAAGTAACCAGTACCAAGTTTAAAATGTCAGAGATTGTTAGCTTAACGTTTGTTGAACTTCTGAAGTGATATTGTCAGCTTTTATTACGAGCAATCGAGAAAGACTAAGACCCTATTCATCGTTAACCGAGACAATGTGAGAGTCAACACATTTCTCAAGGTCAATGTCACCCGAATTAAGATTTGCCTGTATCCTATCCCCTTCATTTTGGTTCCCCATCTCTTCATGTGATAGTTCTCAAAATTCAAAATCTGACTCCAGGGGGAAAGGAATTTTCACCACACAAGGTGTCAACTGCCGCTCAGGATGAGTTTTTGAAGAGGCAATTTATTCTTCCAAAATTTCCCGACGGAATAAAAAATTTGAAACACCTCTGGAGCAAACATGAAGAGCAGGAAAGTTATCACGTTCATAGATGAAGAAAATAATTTATCAGGTAGAATGGCACCTAATTTATGCTTTATATTTTGTAGCACGCAGAACTAGATGGTGGCCAATAAAACATTAGTTTATACTTTTTACAGGTTTTTATAAATCAATAAAACCTTTTTCATTAAAAAGTCTGTTTTCACTATCCATTTTTTTTACTTTTTCGTTTCGATTACCAACAACGGAATTCTAACTTCACAAATCACAGCGCAGGTTTGTGCTATGCATCCAACCTCAATGATTGCAAATGGTATATTTGTTTTAGGGAATGTTATAAACGCTACGCCTTTGTTTAAGTGAACGAGAGGATGTAAGAACGGATCAGTATGTGTACTAGAGCAACAATGGCGGAGGACGACTCTCTCGCGGAATGCATTGACGCCTCATCTCTCGAACATATAAACGCTAGCTCAATGAATACGTGTCGGTAATAACTGGTCAATGCATTGTCTCCGGATGAAGCGGATGCATGGGCAAAATTTCAGACACCAAAGTTATTGAGAATTAGGCTAAATTTCGATTACATCTTTTGACCCAGGCAAACAGGGTCAAGTCAAGAAAACCTTTTATTAAACGCGTAGTTAGTTAATTACCGTCGGTATTTAAATTTATTCCTATATTGCCTCCAAAAAGGGGTCATTGCCCACATTTCAGAGCTCTAATTCATACCCTTCGATTCCCCTCGGAAGTGCTCGGAAACTTGCGGCATTTGGGACATGGCCTTACGCACATCTTGAAATATTTCGATTATTCATGAATTGAGAATGCACGTGCATGCCTTGCTCTCGCCTCAGTGTCAACCAACGGCAGAAGCCAACAACACATTCGCATTTTGACACGCACGAGATCAAAGCGCACGAATCGACTTTTTTTTGCCGTCCTGAGGAAGAAAGAAATGCAAAAGAACGAGAGTCGTCGCAACAGTCGAGGACTCGTCCATGCAAATCCACACAACGCACACGGCGAAAAAAATTAACTTTAGACTCACTCCGAAACTGAAGATCGGCTCTACAAAAACCTCCTTTCCTTCGTCGTGTCTTACGGGTCCTCTGAGATGCGATATTAAAATCGCAGAGACAGAACTTCAGCCTCTCAGCACTAGTGATTTGTAACGCAGGATTGAGTGGTAGGCGGGAAAAATGGGTACAGTGGCAAAGACAGTAAGGAGGAGAATAGCGGTGACGAAGGAAGCGTAAATTAATAGATGGGAGCTTGATGACTGGGACCTCGGTGTAAGGATATGAAGAAAAGGCTAGGGAGGAGCTTGGCGTGGAGTGCAGGGTTGCATGGCGCGGAAACGTGGACACTGAGAAAGGACGGCGCGAATAGACTTGCAGGCATTCGAGATGTGGGTGTGTGGGGAGGAGGACAGAAAGAGTGGGCAGAAAGAAAGACAAACGAGGAAATTCATAGGGAATGGAGCACGGGGAAAGGGAACTTTCGATAGGGCAGGTGGATAGAAGAAGGGGTGTGAGTTAAGGGATTGCTCGTGGCTGAGTGATGGAGGGGAGGGTGTCGGACGAGGAAAGGAGAGAGAGAATAGGTTTTGTCGATACGGAATGCTCGAGGGTAGGACGTGCGCGGTGACGAAGATGGAAATAAGAGTGGGAGATATTAAGTCCCATCACAGGCGAGATCCTGGCGGTTGTTTAAATCTTTCAATGGTATATATCCTTTAAACAGTAATTATTTCAGCAACAGCTAGAGGGCGGCTAGGTATTGCGTTCCAGTTTTTCCGCAATCTACAACCACCTGATTCCACATGTGACCACTGGTCGCAATAAACCGCCTTGGCAGACTGCGATAGAAGTCAAAATCCACGCGTGAAGTGCACTGCGACGCAAGAAAGGCGAACGTTCGTTCCTCGCCACACAGCCGCCACGCCCTTCATCGAATTGCACTCGAAGCGGACGTATAAGAAGTATTATTGCCAGGGGTTGCACGAATAGTTTAACCTTTAGCTAATATTAAAAAAATTTCTCCTTGATCCTCATACATACTGAAGTGGAAAAAAAACAAAATAAAATTCCTATGAAGTCTCCATCATGATTAGGGGGTTAATCTCGCTTCATCCACCCTGAGACAGTTCGAGCGATATCTCACTTCAGGCAGAATTCATTGAATATTGCCGCATATTAGAGATACACATCTCTTCCCTCCTAAATTAACAAAATATGAGCCGCTTACTACCGTACTGTTTTCCGAAATGTCTGCCAAAAAATAGAAGGCGTTTTCTAAAGGGAAGTGATACGCGCACATGAACTCCGGAGAGACTTCATACGAGGACCCCAGAAGTCAAGGGGTCTAAGTAACAAAACCATTGTTTAGAGAAAACTTAAGTAAAGTTGAAAATGTTTGGTACAACCCACTAAGTAGTTAAGAGGCATTACCCTAGATAGCAGCACCTGTCAAGAAAATAACCTGGATCCCTTTACCACCTAAAAGATTTATATTTTCACATCCCATTGCTGTACCTATCTTATTTCTTTCAATAATGTCACTTAGACCCCTTGACTTCTGGGGTCCACATATAAAAAATGAAGAGTTTCTAATGCTCAGATCTCGTCAGAAATGTCACTGTGGGTACATTTTGTGTTCCCTCAAAAATATTGAAAGTTAATCATTTACCAAACGAGGGCAGTTTTACAGATCTAAAAAAAAACGTACGACGTAAAGGCTTTTTTCTCGTTCGGTGTGAAAAAATGAGGGCAATTACAGAGCTATGCTCGCATATTTTGTTAATTACTTGGAATTTCAGTCGTGTAGAACGACATTTTAGCGTTATTATTTTTTTTTATTTTTTTTATTTTTTTTGTTTAATGTTCACCATCCCGAATACGGCACAATGTGCCAATTTACGCCGGGTGGATAACAGTAACAACGGACGAGACACAAACACCCTTGTCCTGGGCAGATAATATTCTACCCAGGCGGGACTCGAACCCGCGACCCTCAGGGTAGCAGGCGAGGACTTTACCCCGCCGCCACCGGGGGCAAAAATATTCTAAGAGGGATAAATTTAAGCAGCAGAAATAGAAAATAATAATTCTAAAACGGTCTCCGTCTATCATGGAACTAAAGGGGGGAAACTCACGATCTCAAAGCACACCTTTAATTGGCGCTTCGAAGAAAGGGCAATTCTTCGCGTCGGTTTCCTAGTTTTTCCGCCGCGGCGCTGTCGTGTGAATCGGCGACCTAAAAATCAGCTGACCTCAAAGCGACCGGAACCACACTCGCGGCGCTGCCCACCCCTCCTCTCCCTGCCCTTCCCCTCCAATTCCACTGCGTCCCCCTCCTCCCTCTCCCCTCTTCGAAATGCCCCGCCCACTCTATAGCGCGTGGATTGTAGACCATCAGCAGCAGTCTCGATCCTGCTGCCGATGCGAGACGCGCATCCAAGGCCGTTGGAAACGACGTATCTTCCACATCGTATTGGAAGTACTCCAGTCGAATTTAAGACTCGTATTTCAGCGCCAGAGAGAAACATGAAGTTATCATTTGCATATAAATGGCGCGAAAATATTGATCGATACGACCGAAATTCCCAGCCATTATCTTCACACGAATGCATAAGTCTTTAATTTTACTAATGTTTTCACTCCGAACGATAAAAAAACGTAAGCAAGGAACGAGTCTCTTTGCGATTCCGCAAAAATCACTACAGAGGGCAAGTCCTTTATTTTTGGAATTAGTTGAGAAAACATAACACTGTTGAACACCGTTGAATTACGCTCGAGGTCGAGGCGTCTTTAATTCTTCATTTTCAAAAGATGAAATCTCTCTACGTAGTCACCGAGGGATGAAATTCGCAAGACAAAAATCATCATTGTTGAGAGCAAGGAGTGCAAATCGCAGGAGCGGGCACGCGTTTAAAACCAACGCTAAGACGAAATAAGTCTGGGCGAAATGAAATTACAAAAGAAAAACCTTGAGAACGTGGATTTGTGATTTATTTCTTGATTTCATGTGATTTGGAGCGCGTTTCGGAAACTATTCTATGACGAATTAGCCAGGGTCGTTCGATTCGATACATACCTGTGATTCTATCGATTAAGGGCCTTCTCAACCGTTTCCACCGCGCAGCTGTCATTAATGTACGCACGGAGCATTTACTATAGCCATTGCAAACCCAAATATATCAGAAAATATTTGGCGCTAGTCATCATTTCGAATACAAAAATCGCCGCCAAACAACGAAAAACGATGAAAAACCTCCGCAATGCTTCTGGCGAATGTTAATCTAAAATGAACGCATTCAAGTAGGATTTGTTTCCGTTGCGAAAAGAAGAACACAAAATGGACATTGGACGAACTGGGGGCAGTTTCTCAGAGCTACAAGTCTACAAGTTACAAGTCACGTGACCATTTTCACAAGGCGGATGGGTTACTCAGATATACCGATGACTTCTATTGGTCCAAAAAAATGGCGGGCCTAATCAAGACCATGCATAACTCGAATTTTGATGATTACGATACATTTAGGGCGTGCACCTTGCAATATTTCAAATTCAAAAGTTAGTGCAATGATTTTGAGTTAAGACAAATGATTGAATATGGGCTGGAAAGTAATTTAATGTCACGACTTACCTTTGAAGATCCCAAGCAAATGCGAATTTTCGGGTTCACCTTACATTATTAGATATAATCGTTTATTTCGACGTATTTCTTATATAATGAGCTCTAAATGGTAGTTATTAATAAACCTTACATTTCAAGATATCATGGTTAGTTGGTTTTATCTTTATTGAACCACTATCAATGGCGTTACAAAGTAATATCATAACGAAACTTCATGGTAACATACCGTATGATTCCGAATAACATTTATTGTAACTTACAGTTCGTATTCCCAATTATTAATGACTATGTTACTCAACAGAAACGAATTGGTAAGTAGTTGTTTATTATTAATAAGTTAAAGAGTGTGAAACATCAGGATATTTAATTATTTTCTCTCGACTGCTGTGTCATCGTGAATTTCGACCGAAAAACAAGTCAACAAACAAATGAAGGTCAACTGGCGCGTAATTTGAGCTTAAATTGTTTTTCGGACGAAATTCACGTTCACCACGACGGAATGAATTTTCGCACCTATCAGTTCGGCAATGTATCTCTCTTATTGCATCGCTTCTATCGGACCAAGCAATGCAATGCGGTGCCAATAGAATATTACCTGCATCGCTCCGAAACACATCTTTTCAGAATTTGTCATGCAAACTAAGCCCAGGGAACACCCTCCCGATTCTCCAGCGGCTTCCAACCTATTCCCTTTAAAAGCTTAGAAACACTCTTATGTCCACACGTAAACAGATTTTAACGACACACGCAGATTTCCTTAGTAATAAATAATTAATTTTGCGATTAAATCTTTCTGTCCAGGGTCCCAAATGCTCGCGGCATATTCGAGGTGTGGCCTAACCAGAGCGAAGTAGCATCTTGCTTTGACTTTTTCATCCGAGGACCTTCCTATTACAAGCTTAACAAATCCTAGTTTCTTTAATACTGTGCCGCTTATGTTTTGTATGAGTGTTCCCCGCGACATATCAGAAGTTTAGGTAATTCCAAGATATTCGACATTTTCTGAAGACTATGTTTACTCCACCCACAGTGTGCACATGGCGTTGGTGTGATGTGTTCCGCAAGAAGTGTATTGTGGTGCATTTACGACAATTTAGTCCCAGACCCCAATCCTGGCAACACGAATGAACGTTGATTAAGCCAGATGAATGAACATCTAAAGGCTGGGACACAATCAACGTGTACGTGTAATGTGAGCCGTTAACGGGAATACGCGAAAAGATGGCTGACGGGAAAGTATAGCGAACGGACACAATCAACGTGTACGGGGAGTACGTGTACGCGAGAGATGGGCAACTTCCATCTCTTCCCGTGTCCCGTACACGGAAAACCAATCAGAATAGTCCTGAGAATCCGGGAATAGGAGCCATCTGTCGACAGATACATCCAACTGCTGAAGATAGCTCTTGGCGAAGACAACTTATTTACTTTCACACTTGTTTACACCTGATCTCTTAGCTGCGCCTGCGTTAGTCAATTGTTACTCCGGGCCGCGTAAACGTCGATTGTGTCCGCTGACTTGCGTTCCCGTCTCCCGTTGTCCCGTTTACGTCTCGCGTCACAAGTACACGTTGATTGTGTCCCAGCCTTTAGTCCGAGTCCTCACAAATTTCGCGGTAGATGACCACATCGTCTGCAATTAACCTTAGTTTACTGCTAACTCGAGAACTTGAGTCATTAATGTACATGACGAATAAAATGGGGCAGATCACGCTGCCTTGTGTAACAGCGGCTGTCACTGTAGCCATATCAGAGATATGCCAAAAATAACTACTCTTCGTCAGCGGTCACTGAGAAAGTCGCCCATCCAATTCACCATTTTTTTAAATACTCCGCATGGTTGCTATTTTTTTATGAGTTTTTTGAGGTACCTTGTCGAATTTTTTCCTGGAATCGTGGATTATCGCGTCGACTTGCTCTTTCTATTCACCCGATTTTAGGATGAAATTGCCGCGAGAAAAACCTGGCTTGGACCGGGAATCGAACCACGGACTTTTGAGTGGCCGGACCAAGGCGCAGACCACAACGCTATCAAGGATTCCTAATTCTCGATGCAATTTTGGTGGATACAAGATAACTAGATCTTAGACCCTGGCCTAATCTTAGGCCCTTGTCCCTAGATCTTAGGCCCTTAGACCCAAGGTGGCAACTGTAACCGTATCAGAGATTACACCAAAAATAACTGAGGTGTCGCTTATATCACGCTTCCTTGAACTTGTTTCTACAGTATAGGTTTATTATAGGTACCCAATTTATAGTCGGGAAGTTGAAATCTTCACCGATAATTCATGATTTTGTTACCTCTAGAGATAAATGATGATATTTGAGTTTATAATAGATATAAAACGTCTTATTTGGAATCTGGTGGCCTATCAAATGAACAAATATGCATATCCTTTTGTTTTGAAAGAATAAGGACAACAAGCCCACTTCTCCACTGATTTTTAATGTTAGGTTTTTTTAATTAGTCTCATGTCTAGTACCTAATAATGACTCCGTGAGACGAAACGCGACGAATTATAATTAAAAATCTGTGAAATAGAGCGATTGTTGTTCTTATTACGACGAACCTCTGCCACATGACTCCTGAATCTGTTGAAATTGAGTTTTGTTGTTTAATAGCGCATCACACACACACACACTATTTCACACTGCCCTCTAATACAGAATATCCCATTGATAGTGTGTCATTTCTGACCTGTAATTTTAGCCACTATATTTCATGCCATACGGATGAAATTTGGTACCTGGGTAGAAAAAGGTTGTAAGTTTTGTTGAGTGTAAGCAAAATTTTATAAATTTGACCTTTTGACCCCAGAAATAAGGTCCAACCGAAAATCCAAATTTTGCCTTATGGGCTTTCAATGTTAAATTATTCGAAATACAAAAAAGACGGAATTATTTTGCGAAACTTTCAATTATTAGGTTTTTGGGCACGAAGAACACATTAAAAGAGCTTTCGAGTTCGAAAATGCAACCGTGACCCCTGAAAGGGCACAGTCAAGGTCACAGAGGTGACAAAAAGTGAATCGCCCCTACAAACCAGTCGAATCACAGGTTTAAAAAAGTGCCAAGGTCGACGGTAAGGTCTTCAGATCCCTCTTGTCATCTCTTTACCTTCAAGGGCTACTCAAGGGTCAAAGGTCACAAGGTGTATATGTGTATGCGGTGCTGTTCAAATGTGATTTGTTTCACACTGCTATGAATATTCCGCCGTCGTTCTTATCACGTCCATCTGCATTACGCGCAGTGTGCGCAAATACGTCCATTTTCCTTTTTTAAGTCTACACTTTGAAGCGTCACTGCCAAATTGGTCCATTCACGAGGTCCACGAAACAAATTTGCCTCTCAAAAGCACTTTTCAAATAAAAAATGAATTTTCCAAAATGTGATACCTTCCTAATACTTATTTTATAGTCTGAAATTAATATACCCCAACAATTCATTAAAATCGTTCCAGCCGTTTACAAAAAAATTCCACGGACAATGACAGAAATAGCAAGTTTAATAGTTTGACATAAGACATGGCTACCGCCACCAGGGCTAAAGTGCTATCATTGTTGCGTCACGGCAATGGACCTCTTGACCGCCCCACCCCCTTATTATCTTCGGGTCGCGCCGTGCAGTCGCTCGAATACGTCGGAGATGTTAAAAAAACATTTCCTTTCACTTCGCTCCTTCCGCCCGCACCGCCATCTACGCGTAGAACACGGTCGTGACAGAGCTTTCGTTTGGTCGCAGAATGGTCACAGAGGGCAGCACTTGCGCACGAGGAGAGCCTCAAGGTACCCCTGGCCTGTGTCAGTCGTAAAAAAATGCCATAATACACATTTCTCACTTATCAGGTCCTAAAATATCCTGCTTCCTATTTAGAAATACATAAAATGTTAGAAATCAAAATTGAGATACAAAATACACAATAATTCTTGGTTTCGACCACAATTGAATTCATAATACATTACCTTATACCGTGAGGAATTTGCTCGATAAAAATTTAATACCATGCTCTGCATACTTTGCTAACATTTGTACATCTTCATCAGGGGATGGAAAAATTTTGACTGACGAAAGGAAAAGTCGTCTTATCTTTAAAACATCAAAGAATTTTCTAATTCGTGAAATTGTTTGAGGTTTTAAATAAAAGTCAACTCTTATTTTTGCTGAAGAAAATTGACTATCCCTGAAGAGGATGTGCTAATGCATTGAAGCGTAAGCATGGCATACCAATTATTGAATTTTTATAGACTGATTTCCTCAACAATAATATAATGTATCAGAAAATACATGCAGATTATTCCACAAATACATTTTTAATGACCGCATTTTTCCAGCCATTTTACGAACCGACTAGCGCAGTGCCACTTATACGGAACTACCGCGTTGCGACTTCAATTACGACACTATTTTCCCAATCACTTGAAGAAATGCGAGAAATGGGCGTATATCCCTATTATATTAAGACCTATATTTCATTCTGATCTTGGGATAGGATGAAATATGACTCAATTAACGACTAATTTCCAGCTATCTTTCAAATCCGAAGTCGCTGGGTCGGAATTTTTTTTTTCGTTGCATTGACCACATTCGCTCTCCTGGCCTGCAAATTATGTCACTGGTCACGCATTGGTTTCCAACGGGTTCTTGTCATGGCGTGATTCCGTCTCTTCCGAGATATAATACTTCTCCTTTACGCGCGTGGAGAGTTACATATCCCCCTTGACGGCTGTGCCGGCGTAAAAATAACTGTTATAGACGTCATTGTTTCTTCCGCACCAGTAATCGGGCCAACAGGTGAGATACTGTATACTGACCACTATCCGCATCGTCCACATCAACGCTCGACGAATAGATAACTATGTCCATTGAGCGTAGAAAATAACGGTCTCGGTGGAATTCCATAATGCATTGTCTTCATAATCATGTCGGTGCATACACATTCTATAATTATTTCCATTTTTTGGTTGAAAGTACTCCATCAGCCCATTTCGATTGGATCTATGAAGGCAGAAGTGATACCTCCTAATGTAATTCATATTTTCACTTTTAATCAAATTAATTAAAACAAAAGATAAAACTGGTTACTATTGCTCACTTGCTTATATTGTTATTAATGATCTAATAATAAACAGAACCAAAGAAAGACCTAAAGAAAAGCCAGCTGCATATGCCACAATTCCATACATCGCAGGGACGGCACAAAAAATTAGTAGGCTCCTTCGGATGTATGGTACAGTGACGAGATTCTCAAACTCGAAGAAAATTGGAGATATCATCCCAAAACCCAAAGGACAAAATTCCCGCTGTAATGTATGAAGGAGACTATGAAATAAAATGTAGATGTGGTAAATCCTACATCGGCCAAACGGGAAGAGCAATTCAATGTAGAATTAAAGAGCACCAGAGGGCCACCGAAAAGAGGAGATTCAGCCTCTCCGCAGTTGCAGAGCATGCGTGGTTCGAGCCAGGACATCAGATTGCCTTTGACCAAGTGAGAGTACTCTCAAGGGAAAATCGTTATTTTCCCAGGCTGATCAGAGAAGCAGTAGAGCTGGTTAAATATCCATCAAATTTCAATCGGGAGGATGGATACCCACTTGCCTCAACCTGGGAGAGAGTGGTAAAACCACAGCGAGGAGCGGGCAATGGAGACACCCTATGATCCTAGATGAACTAGCAACGAAATACATAACAACGGGAAATAAATAATAACAATAATTACAAAATGTCCAACGGACCTGAAGACGCCCCCAGGAAGAGGGGAGAAACTGTAGTCAGAAAAATTAAACACGCGACGAGAATACCTGAAAAGAGCAATATTAACAAGTATATGAGTCGCGGAAGCCTTCAAAGAAAAAGTAAAAACTGTTGCATTTATTGAAATTGCATCGTTAGCAAACGCAAACGGAATCGGGGGATTTGGGGCAAACGGCGATAGCGCGCTATCGAACCAGGAACGAAGTTATTACAATGCCGTAGCGTCAAATCAAAGGGAAACATCCGGACAAATAAGGAATTTCTAATGAAAAGAAAAAAGGAATTGCACATTTCAATATTCAAGCGCTCGAAAACTACTGTCTCATTTCTCCGCAACCAGTTTGTATCGAAGTTCTTGCTCTTGCTTGAGCGCGCTATCGAACCAGGAACGAAGTTACTAAAATACCTCAGCGTCAAATCAAAGGGAAACATCCGGACAAATGAAATTTTATTCCCCGAAATTATGATTTCCTAGTGGTGGAATGACACACTGAAAGAAACGGTCGGCTGCAGGAACCCGAGAATTGGTTGTCGTAACCAACTTCGTTGGATACTGGGGCGCCATCCAATTAGTTGGCTCACGCAGCCATTTTAAACAGACACGTCGGAAATGGCTTCACCAACCAACTCTCTTGGTTCCGCTGCCTACGTAGTTGGGTCTCACATCCAACTGTAGTGGAAGTAGCAAGTGATCGTTATGCTGTCAAGACTATGCACTCTCTACAGTTCTTGCTTGACTAGTATTGAATATCAGGTGCAATCTTATCATTAACAATCATAACATAATCAATATTTTAACAAAAAATTGAACCATAAGACAGAATCATGAATATTACAACAAAATATCTGTTCTTGATTGCAATGCTTACGTTTAAATTTATCAATGAGACAGTTCAGGCCCAATACGCTAAGTTATTCTCTTGTCTGGTCATCCATGTAGCCCTCCAACAAAGATTCAATATTCAAAAAACCTCTTTAGTATTCGATGAAGGCCGATACAATATTCCACACACACACACCACAATAACAGCAACTCGCACGAACACGGGATATGCCGGATGTGAAAATGGCGATGTAGCCCAGGTTGCCAGGAACGAACGAGTTTGAGAATTCATCAACAGAGCGCTCTGAAGTAGAAGCTTAGTCCGGCTGACAATCGCATTGGTTGTCCGATCCAACTAATGGTAAAGAGGCTTCTCGAGTGAGGTTTATGAACCAACACGGTGGTACGCCGACCAAGTAGCGACTATCCAATTAAATTGGTTGGTATGTCCAATAATTTTGACCATCGTATCGACAGCAGTTGATGTTCAATCCAACTTTTTCTTATCCAAATAAAATTGGATGCTTCACCCAACCTCTTTTTTGAGTGCAGGGGTAAAGACGTTCACAAACTTTAAAACAAGAATGGTATTCCAATGACAATGCGGCGAGAATACAATGCTGGGTAAATTACTCGGAGATTTCTGCACGCTGCCACTTCGGAACACATGGAAAGGAAACTCAGACGAAAGGACATTCAATTAATAACTGGAAACAGCCTCGATTCAACAGCAGTACCATCGACCTCAAGAAAGAGTGATTTGAGAGTAAGAAGAGGAGTGGATTTTTTTTAAATGCATAGGCTATAAAGAGTAGAGTTGTTTATATAAACTGCCATTATGTTATTACCTATGGTATCACGATAAGGATATTGGGTTTTTTTTTACAAGCGATCACGTAATATACTCGAATACTTGACACATGTCCCGATTTGCGACTTGTCGTCGCGACAGCGGAAAACAGTTCACCGTCGAAATATACTCGTCATGTATTATAAACAGGTGTTTATTAACCTGTAGCAAGTCATAAACAGCGGCACTTCATAGCCAATGCAGTCAAAAATAATCCATCACCAATATTCTTTTTAGCCAATAATTACATGGACAGTTACCTAGAAAATGTACTCGTTTCCATAAGAGTCATCTCGTATCTTGGCCCAGCACTGTCCGCTGGTAGGCAACGTAACGGATTGGGATTTCATTATCTGCTTCACATTAATATTTTAAAATAAGAGGCATAAAAGCAATTGAGGAGGCCTCCTCCTCTTTCAAGGAGGAGAACTCCTCGAGCAATCGCCCCTGGGGATTTATCGGGTCCATCAAAGATGAAGTCACCTCCTCCTCCGGGGAGAAAGAGGAGAGATTATGCGATGAGGAGTCAACGACGATAGACGGGCTGGAATAGACTGCGATGTCGGGCCCTCGACTATCTCCCAAGTTCATTCAGTACAACAATCACGATTATTGGAGACAACGTCGTTCAATTTCCGTTTCTATCATGGCCGCGTTCCGATCCACATAGAGGCGCTATACTAGCCACACTAAATTTCCCCACGCACAAGAAGTGACGTCACGTTTTCAACATTAGTACCATCTTCACGACTGAGGGCTTTGGTTCTTTCACGGCGAGAATGGCCCATAAATTCTTCTCGAATTTAAAAGCGAGAAGAATGTATCATATTCACGTCTACTGAACGGCTACTACGGACTATGGTAAGGGCAATGGCTCACTAACCGGCCGCAGGTATATGCCAGCCTTCTTCCATCACGGGGTCCGCTATGGCTTGGGTGATCGAGCTTCGTGAGGGCTTATTTCAATGCGTACCCATTAATCTGCTGCCATTATGTTTACGGACTACTATTACGTCTCTACATGACCTGGTTAACTTCTGCTAGCTATGAAAGATTTCGTTAACCCGAGAAGAATTCATCAGTTCTACTACAATTCAATTTCTTGGAGTTTTCACAGGCTACCCTTAGGTAACGGGTGGCATCATTCATTTGTTTCACTTCCTTCCGGCAAAATGCGCTATTTGCACTTCGCAAGTATGACCGAAAGCAGTTCTGAGGTGACAACATACATATACCGATCGGGGGGCACCCTCGAATGGGGTAACGTCCAGTGGAGGCTCAACAACATCGATTTCTTTCGTGAAGTGCAGCCCAACCCGAGGTCTTAGGGAGTTTTCTTGACACGGACTATACCCAGGTTAATACGTAGCTGACAAGATATATTATAATTTCGAACATGAAATACTTCCGATTAATCGAGACGAGGACAGTAAAATTACAAAATATCAAGTTAAGTATTAACGACCCGGAAAGGCATGAAAATGAGGTCAAGTAAAACACATTTCCTCCGAGTTTTAATTATTGAGCATTACATTGCGTGACCGATGAAATTCATGGTCACGTGAGACACTGCGGTCTTTCGTGTCCAAATGGGGAGAGCGAATTGGAACATGAACAGCACACGTCATGTCTAATTAATTCTTATAAGTAACATGTTTCAGTGGTCCTTGTTCAGAACACGGGGACTCGTATTTTTTATATTGATCCGTGGAGTTTCCATGACCATTTACATAGAGAGTTACGCAAAAACGTTGATATCGACCGGTTAATAAAGAGCGCGGAATCTTTCAAGTACTTCATCATCACTGCTTAAAATTGTGATTTTCCGCCTCGATCCATCAATATAGTTTCCAGTAAAATTTTTGAATTTGTTCAAAATAAACCATTCAAAATGTAATATAATATCTCACAATACGCATGCGTCCTGAAAATCAACAACCTCGACAATAATCACGGACGTCATCATCGACGTTCTTTTGTTGTTTAGCGCTCATCAAATTTCCTCCCGATCGACTTTCGAAGTTCACATGTCAACTGCGCCGTTGACAACATTCACTTATAAACAAGACAGGCCAATGCGTCCGGTGGACGAAAATGAGCACGCTCTGCGCATCTACGTCATCTGGCTTTCGTTCGGTGGCACCACTTCGAAATCCCCCGCGTACTTTTGCGAGTATTGACGCATCAGCCCACATTCCTTCTTTTGCTGACTTTCTATGACTGACACTTATTACTTCTCTACGAACAGCTCCGACGCCAATGCCATCTGTTTCTGTCTAGAAGAAGGCTCTTTATGAAATTTTGTATACAAGGAGCTGTTTAGTATGTCCAGCGTTGAAGATATGATGATATAAATT
Organism: Ceriagrion tenellum; assembly: GCA_963169105.1. Classification (NCBI taxonomy): domain Eukaryota; kingdom Metazoa; phylum Arthropoda; class Insecta; order Odonata; family Coenagrionidae; genus Ceriagrion; species Ceriagrion tenellum. Next base: position 28,841,110 of record OY720641.1, read on the forward strand.
TTACATCAGTAAATTGATATCAATCACTAAGTGTATTTAACAATCACTGAAAACTGTGTAAATAAGATCAGTTCTCCCACTAATGCAAGGTTAATGGAGGTGCTACACCAAATGTAATGAAAAAATCATAAATAATACATATGATTTGTAGGAACCGTACCATAATAAAATTGTAACACTAAAAAGAGTATATAAAAATGTTTTTCGTATATAACGGGTGTCGTGAGGAATATGCCGATTTTTATTTGCATTAATTTCAATTTGCTGCTGTATTAATTCCACCATTCGCCTCCGGCTGCTGAAAGATGAGATTGTCAATCTGAGATATGGGCGCCATCACGTTGCACTGTTTGATACAGAATTTAATGGTCTTTGCCGTCGAAAGCTGAGGAGAGGTCAAAAATTGAGAGGATTAAGCACTGTATGTCTTCAAAAGCACTCAATATTTTCTTCATTACAAATTCTGAAGCTTGCTACGTACACTTTCTTGGTCTACACTCAATTTGGGAAGTACCAAGATTACGATTTCCCTCAAGAAACACAAGTATTGGGGTATTGACAGTGGATTCAATAACAGGAATATTGGAGATGGGACATTATTTTTCGAATCATTTTCATCTTCCCATTTATACATAGGCATGACCTTTGAGAATCATATAGCATCAGGAGAATATCTAGAATGGAAATAACCCAAAGTTTTGGTGTTTTATGACCTGGCATCCCTAAGAAGATAACATTTGGTCAAACCGTAGTACCTACATACCAGTCAACTCAAACTTTTTAGTAAAACCTAAATTGATTGATTAATAATAGACTAACTATAAATCTTATTGTTAAATTTGGATTAATTCTACAATTACAGATATGAGCTCTGTTAGGAAAATAAAGAAAGTGACTCATTGAAGTTGTCCAATACCCTTAGCTCTGGGCTTAGAGAACAGCGGTACATATCAATACAACAAAAATCACTCATTCCAGTTTCGCTGCAATTGACATTCACGCAAATCTTTGATTACTGCGCTGTCATTGAAGAACTAATAAACTCCTAGGTACATAAATCCAACTCCATCAATTGACCAAAAATATCGTTAAAGTGAATATCACAATACAGAAGTTCTCCTGTTCCCACCTGTAAGAAATGGTGTGCGTAACTCACTGTGCTTATCTCACTTAGTTTCAAATTAGCGCTATCTTCTTGTTTCCAGGAATTTCCAAGCATTGAAAATTGCAAGCATAGGATAGAGCACATTTCACTGAAATATGGTATTTCATTCTCAACCCCTTTATATGAGTGCGCGCTCCTCCCGGAATACCGGGGATTAATAGTATAGCGACGAGGGGCGGAGCGGGCGTTCGTGTGATGGTTGCTGAGGAACGAGAGTGTAAACAATGCGAAGATTAACATGGTGGATGAACAGTTGGACAACTTTCATTAAGCAAACGGAGTTCATCAGGCAAATGTACAGTACATACATGGCTGAAGAAGGAAAGACGATGAAATGCAATAAACCTTTATTCAGTTTATTGGTGAACAGTAAACATCAAAGGAGCGATTGTAATCTACCGGACACAATAAAAATTTAAAATTTCCGCTGAGCCACTCTGCGTGCACTGTAACTTCCATTTCTCCTTTTCCTATCCGGTAAATTTGTTTTTCAATACGTCGTACCTTTGCGTGTCAGTGTAGGATATTGGCAGTAATTCTCGAATATATCGAACGATAAATCGCATCTGCTTCAAACGTTGAAGCTCGCGTGGTAGGGCGTGAGGAGATCAACACATGAGTTGTAAATACGCTCGCTTCCGGGCCCCATCACACTCCGAGCGCTTTGAATCGCTTGCCGGCTGGAAGCGCTTCCGGATCGCTTGAAGCAGACCGCACCGAGGGTCTTTTGTCAAGTGCAAACACAGCACCGTGAGTCCCTTTCACACGAGTGCACACATTTATTTGCACACACCAAGCGATTACATCGCTGACCCAATGAAAGTCAGCGGTTTGTACGTAGAGTAAGCAGTAAGCTTTAATGTAAGTATAGCACTTCATAGTCATTGCAGCCCACTAGCAGTTGGGGAATGAAACCTACTTCAACGTATATACTTATGTCCCGGCACACAATGGCAGGCATGATTAAATAGTAAGTTTGAACGAGCCTTGATTCATAACTGCTGTGCTGTGATTTTTATTTCCATGCTGACATATGACAAGCTCTCTAACGTTGGGATCATTTAATACTTTAGGCGAATTTCTTCCGGAAACTACACAAAGGCAAGTAGAGTAAGGGAAATCTTCCTTCTGATGTGAACAAGATTCGATAGAAAAGATTGTTTCTGATCGTATTGGCATTAGGTACTTCTGCAGCGAAGAAGGGAGTACCTACGCATAAGCTCCACTGACCGCTGGGAAAACACCTGAAGTGGGCAATTACCCTTTTGCTGTCGTCAAGGTGGACTACGCTGTAATATCTGACACGAGCTGTAACAGTGTATAACCTATTTAGAAGTAACGTAATGAAAATCGAATAATTTCCGCCACTCCAACATTAGATCAAACATGGTGCGTAGGTGCCATGTGACCTCTAATGGAGTAATCTGGAACTGTTTTGAGTAAAAAAAGTTTTGTTTGATTCATGCGAATTCAAAGGAACTTTGAAGCGGTCAGTTCACTCTCATTTATGTTGCTTATTCTTCCATCAGTTGCACAGCGCAATGAGACTCAAGCATTTTGAATTTACCAATTAAGTCACGTGATTCTGCGAAGGTAAGGGCATCTCACGCCATAGGCTTCATTACGAAAATTATTTGTGACTTATTGCAGGTACTCCATACACCGGGACATAGCCACCGGGTAACCCGCACCCGGAGTCACCCGAGAGTGCACTAGTGTGCGAAAAAATTTCTCCTCCGTGGAAATTCGCCCACCGTGAAGGACGCCATATTCGGACCCCGTTAAGATATGCGTTGTTAAGGGCCGGTTGCACCATCTCCGGTTAAAGATTCTGGTTGCCTGGCCACTAGCTACGTCTTAGCCGGCAGTCAATTGCGTCATCCGATGCACAAGTGAGCAATGACCGGTAGTCACGGAACTCGAGGCTACGTTCAGCCGAAGAACGATGATTGCCAATATTTTCATACCACATTTTTTCTTAAAAATCTTACGCCGGAAGTGCATTCCGTTAGATCTCATTGGTTCTCACGGCTGGACTGATTTGTATTACAGAAAGCTTATTGTTTCACTGAGCTTTTGGTATTAACAAGGTTTGTATGGTATTACATTACTTCTGTTCACTACTGAATAGCGTGGCCATGACTATACATTGCGAATTGTTATCTCGTCGCCAAAAAATTTTGTCTAGAATTCTGTAAACAAACAACTTTTTGGAAAGTAGTGCCGCCTAGTGATGAAAGACGGAAGTTCAAATGTTACATTTTTGAGTTTTTCGGTCAGTCCACAGATTCCCACATAAGAAAATACACATTTGAAGGTCATTCTATTCGCCTGTGTTTTTTTTCTTTTGTACAATTTACTAGGAAAAATTAGGAAATTCGGAACAATGGGGAAACAGAGTCGAGACGAGAGCAAAACGAAAGAAAATGTAATATCAAGTATTCCTATTCTCCCGCTGATCTTCGAAATCTTGACAACTTCGATAGAATTACTCAAAATGTCGCGTTTTTGGTAAACCGTCCCATTAACGTCAGATAGCATTGTTGAAGCTGATTGTCATTATCGGTTATTGGGGATATACAAAGACCCATTAACTGATCAGCTGGGAAGGGTGAGTAGCTTTTGCAAATAGGAAAAGTACATCTGAGAAATGGAAAATTAATGTACGACACTCCCGGGAAAAGTTTTGGAAACGCGGAAATGTGGTTTAAGCATTGAGGTACACAGAGAGGGCACTACGTCATCAAATTGTAGCCTGACAACCGAAATAACAACCATATTGTTTAACCCTGCTCTCTCTCTCTTTACTTTAACAATAGGTAGCAGCACACGATGGAATGTACGAATAAGCGAATGCAAAGCAAAGGAATATATAAACCAATCTGATCGAAAATTCAAGGCAAAATAACTCTTGGAACATACATTCGAAACTTGGAGCCATGGATTCTACTTGAATATGCCCTAGTTTTCTATGGTAATACGGGTTAAATTTCATTTAAAGAAATAAAAAATATATTTAAGGAGAATCCACATGAAATAAGTAATTGCGGGCTGATTTCTAGTCAGTAATCGATGGAAATCATAACATAATTGCAAAATTAATGCGTAAGCCCGTAAGCGCAGTAGGAAAATGAGGGTCAACGAAGGTGACTGACTGGCTTCCGCTTCTTGAATTGGCCAGCATGATAAGTGTGCCCCCTCTCTCCATCCATGCACACCTCAATGGATGAAACCGTCTCTTTACCACATAAGTACTTAAATCATTGGTTTGTTTGAGATTTTTAGGAGTTAGATTAGCTTATGCATATTCTCTCGAAAACGCTTTCAATGGGAGGAGCGAAACGTTGAGTTGAGAAAAATTGAAAAATGCAGCGTAGCCCGAAAGCATAATTCATAGTTTATGCACAGTTTTGCGTGAAATGTAACTTGCGTATATCTATTGGTAATATATATGCAGATGAAGGAAAAATAACTGCGTGTTACCGATTTGGTTTATTAGAATTTTATATTTACATATATTTCGCAAGAATGCCATGGTTTATACATTAATTTTAAGAAGAACGAGAAACTATACGTTTCGTATTGTAATAATGGTTATAGCGAATGCAAAGGATTATATCAACCAATCTGTTCGAAAATTAAGGCAAATATCTCTTTAAACGTACATTCGATACTTAAAGCTATGGATTTCATTCGATTTGACAATTTTCATCGGGAATGCGGATTATTTTTATTGCAATAAATAAACAATATATTTAAGGAGAATGCACATTAAAGAAGTGCGTGCTGATTTTTAGTAAGTTATCGAGGAAAATATAGTAAATTGCAAAAATTCGTGCAAAAGCCCAATTACGGGCCTCAAAAATGAGGGTCAACGAAGATGGCGGACTGGCTTCAGCGTCAAACTTTGGCCAGCATGAGAAGTGCACTCTTCGTAAACGTGTCTCAATTGTTTTAAGGTATGATAATTAAGGGGATCGGGTTGGTGTGATGGCTAGAGTACTCGCCTACCACACGTGCGGCCAGGGTTCAAATCCCTGCAGAGGCGGATATTTTTCAGAGGGAACCCTATCCTTACTTGAATGTCTTGTGGAGGGCACTTCAAGTGGAGTACTCCTTCTGTCGGATGAGAAGTTCAGCCGTGGTCCCCTTGGCACCTTTCGTTAAGAGCAGGCTGATGCCGACGCCGGTTTTCTATCCACCCTTCCTCCATTACCTATCCCCTATGGCGCAGATGACCTTAGCCGTCGGTCGCCTCCCCAAATATCCAATCCAATCCTATGATAATCATACAGGCAATTTGGGAAGTAGTATCAAATGTTGGCTTAAAGTGTCCATATTTCGTTTAAAGACATGTCGTAATTCTATTTGTTTTACCCGGAATTATGAACAAATGCATTTTTAAATATATTGCCATATGTTGGAAAACCAATGCTGATCATCTTCAGAAAAATACGATATAATTTAGAAATAAATTCACATTTTATGGAAATGGAGTTCAATTCGAATAAATGTTCCTCATTTGCCGTACGTTCGGAGGTTTTACTAGCGGAGGTGAAATTATTTAAGGCCTCCATGTCAATATTCATGAAAAAGAGAGAAAATGCACTTAGTGAACACGTTTGGGGTGTAAAAAAAATAGGAAAAGTTCACTTCCTCTTTTTCTTTCCATAAATTCAAACCAACGAAACTTATTTAGACAAAGTTTTAGGCATTGAACTCACACTCATTGAAATAGGCACTCACTTTCTGGAGAGTCGGGTCAAAGAAGACAACGGTATGGTTTCTTACCTAGAAACAAAAAAAAAGAAAAATTAACTCTAGGATAATACAACACACATCATTTAGAAATGTAAGTAAATTATTCTTAACATAGAATATATATATTAACAGGCATACATTATGCAAAGTTCAATGCCTCTCTAAAGAAACGTTTTAACTGGCGCAACTAAACACCGCAGAATAGCATATTACGGAAACTTGTAGAAAAATCATCGCAATGCAAATGAACTTAGTGGCGTAAATGCGCACTTGGCATCACAAGTTCCCCTTTCGTCCGTCGTCATATATAAGGCGGTTGGCGTGCGGTCATCGCGATGTCATCCAGTCCACGTTTCAATAACTTATCAAATGGGTGCGTCGAAAAAAATTATGAGACCCTTTTTTTTCCCAATTAAAGCATTGATATCGCTTGGATTTACGGCGCAGAACTCAAAATTCACGCTTGAATCGTAATTAAATACGCCTCTTATACTCAGCATGATACCTTGATATTGAATGATTTGTTCATGAATAACTGTTACTAATACCAATGAATAAGTTATTAAGTTAAGTTCTGTTATTTGGTATTAGTTACAGTTATTCATCGACAAATCATTATAATGGAATACCACAAAGTTATAGATGAACTAGTGAACCTTGATATTTGTTGGCCACCACCATTACCACCATATAAACGTATTTTTTCGTGTGTATGGGAAGATCAGCGCAATGGAATTGAATCCTTTCGAAACACAAGTCAGCTGCAAATAAGGCAAGGTGAATTTACCGTACCGAAAAGTACCGAGGAAACCAAATCGGTAAAACTACATTTCTCTAACTTTTTATCTTTGCATATTACTAATAAGTGACCGCAAGCAAAGTTTCAGTTTTAAAAAAATATTTGGGAAATATTTGGGCCGTAAAAATTTGATTCCGGACTTCCGCTTTGCAAAACGATCGACGGAAACGAAGCGATTCGATAAATACGGAAGAGGACATGGGGGGGACAAAAGGTTTCCGGTTGAGGAGGACTTGAATGTAACTAATAATTAGTACAATTCCCTGACTTTTCCAGAAATTCAAAATTCCCTAAAAAATTCAGGTTTTCCCTGTTTTCCAGGTCTACATCTACATCATCCCTTGGGGAGATCCGCTAGGTTTGTTAAAGGCCGTTATGATAATTGTATAAGTGTTACGAGTTTAATAGAAGAACTAGGAAGGGAATTACTATCAGAACGCAGGTAAAAATTTAGGTTAAACCTTTTAAGTAAATTCGAAACCGATTTGTTCACAGATGACGTTAGATATATATATTGAGAACCCCTGCGTATTATGCTAGGTTTGATCAGATTGACAAGATTAGAGAGATAGATTGTCGTACCTATAGATTTAAAATGTCATTTTTCCCGCGTACCATAAGAGAGAACAATAGGCAGCGTAGCAAACGGATAGGTAGGTGAAATATAGTTCGAGTAGTCTATAGTGCATGATGCATGTAAAAGCAACCAATAATTTCTTCCTTATTATGTAGATACTAACCATATAGCTCCATGTGACCCTATTTTCTAGCATGTCTCATTTAAATATCCTAGTTGCATGTCAATAGTGCATGTTTGGTGATCTTCACCCCCTGCCACACACCCTCGTGGTGGCTCGCAGGGTATTACGAAGATGGAGATGTAGATGTTTTTCCTGACGATCGCCACCCTGGTTTCATGACCGAAGCAAAGCACTGCCGTGTTCCGATCGCGCTTAGTCTCTGGCTCGTCCTCATTACATCTCCATGTGTGGGAACTGTGATGTTATCATTCTCATTCAACGCCATACTTAACCCTGGAAATAACTGCCGGGGTAAGAGGCCTTTTCATATGACACCAAGCCAAGGGAATGGGGAGGGGGAAGGGGAGGGAGTAGAGAGGGGTGGGTGGGGGGTGGAGTGTGAACCATTCGAGGTAATCCCGATCGCTCAAGGTAGTTTGAGCGACATAGTGCCATCTTGCCGTAATGGAGGCCATAATCGAATTATACGTTTTAATTTTTAAAGCTGTAAGAAGAAGCACCTAGTTAAATACTGCATTATTAACGGTGCAATAATATACGCTGCTATATACGACTGAAATTCTAAGTAATCTAATTAAAACATCCACAAAAGTCTTTAACTTGACTCATTTTCTTCACGTGGACCGTTAAAAACTCCTTCACAACGAAATTTGTTTTGAAGTTCATGAAAATATTACTGTGGTAACTAAATCATTTATTTTCAAAAATAGTGGAGAAAACATAAAAACTACACATTGCTAATTTTTTGACAAGATCTAGGAGAAAGAAATTCCTCATTTTTTTTTAAATTATGCGTCTCAGTGGAGTGCATTAACACGTACATCATTTTCCCACGTGAATTTGGTCGGTTTTTTTCGTCAAAAACCTCGGAAAGTACTAGTTCCGTAAGGGGACTAATGTTTCGATTTCTTTGTAAGAGGTCTGCGTATGTTTTCAATGCCTCATATTTGTTTTTTTTTTTAGGTTTCTAACGCATGGCGTCAGTGAAAGCAAGGTTTCGTAACCCAATAAACCAAAAGCATTGTGATGTAGTGTTTGTAATGATTCGCTCAAAGTCCTTCTCAACCGGAAGCCTTTTCTCCCTCCCACGTCCTCTTCCGCATTTATCGAATCGCTTCGTTTCTGTCGATCGTTTTGCTAAGCGGAAGTCCGGAATCGAATTTATACGGCCGATCGGGTGCGCCCTGCAGCGAATCTGCATGGAATCCGCGGTGCGCGCTCCGATTGTCAACAACTTTTTATCAAAAGCCGGAACTGAGCATTTATTTCGACTCTCATAATCACGGGGAAATCAACTAAAACCATGTGAGATGGTTAATGTCTAGTTGAAAGATAATTTAATTACAAAACCTTCGCTACAAAAACAAAATATTTGTTTTGCATAGCCAACCTGTGGTTTTAATGATTGGCCAACTTTTTACAATTCAGAGAACAGAAAAGCACGTTAATGTAATATTTTATGAACAGCATCCTCCCGGTGGGAATTCAGCGCAAATGAGATACTTTTTTAAGTACTCAATTAAAAAAATACCAATCGCGCTTGAATGTTACTAATAATTAGTACTGCTTTACACGAAAGATGAAGATATTAAGAGACTCGTCAATTAACTTAATGAATTGTTTTATAAACAACTATAATTACTTATTTCAATTTTAAATGTCGACTAAAAATAATATTTATGCCATTAAACGAACGAATATGTATATATCTTTCAAAAGGAATTTTAAGAAACAGAGTTTTTATTGATTGTGGCCTAACCAGTAGGTATAGTAATTTTAAAATATTGCAACGACCGCTAACACGACGATCTTTAAAATTTCCAGTCATTGCATGAATATACATATGTCACGGTACGAAGTCACTCATACGGGTGCATATACACTAAGGGCGTAAATTTGTCTTGAAAAATATCATGTCTAGACCGAGAATCGAATCCGGATCTCCCAATTGCCGGTCAGGTGTGTAAGCCAGTTACACCACCGAGCCATCTTCCTTCGAGGCATTCGAGGCGAATTTCGGGGGGTGGGTTAAGCCTGAATCACACGATAATTTTTTCCGTCCCTCTGAGGGATAGCTCCAATGATAGCTTTTCAGGGATCGTGACAATGATAGCTCGAGCTATCATTTTCTGAATCACGCGGTCATTTTGGCCGTCCCTTTTCGCATCATTTCTATCTGTTTACTACTCTCAGTTCACTGAAAGCCGAACGTGGCGTTAGAGTCGCTCTTTGCGGCTGAGCGCTCTCATTGGCTAAATGGCGGAGTCAGCGATGCCTCCAGGGACGGAAAAAGGGACGTGCCCGGTGACGGAAAAAGCGATAGGGATCCATACCGCTGGGGCCATCCCTGACTTTTTTCGCGTCACACGATCATTTTCGAGCGATCATTTGAGCTCTCCCTTAAAAGCGACGGGAGAAATGACCGTGTGATTCAGTCTTCATATTCGAACTAGACGTTCACGCCCCACGTCTACATTGTAGCACATGAGGCGATAATCGTGCTAGTTCGCACACGATAAGCGACCACAATAAAAACTGAGCACCACTAAATTCACTCCCATAATTCACGTCACCACTTGACCTCTCAAAACCTGACATCTTTACACGGCTGGTGTCCCGACACCCCCTGCCACGTGCCCAGGCGGCGACTCGCAGGGCAGTAGGAGGAAGTAGAAGCATGGCAAATAAACATGCCATGCTTACAAGGACGATACCTTTTCCACCATACCACTGACCTCAGAAAGATGTAACAAAAATATTTGAGAGAAAAGCGTGCATTTTATGAAGCACAAATGAAACGTCCGTTGCGGTATTCTCTTGCGTGTTCCGCGCGCCATTGTTGAGGCGGACGCATCTGACGTGTCGCGTGGGGGAGAGGGGGGGATTAAGATGGCGGGTTTGGGGTGGATGGGGGAGGACGGGGGTGGAGGAAAGTGGGAGTTCGAATTCTCAAAAGAGATTAAAGATAAAAAAAGGATCTTGAGTCATGATTCTTGACCCCAAAAGTGCTGACCCGGAAAGTGCTGCTCGGGGAAATGACGTCATTGGCGTGTATTATTCCGAGGAAGAGATGCTTATCGAGATGCAAATGTTGCGGAGGCCATTTCTCTTTCACGTCAGCGAATTGATTTCGAAAACCGAAGCGACCCGAGATTACAGACGATTATGTATATCGCCAAATTTTCTCAATGCCGACGTTCCTAATGACGAGAGAAATTGTGATGGAAATTGTACGAGACATAATTGAACATACGATTTGAATTTTGTTAAAATACTTTTGGTTTCCTGGCATTTTAATGACGTTTTCACACCTATGCTTATGGCACACGACTTATTTTTCGAAATAGTTCGATTCTGTTATTAGAGGAGACTTCACCGTTAAAAGCGAAAAGATGTACTTCTACATCTACATCTACGTAATACCCTGCGAGCCACCACGAGGGTGTGTGGCAGGGGGTGAAGATCACCAAACATGCACTATTGACATGCAACTAGGATATTTAATGGAGACATGCTAGAAAATAGGGTCACATGCAGCTAGATGGTTAGAATCTACATTGGTAATAAGAAAGGGATTATTGGTTGTTATTACATGCATCATGCACTACAACACTATATTTCGCCTACATATCCCTTAGCTTCGCTGCCTATTGTTCTCTCTTATGGTACGCGGGAAAAATGACATTTTAAATCTATCGGTACGACAATCTCTCTCTCTAATCTTGTTAATATGATCAAACCTAGCATAATACGCAGGGGTTCTCAATATATATCTAACGTCATCTGTGAACAAATAGGTTTCGAATTTACTTAAAAGTTTTAACCAAAAATTTTAACCTGCGTTCTGGTAGTAATTCCCTTCCTAGTTCTTCTATTACACTCTTAACACTTATACAATTATCATAGCGGCCTTTAACAAATCTAGCGGATCTCCTTTGCACACGCTCTAATTCTTTTATCATACCTTCCTCGTAATGATCCCATATTCTAAATGAGGCCTGACAAGTGTAAAATAGCTTCTTTCTCGTACACTCTCATCGCATTTGCCTAGAACCCTTTTTAAGAAACCCTAATCTACGGTTTGCTACACTAGTTATTTCCCTGATGTGTTTCCCCCATGACATGTCTTCAGTGATGGTGACGCCTAAGTATTTAATAGATTCTACGTTACATATTTCCTTTTCTTTGATACAATAATTATTAATAACTTGACGGTACATACGTATTATACAATGGCAGAGGATAAACATGCAGGGATGAGTGGTGAGACGCGTTTTCGCTTGGATTAAGAATAACGCCATAAGTAAGCATAAGCCATAGAAATGCTTTAATCGAGACGAACATTTCCGGGGAAAATTCGTGATTCATAAATATCACACATGTGTTGTGCTTTCCTCCAAATGAACAGTCGTAACTAAGCGAATTCATAATAAGAATTATTTTTCCAACTCCTTGAAAACAAATCTCTCTGTACTCTCCAATACTCCCCATTGACCTCAAGCTAGCCAACTTGATCACCGATACGATATCCACGCGATGGCCATGAGGCCATGAGGATATTAAACGGAAAGTTATTCATCCCGTGTTTATTTCGCGTAAATTCTCTCTCTAAAATGGTGCCTTCAAAAATAAATCATTTCGCCGAAACTAGAAACGGAAACCGGAATACCAATTACGACGGGAGATTAATTCTTTCGCGGTTTAAAGTAATTTGAGCGAGTCATTTCTCATAGAATTCAATGAATGCGGCCTCGCTTACATATAAATACGCGGTCTTTCCAAAAGATACTAACTTATCAGTAACTTACCTCATAATTATTTGATATATTTTCTAAAAAATAAAAGTCGTTTATAAATTGGGAAAACTTGGCGTATGCCCGCGAGAGAATTTCTATTTTAGAACATGTTGTATTTTTAAGGCATACATCGTCTATAAACTTAAGAGTCATTAGTTTGTATTGATTCTCAAATGTTTTTAAAAATAAAATAATCACTCACCGCAGTAACTTTTACACAATCGCGAAAAACATTCTGCTCTTCAAGTGATTTCACAGGACGGCGCTAAATAACGAGTCATTTTAAGGACTTTTGTACCTATATGTAATGATTTAAATATGGTTAATTTTAGATGCATTGAACTATAATTTAGCACCATTAAAATTTTAATGTTTACTTTATGTTTCTCGCACCAGCTGAAATAAAAAATATATAATCGAACATGGTCTCTGATGCTAACTGGGAAAAGATTGAGCCAAATTACACATCCTCAATTGCTTCGGCACAATTATGAAAAAAATAATGCGTCGTCAAAGAAAGGTCACTCAGATTTTGAACAATACTTCGTGAAAATTCATCGCAGGGAGATAAACGTTTATCAAAGGTTTTGTGAAAGATCCATGAAATTTCGTGATTTAGAAAGTAGACATTTCCACATTCTATTGCCAGAGAATTAAAATGAGAGAGCTATTAACGACGCACCGAAATGGGGCCCGTAATTAATTTTTATGAGTTGTTAAAACACCCGGAGACCTCTCAGAAGAGAATGGAACACAGAAAAATATAAAAATTAATTGTACATACATATTAGACCTCAGCTGTAAATAGAAAACGTTCCCTACTTCCGCAAATACGCTTTTTAGTATTGGCCTCGAGCAATCCTCTAAACTGACTTCTATTGACACCTCCTGTCAACAATGTCGCATTCTTTTCAGTGTACCCACAGCGCATTCAAACGCTATCGTTAGTGAGATAAGGTCACTTTCGGGCACTCGCATGGTTCGGTTAATTAGATTTCTTTGGGTTTTTGCCCAGAATAATGTCATATGGTTGACCCCATTGCGCAGCGCTTGAAATGTCCACCTGGGAATGGCGCCCAATGGTGTTTCGCCGAATATTCACATTCGATTCATTCGGGCAAAAAGGTTGTGGTCGCGTTAACAATTTGCGTCCACCAGTCTACACGCGTATGACCACGGATATCCCAATCAGTGCTCTCTGCAATCATCAGCAAAGCTTCAGGAAGATGTGAAAACCATCCCAATGAGAATCTAACCTGTCCATCATTTCATCTGGTCCACAATTCCACCAGACTATTTCACTGCGACTTACGGAAAGGTGACTCTATAAAATGTATAACATTTTAGAACCGATTTCATTAATTCGCAGATATTAATTTTAGATCAAGTCACATCATGCCTTCAATTTAGAGTTTAACGTGGCTCAGGGGGAGTTCATTTTGCGTTTTTCCAGATTTTCCGAAATCAGATTGAATGCCACATGCCTTGAGGTACGTTTTATAAACTGAGACGAAATAAGAAAACTGTGTTTCCCGGCTAGTTCTACCATGATTGGGCCTGATTTTATATCTCATGGTGAATGCTCAGATTAATACGGAAAAACGATATTTCAACTAGAAATTATATTCAATCGTTTAATTTAGACAATTCATAATTTGCGAAAACTACTCAGAATTTAATTAAAAATAAAATACATGAATCTCACCTCACATTTCTTAATGTAATTAGCAAATTTCTCCGATTGTTGTTAAAGTCAAAATGTGGACGTTCCATAACTATTGTCGCAGTTATCAGTTGGCTCTCACGTCTGGAATTACGTGGTCGTTAAAAATACATATTTTCGCGGAATTTTAGGCATGTTTAGGTAGGTAGGATACAAAATGTGGACGTTACATAACTATTGTCGCAGTTATCAGTTAGCTCTCACGTCTGGACTTACGTGGTCGTTAAAAATACATATTTTCGCGGAATTGTAGGCATGTTTTGTACCTTCACCTATTCCTTCCCAATTGTATCAGCGAAAGCAAATGTCTTTCGAACGAATAAAATAAGCTCAATTATACATACGTTTTGACTCACTCAGTTAGACGAGAGCCGCCTTGATGTGGTTGAAGCGGCATTGTCTACGCACAGAAGATTAGGCAAAACTTTGCCTAGGAGTATATACATATTAGAAAAATGCATAGATAGACGAGAAAAACATCGCATGTTACCGATTTGTTCCGCTGGAAATGGAAATAGTTTCACCTAATCGTATTTTACTCCAAATATTTCCTCCTTGGCTAAGCGGATGAACGCGAAATAACACGATTCATGTAACATTAACACGATTACTGTAATGTTGGCTTCCAAATATCTACGTATCACGCCGCGTACAAAGTGCGTATTGTAAATGTATTTACACATGCTTTTCGCTTAAATGTCGTATTCCGCGCCGTTACAAGAAGTCACGACGATGAGCTCTAATGAGGGACATACGCCTCGAATCACTATTTCCATAATATTGATAACCTTTGCTGTAATGAGTAAATTTAGGCTTAATGTAGCCAAGTACATTTTTCTAATTTCCAGAAAAATACTCCTTTGCGACAAAGCGTTAAACCGTAGCACGCATCGAAAGCCTGTAATTATACTGCTTCCAGCCTCCATTGCTATTCTGTGAGTGTTGATATCATGATTTTATAACAAAATAAGTGAAGGGTATTATTATCTTAAGAGTTAAAATATTGAGTAATGTGTGTGTTGTTAAAAAAGGTAAACAGCAAAAGTTTCCATTGGTAACGTAGTCGCATTCGTCACAGAATGTCGGCTGTGTGCTCCGACGAAAAAACATTAAGTCTGGCATTTAAACCTGAATGCACGTGTCACGTTATCGATAACCTAAGCTGGAAAAATGTACAAGGGTGCCTCAATATGTATGTAGAGCATGTTTTACAAGTTTTTGAACAATTATATTCGTGCGGAATTTGACTTTTAAAAAGTTATGTGTAGAGATGGCACTGCAAATTAAGACAATGTAATTTTGCGTTAAAATTCATCCTTTTAAAACCAATGCATCTTCTTCAAATGACCGACCACCTGGGAATATTTTTACCCCATTTGGAAATAGAAACTCACTTAAAATATGTATTATAAATCATGGTAGATAATCGGGCCTAACATGATGGTTCCTCCTCTTTAATTAGGACGAATTTTTAAAAATAAAATCCCAGCATCACTCAAATTACTACATGCAATGTTATTTCCACCGAATAAACAAATGCATTCAAGAGAAATAAGGTCCAAAAACGTTTTCTCGACTTCATTCAGAAGTCACTAAAATGTTCACTCAACGACTCGCCATTGCCGCTGTCGAGCTGCCTTAATTAAGCGGAAACCTGGCGCCAAAGAACCCTACAAACGGTCGGGCAGCAAATATGGCACCACTCTCTTGCGTCACTTGAACCCTGATGCGTAAGCGCGCGCGCAGGCCCTGCCGCATTTTCACTGGACGGAGTCAAACTTGCACTCGATGCAAAGTGGTGATTACCCGTCTGGTCGAGCGTCGAAACGTCAGCTTAAACCTTTAAAATGTGAATGTCCGCACAAGTACCCACATCCTAAAAGTATTCCTCATTGTACGAGGAAAATCGACATTTCGGATTCGTTCTCTGTTCGGATCTGTACTCCGATTTATCAAGCGTACGATTCTCAATCCTTTGCTTAGAAAATATTCTCTAACCAGCCAGTCGGTGGCATTCTTAAAATTCTGCGACTTTCAAAAGCGACAGAGACATAGTTAGTGTAAAGCTATATAAATCATTCAAAAGAAATGTTTGAAATCCTACACCTGTGATCAAGGAGTATATAAAAAATTTACAATATGCATATTTAACGTCTTTACTGAATAGCAATAACCTTGATAACAATGGCGGATGCCATTATCGACCAATTTTTTATGTCCAGCATGAACTTTGCAGACGATCTCTGTTTAAAAGGGCGCAGCAGAGTCTGTTCAAAGAATGAAAAGATAAGTGCGCTGTGGTGTAACGCAAAGTGATTATCGCACAATTGAAATCGAAAGTAAATCACCCAATAGCGTGAGAACAGAGGACCAGAGGAGATATACATAATTTCGACTTATATTGCCACGCCCAATTCGATTCCGTCTCGTGTGATCGCGGCCTCCGCAATGTAGCAATCCAAATTTCCATCGAATTCACGATCAGAATGGCAGCGAAATCCGCAGATTACGTCGCCTCGAAAAATCTATTTCCGTCCGTAACCACAGGACACGGCAGTTAAGATAACCGCAGCCGAAAACGACCGCAAACGGACCACGGAGACCCGAGAATCGATTGTTTTTTTTTAATTCTTTGACTCACGAAAATCGAAGCGAAGAGATTTCCGCAGCGCATTTTGGACCCGGAGTGTGCGTTCGCCAGATGAGCAGACAAGTCTCCTTTCCGGATTTTTCGACATTTCACAGAATCCCCCCGAGCAGCGGAGTCAAATGCCACCAGCGCACAGTAGAATGAAATCGAAAAGAGCTGGCCAGAAATCATATATTCCACATTATTTAAGTTAGAATTATGATTTCTTCACAGTTGAGTTTTTTAGGCTCCTAATATAAACTCCGTAATATTGAGTCGATTAATGGATTGGAAACCTATTTTTAAAAAAATAGCGGAGACGGCAAAATCTGTGAATCAGAATAAGCTGGCCAAAAATCATATCTTCCACATTTTTTAAGTTAGAACTATGATTTCTTCACAGTTGAGTTTTTTAGACTTCTCATATAAACTGCGTAATATTGAGTCAATTAATGGATTGGAAACCTAGTTTTAAAAAAATGGCGGAGACGGCAAAATCTGTGAATCAGAATAAGCTGGCCAAAAATCATATCTTCCACATTTTTTAAGTTAGAACTATGATTTCTTCACAGTTGAGTTTTTTAGACTTCTCATATAAACTGCGTAATATTGAGTCAATTAATAGATTGGAAACCTAGTTTTAAAAAAATGGCGGAGACGGCAAAATCTGTGAATCAGAATAAGCTGGCCAAAAATCATATCTTCCACATTTTTTAAGTTAGAACTATGATTTCTTCACAGTTGAGTTTTTTAGACTTCTCATATAAACTGCGTAATATTGAGTCAATTAATGGATTGGAAACCTAGTTTTTAAAAAATGGCGGAGACGGCAAAATCTGTGAATCAGAATAAGCTGGCCAAAAATCATATCTTCCACATTTTTTAAGTTAGAACTATGATTTCTTCACAGTTGAGTTTTTTAGACTTCTAATATAAACTCCGTAATATTGAGTCAATTAATGGATTGGAAACCTATTTTTAAAAAAATGGCGGAGACGGCAAAATCTGTGAATCAGAATAAGCTGGCCAAAAATCATATCTTCCACATTTTTTAAGTTAGAACTATGATTTCTTCACAGTTGAGTTTTTTAGACTTCTCATATAAACTGCGTAATATTGAGTCAATTAATGGATTGGAAACCTAGTTTTAAAAAAATGGCGGAGACGGCAAAATCTGTGAATCAGAATAAGCTGGCCAAAAATCATATCTTCCACATTTTTTAAGTTAGAACTATGATTTCTTCACAGTTGAGTTTTTTAGACTTCTAATATAAACTGCGTAATATTGAGTCAATTAATGGATTGGAAACCTAGTTTTTAAAAAATGGCGGAGACGGCAAAATCTGTGAATCAGAATAAGCTGGCCAAAAATCATATCTTCCACATTTTTAAAGTTAGAACTATGATTTCTTCACAGTTGAGTTTTTTAGACTTCTCATATAAACTGCGTAATATTGAGTCAATTAATGGATTGGAAACCTAGTTTTTAAAAAATGGCGGAGACGGCAAAATCTGTGAATCAGAATAAGCTGGCCAAAAATCATATCTTCCACATTTTTTAAGTTAGAACTATGATTTCTTCACAGTTGAGTTTTTTAGACTTCTCATATAAACTGCGTAATATTGAGTCAATTAATGGATTGGAAACCTAGTTTTAAAAAAATGGCGGAGACGGCAAAATCTGTGAATCAGAATAAGCTGGCCAAAAATCATATCTTCCACATTTTTTAAGTTAGAACTATGATTTCTTCACAGTTGAGTTTTTTAGACTTCTCATATAAACTGCGTAATATTGAGTCAATTAATGGATTGGAAACCTAGTTTTAAAAAAATGGCGGAGACGGCAAAATCTGTGAATCAGAATAAGCTGGCCAAAAATCATATCTTCCACATTTTTTAAGTTAGAACTATGATTTCTTCACAGTTGAGTTTTTTAGACTTCTCATATAAACTGCGTAATATTGAGTCAATTAATGGATTGGAAACCTAGTTTTAAAAAAATGGCGGAGACGGCAAAATCTGTGAATCAGAAAAAGCTGGCCAAAAATCATATCTTCCCCATTTTTTTTTTAGTTATAACGATGATTTCTTCACAGTTGAGTATTTTTAGGCTCCTAATATAAACTCCGAAATATTGAGCCAATTGATGGCGCTGAGATCTAGTTTCAAACAAAATGGCGGAGACGGCAAAATCTGTAAATCGACTCACTGAACCGTTAGGGTATCAAAAGTTATATACACTGAAATAACAACAGTAAAAAGCTGTATGAGTTTAAACAATAAATTTAATTGTAAAATAAGCAAAATATAAAGTTAAAGATAAAAAATAATTATAAATTATAGGTATAAATGCACAAAAATATCAGTCATATTCATCCGAATCTTCACTACCTATCCTCATCGGAACTGGTGGACAGTTCCATCTGAAGGAGGTCCCGAGCTTCTTTAGGAACATTTTTTCTAATTTTTTTTAACATCATATGCTGATATTAATGGATCAGAAGTAAGGAGAAGTCTTCGGAAAAGATCCTCAAATTCAGCATATCGCGAAATTTTTCGCGTATGATCCGCCCGGTATCTTCGTATGTCCTTGTGCCTTGATTCTAGGGCTTCCTCTGATAGCTGTCCTATTTGGAGCACTGCCGCCTTTGCAATAGACGCTCCATGAAGTAGCACTTTGTGGACAGTAGGCGGCATATGACACTTGACATTATCTTTGCCGCCGCACTATCCACTTTGTCGTGCAATGTCGTTTATGTTGCTAGTGATAGCTCGTCTGCTGACACTTTCTTTAGTAAATTCAAAACTTTTCTTCTTTTATATCTAGCTTTAGATCTTTCACAATCTTTTTTCGGTCTTCTCTCACACCTATATATTGTGGAACCTGAAACTAGTACGCAATTTTATTAAAATAAACTCTTAAAAATGCATGCAATCGAAACGTGGTAACTTGTAATTGGTACCAACCTGTTTCGGATGTTGCAGAAAGATATTCATTTAGCTCCATTGGAAATTTAATATCCCTTTCCAGCCAAATCCGAAGTATTCTTTCGAACCCTCTCTTTGATCCTGCAACATTCCTCCCATTTAAGGAAGAATTGATTTTAAAAAGGTATGTCCATTGCCTCTGCCAACATTTTCTTTACATCTGAATTTTCTACAACGTTGAATTTATTTTGTAGATATTGCAAAACACATCATTTCTTTTACTCTAATGACTTTCCCATTCCATTGAGAATCACTCGATGAATTTCTTTTCGAGTCACTTTCGAGGGGTCCATTTTTTGTTTCCCGGACGGGATGTATCTAAATTATAAAAACATTATAGAATAGACTTTACTGGCTAAAAAAATCAATACTTTACTAAAGTATGATATTAGAAAGGAAATAATGTTGATATAACGACACTCACTTAATACGAGCATATCTTGTCCTGATGAGCATGCCTGATAATTGATCTGTGATGTAATCCCGTTGGTCTGCGCGTGGAACTTTTACACTACATTTGAACTTCGGAAAATTCTCCGTTTTCTTGTTATCAAGGAATAAGCACTGAGATCCTTCTACACTTACTAGCAAAATATGACTAAACCGTTCCGGAATATTGTGCAAGAGATATGAGCCTTGACTCCAACTTTTGAGCCAATGGACAATGTGCATTTTCAGAAAAACCTACCACGGCGATTTCATGGAACTAATACATGCACGTGTCGAAGAGAAGCGGTCATTCCAGGCGTTATTAACCGCTTCATATGTGACGGGGTGGTAACGCAATAAACGACATTTCTTAAATGAACAATAAAGTGTAAAACATTACAGTAACCGACACTCTGTCGTTCAACGAGCAATGAACTTAAAGGCTGTAGGGAACCTTCCTTTGACAAAAGGTTGGGGATTTGCGGGCACAAAAAGGATTATTACGGTCGGTCGGGTAGTGATCGCGCCCGCATCCAGCCATAACTACCGAGACTAGTAGTCTCGGTAGTCATGGTTCAGCACTGTTCCTTTCGTTTTTCAATGGGCAGAAGGGCAGGGAGCTGATGAATCTTCACAAACCAAAATAAACACATGTGAGTATGTAGTTAGCAATTTGGGTTTTCCGAGACAGAAAATATTCCTCAGCAGTCGTTAACTCCCGGTTCTGACAGGCAACGCGCCGCGGCGGGTTCGATGAACTTTGCTTTTTAAATCGTTCTTGGCAGTGGTTGTGAAGTGCTCATTAGAAAAAAAGTTGAACATAAATATTAAATATACTTCACCGTGGCCGATTGTGAAAAAAATAAGTGTTTTGTTGAGTATTATTCTCGTTGATGTAAGCTACAACGAAATCCGAAATTTCCGCATCTCAACTCCGCGCCGGACGGCGGCCTCTCCCTCAATTAGTTAAATGGTCTCTATTGGAAAAGGAGCAAGTTGGAGAGGACTTTTTATTCTCAAACGATAGCAGAAACGTTACTCTTTATTTTGGTATACAAATTTTGGGGGAGGAATGGGGATAACATAATGATGTCTTCACTTAATAAGAAAAGAAGTGAAAAACAGTGCTTTTTTATGTTACATAAAAAGTCAAACAAAAAATGTACAATTAACAAAACTCATCCCTCATATTCTAACATAAACTGCATAATTTTATATGATGTGTTTAAAAAACTTATATTCAACTGCACAATCCCTCAAAAGCAAGAATAAGTTTAGAATTTTTGAGAAAAAAGGGAATCTGAAATTTGTGGCGATTTTTACTGAACTTCAAAAATGTCTGAAAACGGTAGAAAGCACTTATAGCTAAAATGATTTTAAGTTTTTTTGGTTCAAACTGTATGTAATCATTATATGTCATTTCCTTATTCGAAATAAAAAGTGAAAAAACTCATTTTTGGCCAGCTTTTTTCGATTTCAGCCCACTGTGCAGCGTCACCGCGAGCGGCAGCTGCTCGTGACGGGCCAAGAAGCCAGGGAGAAAAATAATTTGACTACACCGGGCCTTCCACATTCAGCCGTCGACGGTGTGCATCTTGTGGAGAACACTGTCGAAAAGTGAATTTCGATATTCGAGAATTCGACCGTCCGGTCCCGGCCCCTACGTAATTGAAACCGTTTTCATAGCATTCGAATATCCTGTTCGGACACATTCCTACTACACATATTTTCTATAACTTGTAACAACGGCGGAAATCTGATGACGCGAATTTCCTTTTTATTCATTTGAGTGAAGTAATTCATAATTTCAAGCCTGCAATGTGTCTAAATCCTGAGTCCTCTGTAATCCCATATTGGATGCTCTAAACCAGCAAAATATCACCGTCTAACTGCTTGTTTGGTAAACATTCATCCAACTAAATTATCCACCAGTCCCCATCTGAGAAGCGCGCCATACTATATATGTTTAAATGCTTCCCCTATGGCATTCCGTTCTTAACATTTCCAACTGATTCTAAATGGCCATTTAAATTCCCCAAACATTCTCATGAGACTCGGCTTCAACATGACTGCCGATCGTCAAGGTGACGGTTCAACAAAAAGGCCTCATTTTTTAGCAAATTTAAAAAAGACTTTTCCAAAATTTCCCGAACGCGATAAGATTTTAAAAAATTCGCAGGAGAGCATATGCGAATCTTTATTATATTTCCATTCGTTTGACACCCGTCTCGACGGCGCCTTTCTAATTCGATTTAAAACGAGAGAAGGAGGGACTTCAAGCGAATTAAAATTATCTATTTCCTCAAAGGGAAGCAGCGAACAGAGACATTTAGCTCATCCTAGGGATACAATTTTCCAACCGATCAATTTAAGGAGTACGAGAATCAACGTCGGGCATTCATGTATCTCAGCCGATGACCCCCACCCCAGCCCCTCTCATCTCCCTTCCCCACCAACCGGAAGCATTTCCCGCGCAACGACTTCAAACTTCCAGCGTTGCTCCGATTACTCGACCACCGATGTCAAAATACCTCGAGTCACACTCGGTTAAACCCGCATATATTTTATGCAAAGACGTGATTTCATATTTCACGGCGGTGAAAGGCGGAAATCAGAGCGCGCACCGCGGATTCCATGCAGATTCGCTGCAGGGCGCACCCGATCGGCCGTAAAGATTCGATTCCGGACTTCCGCTTTGCATAACGATCGACAGAAACGAAGCGATTCGATAAATGCGGAAGAGGACATAGGGACACAAGGCTTCCGGTTGAGAAGGACTTTGAGCGAATCAATACAAACACTACATCACAACGCTTATGGTTAACTGGGTTACAAAACCTTGCTTTCACTGACGCCATGCATTAGAAAAATTCAAAATACAAGTATGAGGCATTAAAAATATTTGCAGACTACTCCACGAATATATACTTTTCATTAACACTATATTCTTACTGAGGACGCGGATTACAGCGCCATTTCTTGGAAATTACCTCAATTTGGCTTCAATCTCCGCAGCAACCAGCTAATAACTCCAAACACAAGAAGATGCGTGCATTTTACTTTCAATCGATTTCCCCAGCGTTTCCGTTTCTGAAAAAGTTTCTCCATGCAAACGGCGTTTATATCAGATTGAAAAACTCTATTCATTTTCTTTCGTGTTATATTCCCATTCTCCAATCGAACACCTTGTAGTTTCAAGTTCCGTTTATCGGAGAGGAAAATGGCGCCGAAAGGGTACATTCTGTTGTTCAAAAACACAAATATTTCTACAAGCATGAAGAACAGGAATGAAATGACGTCGATGTCCTTTCTCGGTGGGCAAACTGCCTAAATTTGGGGCAGAAAATTCCGATTGTTTCTAATTCCTCATCGGATCTAAAATTGGTCTGAAAAGATGATTAGGTAGGCATTTAATTCCGAACCGAAATCATGGCCAACGACTCGTAACTAAATTATAGACTCATTACGATGGTTGGAGCGATGTTTACATTCAGATTGGCGCAAAAATATGCACGCGTGAGCTAAAATACCATTTAAACTCGTAATACAACTACAATTGTCTTCTATTTCGAAATGTTTCGACTACATGTGCATATAGTTTCTCACAAATCACGCAAAACATTACGATTCATGTCACCAATAATCGTGGCTGACAAATATCAAATTATCAAGCCGTGTAAAAAACATGTATGCGTATTTTTGTTTACATTTTGGTTTCAGAGCCTTAAATCCAGTCATAACTATGCTTTCATTCTGACGAAATTTTTAAAACGTTACTTTTGCATCACTGATGTAACTACATTCATGGCGATTTTCACAGTATATACACATGCCCTTTAGTTTAAATGTGATCCAAAAATGTTTATCGACTCACTTGTAAAGTAATATCAAAATCTGCAAATTATGACTCCAAGCACCTTCAGTCGAATCCGAGTCCTCGTAGTCAGCAGTCACTCGACGCTCATTTAAGTGTAGGTACAGTGAGCATGCGTCTGGGCACTCGCAGAATAACGCAACGTAAATAAATCAGGTTAAAATTGTTTTGACACACGTATTCGGTTCCTTACGAAACACTCAGGACAAGATATCCAACAAACCAGTTCTATGAGTCTCAAGGAAACATTTTGTCGAATACAGTTCACGCGACTCTTCTGAAGGCTACTGAGGCAAGATCCTTCAGTACCGATTGCATTCTGCCTTCGATACAGGTCTTCGCAACGTAAACACGTCCGCCATTAATGTGCGTATTTTGGTGCTATATTCTCCGTAAAAGCATAGCATAGGTGGTTCAAATGTTTTCTTTTTAATCTGGCGGTGCATTTGTACTCGATTCGACGACTTGTACCGCATATTCGCAGATTTCCTTAGCTGTGTGCTATAGTTTTACTTAATGCTCAAAGTGAGCACAAAAATGGCGGCCATGTGATGGAAACACAAAGATATTTTACCTCTATTGTTGTACAAGGAAGATATATATGATAAGAAGACCAATATCGATAGAGCAACGGATATACATACATATATAGAATCGATCGAACCTCTTATCAATTAAAATGGACCAGAGTTCCGACAACGATATCCTCCCATAACTACTCGCTTGCTTGGCAGTGACCGACGGTAGGATATGAAAAATAAGAGTCGTACTTATTTCAGCGTTCAGTGTTTATATTTAGTGATTCGATTCCGAAATCTATGGCTTCGATCGAACCACCACTTCTAAACGGTGCGATTTTAAGCACGCCGTGTACTATTTCCAGAACAAGTTTATTTAATAATCGAGTGAAAAGGCGTCCCTCGACGACGCAGCCCTTTTGAGCCTTCGCTTATTATGTACCACGACGAGAGCAAAGAAACCACCAATGCGTACCAATGACACGCCAAGAGAATGAAACAGACTCGAACATTTTCGAATTTTCGGAAGCACAATGGCCTGCTAGGAAAAATCCAAAATTATGAACAAACTAGAGTGATTTATTTAACTAATAAAATGATTTATTTAAACAGTAATGAACAATAGTTGGCATATCTATTTCATCTCAGTTAATTTTTTTTTGCTTTTGTAGTTTATTTGCGAGTCAAATTTAGTGTTTGTAACAAGTGCACTTTAAATTGGTAATGTCGCGCATGGGAATTATTACCTTTCTAAATTAAAATAAAATACAAAAGGCATCGTAAAACTATGAGAATAATAGATGAGGGATTGCGGAATTGGGGGGAAGTGAGGAGCGGGAGGAAAATGACGGGAGCCAGCGGTGGGCGAAGCAAAGGAAGAAACACGGGAAAGTATAAAAACATAAAACAGACATCGTAAGTGCTACACGGGAAACGCTACGGACAATGGAAACGACGCGGGTGAAGATGAAAATGGGTCGGAGAAAAAAATGATTGGGAATAAAAGAGGAGAGAAAGAAGTGGGAAAACGTCCACGTAGGCAAGTGTCGTATATGCAGAATAGGAACTAAATTATAAACGACAGCGTGTAACCAATCGGGCGAGAAAACAGCTGGAAAGGACATAGCGAAGAAATAGAAAAGCTACAGGAAGAAGGAAGAGTGGGTACCGTAGGCGCTCAAATTTAAATGCTTAACACTAGAACGCCCACGGTGGGTCATTTTGACCCAAACATAAATTTAAATTCATTTCTTTATTCCATTTTGAATGAGAGCAAGATTTACTTCCGTGACTTTTATTCATTTCAACATGCTTTTATGTCCACAAACATTCACCTTCCTGGAATAATCCATTAATTATTTTCTTTAGAATTTACCTTGAACACCCATACGGGTCGTTTTGATCCAGACACATGTTTTCACTGTAGTGCACTTTGCTTATCAATAGCAACCAAACTTTGAAATGTTATACATAAGTATAAAATAATGTGTGTGCCATTTCATGAAAGGAAAATTTAAAAAAATTGAAAAATTATTAACTGATCCTAACGCCGTAAGTATATATATATCAATAAATCATCAATATTGTCAAAATTATTAGTGTTCTAATGCAAAAATATCAATAAATGAAAATAAAAAGAGTTGTAGTTTGTAGAAAAACTGTTAAAATGGAAACTTTATCGTGAACACTGAGGAATTACTTCATTAATTACGATGGGTCAAAATGACCCGCTTAGGGCGTTGAATGATGCTGAAAAGTACGGGCGTCCTAGTGGTAAGGGGGGTGGTGGTGCGGCAATAGATGGCCGAAGACAAGACGAGGAAGATGTTTAACGAACAGAAAGATATCCGGGATAGATGGAAATAAAACGCGTTTAAGCCATTTGATGGCGAAAATAGAACTGTGAGAGCAGAGAATGATGGGAACATTGGACAGGGAATTCGCAACGGAGTCACTTTACTGCGAAATAGAGATACGGTATCAAGAGAGAGGCAAGAGCTAGAAATGCTGCAAACGGTGAACAAGGCATGGCATACCCTCTGAATTACCGAACAATTTAAGGTCACACGGGAAGATCACGAGTTCTTAAGGACGCCTTACACGATTCTTGCCTCAGTACTGGAAATCGATATGAACTCACCATGCTTCAAATCGCACCGCTTAAAACGGATGGAATTGCATGGGATTGCGTACTCGACTTCCATAATCAGTGCTGAAAGCGGAATTAAATACGATCCGTTGATTGTAATTATTACGAAATAAGTATTATTTCCATACTCTATTCTTGGATCCGACAACCAATCACAGGCAGGCAGACGGGTCGAGCGTTTCGAGAAAATACCGGTGTAGGAGCTGTAGTCTACCGAAATTATCTTCGCTCTGTGAACTGTAAGAGAAAATGTTTTCTTGAGACCTCTGAAAATGGTGTGCTTAAGACTTTTGGAATGATTTACAAACAGCACAGTAACTCTGACAATATGGCCAATTTATTTACATCGCGAAGTGCAGTGAATGTCCGGACAGCGCCACTGCGCGCGCTGACATCTGCACCACCGCGTGAGCACCACGCTCTGACGCATCGGAAACGATCTGCAAGTCCCGTCTTAGGTTCCGAGTTTTCGGCGATGATAGCAGCACTGAAATAAGAATTAACCCTTGGAGTGCGGCATGACGGGATATCACGTCATGGTTGTCTTTACGCTTGTGCTGTTGACGTCATATCACGTCCTGGGTACCGTGGGTGATCTAGCTTTCACTAAGAGGGCTAGTGAAAGTTCTCTAGAGAAAGATGGAACACTCACGGTATCCATGACGTGATATCACGTCATGCCGCACTCCAAGGGTTAAGCAGAAATGGCCTCCATCGACGAGTGTTTTCTGAATTTGCGTCCGCTACTTGTTTTCCCTTCCACTGATATTAATGGACTGAGTGTGGATGGAGCTGCCAGTCATTGTGAGTGCACATTCGAGGCATTACCAGCAAATCGGAAAAAAATTCTTGGAACACATCCCACTTTAGTACATCTGTTTATACATATGAAATAGCCGAAAATGTCGCCAATAAATGAAGCGAAAATCACATTCGCCTAAATTACAACATTGCTACGACTGGTGTTTACGGCGCGGAGTTAGTCATTCAAGCGTAAAGCGTACGTAAATACACCACTTTTTATTCGGCGTGGTAACTCCACGTTTGTTCGCCAACACTGTTATTAGCATATGAATCGTATTATTTCGCGTTCGTTGAAAAAATATCTGCGCAGAGAAACGAGTTTGTTCGCAATATACCACGTGTCGTTAGTGCCACGAAGCCACGTGTCAATACTAAACATGTACACAGCATCAATTCGTCGAGATAACCGAGCCGTAAGAATGCGATTTATTTCACTTTAGTATCTAAACATACACGCATGCAAAGTTATCCGCACATCCGTGCCTGAGCGAAAATCACTACAACCGCCCGACTGACTAACCAACGCGCCGAAGACACTGAATCAAATTATATTTTTCCGACAAAGGAAACTGTTGTGTGTTTGACCTCTTATCCACCACGGATAAGAGGTCAAACAGTTCGTTGGTTTTATAACTACAGCCTTCTCCATAAGTTCGAGAGAGATTTCTCCCCAGTCGCAAAAGACACCACATTCGAATTCTACTTTTTAATCTCGGCCCATATAACAAAACATAAAATGAACATTTTTAAATTAATAATGTAAACATAATGCTACATGTGACCGAAATTTCCAGTAAATCACTAAATATATACTATGCATAATTCTTTCATTTCATTCATTTTTCATGCCTTACGTAGAAATAG
The DNA here is from genome assembly GCA_963169105.1 of Ceriagrion tenellum. Lineage (NCBI taxonomy): Eukaryota > Metazoa > Arthropoda > Insecta > Odonata > Coenagrionidae > Ceriagrion > Ceriagrion tenellum. The sequence goes on from OY720641.1 coordinate 28,869,370, forward strand.
CCTTCAGGCTTTTTGAAATTCTAAAAAACGTTCTCACGGTTATTAATATATTTATGTTTTAAAATAAATGACAAAATATAATAGGTGGCGACTGTTCAATTTATGACGAGATCTAGTTGTCAGATATGATACAATAGTAAATTAAGTGTTTATGGTGCACAGCAGCACCGCCAGTAGAATTCCAAAGAGAACGACTTTTTCTCTAAGGTTTCGGCAAATTGATCGGGAAGGAAAGCGATGAGAGAATCGTATTTGCATGTGTCTTTTGGACGGCGAAATACAAACGTTCCCCTTTTTAAATGAGAAACCAATTTAATTGATTTCTCGGTGAAATGAGTTCTCGCTCGAATCCAGACCACAATAATTTTTGTCGAAAGTTTAAGTTATTTTGTACGAGAGATCATTTCACCAAAAAATCTCAGAATATTGTCTCATTTCAAAGACACACATAACTCACCCTTACAATAAAAACGATATAATAAGCCCCATTACACCTGTACTTACCGAGATATTTGCGACCAAAATACAAGCCATGAAAGAATTCTAATTGATCTGCATAATTAACGGAGTATTCGGTGAAGGAACGTTTCGCCGGTGTTCAACCGAGACAGCGGCTCCATATCTCTTTCAACGTTTCGATGAACGGCTCGTCCCTCATCTTCAGAGGTTCTTAATGCCGCCCTATCAACTTTGCCAGTACATAAACGCCACAACTTTTGGTCAGGTGCCATTCGATTGGCTGTGGCGTCCGTTCGTTTTTTCAGCCGTCGCTCGCGTATTCAATGGTCTTGATAATAATAATAAGGCGTCTTTATTGGAGCGAGATTGAGACTAAAGCAGACCCTTCTTCCATCTAACCCTAGATGATAGGTCTCCAGACAATACCCAGGTGGAAACCAGCGCCACGGTGGAAAGTGTTCGGATGTCAGCGAATCTCGATGGCTTCTTCGACCAGGAGTGCGTGAGCGAGAGACTAACCAGTGTGACCCACTGCGCGACATTATCCTCGGAGAGGCAGTCTTCGGCTACTGCTGATGTCTGCGGCTGAGCCAACCTTAAGAGAGTCATAGTTACTCCCGCAGACCGGGGAGGCCTGGGGGGGCCGGTGAGGCCCCACCAGTAAAATTCCCCCGCCGGGTGACGGCTGCGGGACTGCGCGTCTATCCTCGATCAGAGTGGAAACCGGCGGTTCACCCACTTACAGCCACAATGCCCGAAGCATCTGAGACCCGGACCATCCCACTCCTCAAAGCGTACGAGGCTCTCAACGTCACAGACATGACTTCTCGATTATGCCTGAAACCCCAGGCAGCAGGGACCACTAGGATGCAGGCCCAGGCCAGTGGCACCACAGGGCACGAACGAGAGAGCTAGGCTCGGATACTAGTGCCTGCGCCGGAGCGCAGGTCCGACACCTCAAACGCCTGCTCTCTCGCATCCAGGCAGCGGGGATGGACCGAAGCCCCCCCTGGATAAGGCCCATGCACGCATTTCAGGCCCGATCAACCCAACCTAGTCCCTACTAGCGAAGATACAGCCACTAGGAGGCCGACACCAAAAGGGTGGATCGCCGGAGCCGAGCCGGCGTCCCCTAGCCCCAGTGTCTGCAGAGATTACTCCTCACTGTTGGACTGGTAACCGTCTGCACCGCTTGCGCGGATACTTCCCACACATCCTGTTGAAAGCCACTGGGGCCCGTTACCCACAGAAGTGAGATTGGGTGCCCAAATGGCTTCCTTTTCCGGGCAAACGCCGTGTGGCCTGCTGGAGATTCGTCATCGGGTCAGGGTCTCCGCGTGCGTGAGACCCATCGCCTCAAAATCTCGAGCGTTTACCCGATCAGAAGAGTGTTCCTTTAACCCACAGCGACCAGCCTCGCGCAATCTGAGATCGGCCCGAAGACGCCATCAAATTCCCCCCACCCCGTGAGAAAGAGGGTTGGGGGGGAGGGGATTGGCAACGCAATTAGGAAAAAACTATCGCTCAAACTACCATAATTAAGGATATACTATTTATAAGGATAAGGATTCCTTCCTAGAAAAAGATTAACTTGATTTCCTTTCACCTTCTTGCAGTATCTCAAACACCGATTCAACACCAGCGTACGCCTTCTTGGATCTGCAATCTTCATCACGAAAATAGTAAGTTCTTATGAGGGACACAGGTCATGTAGATCGCATTTTAAGTGAAAACTTCTTCCATCGGCATGGAATCAATGTTTTTGGTTGGAGGAATAAAACTAGAGAATTCGAGCCACGTGCCTCGAGTCATTACGACTTGTAAAGGAATCTAATTATTGGACTCTCCTGGTAACACTCAAACATAGGTGTGCCAGCCATAAAAGTTTTGATAAATTTCCCGCAACTTTGCGACTGCCTTAAATCTCTGACGGATATAATCGCAAAATTGTGGTATTTTGCAGTAGTTGTATGCTGGCCTCGGGAATATCATTAAATTCTCGGATTAGCACATTGTTAATGACTCCCCCAACAGAGAAAATGAAATCTAGAAATACTTGATATTGAGCGCATAAGAATTTTCGCATGTTTTACAAAGCTGTAACATTTTTAAATACATATGTTTTAAACTCTAACATTTTCCTATAGATATATAATTAAAACTCTAAATTTTCCGTCAGTTTTAAAATAAAATACTGCCCACCACAGATATGAAAATGACTCATCTTTCAAAAGTTAATTTTTACGATCCTGTAAAACAAATGTACGAAGGGTCGCATATTCAAATTTCTTAGACATGGAGTATAGAAGCAAGGATACTTATTGGAAAAATACGAAGAGTTGACAAGCTTCCTTCCTCTTAAAACATACACCGGAAAATAGCCATTTTTGCGAGTGAAACTCCAAACGATAGGAATAAAAATACATACTAGCAGGGGTGTGTACCCGCAGGGGGGTAAGTGTCCTAGTCTAAAAATAGCTCCTTGGTGAAAAAATTTTTTTTCATTCACTGTTCTCCTTTGTTGTTTTTAAAGCCATTTGAATAGGAGAGCACTGTGGGTTTCTTTTGTTTCAACCTTTACACTCTTCCACTCTCCCTTTTGGCCTGTCTCCCTTGTCACTGTGTTTCCCAGCATCTGGTTGTTGCAACCACAACCCAAAAATATAACTTACCTACATCTTTGCACGGATGGTGACCTAACACCTCCTGCCATACGTCCAAGCAGCCGCACTTCTGGATCTTATTTAAACTTACTAAATACACTCCTTATAATTCATGTCTCCATTTCATCTCCAAATATCTTACACCTTTCCACGGCTGGTGACCTAACACCCCCTGCCACACGCCCAAACTATAAAAATCCAAAACTACTACGACATCATGAATTCAGAGATTCCACATTCAACGCACCAAACCTCACTCTTCTAGCTCAGAAATAGACAGAGAAAGAAACAAAACGGATACAGAATGACTGACACGCTACAAAATTAATATATATAGATGACGTGTCAAGATAATTTGACATATTTCTTTAACATGAGACTAAGTCGATGGAATCGAGCGGGAGGAGTGATGTGACACGCTCTCAATCACGTTCTGTCTAAAGGCCTCTCTCTCTGTCTCTCCCATAGATACTCCACCACCACAATACCTCTTCCACTCTATAAAGAGTTCCCCCCCAAGGATTCGCCCTTTTCACCACACTGACCACCGCTTCCCGTTTAATGCATTATTTCCCTCAATTTCACACGACGGGGAATATCCGACATAATTCACACGCGCAGATTCTCGCGGAAGGAGACTCGTCATTATGGCCATGGGAAAACAATCCTTCGCGCTGTTTTTTTTAATTCCCTCTTGAGAATAAAGAGGGAGTAGGGAGGACAGCATTCGTTTTGTAGACCGCGGGAAAATTTCTCACGGCGCATGTGCGGTGACGTAACTTTCTCGGCTACCGGATGATATTACGACGCAAGCGCCGCATCCACGATATCGCGTAATGAGGAGCGAAGTGTTTGAAGTGTATAGTGCTCTTCCTTTATACTTGGCTCATACCAATCACCTTGTTCGAAGATGTATCGCACAGTGTATCACGGGGATCGGGTTGGTGTGGTGGTTAGAGTACTGGCTAACCATACGGGCGGCCAGGGTTCAAATCCCTGCAGATGTACATGTTTTTCAAAGGAAATTCGGTCCCTACTTGAGTGCATTGTGGAGGGCATTTCCAGTACAGTACTCCGTCTGTCGCATGAAACGTTAAACCATGGTTACCTTGGCGCCTTCAGTAAAGAGCAGGCTAATTCCGACGCCGAGTTTATAACCACCCTTCCTCCTTTACCTGTCCCCTATGGCGCAAATGACCTTAGTTGTCGGTCGCCACTCCAAAAGCCAATCCAAAATCTATCAAATGAAAACACATACATGAGCGCAAATCAAGATGGCTGTCATAAGGATCATACTAATCGCCAAACAATTGAGACAAAATATCGGTAACTTTCAAAGTGAGAAGAGAGAAACGAATCCTCCGAGACTACACTTCACTTTAAGTGCGCCTGTCTATTCGGCGGAAATAACAACAGAGGCACTGACATAGGGGATGCGTGAATAAAATTTTTAAATTTCCATCCTGACCATAAAGGTGCTAAGACTGACTAACGAACGTAACTGTTTAACACGGCGGAATTCGAAATTCAAGCGAAAATCGTAAATACAAATGAGTTATTAGAATCGGGATGATACCATGAAATTTGTCATCAATCACTTTATTGACACGAAACTTTTCGCTCTCGGGGAAAAATCTTCGCATAAGTAATCGATTTAATTAAAAAACATATGCATCAAAAAGAGGCTACGAGGTATTAGAACAGAATTGAAATTACCGAGACACCAAATCCTTTGAATTCCTCTCTTCATTTTTTGTAAATATTCTTAAAATTCACGTCCACCCGACGAAAAACATGTGTAGTGCACAAATATTGTAAAAAATGTCACAGGCGTGACTGGCAGTTACACATAGAAAACACAAATAAGAAAAACTCACAGATATTTTTATATATTCGGCGGACACAACCGCCTTCGTCAGAAATGCAGAAATGGAGTACCTACTTATTTCTGACGAAGGCGGTTGTGTCCGCCGAATATATAAAAATATTTATGAGTTTTTCTTTTTTGTGTTTTCTATGTGTAACTGCCAGTCACGCCTGTGACATTTTTTATTATATAGATTATATATATATATATATATATATATATATATATATATATATATATATATATATATATATATATATATATATATATATATATGTATATATGTATATATGTATATATGTATATATGTATATATGTACATATGTATATATATATATATATATATATATATATATATATATATATATATATATATATATGTATATATGTATATATGTATATGTATATATGTATATATGTATATGTATATGTATATATATATATATATATATATATATATATATATATATATATATATATATATATATATATATATATATATATATATATATATATATATATATATATATAGGTGGAAAATTATTGCCTCTCAACTGTTTTCACTGACAAAGTCAACCTTCCCACGAATTGCTGGGCAGTTTCATTCGGCAGAAATACCGGCTAGTGCCGTCTCAAGCATCCATCTGCAATCGCTGTAAATCTCCCATCGCCATTCAATCGGAATATGGTCCAGAGAGAGAGAGAAATCGTGGGAATAAAGGGGAAGATGCCGCCGCCGCGTGAGCCGGAGACGTCGCCTTATCTTCCGATAATTCCTCTCTCGCGGCAAAAAGCCCCATCCGAGCGTAGATAATCCGGTGGGGCGAGGGAAGGGAGGAATTTCCTTCGCCGGACCGCAAACGTGGAGGCTGCCTCCTGACGCCAAAGCGATGAAAAGAAGAAGACGAGATTGCCTAGAGACGACATCGGTGACCGCTCCGCTACACGTCATTTGATTACGCTGATGACTTTTCTCTCGAGAGCCATCTCCTGTTTTAATAGGGAATCTCTCCCTCTCTCTCTCCCCTAGTAGGGAAAGCGCCAGGCCGTCGACCCCTGATGTCTCAAATGTTGACGGAAGCATCTCCAGTGACAAAAACTAATGTCTCGTCCGCGAAAGGCCGCCAAATTGACGTGTGCTCAAATCGGATCAATTTCCTGAAGACGTATATAACATTCTACGAACCCCGACATGCCACGGCAGATTATGTTATGGGAACAAAATTAGGGAACTAGGCCGCAGAACCGACATGTTGAAAACGTCGTGTTCCCCGCGATCAATGTATAGAGATAATAATTGCCATAAAAATTGCCAATGAGACATTTAACGAAGTGTATCGATAGTTAGTGCAACTAGTCAGTCGACTCACTCCTTATAAATTGTATCTTCATCCGTTAACTTGCTCTAACAGCAGCCCATGGACGTTTGCAGCATAACCCTTGTACTGCTGTGCATTTGTGTAGTTTTAGAGAGCAATAACACAAAGGAGCATGCCTTTCGTGCGGCGTGCATGAGAATTTTCGCCTCCATTCAAACTATTAGCAGGTCTTTGCTATCGCACGCTCAGTTAGCCAATGAGATTTTAAATTTAATTCCAATGAGACTTTAAAGACACTAAAATTGCCAATGAGGCTTTTAAGACATTTAAATTACTTTACACAGGGAGCAGTGCTATGTTTGTTGATGATAATTCACCCCCCTCCACACACCTTCGAGGTGGGCCGCAGCGTACAATACAGACGTTGATTCAAGGGTCAAAAATGTTTCATGTATTTCTACTCACTACAAACTTTAGAATCCTCAAAACTACTTGACAACGAATCCTCGAAGGGCTAAGTGTCGTACGTAAAGTGTGAAGTAATTGATACAATTCGAGCGAGATGTTATTTGTCCGATGATTCAATGAATTTGGTCTCGTTTTTAGTGAAAACATCTCACCATTCCAAATGTATCGAAATATCCCCCGATCACCGAACAACTTTCCGAGATATACACGAGAATTACACGAGCCACTTCACATCGGAAGCTATACGCGTATGCACTTCATGGAGAAATTGTATTAAAAAACTGTAATTTCTGACGCGAGGATCACGCCAAAACATTAAAAGTGAGTAGTTTTTATGTTTTCTCTAGTTCATAAAATAAATCTTTTGAACACCGCAGTAATTTTTTCTGAATCACATAAAACGTTTCGACGTGATAGAATTTGTAACGTACTGCGTGAGATAAATGTGTCAACTTTCAGCCGTAATACACGTTTTTATTTTATTATAGACAACTTCTACCACCACCTCTGATATTAGAACTTCATACGTCTCACAGCTGCTAAAATTAAAAAATAAAGTATAATATGGCCGTAATTATGAAAAGATGAAAAATCTCGCTTCAAACTTCCAGAAGGAGATGGGCTTCACGTCGATCCGGGTCCCTGATTGCAGATTGGTATTTCTCTTCTCCACAGCGTCCTTGGCATAGCAATGAAAGCCACGCCATTTCATACCCACCGTCCTATACGCGTGCATCCTTGGTCATTGCATCATTTCATTGTCGCCTCACATTTCCATGTACTCCATCGCAACGGGACGTGGCGCAGTGTCCCAGGCATCGCCATTGCCACAGGTTTCGGGTTTCTCAGAAGGAAGTCGCATTCATCGAATGAAATATATTAAGGGCAAGAGACCGGCCCGGGTGAGATGGTAAACGACCATTGAAAAAAATCTCGTAACTGATTTTGAAGTCCAGCGATCACACTCATGGTTGCGTGTCGAGGACGAAACCTCCGTTTAAAAGATTTACCTACAGTTTTATTGAGGTGTATAAAATTTGCTGTAATGAGTAAACTTGGGATTAGTACTGCATTTATGTTTTTTTATTTCATGTTGATACTCCTACGAGTTGAATCTTGTAGGTTAAAGCGTTATACAGAATCATTCACTACGTCACGAAATCCAGTGATTATGCCGACTTCAGTCTCCATTGCTCTTTTCATCAGTATTTGATTTCACGATTTTATAACGGACTGAAGGAATGGGTACGATTATCTTAAGGTTTAAAACTTTTAACAATGCCTATATTACATGACAAATTATAGCATATATTGAAAATACGATTTGGTTAACCTAGGGAAACAACATAAGTTTCCCTTGGGAACGTTGCCACATTCATCACAATGTGTCGGCTATGTGCTCCGGAGGGAAAACCGGAAGTCTAATATTTAAACCTAGTTACTCGTGTTATACTACCGATGACCAAAGCTAAAAAATAATATATTAAGTGTCTCTCAGTATGTAGCGCTTGTCATAGTAGTTTCTGCACAATATCATTCGAGCAGAAATTGAGATTTTAAAAAGTAAGGAGAAGAGACGCCATGGCATTTTCAATGAGACAATGCATTTCAGCGTTAAAAGGCATCGTTAATTAAACCAGAATATAGATTAGTTATACGATCGATGACCTAGTTATATTGTCACACCATTGGATATTACACGTCTCACTGTATATAATATGATCGGTCGGCGGGTGGTACCGAGGCGAAAGGACCCAATTTTCGACCCCAATTGGTCCGGAGGATCCCTAGCGGATGAAGTACTCCGGCAGACCGCACGACGTCGACCGTTAAAGGGAGTCGGGGGATACCCAATCCCAATTTTGTGGGCAACGGGCTCCTCCGGTTCTCATAAGATGTGCGGTAAGTTTTCGCGTAGGCGAGACAGGCGGGGACTCGTCTGACGCTGTTGGGGGAACCCAACAGATATGAGGACTGCCGGGAGGCGGAGGCCCATTGTCGTCCTTTTGACGTCAATCCACCTCATGGTGTCGGCCTCGCAGAGGTTGTGTTTCGCTAACTTTACCTTCCCTTCCTTTACCCCTTTCCCACTACTTCCCTCCGAGGATATGAGCGAGAGTTTGAGGCCACGGGGGAGGTTTTTAGCTCAGCGGGGAGACCCGAATCACCTGTATATAATATGCTAAAACCAAGGTAGGTTATCGAGCCTAAAATGAAGGTTCCTCATTATGAAGCAATTTCCGTTCGTGTTCAGGTTTGCGTGAAACGTTTCTTATGCGTTCTCATAAGTAATACGTGTAGATATAATTTTTTTTATATTGCATGTCACCGATTTCGTTTCTCGACATTTTATGCCATTTTAACACGCAGACGGATGACGTATAGTATTTCGAAATTGATCGATACAATAAAAACGAGAAATAATGATAGTCACATTATGATAGAGGTAGGTAGGTAGACAAAAATAGGCCAGTTTTTGCCCCCACCCCTTCCACCCCCATCAGCCCTTATCGTGGACACTCGTAGACTTCATACGGATCCCCCCCCCCCCGTTGTACACGTAGACTTTCTTTTTTGCGGAAAAAGCTGTGAAAAGGGTATGTAATTGATAGTCATTGACTATCTGTAATTTAATGCTGATTTTTAGGAAAGATAAGTAAAAGAAAAACAACTCTTGTAGCTAAGATGATGATCTGTCATTGACTATAAATTGTAAAAATAGAAACGCGTCGTGTCGACCATTGTTTACGTTGACATCCCTCCAACCCATCCTCTTAGCGTGGACCTTCGTATAAAACCCCCGGATCCCCTGTTTGGTGCCTAAGTGGATTATGGACACAGCCCCTAACAAATGTCGATGTATAAGCTACGACATCGAGTAAAAAGCATGTCCTACGTGCGACTTCTGCGTAAATTTCGAATTCCGAGTCGAAAACCTAAAGCCATAACAATGCTTGAATTGAGACGAATATTTTACAATATTATTCTTGCATCAATCAAATCACAACATGCGCTATGTTCATTTCCAGCGTACACATAGTTGTACTTAAGTTGACGTGCGGCCCAATTGAATGTTTTTTCCGACTTAATTAAAAAGTTATTGAAACGCGCACTCAATGACTAACGAATACCGCTCAGCCCAAGGTGTATAGACGAGAGGTCTCTTTTATATACACCTTGCGCTCAGCCAACAACCTCACTAACCCAATGATTCTTCCACGAGAGGCGCTGAGTCTATCTCTCTTCGAGCGTGAAAGATCGGATGCGAAGGAAAGTGAAAGCACTCGCGTGATTGCAGTACGCGAAGACGTGTTAAAGGGGCGGGGAGGGGGAGTTTAATGCGTGGGTGGGTAGGTGGCAGGAGTGAGCGAATCGGCCGCGCAGCGCATTCCTTTTGTCTGTTTGGGCCACTCTTCCCGTTCCGTCACTTCCGGTAAGGCCGCGTGACACATTGCCCTCCCAACAGCCTGTGAACCACTTTTTAAGGCGGCCGCTGTGAGATCAAGCCACCCTACTCATAATCAGTGCCTGAATTTTATATTTTACCTTGATTTCGGAAAACCGTAGGCGCGTAACGAAGTAAATTTTGTAAAACTAATGTCGCGAAAATAGATATAGATTCATGTAACACTAATTCTTAGGATTTAAATAAATTAATCAATGTAAGTTTTTAACTTGACTCAATTCTTTCACGTCGAACGGTGATTGACTTTATTGACAAAACTGAGAAATTAAAACAATTTGCAGAGAAACGTACTAATCATACACCATTAAATTTCTGACGAAATCTAGGCGTTCAACACTTTTTTAAATTTAGTCTCTCCAAAAGAGCTTATCTATTATATCTCCCATGAAAACAGGCTGATACTTTTGGCAAACATTTCGAAGAGTAGAGCGGTAAGTGGCTCATAATTTAGTATATTTGTCAAGATGAGATATTTTAGGAGAGAGGACTTCTTTAAGGAGAGGCCAAATTCGTTGAATTCTAAGAAAATGTGATCTCGCTTGATCTTCCAAAATGTTCCCTTTTGAATAATAAGCCTTTCCACTTTTCCACGACTTGAAGAGAATGGTAAGAAACTCATCGTTGCAACTCAAAATGGATCTTTATCGCTCCCAAGACGCCAAGCCTGATGCAATCACGCGGACGCCTTAATTTTCTCCGAATCGAGGTTTATGAAGTATATTCAGCGCACGAAACCTTAAACGAGAGAGATACGTAAATCGAGTAACATCCATCCTGGGGAGAGAAGGAATTGTGGAGTGATTTTCCCAAAAATTTCCACAAGTTCAGTGATTCCTTCGAGCCGTGACCACCCATAATCGTATCCTTCGGAAACCGAGACGATATGTTATCAGTGAGGGCAGCGTGTTAACTTTTTACAAAGGTCTGCATGTCTCATTATTGACGAATGCAGTAGCGGGGCAACCTTGTTGATCAGAGCAAACAATAGGAAACGTGGCCAAAAAAAAACAAAAGCGCCGATGCGTTTGCTTTTCAACATCGGAAACAGTCTTCGACGGTCACATTATAGGACTACTAGTCGTCTCAGAATCTGACTGCATCCAGCATAGAGCAGGCGGACTGGTGACAAGTCGCTACGATAAACTTGGCAGTGTTTCCGAACTGTTAAAGGAATAAGAGTGGGGATTTCTAACTGATCGAAGGGAAAAATTAAATTATTTACGCAAGTTTAAAGCACACCACTATTTTTCCGGACGCTGTATTTATTTCGTTAGAGCCATAATACTACAATAAAAACAATGACAGGCATAATACATATAAACGAATAAGACGGTAGAAACGAAAGATTTTTACAGTGTCACTTTTTTCCACGCTCAGTAAACGACGATAGTGGTTGCGATGGATCAGTCCTATGAAATTCTGGCCCTCTCCAGAAAGAGCAGAATTTGTACTTGAGTGTTATAACGTGCATTAAAAAATGACAACTCATCCTGCTTGATATATCCGGCATGATTTTATCTTCCGCATGATTAAGTATCTCGTAATACCTATTTACATATTAATAGCATTGGCAATACTGAACAGTAGTTACATCTTTAAGGAGTGCATTGCATGTTAGAATGTTCGCCTACGTGGTACTTCGTATTATGGTCTCGCTCTTGCGTATTGATCTCCCGACTGCTGCTTTTTAATGATCTGTGCCTTCGGCGTAGCCAATGGGGAACGTGCCAAGTGCTGACATTTCAACCGGGACGTGTGTTACATGCCATTTCGTATAATCACCCCACGCCACTGACCCTATGGTAGTGGTTGGCTTCCACGGTACTCCGTAGATCTCCCGAAAAACTGCAATTAGGATTCCTCTTTTTCACTATTCATCGACTACGGAGCACAAGACATATGAGTATCGTTCAATATGTAGCGTAACTAAGCAATTATGTACCTTTTACCCAATAAATATTTTTTTATACATTTCAAAATGGTCTCCTTCCAGCTCTTAGCATTACGTCTAGCGGCGTTCGAATGTTTTCATCCCCGCCCGAAAAGCAGCAATAATAAAAAAATCGCGGAAAATAATGAGACCCAACGACGTCACTAAACAATTCTTTCCGCAGTCATAAAATCAATGGAGGCAATTTTTAAAAATAGAGATCGTTGTCATGGTTCTTGCATTGGCAAAAAAGGCTAAAAGACATTATTTTGAACGTGTAAGCTTCCAAAAGTTCAAAATTTCGACACTGATTCGTAAAAATCGGTCGAAAGGAAATGGAAATAATAATTGCGACGAGAGAAATATACGCTTCTCAACACTCAAAAACGAAGGAAATAATGCGCAACACTCTACGAAACTGCAAGAAAAAAAAATCCTCTGTGAATTACTAGATGAAAACCCTAAGCCATTCTGGTCCTACGCGAGAGAGCTCCAGGGTGAATCTTCGACAGTAGAGTCCTTACTGGATACAAACAGCAAAGTAGTCACCAACAGTATCGACAATGCCAATTTATTAAACCACTACTTCGCATGTATATTCACTAAGGATGACACAATTCACACTTTAGACATTCCTGACTTTAACGAGCCGATGGCTGACATAACAATTCAACGTGTTGGAATAATTAAACAACTGCGTTCGATTAAAAGTAACAAATCCATATGTCCAGAAAGAATACCTGCACGCGTGCTCAAGGAGTTAGCGCCACAGATTGCACCATTCTTATAAATTATATTTAACAAATCATTATCCGAAGGTAAGGTACCCCAAGACTGGAATATAGCCAACGTCACTCCAATATTCAAAAAAGGAAATAAAAGTGACCCAGGAAATTACCTATATCGCTAACATCACTTTTATGCAAGATCCTCGAACACATTGTCGTTAGTAATATTTTGACATTCCTGGATAATCGTAACTTCTTACATAGCGCTTAGCGAAGCACGGCTTCCGTAAGGGCAGGTCCTGCGAAACACAGCCTGCGCTCTTCCTTCATGACATCCTAAAATCAGGTGAATCGATTAAGAAAATCGACGCGATATTCCTTGGTTTCCAGAAGGCATTCGACAAGGTTCCTCACCAAAAAACACATTTATAAAAGGTATTCTAGAGAAGTTAATAGGAAAACAGTGAATTGGAGAAGTGAATTTCTCAGTAATCGAAAATAAAAAGTAGTTATTGATGGTTGCTCTGATATGGTTGGGGTCACATCCGGTGTTCCTCAGGGAAGTGCGATCGGCCCTCTGTTGTTCATTATTTACATTCATGACCTAACTTCTAGAGTTAGCAGTAAATTAAGATTATTTGCAGACGATACAGTTATCTGCCGTGAAATGAGCGAAGACTCGGACTTTGAAGCTGTGTCATCGGACCTTAACAACATTCATTCGTGGTGCCAGGAGTGGGGGCTAGAATTAAATGTCAACAAATGCACCACAGTTCACCACCACCTACGAAAGTCATCACAAAAATGCCATACCTAATCTGTGGGTGGAGTAAACGTAAAATCTTCAGATACAGTAAACTATCTTGGAATTAGCTTAACTTCTGATATATCGTGGGGAATACACATACAAAACATACGTGGTGCAGCATTAAAGAAGCTAGGTTCTGTTAAATGTAAAATAGGAAGGTTGCGGATGAAAAAGTCAAAGAGAGATGCTACTTCGCTGTGGTTAGGCCACACCACAAATACGCTGCGAGCATTTGGGACCCTGGTCAAATTGATTTAACCAAAAAAATTAATAAAATACAAAGGAAAGAAGAGCGCTTTGAAAAAAACTGCTACGAGCGAACATATATATAGTGTTAGCTTTTAGAGGGATTAAGGTGGGAGCCCCAGGAAACTAAGAGGCTACAAACTCGGTTTAGTTTGCTTGAGAAATTCAGAACTGGTGTGTTTCCTAGTGACACAGAGAATATCATCATGACGCCTCACAGCATCTCTAGGTCTGACAGAATTAATAAAATAAGAGAGATACACTGCCGAACAGATAAGTAGGTACAAAAACTCGCTCTTCTAGCGCACAATAAGCGACCACAATAAAAATTAAGCTTCACATTATACACTCCCGTAATACACGTCATCATTTCACATCCCAAAACCTTATCCCTTACATCCTTTCGTGGCTAGTGTTCTAACACCCCCTGCCACACGCCCTCTCGCGAGTAAGTAGATGTAGATTAGTAATCTGAATAGATAGACGTGATATAATTTCATGTTACCGATTTAGTTTCTTGGCATTTAAATTGCAATTAAACACGTGGCCTTTCAGAATGTGACAAATATTTCGAAATAATTCGATTCTATGTGAATAGATTCACTAACAAACGCGAAACAATGCACTTCATATAATCATAATGGTGTCTAACTAACATCATTGTATTATGCCCGGTAAAAAATTACGTGCTCACATTTGATTCTCGCTTAATTTTCAGTTCCTCGGACGTAAACCCACGTCATTGTCATGCTTTATTTACGGCGAATTTATTTAAACCAGAAAATGTATTTTGCCTTTCCGTTGGTACGCTCTTCACAGAGACAATGCGAGTGTCAAATGAGCATCACGCAATTTCGCCTCGCATCGCCTCGGAAGTAATTCGTACGTCCGTTCGCCATTGGTTTTCTTACAATCCTAAGATTGGTTGACTGCAGCCCTTCGATATTTCTCTATCGAACGCTAGAGTTCCCTCACTATTCGAAAGTACTTCTCATTAACTTTCATCTTAATTTTGGCCCTTCAATTCCTTCCGGAGTGTTCCTCTGGGAACTATTCTCTCAATTATTATCCGAATTATGTATTCTTAACGAACCCATTGTTCCCCTGGGAGGACACAATCCATCTGGTCCATCATCTCTGTTTGAAGCCTTTCATAACATGGCCCTTTGCTTCTCTACTCCACAGTAAACTTCACCATTGCTCACTTCATCCGTCCCCTTGATATTCAGCACCAGGTTTTGAAAGCTCCTTGTCTGTTCTGCCAATGGTCCATGCTTCCGATCCATAGAGTGCCACCATCCTCACGAACGTTTTCACATATGTTTGACAATGCCTAACCGATTACATTTTCTAGTACCCAGGTAAAAATCCACTTTCACTTCTTGTAGGTGCAATAGAATGTAGGCCGTGGGAATAATAGGAAATATTTTGAACATTGGACGGACGGAAATGACATAATTTCTATCTTCTCGGCTGGTGAGCGCCAGAGAATAGTGCAGGTGGCGTGCAGAGAAATCCTTAGCAATAATGATGAGGAAGGTTTAACGAAGGACCTCAAGACAATTCAAGCTTCTTGCGATGGCAACTAGAATTAAACTTGAAAAAACGTGTTGTAATGAGCTTCTGCAAAAGGAAAAACTCCCATAAGTACAGTTTTATGTACTAAATACACAATTAGAGACTGTAGAACCGGTGAAATACCTCGGAGTTTAACTGACTAATGATCTCTCGAGGAGCAAACATATTCGGGAAATAACTGGTCAGTCTAATCATAAAATTGGGATCGGTGATAAAGTACTTGGAAAATGCGACGATAAAGTTAGAGAAATCAGCTACTTCTCCCCTGTTAGACCCCACTTGGAATACGCTGCCAGTGTTTAGTGTCCACATGAGGTAAGCTCAGAAACAGAGATAGAACGCGTGCAGAGAATATCAGCAGGATATGTGAAAAGCCGTTATGAGTCTCGTTGGTGTTACAGACCTCTTGCAACAACTTGGATGGGAATCGCTTTCAGACCGACGATTGAAATTTAAACTCAATCTTTTAAGTAAATTCAAAACCAATTAATTTTCAGAAGAAGTTATCAATATCTTACAAACTCCAACATACTAAGGTAGATCAGATCATGAGAATAAAATAAGGGAAATAGATTGTAGAACAGATAGACCTATCTGGGAAATCCTATCTTATCGATCGCGGGAAAAACATATTAAACCCGTTTAAAATGTCGTTTTTCCGACGATAAGAGACTATAATGGTAGCGTTGAGAATTTCTGTATCTACGTCGACTTATTACCCTGCAAGCCACCGCAAGGGTGTATGGCAGGGGGTGACTTATCACCAATATGAACTAAAGTGAAGAAATTAAACCTCACCAATATGCAAGACACTATGGGTTTGCTAAAAATGCTGCAGAAACTAGTTAATTAATCTATAAGTAAATACCTTTAAGTAAATATATATATATAAGTAAAAACCAGGCGAGGACTTTACCCCGTCGGCCCCGGTGGCGACGGGGTAAAGTCCTCGCCTGCTAACCCGAGGGTCGCGGGCTCGAGTCCCGCCTGGGTGGAATATTATCTGCCTAGGACATGGATGTCTGTGTCTCGTTCGTTGTTACTGTTGTTCACCCGACGTAAAATGGCCTAGTGTGCTGTATTCGGGGCAGTGAAAATAAATAAAATGAAATAAATAAATAAAAATAATGTAACTATGTAAACGTGACACAAGAAAAACAAAACACGGTGTTAGCACTACTCGGTAGATTTAGAAACATGCATCAGGGGGCACATCAATTAATCAGCTACACCACCTGCCAAGCTAACCTACTTCAGAGTCCTTGGAAAAGTGAGTATTTCTCCGGAGCAGAACGAGGTTGGTTTGTTCTGGCGCCGAGGCAGGCAGCGTCCGCAGCTGAAGAAACCTGAAGAGACTCGCCGCGGCCTGCACGGCCAATGCACACGAGTGAAAACTGCTGGACATCGGGAGAAGTGCCGGAACGAATGGTTTTTTCAGAGCATCCGTCATTTCCCGTGCAATTAAACGGCCGTGGATAACAAGACTTATTCCGTGAATGGCTCCATCGCCACTTTGTGCCCCGAGGTTGGGGAAAATTCCAGATGAGTGCCCTGCCCGAAAATGCTAAAATGTTATTGTTAAAAGACCAGTCATCCATATGTCGCCACAACAATTACCAAATAGTTGTTGCAGCGGCATGTAGATGACACTGTTATCAGGCAACTCCACTCTTCATCCTCGTGTGGAAACTGATCGAGGATAATAAGATAATCCCATTTGCCACCAAATTGCAAGTCATTAATTCAGCCATTGGATGAATGTATTATTAACAGCCTTAGAAGTCATTATCGATATGAAATAATGAATATAAGTCAGAATTTGAAGGTCTCCGCAGCTAAGCTCAGTTCAAAAAAGAATTTACTCTAAACCACGCGATAAGATGCATTAAGAAACATTGAAGAGGGCAACAGTAATTGTTTTGAAGGGGTGTCGACATTTTTAATGCTCCGGGGTATACGATACGGAGGAAGCGACGAGGACAGGAGTTTCTCGATTTTCAGCCACCAGATGACGTCTGCGACAGCTTCGCGCATGTCGTAACGCAGTTGAATCCCGCGCGCGGAAAAAGTGACGGAGACATGGCGATCAAAATGCGCCTTCGGTGTGCCGCAGTCTAAAGCCCCTTTCGCCGTGACCACCGAGAAAATTCTCGGTGTTTACGCTCTCCCACGGGACACGAAATTGCATAAGCTGATGCACGCACGAATGCGCGTTTCAAAATACGTCGTGTAAAGCAGTAAACTGCAAGAATGCATCCGCGAATGCACGAAGGCGGGATGGAAAAGTGGCCACAATTCTAACCCCAATTATTATTTTATTTATTTATTGATCTTCACTACACCGAATACAGCACAATGGACCAATTTACGTCGGGTGAATAACGATAACAACGGACGAGACTCAAACACCCATGTCCTGGGCAGATAATATTCTACCCACGCGGGACTCGAACCCGCCACCCAAGGATTAGCTGGCGAGGACTTTACCCCTCCGCCACCGGGGCCACACTAGACTGAGGAAAAATCGTGTAGTTTAAAATCGAGCAAGTTAAAGCCCCCAGGTAAGACGGGCGATGGCGCCACATGGGCCGTCGAGCGAAAGCGATGAGGGGAGGGAATAGAGAGGCGAGGTGGTGGTGACCACCTGAAGATGACGCCACGGCGCGGCGACCGAGGAGAAGCGATCATATTCGAGGACCAGAAGGTCCTCTTCGAACGAAACGGACGCAGTCAGAGCGAGAGAATGAAGTTCGTGGACCAGACTCAAAGAGAGAGGGCAGTCATCGGCGGCGATAAATGCCGCCACTTGCGGATGCGATGTGCGAGAGACATCGCTTCCCACTCCTATATGCGGCCCGAAAGTATTTTTAATCGTTTAAATTTTCGGAGCGTGAACCACTTTGAAATATCTGAGTGATTCGTTAAATTCATGCGAAGCAATGGTCCCTAAAATCCGTATTTCTCCGGCCACGAGACGCGCCGTGATCTTTTGGTTAGATTTTACAAGTGCAACACAATAACCAACACCTGTTTTGGAAAATTATCGATTGGAAAAATTTGGTTTTATGATTTCCTTCATTAACTAATGAATTTAACTTAGTTGGCGTAGAATCCAAAAAAGATTAACGACGAGATTGCTCCTCTAGCCACTTGCAGCGTAAAATCAGAAGCATTCAAGCCGTTTTCGCTGTTATACCCTTGGCCCAGAGGTAAAGGGCGATTTATTAAGGTGGAAATTCGAGGAAAGCATTTTGTTTTTCGGGCAGATCGAGATAGGCGCTCGCGAACAGTTGGGTATTTTCCACGTATTTCAATCTTTTCATATTCTGATTCTGTAACTTAAACTTATTCAATCGGTTAACAGTTTTCTCACCAAATTCCGTTACATAAGTTTTTAAGAGCTAAAGAATGTTGAAGGTTGCGAATGTTCCCGAGCACGCTCCGGAAACAACCGAATGATTTGTGACGTCTTTTTCGCTGTTTCTATGCCGACCCAAATGTTTTCTCATGCTTACGGTGGAATAAAGTGCAATAAAATTCCTCTTGGATATTTTTCCGTGATTTGGTGAGCCTTTGTAATGAGATCTAAGGAATATAGATAGGAATAGTATTCTCAATCCGTACGTTTGTAGGAGTAAAAGTAGCATATTAAAATCCGTATTTTTACAATTGAAATTTTGGAAAATACCCAATTGAAGTTTTTTTGTGACAAAATATTATGAAGAACTATTTTGGTCCATTTTCAGGTAGCCTCATCTGGATACGCCTATTTCTGACACGATTCGTCATTTATGAATGAAAAAATTAGAGATGTCTTTCGTTAAATAAGCTTGTCATAAAAAATGTCTGCTATTTCAATAACATGGCACCTCAATAATCATCACATCTTATTCGATGAATAATTACTGCTTTCTCCGTCCATTTGCGATGTGTGTTGACAGCTGTAAAAGATGAGACCGTAAGTAGAGCAGAAATATTTCCATAAAATTATGCACAAAGTGTGTGGGGTTCCAACAAGTGCTCGTCGAAAAGACTTTTTATATGCATATTTTACAGGCCACCCAATTCAAGTTTAAACACACTTCTGAAGTTAGAATGACAGGTGAAGCATTTCATTAATCAAAATAGCGAATGTAATATCATTATCGGTGGTGATTTCAACGTTCCCTCGATAGACTGAAAGACTTATAGTTCCAAAAATGGCGGAAAAGATAATGAGTTGTGCGACACTCTTCTGTATACTCTTACTTCAAACTCTTTGCATCAATTAGTAACAACACCCACGAGAGGAAAGAATGATTTAGATCTTTTGGCGACAAATATACCTGAAATCGTCCTTAATGTTAAAACAGTGAGCGGAATAAGTGACCACAAAGCAGTAAGTGCTAAATTTCATACAAACAATGACACAAAAAGACAAGTGTACAAATACCAAAATACAGATTTTGATTGCTTGAAACAGGAACTGTTGACCTCTTATAAAAGTTTTAGTGATGTAAGCCAAAACCATACCACTAACGACACATACTTTTCGTAACATCGCTCAACTAGCCATAGATGACGAAATACCAAGTAAACTGAAAAAAGTCAATACGGAGCCTAGGTGGTATAATTTAGACGTCCGGATATCTCTCAAGGGACAAACAAAAATGAAGAACGTCCATCAGGGTCTACCTGACGAGGAACTTAAGAAAATTTATGATAAACATAAGAGAGCGAAATTAACATAAGCAGCCTCAAGAAAAGCACTAATGGAATTCAAGAGTAAAATATTAGGTGAATTTTTGGAAGATATCCTCAAGGCATTTTGGTCTTGCGTGAGGGAGGTTCAACGGAATAAATCTACAGTCACGTCACTGAGAAACGGTCAAGGAGAAAGAGTTTGCGATAGATTAGATAAAGCTAATATCCTTAACACATTTTTTCAAAGTATCTACGCTTCATGCCCTCAGAATAACGCCGCTACTTTGCCTTGCTTATACAAAAATCCAATGCATCTATAAATATTTCTTGTCGTGGCTCAGAAAGTCACCTGAAATCCATTTACCCCAAAAAATCATCTCGTCCCGATGAAATTCTTGCCCGATTTTATAAAGAATTAGCGTCAGAAATAGCACCGTACACGAAAACAACGCATGGAAAATCTCTAGCAGAACATGGTGTCTTTTACGATTGGAAAATCGCGAACGTTACTCGTTTCTTTTAGAGCGACGACAAGGAAGATGCTAGTAACTATAGTCCTATCTCCCTTGTCCATCTCATGCAAAATATTAGAACTCGTCATCTCAATTATGAGGAATGTACATAGTCAGATCTTGTTAATGCAAAACGAGCATGGATTCCGAAAAGGCAGGTCCTGTGTAACCCAGCTAGCCCTTTTTCTTCACAATATTCTTTCCTCAAGAGAAAGGCTCACCCAGTTAGAAGCGATATTTTTAAATTTCAAAAAAGCTGTCGATAAAGGTCCGCTTTCGAAATTACTTAATAAGCTAAAAGCCTATGGAATACATCACACTATAATATGCTGGATTGAAGATTTCTTAAGTAATCGTAAACAGAGGGTAGTTCTAGATGGTGTTAGTTTAGATACAGTTTAAGTCACATCCGGAGTACCCCAGGGAAGTGTCATTGGTCCCTTATTATTCGTTTAGTATATTAATGATGTCACCACCGTCGTTACGAGCAAAATTCGTCTTTTCGCGGACGTTGCAGTATTATACAGGGATATTAACACAGAGTCTGGTAGAATTGCGTTGAAGAAAGACCTAGAAGCTATAAGCGGATGGGGCGACACTTGGCAGATAGAATTAAATTTTAATAAGTGCGTTATTATGAATTTTTGGAGGAAGAGTAGCTTCACCAACGAGATGTACAAAATTAATCAAACCGAACTAATAAATGTAGAGTCAGTTATTTACTTAAGTGTGACCCTTAATCACGACTTGTCGAGGGGGAAGCATATACGAGAAATTTGTGGACAGGCAAGTCGTAAATTAGGATTTATTAAAAGAATACTAGGAAAGCGTGACGAGAAGGTAAAGAAGCGATGATATTTTTCTCTCGGGAGACCTCACTTGGAGTACCTTACCTTACCTATGGGAACCTTACGAAGAATGACTAGTTTCAGATATAGATCGAATACAGCGGAGGGCAGCTAGATTTGTTAAAAATTGTTACCATAAACATAGCAGTGTTAATAAATTGTTGAGGGAATTATGGTAGGAACCTCTAAACGATCGAAGGGAAAAATATAGATTAAATCTTTTACTAAAGTTTGACAAAAAAACCTAATTTTATGGACGTTCAACCTATATTTTGCTCGAGCCAAACTATTATTTTCTACTGTAGCAGTGTAATGATCGATAAAAAATGATAGAATAATATTTGCACTGCTATGCTTATATACGCGAGAGGGATGTAGATTTGAACGCAACAAATTGAACTGACGACTTACCCAATTACTCTGTCGTCTTCTTACGGCTGGGTCTTACGTCCTATCAGCGCCTATCCTAGGTCCCGATATCATTCAGGAGAGTATAAAAGTGTCCTACTGTGTAACAGGACATTTCAGAATCTCCCGAGAGAATGAGATTTCTAGTTGATAACAGTGAGCTTTCCTGGACACAGTACAGTCCAAAAACGTGTAGTCTTTTACAATAAGTCACTTATAAAATTATAACATTACGGCTAAGACGACGGCGTAATTTCCAATATCTTAAGAGATTGATGCGGGTTACTTGACCAGTCGAGTGCCTGGATAGCAGTTGAGTCGCTCCCTTTTGCTCGTTCCTTAATCGACAACACCGTAACAAGCTCAAGCTCCGTATGATTACTGCATAACCCTTGTCTCGTTTACGTGGTTGCAATATACATTAATACAAATGGTTTCTGAAATATTAATAGCATACATCCACACACTACCCTGCGAGCTGTCGTGTGGCAGGGCTGTTAGGATATCAGCTGTTTAATGGTGTAAAAAATGAGGTTTTCGGGGGTCCAGTTCTTTGGAGTGCCAATCGTAGGGCCAATTCTTTTGAGTGTTTTAAACGGAGGTCCGGTTTTATTAGAGTCACTTATTGTGCGTGGAAAGATCGAATTTTTGTACCAACCAGTTCGGTAATGTGTCCTTTTTCGCTTCTGCCGGACCTACAGATGTCCTAGTGTGGCGTCGATATGATATCCTTTACGCAGCTCTGAAATACACCTGATCTGAATCTCTCAGCCTAAGTCACAGACTCCGAGTCTCAAGGGGCTCCCACCTTAATCCCTCTAAAAGTTGTGAGACACTACATGTTCGTTCATGCCAGTTACCAAAGAAGCGTGCAGCTTTCCTTTAATTTTATTTTTTGGTTAAATCTTTATGACAAGGGTCCCAAATACTCGCGGCGTGTTCAAGGTGTGGCCTAACCAGAGCAAAATAGCATCTCCTCTCTTTGACTTTTTCATCCGAGTACCTTCCTTTCATATGCTTGATAAATCCTAGTTTCTTTAATGCCGATTATGTTTCGTACGTGTTTTCACCACGATATATCTGATATGATAGTAATTCCAAGGCATTTGACTTTTTCTGAGGACTTTATGTATACTCAACCCATAGAGTATAAGTAGCGCTTGTGCGACAGCTTCCCTAAGAAGTGGCGAGTGGTGAATTCAGTAAGTTTTAGTTCCAGCTCCCACTCCTGGCACCACGAATGAACTAAGTTCAAGTCCGAGTTCTCGCTAATTTCGCGGTAAATGACTGCATCGTCGGCAAATGATCTTAGTTTACTGCTAACTCAAGAACCCGAGTCATTAATATAAATATCGCACAAGAGTGTGTTATGTATAGTGTATGCAAGTGTGTATACAGTGTATGATCGAGACAACTCCACCCCTGCCAAACATCCGTAAGGTGGACTGAAGGGTTGAATTTAGACGTAATTTCCCAAATTAGAACGAATTCCCTGAGCGATCGCGAGCAGAGAGCAGCGTAATGAGGCCCCTGCCACACGCCCTTCAAGATGGGAAGGGTTCTCGCCCTTCAAAGCATTCGACCAACCTTTTGATGAATGACAGGTGTTTGGCGTTGCTAGGCTTGGGGGGGGGGGGGGGCAGGGAATGACCGTTTTCAACTTTCTAGGGTTTTATGAAGGGCAGGGAAGTGCGTGACTCACCTGACATTCTTCAGGCACCCTAACGTAAGCAGTTCATACTCGGCGTGAGGCCTCTCCTTCAGTCGGGCGAATCCCAGGATATGCAGCTCCCTTCAGACGAAACACCACTTCCGCAAACGAAAAACAACGCACTGGACCAATCAGATATGCACACAAACAGTAGATCACCATACAGACGGTCACACCAAAAAAAAGAACTTCAAAACATTCACTCGCACAATCTCAAAGGACGATGGGAATTTAAGTGAAAACGACGAAGGCGACTCGGGAGACACTCAATTCCCGGACTGAGAGAGGCACACAACCTTGGAAGGTGAAGCAACACACGAACTCACTTTCTTATTTTGACATTAATGCCGTCTTTCGTGAGAATGATTTCTTGAAAACCGCGGGGATGAAATGTTCAACACAATGGACGAAACATTAAGATTTCCAAAACCGCCATCTTTGTCGTTCTTATCCCCAGAGAATCATCATGGAGATGATTTACCGAATTCTTAAAGAAAATCCGCCACAAGAGATGAGAAGGCACTCAACGTCTTGACCTCCACGCGTGACGGTGTGCCCGAGCTGACTGCAAGAAATGACCGCGCGCTACCCCGAACGGCGATGCCAGCGCCGAGACACCTGTACTACCGCAAGAATTCCTTGAAAAAATAATAAGTGGACACCCCCCTCCAGCCACCTAACTTCCCCTCCTCTGCCTTCTCCCTGCCCCACCCTCTCCTCTCGACACCCCCTCCACCATCCACTCGCTCCGTTCCAGCCCGTTCCTCACGAACGCATCGCAGATCTCTCTCCCCCTCCCAGCCCCCCGTGTACCTACTCGTGGCGCGCGCAGCTAATGCCATCTTCCGTCTTCACGAGGAAGCTCTTCCGTGGCACGTGGGCACGTTGCCATGGGGACGTCGCGGTTTATTTGTTTTTCCATGGAGGATTTCGACTTTATTCACGCTAGCTCCTCGCCCTAGAGTATATTCTTTGAGACTTGAATTTACTTTTCCGGAGAAGACTTCTTTCGTTTGGAAATGTGCATAACTCAATCGGTTGGTGAGGTGTGTGCGGCGACTCTAATATAGGTAGGTGGTGAATGTGCGATTTCATCCAGCGCGGGCTTTTCACCGACCAGGATATGGTCGTGTGTATTCCTCCTGCGTTACATCAGCGGAACAGTAACCGATGGAATTCAGCGAATGGGGATGGGGGATGGGATAATACATTAACCATTTAGTGGAGGATACACACAATATCCGCTCAATATCGTGTTCAAAGCAAATAAGCAGGCATGAAACGATTCAGAAGACTCGCCAAGACTAAAATTTATTGGTGACTTTGAATGATATATGAATTAATTTGGATTCATCATTGCGCCTTTTTTAAGCAACTTTCTTTTAATTCGCCATAAAATTGGTCCTGTGCGACGAAGGATAACCTTTTATACCGTCGATATGATTTTCTTGGCTGCCACATTTTGTAGTTTAAAAGTTTAAAAAGCCTCAGTTGCCAAGATTGAGTCACATAAAATATTAGTCACTCAAAAAACTTAACTTATTATTAATTTATGGACTCTGGACGTTTTTAAAAGTGTATAATAACTTGAATTAATTTTAAATGGACCCGTAGCTATTAAAAATCTGAAAGAGTGACTGAATGATATTCAAATCCATATCGACACAATTCAACCTCTCTGAGTGATGAAAATCTATGCCTAGATAATGGAGTCACTATAGTTAGTCAGACAAGGACTTGTCGCTAGCAAAAATGTGAAATTATAATGTTTCCACTCATTTTGACGCGATTTAATCTCTCATGGCGACGATAATTGCCTTCCCGCGCCATTTAAAGATGAAAACCCGTTACTTTCAGCAGAGGTTTCACGTGCGCCGAAACACCTCAGAAATATGAAGAAAATATCACTGCCAGTAAAACGGGCGGCCAGGTAGAAAATTCACTGTGACGTCACGAGGCAGTGGAGGATCTCGGACTCCTTGCCTAACAGACGCTTGCCATTTCAACACATTTTATAAATGCTCGGTTACTGGTGTTCCCTTTTAATGCTCAATAAATTCCATGGTATATTCACGGAAAACATCGCTCCTTATATCATACGACGACATTTATTTCATAATACAATATTGTACGTTGGAACGATTGACCATAGAATGTTTCTTGGTAAGTAGATTGTTAATTGGCGCGTTGCATGTGTGGTACGCTGGTTTCAATGTAGTTTCGGTGTTCTACCGTATCATTCCTTCATGCCTGGTGTGGAAGCGCCCCCCGCCACACACCCTTTGGGTGGCTTACAGGGTATGACGTAGATGTAGATATTGTTTCGACAAATCGCTACGCAAATGTAGCTGGTAATAATGCAACGACTTCATCATAGCCCCCAAAGAAGAATGTGTTTTATCTTTCTGCAGCGGTTGATGCTAAGACGAAAAACTTTCTGCGAGTACGGGCGTTTTAGCAAATAAATCAATCATAGAGGTTTCATAGGTGAATAAGTGAGCAATTCACACATGATCAATTCTTTATTTTTATTGAGCTTTGTAAATAGGTACTTTAACTTCAATAAAATACTTTATAAAATTATAGATTTATTTTCTAGATTTCTTTCAGTATATACGATATCTTTCAGCAGACCTCAATTTCGTTCCGCGGCAATGTCACGCCGTCGCTCCGTGTTCTGCTTTGGGGTGAGAGAACCTATCAGAAGCTCACGATTATATTGGATGCGATTACATGTTGGCTAGAAACATCATCTCCGGAATGCGACATACAATATCGGTATAATTTTTACCAAACTCAAGATGAAGTAAGATCGATTTCTGTGGGATTTCGTCTGAAGCTGACAATCCTATTCTCGTCCTTTGAGTGCTCTATTCAGGGCCCTCCACAAATTTTAGGGTGAGACTTGACAATTGCGTTGCGAAGGGCGGCACCTCAAATCGCAAATTGTCACGAGAATAAATCAGCCTGGACTGGGAATCGAACCGTGGACCTTTGAAGTTTTGGTCCAATGCGCAGTCCACTATGCTACCGAGGCTTCCTAATTTCTTTCACCCCCTACTTTCAGCGATGGCTTGAAGGCAGCTTCTCGTCAATTCTCGTCAACTACAGACCTCGATTCGCTCTGTGGGACGTAATTAAGGATTAGAACTCTTGCGAGAAAGGATGGACGAGGCACATTCACTGAGTCGTTCATAATTAGAGCCGACACCTCTACCGGCAAGATTTCAATTCCAACATTAGTTAGGGTACAGCAGTGTGGCATACACCTCCCTCCCAACGTTTCCTCACAGCCAGGGAGTGGTATCATCAAGGTGGTCTTTCGCGAGACAACTCTAAGGTGAATCTTCGACATTACAATGCCGAAGATTCGCCCTGGACGGATACGGCAAAGTAGTCACGAACAGCATCGACAAGGCCAACTTGTTAAACCACTACTTCGAAAGTGTATACACTAAGGATGACACAATACACAATTTGTCCATTCCTGACTTTAATGAGCCAATGGCTGACATAATTATTCAACTTGATGTAATAAGTAAATAACTAGGCTCACTTAAAAGTAACAAGTCCTCAGTAACAAAAGAAATACCCGCACGCGTGCTTAAGGATTTAGCGCCACATATTGCATCATTCCTAGAAATCACATTTAGCAAACCATCATCCGAAGGGTAGTTATTCCAAGACTAGAAAATAGTCAGCGTCACACCAATATTCAAAAAAGGAAATAGAAGTGACCCGGGAAATTACCGGCCTGCATCCTTAACATCGCTTGTATGCAGGGTACTCGAACACATTGTCGTTAGCAATACTATGGCATTCCTGGATAATCGCAACTGCTTACATGGCAGTCAGTGCGGCTTCCGGAATGATAGACCCTGCGAAACACAGCTTGCGCTCCTCCTTCATGATATCCTAAAATCAGGAGAATGGAAAACGCAAGCCGACGTTATATTCCTTAATTTCAAGAAGGCATTCGACAAGGTTCCTCACAAAAACTTGTACGCAAATTGCAGCCATGCGGAGTGTATTTAAAAATAGTGAATTGGATACTTGACTTTCTCGGTGACCGCTGGCGAAGAATATTCATCTCTGACATGCTTAAGAGTGACATCCGCTGTTCTACAAGGCATCGTGATCTGCCCCCTTTATTAATTATTTATATAACAGACCTAACTTCGAGTTAGCAGTGAACTAAGATTATTTGCAGACGATGCGGTCAACTACCGCGAAATTAGCGAGGACTCGGACTTTGGAGTGCTGTCATCTGACTAAAACTACGTTGAATCGTGGTGCCAGGAGTGAGGGGCTGGAAGTAAATCGTAGTGAATGGTCAGAAGTACTCGCCTTGCGGTGGTCATTACAACAACGCCATATCTACACTGAGGGTGGAGTAGATACAAAGTCGTCAGATGAAGTCAGAAGAAGTGGAATTACACCTTGGCATCAGAGATTTCGTGGACAAAATACAAGCGGCACAGCTTGAAAAAAATCACGATTTATCAAGCGTATAACGAGAAAGGTCTTGACTACAGTAGTAAAAAATATGTAAAAAAAGTAGTATGACTTGAATACAGTAGTAAAAAATAGCAAGCTCCGTCTTTTTGCCGATGATGTAGCAGTGTATAAGGAAATTAGAAATGAAGAGGACAGGCAGTCTTTAGCTAAGGATTTAGATGCGATTGATGATTGGTGTGATAGTTGGCAGCTAGAATTAAATTTGAACAAATGCGCGATAATAAACTTTTGGAAAAATAATGGCTTTCCCCGGAATAGTTATTGCATCAAAGAAAAGAAAATATCTAACGTAGAATCCATTAAATACTTGGGCGTCACCATCACTGAAGACATGTCATGGGGGAAACACATCAGGGAAATAACTAGTGTAGCAAACCGTAGATTAGGATTCGTAAGAAGGGTTCTAGGCGAATGCGATGAGAGAGTACGAGAAAGAAGCTATTTTACACTTGTCAGGCCTCATTTAGAATATGCCGCTAGTATATGGGATCCGTACGAGGAAGGTTTGATAAAAGAATTAGAGCGCGTGCAAAGGAGATTTGCTAGGTTTGATAAAGGCCGTTATGATAATTGTATAAGTGTTACGAGTTTAATAGAAGAACTAGGATGGGAATTATTATCAGAACGCAGGTTAAAATTTAGTTTAAACCTTTAAAGTAAATTCGAAACCGATTTGTTCACAGATGACGTTAGATATATATTAAGAACCCCTGCGTATTATGCTAGGTTTGATCATATTAACAAGATTAGAGAGATAGATTGTCGTACCGATAGATTTAAAATGTCATTTTTCCCGCGTACCATAAGAGAGAACAATAGGCAGCGTAGCAAAGGGATAGGTAGGTGAAATATAGTTAGTCTGTAGTGCATGATGCATGTAATAGCAACCATTAATCCAGTTCTTATTATGTAGATACCAACCATGTGACACTATTATCTAGCATATCTCCCTTAAATATCGTAGTTGCATGCCAATAGTGCATGTTTGGTGATCTTCACCCTCTGCCACACACCCTCGTGGTGGCTCGCAGGGTATTATGTAGATGTAGATGTAGATGAAAGGTCCTCGGATGAAAAAGTGAAAGAGAGATGCTACTTTGTTACTTTGTGTTAGGTCACACCTCGAATAGGTCACGAGCATTTAGGACCCTGGGCATAGAAAAATTCAATAATAGAAATCAATTGTATCCAAAGGAAAATTGCGCGCGTCGTTAACAACTGCCACGATCGAGCACATAGCGGTTCACAGCTTTTCAAAGGGATTAAGTCTGAGGTCGGTAGAGAACCAAGAGGATACTCGCCATCCTTAGTTAGCTTGAGAAATTCAGCACTGGTGTTCTGAATTTCTCAAGAACGAACAGAACTGGGCGACACATAGAATATCATTTTGACGCCTCACTATATCCCAAAGTCTGACAGAAGCGATAAAGTGAGAGCGATGCTTTGCCGATTTGCTTGGCAGATTGTATGTATTACAAATTCGTTCTTTCCGCGAGCAATATTTGATCGTTAATACAAACTGAGCTCTACTAAAAACACACTCAGAGATTGCCATCCACTATTTCAACCTCCCTATAAACTCCTCCATTGCACTACGGTGTCCTCATGCCATCTGCCACACGCCAATGCGGAGGCTAGCACCCTGCTGTTGATGAAAATTTGGGAATATTACGGGAAAACTCAAGAAACATACATATGGGACATACATTGGCAGATATCGTATTAACACGTATCCAGCGGTATTGAATGATCCATGAACGTAATACCAAGCATGACAAGGAAAAAAATCGATTAGCATATTGTGAAGTGTCATATAGAACACCATTTTTGGGAAATAACTGGTTAAATCAAGGGGTTAAACTCACGTGTCCTCCATAGAGGCCGGACTCTATGTCTCCCCACCATCCCCTACTTGAAACTGCATTCCCAATCTCAACTTTCCATCTCTCGAATTCTACAACATTGATTTAAGCTTTTTCCGAGTATTTCATTCTGCATCGAGTGGAGAAAGTTAGTTAGAAAGTTCACTAGCCGTCATCATTACTTCTAATTATTTTTCAGAATGGAATCATAACCCTCCAAACTATCTCCACCGAATATCTATTCCGAGATTTGACTTTACTGTCTATTGTTTGATTGAATTTCACTCTCATAGAAATCGCTTGAATTAGCACGGCGTGTAATTCTTTAAAGCAATTTGTGCTTGAACTCTAGGTCGCGGAATATTAAGTGTGTGGCATGGGGTGATTCCACACCGGGCATGCAGCACTCATCCGAGCTGAAATCAGAACCGCGCACGTTCCCCCGGATTGCTAGGCGCGGGCCAAAAGCAGTCAGGACAACAGTGTGCGGTCAGACGATAAACTGGGAGAGTGATGGGTAGAAAGAACATGCTACCATGCAGTACATTACTCAAGATACAAATACTGGTTAGTATTCATAATGCGACAAATAAATAGCACTACAAGGTACTACATCATGCAAGAGTAAGTATATCATGCCGGAGATTGCATGCGAGGTTAGTACCCACAATTCATGTTAAGATACTAAGCACTATGTACTGAGAAACTTGTATTACCCAGTGCGATTCAAAGTTTCCTAGAATTGATCTATTGCAACGATTATGGTTTCTTATTGTTTGTGGAAAAAATTTCGTTTGAAATCTGCCAGTTCTGCAGTCTATTTCCTTAATTTCCTTACGCCTGTGATCGTTTCTACCATAGTAGTTCGGCCCTGGCAAAATTTTTGAACGTCCGGAGAAAAATAGTCAACATCAAAAGTTCGTAAAATATTTAACCTATATTTTTACCTTCGATCGGATAGAGGTTCCTACCCGAATTCCCTCAACAATTTACTGACACTGTTATGTTTATAATAACAATTTTTAACAAATGAAGTTGCTCTCCGTTGTATTCGATCTCTATCTGAAACTATCCTTACTTGGTAAGGGTCCCATATACTAGCGGCATATACTTCAAGTGAGGTCTCACGAGAGAAAAACCACCCCTGTCGGAAAACCACCTCTTTCCTCCTCCTCAATTCCTCTCTTCTTTCATTTACATTTGTTAAGGGCAGTGTTGAATTGTTGTGGACTGCGTTACTTTGGCATCAGTCCTCGGAAAATGTGGAAAAGTTCAACCAGACACCCCACGTTTACGACCACAGATTCAATAGCAGCCAAGTCATAATATCATCAAGATAGAGATGTTACACCAGTCTAAGAAAAAGTTGAGATTATGTTAAATGATGAAGCAAATTGTCAAATTGTATGCTCTTCAATATTACGCTGCGCTGCCGATGTCGATTAAATATTACCCCCCCATATATTTCCAACGGAAAACAAAGAACTTTTTTCTTGATCGTAGGATGTTCTGCACTTATTGGGAAAACAAGGTAAACATGTGCTTTCTGATGAAGGGCTATACGTAATATCGATACTGAAAATAAAACTATTTTTCTTAGAAATGCTCCGAGAAGATTTTACAAGTTTGTTGAGGCAGTGTAATAATTATCGGTTGAAAAGCTTTGTTTTCCTAAGTTACATCGTACGAAGCAAGTAGGTACTACATACCAACTTGAATGAGAGACATCTAACCGAAAATTTAAGGACCACAAATTTAGACGACTTTTATGTCTCCGGACATATGAAAATAATCTTTGGCGCCAAGGTCAAACACTCAATGCGAGCACGCGTTATTCAGTACGATTTCAAATTGGAATTTCACGGAGAAAGATAAATAGGATTTTGCGAAAGGAATAACTGGCGTTATTTGAGAGTTTAAACATAAATGATAAAACCGGTGGTTTATTTATTGATTTTATCAAAGTCTTTGATTCGGTCAGTCATTCTACTTTGCTATCAAGACAGTCGGAGACTGGAATTAGAGGTATTGCAAACGAGTGGCTCAATAGTTACCTGTCGGGTAGGACTCAAATGGTAAAAATTAGCGAATGTATTAGTGAGGAGGTGTTCCTCACATGTGGTGTGCCTCAAGGCTCCATCCTGGGATCAATTTTGTTTTTAATATATGCCAACAATTTGTGCAATTGTTCGTTTCATGGTAAACATACTTCTTTCATCGATGACACTGCATTATGTTATTCGTCCTCTACTGTCTCCGATGTTGTATCAGAGATACAAAACGATTTGAATAGAATTAATTACTGGTTCTTGTGCAATAACTTTGTTCTAAGTGTTAAATCTAGGCGTATGTTATTTGGCCTGAAAAGTATACCTGTGTCATCAGATGACATTCATTATAGATTTTCTCATAGCTTATCTTCAAAAGGAAGCGTTTCTGTCAATTGCCTAAAAATAGGATGTAAATCATATAAAGTATCTTGGTTTATTTTTTTGTTAAAAAAAATATGTAATTGAAAATTGCATATTAACAAATTGAAATCTGAGCTGATTTTTTTCTTGGGATAATTTAATCTACTCAGATATAAATGCCCAGTTTCTATTCTGAGGACTGTGTACATTGCTCTCATTAATTCAAGGATACAATATGGAATATCTTGTTGGGGAGGCACCTATTATACTAACGTCAAACCAATTAAAGTTATACAAAACAAAATCCTAAGGGTGATTTTACGAACTTCCAGGGCCTAATCTTCCTTCCCACTGTTCTAAATGTTCAAAATCCTCCCAATTAGGCATTTGTTTGTTTTTAAAGCCTTAAAAATTTTTTACAATCGCAGAGGTCACAAAAATAAACCATGCCCCTCTACAAAAAAGAGGCCTCCAAATTACTTCTGTTCCTAAACCAAAAATTTGAAGCTTACAAACACTTTTATAATTATGTAGAACCCAAACTCTATACTAAGCTATGGCAAGAATTACACTGTTGTAATAGTCAAGCTGCTTTTACTAATAAATTGAGAGGCTGTTTTTTTCGTCATAAGGATGTTGAATTTCTCTTTAAGACTATTACTTGAGTTTATTTAAGGTAAGGGTTCCTCTGATAATGCTCATGTTTTTATACTATTCTATTTTTATACAAATTTATTAGTATATATTTTGCTCATGAATGGCTTACTATTATTGTATTCTTATTTCATTTTGTATCTGTTCACTAAGGTTGTGCATCTACTTTCACTCGAAATATATGGACACATGTCATTTTGATGATTCATAAAAAGAGCTATTAGTGTCCTACTCTGATGCTGAAAAATGTACTGCCGAGAAATGCCAAACTTTCATTGAATGGCAACCCCTAATGGAAACAAGAGTATATCTTCTGGGGTGCCTAATTTCACTGTTTTTGTACGTATTTTGGTGTATACTTTTTGCTGTCAAATAAGTATGTTTATGTTATTTAAACCTTAAATTATTGACCGGTGATCTAATTTGAAGCATTTCTTTCAAGCGGCTTCCATAAGCGTGCTGCATTCGACTTTGGGCGCGGCAGTGGAGTCAATCATGACATTCGCAATGGTCACATAGGTCAGCATTTGAGAGTGTAATCGCGATGATTAAGGCAGATTGAGCGAAATATCATTTTAACTATAAATCAATGAATTTGGTCTCATTTTAAAGAAAAATATATCACCCTTCCATTGGCATAAAAAATTCATCTCCTTACCTCATTACTTTTGGAGATATTTGCCAAAAAATACCAGCCCTTTTATATGGGAAATTGTTAGTGTATGCCCTCCAAAGAGACCTTATATTAAAAATGAGGTATTTATAACACTTAGATGTCGTAAAAAAAACTAACAGTGAGTATTTTGTATGTTTTCTCATCTATATTTGAAAATTAATCATATTGTCACCGCAATAGGTTCTTGGGTATCACAAAAAACCTTACGTTTTGATGGAATTTCAAACGTACCGCGTGAAAAAAATGTGTCAAGTTAAAGACTTATTTAGATATTTTCATTTGATTACTTACAATTTCTGTCGTGTAAAATTATATTATCGCACCATTCGCAACATTTAATTCGTGTGTCTCACAGCTGGTGAAATTAAAACGCATAATTCGAATATGGTCTCTATTATGATTAGGGAACTATCTCGCTCGCACTACCTTAAGTGAATCTGACCAGAATATAAGTAGATTAGTGCACCCTAGACGCCGATGTCATGGATATGACTATTCTAGCAATACTTTTCTGGATATTATTTATTTCCCAAATATCTTGGGCGCTCGGAGGCTGGGCTGAAATGTGAAGGTGCTGGCACCTCTCTTGCGTTTCCGGGACTGTTCGAAGTCCTCCGCTGCTGCCTGTTGGGGGGAAGGGAGGGGAGAGGGGGAGGAAGATGGGAGAGGTGGCGAGGGACTGTCCCACCGCGAGAGGGAGGGAGCATTCTTATATGTAAAAGTGTCATATAATCAATCGCCCGCTTCTTTTGTTACTTATGATAGTCTCTCCACCCAACCATCCTCCTATTCTAAAGGAATCCCATGTATACACTCTACAGTTTCAGGCTTCACTTCGTGGAAGTTAATAGTATCCATATTTAGAGAATACAAAGTTCGTACTTTTCCACAGAATTTTATTTTGTGTGTGGTACAACGCGTTTCACCGACTTGCGGCGTCATCAGGTTCAAAAATTCAGCCCAAACAGTACAGGTATATATACAAAAGGCTATTTTGTAAATATACGTTCCCTACCCCTTCCTTCTGCTTTTATTTACACATACCTATACTGTTTGAACTGAATTTTCGTACCTGATGATGCAGCAAATCGGTGAAACGCGTTGTACCACACACAAAATAAAATTCTGTGGAAAAGTACGAAATTTGTATTCTCTAAATATGGAATCTTATGTGCTTTTAGGGCAAGATTCCGTTCCTTCAAACATAATGCTTTTCTGTTACTCAAACCAGCCGAAGTTCATCTACATCTACGTAATACCCTGCGAGCCACCACGAGGGTGTATGGCAGGGGATGAAGATCAACAACATGCACTATTGACATGCAAGTAGGATATTTAAGATTTAAGGGAAATATGCTTAATAATAGGGTCACATGCAGCTAGATGGTTAGTATCTACATAATAAGAAAGGGATTATTGGTTGTTATTACATGCATCATGCACTACAGACTACTCTTACTATATTTCACCTACCTATCCCTTTGCTACGCTGCCTATTGTTCTCTCTTATGGTACGCGGGAAAAATGACATTTTAAATCTATCGGTACGACAATCTATCTCTCTAATCTTGTTAATATGATCAAACCTAGCATAATACGCAGGGGTTCTTAATATATATCTAACGTCATCTGTGAACAAATCGGTTTCGAATTTACTTTAAAGGTTTAAACTAAATTTTAACCTGCGTTCTGATAATAATTCCCATCCTAGTTCTTCTATTAAACTCGTAACACTTATACAATTATCATATCGGCCTTTATCAAACCTAGCAGATCTCCTTTGCACGCGCTCTAATTCTTTTATCAAACCTTCCTCGTACGGATCCCATATACTAGCGGCATATTCTAAATGAGGCCTGACAAGTGTAAAATAGCTTCTTTCTCCTACTCTCTCATCGCATTTGCCTAGAACCCTTCTTACGAATCCTAATCTACGGTTTGCTACACTAGTTATTTCCCTGATGTGTTTCCCCCATGACATGTCTTCAGTGATGGTGACGCCTAAGTATTTAATAGATTCTACGTTAGATATTTTCTTTTCTTTGATGCAATAATTATTCCGGGGAAAGCCATTCTTTTTCCAAAAGTTCATTATCGCGCATTTGTTCAAATTTAATTCTAGCTGCCAA
This sequence comes from Ceriagrion tenellum, assembly GCA_963169105.1. Lineage (NCBI taxonomy): Eukaryota > Metazoa > Arthropoda > Insecta > Odonata > Coenagrionidae > Ceriagrion > Ceriagrion tenellum. The sequence continues at coordinate 28,905,314 of OY720641.1, forward strand.
CTATCACACCAATCATCAATCGCATCTAAATCCTTAGCTAAAGACTGCCTGTCCTCTTCATTTCTAAGTTCTATATACACTACTGCATTATCGGCAAAAGGACGGAGCTTGCTATTTTTTACTACTGAATTCAAGTCATTTAAGTAGAAAAGAAATAAAATTGGGCCTATCACGCTTCCCTGGGGAATACCCGATGTAACTTTTACTTCGCCTAAGCTGACACCATCTACTACAATAAAGTTACTACAATAGATTAACTTTTGATGTTACAGTGCCGCATTCATATGAGGACATTATTTTGAACACATTAAGTTGAACCTCTTCGGCAACTCGCCAAATAAGGGTTCTTAATATAAGATGGGAGAGTACATATCCACCTGGCGAACGTGAGACGTATTCGTTCGTAGATATATTGACCGTAAGAAATGACCTCTGAAAATAGTGACGTTCCAAGCGGCTCAACAACCAAAGCGCTCGAGAGAGCAAACTTTGGGATCCGTCGAGATGCAGACATCTCTACGACGACATATTTGAGGCTTTCCTTCCGCCTTTCGTTCACGCCCCCTCATTTCAAAACGAAAGGGTATGTATTTTACGAGAAATTGCTTTAAGTTTTTTAAAGGTAAAATATTTTGTATAATAATGTTGTGCGCCGTTGCTTTTTACGTCAAACGAACATTTGTCCTCTAATTTATATGTCCCACGTCCACAGACATCAAAACGCAAGTTCAAAGCATAAAATTGCAAATTTTGCGACTGGATTTTCACTCGAGAGGAACGTCGGAATGAGAAGAGGGTCTATCACTTCTCCCGAAGTACGCAGCGTCTTCCAATTTTCCATAACATCGTTTGTATGACGAAACGGTTAATAGGCTTAAAATTGTGAAACGGACGTTTGCTGGGAGTCTTCCGCATGTGGCGCAGCTGAGCGTAGACAGCACATATTCCCCACATTCAAGATGTATTTGAAAAACATTCCGCAAATCGTGATATTAATTGCCTCTAATCATTTGTGAGATGACAGAGAGTTTACATACGATGCATTCAGTTTAATTTGTTGTTTTTTACGTGAAATCGTTAAATTTAATTTTAATCGTTCTTTTCTTCCAAATAATTTCTAAGTCGTGAGTTATTGCAGGTGTGAGAAAACATGCGAAAGTGCTCAAACATGACGAGAATGATAAAGGCGTCTAATCATGCAATTACAAAACTCTCTAAAAGTTTCGTTACATTAGACTTTCTTGCTAAAAATATCTTACTGGTTGCTGTTCAAGTCATGATTCTTTAATTTTAATTGTCTTTTGTAGCCATGCTGTCCCATTTTTATGGCTACTTGCTAAGGTGAGGTTTTGTTGTTACTGTATCGTTTCAATTGTCATCCCGGCGTTGCCCGAGGCGAATATAAAATCCCAGGTAGCTTTCATGTCGTTGGACGTACACTACCGAGAGAGTTGGTAATAGTTAACGAACAAAACACCCGTTTCCATCCGTCCCTTTAACTATCGGCACCATGAATGCCAAATTAAACGCCAGCTCACCCCGACATATTATCTCTCGTATCCCTCTTTCTTAACCCTTTGTTTACTGACGGGACTTTAAAGTCCCACAATAAAGAATTGCTATTATTGAGAAAGTATATTAATTCATATGTATATTAAGTTATTGTTCAATTGAAGCAATGATTGCAGTAATAGAAACTGCCATTTGTTTTCAATTTTATCTCACTAGTAATTTATGAAAATTATTTACTTGTTTGTGTGTAGCCGAGAATCATGCAAATTTCGGGAACCTTGGTATAACCACATATGTTCCCCAAATTTTTAAGGAATTAATGTGCGCAGAAAGCTGTCAATTTTTATTTAGATAGTACTTTCCTTATATTATTTATTGAAATTAACTGAAATGGTGAATTTTAGAATTAAATATATTTTTTATAAAAATTTTCTCTTGGGACTTATAAGTCCCGTCAGGCACGAAGTGATGAAATGTATGTAGCAGCTTGCGAAATGATGATTGGTGTGTTTCAACTGAACAAACTTTGAATGACATATTTTCAGATTCCTTTGCAAGGTAAATAGAAGGCTTTGTAAATTCGTCACTACATGGCATTAGACACTTTTAATTTTATATTAGAAGTACTTTCGGAGGATTGCATAAAATGTTGAAAATGGATATTTTCTAAAGTAAAAAAAATGATAAAACTAACCACTATCTCTACCCTTTCAGAATAAAAATTATTGGTTTAGATTAATATTTTTGACAATTAACCTCCTTGCAAGTTATTGCATGTTATAAGGTCCTCATTAACTTATACTTGATCCAAAATATCCATCGATAAGGTAATATAATCCAATGAAGCCCATAAAATGAGCCTATAAACTCTGGTGCCACTCCGATATGTCTGGATATACATATGAATTTGAGGTATACCAAGGAAAACATACTAATGAAACTTTGTATCCAGAACTAGGACTAGGTGGAGCTGTTGTGAATAAACTTACACAATCACTGATGGGAAAAAATTATGTTGTTCTGATGGATAACTATTTCACCTCAGTTCTGCCCTATGAATTTCTCAAGTATAATGGTATTTTTGCATGCGGAACGGTACGATCAAACAGAGTAGGCCTTCCTCTCTTGTTACTAGATAAAGACTTGAAAAGGGGTGAGCTTGATCATAGGATCTCTGACGTTGGAATTTTTTATGTCAAATGGAAAGATAACAGAGTTGTAGAACTTCAATCTGATTTTCACGGTAACGAGGTGTCACTTGAGCAGGACACAGAAAGATGGTACGAAAATAGAGGTAAATGCCCCAAAAATAGTAGATGATTATAAAAAGTACATGAGTGGGGTTGACAAAGGGGATATGCTTCGATCAATTTATGAAATCGACAGAAAATCGAAGAAGTGGCGGCATAGGTTATTATACGCTTTTATTGAAATGGCTCTTGGTAATTCCTACGTTGTTTTCTGTGAAATTAATGGCAAACTACCTTTCCATGAATACAAGCGACAGGTTTCCATGGGGTTACTCACTTATGGCAAAGAAAATAAAAAAGAAATTTGGAAGGCCAATGAGCCATAGACAGTCCATCTATACCTGAAATGAAAAGAAAGAAAGTTAAATATTCCGTTCCGAATGACATTCGACTCCAAAACAGTGGAACGCACTGGCCAGAATTAGTATCCACGGGAGGAAGATGCGAGTTCTGTGCAAAGGACAAAGTTGAATCAAGGCCGCATTCCAAATGCACTGAGAGTAAAGTTTTTCTTTGTGTGAATGAGAAGAAAAATTGTTTTTTCATCTACCATCATGCATATTGAATGTGGTATTTTATTCTTGCTATGGAATTAAAATAAACGTAAAATTGGCAAAACTGGTAAAACGAGTTGAATTACGTTTTATTGATGATGATGCTAATGTTTATTAGCTCGGACAAGTAAATCTCTTGTGTTTTCCTTGATTATTATGGCAAAAAAATGTATCAAAGGACTAAAAGCAATATTTATTTGTTTACGTGTAAAATTATGGTTTTATTTTTTAATATTTTCAAATAAAAAATATATTTTATCCATATTTGAAAGACTTGCGTCGTTTCGCTACTCATCATGAAAATCTGCTTTTCAGCCCTGACGGGACTTTAAAGTCCCTTGACATAATTTTTGCAAAAATAACAACAATATTGAAATTTTCTGCAAAAAAGTTATTGATTCGTCATATTCTTGATACAGGGCCGTAGAAAAAAAATATTCTGCAACAGTTAAATACAAAAATCATAATTCAGTAAACAAAGGGTTAAGATTGCCATAGCCCATGTGTCTCTAATCTCCAAATGACAATCGCCCCAAAAACAAAAGCGCGATCTTTTGCACGAACTATGGTCGCATTTTTGTGCTTAAATTCGCCCAATGAGCGATGAATCGCCCAAACAAGAAAGCCTCGGATATTGGATGAAGTGTAATGGAGTTGAGGTGGTTTCCGTCCTTTCAGAATCGCCAGACAAGGCGCGGATATGTGGGCGTTGCCATCGTTAATCGGTCGCCATGGAGACAGGGCATGTGTGCGATCCCTTGATTTCCGCGATAGGGGGTCTGTTTCGCTGCCATGGCGCGGTACGTCAAATGCTCCCTGCTCAGCGTCACCAGCTGGAGATTATTATGGCTCGAAAGAGGAAACCGCTCGCATTCTGTTTTTATACTATCTTTTATCTGCTCGCTATAGACTGGAGGGGATGCAAGGACTAAGTGACGGAAAAAATGTCCAGACTCCGGGATCCAACATACCACTGACCCCGCTGACTGAGAGGCAGTAAGCAGTCTCAGCAGAAGGCATTGATGGTGCAGACCAAGGAGATCGGACCGGTCATCAACAGCCACACTTTCGGTCGAGATTGAAAGTTCACGGAATCGTGTTGCGAAGCGGCGAAGACAATTAGGGGGAAATCGCCACATTGACTTCCCAAAGGAGATTCAGCCCTGCATTATAGGAAACCAATCTTAGCATTGAACGACCAATGATGAAGAAATTTGGAGTAAAACTAGACAGGGGTGTTATAAAAGCCGTGGAGAGCCTCCCTTTACGGCTGAAGAAGGGCTAAGAGCCCGTAACGTCTCGAATAAGACTCCCCTTTTCTCTATCCCCTTCTTACTACACCCCCGTCCACTTTTCCTTATGTTTAATGTTTGCGGCACACTGGAGAAGATTTCTTTTTGAGTATACATGAATACTTAAAAGATCAAGACATTAATTTAATAGACATATCAATGGAAGTTGGCGTGCGATCGATATGAAAGTACATATAGGGTTGACTTGTTAGTGAGGGAACCACTTAGCCGGGACAATTAGATTGGAGCACATGTGACTTTCACTCACGTCTGTTGTGTACATTTTGAAAACGCAAAATAAACACGAGACACCGAATACTGGTGACGAACATGCAATCATCGCATTGCCACTCGCGATGATTCAATTAAAATAAAAAAGGCGCGGAAACAGTGGGAGAGGCAATGGAACTGTTTGGCTAGAAACGCGGGATGTAGCTCGCACGGCGAGAAACAAGACCCCCAAAGAAGGAGAGGAGAACGGTGTGAGCCGACGCCTTTTGTTCTCGCATTTCCACGGAATAGTTTTCTCGAGTGTCAAAGCCAAATTAATCGATGGCGGCGCTAATCGAAGATTACAACTTCGTCTTAATCTATTGTGTAAGTTCCGAACCAATTTATTCGCCGACGACAGATATAACATCTTGCGAACTCCGACTTATTAGGGAAGATTAGTTCATGATAATAAAAGTAGGGATGAAGACTGTAGATTGAACTGTTTTGAACAGTCATTTTGCCCGCGAACGATAGAGAGACCATGATAACTGCCAATGAGACTTTTGACTAGGTTTGTCGATAGGTGATGAAGCCATATTCAATCGACACTATCAAATGCCTGGATTCTCATCAGCTACCTGGTAAATGACAGTATGTCAAGGATGCTAGCCCTGTATTTGTTCATTTGTGTATTTGAAATAAGTCCTTTTGTGTAGTTATACGTTTTGGTCGTAGTTATTGACTTTAGTAGTGTATTGTTTCATGCTTTATGGTGACTTCTTGCCACACACTCTTTGAGGTGACTGGAAGGGTATTATGTGGATGTAGAGGAACGGATGATGATGTGGGCGCGGCTAAAGTGTGCATTGCCGTTAATGACCGCAGTTAATCAGAGCTAAACGTAAAGAGAGGAAGATGGTAATTAACTCGCTGTTGAAGAGATCCCAGGACTAATTGAAATTTCAAAATGATGGCTGAAACTTTTTGACATCTCGGAGTAACTAGGTGAGTAATAGAATCCATATGAGAGAGTCGCAGCGCAACAATCGACAAAACCACCAAGTGCTATCGTAACTACCACCGATATCTTAAAGGTAATTAGGTAATTCCTACCGTAATTACAGTCAACGGACGGTTTTTCAATTAGGCACGGCACTGCGATCATCTCCAGCGGCTGGCCAAATGTGGTCATTCGTAATGTACTTGTAAAACACTCGGCAAATATTTTGCTCGCTAAGACTGGCATCCAATTGGAAACGAATTTCATCCACGAAAGCAAAATTCATTTTAAAAAAACAAATAAAAGGTGTAATGTAGTGTCTATTTTGACTCAAATGGTCTGAGTAGAGCCACCTTAAGGTTTCTCAGGGTCCGTACTTCGCCTTTACCGTCTCTCAGTGGATTAACTGTAGACCTGCCTTGAACTTCACTAACATACGACCAAAATGCTTTTTTTGTTATCCCGTACCTGTTCTACAAGTGTTTTTCTCTTGAAATCCATAAGTGCATTCCCAAACCTTTCCATTTCAGCGACTTTGGACAACTTATATTTGTCAATAATTAACTCGCGATCTTCAGCGGATTTATCTGCAGGGATTTTTTTCATCTTGGCGTGACATGCCCTCTATCGCCTCAGCGATTTTCTCACTTCCGGGTCGTACCATCTCGGTTCGCTGCTTTCTTTTTTTATTTTGCTTAGGATATAATTTTTGATTCCTGAATGCACCATCGAAAGAAAAGCATTCCAAGCACCCTCCCCGTCTTACATAATTAATGACTCTTTTAAGATGGGATAGGAACGTGGAACTTGAGAAAATTTATGATAAATTTAAAGAGCTAAAATAACAGCAAAAGCAGCCTTAAGAAAAACACTAATGGAATTCAAGAGTAAAATATTAGGCGAATTTTTGGAATATAACCCCAAGGCATTTTGGTCTCACGTGAGTGAGGTTCAAGGGAATAAATCTACTGTAACGTCATTGAGAAACGGTCAAGGAGAAAGACTTGGCGATAATTTATAAAAAAAATATCCTTAACACATTTTTTCAAAGTGTCTATACTTCATGCTCTCAGAATAATGCCGCTACATTGTCTTGCATATGCAAAAATCCGATACAGTCTATAAATGTTTCCTGTCGTGGCTCAGAAAGTCACCATTAACCCCAACCTAAAATCCATTAACCCCAAGAAATCATCTGGTCCCGATGAAATTCCTTAAGAATTTAACGGATAAAACGGATGAAAAGAACTTGACGGATAAATTTTACTCAAAAACTTACCAGGCAAGAAGGGGACTCCGAGTATTGAAGGTAATTTATAAGGGTATAAGATAAGGACCTTGGTCCAAGGGATTGCACTGAGACACCTCTGTGGGTCTCAAAACCATAGAGCTATACTGAGAGGGCACTACTACGTCATCAAACTGAAGAACTGAAAACCGAAATAACAACCATATGATTTAACCCTGCTCTCTCTCTATCCTTACTTTCCCAATGGGTAGCTGCACACGACAGTATATACGAATAAGCGAATGCAAAGCAAAAGATAATATCTACCAATCTGATCGAAAATTTAAGGCAAAATAACTCTTAGAACATACATCCGATACTTAAAGAGTTAGAGCCATGGATTCTACTTGAATATACCCTAGTTTTCAGTGGTAATGCGGTTTAAATTTTATTTAAATAAATAAACAATAAATGCTAGGAGAATGTTCCTACATAAAAGAATGCGTACTAGAAATGCTTATTTCTAGTATTTTATCCAAGAACACTGCATAAGGAAGCGACTCTTGATGCGCTTTCGACCGTCTTTTGCTAAAATTACTGTCGCAGGTTAATAGCGTTCCAGAACCCTCCGATAGGTGGCTCAGTACCAAATGGATCCTTGTTGACAACGAGTATTGCATTGTAGTGAAGGGAGTCAGAAGTGAATACGTGCGGAAAAACGACGAGAATTTTGTTAAAATGGGTTTGCGGTGTTGTTTTGTACCGGGGTGCTCTACAGGGCACGGGAATACAAGGAGGAGGAACAAAATTCTCGGCTTAAAGAACAAAAGCTTGTTTAAGGCTAATGTAAGTTGACTTGGGTGGCGATTGTTGCCCTTACCGAATTACGGTCACATGGAATTGTGAAGTTATAGCACTATTAATCTCATGAACGTATTTAAATCGTGATGTTTTTCAGTTTATTCGGAATTATTCATCAGTCGGAGTCTCAGCTTCAAAAATGGAGGAAGGCTATTCCTCGAAAGGATAAAGTCCTAGGTAAGGAGCATCGGGTGTGTGAGCTACATTTTCCTCCCAATGACATACAATAACCTTGTTTTCATATCTAACCCGCCGGAAGCACAAACTTGTGAAGATTCTATTCGCAAGTTTGACCAACCACATCAGCTGATTTCGCCATTTTCAGCTGATTTCGCTAGCGGAGGTTTCGAAATACGTAAATTGGCATCGAATAACCGGAAATGAACTAGCTTTCGTATTAATTGCATTAATTACTATTCCAATGCACTTTGTTCCCTCATCTCACATCATAAATTAGAAATTTTAGGGCGGAATTCGGAATACGAATCCACCGATCACATCACCTAATGCTGTATGCCTTCGGTGTCATTTATTTATTTCGCGACGCTCTCGAGAGTTCTCTCGTCGATGGCTCGGTACCTTAGGTACATAAATCTACTATCAAATGCCTTAAAGCATTACTTGCAGTATAAATCATCGTACTGGCGGAGAAAAAGGAGACGTAAAAACACGTATAGTTAGCCCAGAGACGTCTGCTTAAGGATCAATTACTCAAACAGCGCAGCCTGTGGCCAAAAGTGGAACTTCAATTCTTTCGCTTCCATTGGCAACAGAGTCGAGATGGGAGTTTTCCGTCCTTATGCTGTGTTCTTGATTTTATCTATGGGAAATATAGTCAAATGACAAAATTAGTGCGTTAGTCCGCAAGCGCTATCGAAAAATGAGGGCCAACGAAGATGACGGACTGGCTTCAACCTCTAGCATTGGCCAGCATACCAAGTGCCCTCTCCATATACCTCAATGATCCAAACAAATACTGAATCGCAAAACTTTTGGTAATTGGGTGATAATACCTTGCTTTCACTGATGGCATGCATTAGCAACGGAAAACCAAAATTGTACATGGTACAAAGCATGCAGGTTACTCCACGAATATATATGTTTCATAAGCCATCAATCTGCTGAGCTATTATCGCCATTACACATGAAAATATGCGAATAAAGTCGCCATTTCGAGTACAAATTCGTTGCCTAAATCAATTAAAGCGCTGAGAAACCTTTTAAATGCATGTGGAGAATACTCTTACTTATGCACAATAATGGCGGACTTGATTAGGTGGTGAAGGTCCGTATCGAACGAATAATACAATCGCTGTTGAACAACCTTGTATCGACGCCGATAACCGCGACATTTCTGAGAAATTACCACAATTTGACTTCAATGCTCACAGCAAAATAGCAAAGGACTCGAAACATGAGGCGAAAAGATGCATTTATTTTATATTAATATATTTACCAGGAGTTGTCGCTTCTTTAAAATAGTTTTTCATGAAAATGACATTTATGTCAGATAGAAAAAGAATTTCTCCCAAGTTCCTCTTGAACGCCACACAATAGGGGGATCAATTTGCAAGAAAATAAGCGTGGAAAGGTAACATTTTGTGGTTCATATCGGATGGAGATTAATTTTTCCAAAAGTGTCCCGAAAATGAATAAAGTGGCTATGTTTGGACCCAAACGGACGACGCACAGTGGTCCCAAATCGAAAAACGCTGGCCAAAAGTCATTTTTTCGACTTTCGGTGAGGAAGTTGTGAATGGTGTATTCGGATTCTACAAGATTGGGTCTACAAAATGCGCTACTACATTGGTATTTATGTTGATCAGAGTAGTCTCTGGGACTCGTCAAACATGGAGCATTCAGGGTGAAAATGCCAGTCGCGTGAAATCAGTCGATTTCGGAGAAGTTCACCATCATGGAGGACAAATTTTAGACGGTATATTTACTCAATGAACATTATTACATATAAATATAAATCTTTTCGTAGCATGCCAACTTATTTTTGCTGGATTTCTATTTGATTTACTATTTTTAGTATTTTTTTAAATCTTTAATGTTTCATACCTTAATTTTCAAATAAAAAGTGCAATATCGTGTTTAGCGCCTCTTTGCCACCCAGAGTTTTTTTTCACAAATTAAAAGAGCATAGTATATACAACATAGCAGTAAAGAAAAAACCTGCTGATACTTGCAAATTAGACCACAATATTGATTTAAGTAAAACGATGCAGTGCGCTGACGCGGGCGGCGGCCGGGCTGGCGCGTAATATAATTTATGTGAATCCAATTTTTGCGGCTATTTTTCTAAGTTTTTGCATATTTTGCTTCATCGACCACATTTTTATCTCATAAATGAACCACTCTTCTCGTTGATTACACATTTTCGTGTCTACCCACGGTATGCAATTGGGTTCAAAATATCATCTGTGAGTCCTGATGTTCATCTAAAAATAACGAGAGGGCTCCAACGGAAGGAAATGGACGTAGACGGGGAACAAGTAATTTTTTTAAAAACTTGAAAGCATTTAGATATGTAAGATTCCTTAAAAAGCTACTGCACCCCTTTGAATACGACCTTCTGGGAGGCGGACTAGGACCTCGTCCTCTCGCGGCACATTCCTCCTTAATACCGTTGTCGCCTCCGTGCCGCTTGCAGGGTAAACGGCTACCGAAAATGACGAATGGCGAATTGGGACACAGCTTGCTATGCCGCATTTTTAATATTTTCCCAAAGTGAAAACCCAACCACCGCTCTCTTTGGGAAAGGCCACCGGGGGTGAATGGGGTAAACATTGTCCCCCTGCACGTGAGTGAAGTTTCTAGGAAAAAGGCGATGATAGGATCAAGGTCCTCACCCTGCGGCATACTCTGCGCAAGTTACTTTTAAGCATCGCTCGTCCGAAAATTTCTCCCTAGAATTCAGTTTTGCTTAGTACCTTGCCAGAAAAAGACGCGAGTTTGTTTTTAAGTGTGGAAGCGGTTGTATCTTCTTTACGTTCGGAAAAAAGAGAAGGCAAATTTGAAGAGGAGAGCCCGTAGTTTTTTAGTATTGTGAATTTCCAGTTTCAATACTCTTCCGCGGATTTTTGGCGTAAAGTGGTGCAATCAGTGTGATCTTGTAAGATGTTGTTAATTTTTAACTTAAAAAAGATTGCACAGGGTTTAATGGATCTTAGAATTGTCACGCATCTTGAGATGCATGAAAAATTTATTGAAAGTGAAAAAAAACTACATCATCTAAGAAACAATGCATACTGGTCTACTTAAGTAACAAATCAAATTTAAATGAGGACGTCAATGCCAAAAATATTTTATCAAGTTTTATGCAAAAGTATTTTTTCTCAAAATATCTTCGTAAGTGGGAGCAAAGCTCACGTTCTGACAGTTTTTTCAGAGGAAAGTTCGGAAGTTGGCTCCAGCCGAAGTGGAAATTTCCTCCGGTTTTATATGAATATCTTCCCAGTATATCCGGTGAGTATCTCCTGTGTGAATTGTAATGAGTTGGCAGTGATATCAGTATCCCCTGCTTCAATGTGTTAATTAAAATCATTCCTCTTCTAAGGTTCTACAGAGTTAGCTGAAATTGGCCGACCGAAATAACTGTTTGAGGAATCCAGTGAGAGGGCAAAGAGAAGGAAAACAGAGGATCTTAGGGCTAGCACATCACTAGCTGAGTTAGCGTTTGCCACATCGATGAGCTATCGAAGCAAAGGAGATGAGTCTGTCGCAAAAATAATTAAAGGAGTGACGACAAACACTCCCTCAAGAGCGCGGCGCGTGTTATCAGAATGGAGAACAAAGGAGGACAAGCAAAGTGAAATATCTCCAGAGGAAGCTCTTTCCATTATTGTTTCTGGCCATTTTACCAAAACCCAGTACTTGCTTCTTCGAATGACATCTAAAATACATGGCCATTCCACATACCCTAACTACAAATCTCTACTAGCAGCCAAAAATGCAGCCTACCCTTAGGACATCACTATCACAGAGGAGAAGTGCGAGGTGAGTCTGCCAAGTCTCATTTAAGTTAAGCGAAAGTAAAGTGAATCCATGGATCAGCAATCGCCAAGGAAGTTTTCCTCCCCATTGGTCATTTGTATGAAGAGGCGATGGAGGCTAGGAATAAGGATATCAGAAGATTTCGGGAACACCACACAAAAAAATTTTCCAGGATCACCACAAACGAAGACCTATTTCGAAGACTACTTCTTACATCAGATCCAAAGATATCAACAATTTCAGGAGTTCAGAAAAGAAAAATCGTGCAATGACCTGCTGAGGTAAGGAGTTTTCTTACTCTAGAGGAATCGAGTGAACAGTGTGATGATGAGACTGATGAAGAATTATCAGACGAAGATTTTGAATGTGTTTAGCTTTTTCTTGATAATGTATGATAAACATATGGAAAAATATTTGTGCAATTTTCTCGGTTATTCGCCGGGAAAGTGTAAAATCATACATGGAAAATAGTTAATTTATTACTTTGAAAACTCTATTACCTAGTTAAAAGTACATATGATTAAATTTTTGGGCCAATTTCCATATTCGGTGATTTACTTTACAAATCTCCCAGCCCCAAATGAGCTTATTGCAATCGGAGCAATAACTTTGATGTAAACCCCGAGTAAAATAGGAGTTGTGCGACAATGTTTTGCGCCAATTTACGTTTGTAAAACTATAAAAGTAATACCTCCATTGAAAATGTTGATAGCGGTGATACGGTTAAATAAACTTTCATATCCATCAGCAGGTCAAAAGAAATTTGAAAAAAAATGACTCCATGTTCCTAATTTTAAATAGTTTCGAAAAATATTGTTTAAACAATCATTGAAGTAGAGTAATAATAATCAGAGATAAACCATACTATCTTCCAAATTAGGTTCCTTAGATATAAAATATATTCAAGCATTACCGAAGCTTAAAACATTTTTGCTTCCTTTAAAATTAATTGTTTAATGATTTTCCTAAAATAAACAATAGTAATAACTAGATAGATGCGTGAAAACATCAAATTCAGATTTATCGGATATATAATTTGCATTTAATTTTGCGGAAATAACCTTAGATTTAATTTTGATTTGAAAACTAATTGTTTAAACAAATAAGAGCATAATATAAGAACAAAAATATCACAAATACAGAAAAAATAACTTCAAATTCAAAATTACCGGATCAAAAACCATAGCGATCAACCTTCATATCTAGTAAGTAAGCAATAATAGCAGCGGTATTAATTTTGGCCAGCTTTTTTCGATTTGGGACCACTGTGCGACGGGCCCTTCGTTCAATGGGGCCGACCACTCGAAAGCCCCCGCGGTCTGCGCTCCCGAAAGACTCTCGCCCTCCTACATTTACATCCCCTGGAGATCGACGTCACGTATCTCATTGGCCCTCGACACACGCGTGCCAAACGCTCTCGTCTCGAGCACGCCCGTGCTTTGGACGTCCAGACTCGTGTCTCTGCCGCGGCAGATCCCCGTGCAGACGAGAAGCAGGCCCCCCGACGAGGAGATAACGTGTGCCCACCACAGACGCCAGATAGGCAAGAGCGATGTATGTACTACATGCATTCGAGTGTCACACTCTTGATATTTCTCATTCGAGGCGGCTTTAGGGGGAAAGCACGCGATTCAATGCACTGTTTTCCTAAGGTGTAGAGGGTTTGCTGTTATGGGCTCAATTTATGATTAGTGCTGACGTCTATATTTTTTGTAATAAATTAAATTTCATGGAAAGACTCCCACGAGTTAAATCTTGCAGGTCAAAGCGTTATACAGAATCATTCACTACGTCACGAAAACCAGTGATTATGCCGACTCCAGTCTCCATTGCTCTTCTCGGCAGTATTTGAGATCACGATTTTATAGCGGACTGAAGGAATGGGTACGATTATCTAAAGGTTTAAAACTTTTAACAATGCCTATATTACATGACAAATTATAGCATATATTGAAAATACAATTTGGTTAACCGAGGTAAACAACATAAGTTTCCCTTGGGAACGTTGCCACATTCACTACAATATGTCGGCTATGAGCTCTGGGGGGAAAACCGGAAGTCTAATATTTAAACCTAATTACTCGTGTTACACTACCGATGACCAAAGCTAAAAAATAATATATTAAACGTGTCTCTCAGTATGTAGCGCATGTTATAGTAGTTTCTGAACAATATCATTCGAGCAGAAATTGAGATTTAAAAAAGTAAGGAGAAGAGTCGCCTTGGCATTTTCAATGAGACAATGCATTTCAGCGTTAAAAGGCATCGTAAATTGAACCAGAATATAGATCTGTCATACGATCGATGACCTATCTATAGTGTCTATCCATTCGATGGTAGAAGTCTTGATTTATAATATACGTTAAAATCAAAGTTGGTTACCGGGCATCGGGTCTAAAATTGAGGTTCCTCCTTAAGTTACTTTGAGCGAGGAATCACTTCACCCGCCTAACTCAATAAATTCAGTCTCATTTTAAAGAAAAATATCTCATCTTTCAAGAGATACCAAAATATCTGAAACCTACAGCACTAATTATAGATATATTTTCCAAAATATAGAAAGCATTTTACTTAGGAAATGTTGCGGGTATTCACTCCAGAGAGACTATAGTTTCAAAGACGAGGAATTAATAACGCTGATTTCTCGTCAGAAATTTAACAGTGAATAGCTGTTATAGTTTCTCAAATGCTTTCGAGAACTAATCGACTCCGAAAGTCTTACGGAATCGCAAAAAAACCTACCGATTTGAAGGTTTTTTTCCCCCGCTCGGTGCGAAATATAAAGGCCAAGTGACAGACTTACGCAGACTAGTATTTAGCACTTAACTAATGGGAATTTCAGTCACATAAAACAATATTGAGAGCAATTAAGATAAAAAAGATGTACTTCATGCTTCTCAAAGCTGCTGAAACGACAATAATTAAATTCGAATATGGTCTCCATAATGACTAAAATGAAAATAGCTTGCTAAAACAATCTATAAGGAGGGATTTAATACATTAAATGGACTTCCAAGTTGCTTACTCAATACACTTCTCCCTGTGTGAGCACGGACTGTGCCCAGTCGTCATTGCCGCAACCTCCTGAAAAGTTCAGTGCTGACATTTTTCCACATCCTTCCCCCCTCTATTTATTTATTCTATTAATTTCGTCTGAAGATAACTACTTGTTCACTTAGGGATTTATGCCGTTCCGAAATAGTTGACTTCGACTTAAGATTTCGAACGTCGACCAGTAAAATTAAAAAAAAACAAAGCAATTGCAGTAACGAACAAAGGTGTTTAAAATACAAAAGATCAGGTGATAAAGTATGTTCTACGACAAATGCACTTTGTGGAAAGCGCTCAAGAAATTATTCGGAAAATCGAATCCACAGTTGTACAAAAGTCGAAGACATAAATAGACTTATAATCAACTTCGAAAATTTAAATTCGACCTCAAAATAGCCGAATTTCTGATTAGAAAGTCGACGTTCGACTAAATTCGACTTCAACTTTCCAATCCCTTTGTTCACCCTCTTCGTTTTTACTGATTCTCCATATTAGATCCTAACGCTCTTACTGTGCCTTTGTTAACAAATGGACTCGGATGTATTTATAAAAAATTCTGAATCTCAGAGTCAGAAATTTGGTAAAAAGGTAGAAGCATTCTTTGAAGTCCGTTCCAGATCGGCCCATTTTCTGACAGCGACAAAAGCATTTTACGAAACTCGATATATCTACTGCCGTAGATTAGAGCTTAAGTCTCAATGGAAGCGATCTCTCGCGCAGGTCGAGAAAGCCTAACTAACGGACCGAGTGTCGACGAAATTTAAGGAACCCGCCTCCTCGACAATTTCCACTGAACGTTTTCACACAACAACGACTACAACACGAGTTTTGAGTTCGTTCTCACGCACTTTGAGATCGCAACTCGTCCATCCGGGACAGGAGAAACTTGAGGCGGTTTTGGCAGTAATCGAAAGCGGTTCTCACTGGTAAGGAGAACACAATGGCTTCCATTTTGCCTTTAACAAATAGCATATATCGTTTTCTGCCAATAAATCGCACCGCTTCCGGTGAAGTTTTACATTGTATCATTTGCAAATGATACAATTGTCTACTTTGAAATGAGCGAAGACGCGGGCTTTGACGTTTTGTCATCGGACCTTAACAACGTTCATTCGTGGTGCCAGGAGTGGGAGTTAGAATTAATTATCAGAAAATGCACCACACTTCACTTCCTGCGAAAGTCATCACACAATTGCCATACCTTTATTGTGGGCGATCTGTAATTTTTAAACCTTCGGAATAAAAGCGCTGACTATTACCTTTTCTTATTATTCGCGCTGGGAAAATGGCGTAGAGCGCGGCTTGTCATTTGTGCTCCGCATGCGTCACCATTTTCAACACATTTCGAGAGTTCATGAAGAAGAAAACGGCCGCTCACTTGCTTCAGTCCTCTTACCCCTCTATTTATGCAGTATGCGGTATGCGTAATTTTCACAGAAAACATCGTCTATGCATCGGTACCAGCAGAATACGTTCATCGAAGGCAATACGAAGGGAATTAGACAATTTCGTGGCATTCTTAAATAAAGTAGATAAGAACATCACATTCACTTGTGAAACAGAAGGCACCCTAAACTACTTAGATTTAACGATTAAAAGATGTAACCAGAAACTCGATTTCTCAGTCTATAGAAAGAATTGTTATACCGACCACATCATTCCTATAGCGTCAAGGCACCATTTCTCCCACAAAATATCTGCCCTTCACTCCATGCTCCACGGACAACTTATGATCCCTATGTCGACCTCAAACGTGAAGAAGGAGTTGAACATCATCAAAGAAATTGCTACGACCAACGGATACTCGAAAACTGATAGAAAGAATGTACCAGAAAAAAGTGAAAGGTCTCGCAATAAACCAAATATACCATGCTTAAGTGAAAGATGACAAAGTGAAGTGGTGCAGAATCCCATACCTCGGGGAATTATTATCGAAACTAAGGAAATTATTTCCGAAAACAGGCATGAAGCCAGCGTTTACCAGCCACAGAACTTGGCAGGAGGCAGAGGAGGCAGCTTGTTGTGCAACACAAAAGACAGAATCAGTGAAACGAAGCACAGTGGAGTGTACCAACTTGAGTGTAGAGATTGCAATGGTGCCTATATTGGAAAAAACTGGGAGGAACTTCGACACTAGGATCAAAGAACACCGCTCATGCTTCATCGATAATAACTTATCTTCAAACTTTGCCAAACATCTCATAGAATGCGGTCATGAAAGTAATTTCCAACCAAAAAGTCTTCAAAAGGCGAGTAAAGGGCCCAGACTCGACGCCTTGGAACAGCTGGAAATTCTTCAGGGCCAAACCTCCCAGTCAGTGACATTAGTTAATGAGCAATTATATTCTTGGAATTCTCCTATTCTCAATGTGTTTTCCCAACCCTCCAGACAAGACCCTTCCCCTCACGACTTTCCCACCGAGCATGCACCCTCCACCGTCACCTAAACATCCCAACCTCCCCTCCCGTAGAACCCTCTTACTCCACCCTTCCTCCCCCACCTACCCATCACCCCTGCCCCCCTCCCTCATTGGGTACCTTACATGACGCTGCTGCCCAATCCCCCTTAAACTCCTCTCCACCCCCTTCCACTCCATCCTAACACCCCTCCTGACTCTTGCTATATATTGACAATGATTCTGTACCTGTCTGGTGCCTGATGCTGTTACTGAAGTGCCTGATGATTGTACCTTGTATCGAAACCGGTCGCCTGATTAAATAATTGTGGAACCTGCCATTGCTTTTTCCTTTCTGATCATCATGAAGTATCATGACACTATTGAATTTATTTCTTCTCCGTTTATCTTTATTCCGCTCAGTCCAGTTTCTTGCGCTCCTCGCATGGCCTCCTCCAAGTACAAGTTGAACAGTGCTGGCGAGAGTTTGCATCCTTGTAATACCCCTTTGTTAACTTTAGCTTCTATCTGACTTCCATCTCTCATTCGCATTGTGACGACTTGCTTCCTGTATAGTTGATAGATAATTCTTCTGTAGTCTTATTCCATTCCGAGTTTTTCCAGCAGTCTGAATATTTTATTCCACTCAACGTTGTCGAAGGCTTTCTCCAGGTCCACGAATGCGACATACAATGGTTTGTTCATATGTATTGTCTTCTCCACGATGACTTTCAGGCAGAGTATGGTCTCCCTGGTACCCCTGTTCTTCCTAAATCCAAACTGATTTTCCGAGAGGTTGTCTTCAATTTTCCTTTCCATTCTTCGGCCTATTATTCGTGTTAGTATTTTTTATGCATGTGACACTAGTAGACTCAAGGTTCGGTGCTCCTCACTTCTCTCAGTTCTTGTCTTCTTTGATATCGCAATCATTACGCTACTCTGAAAGTCCTCTGGAAGTGTTGCGCTTTGGTAGCTATTTGGTAGCTATATTTTGGTAGAGATGAATTGCTTCCATCTATTCCCAATGTCTTCATCCTGTATCAATATATTCCCGTTCGCATCTCTGATGTTGTTGCTTCTCGTTTTCCTCTCTCCAAAGTGCTTCTTTACTAGCTTGTATGCTGTTTCGGTGTCTCCCTTCCTCATGTTCTCGTTGACTTCCTCGCAGCAGCTTTCGATCCAATTCTCCCTAGCCTTCTTGCATTCTGTATTGACTTGGTTCATTAGCTTCTTGTAGAGGGTTGCCTCTCCTTCGTTTCTGGGATTCTATATTTTCTTCTTTCTTCCATCAGTTTCCTAATTTCCGGTGTTACCCATGGCTTCTTTGTGTTGGCCTTCTTACTCAATAGTTGCTCCTCTACTACTTCTGCAATTGTCTCCTTCAGCTCATCCCATTTTTCTTTGATGCCCAATTCATCCTCATTATCTAGTTTCCTGTCAATGGCTGCGGCGAATCTTTCTCTATTTCCTTCTTCGGCCAGTGTTTTCGTGTCCCATCTTGGTTTGCGTTTTATCTTCTTGTGTCGAAGGTGGCTGTCCATGGCTACTAGGTTGTGGTCACTGTTTATATCCGCACCGGAATAGCTCTTGCACTGCTTGACTTGGTTCTTGTGTCTGACTATCGCAAGTATGTAGTCTATTTGGTATCTGGCAATATCACCTGGCATCTTCCATATGTACCTCGTACGCGAATGGTGCTCAAAGAGAGTGCTAGCTAATACCATACTCTTTTCATTGCAGAATTCGACCAGCCTTTCTCCCTTGGCATTTATTTTACCCAGTCAGAAATATCTTACACTATTTCCATCTTTTCACTCTCCTACCACTGCGTTCCAGTCTCCAATTACGATGAAGTTATCATTTCTCTTCCCTACCCCGAGGACTTCTTCAATTTTCTCGTAGACTTCATCAATATCTCCTTCTGTATGGCTAGACGTGGGCATGTACACCGGCACGATCACTGTGTCCGTCGGCTCTCCCTCCAGCTTAACCATCAGAATCCTTTCGCTCTACTGCCAGTTTGACTTCACTCTCCTGCCCCATTCTATCTTCAGTCTGATGCCTACACCTGCAATCCTCTGGTCGTCCCCTGAATATATTACACGGTATCCGTCGCTCCAGTAGTCGACTGCCCCCGCCCACCTTATCTCGCTGACTCTCAGTATAGCCTTTCCATCTCTATCTTCGCGTTCTCCAGCTTCCCACTCACCCATAAAGATCTCACACTCCACGTTCCTATTCTGCACTTGTCCTTACTGACTAATGGACTGACTTGCTTGAGTGTTCTCTGTTTATATAGGTGCTTCATTAGTGATGAGAAATGATGGATGCTGTTCGAGAGTCGAAATAGGTGCGTGGAAGCCCTTGAGCGTTGTGGTCTAATTTTGCTGATAGCAGATCAAGATCATGCCCACGTAATGACCGGTAAAAATAAAAATCTAATTGCTATGATATTATATTGCTAATAGAAGACTATATGGTAAGTTCGTGGAACCTCCAACACGTGGCGCCATGGTAACCCGCAATTTACGTAGTTCGTAACGTTCCCCCATGGTGGCACGCCATTGATTTTCGTATCCAAGAAGTGTACTCATCGGCTCCTCGAGAGCCAATCGGAGGTGCTAAAGAATGGCTACGGAAAGCCTATTCCCGACTTGTGGACATTTCTTCATCAAATATCCCCAGGATCTTCACGCTCTGTCCCCCCCTATCCTTATTCTGGGGAATATGCTGTACTCTACCTGGAAACGGCATTCATGTTATCTGCAGAGAGTCTTAGGAAATTTTGGGGATATTCTTCGCATTGTGCCTTCTGGGATACATTTTTTTAAAAATATTGCTTCTATGAAATGAGAAAAATTATGAAGAAGTGAAAAACTCACCAATTTTTTCACCTGATAGTAGAGCATGTGTATAACAAAAATATAACAAAAATTTTGAGTATCCTTTTCAAGGATATTTCACTCAGTGTGTAACACCATCTTTCATTTGACAATTTTTCTTAGGGACATTTCGGCATATTTATTTCTTGGCCACACCAGTAGGTACCTACTGGCTCAACCTATTGTTTTCTAGATATCTTACATGTTAAAAGTATTCACTTAAAAATTTTATCAACATAATTTGGTAAACAAGGGAGATATAAAATATTTTCTAAGAAAACAAATTTAGCTTCTTCTGCCTGATTGATAAAAACTGAAATTTCAAAAAAATTTAACAGGCTGTAAAAGCTAAAACACCGAAGAGAGCAAAAAATTTGCATGCCTAGTTAAGTCTATAAAAAGAAGATATTGACCATTTTTCATCAAAATCTTAGACCTTGGGTGTCAAATCATCTTTCTTTTGGTGGATATGACATGGTATGCCCCAGAAGTAACATCTATTCTGATTTGTTGAATCATTTTGAAGTTGATAGGATGGAACTCCTCGTCCCGGATTGAGACAGGTGATGATGCAACCATGGTCCATCATTTTGAGCCAGAAAAAAAGACAATCGATGGAATGACCTCATCCTTACTCTCCACATAGTGAAACATTCAAAACTATATCAGAGTAAAACATTAAAAAAACAATTCAGATGATAAAGTCATGATCACAGTGTTTTGGAACTGTAAGAGTGTTATTCTCATCGTTGTGCTACCAATAGGCTGTACCATTTATTCTGAAGCATTTGTAAAAACACTAAAAGCACTCCAGAAGCATTTTCAGCTGCTTTGGTGCCATGACAACCCTGGTGGTGTTTTGATGCAGCATAATCATGCTTGTCCTCTCATAACTGTCTCATAATTCCTCATTCTGAACACATCATTAAATAAAGTTGGCCAGTGTTACCCCATCCACCATACAGCCCTGATCTGGCTCCCTCTAACTTCCACTCATTGGGACCATTATAGGAGATAGCAATCATGAAAAACATTTTGAAGGCAACAATTGTCAAAGCTGTTTTGAAGGCACCTCTTTAAAGAAGTGATTTTTACAGTGAAAACCTGACTCCACAACCAAGGTGAGGATTGGTATTGTCATGCCCTGGTGAATCGCTGGGAGATGTTTCCTTCTCTCTTACTGAAATAAATAATCTCAGATCTAACCTCGTTGAGCTCCAAAATGGTGAGCCCAGATCCCCTTTCTCATGCATCATCACAGCAGAAGTTCACAGCATGAGTGAGATGTCCTTTTCTTTGCATCTTGGGCCTAGCGCTGAATCAGTGATCTTCTGGAGAGGGAGGTGCCTCATCACTTGATAGTGGAGAGTAAAACTTGAAAGAGATTAAGCAGAAAAATAGTGGGTGTAGATAAAACATCATTCTCTCACATGTGTAAATTTCTTTTTTGTAGAATTAAAAGTTTTTGAGAAAAAAGGTGGGACATCAATTTTTGGGCAACCCTCATAACACTTAATACCTAATAAGCATTTTTAGTAGTAACTACATACTTTTAGTGTAGAATAGTTTTGGGAAATTCTTAACCCTTTGAGTGTGGCATGATGTGATGTCACGTCATGGTTGTCTTTACACTTGTGCTGGTGACGTGATATAACATCAGGGGTACCATGATTATTCCAGTTTTCAATAGGGAAATTTCACTAGGTCTCCTAGTGAAAGCTGGAACACTCACGCTACCCACAACGTGAAATCACGTCATCAGCACCATGCGTAAAAGACCATGACATTATATCATGTCATGCCACGCTCAAAGGGTTAATAGATTACCATTATATTCTGAATAATTCACAATAAATTACTACTCAATTCTTAGTAGTCAACTATTAAAAAGTACTACATTGAAATTTTTTTAAGGGTTGATATGAGAGAGAGGTCATTTCAAATGATAGTTTGAGCTTGATGCATTCAGCACGATATTTACTAATACTTGAAAAATGATGGCAGGAGTGATGACCAGAGGAATACGCATGGTCCGAAGCATAAATTTTGTGCAATGAGTGGAATTTTTTGATCATTCAATGAAGAGAGGGAGCTGGAAGTAATTTAAGGTCTGTGTTAACTGTATTACATTTAAATGTGTAACAGAAGGTGGTGACATAACCCATTCATGTGATTGTAATGGTGTATTTTTTGTATCATATTTGCAGTCATGTATCATGCTTGCTTGCAAATATATACTATTTAATCTCAATCCAATTTATCTTTCAATGCAAAAATCACACTTTTTGAAATTGAAGCAAGGGAAAGATCTTGATCTAAAATATCTGGACTGCCCAACCGTAGAGCCGGACTGTCCACGGAACAACCATTCATTCATCAGAATAACTAAGATGATGAAGTGTAATGTTCAAAGAAAGGAGGTTAACTGCTAGCCTGTAATCTAAACTGACATCCATTAACACCATGGCGCTCATAGGGCTCCAGAAAGTGTGTAAATTATTGGAATAAATAAAAAGCCAGTGAAACACGTTAAAACTCTTCACAATTCAGTCTCATTGGCATAAAAGCTAAATTACTTTCTGTTAAGTGGCAATTGCCAAGAGAATGAATGGAATGGAAGAGGTACCATAAATATTAAAGTACATATTGTTAACTGGTGATTTTGGAGGAAAGAGAATGTCAGATAGACTCACTAGAACCATGATGAATTGTGCCAAGGAATTTTATAGGAGCCATTGGCATCAAAAGGCATAAATAGATAGCATGGCTGGTGGAGTTCATCACAAGGTTTTCTTGAGGCACTCAGACCTCTTAGTTCATTATGCTGAATAATCACCCATTGAGTCCAACTGTTTGGCAAAAGGCAAGCAGGATCTCAATGGGAAATTCCCTAACCTCGTTGAGCTCCAAGAATGGTGAACCCAGATCCCTTTTCTGATGCCTCATCACAGCAGAAATTCACAGCATGAGTGAGATGTCCTTTTCTTTACATCTTGGGCCTAGCACTGAATCAGTGACCTTCTAGAGATGCCTCATCACTTGATAGTGGCCAGCACCGAGGAGACCCATGATCGCTCATCTTCATTATTGGTTGTGCAATCCTAAGACTGGTTGACTGCAGCCCTCCATCCTTCCCTATCTAATGCTAGGTCTCTTACTCCCTGGCAGCCATTTCATAGTCGACTCCTTATTAGTCAAAGACTTTGTGAGACCTGGCTGTGGTCCCCTCATTTGGAGTTTAGCCTACCCTAGCCTTGGTGTAGTCCACCAGACCTCAGAATATTGAGCTATACCACTCATTTTGATCTTGGACATCCCAATTGAGGGTGTGATGGGTAAAATTGGTTCCGAGCCCAATGGATGATGGTTGGATCCTTCCACTGAGCCAAGTTGGAAGTGATGCGAAAGCATACTTCTCATGCTGAGATTTGGGACACTGTATTACCTGACAATAGTGAACAACAAGAGTACTTGGTTTTTAAATTGCAAGTAGCACCACTAACATCAGGTGTATCCATAATATGATAAGTAAAGATGACACGATAAGCACATCAATACCCACAGTATATGGCTGTGTGATTGTGAAAACACTATTGTCTAGTGGTTCATCGTCCTGGATCTCAGTATGAAATGTAAATTTTTGCTTAGCTTCCAACTTGACTCATTCATTTTGAATCTGAATTACATTTGCTTTAGATTTTGATGAACCAATAAAATATTAAATTGCAAAGCTTACTTGTTCAGTATTATTCACCAGTCAGTCTCTCTGTGCATAGATAAAATGTAACTGCCAATTACATCCTCACTTCAAGTTCAACCCTGGGCTTGCCTGAAACTCATTCTGACTCTGTGTTGCCTTAGATATGGCAAGGGCCATGTTGGCGCTTGCCCCTCTGCTACCTCAACCATTCCATGATTTTCCCCTCCCATGAAAGAGAAAGAGGTCGCTCATGAGAATGGCTGAATTCTCACATGCCAAATCATTTATGGCTTGGAAGGAATTCCAAATGCCTGCGTGACCATGGAAGCAGTTGAATACAGAGACGCCATTTGACATTTCCTCAACTTCTTCAAAATACATATGATCTTTAGCAAGGAGGTGAGCCCTCTAGTTTATTACTCTATGCTAGCACCAGATGACTTAGAAGCTCTTACAGCTGTTTTACTGTTAGTGCATGCACACATGCACACTTGGAAAAAATAAATATTATTATTATCATTACTAACTTCCCAAAATGGTTTTTACCGACTTCATTACGATATATATCTCTGAAAAGATGCTTCATAACATTTAAATGACCACTGGATGCATAAAGGATTATTGGAGTTTTGCTAGAGTTAGAAGCCAATGTAAACAATTATCCCTTTCATGTTGCTCTGACTATTTATTGCAGGTTCAAGCAGCTATTCCTCACAATATTAACACTCTCAATGCTGTCTATATACATAACATAATTTTACCCCTGGACAGCTTTTTTTTACACAGGAGGTAAGTACTGATGCCAAATAAGCTGGGAAAATAATGGAAAAATTTTTTAAAGCTTTAATTTTTCATTTATACGTAATTTAATCCATGACGTGATATCACGTTATCAAGTCCCCTGGACTAGACATGTAATGCAGGTTGCATATGCCGAGCATCCAAATTGTGTGTTGTTATCTTCATATTTTGTATTTTTACAGCAAATATCAATATAATTGATGCAGCAATCACATTTTATTGTGTTATCAATGTTCAAAGCTCATTATTTAATGAATTAAATGGTTGAAATATAGTTAGCTGAAACAAAAATTTTGGAATGTTTCACTCTCAAATCTTTTCATTTTGAAGCGTTTGAGAAACATGCATAACTTAGTATCTATTGCTATGGATAGTACATTAAAATGCATAGTTAGCTGAAACAAAAATTTTGGAATGTTTCACTCTCAAATCTTTTCATTTTGAAGCGTTTGAGAAACATGCATAACTTAGTATCTATTGCTATGGATAGTACATTAAAATGCATAGTTAGCTGAAACAAAAATTTTGGAATGTTTCACTCTCAAATCTTTTCATTTTGAAGCGTTTGAGAAACATGCATAACTTAGTATCTATTGCTATGGATAGTACATTAAAATGCATTGTATACTATTGAGGGCTTAAAAGATGGGAGTAAAAATAAGTGAAAATAGTTGGAATAGGTGAATTATGTTGTCAGTTGCAGAATGGAACTTATCTTCTCGTCGTTGTGCTTGATTTCAAACGGGTCTGACATCGGAATTTTTAAAATAATTCACTATCATCTTTCTCGGCTCACTATCTTTAGAAATGCACCACCTAAACACCATTATTTCCTAGCTTCGAAGGAAACCTTTCCACCCCGAGGGCCACCCATGTGTGTCGGACTTCCTTTGGTTTTTATGGGGGTGGAGTGGGGTGTCCCTTAGCTGGCAGAACTCCAGCTGGCTTAAGGGTCTGCTGTGTGAGTGAGGAGAGGCCGAGGAGAGAGAGAGAGGAGGTGGAGGGAGTACATACAATGGCAAGACCAGGGTATAATTTAGAGGGCCCGTTTTTACGTAGGATAAGTGATGACTAAGGAACAGGGTATCTAGAGAACAGTGATTTTGGTTAACCTGGGTGCCCTGTGAATTCCCAGTGACCAAGTCCTCAATTTACATTGGAGTTGTGTGTAGAAGAAGAGTGACGTAAGTAAAAAAATGTAAAATGGATCCAGTTATTTGTGACCACTTCAATCTCATGATAAATTAAGGCGTTAATTCAAAATTCGTTTTTTGCCTTTTTCCTGGAAAAAAATTCAGATTGGATGACTATGTCTTAGTCATCAAAAAACGCAAACATATGCACATACAGTCTAATTT
Source organism: Ceriagrion tenellum (assembly GCA_963169105.1). Taxonomy (NCBI): domain Eukaryota; kingdom Metazoa; phylum Arthropoda; class Insecta; order Odonata; family Coenagrionidae; genus Ceriagrion; species Ceriagrion tenellum. The sequence goes on from OY720641.1 coordinate 28,931,411, forward strand.
ATTAGCATTAAACAGGGAAAAAATTCCCGACGACCCTTATCAGCATGGACGTAATTTCGAAACAGACATAAATCGAAATGAAGCATACCGAGGACTTACTGTGTATGGATTAAACATAAAAATAATCATCAAATTAATGAATTTAAGAAATAGTTAATGATTGATACTTAATGGATCTACTGTTACGTATAATTCGTAGTAACAGTGTAGCAAAAACCCGTCGAAAACCTGTCAGATGACCTAGCTTGGCTGCATATACCGTATAAATATAGTACATACATACCCATCACACCGTTCCCTTCCGAGGTAGACACTGTCAAAATGTTTCACTCATTAATGCATAATTGTACACCTAACTCTGCTTTAATAATTTCCTCCATACAGACCTATCCTTGCAAACCTCTTATGCGTCATTTATCCCCATAAACTGCTTCATACACGCCCTCCTGTTTTTAAAACTCCTAATATTCCTCCTCCTAAGAATTTTCTCAACCACAACTTTCTCGGCCTACCTCTACCTCTCACACCATTCATTCTAATCTCATATATCTGTTTCGTTATTCGACTCTCATCCATTTTCTCAACATGGCCCAACCAACGAAGCACACTCCTTTCATACACGTCCATTACTGGAGCATTTAACTCACATTCATTCCTGACCCTATCCATCCTACTTTTGCCACAAATACTCCTCAAATAACTCATACCCACAGCGTTTACTCTACTCTTATGTATATCCTGACATAGGTACCCATGTTTCACTACCATATAGCAAAGTGGGAAGAAGTACACTATTGTACACGGCAATTTTTGCTTCCTTAGACAAGCACTCATTCCTTGATATGCTCCACATGCTACCTACCACTTTCCTTCCAGCATTCGCACGTCTCTTTATCTCCTCATCTATTCTTCAATCTTTTGCATACATCTTACCTTAGTACACAAAATCATCCACCTCTTCAATTACTTCACCATTCGCCCTCATCATACAGTTATTCTCCCCATTGTCGGCCCCGGTGGCGGCGGGGTAAAGTCCCCGCCTGCTAACCCGAGGGTCGCGGGTTCGAGTCCCGCCTGGGTAGAAAGTTATCTGCCCAGGACATGGGTGTTTGTGAAATGAGTTATATGGAAGAGAGGACTGTATTGGCCTAATATCGCTCAAGTAAATAAAATAAAGACGACATTCCCCTCATCAAAAACTACTACTTTAGTCTTGCACGCATTTACCTTCAATTCCATTCTCTCTGTTGATTCACAAAACTTATCTACGAGCTTCTGTAATCCCTGTTGGCTGTCTGATATCAAAACAGCATCATCCGCATATAGAAGAACTCGCACGTCTACATTTCCAATCAAAACAGCGTTGTTTTCACTACATGTGTCTCTAACACATTTATCCATAAATACATTAAACAGCCATGGAGACATTACGCATCCTTGCTTTACACCCCAATTTATTACAAACCAATCACTCAGAACACCGTTATCTCTTTCACTTGCTTTACTATTGTCATACATCGCCATCATAACATTCAATAACTGCCCATTCACTTCATAGTCTCTCAAAACCTTCCAAAACTTCTTTCTATTTACTCTGTTATATGCCTCCTCTAAATCGACAACCACACCGCACAGCACTGCACACTTTCTTTTGGACACTCATACATTTTTCTATCACTTGCGTAAGTGCAAAAAGCTGGCCACTACATCCTCTTCCAGGCATAAACCCACACTGCACACCCCATATTCTGTCGGAAGTAATATTCTCACTCTTTCGATTAATATTTTACTGAACACTTTTCCCGGGATACCCAATAAACTAATGGCCCGATAATTATTACATTCGGTCTTTCCTCCCTTCCCTTTGTACAATGGAACGATGATAGCATTCTTCCAATACGCTGGAACAACAGAAACCTGTAAGCATAAATTGTATAGTTCACACAGCCTACAAATTAGTAATTTACACCCACACTATAACATTTCACTGGATATCCCATTTATGCCTGCAGCCTTCCCATTTTTCAATATTCTCACAGCCGTTGTGACCTCCTTCTCACTGATATCCTTTTCCATCATCACGTTCTCACATACCACTTCACAAGGCTCATCCTCAATGCCTGCAATATTATTGTACAATTCTTCAAAATACTCCCTCCAGCAGTCCCTGATATTGCTCTCATCCCACATGACCTCTCCACTTTTGTTCTTTATTGCATTCATTCCCCTACCTTCATCAATCTTAGCCCTTTTTACCCACTTCCAAAACAGCTTTTTATTGCCTTCAGAATCACTCTGCATTTTGTTAGCTTCATCCGCACGCATACTTTCTTTACTCTCTTTCACAACAATTTTGCATTCATTCTTTTTAATTCTATAAATCTCACTTGCCTTAGTATGCTCTTCCTCAGATTTGGCAGCAATCATATCCTGGTACGTCTCTTTCATTTCTCTGACTGCAATTTTCACTTCTTCATTCCACCAAGCATCACCTTACATTCTTCCTACCACTCCTTTTCCACATACACTTTCAGCACATTCCACAATCACTCCTTTTAAGCACTCCCATGCATCATTTACATTCTCGTTTCTGATATGCTTGTCCCATTCTCTCAGCTTCAATGAAAGAGCATCCTCAAGCATGCAACCATACCGAATTCTTACCTTACTGTCTAGCAACCTTTCTACTTTTACTATCAACTACTTACGCGCAACATTCTTCCTTGGTACCCACTTTCTGCCCAGATTCACTTTGGAGAGTACCAAATAGTGGTCTGTCCTCATTTAGCACCACTCATCACTCACATGTCCCACACTAACTCTCTCAATCTCTCATCATACACAATAAAATCAATCATGCTTTTACAATCACTCCTTTTCCAAGTATACATATGTATCCTCTTATGTTTAAACCATGTATTCGACACAGACAATCCTTTTTCCAAGCACACATTCACCAAGTTTTCACCATTATCCTTCACTCGGGGGTCACCAAATGGCCCAACCACTCTCTCAGATGCATCCCGCCTCACACCAACCCACCCATTTACGTCACCAAGTAAAATTATTCTCTCACCAGGATCACATTCATTCAAAACCTCTCTCAGTTTTTCCCAAAACTCGTCTTTCACACTGTTACTCTCTCCATCCACTGGTGCATAGCACGCCACAATCACAACTCTCCTAATACCTACTTCCATGCGAACCCAGAGCAATCTAGGGGATACCAGTATACGAGAAATATATTAACCCAATTTTAAATATTATGCTGTCCACTGTGATACATGCGAAAGACCGGCTGTCTTGATATTTAAATATTACTCTACTTAATATTGCTGGGACGCAAGTGTGGATGCATGGTGTGTGGGTGCAGGAGGTGGGTTTGGGATGGGCACATGCATGGTAAGGGTGAGTGTGTAGGATTAGGGTGAAAGTGAGACACGTGTCAGCACAGTGCAAGAGTGGGTTCAGGATGAGAATGTGGAGGGTGGATGTGGTATGTTGATGCAGAAGCATAGCAAGGGTGTGGGTGCACAAGTTGAATCAAGGGGCCCATTCACTCCAGGCCACTCAGTGGCGCTTCCGAGACGCACCACTCATAGTGGAGCATTGTTAGAATAAGCCACGCCACAGACGCACCACTGGAAGTGCATTAGCTGCCACACAGTTGCGTGGAGTGGTGCAGCAGACACACCACTCTGAAGTGCTACTGAGTGACCTAGTGTGAATGGACCCTAAGACACAGGTTTAGTTGAATAGAAAGGAAATGTGAATGTAAGAGGTGGATGAAGGATGTGGCTGAGGACACATATGATTCTGATGAGGTTGCAGGGTGAGAATGTGGAGTGTGGACGTGGGATACAGGTGCTGATATATGAGTAAGGATGTGGATGCAGAGTGAGAATGCAGTTTAATGTGAAGTGTGGGTGCCGTACCCATGTACGGGCACATATTTTAAGAGTAGGTATGTAGGATGTGCCTGCAGATACAACAATGGTGTCGATGCAGGAGGTGGATATCAGCTTGGATGTGGAAAATAGGAGTGGCTGTGTAGTAAGTGAGCCAATTTTTAGTGTCGGATAGATAATTTTATGCTCCTCCTTTGTACAACCAATGGATGGTCACAGCAAATATTTACCTTCGACAGTATATTAACAGTATATGTATACTATATGCATATATATGTGTATACAGTATCGCATAAGTTGCATTTGTTTAGAATGATGTACCTATGTGTAGGATTGAAAACATGTATACAGTTTCTGCTGTACACCGTATACATTATATATACTGTATGTATTAGGTAGAAAACACATACAGTTTCTACTGTATACTGTAGACATTACGTATACACAATATATATGTATACGCTTCTCAATGTGTATTTGAGAAGAAGAGTTTATACATGACTCACAATGATCCTGCAAATGTGTAACAGATGTATTCCATGGATCCTGGCTCAAATAAGTGGAAGTTTTAATTTGCAATTAATAACTTATTTCATTCCGCTAATTTTTATTTCAGTGATATTAGTTTGAAATCATTGGTGTCATCATCCTTAATATCAGGTACCTGATCCCTGGCAGAAAAAAAATCACACGATACGCAGTCAGGTGTGTATCATAACATGTTCGCGGCTGTTCTTGTGTGTTCCCTCGCATTTGTAACGTGTTCTCAGCTCTTCAAGAAGGTTTAGACCGTATTTTGGGGTGTTCTGAGTTGTTCAGTGTAAGATGTTCCAGAAACACACAATGAACATTCCGCAACACCTAAGAGCGTGTTTCCTGGCGTGATCCTCAACATTCCAGGAACACTTCTGATGACAATGAACGTTGGTGAACGAGAACACTTAGAGAGTGATCCTGATCCTAAGTGTCTAGTCAATATACATCTAGGTATATTTTTTTTACTTTGCCTAACTCAGTTGTGCAAGTTTGGCCTTCTTTTTTAATAAGTTTAACTATACATTGATTTATATATAATATAATATTGGATGAATCCAATATGGCCAACAAGATGGATCGGTGTACAGTTTGCACCAAAGTACTTGGCGACAACAGTGTGATTATTACAGGCGAAAACCGTTGCATATCGAAATTTCATGTGCAATGCACTTTTCTATCTAAATCTAACTTAAAAGCGCTAAACTCATCTCGGGACTCCATACAAGGACAATAGAAATCTTTATAGTCCGTGGTTCTGTATGTTCCCGGGTGTGAGAGCTCTCTCTTGTGTGCTGACTGTGGTGGAGTGAGGATGAATAGAATAAATCTCTTAATCTCAAAGTCTTTCACATTTTTCTACTGAGCCCCTTCAACCCGTAACTTCAACAATATATAATGTTTTACCTCAATTACGTGAATTGAGAGTAATGTTCACCAGGCCCTTAATATAGTATGGTGGCTGAACATAGTGAGGAATCTTAGAACATTGACTCAGTATATATATGCCTTGTTATATAATGCCTTGATATTTGGTGGAAATAAAACAAAGATCAGTATTCAGAGAATTCCCTTGGCAACGTATAATGCAATCTTATTTAGTTATAAGGATTGATTTCCTTGGTGGTGATAAGATCAGAATGATTAGAAGATTGTCATAAGTTTAATAAACTCAAATCATAACATTCTACTTATTAATTTTTCGTTTACCGAATGTGTTGACGAGGCAATTCAGAGTAACTGTGAAAAATGAAGTGTTCTGCCAACAAGGATGGCATGAAAATTCATAATATGTATTCAGCCATGACCTTCAACCAATGAACTTCATCTAGAAAACATTTTCATTTTTTTGTAAATGATGCAATAAAGAAAGAAGCCCATAAAACGGAATTTAGCTTTTAATTAAAACACACAGCCCTGCGAATGGCTCTATGTTGGCATGTATAATTTATATGCCATAATTAGAAATAAAGGTTAATACCCACATAGCACAAAATATCTACAAAATATCTATAAAATATCTAATACGTCTTTTGCTAATATCTAGAAAACATCTTGTAATAACTTGTAGACATCTCCTAGACATATTGTAGATATCTGAATGTCCGCTTTTCCTATATCTACAAGATATCTTGAGAAGATATTTTCTAAACATTCATATTCAAATTGGACCCACTGGGAAAATTCAGGATAAATGACTTAAGGCCTGGTTACACGATACATTAACCCGTACGTGTTCATGTACAAGTTCATGAACGAACATATATAACAGTAGAAGTAATAGTTGCTAGTAGCAACATGTTACTTACAGAGTTGCAAAATTATCAAAAATACATACTAATAAACAATTTAAATATCTCCGGTTATTTTAAAAATTAAGAAACTTTTAAAAATGAATCTATAATTTTAAACCTTTACCTTCATTTTAATATCTATTAAAACAAAGCAGCTGCCCTATGGCCATCGATAGAGGTGCTTAAACATTTATCCTTTAACCCATTATTTTGTTCAAACTATTCAACTTTGATATCCAGAATTTTGGGATCTCATTGCTATTACGTAGGTCTATCATTTTTTATTGTTTCAAGATGCTGAGGTTTTATTGTTTCAACCTGCTGAATAATTAAATAATGAAAAATGAGCGATTTCTTTGTTTAAATCGACCTTCTGGGTTAACTAATAGTTGGATTTTGATCGGGTTACTACCAATTCGTAGAATTTTTTATCTTCTACAACTTTTGTTGGAAAAGTTATTGCCTTAACTTCGTATTTTTCATTGTATCATTTAAAAAACGACTTTTCTTAACTTTAAATCGCTTTTATAAACATTTGCCAGAAGAATTTCCCTTGCTTTTTTGGTGCACATGTGTACAATGACTTCATCTATCCATCCACCAAAAAGCATAGCAGTTACTTTTTTTTAGATTCCGGTGTTTTTTGGCTAATTGCACTAGACATATAATAAGAGTCGTCGCTCAAAATAGACATATTCTAGACATCTAGTAGATGTTTAAAATATCCAAGACATTGAAGACATGCTGTAGATATCTAGTAGATATTTTGTGCTATGTGGGTAATTCAGCAGAATTGGTTTATCATTTATTTTATTGCATTAACCATTGACTTCAATATGTTGTAAATTGTGGCAGAAACATACCTTCCCAATCCAATATTAAGACATCATAGTGACACTTCTCATTGAGACCCTTGGGCTTTTTACATTAGTAAATACTAAAAACTTGTTAAAAAACTACTAAATTAAATATTTAAATCCTGCAGATGGTAATTTTGATGTAATTTTGTATAACACACATATTTTATGAAAAAATTATAATACACCAGAAATGAGTAAAGCCCTGGTTACACGATACATTAACCCGTACGAGTTAATGTAAGAATGCATGAACGCGTGAATGAACGCGAAAATTCATCGTGTAACCACACCAACTTGTACGAATGCATGAACGCGTGAACAGGGAAATAGAACCTGTTCTATTTGGTTCATGCATTCGTTCATGAACTTGTACATGAACACGTACGGGTTAATGTATCGTGTTAAGTCACATAACAAGGATTCTACAAAAATACTAACAGATTACCTCAACTCAACACTTACAAAGAATGCAATTATCCGCCATAATTAGATAATGGCTCAAAGCGGCTATTTAAGTCCATTCCAATCTCAAATCCTCACGCAATAATAAATAGAAATCCTTCTAGCTTACTCATGAAAATCACTCAATGCAATTCAAAAACTGCGCGCATCTTTTTCTTTTGTCAATTTTTTGTGAGTGAATCGAAATTGATAACGTGAAGATTATTTATTTAATATGTCAAATAAAGAAACTATAGTCAGTATAAAAAAGTTAAAAAATAGAAAATAAATTATTTTTATTTTAATTTAACTCAATTATATCATTTTTCTTGTACTTCAAGATAAATTTTACCACACCTGCTGACGTAACTAGCGAGAAGTGAGAACATGGCGCAAGAATCGCAGAATCTTCGTTGAAGTTTACTTTGTGTACAGACAATCCTTTTGGGGGATTTGTTGTAATCACTCATCTATTTTTATATTATATACTTTCGCAAATTGTTAGAAAAGGCTTCTTCTTCAAAATGAGTGTTGATGCTTATGGCCCGAGTTCTCAAACACTAACTTTTTTGGATACGGAGGAAGGAGATTTAATCGGCGCTGATACGCAAGGGTCTGAATTTGACTTCACGGATTTTACTCTTCCTTCACAAAGTCAAACCCAAGCATCTCAATTAGATGTTGGACAAAGCCATCCACCGCAGGTTCAGGTTAGTCATGATTGGTTATACTACATTCCTAAAGACATTGTCTTAATTATGCGTCAACGTGGTACTCCGGCAGTGCAGAAGATTCCCCCAGATAATTTTATGCCGGCTAGCATTTGTCCCAAAAACTGCGAAATTTCCAGGTGCATTCCAAGTGAAAAATTGTTATATAGTCCTGTCTCATTGCACAGGTAAATGGCGATATTGGCAAAAATGGTTTGGATGCAGATGTGGCCGCAACGACCCAAACGTTGCGTGAATTGCAGTTTGAGGAAGACGAGGAAGAAGCTTACTACACAAAGGTAATTTGTTGGGACCTCTGTTGTTTAGCGTAATAGTTTGGTGCATCAACGTAATTACAATGTCATCTCCTAATTATCGGCATGTGCGATGTCTGCCAAGTCCAAGCAATACCGATTTGCCTAAGGGATATGTATCCAACCGAACAGACTTAATGGAATTCCACTGTCAATTTGTTAGCGACAATGCTGTAGGTATTTCTAATGCAGGGATCTCACTCCCGAACGCTCTTTATTCTTGTTATTTAGACCTAAGTTTACCTTGTTAACCTTGGAAGTTAGAATTACTGCTTAACCCACACTGACCATTTTCTTAGTGGTTTACGACTGATGCTGGTTGTCGGTAATAGAGTTAACATTGAATTGTTGGGATAATTATAGGGAAGTATTTTATTGCATTTATTCCCATGAGTATTTTGCAGAAAACTGAAGTTTAGTAATGGTGTTAAATATTGCTCGTGACCAGGGTTTACCCTTTTGCATCTGTTGTGTGATGGAGTGCTACTTTGTAAGGCGTACAAACCCAAATCAGCTGTTGCTTTAACGTCATTTGAAGTCCTTTAATGTCATATTATAATGCGGGCTTCATGTCTTCTGTCACATGCAGCAGAGTACTGTCGAAGTTAATGAAGTTATGCCAATTAAATTGTCCTTGGTTGCTTATTCTTGTTTTAAAGTATTAACTTCAGTATTGGCCTGGCATTAGTTTGGTTGATTTGCAAATTATATGAACTGTTCAGAGAAGATAGCTTGGGTTCGTTATTTGTTTTTGCTGTCTCTCATTGTGCTGTTGTAATAGTTGCTTGTTAACATTTCTTATTTACTGTATGTTATTTTGTTTGATTACCATGTTTCATGTATTCGATGTCGATTAATAACTCGTTTTGTTCTCAAGGATTTGCCTGAGTTTGCGTGCAAGTATTGCGGCATACACGACCCCAGCTGTGTGGTGATGTGCAATATATGCAAGAAATGGTTCTGCAATGGGCGGGGAAACACGTCAGGGTCTCACATTATTAATCATCTAGTACGAGCCAAGCATAAGGTAAGGGCAATTTTTTCTTATTTTGAAATTATGTTGAGGTTATTGGGCCTAATAACTATCTCTTGTTTGTGTTTCTATTCGGAGTATCTGGCAAATGTTCTCAGTCTCTTGCCCATAATCGGTTAGTGGTTGAAATGTTTGATGAAATTGTGGTTTGATTTTAAATGTTGTGGTCGTTTGTTTTTAAGCTTTCTTTAGTTAATTTTGAAACATTTAGATGGTGAGCGACTATATTCTGAAATTTTAATTGGCTAATGCATTTCACTGCCTTGTGTGCCTCTATGAGAAGTAGGGAGAAGTTTCTTGGGAGTTTTCTCGCTGAACTTATATCATGTTAGCCTTCCTCTAAGTTCATGTGTGAGTAACAGGGTTAAAAACCTTGTCTGACAAAACTGTAAAAGTTACAGTCATGTAACTAGTGGAGGAAGGTGACCCAAGAATTCAATTTACCTGTAGGTACATGTTTGGGTGTGGTATATTGTAGCTGTTAGAACAAGTAACCACTCCTAGGTCTGTTGGAATTAATTGAGGAACAAGAGGAGTCATTGCCTAGTTCAAAGCCTAAATTGTTTTGTTGAGTTGTGGAGTGAAAAGAGCAATTTTAAAATAGCTGGTAAAAACAATTTTTGCAATATTATGTTGATATAGGATAGAATTAATAGCTGTAAATGGGAGGGAGTAGTGAATTATCCGACATAATTTTTGGTGGCTAATCTTCTCTTAGAATCTTCTATTTCATAAGTGTTATTCTCATGCATATTGTGGACCCTGTTGGCAGGGTAAAGTCCTTGCCTGCCAATCTGAGGTTTGCAGGTTTGAGTCCTGCCTGGGTAGAATTTTCACCTCTCAGGACATGGTTTGTAGTGTTCATCAATTGTTATTGTTAACACGCCTAATTGAAGAGGCCAATTTTACTGTTTTTGGGGTATTGGAAGTATAAAAAATGATGCATTTACTTAGTGAGGAAGCTATGCAAGAATTGTGTATTCATTCAGGTACTTGGTGTATCTATTGATTCTCGAGAAAGGGATGTCACCAACGACTTTTGTGGACAATGGAATTTTTTTCTGTTTACTTTTTGACATGTGTAGATAGGGGCTGTTTAAGACCAGGTTCAGACAAGAATGCTTGTGATCAGGAACGAAAGGCACGGGAAAGGGAGGTTATACCCTGAGAAGGAATACTGTATGGGCTGTAGGTCGAAGTAGAAACACCCCTGGAAAGTGTATCTTTAGTTTACCCTTTCCGGTCTGGACGCGGACGCAGGAAAGCGTCGATTTTTTCAAATGACTTTCATTAATTCATAAATTTATTTTATCTCACCACATATTTTCACCTTACGTTGATTATATCATCTTCTGCATGAAATATATATGAAAAAATTGACGCTTGACGCAGGAAAGCGACGTGATTCCATTTGGAATCACAGGACTTAAAGGCTAAGGAGGGATTCCATTTGGAATCACAGGACTGGAAAGGGTTAAGGAAAGAACTCTTAAGAATATAAAGACCAATAAGTTGTAAGTTATCTGAAATAATTATTTTACAAATTTTCCCATTATGCTTTGAACAGCCCTTGTACTTGTGGGAATTTGTACCTTGGATAATGATGGTTTTGGTAACGATGGTAATCATGGAACAGATTACCATCGTTAACCAAGGTACCACTGTACTCCAGAACAATTAATGTATTCCATTTGTCACCATTCTACCTCTCTTATCGACAGTAATACATGATGGGCGCGTTCCGAAATTCACTGCCAGTGCTGCCTGTGCTGCCGAAAATCGGAACGGAATACAGTACTGCCACTGTGGCAATAGCAGCAATTTCGGAACGGCCGGCAGCAGCTGCTGCCATCCATTTCACAGAAAATTTACGATCACCACTTTCGGAGTCGTGTGAAAGAATTTAAAAAGTACAGGGTAAACGTAAGGCATTGATTACAGGCGAAAGTAGAAGATAAACTTGAGGCAGCTCCCACATTGTATAATTCAAGCATTAAATACGAACCTAAGCATCAGCAATGTTCATTTTCCCTTAATTTAGGGAATCATTTCTATTTTAATAATAGTGCATGGTGCAGGATCACTGAAAATCCACCAGTTTTCGCGCTTGTTTAAAGGGCACTGAATCTCCAGGATCATTAACTGCATAAAACATGAAGAATGGAATGATAATAACCACACATTGAATACGGGTAGTTCCAATATTCATCAGATACTGCTGTGTAACAGGCGTTCATCGAAGATATCTACAGTGAAAGAGACTCGAATATATACGTGAAAACATGTTTTAATCACTGAAAGCGCAGTAACTCTATTTTCAATTTGAGAATTATAGGGGTTATGTACTTAGTTTTCATCTCCATAAGATTAAGCGGATAACCATGAACCATAAATATTCATGCCATCTACTTAGCACTTGCTACACACTTTGAACAATATTATTTTAAAAGTGATATTCAAAGTTTTTCATTTGATTGTAAGTACTAATTATTATACTTATCTCACCTTTCATCGCCCTTCCCACTTCTTCCTGCGATGCAATGATATCTATATCTTCTCCGGAAACATTTATGATCACTTCCATCATGGAGTTCATTGCGCATTAAATTGAATGCGATTAAAACTCCCGCCAGTTGTCTGCTTTGCTGCCGTGACTGCTGCCCATGGGCAGCAGCAGCTGCAGTAGAATCCACAGCAGGCGACACCATCAATTGACTGATGTCATTGGTCACTGCGCAGTACTGCCAGTTGATTGTGGAATGCTTTGGCAGCACTGCCAGTGCTGACAGTGAATTTCGAAACGCACCCGATATTACCTGCCCCTGATGTAAAATAGAGTAACATTCTTTGAGCAGGGGTTTCCCATGTGCTGATGGAGACCTGAAGTGGATATTTGTGTTTTTCATTCTTATAGATTCTGAAAACAGACTATTTCTTCCGACTGGCCTTTCCCATCCTCTTGCTTCCTCACACTTTAGGATATGACCTACCAGGATGGAATTTATGGATTGGCTAAGGAGGGAAAACATGCTATACACCTATTAATGGTCCTCTACATTTTTCATTATCATCAGCTCTGCATAGAGCTTTTGCGAGGGAAAAAATGCCTCATTACATTTTTGCTGGAATAATGACTCTAGGAAGTGTTGATTTGAAAGTTTGTATGCAAATATGTATAATACGAAATAAAATATCAAACTTTTTTTTTTGGGATTCTTGCTTCAATACTATGTGACAATGGGTGGCCTTTGCATACCCTACCAAAGTTCCCAGCCAAGAACATCAAATGTTGGTGCCTAGTAATTATTTATGATAGATGTCCCCAAAAAGGTCTGGCAGCATTTCATTTGTGAAGTCTGAGAGTTTTAATTAATTGAGGAATTGGAATTGGGGAAGGAATAGTCAGTGGAAGGTGGTTGCTTGGGGATGTCAGCCTGATCAACGTTATCTCTATTCAGAGTGCTTTTATTGGTCCCTAAATTATACATGCTTAGATCACCCCAAATTTACACCTAGATTTTGGGGAGCCTGAGTGGTGTGAGGTTTTATGGTGAAATGAATATCATAGTAGTATAGTGATAGTGCCTTGATATGATTGAAATATTAGTGAATTCAATGCAACATTGAAGTTAGTGTTTTCCCATATGGAAGTCACTGAATTTTGTCCACCTGAGAGAATTGAAGAAAACCCCTACAAGATAAAGAATCCAAAGTACTGCCCATGAGAACTGTTTAGGCTCACTCATTCATGACCCGCTATACCCTGGTCATTTTCCCTAAGCACCATTTCATTCAAGTTTTTCCTAAGAAAGCACCTCATATCTTGACAGTTGGATCAAAAATCACTCGTTATCATTGATGGGACATATCGTCTCCCTGATTTGACTACTTCTAATTGCCTCTTTATTACAGGTAAAGGCTGAAGCGTATCCCTGCTTGCTTCATCATCATTGTCGGGTGTTCTCATTCCACTTATACCAAATTATTAGCATTATGCTGAATGAATGGGGAAGAAACTTGCATAAAGAGTACTTCCAGCCATGTGTTTTGTAATTTTTTATTACTTACCGTCTGAAAAAGCTGTTTTACGGAGATCTCATTAAAAACAAACGTATACTTTACACAAATAATGCACCAAATGGAATTGTGAAAGTAAGGATGATGTCCATATGGTCTTCCAAGTATCAAAAATAAAATAAAATGCACATGAAGTGAACTCTTCAAAAGTTTTCAATGTTTATAGTTTACAAGTAATCAGAGATGGCTGTGAACTCTCCGAGGCTTCAAGCTGTTGTGAATGGGATCTCGACTCGTAACTAACTTTGCAGATCTTTCCCTGTTCCTGCTTTGCTAATGAGCAAATGAAGCCCTAAAAAACCCAACTGAATGTAAAGAGCTCAAAAGCAACCTCATGCCTTCATGCCCACTCCCAGCCCTGTTCTAGTCACTTTTTATGAGGATACAGCCTTTCCTTGAGCTAGAATGGTGGGGAGGGCTTTCGTTTGGAATGTTTATTGCTCACCCAGTAATGGATTTATGAGGTTGGCTGGGTGTGGCCTTAAAATTGTGAACAATTGAGTGGAGGCTGAACTCACGAGTTGAGTCAATTGAAGAAAGTACTTGGACACTGAAGTCAATAGACAGAGATTTATAACTAAAGGGGTTAAGATTGAAATTAATTTATGTGGTCATTTATAGCAATTTCCATTGGAAATAAAATTGAAACATTGTTACACCATTGCAAACAAAGCATACCAACAAGAAATGGTAAGATTTATTGAAAATGATAAGGAATGAGGCATATCTTGTTTCAATAAAGCCATCAGTCAGTTTAACTTTATCTATTAATCTGTATCCATGAGGAAATATTTCCCCTGAACGATTTGTTTGAATAGGCATGCTCTGTTTTAATATGAACACAAAGGTGAAGATCTCCTTCGTCATCCTCCTTTTTCCAAGAAAATGAAAGTAATGTAACTAATTCTCAATGCTGGCCTCACTATATCCGTATGTTAGCCACTATTAAATCTTCAATCATCCCTGTCTCGACATTAGCAATGCAATTGAACATAGGAAGGGTGGCTGTAGTATAATGAAATTCTTTCAGTGCCTTTGTAGAACTATGAAAGATGAAGTAAATCCAAATAATTTGCAAATTAAGGGTAAATTTTTGAATTTGTTTACCCTGATTTAATCAAATTATCCTAAAATGATATAAAGAACAATGAATACAGTAAATGGGTAATGCAGACCCCGTTGGCCAATATCCTGTTTTCCAAACGCTTGTAAGGAACAATTGGTCAGGCTTAAGGTGTGCCATTAGATATTTGAAAGCTGTCCAGGAAAATCAGTTTATAAAGTCCCTACCTCTGAACAAAAGTGAATAGGAATAATAGAGCAGAAGGCTGCAGTGTATGATGTGCTGATGAGACTGAGTGACCAAGTCTTAGCATAGCCTGGCAAACTGATGTATCTTTCCATCAACCATTGAATTTAATCCCCAGTAATTTTTACCGGGAAAAAAATTGAGAGGGCTGACTTTTGCGATTGAGTGAATGGAAGGCGGTTGAAAAGAGTTCCAACTGGAGAGTAAAGGACAAAGAGTTATTTCAATCTGTATTTGAAGTGAATGCAGCTTCTGAGTGAGATTTTTAATGCTGTTGGTGGGAAAAACATTTGAAATTAAAAATTAGAGATTCATTGAGTCAGTATTCAAAAGGGCATGTGAGAAATTTTCATTACATTGGTTATGCAAGAAATTCACTATTTTAATAAAATATTGCAATCCAGGTGGAGCTGATTCATTTTTTTCATTGAGAATTTGGTATTTTGTTTATTAAATGGCTTCTTTATATTCCTCTCAAATAATTTTGTAAGTAGCTTCAGGCACGCGTTCCCAATACCTAGAGTCATAAAACTTTAACACGTTACATAACACTCCACATTGATTATTTTTAAAGATAGAAAACAAATGTTCTCAATTTTGAAAAATAAGAGCCTCCGTGCTGTGGATTAGTGAAATTGCTGGTCTCCGAGGCTGTGAATGTGCAGTAGTGATGGCGTTAGGTATTCTGTGGTCAGCACCTCATGAGAAATGGAGTCATACTTTATGACACATCTTTTCTTTGCAGGAGGTGACCCTGCACAAGGATGGACCCCTTGGCGAGACAGTCCTCGAGTGCTACTCGTGTGGTGTCAGGAATGTGTTTGTGTTAGGATTCATCCCAGCCAAGGCGGATTCAGTGGTGGTTCTCCTCTGCCGGCAGCCGTGTGCCGCCCAGAACTCGTTGAAGGACATGAACTGGTGAGCTTTAGATTTGAATTTTGAGTGTGTATTAATAATTATTTTGAGGAAAAAGTCCCATAAATATGGTTGTATAGTAAATTGAAATTATGAAGTCAATGGGACCAGAAAAATGTGCACTCTGTTATATCGAATTATGTATGAACGAGTATCTTTCAAGAGCATCGCTATGAAGCTATTTTTTTGTTGCCTTAAATTACGATGTATTCTTGTTACGTACTCACATGATTTATGAAGTTTATAATTTAGGAAGGTTTAGTTTATTAGTATTCATGCCAACAGGTTGAAGAAGTTGAATACAAATAAGGTTGTTGTTGGAGTTGGAAATAAGGTTGATGCGTTTTTTTTCTTTGGGATTTCCTTCCATTTTTCGTGGTAGAAATCTTAAAAATCGGAAGAATCAACCACCATCCCTGCCCCGGGGATATCTACATCCAAAGCACTAACTCTTTCTTTTTTTCTTTGAGTATGATATTCGGTAATCAAGCGTCTATGCAAAATTTTTGCTCAGTTTGGACAAAGCCTACGAAGCTTAATAGTGCATTTTTCTATGTCATTTCTTAACTAGAGAACTCATAATTCTGGCATGAGCGATGTATTGTGATACCAGTGATATTGATTTATGCATACACCATGTGTATGCACCAGTGTGCGACTGGCACATCCATACCTATCATACAAAGTCATTTCATCACATTTTAAGTCATCAGGAGGCATTATGGTACTTGTTTTAAATTATTGCCAACATCTCATTGATGAAATTAATGGCAACCACCATGAGACATGATGATTGCCCGATGGCAACTTACGTTGTCAGCAAAGTTCCACAGGGTGTAAATCACAAATGCAATGTGGCAAATTTGAAATTTTGTTTTAAAGGTAGTACTTATTAAGCCTTAAATGTGCATATGCCTAAATATCACCCGTAAATATTTAGAACCTATCAGGAGAAGCTCAGGCGAACACTTAATGTCAAGATTGGAAATGACCACTGGTGTACCCATCACATATTTTACCCTTTGTTACCACTTGGTTTTGTGTCACAGTAAAACCCAGACCCTGTTCGACTAAGGGAAGGTTAGAGAACCAAGAAACAGAAGATGGGGAAAGTTTAACAAATTGTGCTATAACTAGACTTTTACATAGTTTTCAGTAGGAATAACTTGAAGACAAGGCAGTATCACAGGTTGAGAGTGGTTGGAATAAAATCCAAGATGGTACTTACCAATGAATACACTTGACCGTAAAGATTGTTCCCTAACATTGTTTTTCTTTTCTATGACCTACTTCTTTCCACTTTCTTAACCCCTATGTTATACATCCTTTTCTTAGAACCTCTGAGCTCAAGCAACATATTCTCCATGCCAGTCTTCAGTGCGCCACTTTAACCATTAGCCCACTCAATTGTTTCAGTGACTTCCTTCCTCTACCGTTCCTAATGCCTCATCCTCCTCCGTCCCACCTCACCTTCTCCATATTCCCCTCATGTTTCAGTTGAAATAAATACAGGGTTCAGGTCAGGTTTTCCTATCTTTGCAAATTCAAAGAGTTTTATAGCAGCAAATCTGTAGGAACTTTTTAGTGATTATTATTTATTATTCGTGACTTTCCCCGTTGTTGGCCATGCACTTTAACCCATTTAATGCCTTCAAGAGAGAATATGCAAAGCTCATCTATAATTTTTGTTATTGATTTAATGTTTGACATGAAAATACAGTTTTGCTTATTGTGCGAAAGGAGGTCCTTCTCTTTAGAAAATGCATATAATTTTTCTCTTGAGTGGCTAATTTATATTCTTCATTTGATAAATTGAAGCTATTGAATTTATTCCTATTGGTGATTATAAATTTCTCTTTAATTAGCCTTTACTTAGTTTGTATAAAGTGTATGAATTTCGCAAATTAGCTACCAAATTATCTCTAGCTTATTTATTTCTTCTTTGCTGAAATGTGTACCTGATACAATTCATGGGTTTTCTTATTGAGCAGGGATCAAGAGCAGTGGAAGCCTTTGATTGCTGACCGATGTTTTCTTTCGTGGCTGGTGAAGCTACCATCTGAACAAGAACAGCTGCGTGCAAGACAGATATCTGCACAACAGATAAACAAGCTTGAAGAGCTGTGGAAGGACAATGTTGATGCAACCTTCCAGGACTTAGAGAAGCCAGGTGTGGATGAGGAGCCGCAGCAAGTTCTTCTGAGGTATTTCATCCCAAGCTATTCTATAATCTGTATGGTTTTATCTTGATTTGTGGCCTCTAATCAAAATTAATTTATTTTTATCCATGTATTATTGTCCCACACTATATTATGTGCATTGCTTGTAAGATAATGAGTGATACCGTCATCCGTCTGGCAATTACTTACTCACCATCTCAACGGTTGTCACCAGTTATCATAGAAGACACTACAAATGCCTCCTCCACGGCCACATCTCATATCATTGGAAGTTGTTATGGAAAATAGCAGGGCGATAGAGAAGCGTCTAGTCAGTCACAAGCAGGCTGAGGTAGCTGAGTTCAGGCGGGCAGAATGGACGGTAAAGGGCAATTAATGTTTGGCATCAACGTGAACTTCAACCTCGAGTTGAATAAGCAGGTTCTTATGGATGCTTAACCCTTCGTGTGTGGCATGATGTGGTAAGCCAACCAGCTCTCTTAGCCAACTTCCTGGAGGTTCCTTTGTGATGAATAAGCTGCATATATTATTATTGGGATTTTGTGGAGGAATTCCATTCTAGTATTTTATAGCTTTGTGACTCAGAGTGAACAATAGTAGACCTCCCATGGGCCAAACTGCCTTGACAGATGTGCCCTTTTATAAAATTAAATCCATGTTTCGTTCAAAATAACTGATTTATTAAAGGTAAGAAAAGACTGGACTTAATTTCACTGAACATTCTTAGTTTTACTGAACTAAAGATGCAGGACTTTGCTGAAAAGCATGTTCTTTTAAGGGTGTCCCTTTATAAGTCCCTAAGAAATGTTGTGGACCAAATAAAAGGACTTAATTAACTCCACTTGAGGTCTATTAGCATGATCCGGGTTTAGGCATAAGGTGGTGCTGAAGTATCTTTCAGCTTCGTTACTAAATTGATTGCATTCTTAATGGAATATTGAGGCAAAAAGGTTGTGTACACTTTCAATATGGAGTTTGTTTTAGATGCTAATCTATGTACCCGTTCAGAGGAGCCATCAACCACTGGGTGAATGGGCATATTCACTTAGTGAATTTAGACTAAACCACACAGGCATGGAGGGAGAGAGGGTTTTTTTTGTATCTCAAGATATTTGTCCTTCTCACTGAATACCGTAATTTTCCGATTATAATATGCACCCACTATAAGGCTGTGTAAGAATTTGCTTATCACCATGTATAACACGCAGTCAGCATTTAGAGAACGGCATTCTATGCCATTGTCCACCGGTTCCGGTTCAGCACCAGAAAGAACACTGCGCAAGCGATTATGCTGCCTATGGATGGCTTTTCCCCTTGAGGATTTGTGGTAGGTTCTTCCCCTCCAAAACTTCCATGCGTGTATGGAAATATTTATCAATAAATGATAGAATTCCTGCACTGTCCCTAAAAATTACCTAAGTTTTTATTCAGTTCGCCTCACTTTATGTCCATTCGTGTCAGATTCCGTCTGATCTACTAGCAGAAGATATGTTACCCTGTAAAAAAGGCTGAATGGATGAAAATTCGACCAAAGATTGGCTGCGAAATGTGTGGTACAAAGATGCGGTTTGTAGACGTCATATGTTGGTTCTAGATGCATTTAGATGCCAGAGAATGCCATACATCAAGATTATATTGTACGAGAATGGCACAGATCTCGTCATTATTCCTGGAGGGATGACATAAGCCAGTTGCAGGTGATGGATGTCAGTTGCAACCATCTGTTTAAGACACAGATGCATAAAAAGTGGAATGAGTTGCTTTATTCCGGACCACATTCTTTGACATCTTCAGAAAAGTCAAAGAAACCAGAGTTATCACGAATTAATCTTAGTGTAGTGTTTCGCATGAACTGTTCGAATCAAGCAAGGATAGTGATTTTGAATTCGAAGCATTCAGTGCTAACAATGTTAAATACAAGAGGAACTATGTGTAAATTTTCGTTTTAATAAATAAATTAAATTGACTCATTGCATTGTTTTTTTTTTTAAATTGTAAAATCTAATACTTACAAGTACACTGAGATTACTTCAAATGTGATGTACAACCTGAATCAAAATGTGATGAGTCGGTAACCATGTATAATACGCACCCTACTTTGTTTGCTGAATTTTTGTGGAAATAAATGCGTACTATATATGGAAAATTACAGTAAGCTGTTGTATGAATTGATGAGGGACCGGGTTTTCCTCTGGAGGGCTTGGGTCAGATCTTTAGCTAATGCCTGTTTTTGGAAGTTGTTCCATTTAGTCCTGTTTATCTATGAGTGAAAATATTTCAGAATTTTTAGTTGAAACACTAGATTTGTGGAAAATTAACACGTTCGCAGTGGCATGACCCACCGATGGGTCATAGGTTTTCAGGACTCCTGGGCAGCATGACCCACCGGTGGTCACCCCCGCCATAAGAAGAAATCTTTTATCCCTGTACGCCCATGAGGGAGGATTACAACTTCTGTTTTCATCCACGAAGATGTTTTATTGATGTAATGGCCATGTTTTTAGGTGAAGAAAGTTAGTACCGTCAAACGGTCTGAAGTCAGACAGGGGGTGTGGAGTTGGACACTGAACATCCCTGTCATAACATTGTTGTGAAATTCTTACTGCTAGTGCCATACAAACCCATTATATCGGATTACATAGCATATATTTCATTCTTTTTAGGCACATCTGACACTGTCTGTCTCCATTTCATTGGACTCAAAGTTGAAACAAAGTATATTACCTACATTTTTGTAAAAAAAATATTCACTGTCTAACTTTGAGCCACAACTCCCGTCAATTTTGTCATTATGAATCAAAAGATGGATAACTCCCGACACGGAGTAGTGCCAAACAATTGCATGATAGTTGTAATGTACACAATTCTAAGGACTGAATACAAAGTTAGTATCTCGACATTCCGTCTGGAGTCGGACAGTGTACCCACATTTCTCCACCTGAAGTCGGACAGAGCGGCGCTGGTTAGAGTGAGTTAATATCATACTACCGCTGTTCACATTCATATTTGTCACGCTTTGCTGTGGAGGAGGTGGGGTCTGGAGTTGACAATGGCCAGTACCGTGACATTGAAGGGGCACTCGTAGAAGTAAGGATGAAGAAACTCCATTAGAGCTGTCTCCAAGAAATACCTGAACCCAAAATCAACTCTTTCTGACCACTTTCGAGGGAAGCATTGTGGGAAACATGGTGCACAGCCAGTGTTCAATGAATAGGAGGAGGCAATTATCAGCACAAATCTGATTAAGGTTTTGAAATGGGGTTTACCATTTACGAAGTTTGACCTGTGAATTTTGACCAAACGATTGCTAGAAAAATCTGGACGTTCAGAGCCACGATTTAGGAACAATTTGCCTGGAGAAGATTTGGGTATATTCATTTTGAAGAAGACTTAAATGCTTACGATGTCTATTAAAAGGTGTAAAATATATCAATAAAAAATGGCGCTTGTTGGTGAAAAGGTCGACAAATCTTTCTTAAATCATGGTAAGAATTGTAAATAATGCCTTGAACCAGAAAAATCATGTAAGAACTGAAAATATGCATAAAATCGCGAAAATTCACGGTCGTCAAACAGTTACAAAGTTAATCAGCTGATTATTGGCCTAGCTACCGATTTAAAGAATCATTGAAAAACATGTTCTCGAAAATCAAGGATCCCCTCTAATAACCTTTCTAAAACGCGAAAAAAATCGTAAATGTTATAGTAGTGTAATAGTAGTAAGTAGTAATAGTAGTGTAAAAACTGAAAACATTTTTGCAAAACGTCACGAAAATTTGTGTTCGCGAAAATCAAGGAGCCCTAATAATCAGGCATTGAATATTAGGTACTGAACTGTATGTATTTTTATGCTCCCTTGGAATGCAACCCTGATTTAACTCAATTGAATGACTTACTCCTATGTAACCGGAATGCATTGTGTACTTCCTGTTATTTTAAGTTGAGGACTTCCTGTTATGGTTGAAGTTTGGCTTCAGTTATATCCTAGTGGTCCATTCCTTTGTTAGTGTACTGTGAGGGGTAATTCATTCTTCTTTCTGAGTGCAAATATTATGAAAAGCTTGGTTAGGTACTGTAAGGCAGGAATCATTAAACTGAGGGAGGAAATATGTGAGACCTTAAGTTACTGATGTGTTCTCTGCTGACTGTGGCGCAGTGTCATGTGTCAGGATTGTTCTGGCCAGTGAGCGGTGACAGTCTGTCTCTCCTAAATGCTTTTGGCTTAAAAATTTACATAAGATGCATTCTCTTGCTTCGGCATATTGAATTAATTTCACTTAGGCATATTTATTGTATACTGCTGAAATATCAAATTTGTGCTCCATTGCCCTCCCGATGGTCATGTACTTGCCTTGTTAGTGAATGCAGGAAGTTTGTAGTGCCCTTCATGGTGGAATTCTGAGATCTGAGTCTGGATTTCAAACTTAATCAATTTCCATAAAAGTTTTCTACTAGGTATATGATTAACCACAAAGAAAACTTGAGTGTCTTATGGAGGAAGTCCAGAACTGTCTGTTTAATGAGATATTTAACCTCAATCCCTGTGATGTACTTAATTAAGGGCAGGCTAATGCCAACTCCAGGTTTCTCTCAGTTGCACAAATGCCCTTGGTTGTAGTTTGCCTACCAAAATAACCAACCTACCATGGATTAATCATTGCTGAGCCATGGAATGATCTCTGCATTTTGACCTGGGAGGCGTTTTCCATTTGCTTTTCCTTGTCTTTTAGGTTTGCCAGAGTAAATACATTTTGTATTATCTGTGCATGTTACTTCTCTTTGTGAAGGATGGTATTGCTGATTCATTGTGGTCACTTCCCAGAACTGGCTGTCATTTTCTGTGAGAAATTCTGGATTGCCCACTTTGTGATTATCAATTTCTTTTGCACATATTTGTAGGTATGAGGATGGTTATCAATACCAGAATATCTTTGGGCCATTGGTTAAACTGGAGGCTGATTATGACAAGAAGCTGAAGGAATCACAGACTCAGGACAACATTGAAGTGCGCTGGGACGTTGGACTGAACAAAAAGACCATTTCATATTTCACTCTGGCAAAAACTGATGGAGGTGGGTCATTGTCTTCCTTATTTGTACCTTTTGGACATCATTTTAATTTAAACATTTTCTGTGTATGTGATGTAAATTAGTTTCATTACATTCAATGTGGAGGAGGGTTTAGAATATTTCAGAATAGATGAGTTTTGTTGCTCTGCTCTAACAAGTACAAAAGTAGTGTTGCTTATCAGAAAATTCCTCATTTGACACCAGACTTCTATTTGTTGACTCCACTTCCTGGCATCCTCAAAGTCTTAGTTTTAAGTTGAATATTTGATGGCACAGTGGTCTGTTATCTTTTGCGTTAGGAGATTTGTAGTAACTGTAGTTACTTTGTACTAGTTGTAGTAACTCTTGCGTTAGGAGATTTGTAGTATTTGAGTAGAGCATGTTTGCCTCTGGCACATATTAACCTTTTCATGCCGAATGCCAATCATAGATGACGAGGGTTTTCCACACAAATAAGTACCTGTGGACCCTGTAGTGCAGGGTGGAGATAACTGATCGCTGCTGAAACAAGAAACCAGTCACCCCTCGACATGCAGCTTAGCGAGAGTCTTACCTTGGCAACTCAGCTCAACCCTTCCATCTTGTTACCTACCTTCTCCTTCAGTTTTACTACAGCTATTTCATGTATTTTTTCTAAACAAATATAAGTTGCATACTTTAAAAATGTAAACTTTGAAATGAATTTTTCTTTTTTGCTTTGTGCAATAAAATTTAAAATGAAATTCTAGCATTAATGCAAATGGAGTTCTAGTACAGAAGTTGACCCCGATGGCTATGACCTGAATTGTCAACGATGTGACCATAGCTAAAAGTGGTTGAACCATATAATTCGAATATAAAAATTGACTGGACAAATAATATTTTCATCCGACCCTAACTTTTATAATAGCAAGAACTTGACCCCAAATGAAAACAGAGGTTGGGGAGGATGATTTTGCAATTTTAAGTGGTAGAAAATTTGACTCCTAGTTAGTGGTATGAGGAGATTAAAAGGGCCGGTTTTACAAAGTCTAGTTAAACTTCATGTTAGCATAAATGGAAGGCTTAGCTCCAAAGTCAGTTTTTTCAATCAATGGTTAAGTTCAATCTGGACGTTTAAGTTATTTATCATTCTTTCATTATATTTGGTTGCATAGAATCATTTATTTCATATTTGACTTGTGTCGAACAAAGCATATTGCGCTTTTACAACACAGAGGCATTAGGATTATTAAAAAAATATTTAGCTGACAACATAGCTGACCATTAATTATTCAACAGATAATTCTGGTTTTACCCTCGAGCATTCGCGCTGGCGCACTGAGTGCACCAGTGTACATTTTTTTATTTGTAACTTTTTATCCTATGCTTGTAATCATCCTGTACTCCTCAAGTCTTCCTACAATAATATTCTATTAGTGCAACCCGAGTTTCACATACTTGGGATACAATTTACAGCAACAACAATACATTTTTGAAACTTCAGTCACATTTTTCAGTGTACCTCAGTTTACAGCTGAGCATTCTTTGATCTCATACCCAGTGGGAGAAGTGGTATTCTGCCTTTTGAATGAAGTGTGATTGATGAAGTACCATAGCGAAATATTCAAGCTCTTTTAGAGCAGATTTCAAGCTAAAAGTGGCATTTCTCCATCCGTGATTCTCTTTCTAACTACCTTTACATACTTCATTTGTATTTGTCCAACAACCTCTTTTGGTGGGATTGGCAGTGCTTCCAAGATTTGGTGAAATCTAGTGCCAGTGTAGTGGCCTTACGGAAACGGCACATCATTCACAATTAACTGGATATTCTGTACTACAATCAACTACGCCCCCTCCCCCTGGTGCTTTAGTCCACGTGTTACCTCAGATGGAGTGGAGTTTCATCCCAGAGTGGTTAATTTATCTAAACATAAGTTTAATGATCAACTCAACAGTTTCTTAGAGAAGGGCTATAAATCTAAAAAATCTAATTTATCAAGTCAATCAAATCAATAAAAAATCTAATCATCTAAAAAGAGTGTGGTAAACCTACTAGGAGATTGTGAACCAGCATTGAAGAAAGAATCCGCTGGTGTAAAACACCTATGTGCAGATGCCATTATTTTTCACCTATCCAGACATTCGGAAAATGACTCCAACCTCCCGCATTATTTGTGAACTTAAAAACTCTTTAAAACTCATGATTTAATTATTACCAAAGCCGATAAAGGTAGCAATATTGTCATTTTGGATCGAGTGGACTACATCAATAAGTGCAACTCCCTTTTAACTACTGTGCAACCAGTTATTAAATTACCACATGATCCAACGAATGCTTTTCAAAAAGCAATAAAATTCTCCATAGTTGCCCGTACCTAATCCCTGTCTGTGAGAGAAAGAGTTTGATCTTTATGAATCTCCGCCCACCTAGGCTCTATGGTCTTCCCAAGACACACAAGCCTTCAATTCCCGTTCGTCCAGTGGTCACCCATCATACTGCACCATGTCACCCGCTAGCTTTTAAGCTCAATTCACTAGGATGCAATTGTTCCAGCTTCAGTCCAACTTATGTTATCAAAATTCCTTAGAACTGCCCAAAAAATATCAGTTATGAAACCGCCTTCCAATGGGAAGCTTGTGTCCTTTGAAGTGAAAAATCTCTTTACTTCAGTCCCGGCCACTGAAGCAGTGAAACTTTCCGTTGAAGTTTTGTCCAAGTTGAATATCCCTGACCCAATTTCCAGTGAATTCAAATGTCTTTTAAAGCTTAACTCACAACAAAACTACTTCTATTTTAACGGGTCCTTCTACAGCCAAACACTTGGCTTATCTATGGGCTCCCCATTATCGCCTATTCTAGCTGATATTTTCATGGATAATTTAAAGAAAAAATTATTTTCCTCAAATAGCCCACTATTAAAGCACATATTTTATTATTTTAGATACGTGGATGATGTTATTTGCCCCACTGGGACCGAGCGTCAATTAGATAGTTTCTTTGTGTTTCTTAACTCCCTCCATCCTTCAATTTCCTTCTCTGTGGAAAAAGGTGGTAAGAAAATCAACTTTTTAGACCTGACCATCTCCATTTTGGAGAATAAACACTCATTTTCCGTAAAAAGTCCTTCAGCGATGTTATCATCACCAGTGATTCTAACCACCACCATCGCAACAAACTTGCGGCATTCCATTCTCTCCTGCAGTGTTTCATCAACATCCCCCTAAGTGACTGTGAGTTTTCAGAAGAACTCAATGTCATTAAACATATCGCCTCATGGAATGGCTGCAAAGAGGACCTGACTGAAAATTTGTTATCACGTCATTTACTCAAATAAGCAGGATTGAGTTCCACTCTCCTAACCCCCATTTCCCCAGACAAACCTAGGAGATGGTGCAAGCTACCATTCATCAACCAACTAAGTATTACAAACTTAGCCGAGTGCTGCCTGAGGAAAATTTTAAACTTTGCTTTTAGAATCCTGTGAATATTGGTAAACTCCTTTTTAACTCTAAAGATCCCTATGACAATTTGGAGAGAAGCGGGGTGTACTCCCTGAAGTATGATTCTCCCTGATGCAATTGTTTTTACGTTGGTCAAACTGGCCACAAATTTGAAACAAGAATTTCCGTACATTTAAAATGTTTTTTAAACCAGGGCAACAGCTCTGTGTTTGCTAAGCATCTGTTTGACCACAGTCATATTTCTAATTTTAATCCCAGTATTTTATATTTTTGTGACAAAGGTGCCAAATTGGATTTTTTAGAAAATTTTGAAAGTGTTTTAGCTTTTAACAAATTTAGTCATAGGGTTTTAAATTATTTTATTCTGGACCAATTGTCGCCCTGTTTTACTGTGCCTCTCCCTTCCTCTTTTAACTATTGACACTGTTGGTTTTACATTTCCTATGTCCTCGTTTTGTCAACTCCCGCCCCACTACTAATATCCCCCCCCTCCCAACCTCCTTACTTCCTTCTCCGTGTGGTACCCTGTATATATATCAAGCCACCACCTCTGTACGCTGTATTTTGCCTCTGATGATGATATGTATACATTGAAACCGGTCAGGCTTGTAAAACAGTGTGGAATATTACAAAGTTATTATTATTATATCATGTTATGGTAAGCTGAGTTCGTGGCATTGCTCTGAATCCAATGCAGGTTGCAGGATATACTGCTACTGCACAGTCGGTTTTGACAATCCAATTTCAGTAAATTGTTACCCTGAGAATGTGATCTTTACTGAACGTAATTAGTGGAAAAATAAGATGTGTTTGTAACATTATACGGACATTGTTCCTGTTTATACTGCTGCTGTGCTAATACTTTGTACAATGGAACAAGGTTGTACTTCCTCTATGTTTCTGTCGCTGCAACAAATACTTTTGAGTTAGTCAGCAAAAGTGAATGCACAGCATGTTGTCGGGTTGGTCAATCTGGTGACAAATTTCAGAATGTTGCATTCGTATTTTTGGTGTGTTGTGATAGAGCCACCATTGTTAGCTGATGAAGCTCCCCATTGTTTCAAATGGCCTTGCTTGCATATACTACGAAAGGATAATCACTTAATGGGCTCAAGATGCCAAATAGAATGATTGTTCTGTGTTCACAGTTTGGCTTTGCCTCCTTTGCAACTGAGTCAAACTCCACCTGAAGTTTTTTTTTGCAGCGATGGAAATGAGGGGGAAAGGCAAGGAAGATGGTGTTACTGCATTTTACAATCCAGTTTTGGTAAATAACCACAAGGTGGAGATTATTACTGAATTGATCAAACTAATCAGTGGAAAACAAAGTACAGAAGGGAGAAAACATAGTCTTAGATTGATGTAAATACAGTATCTGGTGCTTTAAATGCATAAACCAATTACTAGTTGGAACAGAATCAAGTTGTTCAACAAAATAAATGTGACACACATTTGATTGCAGTTTGACATGTGTGCTGAATTTTCCTACCAAAACACCATGACAGTGGACAGCAATACTCATCAATGAAAGCAAACAAGAATTCATTATGACTGGAGTGATTTAACACTGTTTTTTACACTTACATGTTAAATAGGGAACACTGAAATTTAAAGTTAAGGACACATAATCATGTTTCTCTGGTATATTTCTCTTTATTTTTTTTGTATGTAAACATTATGAAGTCTCTCCCTCTGGCAAAGAAATACTTTTTGCCAAATCATTTTATCAAATTCATTTAAATTCAAATTAAGCCTTCATTGCACACAAGAAAAGCAGGCAGTCTGCTTAGCAGCCACCAAGGCCACTTTGGGGAAGATGGGCCTGCTGGTGTGAGTAATCAGCATGAAGGAATGGTGTGCTCTGTTAGGTAAAATTGCCAGGTCAGGCGTCTACGACTTGCCGCTGAATTCCTCCTCACCGTGTCTGCCTCCATTTGTTCTCATGTTGCGTACTTTGTTGACTCAGGTTCTAATAAGTCAAAAGCTGGTTGCCAGTTGGCAGGAAATATGCCTTTGTGTGTATGCATTAAGAAAGCAACATAGGCTAGCACCACTTGAACACTAGCAAAACCTAGATTTGTTTTGTCTCCCAAAATGAACCTAAATTAAGATTCTTTTCCTCCCTAAATTCCTTATTCTTGTTCAGTTCCTTTATATGGCTAGTGTGGTCATACCCTAGTGGTGGTTCGTAAGGCAGAACGTAGACGTATATGCAAGAGTCATGAAATGTGAAGTTGCATCTGTTGCCATTTAATTATGTTTTTCTTATGATGATTTTTTTTCACCTCATGATTTTGAACTCCATTGCTGCTTGACTGAACTTACAGATATGAACTTGATTTTGAATTCATTTGCAGATATGAAGCTCATGCATGGTGATGAACTGAGGCTGCGTTACTTGGGTGAAATGCACAAGCCATGGTCTGGTGTTGGACATGTGATAAAAATTCCTGATAACTTTGGTGAAGAGGTCGGAATTGAGTTGAAGAACAACTGTGGTGCACCCACGGAATGCACTTCAAATTTTGTCTTGGATTTCATCTGGAAGAGCACCTCATTTGACAGGTGAAGTGATTTAATGGCAGTTTGCTGTGTGATGACTGAGTAATTGTAATCTAATGAGTATACTTGGCCACCAAGTTGAGCAGTTTTGAAGCTGCACCAGGTACATCAGTTGCCCTCTTCTAAACACAGTTTGCTATGAGTGTTGGAATCTTTTTTTCTTTTGACCGTGACCGTGTTTTGTCGTCTAACCCCCCTCCCCTTTCCCAACAACAGACTGATCTAGGCCCTTCCCCTCTTCACGAGCCATTGTCTGGCCAGCGGGCCTAGTCACTTAATGAGGGGGACATAAGGAGAGCTAGGGAGGGAGTTAGCCACTGACCAGCTGTTGTCATGTCGAATGGTGCCGGTGGGGGAGAGAGGGCTTGTTTAAGACCAAGTCAGACGGGACGGAGCCAGCTTAGCCTGGCAGTGCACGTAATTATCTGTCCGATAAAACCGGCCTGAAATGTCAATTATTACAATATTGACTCCATCTGCCAAGTTGAGCATCTTTGTATCCTGAGAGAATTAAATTTTAAGGATTATTTTGAGACCATCACTCACATGCCGCCAAACTGTCACCTGTGAGCAGGATAATATCCGACATTTCCGCGCCTCGTATCTAAGGGACACAATACGGGCTTCCGCACCAGGGTTTTTTTGAGCCTGCGGGTGAGACGTAATGACTACGACTACAAGGTTTGAACAATGTGAAAAAGAAAGATGATATAGAAGTCATTAGGAAGGTTTTGTGTATTGATTGTGCGAGTGAAAACATGCCCATATCTGACATACATTGCGGGCACTGCCAGGTTAAGCTCAGACAATAGATAGATTTTCTTCTACTGTACTTGTACCATGGAATAATATATCCATGCTTTTATATTATTATTGCTTGAACAGCGCTGCCCTTGCTGCTTTCATACGGTTGCCGCATATGGCAGAGATATAGGTGCGGCTGTTTTTGAGCTCCCCCCACCCTATACGGCGACCATAGATTCTGTAGTCCAGCACGAAAGTTTGAAAACCGGTAGTATGAGACAAGACCAGGTGTATAAGATGACCCCCGACTTTTGAGAAGATTTTACTGGGCTAAAAAGTCGTCTTATATGCCGGAATACGGTAAATGGGGAGGAGGTGAGGTCAAGATACTGGGTCCCCTCCTAAATGCATCATTTATAGCAATGGTATAGCATAATTAAGGGGTTGCTCATTTAAGGTGTAACAGCGAATTAAAATGGTATAATATTTGAAGTTCTCTTGTATTCCGAGCATTAGAGTCCATTTAAAGAATTTCTTCTTATTCAGTCCTCTATAAGCATTCTTTGCTTTTGATTGTTGGTAATTTTCCATGTTAGCCCAAGATATAAAAGGAAGTCCTTGCTCTGCAATGTGGGATGCAATGTAATTGTTGTGAATCAAACACTGTTTAGGGTTTAGTTTTGCTCATCTGAAGTTCTTGACTACTGATGAGTCAGATTATCCCTCCTAATTTACAGGTATACCCTGCATAATTTGAGAGATGCATTCCTAAAAACTGCCTTGCTATGTGAATTCGTGTTAAGGAAGCATAATCCCGTGTACCATGTGTACCTTTTTCCCAGAAATTGTTGTTGAAAAGAGGGTGAGAGTCTAGTTCTAATCAGTCAGACCTTCCCAGAAACCGTTAGGGTAGCTGGGCCTCTTGAAGGTCTGTGTGGGTTAGTTGGGGGATTGTGTCATCAGGTTGCTTGATAGTAATGGCCATCACTCCCACCATTCTCCACAATCTCTTGAAAACTGTTTTCACTTTGACCATGCATTCACTTCCGTGCCAGTTTTTGTTTGATTGTTTTTCAAATTTTGACGTTGATGTTTTGATCTTTTTTTATGATTCTTTTATATGGCTTTCGCTTAAAATAATTGCAAGTTATGTTCAGGAATTCCACAAGAACTTGCTCACCATTGTTCATCGCTAAATTTATTGACATAGGTATTATATGCTTTGAAAGAGCAACAATCACTATATTCACTGCATGTATCAAGTTGTATGCCACTGGTATCTGTGGCATAAGACTTGTAGATTGAAATTAAGAATGTGGGAAGCAGAATTAAGCTCTCAAATTCTGTGAATGATGCATTAATCTGTGCTCATCCACAAACTAAACATCATAGAGAGGTAGGGTTTGTTTTATTTGAAAGAACAATGATAAGTTTAATCAATTTATCATGGAAAAAGCATAGGTAAGGGTTGCAAGGTGCCTGAAAGTGAATATACTTACCTCTTAACTTCACTATGACTATGGGAATTACTGCTTTAATTATCAGAGAGCATTGCAAATGGAAGCCTATAGTACTGACCAAAAGTACTATGATCCCTAAAACCCCCTGCTAAGAGAAAAAGGCTGTAAGGCAGGGATGCTGTCTGTCGCCAACATTGTTCAATATATATGTTGAGGACATGATCCATAAATCTTTTGGTGGGATAGAGGAAGGAGTCAGCATTGGAGGTAGGAAGATAAGAAGTATAAGATTCGCAGATGACATAGTAATATTAGCAGATGATATGCAATCACTTCAAAGGTTGATAAAGGTTTTGGAAGAAGGGATGAAGGGATATGGGATGAAGATAAACCTAGGAAAGACAAAGGTGATGCCAGTAAACTGTGAAAATTATACGAGTGTGAAAATAAATGAAGGTGTATTAGGAAAAGTGAAAAGCTACCGGTACCTAGGAACGATGGTGACAGACGACTGGAGAAGTATTGCAGAAATAAAAGCAAGGATAGCAATGGCAAAAGAGGCCTTCAGCCAGAAGAAAAACTTGCTATGCAATAAAAGTCTGGATCTGGAGCTGAGAAAGAGACTAGCTAAATGCTATTCATGAAGCGTTTTCATGTATGGATGTGAAGCGTGGACATTAGGTAAGAGGGAAAGGAATAGAATAGAAGCTTATGAAATGTGGGTGTGGAGAAGGATGGAAAAAGTAAGATGGGTAGATAAGATGAGAAATGAAGAGGTTTTGAGCAAAGTAAAAGAAGGAAGATCGCTCCTAAAGGAGATCAGGAAAAGGAAAGGAAACTGGTTGGGCCATGTGATGAGAGGGAAAAGTGTAATAACTGTGGCACTTGAGGGTTCAATTGAAGGAAAGAAAAAGAGAGGAAGGAGAAGAATTAAATTGGTGGGTCAGGTGAAGAACATCAGCTATGATGAAACAAAGAAGGAAGCTCGGGACAGAAGCGGATGGAGACGACAGTGGTGTACGGGACCTGTCAGCAGACAGAACACCAGAGGATGATGATGAAGAGAAAAAAAGGGAAGTTGCTGATTTTTTATTTTGATGCTTATTAAAGTGGGGTACCTGTAGTACAGGAGTAGATACTGTGTATAGAACCCATTAGAAAGCATGTGATTGGTATGCAGTATGTAGGAGAAGTCATAGATAGGAC
Source organism: Ceriagrion tenellum (assembly GCA_963169105.1). Taxonomy (NCBI): domain Eukaryota; kingdom Metazoa; phylum Arthropoda; class Insecta; order Odonata; family Coenagrionidae; genus Ceriagrion; species Ceriagrion tenellum. The sequence goes on from OY720641.1 coordinate 28,963,949, forward strand.
TATGTCAACCAGGGAATCAAGTTGGTGTGGTGGCTAGAGTACTGACTAACCACACGGGCGGCCAGGGTTCAAATCCTTGCAGAGGAGGATGTTTTTTAGAGGAAATCCGATCCCTACTTGAGTGTCTTGTGGAGGGCACTTCAAGTACAGTATTCCATCTGTTGGATGATACGTAAAACTGTGGTCCCCTTGACGCCTATCGTTAAGAGCAGACTAATGCCGACGCCGGGTTTCTATCCACCCTTCCTCCCATACCTATCCCCTGTGGTGCAAATGACCTTAGCCGTTGGTCGCCTCCCCAGATATCCAATCCAATCCTGTGTCAACCGGCAGAAGTAGACTCTTACGTCAGCCCACTTCGCACCATTCTTGGTGAGCTGTGGCTGTTTAGTGTAGGGGGTCCATGTTCACCTGTGGCATGATAGTTCTGTAGTTTGCTCAAGAGATGTTGCTGCCTGGAACTGTTTCTTGTGTTGGAACATAGTGTGAGTGAGATATCAATTTGCCTAGAAAACAACACATCCGCAGCGGACGCTATATTTGCCATTCTTTCCCCGTGGGCAGCAATTTTCATAAAAATGATGTTGTTCGAATAGTGGTTTTTATTAATGAAAATGACTGGTATGGTTAAAAATGATGAATTCTACGAAATCCAGGAATACTGAATGGCTAATGTCGAGTAATTAATGGATTCCCCTTGTGGGTATGCAACCACTGCTTGTGCTGTGAATTTCTTATACGTTCGTCTGAAATATTTTCAGAATACACTCGTGAGCGATATTTTTTTATGACATTGATTTTTCGGAAAAAATATAAGTTTTCATTATAGCTTTTATCAACTGCTTCGGATTTTTCTTCAGTAGCCTTCACTAAATCCTTCTTCTGCTGTAATTCCCTGCTTTGGTTTGAAGACTTCGGCAACAATATGCAGCGGGAGGGCAGTTGGGTCTTTTCTACAAATGGAAAAGGGTCTGGATAGCTGAGAGCGGTCGTGAAAATGATTTTCCTACACAGCGGCAGGGAAATCCTCCACTCTTGTGAGGTAGGCACCGGATGACCCAGCCACTGGAATCCCATGCCAAACAATGGCTTACTCTCTCTCACGCCATCATGAGCGAGATTTCTTGGGATTTCCTTATCTAGAGGTTGGCGACCAGCCTCTTGGAACGTGTTGCACCCATTGCAAAGGCAAGGGCCTACCACCCGAAGGTCGCTCATGAGAGGGGTGGCGGCGGTCATACCCTAGTCAGTACATTTCAATCTATATATTTCTTTCTCGGTGCGTGAGAACCCCAGCTCCTGGAATATTTTTGCATATTCATAAAAAATTATCTGCCTTGATGACTGACTGAAGCCCTAATCCATTGACTTTTATATCCCAGAACTGCCATAGTTTTGGTCTTCTTTCTGGTCTTGGGTTTGGTCTGATTTTTTTGTTTTATTTTCAGAATGCAACTGGCTTTGAAGAAGTTTGCTGTTGATGATACATCTGTTTCTGGCTACATATACCACCGTCTTCTTGGTCACGAGGTGGAAGAAGTGCTCTTCAGGTGCCACTTGCCGAAGCATTTCTCTGCGCCTAACCTCCCAGATCTTAATAGATCACAGGTGAATGAGCTACACACTGTTACCTCGCTTATTAACGTTTTTGAATTTTTTGGATGAGTGTTCTCAGAAACATTTTTACCCTTCTGTTGATTTACATTGATCTATCTCTCTTAATATTTTCAAGACGTGCTGTTGGTATTCTATCAATTAAATTTAGTGAAGTATTGGTTTCAGGCATACTCTGTACAAATCTTCACTCTTAAAGAAGGAAAAACTTCTAATAGTATCATCCACACAAATGTATTGATACTGAAGCCCTGTCAAGAACAGCTTCCTTCCCCAATAGTATCACACTCGACCACATGTATCCACTCTCTGACTTGTATAATACAAAAAATTTGATGCCAAAGCGAGTTGCTTCACCGGCGTGTACGGATGCCATCCCAATCCATCCTTGATAAGTCTTTCATCAATGGTAACATCCCTCTCTTGGGGGTAGAGTGCTTTGAACTTCCCCTCAAATTTCTAGTGAACCTCCCAGATTTTGTCCAGTTTTCCATTCAGGTTGATTTGGGGATTGTAATTGGCATTATAAATAAAATACAGATCACAAAGGAAATGGTTCCAGGCTTGACTTTGTGGAAGTAAGTCATAGTAACTTAAATAAAACTTTGTATACTCCACTATAGGTTTAATAACACGACCCGGGTTTCGACACTTCGTGATGACGACACAAAGTGTCGAAACCCGGGTCGTGTTATTAAACCTATAGTGGAGTATACAAAGTTTTATTTAAGTTACTAAAATACGTCTTATTTTTACAAATCTCCAGTAAGACATTGCCTGGTCAAAAAAAGGAGATGAAAGCATTGATCATGTCAACCAATAATACTCTGTGCGGGGCTTTCCCACAATATTCTGTAATATTACAGGACACTTGAATCTCTGTGGTCATGACGCGCCACTGACTTACGTCACCACTACTACCCTAGTTTATGGTCTGACCTTGCGTCGACCCATCTTAGTTTCTGATCTAACTGTGCATCGTTTTTCTGACTTCTTTTGGCCAGTGCCTAGTGGCCAGGAGAAGGTGCGCTGTTCAGATTTCAGCTGGGTGAGTGCTTCATGCCTGGTGTGGAATTACCCCAGTCCACACACCCTAGGGGTGGCTTGCTCGGTATTTTGTAGTTGTACTCGGTCCTTCATTATTTTCCAATGAGGCACTAGCATAACATATGGTTTCACTCAGAGGTTTGGTGATTTTCTCTAACTCAAATATCGAATTCGAATATAATCAAATACCTCGAGTGTTTGAATACCTCGAATATTCGAAAACTAGATTTGCTAGTACTTTATTGAATATTTTCAGAAAACTTATTCACTATCTGTTTTTGAGCAAATCTCTAACTAAGATTAAAAATGTTTACTCGTTTACTTTAAAATTTAAATTTTCCTAATATATAATAAAATTAATGAAATAGTATAGAATAAAATCATAGCGAACTAACTCTGCTGAACTCACTCTGAATTCATGATGGATCTTTAAGAAATATGAGCAAGAAAGCTTTATTAAAACATTTTATTTTTTATTTTTTCAAAATTATATAATGAATTTTTTGGATTAAATTTTTTTTTCAAAATTATAGTCGTATGGAATCATTTATTTCATATTTGACTTGTATCATACAAACGATGTGGTGCTTTTACTACAGAGAGGCATGAGGATTATTACAAAAATATTCTGCAGAGCTGAACAAGAGCTGCCATTAATTATTCAACTGAAAATTGTGGTTAAATAATTACATTTATTATGCTTTTATTTATAGCAAAAATACTGATACGATTTCCAATTTAGGAATAATGTTCTTTAAAACAACACCAATTAAATGGACAGATCTTTATACCAAATCATGTGTTGTCAATATCATTCACTAGACATGGAGTAATGCCGCAGATAATAATTACCCTTCAATAAGCAGCCACTTGGTGAACATGTCGCATTATTACGTATTTTGAGTATTTCTCTCAGGAAGCCCTAATAACGTTCAACGACTATTAAGGAGTGTATTTAGTGGAGCTCAATTTTAATTGTAGTCGCTTATTGTTTGTGGAAAGAACGAGTTTTTGTACCTATCTGTTCGGCAGTCTCTCTCTCTCATTTTATCGCATCTGTCAGACCTAGTGATGTAGTGAGGAGTCATGATTATATTCTCTGTTTCGCTCTGAAATAGTCCAGTTCTGTCCAAAAAAATCCAGTTCTGAATTTCTCAAGCAACCTAAGCCTAGCATGTACCCTCTGTGTCTCTAGGGGCTCTCACCTCAATCCCTCTAACAGCTGTGAGACACTGTATGTATGCTCATGGCAGTTTTTAAACAAAGCGCACTGATTTCTGTTTTATTTTATTAATTCTTTTGGTTAAATCTTTATGACCAGGGTCCCAATGCTCGCAGCGTATTCGAGGTGTGGCCTAACCAGAGCAAAGTAGCATCTCTTTTACTGTTTCATCCGAGGGCCTTCCTATTATATGCTTAAAAAAACCTAGTTTCTTTAATGGTGTGCTGCATATGTTTCGTATGTGTGTTCCTCACAATATATCTGAAGTTAAGGTAATTCCAAGATATTTTACTATATTTGAGGATATTATAAAATTTTCAAACGTGGCAGGTGAATATTTTTGAAGAAATTGCCATGAGAAAAATTCGGCCTGGACCAAGAATCGAACCATGGACCTTTGGTTTGCCTGACCAATGCTCAGACCACTATGCTATCCAGGCTTCCTAATTTGCATGGCAATTTTTTTTTGGTGGATACAAGGTTACTAGATCTTAGGCACTTGCAGTCCATCAAAGATGGCAACACAAAGGAGAAGAGGACTTCAAAGAAGCTAAAAGCCGTGCTTAGCCATTTGAAATCTTCTAACATGGCAGGTGAATATTTTTGAAGAAATTGCTGTGAGAAAAATTCAGCCTGGACCAGGAATCGAACCACGGACCTTTGGTTTGCCGGATCTAGTTGCCTTGTATCCACCAAAAAAAATTGCCATGAGAATTAGGAAGCCTGGATAGCGTAGTGGTCTGCGCATTGGTCCGGCAAACCAAAGGTCCGTGGTTCAATTCCCGGTCCTGGCCTAATTTTTCTCATGGCAATTTCTTGAAGATTTTATGTTTACTCCACCGACAGTATAGGTATGACATTTTTGTGGTGGCTTTCGCAGGAAGTGAACTATGGTGCATTTGCTGATATTTAAATGTTCCTGATTTTATTACTGGCCCGTAATAACTCCTCTCGTGTAACTGGCACTATATTTTCATCATTTTCATAAGTTGCATGGCAGTCAATGGATTTATGTGCTGCAATAAGCATCTCCACTATCATTTTCAGCTCATCTGGACTAAGTAGTAGGTTGTTGTCTTGACTGAGTCTTGAGCTTCATCATGACGACTATATATGGCCTCCCCAACTTATGAATGTCCACTTCCGCCAGTAAGTGGGCACAGGGGTGACTTTTGCTATGCTTGATAGCTTTGGTCAGTCTTGCTCAGGCAATTTAAAGGTGTCCTTTAACTGAGGGAACTTTGGTCTTTGCTCAATGTTTGAGCCTTCATGCTATGTTGCTTTCCACACAAAGTTTAGCTATGTGGTCGTTCCACTAGTAAACAGGTGTGTTCGTATTCCCTCTCCCTCGTCGTGGCATGGCAGCTTTGCATGCTTTTTGCCACTCTCCTCGTCACCTAATGTTTTTTTTGTGTGGAGATGTATCAGTGTTGATGTGTAATTGAGCCTAATTTTCATTCCACAGGTTTATGCTGTAAAGCATGCGCTACAGAGACCTTTGTCTCTCATCCAAGGCCCACCTGGAACAGGGAAAACTGTGACATCAGCTACCATTGTGTACCAACTGGTTAAACAAACAGGTGGTGGCCCTGTGCTTGTGTGTGCCCCATCTAACATAGCTGTTGATCAACTGACAGAGAAGATACACCGTACAGGATTGAAAGTTGTCCGCTTATGTGCCAAGTCACGGGAAGCTATTGATTCTCCTGTGTCATTTTTGGCTCTTCACAATCAAATCCGTAGCATAGACAGGTAAGCCGGGCATGGGTAAGCATAAGTGAATTGGTACTCCAGAGTATATCATTCAGTAGTTCATTGGCTTTTTTGGGCAACAGTATTGCTTATATTGTATGCGAGTCGAAGGTGATGGAACATTTGGTTTTTGGCCACTTTAATGAAGTCAGTCTTGTCACTGCTTTGTGATTGGCTGTTTTAATTCCCTCTTTGACATGGTGGGTGAAAAATAGCCGTCATCTCTATCCTAGTTATGTGATGTCTCGAAAATCTCTCTGGCTTCCCTTGTTAACCCATTGGCTTAGTATTTTTTAATTTTCATTTGGATAGATTTACGATTTCCGTACCCAGAATTACAATTTATTTCTGCAAAATATTTGTAAATAATATATTTTTTTTAAATCTCTGAGGATAATTGTGTAATTAGCAAGAAATTTCTACAAGTTTTCAATTATATAGTTGGGTTAAAAATAGTGTTTTTTATTATTGGTTACAACTGTTTTTAAAATAAATTATTGCAACAATTGCAAATGTGTTTACTTTTACAACAATTTTTATATTATTATTGCAAAATCATATTTCACAAAAAATAAATAGATCACAGATTTAAAGAGCAAACTTTCCAATTATTCTTGTGAATTTATTTTATGATGATCTATCGAGTGGTCTTGAAGAAATCTTTTGTTGAATTCATGTGTCCAAATCTGTAAACAAAATTTCTCACGTCAGTACTTCAACTGAAAGAAACCGTCACCTGTCGTTATTTTTACCATTTGGATGCATTACATAGTGTTCTGTTAGTTGTGAGTTCCAGTAGTATTGATTAAAATAATAAATAATAATTTGTTTATAATAAACTTATAAACTGTTATAGTTTTTTGGTATAATAATCTTTGAAACACTCAGGTACATGAATAGCAAAATGGCACTGCTCACACTCACATCGGCTTTCAATCTTCTTTCCCTGTGATTTACACATTTCAAGCACGGGAATGGTTGTTTTTTACCATATTTGGTGGTATACGGTTTGGTGGTATAAGTGGGCTCAGTTGACTGCTAGAAATCGTGTAGGTGACGGGCCTGATGTTGGGGGCCCTCGCCTCTTGTACTGGCAGGGTTAATTTCTTCAGAATTTTTTCCGTCAAATTCTCACCAAAGTCATTGAATGGAGCATTTTGACATTGGATTTTTATACAAGTATGCGTCATGAAGTACTATGTCCATAATGTAAAAAAAAATTTCAGCAGCCCATGGTATTGCAGTGCATTATTGGGAAAGAAGCTAGGGTAAATGTCTGCTTCCGTCACATACCTTTCAAAAATTTTTTTCGACCCTTTCCACATAGCGTATCGCCGTGAAATTTATGTGACAAAAACTAAAAAGATGCCGGTATCTAGTGATAATTTTATTTTGGGGGAATAAGTAATGTACGATAAATAGGAAGTTTTCAAAGCTTGAGGTGATGTTTTCCCTGGCCGCCATTGCACTGTTTCCACTTTTGACCGCAGCGTGGTGCGACAGTCGCTGAGTTGCATTTACCCACTAAGATCTCCCGTTCCATGTTATTGAGACGCACATTTGCTAGAAAAAAATCTCCCTTGAGACGGTTGGTGATTATAAGGGTGGAAATAGGTAGCGTAGACATGTAGATACGTATATTTTCTAGAAAATAATCTCCCTTGAGATGGTTGGTGATTAGAAGGGTGGGAATAGGTGGTGTAGGCACGTAGAGACGTACATTTTCTAGAAAAAAATCTCCCTCGAGATGGTTGGTGATTAGAAGGGTGGGAATAGGTGTAGGCATGTAGAGATGTATAAAGCGTATATTGTAGAGGTGAAGTTAGAAATATCCCTCTGTCAGAGCTTTCGCGAAACTGAGAAAATGGTGTCGAAAAAATGACGAAAATTGGTCATTTTCCAACGTGAATATCTCAAACACCTGTGGCTTAACAACTTTGTAACTTTTGTTTTTGTGCTGTGATTCTTTAAGAACTAAACTATGTCACAGTCATTATCCTTTATATCACCAATTTCCGGGAATAAGTGTTTGAAAGGTGTGTGATGGAAGCGGACATTTACCGAAGCTAGTTTCAGTTACCACTCTCGGACTCCAGTATTTCTGAATTTTATTTTTCTTCTCTATTACCATCCCATCACACACTGCAAAATAGAACTGAATCTCTTCAGCAGATACTGAGAACCAATCCTTTGTCAAACTACTTTTGTGGCTCGTATTTCCATTCAAAAATTACTCTGCTTATTGGTTAGTCTTCCAATAGATCGTTCCCAAAAATAAGGTTGCACATAAGTGTAGAAAATCACACTGATTAGCATTATCAGGTAAATTTTGAACCAAACTGGTACTCCACTTCCAGCTGTCAACTTTTTCCAGTTTCTCGAGCGGTTGATATTCCACCTCGTCTTCACTACTATCTTCGCTCTTTGTATCCCTTCGAATACTGTCATCCATGCGATCCAGTGAATCGGATGAACCTTTGTCTACACTACTGCTCAAGCTATCACTCTCAAACAGAGCACTCTCTTTTTCATTACTCTAGTAGTATTTTCCCATTCCACTAGCCATTTTCAGGAGAACAAGCCCAAACGAAATAATCCTGCATGCGATGCTGAACTAACCATCTGAATACAAAACTTAGGACTTATAGGCCATTGAAATTCTAAAAGGATCAGATGTCTTGCACTGTAATAATTTATAATGAGGTGTAATGAAAAGGAAAATGATAAAATATTTGCTTCTTGTGATACACTGTTCGCTGCAAGATGATGTCATTTGGTACATCCCTTATCTCGGAAAACAAATGTCTCTTCTCTAAAAGTCGTGCATCATATAATCAGAGGAGATTAATCCGATTGTGAAAAACTATGATAAGCATTGTGAGAAGAAATAAATCAACTCAAAGAAGATTTCCTAAGGAGTACATACAGCGCAAGTAGTAAACAACACCACCATCGGCAGTGATGGCATGCAGATAGAAGTGATAGTGAAGGAGACAAACTATCTGCGTATGAAGCACATGGACTGCTGATATTCTAGAATAAACTGCTGACTAACCTTGCAATGATTCAGAGTGAGCTGTGATGGAAAACAAAACTCCAATGAAATGAATACAGTGGCGAACAAATCTACGATAACCAATGTTTGTGGAAAGCACTTCAAAGACGATTACTCATATGATGGATAAGGAGTGCCTATAAAGCAAGCAGGGGGCAAGCTCTTCACAGCAAGCAGCAATAGCAGGTGGGCAGCTGTGACCATGAAGGAGGCGGCAGATTTATAATGTCACAATAATGAGCAAAATTAAAAAAAAAGAGGGGTTTAAATGCATTTTACTACATCTTTTTGCAAAATGACAGTAAAGATTTTAAAGAGTTAAAAGACGATGCTGTATATAACTGGCGAAATGCCGGCTCTTAATTTAGGCCCAAGTCCGGCAGAGTGAATCGACGTCTCTTTAAGCCAATGGGTTAACCTGGGGTAGTAGTAGCCCCCTTAGTTATTACTTCCATACTGCCGAAGTCAGTTTCATGTTACTTTTAGAAAGAAACAGTTGTAATTAGAGATGGGTCGAATCCAAAATTGATTGAAATGTAAACCCTGATTTTGAATCTTTATTACCGAATTGCGAATCCAAAACCTGCTTTCTCTTAATTATATTTCCAGGTTTTTTATCATTAGCAATGCACAAATAAATGGTGAGATATTTACAAAAATTCAAATCCATCTTTACATATTTTGTAAATTTATAAACTCATTTTTTAGGTTTTCCTTTAACACATTAGTGGCAAATGCTAAATTTGCCATTTTTTCCCATGGGCATCAATTTTCATAAAAATGTTGTTTGTATAGTGTTTTTTTACTAATAAACATGACTTGGGAATGGTTGAAAATGATGAATTCCACTAAATCCAGGAAAACTGAATGGCCAGTATTGAGTAATTAATCGATTTCCCTTGGGGGTATGCAACCACCTCTCACGCTTTGAATTGCGAAAATGTTTGTCTGAAGAATCTTCAGAAAACATTCGTTGGCGATATTTTTTAGGGAGGGGAGTGGATGACATATTCATTTGATTCTAGTGAGAAGTAGAATTTGAATGCAGTCATGATTTTGATTTGTTGGAAAAAAATAAAATATTTCATTATAGGTTTCATCAACTACTTTGAATTTTTCTTCCGTAGCCTTCACTAAACCCTTCCTTTGCTGTAATACCCTGCTTTGGTTTTATGGCTTCGGCGGCAACATGCAGTGGGAGGGTTGTTGGGTCTTTTCTACAAATGGAAAAGGGTCTGGATACCTTAGGACGGTCGTGAAAATGATTTTCCTACTCACCCGCTGGGAAATCCTCCACCCTTGTAACATAGGCGCCAGATGGCCCAGCCACTGGTACCCAATGCCAAACATTGGCTTACCCCATAACTCCTTCACGAGTAAGATTTCTTGGCACAAGTGACCAGCCTCTTGGCATGTATCCCACCCATTGTAAAGGCGAGGGCCTACCTCCCGAAGATCGCTCATTAGTGGGGTGGTGGCTGTCATAGCCTAGGCGGTACGTTTGAATCTATATATTTCTTTCTTGGGGCGTGAGAACCCCAGCTCCTGGAATATTATCACCTATGCAAGCGACGACAATGCTTCCAGTTTTATTCCTGGGAGGCCATGTACAGTTACTCAACAATCATTTTAGTTGCATTGGCCCTGGGTGGGCAAACCTTTCAATCTTCTACTTTGTGCTACTCTGAATAATAGCTTCTTCAGAATTATTTTGGTGATCTCTGACTCTGCAGCTCTTCATGACTTGTTCATCCTACCTGTCTCAATGAATAGCTCTTTGACAATTTTCTAACTTCCTTGTCATAGGACAATATTTTTCTCCTTCTACCACCAACTCACCAAATATTACTCTAAAAAAATTTGAACAATTGTCTATCTTGGCCAAAACACAAGTGACCCGCGAGATATACGAGGTTTGGTTTTTCTTCTTAGAAAGTGATTTTCTTCATTGAAGTGGCAGAATATCATTAGAAGTCATGGGAGATTCAGATGCATCACTCTTTAGCTCCTCTGACTCTGATGATTCGTGTATCCCATCCAATATCAAAGATGACTGTGACTCTACATATTCAGGAGAGGAAAGCAGGGAAGATTCACCATTGGAAGAGAAGAGCATGTTACACTCTATGAAAGACAATCATTACAGATTTGGAAAGGGCCACCCTAGTATGGGAAAGGTACATGATGTGTTTTCTAACCTTGAAGAAAACCAATGAAATTCATTTCAGAGTCCACCGATGACTTTCAAGATGCAGCTCTGATTAAACATAGAATAGCACAAAGAATGAAATGGCCATCATCTGAAGGGAGAAGAAATGTCAGATGCATTTCAGTTCATTGAAGAGCTGTCAAAATTATCATTCAGTGATAGAAATGTCACACAATCAATTTTTGAATGATCAGAATTTGTTGCTGGCTGTGGAATTTGAAGCATGCCATAATTGGCTCAAGCTTCATTCTCCCTAAGCCCAATAACCTGTTGAAGAGGGTTGGCATTGACAACATTCCTCTTCAAGGTTCTTATACCTAAGGTTGTCTCATGTGTCTCTGTGCCAGTGCGAGCTCGTCAGCTGCTACATCACTGGCAACCGGAGGAGCCATATTCTTTGATGCATTGCACCTACAAGTTTCCGGTTGCGAACTATATATTGTTTTATAATAATAAAACAAAGGTTCTGAGTTATGCGTATGCTTTTTAAAATGAAATAACTTGGTGCTTTAAATAATGAAAGGAGTAAGCTAGCTCTACGAAGATATATTGTAGTCTAAATTAGTGATAAAATATTTCTAGTGATTATACAAGAACTATATCTTACCTTGTATTTTTTAATAACTTTTCTCAGTGTATTTATTCATTCAGAAATGATCTCTGCCTGTCTATAAATCGCTACCATTGTGCTTAGTCATACCAAACCATCAGTTGTTGGCATAGTAAGAAGTAAATGGACTAAATCGACTCTCAGACTTTCCAGGTGAGATGGGAATACCAGCTAAGTATTCAAGATGATTTATGATTTCTTTGCTAGTTGCCTCCCAAAATATAATGCCAAAATAGATTCATGCAAATGTTTTTGTGTACAAATGCGACCCTCAGAAGGAATATAGATACTTTTCCACCAAAAAATGACTGGTATGAGGAGGTAATATACCCATGTCTAAATGTGGTCTCCTTTATGTCTAGATAAATGTATCATTCTTACTAATTTAAATTGCCTGGTTTTAAAAGCCTTTAAAAATTATAGCTTGCTCATTTAAGGACTCTATATGGTTCATTTGATTGCATTATTTCAGCAACACTGAGCTACAGAAGCTACAGCAGTTGAAGGATGAAACAGGTGAACTGTCCTCTGTGGATGAGAAGCGGTATAGGCTCCTGAAGAAGGCTGCCGAGAAGGAGCTGCTGGAAGCGGCCGACGTCATCTGTTGCACTTGTGTTGGTGCTGGGGACCCCAGACTTGCTCGCCTTAAGTTTTCCTCCATCCTGATTGATGAGAGCATGCAATCGACTGAGCCTGAGTGCATGGTGCCAGTCGTACTGGGAGCCAAGCAGGTGAGCTGGTTTTGATTGTGCTTCTTGTTTACCTTCAAGTGGGATTACTTTGATTCTCTAGAGGATACTTTGCAATATTCCAATAAAAAATTCATCCATTAGCCAAGCAATGAAGTGTACTATCTTTTCATTTATAGTAAGTACTTATATAATAATTAGTGGTAAACACAAAGCATTAGCTTCTATAATCAGTGTAAAAGTCAATATATAATACCTTACCATGGAGTTTCATTAGAATATTATGTGATAAAGTCATTAAGTGTGGTTCAAGAAAGATTAAGCCAACTCAACCTGATATCTCGATATGTAGGATTCATCAATAACTATCATTTTTAGCTCATCCTTCAAGAAATGCTGTGAAATAAATGATTTTTTGTATAATGTTATGTTTCCCTATAAACTCATCTTTGCTTGAGATCTTTAAGGTAAGTTGCAAAGTGAAAGTATGTTAAAGCATAACTTCCAATTATTTATATATTTACCACTGATTCTTGGATAAGAAATATGGCTAAGTTCACTCTCAAAATATAGAGGAAGCATCAAATAAAAGTTTAACATGGACTTGATTATGTCCGCCATTTTCACTTGTTAACTTGTGGACTGGTTACAAGTCCTCCTTTTTTAGTCTAAGGTGAACTTGTAAGTCACACTTGTGAAATCTGATGTGTGACTTGTGGACTTGTTACTTTTAAGAAACAGGCCCTGGTTTAGTATGACTCATGTAAGTGCCTTTGCCGGAAGAGGGATAATGGCCAACACTTGTTGAACTTGAAAAAAAAAAGAAAAAGGATTTGCAATAATATTTTAAGAATAATCGCTGAATGATGTTTCAAGTATGAATGATAGGAAAACTTGTACAGTGGGTGAAATGGGCGAGGGGGAAGGTTTGAGTCAAGAGACTAATAAAAATACAACACGAGGCGAAAACATAATTACGTCTTCTTCAGCTCTTCTCGGGCTCAATGCGTGGAAGTTGCCCCTAATGGTGCCTCAGGTTCATTGGTGTCCTTGCTTGGTGACAAACGTTGAGGAGGTGGTGCTGGGTGGATTGCCAGGAGGTGGAGGTGGGTGGACAATGACAAATCCCTGATGGAGGGTATTTCTCAGTTAGAATGTGCGGCCTCAATGGAGGCCAGACATTCCTTCATCTGGGAAATACCCTCCAGAAGGGAGTTGTCCTTGTCCACCCACCTCCACACTTGACCACCTTGGCCATCCACCCAGCACCTCCTCCTCGATGTTGGTCACCACGGGAGACCAATTTACCTGATGCACCATTAGGGGCAACCACTAGGCACTGAGCCTGAGAAGAGCAGAAGAGGTAATGATTTTTTCATCTTGTTTTGTGTTTTTATTATTCTCTTGACTCTAACCTTCCTTTCAGTAATCTACAATTTCTTGGGAAATATACACTATTCTTTTTCTTTCCAGAAGAATCAGGCACTTTATGTCAGTTATATTACCGAAGTACAGTAGTGCATATAAAACAGCCGCAAAAGCAATACAAGCTTGCTTGCCCAGGTTGCAGAAACACTGAGCAGTAATTTGGGGGACTCACTGTGATGCAGCTCTCATCTGAGTTAATGAAAGCCAACTCCTGGAACATTGTCTCTGGGCAAAGTGTAACAATTTGGTTAACTTGAATGTGGCCGCTGGGTGTGAGTGCTTAGAAAAGCAGTTGCAAGTGGGGAGGGGAAGAAGTGATAGAAAGAAAGAGTAGGGGAGGGGTGGTTGTGGGGGACTGTTAGTCTTAGTCGGAGACTCTTGTGGTCAGCTAATCAAGCATCAGCTAATCTGCACTCCATTGTGTTTGATAAATTTTGTTGGAATCCTCAAATCCTGACCACATCATCCTGGTTGTCATCCTTTGGTTTATTATTTCACACCTCATCTGAGATATGCCTCGTATGATTTTGTGTTTCTTTAGCAGATGTTTCTTATGACTCTTGAGAAAATATGATTTTATATTTGACTGCCTTCCCTCTTGATCTGTGTCTCACCCCCCTGCATTTCTCCTTGCAGCTCATTTTGGTTGGGGACCATTGTCAGCTGGGACCGGTAGTTATGTGCAAGAAAGCTGCGAGGGCAGGACTCTCACAGTCTCTCTTTGAACGACTGGTTGTGCTTGGCATCCGGCCATTTCGGTTGGAGGTGCAGTACCGTATGCACCCTGAACTCTCCCGCTTTCCCTCCAACTTCTTTTATGAGGGGTCACTACAAAATGGAGTGTGCTCTGGTTAGTGAATTTTTCATTCTCTTATTACCATTCTTTAGTCCATTTGTCGCCATAAGTATTTTATGCCTCAACGCTGCAACTTGGCGCCTCAACTCAGCGCTGACAATGGTAGTACACAACCATGGGTGCCTAATCAAGCGGGTTTGGTGATTTTAGTTAACGATCATTATTTCTACTTGCTGAAATGAGGTGGTGGACTTATAAATTTTTGAGAAAAAAGCATTTACAAATCCTATAAAAGCATGTCTCATTGAGTATGGAAAGGTACCCATGCACCGTCACTTATGGATTGATGCCAGGCGTGACAATCTGGTTGCATTATTCCGGGAGCTCCAGGAATTTGCCTCTCGTGTTTCAGGCTAAAACCTTCAATCTCTACAAATTGTCATAAATTCAACTGTGCGCTCTTTCTGATGACTTGTGGAAGACATTCTTGTGTGTGAAGTAAAGAATTGTGAATGCTTCAAGAGAACTAAATGTCTAGACTGTCAGAACAACTTGTCACATAAGCTCGCAGGCGACGAGGCTCCTCCTCAGGAATAAGAATGTAATAAAATCATCCTTGATGTCAAGAAGGCATTCGACAAGGTTCCTCACAAAAAACTCATATGTATAAATTGCAATCATGCGGAGTTAATACAAAAAATAGTGAACTGGATAAGGGACTTTCTCAGTGATCAAAAACAAAAAGTAGTTATTGACGGTTTTAGCTCTGATATGGTCGAAGGCACATCTGGTGTTCCTCAAGGAAGAGTGATTGGCCCTCTCTTATTCATTATTTATATTAATCCCCTAAGTTCTCGAATAAGCTGTAAATTAAATTTATTTGCAGATGATACAGTTCTCTACCATTAAATAAGTGAAGATGCAGACTTTGAAGTTGTCATCTGACCGTAACAACGTTCATTCACAGTGCCAGGAGTGGGGTTTAGAACAAAATATTATTAAATGCACCACAGTTCACCTCCTGTGAAAGTCATCACACAAAAGCCATACCTACACCATGGGTGGAGTAAACATAAAATCTTCAGACACAGTAAAATATCTTGGAATTTCCTTAACTTCAGATATATCGTGGGGGAGACACATTCGAAACATATGCGGCATAGCATATAAGAAACTAGGTTTTGTTTAACGTTTATTAGGAAGGTCCTTGGATGAAAAAGTAAAAGAGAGATGCTACTTAGCTCTGGTTAGGACACACCTTGAATATGCCACGAGCATTTGGGACCCTAGTCATAAAGATTTAACCAAAAAAATGTACAAAATACAATGAAAAGCAACATGCTTAATTAAAAACTGCTATGAACGAACATATAGTGTTACACAACTGTTAGAGGGACTAAGGTGGGAGCCCCTAGAGACTCTTGAGGCGGAAAAAAAAATTTTACATCCTTATTTGGCTGGTGACCTACCATCCCCTACCACATCCCCATGTGGTGGCTCACGGGGCAGTACGTAGATGTAGATGAGAAACTATGTGACTCAGGCACTTGTGAGAGATGAAGGCACTAAAATTCATGCATTTTAGACTATTGATTGATTATATTCGATTGATTATATATTATGATTTTTTAGGTGTCTATGTTGGCAAAAAGAGAGCTTTTCTGTCACAATTTCCTCCCAAGGTTTGTGAAAACAAACACAGTTTCTCTGTGAGGACTGGGTTCAAGGTTCGTAATTTCAAAAACTTAGTATTTAGCGCCAATAGTGCCATGTATTTTGCATAGGCTTTTCGTCGGAACTGACAGCTTTGCATCGTAAAAACAAAAATTCTTATTTTTGTGCTTCATATTATCGATTTTCTACTGTTGTCATTTCATGTCTTCATCAGCGCACAGGAAACCTATGCTGAAAGTGATGGGTCTTCCTCTTTTTAGGCCGCAGAAAGTCTATTACCGTCACAATATGAAGTTGAATTAGGTGTAATCAAATATTAAAATAATTTTTTAACCCTTTCATTTCTGATGGCAACAAGTCATAGTCTCACAACTGATAGTGCTTCCATCTTCTAGGCATTAATCGCAGATTGTCATGGCTTGGAAGGTTTGAGTTGTGTTGAATTGGTTACAAAATCATTGAAACACTTTCTTTTTGAGTTTTGATAAATGATTAATCTGAGTTTAATATTTTATATGACTCATTGTTGATGTTTGAGACCATAAAAATATGTGAACCACACAATGTGGCCCTCAAGGAAATCATTTGACTGTATTTTTCGTACAGGACAAAATTTTTGTAAATTAGAATAAAGTAGCTTGAAATAGCCAAAATTATGAATTCACATTAATTTATTTTTCATTCAAGTCCTAAGCAGCAATTTATTTTGTCTTGTCTGTCATGTTAACCCAGAATAACACTATGTAACTTACCACAGAATCAATTATGGAATGTAAGTAACTATGGGGCTTTCGGAACATCAAGGAATTGCTAAAATATATCAATTCTTCAAAAATTTTTAATGTTTGTAAATACTGATATGAAATATATTATTCAAAAGATATGGAACAAGCTTGGGAATAAATATGAAGGTTGGGCTTTCCACATCTTCCAGCAGTCGTCGTCAACGAGAGGTCTTGGTCTCTTGGAGCGACTGAAATGAGCCATCCCCCTTTCATTCTTGCTCACACATTAAGCGAACAGAAGCCTGAGCTCTCCTCCCATCATTGAGAATTTCCTTCACAGGTCACAATTTTTCCATCGAGCATTTTCTCCCTCATTCTCCCTCACCAACTGTAGGGAGGAAGTCCTTTGTTCTGTTCCGTTTGTTTACTGCTTTCCCATGCAGGGGGCATGGCTAGACCGTGTTATCACGTCTACATCTACTCGGAACTTTTTTCTACTCAGGAAAATTTTTCGGCCCCCAGGTGGTATGTTTTTTTGGACAGGAGTATACATCACTATTCCCTTCTGAAGTGATGATTAATGGAGAATTCCGATTCTTTTTTCAGATGAGAGGCGGTTGAAAGGAATAGACTTCCCTTGGCCTCAGCCAGAAAAGCCTATGTTTTTCTATGTGACGCAGGGACAAGAGGAAATTGCTGGTTCAGGAACCTCCTATTTGAACCGCACGGAGGCAGCCAACGTGGAAAAGTTGACCACCCGATTTTTGAGGTGTGGTGTCAAACCTGAGCAAATAGGAATCATAACTCCATACGAGGGCCAGCGTGCTTACCTGGTATGTTTCAAGGAGAAAAATGTGATTCTCTCTTGCTCTATATATCATGTTGACGGGAGAGTGACTTTCTTACCAATGGCTGTAACCTTGTGCTTTCTTGAGCTGTTGAGCATTCTTGGTGAAATGGTTATATTTAGAGTAGTGATATATGTAAGATTCATAAACTCATCCATCTCAAAAATTGAAGCGGGCAGATATTTTTGTAGGCAACATTCCCACTTCATTTCCTCAGCTATGTATTTTGGTGTTCACCATCCTTTACTCCTTGTAGTTTTTGGTGATGTAATTATGTTACACATTTGTGGTGAATGCTTGGTTTGCCATTTATCCCCAGTGGGCTTCAATTTTCATAATGAAATTGTTCATTTAGTCTGGGTTCCAATCCTGGTCAAGTGATTTCTTTAATGGCAGATTTCAACCATTGGTGTTCATTTAGCGTTTTCATTAACGAACATGATTTTCGTATAATTGAAAGGGATGAATTTCTCTAAATCTGGAAAAAGTGAAGTGCCAATATTGAGTAATTAACCAATCCTTTGGATGTATGCAACTATAGAGTATGCTTTGCATTGCATATAGGTTCATATAAAATATTTTCATCATAAAAAAAAAAATCATAATACACTCATCAGTAATATCTTTTTAGAGAGGGGAATCAATTAAATATTCTTTGGATTCTAGTGAGAAACAACATTAAAGCATTCATGATTTTGTTCATGTAGCTTTCAACAACTGCTTTGGATTTTACCTCTGTACCCTTCACTAACACCTTCCTCCACTGTTATGTCCTGCTTTGGTTTTATGGAATTGGCAATGATGTGTAGTGGGACGACAATGGGGTCTAATCTAGGAGTGGAAAAGGATCGATGGTTGAAACCCATCGATGGTTGTGAAAATGATTCTCTCACGCAACTGCTGGGTAAAGTGCCTGATGGCCCTGTCACTGGGGCCCAATGCCAGACAATGGCTTTGCCACTCTGTCGCCTTCAGGGGTGGGGGATTCTTGGGATTTCCTTATCTGTAGGCTGGCGACCGGCCTCTTGGCATGTGGCCCAACCATAGTGAAGGTAAAGGCCAACCACCCGCCGGCCTCTAATTAGAGGGGTGGTTGTAGCTAAGCATCTGAAGAATTCTCATCTGCATAAGCAAGGTCTTTCTTCCCTTTTTATTGCAGGCAGACCCGTACGTGGCTTCAGTTGATATTGCTGGAAGGTCGTGTACCCTCTGTTATAGTTACATTTTTTTATATTTCACTTGTGTCAGCTGTTGAAATGCCATTCTTTTGGTCTTCTGCTTTGTACTGATCTGAAAAAGAGCTTCTTTGGAATCCTTATAATGATTATTTTTCAAGTTGACATACGAGGCTGAACTCATGTATATCCTTCATCCAACTGTGATATTGATGGCCAAGTGCGATGCAATCCATAGGTAGTTTAAAACTTTACTTTTGAATTTAAAACTATGCAAGGCCTCCGTACATTCATAAGAACCGCTTCCGCTAACAGTTCAATGGAATGAGGACGAGTTCTTCTTCTGCACACTTCTCTTCTCAGGGTCTCAGGGAGTTATACTGTAAATCATGGCCGGGAGGCGCTAGTGAACCCAGGCCATTCTCAATGTAAGGAGTGTATGAACAGTGTGATTGAAAATTCATGGCCCTTGCGCAGATGCCGGTTTTGGGGCTGTGCGAGTCTATTTTGCAGAAGTAAGGTTAGACGAGAGTGCAGGTGAAAGTTGCAATTCTCTCTCAGGACTAGACTCGAGATCGCGTGCGTTCGCTGCCACACTCACCGCTACAAAGTATGAATTCTGAACGCGTGTCCCCACAGGAAAGAATTACTTGTGTCTGAAATCCACACCCCTACCGTTGCAATTCTACTTCCCTCTATCCGAAGCACTTTGCCTCCCCTCCAAGTTTCCCCCTCCAGAGGCACTTCCCCTCCACTCGCTGCCGTTCTGTGCATTCAGGGGCCACGAAGTTTCCACCGGACTGTATGTCTAGCTGCAGCCAATTGAAATTTATACATAATATGTGAAAGTGGAAAGATTTGATAAATATTTTGTAACTCTTTTATTTTCTCAAATTTAGTTTTGTAATGTTTCAGTTCCTTTTTTCACATAATGTATAATCCCCCTCGTTACCACGTCGCCTCATCTAATAGTTCCCATTGTTGACCACATTGTTGCTGACATGGAAACAAGGTTCAAGGACGAGTCCATGAAATGTTTTTCCTTGAACCTGTAAGTACCTACCAACCTAGATCAAATAGATGACATGACGACGCTACAAAGATCTTTATAACCTATCTGTAACCAATACTCTACACTGATTGCAAATGACTCAATGACGTCAAAAATTAAGCTTATAAATGAAATTTTATTAATTAAGAAGAATTCTAACTATGAAGACTTCAGGAGACTGAACAGAAGTATAGTGGCATACGATAATTGTGATGAAAAATCCTATCCGATTTTGAACTCTTTGTTAAAGCTGCTTTCAACACTCCCAATTTCAGTTGCTACAGCAAAACGTAGTTTTTCTACGTTGCGGAGGCTTAAAATGTGGACAAGATCAAGGATGACTGAAGATAGATTGGTGGGTCTTGCTCTCCTCCATATTCATCATGACATCAAAGTTTATGTTGATAATGTAATCAATCGTTTTGCAAAATCAAAAAATAGAAAACTAGAATTTGTTTCATAAAAGTTACGTTTCGTAAAAACTCCCATTAAATTGAATTCACGGAGACCTCTCTGCAGTAGATTCCGTTCTGCTAAGATCTAGAAAAATAACATAGTTATTTTTTTCCTATATTAAGAAAATGAATTCTTAAAACTATAAATATTATTATATTTGAAAGGAATCTATCTGAATGTAATTGACATTGCAATTGTTCATCTTGTCATTTCTTACAATATAAAGCGAAAGTGGTTAAGTTCCCATGCAAAAACCAATTGTCACTTATTTATTACCCTTTACGCCTTGATTAGTCCACTAGCAAAGGATGGAAACGAAATGAAACATAAAACCTAACTTCTGACACCAAAGTATATGAAGTTAAGTTATAACAAAGAATAAATATGCTATGATGTTGCTCACAATTACTTGGGGTAATTATGGTTAGTTATTAAACCGACCTTTGTATGACTAGCGGAGATGTAAAATTTATGGTAGATTAACAAAAAACGTAACGCTTCCTCCCTTAAGAGAGGAAACAAAAAATGTTAGTTTTTAGAAGCTAAGCTTCAAAATTTAACATTTTATCAACATCAAGTATGGACTATCAACATTTTCTATGTTTTCCGGGGGAGGATCCCTGATCCCCTCTTATACTGGTAAGTATTTCAATACCTCCACACTCCTGGGTCTGACCTCAAAACTTCCACCTTGCCCCCCCCCTCAAGAAAATCCTAGATCCGCCCCTGGTACCAATGCCCATGCAAAATGGCATTTAATTTTTGGCAAATATCTCAAAAGTAGTGTGGTATGTGGCTGAAATAAAGTTACCTTTGGAAATGGGAATATTTTTCTTTAAATCGTGACCAAACTCATTTGATTGAGTGAAATGATCTCGATCTCTCTCTTACTACCTTAATCCTAAGTTTACAAGTTCTTAAATTTTAGTACTCCAAGACTGAAATAGTGATTGTTGGTTTAATTACTGTGATATCTGTTCAAGGTTAATTTCAAAGGATTTTGTTGAAGGTATACAATTTTTTTCTTTGCATACTATCAATTCTATAATAGAGGACTCTTTCTTGTTTACAGGTGCAGTACATGCAGTACCAAGGATCATTACATGCTAAACTTTATCAAGAAATAGAAGTGGCCAGTGTTGATGCCTTTCAGGGTCGAGAGAAAGACATAATAATTATGTCGTGTGTGAGATCCAATGAGCACCAAGGCATAGGTTTCCTCAATGATCCAAGGAGACTCAATGTTGCCCTCACAAGAGCCAAGTATGGGATAATCATCGTGGGCAATCCCAAAGTTCTTTCAAAAGTAAGTGTACTTTTTTATCGTTAATGCCAGGCAAGGTTAAATTCAGGGACGATGTTAGTCAACCTTCTTATTGAATTAGTTTTGTGGAGAAGAGGAATGTGTGATTAAAACCCCAAGAAGAAAAAACTGAAGTAGAGTACCAGGAAGTGAGTTTCATTTACAGAATTTGAAACAGATATTGTGTCCATATCATGAAAAAGCTATGTAATTTCTCACTGAAATATTAGTTGCTATACATATTATACTATTATTCTGGTACACCTTTTTTCGTTTTGATTTGAGGCAGTCCTGCAGATATGTTGGTTTTTTTGGCAATTTAATGGGTGAAAATAAGTCCAGATATGCTAGACACCAAATTTGGATGCAAATGCTGGAGCCTAAAATTCACTGAAAATTACAAAAATATGAGCAATCCCAGGGAAATTAAGTGAAAAGTTGATTTCAAACAAATATAAACTTCAAAGTTAATTGCATAAAGGCTGGGACACAATCTATGCGTAACGCGAGCCGTAAACGGGAATATGCCAAAAGATGGCTGATGGGAAAGTATAGCGAACGGACACAATCAATGTGAACGCGAGTACGGGGAGTACGTGTATGCGAAAGATGGGCAACTTTCATCTCTTCCCGTGTCCCGTACACAGAAAACCAATCAGAATAGTCCTGAGAATCCAGGGATGGGAGTCATCTGTCGGCAGATACATCCAACTGTTGAAGATTGCTCTCGGCGAAGACAACTTATTTACTTCCACACTTGTTTACACCTGATCTCTTAGCTGCACCTACGTTAGTCGATTGTTTCTCCAGGCCGCGTTAACATCGATTGTGACCGCTGACTTGCATTTCCCTGTCTCCCATTGTCCTGTTAACGTCACACGTACATGTTGATTGTGTCCCAGCTTTAACAGATAAATATTAAATAAAATATAGAAAAGTTAGTAACAATATTGTGTAAGTGGTAATTACATAGCATTCATGTTACTTGCAAACATAATGGCGATGAGCTAAGTTCTCAGAAGAAATGTTAGGTTGAAACATGTTTAATAATCTTTTACCAAGCATGAATAATGGTGTTCTCCCATTTATTTGAAGAACTTGTGAGCAAAAGTGTGTTTCAGTGTGGTTTATGGCAAAAGAAACTACACTACTTCTCAACTTATCATAAAATCAGTGTTCATGTATTTGGCTGCAATTCACCAAATCTGGCCACCCAGGTCACGACTAAATGTAATAGCCAGATGGCAGTATAGCAGTACTTATCTTTTACTTCTCACTCCATCTTATGCATGACAGGGCTAAACCCCGACCTGCTGAGGCATATTCCAGACCCACATCCTTGTGAATAAGAACAAGTGGGACTTCTACTAACATCACTCTTTTGCAGTCAGTTACTTGCAATATACGATAGCCATTGGTGCAAAAATTTTGACCCTGAGCTTGGGACCAAATGTTGTTAAGGGTTAGTACAACATTGTATCAACCTTTGTTTGTGTGTTCTGGAAGTTTCCATGTTCAATTGATTCCTCTGAGCAAGTAGGCAACCCAAGGAGCACAATGAGTTACTGCTAGTGTGGGTGTTTTACAAATATTATTAATTTTTCATAAGAAGTTTCCACACACCTGGAAAACCTCAAAATGTCAGGGCATTAAAAAAACAAGATCTTGTGGCAGTTCTGTTTTCCTTCTTCTTTTCATCTTTGTATCTTGTCAAAGTGCCTGGAACTTTCAACCAAGTTCTTGCAATGCTAGTCAGTTTCTTGCATATATTGTTGGATTAAATAGTTGTTAGATCAAACACCCAAGTGGAATGAACTAATTTGCTGAGACATTTTCTAATTGGTGGGTAGTAATCATTGGCTTTGCTTCCTTGCAGCAACCTTTGTGGAACCACCTCCTGAACTTTTACAAGGAGCAGAAGGTTTTGGTCGAGGGTCCCTTGACCAACCTGAAGGAGTCTGTCATTCAGTTTGCCAAGCCAAAGAAGCTTGTGAATGCCACAAATCCTGGCACGCACTTCATGTCTACGACTGTGTTTGATGCACGTGAGGCCATGGTTCCTGGGAGTGTGTATGACCGAACGGGCCACATGAATGGTGGCAGCAACAGTGGTGCTGGAGTGTCCTTGACGGCATCGGCCAGCCCCTACTTTCCCCGTCCAGGTATTATTATTACTATTACCGAAGGAACCTACTAATTAAAGGTAGATTTTACTGGAAGTTGAAAAAAAATTCTCCAGGTTTTTACCCTTGAAGGTCCCTATCTCCATCTTTGTCGCTTCATCCCAGAATACTTTCTACCCTTCTTCATCCCATCCATTAATCCCTTCCCTGATGTGACTGAGTCTACTCATTCAAACTGGTGGTTCCATTTTTGACAAGGCCAAGTTAACTAGTCCGGTCACAGAATTACTCCTCCTGCCCAGTTCAGGCCGAATTTACTGCTTGACTGTCGCTTTGATTGCTTATACTAGTAGTTCCCTACTTCATCGCTAGATGTCCATATCGGTGTGATGTTCGAAGCATCTAGCGTATTTTTTTAAAGTAATCTCGTGGTTGCTGGAGGTAGCAGAAACAGAATTTTCCATCTTTTTCTTCCTTAACTTGCCATAACTCTCATTTCTTCTAGTCACGTCCAATAGCTCCTCACCTCACCCATCTTACCAAGCACTTCCTTTGCTAAGTAAATGGTTGTTGGCTTTACTTGGTGGAAGTTATCGATCATAGAAGATATAACTTTGTTAACTCCATTTGTGAGGTTCTATTGAGTTGGACACTGTGTCAGTAAAATGTTACAAATGGAGTTAAGTTATTTTAATTCTTCTGTGAAGCACTTCCTGTTTGTCTTCTTCCAATCTTCTGCACCCTCTCCATTCTCCTCCACACTCACTTCTAGAAATCCTGCAGCCTATCGATGTCCTCCTCTTCTAACATTTCTGTCCTCATCAATGCTACCCTCCATATCAAATTCTTCAAATCCTCTCAATCCTGACCAAATTACCATGTATAGATCATTTTTGCTATGTGTTTCACTCATTATTTGAGAGCTCATACTCCTCTTGTACAAAAATTCTTGGGCAATCTGTGGGGAAGCTTTTGAGTGCTTCTCACAGTCATGCTTCAGCTGAAAGCGTCTATGTCTATAGAAATGTTGTGTTTTTCTCATTTTCCATTAATTAAATGTGTTTCATTATAATTAGGGGATGATTTTCTTCTGAAGATTGTCTCTTTGTATTACTTTGCCACATAGCTGGGCCAATGTGCTTGTCAATTCTATTTGCAGGTACCAATCCATTGGATCCTTACAGCAGAACTCATGATCCAATCAGCTACATTTCTCCAGAGAGGGCCCAAGCTGCAATGACCAACATTCCTGTTCCTGTTGGTATGTTCATGAACATGGCTCATGTTCCTCCAAGATTCTACAACCAGCATCAGCAAGCTCTTCAAGGTACAGGAGGCTTTTCTTTGTTACATGAGTCAATGCTTGATTTCCTGAGAGGCTATACCTTGGAGTCAGTGTACTCAGTTTGTGGGGTTGATATCATAGGGTTGAATCATTGAGATGGATGGGGAGGGTAGTATGTCATCCAATTGTTGCCTGACTTCTGGAATAACATCCATTTTGATTATCCCTGCTCTTTCCTTAGTTTACTTTGAATAGCACATTGGAATGATCTAATTAGTGTAAGTAGAACGAGAATATACGCCATCTGTTCGAAATTTAAGGCAATGACTCTTGAAACATGTTTTGGCTATTTAGCAATGTGGATTGTACTCAGTTTTACCATAGATTTAGTCAGGGATGTATATTATTGTTAATTTAAATGAATGAACATTATATGTTTGGAGAATGCGTATTAAAGAAACAAGTGAATGCTAATTTCTTGGGAGTGGATGGATGGAAAACATATCAAAATTGGAAAATGAGTGCGTCAGCCTGTTATCATTATTGGAAAATTAGGATTAAGAAAAGTGGCAGACAGGCCACAACCAGGGATGTTAAACGAAACAGGAACCAAGCTTTTGGTTCTTAGTTTTAGTTAGTTTAGTTCAAAACTTAGTTTTGTTCCGGAATAAAACTATAGGCTTTCTTTTTTACTATAGTTTTGGTTCAGAGCGTTCCGGAACCGTTCCTTCTTCTGGGTAGTTTCAGTTCAAATGGCTGATAGACTTTCGGTTCACACTCATGGCCCTGGGCTCAATCAGGACTTATCTTAGGGAATCGTTGTCGTTACTCGCACAGCAACAGTGTAAACAATGAGAATCCTTATGGTAGACATACAAAGTAGGCTTGGAAACAGTGCAACAATGGAACTATCGAAGTTTCATAACAGCAAACATCTTACGCATCTCAAAAACAGATTACGTACTAACCACAGCATCAAGAATGTGTAGCGACTAGAAACAATGTAAAATATAATAATTCCAGAGATGCCAATCAGTGTAATATTTGACATTAAAATATTTTGGAATCTTCGTAATCGGAGATATGAGATATTTTAAAAGAAGTTCTTTTAACTGAAAATTATTAATTCCATTAATAACATCACATTTTCAAGATATCCAACAATCATGTATCTAACCTTCTTCGTACTTTATCATCTAATTCTAATGCATAAACGTGTGCTCTTTGCCTACTTGTGTCAGGCAGACTTGGAAAATTTTAGGATTAGTCTCCCATATACATATGAATACTGTTTGAAAGTTATTTTGCTTAGTAACCCCTAATTACTCTGAGTGAAAAGAAATTGAGCCCCATTAATGTTTTATTGTAGCGTCTCAAGTTTGTTAAATTAGGAGTGTCAACTTCCCACCCCCTAATCCTCCCCACCTTTTCTCCTACCCCTAGTTAAAAGGGTGGGGGAGGAAGAGAGGGATTCCCTTCTCACCCTCCCCCCACTGACTGGAGTTCCCCGGCAGGGGTTTGGTGGTCTGTCTTGTTGGGTTATATACAGACAACGTGAGGGATTTTCCCAGGCGGATGAGTCGAGTGCTAAGGTACAGGTCACAGACCTTATTGAAAAGGGTTAGAAGGGTGTATGGTGGAAGGGTCATAAAACAAAATGGGAGAAAAGTGGTCATGGTGCGGATAAAAAGAGTTTATAGGACACAACGGTGACTACTGGAGCACAGGGATGTGGAGGTCTCTTCCGAAGAAGGGAGGAAGATGGAAAAATCCCTGACCGTTTGTAAATTGTTAATCTGATATGCAGCAGCCAAGGAGGAGGACAAGGGTGCCCAATAGTTTACAAGCGGAGCTCTCTATCAGTAATGGGAAAATTAAAATTCCCTTCCCATCTTGTTCTCTTTGTCTTATGCTTTCTTACAAATATTCCGTACCCATGAACTTAGAGGATGATAACCTCTGTATTTTCCCTGGTGATCCTTTGAGCGCGGTCTTAACGGTGGGGGATGGTGTGGTAGGGGGAGTGGATATAGGTAGGGTCCACATTCTCACCGAACACATGCTGAGACACATAGCATGTCAGTTGCTCAGATATCCGAGAGTTCATTTTTTCGCTGTTTTCAAGATTAATCTGTAGGTATGCCATTCAGATTACTCAATGTGTACTCTGTTGCTGTGTGAGTATGTGAAGGGATATTTGTCAATGATACCTTGAGATCAATCCTGATTAGGCCATCGTACATCCCATCCATACTGGTTGAGAGATTGAATCGTCCTGCATAGAATATAATGTAACCTACAATTTCTCCATAGGCTAAAATTTTTATTCGCCATTAATTGCATTAAAAATGCTGTTTCCTTTCCTTTGCCTTCCATTGTTATCAAACATGATGAAACACCTTGACTAGCACCCCAAACGATACCCTAAGTGGCATATGTGACGGCAGGTCATAATGAAATATCAATGCACGGTTTTATAATTCCTCGGAACGAAAGTCATAATCCTTGGGGGGATGATGGGAACGAAACTTTTCTTAACCTGCACCGAAATCGTAACGGTTCCTCTTTCGTTCCTATGGGTTTAGGTTCAAAATATTTTCGTTCCACTTTCGCTCTGGAACCACTTTCATTCCAAGATTTTCGTTCCTACTTTCGGTTCGGTTCTGTGTACTGAAACTTGACCCGAACCAACTCTGAACCATTCCGGAACCATGACTTCAGTTCATTTAACATCCCTGGTCAATACCAGCTTCTATCATTAGCCAACATATTAAGCGACCTCTACCACAATGGGTTGAATGTATTGGGCATGTGGGAAACCCCTCCTTTATACTTTTGAAGGGGACAAAGGAAAGAAGTTGAATCATGAGAAAAAATGAATTACCGTAATTTTCCGATTATAATACGCACCCACTATAAGACGCACCCTCATTATGGTGGGTGCAGTGTAAGAATTTGCTTATTACCATGTATAACACGCAGTCGGCTTTTAGAGAACTGCATTGTACTCGTTGCCTTTGTCCGCCAGAACCGTCCGTTCAGCACCAGAAAGATCACTGCACAAGCGGTAATGCTGCCTATGGATGGCTTTTCCCCTTGCTTTTACATACCCCATTGGTTTCTCAACGTGACAATCTATTTGTAGTAGGTTCTTCCCCTCCAAAACTTCCATGCGTGACTATGGAAATACTTGTCAATAAATGATAGAATTGATACACTGTTGCTAAAAATTTCCTATTTTTGTATTCAAATTGCCTCACTTTATGTTTGTTCGTTCCAAAGTCTGTCCGATCGTCTAGCAGAGGACACGTTACTCTGTAATTTGAAGATGTTACATTTCTGTGTAATATTTAAAAGAAAATCTCCCTAAGAAAATTATATGGCCACAGAACATGCTCGTATGCGCAAATAAAAAGGCTGGATGGATGAAAATTCGTCCAAAGATTTGCTGTGAAAAGTGTGGTGCAAAGATGCGGTTTGTAGACGTCATATGTTGGTTCTAGATGCATTAAGATACCATCGATGCCATACATCAAGAATATGTACGAAAATGACACAGATCTCGTCATTATTCCTGGAGGGATGACATAAGCCAGTTGCAGGTGATAGATGTCAGTTGCTGCTGTCTGTTTTAGACAGAGATGCGTAAAAAGTGGAATGAGTTGATTTATTCCAGACCACATTTTGTGACATCTTCAGAAAAGTCAAAGAAACTGGAGTTGTCGATATGTAGTCAGTGGATTAAAGAGTCCTGGGATGCCATCGATTCATCTGTGAATAAGCGAGGTTTTAAAAAATGCTGCCTAACGAGTGCAATACATGCGTCTGACAACGATTTGCTTAGGGATGAAGAATGCATAGTAAGCGATGAGGACGACAAATGTGATGTTCTAGGTGATACAATATATGCTGCCAGTGAGCGTGTTGTCAGTGTTTTGCACGAACTGTTCTAATCAAGCGAGAGTAGTGATTTTGAATTTGAAGGATTCAGTGCTAACAGTGTTAAAGACAAGAGGAACTGTGTGTAAATTTTTGTTTTTAATAATTAATTAAATTGATTCGTTGCATTTTTTTGTTAAAAATTGTAAATTAAAATACTTAGAAGTATGCTGAGATTACTTCAAATGTCATCTATGGCCCGAATAAAAACGCTAGATAATTGTAACCATGTATAATACTCACCCTACTTTTTTGACGAGTTTTCACAGAAAAAAATGCGTTCTACATATGGAAACTTACAGTAAGGGAAATCTTAAATTCCTGGAAATTGAATCAAAATTATAACCAAATTTTTCTTCCTTTTATTCATTTTGAATGAATTATGCATAAAATCTGGTAGCTGATAAAATTGGTTCAAAAAAATACTAATTTTTTTTTCTTAATTTATGGTGGTGTGCATTTGATATGAATGATCCAATAACAGAAGCTTTTATCTTTTAAACAAAATAAAGGCTGGTCCGCTAAAATTTGTTTAAACTAAGTTTTACTATTTGTAAAAATGCTCCTATGATGGTGAGAATTCAACTGAAAATTGTCTGAAGGATTTTCTTGTCTAATGTTTCATGTTGCAATCACTTGAAAATTTTTTGTTTAAGAGCACAAAATTGGATTTTTCCCCTCTTTTTTATGATAAGAACTGTGATAATGATCATTGTTGGTCTGGTGTGCTCGGATATTTTTATAAACCAAGATATGGTGTATGTGAGGTAAATAGTATCAGGGAAATTGATGTTAGAATGATTTAGAAGCTTAATTTAGATTGTATTGTATGTTATTTTGAGAATCTCAACCTGTGGTTCCTATCGGTATTATAGTGTACTTGTATTGTTTATATGATATCACAAAGAAGTTTTTACCTCCATCATGAGGTCTAAAGCACACCTGCTTTTTTACTTTCCAAGGATTGTCTTTTTATCCTCTTGCTCTCCAAATGTTGGGTGAACAAAGGGCTAATCTGAACCTTTGTGGTAAAATATTTGGGCATTCTTCAATGAGTTAAATAATTAACTGGTGAAAGAATAAAGGGTCATGATACCTGTGGGATATATTTTTCACTCGCATTTTCTTTTGCTATAAATATATTTTGATGTTCTGACTTCATCTTGAATTTGATTGCAGCAAGACAAAATCAGAGAAACAAAGCAGCCAATCGTAACAAAACTAAAAATATCCGGACAGCTGCGAAGAGTGCCACCGGCCAGCTGAATCAGGGACTCAACAGCCAGGATGCCACACAACCGTACAGCCAAGGGGTGCCCCTGACACAGGGCATGTCACAGGTGTGTTTTTGCATGCTCTTATTATGCTGCATTCGTGCTTGGGAAGTTTTTAGTGTTTTTTTATTGCTGTGGATTGGGTTATTGCCAAGGGCAGTGGTCAGCAATTGATGGTCCAGAAATATCTGATACTTCAAATTCATTGGTGAATCATCTAAGTGTAAAGAGAGTTGGGAACGTGTTAATGATCCGTTCACGAACTTCCATGGCTGATGTAGCCTCGGTAAGAGCTGGATGGGCGAATTGCTGTCATTGAAAGCAAAGGCATTTACTGGGTGGGGGGTGTTTCACCATCTTTGCATATTTAAGGCTTGATATTGGTGTCATAATTCATCGTCACAAACAGTTGAGGGTATGTTTCCTCTGGAATCATTCTCTATGATTTCCACAAATTATTCTACCTTCCCATAAGCCCCTTACTTATGTTTCCCTGCATTCCATCCAAAAAAATTAGTTTGTTCCCCCTCCCCTTCTTAGTATAAGGTTCCTTTCATAGCAATCGATTAATAAAAGATAAACAATTGAACCTGAAGATGCAGCAAGCTGCGAAACACATTGTATGTTTACAATAAATAACTGGAAAAGTCTAATACTCATTTTCAATATGGAATCTAATATAAAATACTTTCACTATGTGACACCTGAAGGTGTAAAGTTTATTTATGCCCATAATTGTATAACTCTGGTATTCTTATTTGCAATTTTTTGGATAACTTAACAGGAGGTAATGATAGTTTCTCATAGGGCTCTGCCTTATTGTGGAGTTTGATCTGATGTTCATGAAGTATTGATTGGCAAGCAGTGTCACTTTCTCCAGTTAACGGGATTGTTTTTAATCTCCTCTGCTTCACTATGTTTCAGGGCATGTCTCAGCCTGTGGGTGGAGCAGCTGCTGCCTTCAGCTTGTCTCAGCCCGGGCTTTCTCAGGCAGAGCTCTCCCAAGACAGTTACATGGTGGGAGAGTTCCAGTCGCAAATGGATGGCCTCCTGTCGCAGGATTCCACGTACCAAGGGGACCGATCCAACACTGCTTTCTACCCAAGCACATCCCAGGGTGGGCAGTTCTCCCAGGTCAGTCTTTACACCTCGATCTACTTGAGTGCTATGGAGAATGTTCCACAATGGCAAAGGCTCCTCAATCAGTTAATGGGCGTACTCTCGTTCTTGCAACCAGTTCAAATCCATTCCCGATGATGTTGTATCTCACGATCTCCTTTTTGAAGGGAAAACTTCTTTTATCTGCATGGGAGCAATTTTTCGGATGGGGAAAAACCTGCAGGTTTGCATCACGAGCAAAGTACTTTAGTATCGTGTTGTATGAGTGCTCTCATTTAATTACACATTATTTTGGATTTTTTTATTGAGTGAGATAGTTGAAATTTCAGGAGACGTTCCCAGCCACTCAGTAAGTTTAGGAAAAATTGAAAACTCTGAGGAAGTGTCTTTATTTTGATGCTTAATGAGACTTTTTTCAGTGGGATAAATGAGGGGGTAAGGAAATTTCAGTGCAGAGCAATTTTTATTGGCTCATAAATATATGAAAAAAATGTGCCTATGAATATAAAACTTAGAATGAAATGTGCCTCAAAGATTTAATTTGTACAGTAGCAGGCTGCTATAGTGAGTTAGCACAAAATTCTAATAACCACTCTTTATAACCTGCCCTCATTATTGCTGTCCTGCTATTTTTACAATTCTAACTCCTTGATGAGGTGAAAAATTGGCGATAAGTGTCCTTTTTATTTGTATTCTGAATGTTCTACGCACTGCAAGATATCTATTGACATTTGGTGACAAATTTCCAATGAGCTATCGCTGGAAAAATATGGCATATTGTGGTTAAATGGTATCGAATGTATGTACATAAAGTGGTCTAAGGTGCCACTTATAAGTGGCTGATATACTGAAGGGGAAAATTGAGTTAGAAAAAAGTTACTAATGAACTAGTAAGTAGTGTTAAATCATTACTGTCATAAAAATTAGGAGACCTCGGTAAGTTGATTAGGAATTGAAAATGTATTCAAGAGATTGGTCACAATCATGCTTCCTTGAGGAATACCGGATGTGACTTCGACCATATCCGAGCTAAAACCATCAATAACTACTTTTTGTTTTCAATCACTGAGGAAGTCCCTTAATCCAGTTCACTATTTTTAATTAACTCCGCATGAATACAATTTATAAATGAGTTTTTTGTGAGGAACCTCGTCAAATGCCTTCTTAAAATCAAGGAATATCGCGTCGATTTGCTTATTCGATTGACCTGATTTTAGAATATCATGAAGGAAGAGCGCAAGCTGTTTTTCACAGGACTTGCCCTTACGGAAGCCATGCTGACTGCTGTGTAAGAGGTTACGATTATCCAGGAATGCCATAATATTGCTAACGACATTGTGTTCGAGGATCATGCATAAAAGCGATGTTAACGATATAGGCCTATAATTTCCTGGGTCACTTCTATTTCCTTTTTTAAATATTGATGTGACATTGGCTATTTTCCAGTCTTGGGGCACCTTGTCTTCGGATAATGATTTGCCAAATATTAGACATTCTAAGAATGGTGCAATCTGTGGTGCTAACTCCTCGAACATGCATGCCGGTATTCCTTCTGGACCTGGGAACTTGTTACTTTCAATCAAATGCAGTTGTTTAATTATTCCATCACGCTGAATTGTTATGTCCGCCATCGGCTCGTTAACGTCCGGAATGTCTAAATGTGTCATCTTTAGTGAAGACACTTTCGAAGTAGTGGTTTAATAAGGTGCCTTTATCAATGCTGTTGGTGACCATTTTTCTATTTTTATCCAATAAGGGCTCTACCGTCGAAATTTCACCCTGGAGCTCTCTCGCATAAGACCAGAATGACTTAGGGTTTTCATATAGTAATTCACCTAGGATTTTTTTTAGGGTTGGGGCAGGGATTCTAAGATGTGATCGAATCCTATCGAATCCATGGATTCAAGGTTTGATCAAATCCATAGGTAAAAGATTCGATTGAATTAATGGATTAGAGATTTGAATACCAGTCATGTGGATTCTGTGTACCAGTGGCAGAGAACTACCGATAATGAAGCTCCTCGACAGGTAACGATGCACAGTGGTCAAAGTATTGATAATTATCGATGTTGCAATTTTGTGTAAAATAGCTATCGAAGCATCCAGAAATCCATCGCTGAATATTTTTAATTTGCCTTTAGGAATTTTCAAGGAATTGTTTTGCAGTATCATTCTGTTCATCTTCTGAAGAAGTGTCATGCCGCAACAATATCTAATCCCCATTTGGTTTTGGAAATCACTACTTCTCGCTTATCACTTCCACGGGGCATATTTCTCTATGAAGGAACTATCGATAGTTTTCTACACTATCGATAGTTCCCCGCCTTTGCCACCATCGTGTCTGCTGTGTCAGCAAACTATGCACTATGCACTGTAGCAAAAAATGCTTGCTCATCCTGCGTTTGGATTGTGAGAGAATCTAATTCAACCTAAAAGTTTTTCACTACTCATCATATATTAGCGATGTGGCCATTGATGGAGAATATTAAATGAAAACAATATGATTAAAAGATTTATTCGAATACGTGAGTCGTTCTGCCAATAATCGAAATAAACTTTCTTAATTTCAGTGAGTGGGGAACCCTGTGACCCTTATTCATTTATTATTTACTCTAAGAAATAAGATTCAGCTTCGATTGGATTTAATCAGAGAATTGTTCAGAAAGGAAGCATTATAAAAAATTTACTGATAAAAGGAAGACTTGAATTTAATGAAAATAAGGAGGATTTGGAATTAGGATTCATATGTGATAAAAAACAGGATTTAGAATCGGGATTCAGATTCGATCAAATATTGGATTTGCCCCATCACTAATTTTTTTCTTGAAGTTTTGTAAAGTAGTGCCCAAGATTTTCTTCATTTTTGAGCATTGGGCTTTGTGAATTTCTCTTGCCGCAAGTTCCATTGTTTTGTTACAAGACTTAATAGAATTTTTATATAGGTTATGTAATTGTCTTTGTCTCCTGAGCTCTCGCCTTACTTCGTGGTTATTTATTTATTTATGTAATTTTAAGTTATACCATTGAGGTTCTTTACTATCTCGTTTGAATTTTTGTAGAATATATTTATCGATTCCTTTACATATTATTTCCAAAAAATATGTCCATGATACTTCGGTGCTCTCGTCCTTCATTGTGGCTACGAATTTTGTGAATGTCTCCAAATTTTATGTAATCGCATTTTTTAAATAAGTGGAGTTTCGGTTTAGATTTTATGATGGACTCTACCATTGTTTTCAAAGTTGTAAAAATTACTTCATGATCACTTATGCCTTCGAGGATATCGACCTGTTTAACCCTTTCGCTGCGGTCAAACTTCAGAGACGTTCCAGCCCCTGTGTGGCGAAAAAGTGTATGGTAACCTACGTTAGCACAGAAAGTATGTCTCTCATTGTACCTGCAAATCAATAGGCACTCACGCTCCCGGGAAGGGATTAGTACAATGTATATCAATGAACTCGGGGAATGGCATTCGCGGAAAAATAGAAAGTTCGGTTGCGTGGGTAGGAACGACCACTTGCCAACAAAACGTAGGAGCTACGTTCACAGCAGTCAACCGGGCGAACGTAGCTGCTACGTTCACAGCAGCGAAAGGGTTAATAATAGTAGGGTGACTAACAGCTAAAAGATTTAATGTTTTATTACCTCTCGTAGGTTTGTTTACAACTTGAGTAAGAGAGTGGTGTGCAAGTATATTATGTAAAGTCTCACTTATATCACGCTTCCTTGAACTTAAAAGATCGTAGGCTTTCCCGGCCTTAAACAGCCTTACCCGGTGCCAAACCCGAGAACTATTTCCTTGAATTTGTTTCAACGCTATTGGTTTTCCAATTTATAGCCGGGAGGTTGAAATCTCCACCGATAATATTTACGCTTTTGTTGTCTCTCGAGGTAAATGATGATAACCAAGGTTCTAATTTTTACAAAAACATCTATTTTGGAATCTGGTGGCCTGTAAAATGAACATATATGTTTATGTCTATTGTTTTGTTGCTTAATAGTACACCATAAGCTCCCTATTTCATTGTTGTCTAATTTGTTTTCGGAACTATTCAAATGCGATTTAACTGCTAAAAATACTCCGCCTCCATTCCTATCTGGTATATCCCTTCTGAAGATTATATGTTGTCGGAAAAACTTCGCCATAGCTAATATCCTCTGAAAGCCAGCTTTCTGTTCCAGTTACTATATCTGTGCTTTCAAATATATGCTCACCTTTGGCACGTTTGCTCTTTACGCTACGGAAATTTACTATTACTAAATTTATATCGTATTTGGCTTGATGAATGTCGGTTTGAGGTTTTCGGTAATTGTGTGTGCTATCTTTTTTATGTTCTCTGAACCCAATGAGTAGCAAGTTTTTCTTTGAAGTTTCGCAGTTATCTAGAGAGCGCGTGTTGGAATTACTTTTGCTATGGAAGTAACGTTTATTCATATGTGCTTCGCTTAAGTTTTTTCGGCAGTAAATGTTAACGTTACTTGAATTGACTCTGAGGCTGTTGCCGGGTATATACCTTCGAATCCCACTGAATGACCTACTCTAGCCTAAAAATACCTACAATGCTTGAAAATCCTACGAGCCACCCAGTCTGATGCCTGGGCTGAGTAGTGCACCCCAGAACTGTTGAGGTTGGCCTGGCACGATCCAAGCACCAGCGGAAGATCAACTAATTCTGCTCCTATGCCTACACAGAATTCCCACAGCCTCCTGTTCAGGCAGTAAACATGTGTGGAAGTTTGATTATTGAGAGAGATTATCAAGATTGATCCATAATGAGCTTGAAGTTCAAGTGAAAGTATTGATATGCTGGATTGTTTCTCAAAATATTTTATCCCAAGTATGAGATTGAGTTTTAACTAACATAAACAGCTGAAAGGATAAATCAGTCTTAAGGGGGGTGTATACCACGGCCGAAAATGCCCTTTTCATTCAGGCTTCGCCGCTGCTCAGGCCGTCCCTCGGCCAGCCTTGTTGCTAGAATCTCTCTCCCACTCAAGGTCGCCAGCCTGAGCTTGCTAGGATCCCTCCCCTCTACTTCGTCAATACACTCCTCGCCCTGCCTGAAAACACTGTCGGCGAGCAGGAATAGAGGGAAAGATGAGAAGTTTGTGTTGGGGAAGATGAGGCCTTCCCTCACAACTGGAGCCTAGAAAAAAGTAAGGGTCATGTTTTGGCGACTATTCTGTCGTTGTAAAAATTTTGTTCACCTGAGTTTGATGCCAAATATAGAGAGAATGCATGTGCCGATTGTAATGAAGAAAACGTTGAAACATGGCCTGTTATATTGACTGCTAAACATTCGCAATCACATTTTTTGTCGAAATGCTTTTCCTCGTGCAAGAATAGAAAAGATTTATTTTCTCATCCACCAGTAGACACTGTCTCAGCATTTGTCAGTGGTTTCTGAAAATTTTGATTTGAAAATTTCATTTTGTATGAAGCTTTTGTGAACTTTGCAGAACAACTTTTTTTCTGTTTGTACATATGACTCATCGGGACATATCCGTGACACTGTTACCTTTATCTTAAATTCAGTGTAACGATCCCAGTTGTACTTGTGAATACATTAAACCTCAGGAGTTAGTAATGGTGATTTTTCTTGGATCAAATTATGGCAAGGCTTGTGCGTGATATTTCACCGAGACGGCGCTAAAAATCACTGTAATGGTGTAGTGAATACTTGTAAGGTTTCGTCTCCTGACAACATTAGCGATTTATGCTAATGCATCAATGTAGTTAAATTAATCTTACCGAGTGCTATGTAGATGTACATATATACATGCACAGAAATACTATCATTTTGCAAAAAAGTTTTCAGTTCCAATATTATAGTCTAACCTTGATATATCGTTTTTCAAGGAGATGGGCAAAAAAAACGATGGATGCGGGAAAAGATTTCCCGGGAGCCAAAACGAGATGAAAATGCGAGAATTTTATGGTAACTTTTCACAGCAGAGGGTAATCTTAAAGGAATTTCTTTTAAAAGCGGGAGAATTTTTTAAATTTAATGAAAATACTTAGTGCATCTCTAATTTTTTGTTTGACTACTAACTGTTTAAAATATTTTGGTTTAAATATTATGGTTCCTCGGATGATAAAAGTAAATAAACAAGGTCCATTATCATGTTATTGGATGATCCTCAAGTCCGCGCACTGACCTATCCATGCATAGAAATTTATTCGTTTCAAATATCCTTGAGGGTGAGAAGCACGCCTATAATTTGTTGGGGAGGATGTAATCTTTTTTCTCGCTTTCCATTGTGCACCGCTGATGGAGGAGTGCCACCCGTTATAGATGGAGCGAGCTTGACGCTACCAAGTGTACTCTTGTTTATCTGGAGTAATCGTGTAACCCACGAGGCCTAGAGCAAGAGAGGTGTAGCTGGTTATCGCCATCTGGTTCAGAGAGGCAAAAGTTAGCGGGCAATCTGGTTGAAATGAGGAATTCCGATATCGGCGGTTGGAGTTTGGCTTGGCATTACTAAATGAACACCAATTTCAAAAGAATAAATCATTTTGAAGGGTCACGGTGCCTAAAATACAAAAAGACCATTTCTGGCAGTGCAAGCCCACGTCAGACAATGGACAAGAAGAAACTTAACCCACGCTCGCAGGACTTCCACTACGACAAACTAATGGTTGCTATTGGAAAGCTAGTTGTAATGAGAATTCACTTTCCGGGAATAAGCTCATTGATAAATCCTTTTCTGTCATGGTAGTAAACTGCCGTAGCTTAAGAAGTAAAGTAGCTGACTTCTACCATCTAATTGAAACTACTGACGCAGACTTAATTATAGGGACGGAAAGTTGGTTGTGTAACGAAATCGCAGATAATGAAGTATTCCTGAAGAATTTCACAGTTTATAGAAAAGATAGAGTTGAAGGAACCTTTATTTGTGCGTTACGAATTCCTGTGTAGGTGCAAGGAATTTATAGCACTAGGTCTAAAATCTGTTTTGGCTCTTCTCATTAACAAAAACTACCAACCTACTGTTAGCTGATTTTTATTCCCTTGTGTACCATCGTAAGCCTTTATGACGGGGACCACTTAATAGCTTGCATGTCATAAGTGTCATGGGACCCACTGTTATGCTGATACTAGTGCATTGTCTATTTTTCTCTTGTTATTTTTCAACATTAGAAATGGAATTACTGAGCAATTTTCTCTTGAAAATAGCTCAGATCATCGCAATTTTTGCAGCCAAAATGTGGGTGACATCTTTGGACATGTATAAACAAATTAGTGAATTCAACCATTTTGAAAAACCAAGAAAATGTTTGAGTGTATGTTTCACTTTATCAAATGCAATTTGTAGTTTTGGAGGAAGAAATATTTCACAGTATCAAATCTTTCACTATTTCATGTAACAAAAATTTTACTTGCAAAATTAATGGGTGGATCCACCTTGATAGTGTTAAAAATGAAGAGACTTCAGTGTTCAAGTGCCTGACTAATTTTTTCTGTACTATATTATACAATTTATTCAACCAGTATGTTTTTTGCTGTATCAAAACTTAAATTTCATTAATTAATGCTGATTTCCTCAACCCACAACTTTTCCATTTCATTTTATGTATTCAATGATGCTGATGTTGACCGCTTCATTGTCTCTTCTGTTCCAATTGTTGCAGGTATAGCAGTGTTGCGGTTATAAGCTATAGTTTGTTAGGTTTGAATCTGTTGCAGGTGGTAGATGGTTAATTAAGAAAACTAACCTGCCTGCTCATTGCCGCTGATGAAATGTAAATTCTGAAGCAACTTTCTGAGTGAAAGATTTCATCATGCATAGAATGTCTAACTACCAGCTTTGTTGTATCAAATGATCGCCCATTTTTAGGCATTTCCCTCGCTGTTGTCCATGACACAGTGTTTCATGGAACCGTTTCATTTGGAAACTTTCAGTTGTGCAGCAGTAGCAATGATGCTGTTGTTCTCTTGTGCCATAGCTAAGTTAAACAGTTAATGTGGCTGCTTTATTCACAATGGGTGGCTATTGTAACCTGTGCTTTTCCTTTTCTCTGCAGCCATACTGAGCCTGGGGATGGTAGACTTAAGTTGAGACTCGCCAGCCCAGCGAGTAGTTCGCCAAGGTAACAAGGACAGCAGCATGAGATGCGACAACCAGAGCAAGCCGAGACGAACCGAGAGCGAGAGAAACTGACGGAGGAAGGAACGTTGGAAGACGACGAGGAAGGAGAGCGTCGACGGATCGTAACCGCACAGGAAAGGAGGCGCAAACGGTGGTGAACAATGTCTGGCACACTCCAGAGGAAGAGGGCTGCAGCTGTGTCGGCTGTGGCGTGCCCGGTCACTTAATTGTCGCCACCCTGAACAGCATTGACACTCCGACAGCACACACTCACACACACTCACAAATTCACACCCACGTCAGAGCGCGGTGTCTTAATGGGATGGGGGTACTTGAAAATAATGCAGAAGCTGGCTGAAATCAGTTGAGGAGCCAAGGGCTGAATTGCCTTGCCCAGCATTGATGGCGTTGATGATACATCGTATTGGGAGATGGATGAGCGAGCAGTCCGTCGTAACATTGCCAGGGTGAGGGACGTAAAGTTGCCTAGGGCATTGTTTTTAAGAGGGAGAACTTAGGAAGGCGAGGGAGAGAGATAAATGGTTGACGAGATGAGGACGTTAGGTTTGATTAATGAGGGTGTGCAGGCTATTCAAAGACAACTTGTTTGCGGAGCTCTCTCATTTGGGAGCGTATGTTTAGGGATGTGCGATTGAAAGACATGGGAGTACTGCTCTTGCATTGAAAAATGCACCGGGTCGCAAGTGTCCTGTGGAAAGGGGTTTGATATTGGGTTAGGAGTAAGCACGAGAGCGATAAATGGGGAGAGGGAAGGTTGGGGAAGTGGTCTCGGATCGTGTATATGATGTGGTCGCATGGTCTGTGTCTAATTGATCAATCAGGCTTGACTACCAATAATTAAATGGTGTTCAAAGTGACATCTACTTTTTTGGCCTCTTGAATAAAGCATGGTAATGCCAAGTAATGAGCGAAGAACATTGGTAATAATTGTGTTTTGGCTTCTACCAGGAAGGAACATTTTTAATTTTTGGTTAATGAAAGCAAAGAGCATTAGTTGATCTTTTTTGTTGTCCATTTCTTTGAGTCTATTTTAGTGGTGAATGCAAATGTTTGATGGGTAAAGAGGCACTTCCGTGGAATTTTTTCTCTTAAAATGAGATTTGGAAGCCTGATTCAATTTTTTATTTTCTTAACTGTTCACCATCATCAAGGGGCATAATATACCATATACCTAAACCATTATCTAAAGGAATATATGCTTTTGCTTTCATTTTTAATGTATATTTTCATCATTGAGTCAATTCCTTCGCAAAACATGGGTGATTTTGACATTTTAATCGTTGACTAAGTAACAGCAAATTGTAACTTTGAATTAAATGAATAGCAGTACCCCAATGGTTAAGGTTGCTGGAAGTCTGGAGTTCATCGAAATTTCATTGAGTACCAATGATCTTTCCTTTCAAAGCTTAGCCACGCAAACTATAAATGATATTTTCATTGAGGTCAATGGCTCCACACAGAGGGAATAATAATTAGTTAACTTGCGAGCCTATTCATGTTGTTAGATACTTTTTAAGGGTGTTGTCACAACCATCGTTTGTGGTATCAGTTTTTTGGCCAATAGGGCTCACGTAATCCATATTATAGTGAAGAGATTTACACTCTTGACTGGGATATCTTTATAATTTTTCAATCAAGCCTCAGGCTGGTTATTCATTAAAATGATGCATGAGGAAAAGTTGGTTTGGTAACCAGTTTGAAATACAGTTCACGGTACTCTTTTGTTAAACAGAAAGTTGTGCCAGAGTATTGGCTTGATGTGCATCAGCATTGTTATGGTTCGTATATGAGGAGATGCTATTAAAAAGATGTGGTGTAACTATACTTCTCAAAATTTTACACTACTTGAAATCACATGTAAGTGTATGTATAATTTTTTTAAATGACAAAAGCCTTCAAACTTTTCGATAAATACCTCCTCTGCTAATGTGGCA
Organism: Ceriagrion tenellum; assembly: GCA_963169105.1. NCBI lineage: Eukaryota > Metazoa > Arthropoda > Insecta > Odonata > Coenagrionidae > Ceriagrion > Ceriagrion tenellum. The sequence continues at coordinate 29,005,389 of OY720641.1, forward strand.
CTATTGATTGGACTGCACTTATAAAATTAATGCCCGAAGTATGGGCTTCTCTGAAACTAAAAAATTGAAATAGGGAGCTATTCGTATGTTTGGAATTACCATCCTTAGTTTGATATTTCTTCCTCATTTTGCCAGCCCACTTCTACTGTATGGCAAAGCAAATAAATGTAAAGCACCCAACATATCTTTCATTACATGTTTTTGTCCCATATTCTCCTTTTGGGTGATTAGTGTTCATAAAAATTATTTTTATTGATCAACGAGCCATGTACAGCTATGGATCACGTCAGTGAAAGAATGTCACAAAACCATTGGCTCTAGTGAGCAAATAACTAAGACTTTGACCTTCAAGAAGTGACTGAGGAGAAAAGGGTGTTGCAGAAGCCTCGAGTATACCTTCCGTTTAAATATGTGTTGGGAAGATTTAACACATTGCATAGACATCTACACATTGCCCTGCCAGCTGCCACATGGGCACCAACCATGTAAAGTTGTTAAGGATTAGGTTTTGGGAGGTGAAATGGTGATATGTATTATGGGAGTGTATTTAGTGGAGCTCAGTTTTTATTGTGGTCGCTTATTGTGCGCGGAAAGAACAAGTTTTTGTACCTATATGTTGAGCAATGTGTCTTATTTTATCTATTCTGTCTCTAGAGATGTAGTGAGGCATCATGGTAATATTGTGTCTCTCAGAAACACATCATTTCTGAATTTCTCAAGCAAGCTAAGCTTAGTGTATAGGCTTCGAGTCTCTAGGGGCTCCTACCTTAATCCATCTAAATGTTGTGAGACACTATATGTTTGCTCGTAACAGGTTTTAACAAAGCCTGCTGCTTTTCTTTGTATTTTATTATTTTTAGGCTATATCTTTATGACCAGGGTCCCAAATGCTCACGGCGTATTCGAGGTGTTGTTTAACCGAAGCAAAGTAGAATCTCTTCTTGGCTTTTTCATCGGAGGATCTTCCTATCATACACTTAGTAAAACCTAGTTTCTTTAATGCCGTGCCACATATGTTTTGCATGTGTGTTCCCCATGATATATCAGAAGTTAAGGTAATACCAAGATATGTAATTGTATTTGAAGATTTTATGTTTACTCCACCCACAGGATAGGTAAGACATATGTGTGATGGCTTTCACAGGAAGTGAACTGTGGTGCATTTACCAAGATTTAATTTTAGTCCCCACTCTTGGCACCATGATTGAATGTTGTTAAGGTCAGATGACAGAGCTTCAAAGTCTGCGTCTTCACTTATTTCATGGTCGAATACTGCATTGTCTGCAAATCATCTTAATGTACTGCAAACTCAAGAACTTAGGTCATTAATATAAATAATGAATAAAAGAGGGCCGATCACAGTTCCTTGAGGCACACTGGGTGTGACTCCCACCATATCGGAGCTTAAACCATCAACTGCTTTTTGTTTTTCATCACTGAGAAAGTCCCTTATCTAATTCACTATTTTTCTATTAACTCCGCATGAATGCAATTTATATAAGAGGTTTTTATGAGGAACCTTGTCGAAGGCTTTCTTGAAATTAAGGAATATCGCATCTCCTCGTGGTCTCCTCCGCAGTTGCAGCATTTAACGTTTCCTTTCCGGTGACATTCTTTCCCTTCGTGATCACTTGCACAAGTATAATGTCGCGGTGTTACCGTGCAAAATTGCGAGCTGTGGTTGTATTCATTTCAACAGTAATATCTTAGGGGCACATTATATTTTTACGGAGAAATCCTAACTGCATGGCAGCACACATGCGTGATTGTCTAATAGCTTGGCCTGAAAACCCTTCCTAGTTACCGTAATTACATAGATATCTCTGTATTGCTTCCCCATTGTTCTAACCGCAACACATGGTAAGTCTAATGATGAAAGGTCAACTTTTATATAGTCCAAGTCAATCCCATCGACAATTCCGAGTATTGCATATTAATTCACGCCTTCTTCCTTAGATGCCCATGCATACGTTTGGGCACCTGGCTGCTCTAGGACTTTCCTAACATTCGTTTAGTCCTCTTTTGTTTTTAGTTGTTGGCGAGACCCTTCCATTGTCTTTTTTATAGTGAAGATCTGATCCTCCGCTATTGCCCTCAGTCTTTGGATGAACTCAGTCATGTTTCATATTTGTTTTATTACTATTGCGGGCAGCCATTTACTTCTCGGTGTCCCATTCCCATTCTATGTTGCCCTTCGAGATCAGTGCTATCCTTTGAGATTTCATTTGCATTTCTTGGTTGTTTTCACCAATCTCCTGCAAGGGTTGGTACTGATTCTTAATCGTGAAGTCCGATCTTTCTTCAATGCTACTGTCCTCTCGTCTACGCTTCCTTCTTGTAGACTCCACCGCCTCGAATATTAAATCATGGTCATCATTAATCTTTTCTTGGGCACCAGCTTCCATTGCAGTGTCCAATGCGATTTGTTCCTCGACAATCTGAGTTATGTCCTCATTATTTTGGTTATTCATATTGTCATTACTATTATTGATGTTATTCACGTTTATTCCAGATTGATTCTCAATCGTCACTGTTGCGGAAGCATTGCTATTCGAAGTCTTATGCTCTTTCCTCTGTGAATTTTCTCTTGCAAAGAGGACGTTCGATATGTTAGGCGGCAATGGCAGCCTATTGTCGTTATTCTTGTTTTCTATCTCCGTATTCCTGGCATCCCTGTTTCTACGGGTGACCCAAGCATCGGCGTTTGACGTAAGGAGGTGCCTCCCCCTACTTACTAGGCCCTCTCCGGCGGGGGGGTGGGGCGAACTAACGAGGGGCCCCCGTGACCGATCTGACCGACAAGCGGTGCGGACAAAGCCGGCCCTACCCTAGCCTACCACCTACGCCGTATTTTCCTATCAGTCCCTAATAAGTGGACCCCACCAGCCCCCCGAAGTGCCAAGAGGCTCACCTCAAAGGATCTCCTCCTTTGAGGGCCCTCTTTCCGGAGTTACCAGTGGAGACGACCTTTGTTGGTGACAAGTTGGGCGCCACTCAGGGAGTGATTCAGGTGGGTCTCAGTTAGCCACCCTTCCCCGAATGCCCCTTCTTGTTTGTCTGTCCTGGAGACACCTCCTTCCCTGGGCCCAAAAGGGCCTCGTAATAAATGACTTAAGTCAAGCGCGGTGTATGTCCGTGATCGCCATATTTCCAGGAGTAAACCAGCAGGCACGCCAGTTCAGAATCCGGAGGACCAGGCGGAGTCCCAGGAAGAAGGTGAATGATTCTGTGTTTTTCATTTTGGCCGGTATATATACTCAATCTTAAGAGTATATAGTTCAACAGAGGTGGCGTGATGAATTTCAGGTGAAGCCACTGAAAGTTTTCCGCCATATTGAGTGACCGTAAGAACACTGATTTCCGTAAGAGATCGTGAGACGGGACGATTATTCTGAAGGCGAGTTATTGTGTTTCCTACTTTTAATTGAAATATCTGAGGTAAGTAAAAGCTTAATGTTTCTTTTTAAATGAATTTTACGATGTAGGTATTCTTCACGGCAAGGTGTACAATAAATTGGGAAAAAAAACTTTATTTTAGATAGTCGCCTGCGCTTTGTGACTTCCACAATATTATAAAGACACGACAAGTTTCGGCTGTTTAGCCCTTTTCAATGTCCTGTTACCAAGCCAAAACTCCATTGTACAGTGGCGGAAAAAATTAACGCTAAACTCAATGGCGTCTGAATGCGGCGGACACTGGAACTAATTGAAATCGCTTTTCCTTCGACAACTTGACAACAATGAGACAGCAAACGGAAACCGGGAATATTCAAACACTATGAATGGATATCGATTTTACTCGTCATGTAAATAGTCATACTTATAAAGTTCGCGTTTGCGAGATTGTCTTGGAGTTGTAAACGTGATGAGTTTGCTTCAACCCGCACCCAGTCGAGGTTCTGAAGTCGTAGTTGCTTTTGTGTAGAAACTTACCAAATTTTTTTTAGAACTTTGGACCCTTTAAAATTTTTTTTCTGGATTTAAACTTTAGAAACGATGGATGAAATAATAATTTGTTGGGAGACACAATGTTTTTATTCTCCAGATCAAATTCACTTACTATAAAACGTATTTCCGCGAGTAGGATATAGCTGTGGATGAACGTCGTTTTAATAGGCCTCAAACTTCTTCCGAGAAATATGATGCATTACCATTATCATTTTGGCACATTATCCTGTGAATTTCAAGTTAAAGTATGGGAAATATGGTAGAATAGAATGGTTTCCATGTGGAGAAAATTTTTCTTTACAAGTATTTCCAATACCTTAAAACCCTACGTAACTCTCCACCCTCGTTCATTTAGGTCATCCCAAACACTTAAATTTCTTAATTCCTACTAACGTAATATTATTTACTTTCTGAAAACCACTTTCAAAAGTCCAGAACATCTTATTTGGTCCAGTTTTTCAAGGAAACATTAGAATTCCCTTTTTTCGTTGTATAGTAAGAACCTTTGGACGCGGACATCTTTTGATCGATGAAGTAGCCTCGAAGGAGGGCCAAGAATGTTCGTCTGCGGCCAAGAATGCCTGGGGTTCAAATCCTGGCGTGGCCTCTTTTAGTGGCCTTATAATTTATTTACGCGATATGACTTTATTGTAGCCAAAACTTTGCAGGAATCCGCGGAAGGCCCAGGGGATGGATATTGACCTCAACCAAGAGTGTGTAAGTTTACACATATTCGGGCTTTGTAAAATAATCAGAGCGGTCTCCTTGATCGTCAAATCAGATGTTTACTTCCCATTCTCGAGTACTCGGCCCCTCTTGATTTCTACATCCTGCCTGTCGTCTGACGTTTATATCCACTCACTCGCCAATGAACCACTCAATGGAAAGCTATTCATGATGGAGGGAATAGACCGCATATCTGATTGTGCCAGTTACTCCATTTAGTGAATTTACCTGATGCTACATTCACCTTGAAATTACTTTGAAATGGTTTTGTACAGAGGGCAATTATTTTTATTAGGAATTAGTTTGGTTTTATCTGCCGAAGTTGTAAGTACCGTTTACTTATCTGGGTGAGAGACCAAATAAATGTGGAATTTTCAAGATAATACCATTAAAACTTTTGGAAGTTTTCCCAGCATTGTTTTCTAGGTGTGCTATGAGCAATACATTAACCGTGTAGTTCAACTTACGAGGATGAATGATAATACTTAGAGGATAAGGTAAATTAATGAATCACTTAAATTCCTTTTGCAATATTCGCAGTGAAAAATGTTTGGTTAAAATTACGCAGTTAAATTTTATAAGGAGCATTTTTATACTCGTGCGTAAGTAATACTCTGACAAAAATGCATCGCGTATCTTCCCCTGTGAAAGTGATAAAATACTAAAAATCATCTTTTCCATGTTGCGACTAAGCAGTTATTAGATATTTTCCCTATAGTCATTTGTATACTCCTCATCAATCCGCAGAGTAGTCAATGGAGTACAAATTAGGAATGTTCACCATCAAAGATTATACAATTGCTACGTCCCTAAAGAATCTATTCCTCTTCAAATGTGTTCTAATATTATTGCTTCAATGGAAGTTAAAGTTGTGAGTGCCCCACATGAAGATTTTAACAAACTTGTTACAGGGACAAGTTGGTGATAATGTATTTTAACGGATTTTGAAAAGGGACACAATAATGCCTTATTTAGATCGAGTGGAAAAGGTTGAAATGTATGCTTTATTCTCTCAATTTGAGTTGTGTGTGCACATGATCACAGTTATTGATCATCGAGAAATATTCTGGTATTTGCATAAAGAGTGTGGATGTTTATTAGCGTAATAATCAATCCATCCCCCTCAATTCTCGATTTCCTGACCAAGTCTTTGTGGCATGGAGTTGTCCACATTTTGGTATCATCTTACTGGGTTCATCTCCCATTCTTCCGTCACGATTTTCCACATTGCATCTTAATTTGAGGTCGTTTCGTTTGAGGGGGTCGAAAAACGTTTGTTTCTCGCATTTTCCTCATAATTAACGCTGCGCTCCATGCAGCCCGCTCCATCTATGTTACATGGTTTGTTTTGAACCATCTCCTAGAGTTTTGACATTTGTGAACTCGCAAGTATTCCTAGTTCCGGACGAAAAATGAATATTTATAAACATTTGAATGGACATAATTGAATTTAATGAATTTCGTTTGATAGTAGTGAGAAATAGGATTTTTTGCATTTAGACTAAAAATATAAGTTCAGTGGGTAAAAGTCGAAGGCACAGCACCACTTCGGTTAATTTTCCGACAGATATTTTTGCCTTTTACAAACCTACTATTCGATTCCTCCACCGGGGAGAAAGATGAGGAATACTTCAAGGCTAATAAGATTTTTTATTCCTCCAAGAATTTAGGGAGAGGCCGCTAAAAACGAGAAAATATCTCTGCTTGTGCTCACTGCTCTGCATGTTCGTCTATCGACGCTCGTCTCAATGAATTAGTCATCAGTAAACCTTAGCCAAGTTCCAGGTGGTGGTAGTTGGGGTGGTTTGTTGTTGTGAATGACGCACAGGTTTCAAATACTTTCTGCACCAGAAAGAAAAGGCTCGTCGCGCTTCGAAAAATTCGGAAGCACCCGTCGAATACTTTTAAGGGCGTAAGAGAAGTCAAATACCACTTCTTTTCTGTGGGTTAAACGACTGGCCTCCGAAACATTATCTTTGGCATAAAAGGTTTCGCCCGCAACACAAGCGGAAAGTAAGCTCTTATTAAAGGCATACTATTTCCAAAATCAATATAATGCGCCCTTCATGCATTACGATTTTGAATAGATAAGTATTGACGGAGCTTTGTATCGACACGGGAAAACCTCGAGGGATCCTCAAGAGTCCTCCCAGATTGCTCGTTGCTTTAACTCAGACTTAAGTCAGTTGGCGTCTAAACCCATGCATGATGGGGACTAATGGCGTTTGATTGGAATGGTCTGGGCTGATGGATGAAATCCGAGAACTACTTCTTTCTGTTTAAATTCTCGGGAAAGTAGTATGCTTTTTCCTCTCCTTATAGTTCTATTAAACGTTCGCAGACAATACCACCTCTCATTTTAAAAGTAACTTAGTTTACAGTAACGCTTACGGACGTAAATAAATTCACCATAAGGATACGAAACATCATCTGAAGTTCGCCTGGACATAAGAAAATTCGATAGTTGTTACTGGGTTGCAAACCTGAATCGCGATCATGGTTCTTCATAATACTGTTGTTCGACTACACTCATGATTTCGAAAACGTGATCGTCATCAAGAGAGATCAGGTGCTACATAGCAGTGGGGTGCGCTCCCAGGACTTTGAGCATTTCCCTACCAATGCGGCTTGACTTTTGGATGACGATAACGACCATCAGAAGAAAAGAACCGTGATTTCGCTCGAGACATTTTTGAGTTTTTTATTCAATTTCTGGTCGAGTATAATGATTTTTATTCGGCAAATTTTATCTCTTTTGTATTGAAAAAATTCATATTATCAGACAGTCATTTCAGCTATACATTACATTCATTCATATCACCAATATGAGAAAATTTACGTAAAAAACATTTGTATTCATTAAAAATCGTACATGGACCACTCTTAAGGTGGTCAAATACGTCAGACAGCTACAAAATTAACCGTTACCTATTAATTTGTTTCCTAAATGAAATTTTACTCCAAACTAGTCTTTTAAAAGGCTTTTTTGTTAATTTTATGCGTGCGGGGAATTTATAGCTTAAGATATATGAACATATTATGCAGTCAGACATAAAAGATTTGTTTATCCATAACTAAACCTAATTTGCGTAAACTTTTCTGAATGCTTATTCGTATGTACTGCATTTACTAGATAAAGCTTAACACTGGACAGCTCGTCACCAAGCTTCCTGTAATAAAATGAAAGAAATTTCGGGAAAATATGCCTAGATTTATCGTTGTCGATGCTAGCACATTTATTTTTTAATTCATGAAATTATATATTTACGTATGTTTTCTTAGTTTCATCCCATTCTGACGATCTAAAGAAGGATTTATATTGGGTCATGAACGATTCATTAATAAATACCCGTTTTAGGAACTTCATCAATCTACAAATGGAAAATTGTGAAAAATTACATCACGTAGACTATACTTATTTTAACTAAATCTTTTTTGTATCGACATTTTGTGCGAATAAATCTCGATTTATATCAATTCGGAGAGACAGTACGCGTCAATCAAAAAGATCCTCGGAAAGTCGACCACAGTAAATATCCCTTGGTAGCTGATGACGATTTCGGCATATATTCTGAGTCAGGTGGGATATTGACTATTTTTTTATAACCAGTCTTTATGTATAAATGACATTATTGGACGTAGGAACTATGCTGAAATAAACAGCGATTCACCGCTTGTGAACGCGCGAATAATATGAGAAGAAAGCTCGAAAATGAGGTGATTGATGACTATGTTCTAGGCTCCGGCAAATGTGAGTTCCATTGCGGATTTAAAATATTTGCGGTAGACGATGTCCTCCTCTGTGTTGCCAGTCTTTCGGCGTGTGTGCAGCTCCTAGAAGTTCCCAAGAATGCCGCATTCTGGCGCGCGAAAAATTTTGCGTTGATTTCTTCCGCCACTGTAAAATGAACCTTTGATTTCAAACACAGAACGACAAACGGAATAGCTATTGGAGTGAAAGTTATATGCGCATAACGATGCGTCAGTGACCCTATTAAGAATTATAAATCATCACACATTAACGTTTATTGCTATTATTTACTTTTTAGCTGTCCAAAATGATGACAATTTTTTTGTAAGTCTGCCTCTTATGACAATTGATGGGTATAGCCAACTAAAAGCCCATAATTTACGCGTTTTTCCCAAACGGCCAGTAACTTTTATATTAAAAACATTTGCATTAATTATTACTTTAGATATATTTCCTCTTCCGATGTTTAATTATTTTTTTATTTGGGAGACACTAAACACATACCATCAAGAGCAGACGACATGATTTTCATTGCTCCTACCTGCCTGTTTCTCCATGAGATACGTTGGAGGAGTTGACAATATATTATGTATTATCAGCCTAACCGATACAATCCCCATTTCCCATAATTCGACATTTTATGAACAAAAAAAGGTGTAAATAGCTAGGTTTACGCCTATTACGATAATAGTATATCAGGGACGCTCAATGTGGCGGACGGTTACGCCTACCCGGCTTCACTTTCGCTTACGGCCGAGTATAGGCAGCGCCACCTCTTGTACCTTAATAACTGTATGCAGTAATTGCACTAGGTGTCATCTGATTGGTGATGGTGTGTGCGAGTTTTCCCGCCTTCCCGTAGGTATTTAAGGGTGTTCATGATGGGTCTCCAACCCTTGCTGGAGATTGATGAAAACAACCAAGAAATGCACTGCATCTATGTCATACCTTGCAAGCCACCCAAAGGGTGTGTGGCAGGGGGTGATTCCACACCAGGCATGCATGAATGATACGGTAGAACACCGAAATTACATTGAAACCCGCGTACCACACATGCAAAGCGCCAATTAAAAATCTAATAACCAAGAAACATTGTATCGTCAATCGTTCCAACGTGCAAGGGGTACAAAGACTACTACTACATATTCAAAATATCATGCATAATGAAGAACATCAATATTTACATCATGCATAAATAAGAACGTAGAGGATATAATGAGAAAGATCGACTGTCTAGCTATTGTCACAATTCGAACTATTCATGACGACGATCACAGCTGTTATGGTCCCTAATGGTACGCGGAAAAAATGACATTTTATACCTATCGGTTATACAATCTAGCTCTCTAATTTTATTGACGCGATCTAATCTGCCGTAGTACAAGGGGGTTAATAGTATGTTTTTTACGTCGTCAGTAAAATGATTTTCCTGAAACTTAGTTAGGAGGTTAAGCCTATAATTTAATCTACGCTGTGATAGCGATTCTCATCCCAATTCTTCTAACAATCCAGACACACTGGCAAACTTATCATAGCATCGTTTCACAAACCTAGCTCCTCTTCGCTGCTCGCGATCTAACTTTGATATTAACCCCGCTTCGAATGGATCCCATACACTAACAGCATATTCCAGATGAGGCCTAACGATTGAAAAATAACAACGTTCGTTCACTTTCTCATCACATTTTCCGAGTACTCTCTTGATAAAGCCTAGCTTCCTGTATGCTTGACCGCATATTTCCCGAATATGTTTTCCCCAAGATATGTCGTGAGTAATTGTGACCCTTAAGTACTTAACAGATTCGGCGTGAATAATTTCCATGCTATTAATTCTGTAAGCCCTACCTGGCCCATTTTTCTTTTTCCAAAAGCTGACTGTTACGCACTTTTTTATGTTTAGTTCCATCTTCCACTTTTCGCACCAAGCATGAGTAGCAAGTAGGTCGACTGTTAATGAGTAGCTATCTTCGGAATTGTTAATATCCCTATACACAACCGCGTCGTCTGCGAAGAGTCTAAGCTTACTTTTAACGACGTTGCTAATATCATTTATGTACAAGAGAAATAAAATTGGACCAATTACACTTCCCTGAGGAACACCCGATGTTACGCTGTGTTTGACATGATACCGTCTATGACAGCCCTTTGTTCCCGCCCATGTAAGAATTGATTAATCCAACTAATAATGTTTTTATCTATTCCATATGCTTCTAGTTTTGAGAGTAACTTAACGTGAGGTACCTTATCGAAAGCTTTCTTAAAATCGAGGAATATCGCGTCAACTTGAACATTATTTTCACCCGAGAGCAAGATGTCATGAACGAAGAGGGCCAATTGGGTTTCGCAAGATCTACCCTTTCGAAATCCGTGTTGGTTATTGATTAATAATTCCTCCCTATCTAAATGACTCATAATAGAGCTTACGATTATGTGTTCAAATACCTTACAGGAAATGGATGTGAGAGAAACAGGCCTATAGTTACTAGGGTCTTCCCTGTCGCCGCTTTTGAATATAGGTGTGACATTTGCTACTCTCCAGTCCTTAAGCACTACGTGATCTATTAAAGATTTGGTAAATATTAATTCTAAGTAAGGCGCTATGTCTGATGTCAATGTTTTATATACGCGAGCAGGTATTCGACTATAGCCCAAGGGTGTCACTTGCACGGTGGGGTATGGGAGGACAAGGTTGTGGTTTCAGTCCCTTCAGCGTCTTCCTCTCAACATGCGTTGCCTCGAGGCCTAACTTCTCGATTACAAAATGGATGGAAAAAATGAAAAATAAATGACGATATCAAAAAATAAATAAATAAGGTAACGGTGAGAGAATAAGCTACCTGCTCAACGTACTTCACTATGAAAATAATAATAACACACGAGAATTCGTGGACGTCGGATGTGTCTCTGATCCCTCTGAGTTTCTTTGCGAATTTCTTGGTGTTTGACAGGGTTCTGGGATGGCAGTATTAACTTCTATTGTACGTTGGAGTGTCTCCTGCTACTCAGTGTATACAAGTGATTGGTGCCCTCATTATTTTCCTGGATTTGGTGTGTTCTTCACCGTATTCACAGTGCGAGTGAGGTGAAGAGTTAAAACTGAGTTGTGTTTCCGCCGCCCGGGCTCTCGCCTCGTTGGATTCGGCGGAAAGTCTAGGTAATTCAGCGTCAGCTTCGTTAGCTGAAGAACTGGACATCTACATCTACGTACTACCCTGCGAGCCACCACGAGGGTGTGTGGCAGGGGGTGAAGATCACCAAACATGCACTATTGACATGCAACTAGGATATTTAATGAAGGCATGCTAGATAATAGGGTCACATGGTTAGTATCTACATAATAAGAAAGGGATTATTGGTTGATATTACATGCATCATGCACTGCAGACTACTCTATTTATATTTCACCTACCTATCCCTTTGCTACGCTGCCTACTGTTCTCTCTAATAGTACGCGGGAAAAATGACATTTTAAATCTATCGGTACGACAATCTCTCTCTCTAATCTTGTTAATATGATCAAACCTAGCATAATACGCAGGGGTTCTTATAAGTCCTTATAATTATAATATATATCTAACGTCATCTGTGAACAAATCGGTTTGGAGTTTACTAAAAAGGTTTAACCTAAACTTTAACCTGCGTTCAGATAGTAATTCCCATCCTAGTTCTTCTATTAAACTCGTAACACTAATACAATTATCATAACGGCCTTTAAAAAACCTAGCGGATCTCCTTTGCACGCGCTCTAATTCTTTTATCATACCTTCCTCGTACGGATCCCATATACTAGCGGCTTCTTTCTCGTACTCTCTCATCGCATTTGCCTAGAACCCTTTTTACGAATCTTAATCTACGGTTTGCTACACTAGTTATTTCCCTGATGTGTTTCCCCCATGACATGTCTTCAGTGATGGTGACGCCTAAGTATTTAATAGATTCTACGTTAGATATTTTATTTTCTTTGATGCAGTAATTGACATGAATATACAATCATGCCCATTGCAGAGTGATTTGTAACAGAGTGCTAGTGATATTGATAACACTTCCTACATGTCGTATATATCGCAAGTGTCACCGGCTGATATCACGCCCTACTCCGGTGAGCCTCAAATATTCCATTGTGCCGTAGGAAATAGTAATTTACGGACCTTAAATGACAATATCTCAGAAACAAATATACTTAGGCGAGAAAACGGTGTATTAACAACTACGACGGTATTTAAAGAATTTCCTCATTTGTCCTGCGCTAGTGAACTAGCGAATAGAAATTCGACTTTCGTGTCGAGAAAGTCGAGTGGGCCTCTCGAGGTCAGAAACGGAATCATGCCCTCAACGTCATCAACGCCAAGCTATTCGTTTGGAGATTTACTAATCCTCACCCCTGATCCACATGAGCTTTGTTCTCAAGGTGCAAGGAAAAGTGAGACGAGTGTCAAAGTCGCCCCTGCCTATCAAAGGGAGCAAACAAATCGGCGTTGACCTCAGCATCGCTTCGCCTCACGGAGTCAGGGACTTCTGAGTCATATGCTGCCTTTCCTCCCTTGGCTACTCCCGCCTCAACCACCTCTCCCTCTGCATCTACGTTTCCCCATATCCATATGACTGCCTCTCTCCCGCCACCCACCTGTTTTCCTGACCCTTTAAGTATTGCGAGTGCAAATACAACCCCACCTGCTTCCCACTATTCATCCCAACCCTCTTCTCAACCCTTCCACCCCCTTACCACACCCGTCACGACAATTAACCTCGGACCTTCAAAAAATACAAGCTACCAACCACGTTCGCAAAGGTTTCGTAACTATGCCCTAAATCTTCGTAGAAACCCAAATGATGAACTTGGTGAGAGAAGAGAATAGAAAATATTCAACTTTCCAAAGGAGAAAAATTAACGAGCCCAGTGGTTGCCCGAGTAAGAAGACTGCCGTTATACTTCAAGCCTTGCCCGACACCTCCATGGATGAGTACGTCATAAAAATAGGCGACAGTCTTGGAGGAGGAGGAAACATTTCGCATACCACTCGACTCGCAAATCGAAGATGTATTGTTCTGCCAACAGTGTAAAGAGAAACTGCGAAGAAGAATTTTGTGTGCGATCTGATATCCTAAACATCTGAAGAAGAGGAGTTGGGAGAGAAAGTGAGCAGAGTTATTTGAACAGGGGAAGGTGTGAGCGATCCTTTTGGCACTTTTCGTAACGCTGACTCTCATAAGCTGACCTCAATGAAGATCTCCCATTGGCGAAGAAGGCCTTGGAGAAGATGGCCATGGAAATGTGAATATGCTGGAAGAAAAGATCAATTATTCCTGATACTTGGGCCTCAGAAAGATACACAAAATGATAGATGAGTGTATGTAGATGTGTAGATGCAGATGTGTTTACGTAGAAGGGTATATGTGGACGTATAACTGTAGATAGTACTGTCGAACGTAGAAGCGGGCACACGGAACTGTAGTTCTGTGGGACCGCTTCGATTCGCGGAGACGCGACACGCAGCGGAGCGTTGATAACGATGGCCTTCTTTATCTGCCGCGAAGAGAGAGAGACAGAGGGAGATAGAGAGTTATTGCATCTCTCTCTTTCTCTATCTATCTCTCCCTCCTCCGAGGCGGTGGAAGGGCGGAAGGAAGGCATGGCATTTCCACAGGCAAGCACATGAAGTACGTGACATTCTCTCACATATTCTCGCGATTTCGGCGAACTGACGTTCGTCGTAAGAGTCGGCGGCGACGATAAGAACACGGAAAAGACCGTCCCGAAATTAAGCAAGTTCCTCCTTAGTGAGGAAATAAATCGCTCCTATTAAAAATGGAACTCCACTCATTTATTTCGTCGACGGTGGCAGTGAGAGTGGAAGCCTCTAAGAGGGAAAGGAGGGGACCTCCAAAGAGACGGATAGAAAACTCCGTTTGTTGGCACAAATCTCTCGTGCCTTCCAAGAGTTTCCTAGGTGATCAGCAAACCTTAAGCGATTAAACTGAGTGATACCCACATAAAGGGAGGGAGGATGTCGGCGCCTTGAGTGACTGAAGACAACTGATCTCGAGAAAGTGCTCAAATCGTCAGACACCGGCTTGCCGACAGTGGGATTTTATTTGATTGGCTCTCACGAGTTAGGCGAAGCGGGAAACGTAAGTCAATTGAGTGTATAAGGCATTAATAACTATTCTCGTTTGATGAAAATAAAATTCTTGTAACACACTTCACTTAGTGAATCTGTTTATACGGAGGAAGAACCATTCTTGCAGTAATATAAGCAATGTAGGAGATATGTTTAAAAAAATGTCGCCTAGATTGAAGGATTGTAATTTCAAAATGTATGCGATGATCATAAGGAAATACGTGTCTTTCACTCTGTATGATACCTTGATATTTGTAAACAAACGTAATATAGTGATATTTGGACCCTTGAGAGATTTGTTATAAAATGATAGGGTAGGTGGGTGGGCAAGCAATCTGGGGAGTGCGGAGATGAAATGCTGTTCCAGCCTTAAAAAGAGTCACGAGAATTTTCCTCGGGCCGCGGGGCGTTTGAACGCGAAAAGCGAAGCGAAACTCAAACCGACGAATTACGAACAAGCGCATTGTTGTTACTCATGAAATACGAGCACTTAACAATATCATTCTACTTTCATCGATTTACTGTTCAATATTAGGTAATCCTAAAAACATCTTCTTGTTAAAAAGAAAAAAACGAGAGCAAGATGAAATCACGAAACAATAGATGAAGATGTCCTCACCTTTATCCTTCTTGGACCTTAAAAAGTATAGATTAGGCTATCTTTTCTTGATGTTTGTTTTATATCTGGGAAATTTTATTCCATTAGTAAACTCAAGAATATTTTTTTACTAGCTTTTGCAATGAGGTGCTTCAATGATGGCTCGACCTTTTCTATGTAATCGATAGTGTTCTAAAAAACAAGAATAAAGTTGATTATTTAAATACAAACGCCACAATATTGACGGCCATCTTTTCTCTCAGGAGTCGATTCCTTTGATTTTTTGCCCCCTTCTCCCTTCCCCTTGGCCATAAAAATCCCAATGCTCAACGATCGGTCCTTAGTAAACCCCAAATCGTGTCTGATATCGGCTCCAAGATGTGTGTCAGCGCCACCTCAAGTAATTGATTCTTGGATTTATGCAATTTACTGACTTCAAGTAAAACGAGGAAACAAAAGCACTGGCATCCCTCTCAGAAAATATGATTTTTAATGTATAAAATTCATAATATTTTTTATGTGGAATGGCTAATTTGGTCTACTCGTTCTCTCCTAGACCTGATATTCCGACTATTCTATTTTGAAGACATCCGTCGGGATTTGATTGGCTGTGATCATTTTCTTGATATTTCATTTTTGGTACATTGTTATGAATTTGAAGTGTCAACAAAATATCGAATTTTTATTATATTATTCTTGGTGAATAAATATTTTAGTTTATCTTTGTGAATTTGATTAATATTGTTTATTTAGTTATTATTTAATTTTTGCTACGAAAGTTGACCAAAAATTAATGCCCCACATTTTTTTCTTAAAAGCCACGTGTTCCCCGAAATGAACTTACACATGCGAAGAAAATAAGTTTCTTCAATTCGCCCTACATTTCCACATCTCTGTCTCTTCCTCAACAATTTCTCTTTGCCTTCATCTTCCTCCACTAGGGCGTGCATGCCCTGTCTGCAGGTGTGCCACTCCTCTCACTGTACCACAACTATTCGCGGAAGGATTCGCAGAGGAGGAAAAGGAAGTGTAGAAAAAGGGCTGAGCGAAGGCAAGGAAATGTTTAAAAGCCCTCTAAACAAAACTTAAAAAACTTGCTAAAGTATGAAAGTTTGAAGGCTCCTGAAAGTTCCGATTTGTTCACAGATGACGTTAGATATATATTGAGAACCCCTGCGTATTATGCTAGGTTTGATCGTATTAACAAAATTAGAGAGATAGATTGTCGTACCGATGGATTTAAAATGTCATTTTTCCCGCGTACTATAAGAAAGAACAATAGGCAGCGTAGCAAAGGGATAGGTGGGTGAAATATAGTTAGAGTAGTCTGTAGTGCATGATGCATGTAATAACAACCAATAATACCTTTCTTATTATGTAGATACTACCCATCTAGCTGCATGTGACCCTATTATCTAGCATGTCTCCATTAAATATCCTAGTTGCATGTCAATAGTGCATGTTTGGTAATCTTCACCCCCTGCCACACACCCTCGTGGTGGCTCGCAGGGTGTTACGTAGACGTAGTTGGAGCCAGACTGGTATTTGAGAGCCTACTCTTGCAGTCTGTCGCCTGCACTCTGTCCCCAAAATAAAGTCGAAGCTCTCAGATATGTATGATCTAAGGGAGCGTAGTGATATAATCCGATAATAAGGCTTTGCGACCAAATGCGTCTCTCTCGGTGACCGTACCGCACTGATGCCTCTTGCACTAATATTTAAAGGGAGTTCTAAAAGAAAATGATGGCCACTACTTTTTGGGCAACCCTCAAATACAATAAACCCTTGCGTACATCTACGTGATCTACGTGATACCCTGCGAGCCACCACCAGGGTGTGTGGCAGGGGGTGAAGATCACCAAACATGCACTATTGACATGCAACTAGGATATTTAAGGCAGATATGCTAGTTAATAGGGTCACATGGAGCTAGATAGTTAGTATCTACATAATAAGGAAGGGATTATTGGTTGTTATTGCATGCATCATTCACTGCAGACTACTCTAACTATATTTCACCTACATATCCCTTTGCTACGCTGCCTATTGTTCTCTCTTATAGTACGAGGGAAAAATGACATTTTAAATCTATCGGTACGACAATCTATCTCTCTAATCTTGTTAATATGATCAAACCTAGCATAATACGCAGGGGTTCTCAATATATATCTAACATCATCTGTGAACAATTCTGTTTCGAATTTACTTATAAGGTTTAACCTAAATTTTAACCTGCGTTCAGATAGTGACCGTTCCGCGTAACGCGAATTTATGTTCCTTGAAATCGTCGCGTAATGTAAAATCGCTCTGTATGAAACGAATATATATCGGGGAATACCGAGTTTCATTCCTCAATCTCAACACCTTATGTGTAAATGAACACGAAATTCTGCGATTACTAAGCAACGTTGCTCTTACGGAAATAACTTCATAATTTTACGTTGTTAAACAGAAATTTATTAGCTTTTTATTTGTTTTTTTATAGGAAAGGCGTATTGTTTAATCAAAACGAAAGAAGTTTGCTCTTCAACATATCATTTTTATGTTATAGACTGCATTAACACTCGAAGGCGTCCAGAAGAGCAAGTGAAATTACTGCAACAAAAATTTTGAAAAAAATAAACATTTGGCGCGACATTTTATTCTCCACGAAGGATAGGACAATCAGCTGTTGCTGCTAACTGTGCCATCTCTCGGTTAAAAGTAAAACTAAATACAGGCTGATTTGACTTTCAACGAACAGTGCGCAAGGTCCTGAAAATTAAAACGCTCAATACAAAATAAGTTCAAGGCAGCATCATTGGCGAACAAGGCCGTGCGTCGTGAGAATCAGATACAGTATTTTCATGGATCCTAAGAATAATATTACTTACCTTTTTAAAACGAAGGAATCAGCGCCGTTTATTCTGACTGCCGATACGCGCTAGGAATTCCCGCTGAGATGAGCGTCAATATCTGTGTTCCAAGTCGATTTCTGTAGAGGATGTAGAATGGTCACAGCCCTGGGATTCTTTGGGGGAAAATATGTCTTTTGAGTCATAACCTCGAGGAACGATGTATTGCAGCTCTGTTTTGCCTGGCTCTTCATGCTTTTGTAGAGCTCTCAGTAAGGCGATAGAGCTTCCTGAAATTTAAAAATGCACTTCAAGCTTCTCTCTATGCACGGATCAAGTTATGCTTGAGCGATAGACGAATTTGCCCATCGAGGGTCGATGAAAAAAAATCATCGAGATGATTCGGTTTCGATGATTGTCATCGACGACGATGAGTCGATGAACTCACCGACCTCGATAAGTCGATGAATTCATTCATCGCCGACGGAAAGGTAGGGATAGGCACGGGCGGGCGACGCAACACGAATAATTATCATCTAATGGAGATGGATTCATTGACTCATCTACATCGGTGAATTCGTCGAATCGATAAGTAACTGTGTGTCTTCATATGAAACTTTCAAATAAAAAATATTATCTTATTTTTTAGTAAGAATATTTTCAGGGAGGGGTTGAAATTAGGCAAAGTAGCAGTGCTAGATATAATAGAATAACTTTATTTTAATTTTTTTATTGTAAAACTATATTAGTTTATCATAATTAAATAATGACGTCCAGCGCCCCCATCCCTTTCACTTCACGAGCGCACCCGAGTTCCGAGGAGGACGAAGGAAAAGGTTACAATATATATGCACACATTCTAAAGAAGATCAGAAGTGAAATAAATGAAAATAAGATCAGAAGTGTACTTTCAAATCCTTGATTCCCCAAGTCTTCAACCGCGGGATCGGTTTACAGAAAGTTCCCTAAATATTGTCAAACAAATGACTTACTTTTCCCACTAAGGTTTACTCAATGTTGTTAAAAATATGGATAGTACCCCAAGGCCAATTCTCGTCAGTGACTTGTGTGAGTATTAAGGAATCGATGGTGAAGAACTTTGTGAGGAAATTAATTTATTTCAACTGTACAAAGTTAGCTACTCGAGCAATTATCAGATATGCTGAGCTTGAGTGACAAGAGTCTGAGCCAAAATAATGACGAAAATGACACCCAAGATTCTTGTGACGACAAGACTGATGGTCCAAGTACAGATCCTAATATAGCAGAACAAAGATTTCTGGATCAATGGATCAAGAAAGGATTCATTGGGACTTATAGGTGTTTATTAAATATTTCTGGATTTCCTTACCTTACGATGTTATACCAGATACTTCTGGCAATGCCAACAACAAGTTGCTCAGCAGAGAGGGTTATGAGCAGATTAAGAATTGTAAAAAATAGGCTGTGAAGCAGCATGAGAGATGTCTGACTCTCCGACATGCTCGTCCTTTCTTCCGAAAAAGACATTTTAAAATCTATTCATAACAATGAAGTTATAGAAAAATTTTCTTTGTCAAGTGAGCAAAGAGAAAAACTACTACTGTATAAAGGACAGTCAAGGGTAGGGTGGTCAAAATGGTACCACCACCACCAGTACTGATTTTATCTGTATTATTTTATTATTAAATTATTATTATTATTCGAGTTTTTTACCAGTATAATTTGCAAATAAGAGCTCTGAATAATAATGTAAATGGGTTCCATATTATTAAAGACATCTTAATTTGAAATGCTTAGTTTATTTAGATGTCCTTATTTTCTGCACATTTCACTGGTACAGCTCTCGCGAAAGCTTATGGCGTTCGGATGCGCAGAAGACGACGTCGTGGAGGGGTAAAGTTTGGTGGAAGGGGTAGGGAAAATGGACGTAGGGGAAGGCGAAGACATGGCATTTGTGCCATGCATGAGTGCATTTCAAAAAATGGAATTTTTATGACGCGGACAACACAAACGCCACGCATCCGATCGCCATAAGCATTTGCGAGAGCTCTATATAGCTGTAAGGTGTGGTATAAAGTATCATAATAGTGTCTTTGCAGAAAGCTGACCGCCTATTTTGTTAGATACAGGATCCAGCTGTGTAGTTTTAGGAGCACAATATTCAATATATTTCCCATATTTTTTCTCAATTCGTAATATGAAAGAATTCTTCAGTTACTTCAATAAAATATAAGAACTAAACGATTCGAATTTTTCAATTTATTCCTTTTTTAAGCATGCTATCGTGAAAAATAAACTCTCACATTCTAATGGCATTTGTAGCATTGTATTGAGTTTTAATTAGTTCCCCTATATTAGCGCAATAGTTTGCTTAAGATTTTATTTATATTTTTTCGAGTTAGTTTTTGAGGGTTTGGTCATAAATCATCGTAGCCAAACCTTCAAAACTAACTCAAACAACACGGATATCACAGTGGTTGACAACGTGTATGATGATTTAAGATTAAATTGCCAGAAAAGTATTTAAAAACGATTTTGTGAAGCTAATAATTTAAAAAAATTCCCGGATCCTCCGTTCCCCTCGGCGTTACTCCGTATTACCTTGGACAGGATATCAAATTATAACCTGGTAAGTAGCTATATACCGGCAGGGGGAGGGGGGAGTTGTTAGTTTTGGCGGGGAATGCGCCATCAGCATTGTGGGGGATGGTCACACCTGGCAGAGCGTCTCTTGCCTTCATCTCGTGTTCATGCATTCACTCATATGGGTTATTGCAATTCCGCAAATACCGCTTCACACGAAACAATCTCAAAGGCGCAGGCATGTACAGTGGCGGAGAAAATTACCGCAAAACTCATTGGCGTCTGAATACGTTTTACACGGTAACTAAGTGAAATCGCTGTTCCTTCGACAACTTGACAACACTGAGACTGTCCATTGCAACCGGGAATATTCAAACTGAACTCTTGGAGCCAAATTTTATATAACTGACGCTATCTTCCCCGGCAAAAATTTTAAACATACGAAAGTACTTTCAACTATTAGTATTGTTCATTTGCTCTTTTTAACCCGTGAGTAATACGGGGGAAAAGTGCTTCATTGCTCTTCAGTGGTGAGTTGCCAGAAATATCATAGGGTCTCACAAAAAGTGTTTTAGTTAATATGGAAAATAGTATTTTTTGCACATTAAAAATAAAAAATATAAACAATTCATTGTTCATTTTATGGTTATCAATACTAAATTCAATGAGCTGGAGATATCCTTGTTCCAATATGCACGTGTTACGTGCCTGCGGCATGGGCTAACTATAGGGCTAAGGCGGCGGAGACAGCTCTCAAAAACTAAATAACAAGTTTTTCTTTCGTGGATATCGCGCTAAAATTTTTTTGGAAATTAATATTTCAATTTGTTCTCTTAATCAAGGGACATCTTTGAATATATGAAAGGGCGCCATCGCATGACTTACTATTTAATAAAATTAGCTAAACATAATCCAATCCCTTAGTAGAGCCCTAGCCTTGAATATGCGTTAAATGCGTAGTAGAGTGTAACAATTGATGTTACATTTTGTATTTAATTTTAATTAATTAAAATGGGAGGGCCTTGGCTGGATTTTATCGGTTTGGTGTTCTTGGTAACGGTTTGTTTATTGATATGCGTGAGAGTTGGATTGGCGTGGTTGCCCAGAGTAGACATGTTTTGTGCCGAGACGAAATACTGAGGATTTAAAAAGATATTGTTTGTTACTTAATTTGATTATCTAACTTTTATCATCCTTGGTGTCTTGTGGACTTTGGTGGTGGTGTTTCTAAATCACCTGGCGCCCTGAAAATAAAATGCCAAAGTAACCCCCCCTTGGATAAAGGTTTCTCGGGTTTTCCACCGAGTGAGCAGGTCCACGGGGCCCAACGTTTCGGAGAACGACTTGTCCTCCATCATCAGGGGGGTATCAGCTTACGAAGCTTGTATATTATAGATAGAAGATTATATAAGATTATATAAGATTATATAAGATTATATATATATATATATATATATATGAACAGTTTGCCAGAGAGAGGCAGACGCTAAACACAGAAAAACAGTGAACTTGTGAACAAGGTGCTAGTGGCACCGAAATATTAAGAAACTCAGTAAGTGTGTTCATTTTTTTCTGTTTTTCTGTGTTTAGGGTCTGCCTCTCTCTGGCAAACTGTTCATATATTCGTCACGTGAGTGATCCTAAGTGTAGTTTTATATATATATATATATATATATATATATATATATATATATATATATATATATATATATACACACTTAGGATCTTCATATAGGATATATATATATATATATATACTTAGGATACGATAAACTTGGGATCACTCGAGTGACGAATATATAATCAGTTTGCCACAGGAAGGCAGACGATAAACACAGAGAAACACAAAAATGAACACTAGTGGCACCGAAATATCAAGAAACACTGTGTTCATTTTTTTGTGTTTCTCTGTGTTTATCGTCTGCTTTCCTGTGGCAAACTGTTTATATATATATATATATACTTAGGATCTTCATATAGGATATATATATATATATATATATATATATACTTAGGATACGATATACTTAGGATCACTCGAGTGACGAATATATAATCAGTTTGCCACAGGAAGGCAGACGATAAACACAGAGAAACACACAAAAATGAACACTAGTGGCACCGAAATATCAAGAAACGCTGTGTTCATTTTTTTGTGTTTCTCTGTGTTTATCGTCTGCTTTCCTGTGGCAAACTGTTTATATATATATATATATATATATATATATATATATATATATATATATATATATATATATATATATATATATATATATATATATATATATATATATATATATATATTATAATATATATATATATATACACTCACATAAATGTTCATACAGAAAGGTAGAAAGAAAGTGGATAGGAACACATAAAATTTACAAAGACGTATGTATGTATGTATATGTATAAGAGGCTGCCAATGAGACTTTGAAGTTGGTTCGTCCACAGGTGGTGTAGCAGATTGGTCGATCAAAATTTCTTAATCTGCCGCGTTGTACTAACACCACGTTGCGCATCATCCCTGTACGGCTCTTACATCTCACTCGTGTTTTTGTTGCATTATACGTTAATACGAACATTTCCCCTAGCATAGGTATGATACCTATATTGTAGGGCATGTTGGTGAGTGTTATTTTTACACTATAGTGCACGTCGGTGATAACTCGCCCCCTGCCAAACACCCTTGGGTTGGCTTACAGGGTAAAATGCTGATGTACATTCGTCGACGACATGCTCTTCGTCTGTGCTCATAGTCCTTCACATTGAAATGTCGTAAGTAATTGAGCACAGTACCAGCTTAACAGGATGACGTGCAGACGTGTACAACGCGCACCCTCGCCATGATTGGGACGTGATATGGCATTCGCAGCTCACTTGTTTTCTTTACTTCCTCATGGAAAGGTCAGTTTTTTTCAAAGTTTGCCATCATTTTCGGCAGAGGTGAACATTTATAAAAGGCGAATTTCTCGCCTGTCACACATTCGCATGTCCACAGGCAGATGGCAGCAGCGACCGAAGAGACGAGTTCGGGGATTCATGTGTATTTTTCTCTGCTGCTCGTCATTCGCGGGTCAGTGAACAATATAAGAGGCCAAAAGGACAAAAAATATATAATTTTTAATAAATATTATCACTCTCAATTCTCTCTTCGTATTCATATTAAACCATTGTGTTTTTTCTTGAAAAAAAACCTGCTCGTCCTTAAAAAATACGTTCGCTCCAATAGTCATTTAACTCGTTCCGAAAACATAAAACTGCCAGTCAAAACCCCAGCATGCATGCATGACGAGACGTAATTTGACGTGCGATTTCTAGACTCACCGTGAATTAAGTCTGAAATTAAATAGTTGAACTCGGTGGCGCACAATGGACTGATGTCGAAAAAAGCTGGCCCAGTTTCCAACAATGGATTTTTTTGAGGGCGGAACATGAATTCATGCATCGTGACTCCCTTTTCATTTTGCATGTGATGTGTGATTTGATTTTTTTTCATAATTCTAGCTCGAGGCCAGAATGGGAATAGAGTGACGCGGCGGGTCTTATCAAACGCTATGGACCGGTGAGTATTACAATGCGCTATAGACCGCCATATTGTCAACATTGGAGGCTTATATACAATCGCCAATGTCCATTGAGCAACATAGTAAACAATTGACGTGTGTCACTGGTCGACAAATGTCACCCCCATGGTGAACAATTGGAGTCGGCAACATTGGGAATTGAAACGTTGGAAGCAATTATTGCAGTAGTTACAATCGAGCCATAACAAGCTTACCAACATCACCAGCATTAGTTTTGTTACATCAGATTACAATTACAATTTCATATCACTTTGTTATTAGAAGAATACATTACATTCATACAAAATTTTAAAAAAAGAAAAAATATCGAAAATATATCCAGTGTCATCATCTGGTGTTCTGCCTGCTGGCAGGTGCCGTACACCACTGCTGTCTCCATCCGCTTCTGTCCCGTGCTTCTTTCTTTGCTTCATCATAGCTGATGTTCTTCATCTGATCCACCAATTTAATTCTTCTCCTTCCTCTCTTTTTCTTTCCTTCAATTGAACCCTCAAGTGCCACAGTTATTATACTTTTCCCTCTCATCACATGGCCCAACCAGTTTCCTTTCCTTTTCCTTATTTCCTTTAGGGGCGATCTTCCTTCTTTTAATTTGCTCAAAACCTCTTCATTTCCCATCTTATCTACCCATCTTACTTTTCCCATCCTTCTCCACACCCACATTTCATAAGCTTCTATTCTATTCCTTTCCGTCTTGCCTAATGTCCACGCTTCACATCCATACATGAAAACGCTCCATGAATAACATTTAGCTAGTCTCTTTCTCAGCTCCAGATCCAGGCTTTTATTGCATAGCAAGTTTTTCTTCTGGCTGAAGGCCTCTTTTGCCATTGCTATCCTTGCTTTTATTTCGGCAATACTTCTCCAGTCGTCTGCCACCATCGTTCCTAGGTACAGCGTACAATGTCATGAAAAGAAAAACACAACATTAGCAGAATATTAACTTTATAAATTAAGTTTTTATTCATCGGACAGGGAATGTATCCACATAGTTACCCTATTTCTGAACTGTCCAAAGTTCTTGATGGATTTCACTTGCTCAGGGAGTGTGTTCCACAGTTTGCATGAAGTCACACAGAAGGATCTGCCATATATACATCTACGTCATACCCTGCAAGCCACCCAAAGGGTGTGTGGCAGGGGGTGCTTTCGCACCAGGCATGCATGAATGATAGGGTAGAACACCGACATTACACTAAAACCCGCGCACCACACATGCAAAGCGCCAATTACAAATCTAATACCCAAGAAACATTCTATCTTCAATCGTTCCAACATGCAAGGGATACAAAGACTACTACTACAGATTCAAAATATCATGCATAAATAAGAACATCAATATTTACATCATGCATAAATAAGAGAGTAGAGAAGATAATGAGAAAGATTTACTGCCTGCCTATGTCAATACTCGAAATATTCATGACGACGATCACAGCTGTTATGGTCACGAATGGTACGCGGAAAAAATGACATTTTATACCTATCGGTTCTACAATCTAGCTCTGTAATTTTATTGGCGCGATCTAATCTGCCGTAGTACGAAGGGGTTAATAGTATATTTTTTACGTCGTCAGTAAAAGATTTTCCTGAAATTTATTTAGGAGGTTAAACCTATAATTTAATCTACGGAATCTATATATATTTGAACGGAAAGGAGGAACGTATAGTTCCTCGGTTTTCCGTGTTAATCTCTTCTCCCTATCACTAATGATATTTATATTTTCATATGAATAGGAAGGCTCTTTGTTTATGTTAAGTTTATACATGAATATTGCCTTTTGAAGTTTCTTTCTTTTGCTTAGTTTCAACCAATGGTTATTAGTAATATAATAGAGTATCATGCTCATTGAAGGCAATATTAAATATAAACCGTAAGCCGCAATTCTGGAGACTTTGAAGTTTAATATTTAATTCCTGGGAGAAATCAGAGTAAACAAGAGAGCAGTAGTCGTGGCCGTAGGAGTGTGTACACCAGTTTTTTTTCCTTAATGGTACCGGAAGTAAATCTCTAAATTGCTTAAGTGGGTAATGTGTGATATGAATTTTGTTTGCGACTATTTTAATATGTTCCTTCCACGACAGGAATCTATTACTCGTGATTCCGAGGTTGGTAACACAAGTGGAGTAATTGATATGAACACCTTGTACAACAACTTTCGGAAGCTGGTCTAAGTCGATATGATTTATTTGATGACGCCTACCGATAATAATGCTTTTTGTTTTTATTTATTTATTTAATAAGTATATAGTTCACCCAACATGAAAACATAATGACAGGGCAAACTATTACACAGTTCAATACACAACACAATAACAACAGTCAAGGCTGGGTGAATATTACATAATAGTGTTGATAACATGAGTGATCGTTTTCCGCAAGACAGATTTTACACAATTGATAACAATAACTGTATATCCTTCCTAAAATATTCTTTTGACATGCTAGTATTCAGTTCATTACAAAAGGTATTGTGGGTAATAGATATTCTATTCAATGGTGCATTCTTACGATAATTTGTATTTACATCTCTTACATAAAAAGTTCTTTCAAGTCTCCCTTTCTTTGCTGGGACTATAAAATTGAATTTACCAACCAATTCCATACAATGGCCTTTGTTAATAATATCATACAAATATAGTAAGTCATTTATAATTCTTCTTTCACTAAGACTTTGACATTTAAACTCAAGTGACATATCTTTGAATGTACATAGTTTTCAAACATAGGATAAATATTGTGACATACGCTGTACAATTGTCTCAAAAACCTTTTTTGGAAACTCTCGATCATTACATCTGATTTTTTAAATTGGGGGTTCCAAATAACAGAACAATATTCCAGTTTACTTCTCACACATGAAAAATACAAAATTTTCAGCACCTTTTCATGAGAAAAATATTTCGAAAGACGGTACAAAAATCCTAAGAATTTATAAGCAGACAATGTATCGTACTGTATAAAATTTGATTATTAAAAGTCATATTTGTGTCGAAGTTGACAGCAAGATCTTTTATTTCCGCTATTCGTCGCATAGACTGCTCTTTCATAACATAATTGTATTTTATAACATTCCTCCTTCTTGAGTAAGATACTACTGAACATTTGTCAATATTAAAGTAAAGAAGTTATTATAATTGGTAGAAGAACACCGTTTATACGAAGTTTTCGTTCTTACGAACCAAATCATTGATCCCGACGGTAGGGGTATCTAAATGTATGGTAAAGAAACGATATTGCGAAATTACGAAGGTGGAATAGTTCAATGATCAATTGTAGATGTTAAGAATCATTGGCCAGATGACAGGTAGTACTTTTTCAATAAATTTAATTGAAATGTTGTCAACATCTTTGTATTCAAGTAAAGGAGAAATTTTTGCTGGTATTAAGAGTTAGAGATGAGGGAATTTTCTGATACCCAATCACAGATAGAAGTGATGTCCTCATTTACTTTCATGATTGCATCATGGATATCAGTTGGATGGCAGACATGATAAATTTGGCGGTCATCCGCATGCAAGTGGTATTTACAGTGGGTTAATGACATGGGAAGAGCTTTGATAAAACTTGTAAACAAAAGGAGACCAAGTATCGGTCCTTGAGGGACGCCACAGGGTACTTGAACAAAATACGATGCTTGAGCATTATTACCTCTAACGGCTTGTTTTCTGTTAGAGCGATAAGACTCAAACCATAAGAGGGT
Organism: Ceriagrion tenellum; assembly: GCA_963169105.1. Lineage (NCBI taxonomy): Eukaryota > Metazoa > Arthropoda > Insecta > Odonata > Coenagrionidae > Ceriagrion > Ceriagrion tenellum. The sequence continues at coordinate 29,033,224 of OY720641.1, forward strand.
AGATCGTGAAACATGAATTTCACGCACACGGGTCAGTAATATACGATGGTTAACGGTGTCGAATACCTTTGAAAAGTCAAAGAGGACTAGCAAGGCGACTCTTTTATTGTCCATTGCGAACCAAATGTCCTCGGTGATTCGTAGTAAAGCTGATTGGGTGCTACAGCCTTTGCGAAATCCGGATTGATACCTGTCAAGTAGGTTATTACGGGTGAGATGCTTGACTGTTTCATGGTAAATCATTCGTTCAAGGGGCTTAGATAGTGCGCAGAGAATGGATATAGGTCGGAAATGAGACATAACGGAAGGATTAGTGATTTTCGGTATGGGGTGAATTAAAGCAGATTTCCATAAGGTAGGGAAGGTGGAATAGTTCAATGACCAATTGTAGATGTTAAGTATCATTGGCCAGATGACAGGTAGCACTTTTTTAGTAAATTTAATTGAAATGTTGAGAACACCATGGCGTTAGACGTGGTCTGTTTGATGCTGTTAAACAACATTTCCGGCGAATAATGCGGAAAATATAGCCTGTTGCTATTAAGTTCATCAGTGTAAGAATCAGTTCCGGATGAGGATACTGCGATTTGGCCGGAGTTGATGGTCGACGACTCATCAGAAGCTATTGAAGTTGTAATTCCAGATGATATAAAATGATTATTTAAATCATCAAGAGAAAAATTAATATGAGCATAATGAGTACTTTCCAAGCCCAAGACGTCGAATTTCATTCCATATAGATTTGGCAGTCCATTTTCCGGCAAAGCATTAATTATAATAATTATTTGTAGCTTTACGTAAGAGAAGTTTCACTTGATTTCTAAGCAATTTGTACTCCTTAAACATGGCTGGGATTCTGTTTCGCATGAATTTACGTCAGAGCCTGTCTCTATTGCACATGAGTGCTTTCATCTCGTTTGTAATCCACGGAGCTGGATTATCGGAGAAGGATTTCTTATTGTCTTTAGGGGAGCATGTACATTCAAAATTGTATGCATATAATCGTTGAAAATCTCTAGTTTTTTTATTTACGCAATGTGATCGTATAAAATCGGACCAATCAAGGGCATGGAAATCGCACTCGAGTGAAAACAATGCTCGAAATAACGTGTTATTCTATCACTCGGCTGTGCATTCCTTTTGCCAGCATTTGAATAAGGGTTCGGAAGTCGATCCACCTCGGCCTCTCCTCTCGTGGTCACGGCTTAATGCCGGCCAATGGCGTGCGTCTGCGGGCGGGGTGAACACGGATCTACGCGGATTTAACACTGGTTCCGCGGAATACCAGAGTTGTCCCTCTCTCGGATGGGGGCCGAGTCATCGAGTGGCAAATGAAAAAGAGATGGGAGCGGAGTGGACGGGAGTTGATCGCGAGGACTCACATCTCTGCGATATATCGCGCTCGATGGGTGGAATCGTGGCTATTTTTGGGCAGGAAGATTCAGCCAAGTGATAACTGGGCTTATCTATGCTTGTCCTGTTGATTGCAGACGCTGCGGACGACAAGACGCCATACCTGTCACTTGTTCCCACCTGATCAGCGGAATGGACGTCAACCGAGGAGCGGCTTACCGGCCCTTATCAGCCGCCCCTTCCCTCTGCGCCACCGGACGGGATTTCAGGATGACCCACGTGTCACGCCGGAGGGTTTTCACTGCAATTGTCACTATAATTGCACTGGTAAGAGCTCCCGCTCGCACTCAGCGTCGACATTGCGAATTACGGTGGAAGCGATTATTGTGTTCGGCGCCGTATTTACGATTCCATACCCACGCCAATGCTCGCAAGGGAAGTCGGGAAATTTCTCTCGACTTATTGCCGATACAATAGAACGATTATGCAGAAGTTTACATATAATATAAAATACATTAGTTAATTAATTATAAACAATATGCACTGAACTGTTAATAGTATTTATCTACATCTACATACTACCCCGCGAGCCGCCGCTTGGGCGTTGTGGCAGTGGGTGGTAGGTCACCCGCCGTGTAAAGATGCAAACGTTTTGGAGGTGAAACGGTGACATGTCCTATGGGAGTGTATTTGGAGGAGCTCAGTTTTTATTGTGGTCGCTTATCGTGGACGGAAAGAACGAGTTTTTGTACCTATCTGTTCGGCAGAGTATCTTTCTTATTTTATCGCATCTGTCAGACCTAGATATGTAGTGATGCGTCATGATAATATTCTCTGTGTCGCTCTGAAACACACCTGAATACCTCAAGCAGCCTAAGCGTAGCGTGCAGCCTCTGAGTCTCCAGGGGCTCCCACCTTAATTTCTCTAACAGTTGTGTAACACTCTATGTTCGTTCTTAGCAGTTTTTAACGAAGCGTGCTGCTTTTCTTTGTATTTTGTTAATTTTTTTGGTTAAATCTTTATGACCAGGGTCCCAAATGCTCGCGGCGTATTCGAGGTGTGGCCTAACCAGAGCGGAGTAGCATCTCTCTTTTACTTTTTCATCCGAAGACCTTCCTATTATACGCTTAACAAAATCTATTTTCTTTAATGCTGTGCCGCATATGTTTTGTATATGCTATCCCCACGATATATCTGAAGTTAAGGTCATTCCAAGATATTTTACAGTATTTGGAGATTTTATATATTTTTATATACTTCACCCACGGTGTAGGTATGGCTTTTGTGTGATGACTTTCGCCGGAAGTGAACTGTGGTGCATTTACTAAAATTTAGTTTTAATCTCCACTCTTGGCACCACTAATGAACGTTGTTAAGGTCAGATGACAGAGCTTCAAAGTCCGCGTCTTCGCTTATTTCACGGTAGATTACTGTATCTTCTGCAAATATTCTTAATTTACTGCTAATTCGATAATTTAGGTCATTAGTATAAAGAATGAATAAAAGAGGGCCAATCATGCTTGCTGACTTCGACCATATCAGAGCTAAAACCGTCAATAACTACTTTTTGTTTTCGATCACTGAGAAATTCACTTATCCAATTCACTGTTTTTCTATTAACTCCGCATGATTGCAATTTATAGATGAGTTTTTTTTTGGGGAAACTTGTCAAATGCCTTCTTGAAATCAAGGAATATCGCGTCGCGTCCTCAAGGAATATAATCTTATTTAATGAGCGAATTAACATTTTATGATTTTTTAGTGAATCCAAGCTTTCATTCCGTTTTCTGTGACTAATCCTAACTTTTCTCCTCAGAGATCTGATTTTTGTGTTGTAAACTTCGGGATCAGTATTTGCCTTGATAGCTTTCTTTGGAATAAAGAGGTTTAATCTTTCTTCCATTATCCTCTTAAATCCATCCCAAATTTCTTCAACGTTTTGACCTCCCTTTACCCGCCTCACCTATTCCTATTCCTCAAAAACGACTGGAACTCTTTATTGTCCCCATGGTTATATTTCCATATTGTCTTTTTCTTTTCTGTCCCATCACCCTAAGTGCCTTCCCAGTTGAGATGTGCACACACAGCTGAGTGGTCGCCCGGAAGGTCGCCCGGAATTCCCGGAAAGACATCGACTCTCCGAACCCAATTATAACGAACCCCAGAACCCCTCTTCCTAATCTACGTAAATGACCTACCGGACAGCATTAATTCTGAGGTGCGGCTTTTTGCCGACGACTGTATTATTTACCGGAGGATCGAAGGGAATGAAGATCATGGTATTCTCCAAAGAGACGTTGATTATCTTTCTGAGTGGATAAAAACTAACGACATGGACATAAATATTAGCAAAAGCAGGCACCTTGCCTTTTCACGTAAGAAACAAACCCAATGTAGGCAGTACTAATTTTCGGGAAATAAAATAATTAATATCAACACATACAAATACCTAGGAGTTTACTTGACGAGCGATCTAGGATGGGGGCAACAAGTGAAACATGTGACACGCAAAGCTTTCAAAGTTTTGCATTGGACACTGAGAAATCTTAAGGGCTGCAGGACGGCCACAAAGGAAATGGCGTATAAAGTGTTTGTTCGGCCAATCCTAGAGTACTCGGCGATGGTGTGGGACCCATTTGAGGAAGGTCACGTTAAAAAGCTGGAAAAAGTTCAAAGGAAGGCCGCGAGGTATGTTCTAAATAGGCATAAGAGGACTGAAAGCGTGACAGAGATGATGATAGTCTTAGGATGGGAGAGTCTACAGAGCAGGCGGAAAAGAAGTAGAATTTGCGGGTTTTATAGAATTATTAAGGACGAAACAGCATGGGGCGAGCTTCGAACATAACTCGAAGAGCCATCCTTCATCAGCAAGAATGATCATATGTTCAAAGTAAAACAGAGATCCCAAAAATCAAATGTTAAAAATTCTCATTCCTCAACAGGACAATTATTGAATGGAACCAGTTACCTGGAGAGTTGTTTAAACCCATACCTTCTAACATACATGCATTTAAAAAGAAATATAATAAATGCATGCAAAGACTTTGATGTGCACCATTTATGCAATTTGATCGGTGATATTAATATCTATGTTTATTTTTCACGAAGTTTTTGATTATCTATAATTTGTTTTTTTTTCGCCTCACATGGTATATCTTGACGTAACCTTACAGTGACACCTGACCTCTGTCTATTCGCACTGATCTGTGTTGATAAATAAATAATTATCTGGTCTTAACAGCATGACGTCGAGGGTGTTCTCTCCGCGAGTGGGTTTTCCTACTACCTGAACAAAGCCCTCCTCGTTTGTTCGACGGTTGACTACTTCCTGTGCCCTCCCACCCCGTACCGTGACCGCGTCTCCAGACCACCGAATACCAGGAAGGTTTAAATCTCCTGCAATGAGAGTGTGTCCCTCGGGATTTTCTGAACAATTTTCTGCTAAAATTTCAACGGTTCCCATTCCTTCCTCATGGCTTCCGTACACCGATATTACTTTTAAAAATTTCCCTTCTTTCCTGCTTTTTATCCGAACACACTCTGCCGAATCGAGGTTGACCGGTTCCAAACGTTTGAAGAGGGCGCCTGAGCTGAAGGCCAGATTCGGCGCGAAAACAAGAGGAGGCGCGGACAGCAGTTCTTCCGAGGACAGTGTGTACCACGGAGTAGGAGCGTACCCACAAAAAGGGGAGGACTCAAAGTGTCGAAGCCCGAAGGGAGAAGGATCTCCTCTGTCTTGTACCTTTTGAGTAACCGAAAGGAAATTTTAGTCTGATTTCTGAAAGAAACATTTGTGCTTCTTACTTTCCCGTCTTCACGTTTCAACAAGTCATCTCGCAATTGAATCTTACCCACTCCAGAGAACTTATTACTTTGTAAATGACACATAAATATACCTTCTCCTCGTCCATCTCTCTCTCTTCTGTTAACGCTACATTTTTACGGAAAAATCTCGTTTGACATAATATGGTCACCCAGCCAAAACTCCGTGCCGATCACAATGTCGGGATTACATGCGTCAATCAACGTCTCAAATTTCCTAACTATATTTTTAATACTACGACAGTAAACCAGGAAAACTCTTAAACCCTTACCTTTATTTTCACCAAGATTGACCACTTCCTGCGATCCACTTCCTTCATATCTGTCGAGCTTGTGAGTTCCACCTCTCGTATCCGTTACAAGTTTCCCTGATCACAGAGCTTTTGTGCAACGTTTTTAAACAAATTTGACATTATCTGGGATCCTTTCATGTTCAAATTCACTCCATTGTGGCCCAAATGCCTGTCACTTATGCAAAAATTAGGATCAACAAAGGTCATTTCTTGTTGCGAGCAAACCCACTCAATTCCCTCGTTTAAACGGTCAATTCTTTGGTGGTATTCATCCCTTCTGTGAAGAATACCAGTAAACTTTGGCACTTTTAAACTTTTTTTTTGATGTGGCTAAATCCCATACAATTAAATGATCATCAGACATAACTTTTTTAATCATTCGTCCCTACGTTGATTACCACTACACTTTCTTCACCGTTACTAGTAAAATCACTCATTTTTCTACCCAACTGTTCGGTTCTTATTCCTGGTATAGCACTGCACACCCACACGGCCCCTTACCTCAAAGCCTCCCACAAACCGTATAATGGAGTCTCCGATAAATTTTACACGGGGGGGGGGGGGCGTTGTCTTCACCAAAGTCTCTCCCTCCCCAGCATCTTCCGCCTGCGGTCGCTCTTCACTCTCATGTCTAATATTTCTCCATTCCATCCTTGCCCTCCCTCGATTCTTCGTCTGCTCTCTCCGAAGGGAGTTCTTCCGTGTCTCCCCTCTCGGCGCATCATTGTCTGCATCATCAATGCCCATTTCCTCCGCAGTAATCCCGGATTCTTCGCATTTCCTCCCTCCGCACCCCCGGTCAGTGTGGACGTCAGCTGGGAGGCGTGGATCCAGCCACAGCTTCATTTATTCGACTTCTGTTAACCTGATTTCTGATAACCGTTTACAATTAGATTAAATTCATAACATGTTATTGTTTAAATAATTGATCTTATAAAAACAATAATATCAATGATACAACAAAAATAACTTCAAATTCTGATACAGCGAACCAAGAGCGACAAAGATGCATCTTTATACCCTGTTAGTAAGCACATGTAAGAACCGCCTTAATTTTGACCAGATTTTTTCGATTTTAATGAGTGCATTTTTGTCCATTCCTGGAGCCGAGAAGTTATGCTTGCCTGAGAAGGCCTTTTTCACCACGTAGAGTTATATCCTTTCTGTATAGAACCACCTTAAAGCGCTTTAATCTACTCTAATGAAATGAATACGTGTCAAAATAACGAAAAGTATCGAAATTTGAAAAAAACAAATGGCACATTCGTGGTAATCACGTTTCCATTTAAAAATAAACAGCAAGGAATGGACATGAACAATATTTTGTCACGTGGTGTACCTAATTATCATTAACATTCGAGTCCAATCAATGCACAGTCATTCCCTTCAGTTTTTAACTGGTAAAATAATAATTCTCTCTTTCTTCTGTTAAAAACAGCTCGCGTGCGTGGGCTATGTGGTCTCCCCAGATGCATTATTCTACGAGGCGCCATTACCTGCGGCTCGCATCAGGCGAAAAATGGCAGCGAGGGACGATGGCGCCGCCGCCGGTCACACGAGGAAGGAATGGGACGGAGGGTCTACAATGAGAGAGGTTAGCTCAAGGGTCCGCTGACACACTCTTCACTCCCAATGTGTATGTACTGGGTTGGGGGAAGAGGGGACGGTTCCGTCTCATCCAACCCAGGATAAATAAACATAAATAATAATAATGTTTGTACAATCATTTCACCCAGAGCACCTACTCTAGCGGTCATGCGCTGTCAGCGGTATCGGCGTGATGTGAACTCTTAAATTGAATATCTGGCACATTTAAGCAATAATTTACCAATGCATTTCTCAGAGGAAAGTGTTAGTCGTAATTTATCATTAATTTTGCATTCTGGAAAAAGCTGTCGCCAGCTTGCGGTGCAATAATCTCTTCTGGTCCTCTTCCGCAGAGTACGTGCTTAAACCTTGCTCTTCCTTGTTTATTTACGGTTGCGATGGCAATGTTTAAAGCATTCTCATGCACCCAAATGGTAATTGAGACATACGCCGATCAAAATTTACAGCAAAAGGAATTATTTCCACATTTCTTCTCAAAAAAGTAAATATAATTTATTCCTTATGTATAAAATCTTTTTCTTTTTCACGCAAGCTTATTTTGCGCATGAAACAATTGACGGTTATAATTCATACGAGATGATGAAATGCCGTCGGACCCGTGGGTGGGCCATTGAATTTTTGATTCCTGGAACCGACATCAGCAGGAGAAAATTGCTTACTCTTCTTCCCACTGCATATTTTAGGCTCCTATTTAAGCCTGTTTGCGGCCCTCTCTAGTCCTGGTTTATGCATCCCTTGCGTGGACGTCCCTTGGATCTTCTGCCACTCGCTCCATGTTTCTTTATGGGAAATCGCCCATAAGAGATCAATGGGGTCTTGCGGAAATTTCCGTTGAGAAAATATCCTCAAAAAAGAGCTGGCCCGGGAACCGAACCGCGAATCTTGGGCTCGGATACGTATTGGATTCGTGTGCTAAAACTCAGAGGATCTTCCAACTTTCCCAACAGCACCTCTTGCGCAAAAGCGTCATCTGTGATGGAGGAGATCTGTGATTCATTCCCTTGGGATTAACTAAGTGGTCACTCCGCACGGGTTAAAGGGTGATATAGGGAGTTCATCAGGGATGCAAGTAATCGATTATCCAAGCAAAATTAGAAATGAAGAGGAGAGTCAGTCTTTAGCTAGGGGTTTAGATGCGATTGATGATTGGTGTGATAGTTGGCAGCTAGAATTAAATTTGAAGAAATACGCGATTATGAACTTTTGGAAAAAGAATGGCTTTCCCCGGCATAGTTATTGCATCAAATAAAAGAAAATATCTAACGTAGAATCTATTAAATACTTAGGCGTCACCATCACTGAAGACATGTCATGGGGGAAACACATCAGGGAAATAACTAGTGCAGTAAATCGTAGATTAGGATTCGTAAGAAAGGTTCTAGGCAAATGCGATGAGAGAGTACGAGAAAGAAGCTATTTTACACTTGTCAGGCCTCATTTAGAATATGCCGCTAGTATATGGGATCCGTACGAGGAAGGTATGATAAAAGAATTAGAGCGTGTGCAAAGGAGATCCGCTAGATTTGTTAAAGGCCGTTATGGTAATTTTATAAGTGTTACGAATTTAATAGAAGAACTAGGATGGGAATTACTATCAGAACGCAGGTTAAAATTTAGGTTAATCCTTTTAAGTAAATTCGAAACCGATTTGTTCACAGATGACGTTAGATATATATTAAGAACCCCTGCGTATTATGCTAGGTTTGATCATATTAACAAGATTAGAGAGATAGATTGTCGTACCGATAGATTTAAAATGCCATTTTTCCCGCGTACCATAAGAGAACAATAGGCAGCGTAGCAAAGGGATAGGTAGGTGAAATATAGTCAGAGTAGTCTGTAGTGTAGTGTAGTGTAGCATGTAATAACAACCAACAATCCCTTCTTATTATGTAGATACTAACCATCTAGCTGCATGTGACCCTGTTATCTAGCATGTCTCGATAAAATATCCTACTTGCATGTCAATAGTGCATGTTTGGTGATCTTCACCCCCTGCCACACACCCTCGTGGTGGCTCGCAGGGTATTACGTAGATGTAGATGTAGATGAATCAATTACTTTAATCAATTGCGGAAGACCCATTCATGATCGGCAATCGATCAGTCGAAAACGGTTTTTGCCCGTGCGTCGTAAGACAACAAGAACGCATAACTGAATCATATCTGAATTGAATTATCTCTCTCTCTCTCACTCTCTCTCTCTCGCTCTCTCTCTCTCTCCCTCTCTCTCTCCAGCGAGAGGAGTCGACCGATTTCGACAGCCAGTTTAATTCGAGTAGCAGACCAGTCACCCGCCTCGGTGTCAACGCCTCCACGACGACGACGGAAGATACCCGAAGCGTCGTGACGACAACCATAGCGACAAAAGCAGCCAATGCAGTCGAGGCGACGACGCCGAGGGCGATGGGGCGGAAGGCCGCTTCTCCTCTGAGACCAAAGCGACTGAAGATAAGCGCTCACCCGCATTGCGGATCACACGGCTTCAAGGTATTACACATTACACGATCACAGGCATAAAAACAAATGAAACAGGACTGCAGAGGCTAGAGATTTGAAAATTTCACTCATTCCACGCACAATAAGGGACCAGAATAGTTGCGATAGATCAATTCTATGAAATGCCGACCCTCACAAGGTAACGTATACTTTGTACTTGTGCTTAATAATATATCATCAAAATTGACAACTCACCCTGCTTGATATGTCCGACATGATTTTACCTTCTGCATGATTTAGTATCTTGCGGTATTTATGTATAAATAGCATTACTAATGCTGAGCAGTAGTTGTGTCTTAAACGATTGCGTTGCATGTTAGAATGTTCGCCTGCGTAGCACTCTCTTCCATTGTTTCATGGTTTCGACCGTTTGCATTGTTCTCCCGACTGCTACGGCAGGGGGTGAGTTATCACGAACATGCACCATAATGTATATTTATCTTCCACCACTATGGGCCTTCGGTCTATACATTAAATATCGTTGTATTTTTCCAACTGCTCAAATCGCCATTTGCGGCGGTCACGTCGTTGCCCCCCTCCCTACATTCCCCCCGACAAACAAAGAACCCGATGGCCGAGTATTGTGGAAGGCGGTCAGCGCAGAGAAGAGGTCAGAGGACATTACCCAACTTCGGAGGGTCGGAATTTCTCTCACCCCGAGCACCCAAGGAATTCTATTGGCATCCTTGAGTGCAGCGGCTTGGGATTTCTGAGGGAGAATGGATGCTGTGTCCGAAGATCCGATGCACTTGGAGGCAAGTGAAAAGGCAGACTATGACGGTGTTTGATAAACGTGTCCCAGTTTTCTTCATCGTGGATTTGTTTGTCAGAACAGGCTCCCGTGTCCTTACATGTTTTTACAGTGTAAGCCATTGTGTTTATTCACCCCATGCCACACACACTTGTAGTGGTACTAGGTAGATGTTGATGAAGGTTTGTGCGTGTCTGCCGGTTAAACCATGTCCAACGACACTGACGGTTTTTTTCATGAATATGTCTCTGCTCGGAAGTTCTTGGGTTGACCATTCGATGTGCTGAATAATTTCAACAGCTTCGGGCGAGATATCGTGGAAGTTCGTCATATTAAAACAGAAACAACAATTGCACTATTCCACAAGGTATTTCAATGCGTACGACTTCCTGTACCTGATGATGGCTCTGTGAGCTAAAACGCGTCGTACGCATCAAAATACCTCGTGGAATAATGCAATTGTTGTTTCTGTTTTAATACAATGTGTTGAAGTTGAAATCGGATGACGTAAGCTCGCTTCTGCGATCGCGGCGGCCATTAGCGGCGCTATGTGAGTCGAAACAAAAGCTGTATTAGGTGATCATTTTTATTTATTTGGTTTTTAAAAAATTGGCTTCCGTTCATGAAATGGGTTATGTTCTATTTGAAAGCCAAAAAATAATGTGTAATGAAAACATTTTTAATAACCACATTTGTCCAATCATAGGAGCCGACTTCAGCGCCATTTTCATGGAACTACATCATTTTGACTTCAATTACGTCGCTGTTTCGCAAATGACTCGAGAAATGCGTTTAAAAAAATTCCAGGAATTTCACCTCTTCTTATAAACGTTGTTCATAACGATATCATGCATGCTTCCTCATTCAATTTGATGTTTTTCCACTAATCTGAGCCACATTGTTCGCAAAATGCACGCAATTAAGATTCCGAAGGACCAGGAGGATGCCGATAATGATAACTCAAATTCTTATGACATCATTTACATGGCAGAACAAGTCCAGTGAGGATGTAACGTTTGCTTTCGCGCGGGTGCGCTCTCCGGATGGATTTTTTTTGTTTCTGTTCGGGAGGTCACCACTGACGCAGAGGGGTGAAGGGGAGAAGAAGGCAGTCATTAAGAATTCTGCAAGGAGAGAGTTCCTCCGCGGATACGAAGGCGGACTGTGGCATTTTGATTTGGGACCTGAGTCTGTTGCGTATATTAGTGGAGTTGTTTGAGAGTTGGTCATTCTTTGTTTTGACCCCTGCCCTTCATGTTTCCCCGTCGCCACCCTATCCTCGCTTCTTTTTCCTCCATTTTCCTCCTTTTCTATCTCCCGTTCCCGTCGGTTCCCGGTGATGAGAAGGTGACCCGGTTGTAGGGTGTACGATCGTCACCACGTAATCTGAGGGAACCACCAACTCTCCTGAAGGTACCCCTCCTCTTTCCCCATCCTTTTTATCCTTTCCCCCTTCCGTGTACGAGCGGAAAGTTTCCCACCACACCCTTCTCGTGCTGGCGCCCATAACTTCCTCTAGATTTTTTTTTAATGATTGTGATTTTTCTTTATTTTTGTGACCCACGACCGAGGCTAGCTATTGGAGGCAGCATTGTCACAAGGGCGATTGCTCGGGCCGACGTCACACTGGTGACTGACTAGGAGACAAGGCGCCGGAACACGTGGCTATGCATGCGTCTGTGTTTAAATAACAGACTTCGGTTTTCCATCCGGAGCACATAACCGACATATTGTGGTGAATGCGGCAACTTTCCCAAGGGAGCATATACTGTTTACCTTGTTTGCCAACACCTAATTTCAATGTATGCTATAATTAGGCATGTAATACGCATTGTTAAATGTTTTAGTCCCGAAGATAATGATACCCTTCAATCAGTATAATTACTGGATTTCATCTACATCTACGTAATACCCTGCGAGCCACCACGAGGGTGTGTGGCAGGGGGTGAAGATCACCAAACATGCACTATTGACATGCAAGTAGGATATTTTATCGAGATATGCTAGATAACAGGGTCACATGGAGCTAGATGGTTAGTATCTACATAATAAGGAAGGGATTATTGGTTGTTATTAAATGCATCATGCACTACAGACTACTCTAACTATATTTCACCTACCTATCCCTTTGCTACGCTGACTATTGTTCTCTCTTATGGTACGCGGGATAAATGACATTTTAAATCCATCGGTACGACAATCTATCTCTCTAATCTTGTGAATATGATCAAACCTAGCATAATACGCAGGGATTCTCAATATATATCTAACGTCATCTGAGAACAAAACGGTTTCGAATTTACTTAAAAGGTTTAACCTAAATTTTAACCTGCGTTCTGATAGTAATTCCCATCCGAGTTCTTCTATTAAGCTCGTAATACTGACACATTCAACATAACGGCCTTTAACAAACCTAGCGGATCTCCTTTGCAAGCACTCTAATTCTTTTATCATACCTTCCTCATAGGGATCCCACGGATTTCGTGACGTATTAAAATCTTCGTTGTAACGCTTGGTCCTGCAAGATTTTACCCGGAGGAGTATTTGCATGAACTTTTAAAAATTCAGACGGCAGAATTATGCATCAATTTACCCATCACAGCAAATTTCGTGCATCTTAAGGAAAGGGTACTTCGAAGCGGAGGTTGGTTCCTTAATGCTGTTTTAACACGTAACCATATGGCACTTATGGACTATGTTTTGTACTAATTCAACAATTCACGTACACATTCACGTACACAACGCGCAATCACACATTTTATATACCTAATTATAATCGATCTAGGAATTTTAATGGAGTCACGCTGACACTAAAAACACATGTTTAGATGGATTAGCCTACGTTTCGAATACCATGTCGAATACTGAAGTCCCAACATGTTTTGATCAAACAAAACATTAAAAATTAATAATGCTCGTATAGTCTCCATAATATCCAGCACTATAGAGTCCCACCGCGAAAAAACTGACGCCCTTTAACAACGATGTTGCTCGATTTTTTTTGTAGTGCACCCATTGGCCCACGTGACAATGGCATGTGAAAAGCAAAAATGCGCGCGTTGAATAGAGCGATAATTGGCACATGTTGAATGTTTCATTACCTGCCAGTACAGAACAGTGAGAATCAGACAGGGATGAATGTTAAAGGTAAAGGAGAGGAATTCGTGCAATATAAATATTTAAAACCGTAGGCAAATTTTTTATCGCAAACTAATTAAAAACTTTCCAATGTGCGTGTTTTATGCCTTAAGCGAAAATCAACAAACTTGGCCAAGTTTCCAGTTTCTCTTGGCACGTGGTTTCTCACAGGAGTGTCTTTCAAATTTCAGTGATGCGACAAAAGCCTTTACATGAAATCTGCTCCAATCGACTGAAAGCACAGTGCTTGGGTATTAAAGAAAGCGGTGAGCATCATTAAGAAATTATGATCCCTGAGATTGGTCCATTTCTTTTAAAAAAAGTATGTACACCTCGTATGCTGTTTGTTCAAACCAAGTTTCCAATAAAAGGTTGAACAAATTGTGATAATATTTCATTTTATAAGGTAGTTTCAGGTGTGATTTGGTGGTATTTTTCCCGTAAGACAGAAGCAAAACACTATCTTTTTTCCACGAATTTAAGATTTAATTTGACTAGCTTCGATATTAATACATCGTCTTCAAATTCATCGTGAACATGATGTAGTATCATTAAAAAAATCGAATTAAATATCTTGCAAGAGGAAAGCTGCAAGTGTTTCGCTTTTGTCATTAAATTGAACTTTCTTCAAATTTTGACTGTCACGAGGAACTGAAACACATTCTGATTAAGGTGGCAGGAGGGAGCAATTGCGAGTCTTTCGAGGGAATATTTCGGTTAATTTTTAAGATTCACAAAAAAATCCTTGGACCACGTTTATCTTGTTAATATGGTGGAATTAACGAAGTAATGGCAATTAAAATAACGCAAGAGTTATTTTTTTTAAATACTCGTCTTAATAAATTTATTGCTGTGACTTAGGTTTACGTCCCGGTATTCGAAATTTTTGTGGCAATCCTGAGTAAATACGTTCTTTACTCATGCGACAAGTTAATATTGGTTAGCCACCGTTACAGTGATGTAAAACGCATTAATTCGCGTTTACGGATAAATCTGTACATAAGGATTCGTTTTATTTCGAATTATAGAGGTCCAGTACTACAAGGCTGCGCGTTAAAACAGCAGTAAACTACCAAAAAACCAAATCGGAACTGTAAAATTTATTCACTTTGAATCCAAGTATAATACTAATTGGTACGCATGCAAAGTTGCGCTCGTAAATCCTGGCGTGAACGAAAATCGCTCCGTGCACCCTTCAAAACATCCCCTCCGACTGACCCTCACGTTGCTTTCATTAACTTCTTCGAAACTTCAATTTTTGTCCGTCTTACGTATTCGTCGGAATTTTCGACCGCGAGACACCGGCTCGACACCCGGAAATGCTATTTGACCGCCGAAAGTACTTCCATTCCACCGATTTCACCCCCAATGTCATTTATATTCACGCTTATATTTCGCCCCCAGGTCGACCCGACAGACGACGAGATGCCCCCGTGGGCCGAAGGTTCGACACCGTTCCCTAGCGAGCTGACCTTGGAGGATCCAGAGCCCACTGCGCCATGCTTCGCGCAGGTCACCCCAGTGCTGCGGTGTTACAAGAAGGGCACGGATCTCTTGGAGACGCTGAGCGCGAAGGAATACCCCGACCGTTGCTCCTGCTTGCCGGGGTACCACGGCAACGACTGCGGGATCCCGTCGCCCGTCTGGCACGCGCCGGACTTCAGCCGCGTGATTCAACCACGCTTATCGCTCCGGGAAACCGCCAGGAGAATCATACTGGTGAGATATAATTTGCGTGCATGTTGTAGAACTTGCGTGAAAGCTTATGGCTGATTATCCCGTTATTTCGTCAGTATTAATGACTTCATCCACGTCTACATTGACGAAATACCGTGCAAACCACCGCGGAGTCGAATTTTGCTCGTATCAACGGTGGTGAAAATGTTTATGCACAAAAGGAGTAATGAGGGACCCGTGATACTGCCATGGGGTACGCCTGATGCTATGTTCACTGTATCCGAACTAACGCCATCTAGAACTACCCTCTGTTCGCGATTGTCCAAGAAATATTAAATCCAACAAATTGTGTCGTGACGGATTCCATAGTTTTCAGCTTAACGAGTAATTTCAAATGCGGAATTTAATCGAAACCTTTTCACTTAACGTAGATAAGATCAGTAGAATACAACTATGGAAAATGATTGCTGACCAGAAAGACTACAATTTCGTTTTTCCTGCAATCGATTGTATAACAATGCATCTGGTATCTTCCTTTGTGAAACTGATGAAATACTAAAAATTAT
The DNA here is from genome assembly GCA_963169105.1 of Ceriagrion tenellum. Taxonomy (NCBI): domain Eukaryota; kingdom Metazoa; phylum Arthropoda; class Insecta; order Odonata; family Coenagrionidae; genus Ceriagrion; species Ceriagrion tenellum. Next base: position 29,048,931 of record OY720641.1, read on the forward strand.
CTTTTCCATATAGCGACTAAGCAGCAATTAGATATCTTCCGTATGCTCATTTGTATTATCCCCATAAATCCGCCGAGTTGGCAATGGGGTGTAAATTGGGAATGATCACAATCAAAGATTATACGATTGCTGCGTCCTTTGAGAATCTATTCCTCTTCAAATACGCCGTTATATTATTGCTTCGACGGTGGCTAAAGTTACGCGTGCCCTTCATGAAGATATTAACAGGCTTTTATCAGGGCCATAAATTTCATCTCTTGGTGCTAATGAATTTTCATGGATTTGGGAAAGGGACACTAGAAAACTTTATTTAGAATGAGTGGAAAAGGTTTATATGTATTCGTAATTCTCTCAACCTGAGTCGTTTGTGCACATAACCACAGCAATTGTTCATCGAGGATAAAGTTGGTATTCACACAAAGGATGAGGATGTTTATTAGCCTAATAATCAATCCATCCCCCTTCTTTCTCGATTTCCTGACCAAATCTCTGTAACGTGGAGTTTCCCACATTTTGGCGTCATCTTACTGGGTCAATTTCCCATTCTTCCTCCACCATTTTCCTCATTGCATCTCAATTTGGGGTCGTTTCGTTTGAGGGGGTCAGAAAGCGTTTATTTTTCGTATTTTCATCATAATGAACGCCCAAATACTGTTTATGGTGCTGAGGTCTGGGCTCCGTACAGCCCGCTCCATCTGTGTTACATTTGTTTTGAACCATCTTCTAGAATTTAGACATTTGTGAACTCTCCAATACTCCTAGTTTCGGATGAAAAATTAATTAACATTTGACTAAACATAGGTCGCATCATAGAGAACATTTGATGAATTCCGTGTAATGGTAGTGAGAAATACGTTTTTTTACATTTAAACACTAAATAAAAGTTCAGTGGGTGAAAGTCGAAGGCGTAGCACTTATTCGGGCAATTTTTTAAAAATATATATTAGCCTTTAACAAACCTACTCCCCGATTCTTACTTCTGGGAGAAATATGAGACTTATTCAAAGGCTAATGAGATCTTTTTTCCTCTAAGAATTTACGGAGAGGGCGCTATAAACTTTGAAAAATGTCTCTTCTTGCGCTGTCTGCTCTGCTTGTCCGTCTATCGACGCTCGTCGCAATGAAGCAGTCATCAGTAAACCTTATCGAAGTTCAGGGTGGTGTTGGTAGGTGGTTTGTTGTTGTGAATGACGAACAGGTTTCAAATACCCGCTGCACTGGAAAGATAAGGCTCGTCGAGCTTCGAAAACTTCGGAGGCACTCGTCGAATACTTTTAAGGGGGTGAAAGAAGTCAAATATCACTGCTTTCCTGTGGGTTAAACGACTGGTGTCCGAAACATGATCTTTAGCAGAATAAGTATAATAGGGCTGTGAGCATTGCCCTTCAAATACAGATTGCCTTGTGGGTACGATAACGACCACTAGAAGGAAAGGACCGTGATCCCACCCCTGGTCGAAACGTTTTTGAGATCTGAATTCGTAATTCAGGTCAAGTAAAATGATTTTGCCATAGCGCATTTTATCTATTTCTGTTTCAAAAAATTTAATACCATGAGCCGGTCATTGCAACTACATACCTATAACATTCATTCATATCGCCAGTATGAGAAAATACACGTAAATACTCATTGAGTTCGTTCAAAATCGAACACGGACCATTCTTTTGCCGGCCAAATACGCCTGATGGGATTTAAAGGCTTTTTTGTTAATTTTATATATGCGGCAAATTTTAAGTTCATACTTATAAGAACATAGTATTCAGTTAGACGTCAAAGATTTTTTTATCCATAACTACACCTAAAAATTTGGGTTGAAATTTTTCCGAATTATTATTAGTCGCATGTTCTGCATTTACTAGATTAAGTATCATGGTGAATAGCTCGTCGCCAAGCTTCCTGTGAGAAGATGAAAGAAACATCTGAAAAAGACTACTACATTATTCGGTATCGATGCCAGCACATTGGCTTTGAGTTCGTAAAATCATATGTTTTCAAACGTATGTTTTCATAGTTTAATTCCAATCTGATGAACTAAGGATTAGTTTATATGGAGTCATGATGGATTAATTGACAGATGTCAGTTTGAGATAGGAGCTTCATCAACCCAGAAAATGAAAGTCGTGAAAAATTACATCACGTTGACTATACGTATTTTAATGAAATATTTTTTTAATCAGCATTTGGTGCGAAGGAAGCTCTATTTATATTATTTCGGTGAAAGAGACACCGGACGCGTAATTCAAAAAATCCTCGGAAAGTCGAACGCAATAAATATCCCTTGGTGGTAGCAGATGAAGATTTCACTATATATTCGGAAATGTGTAGGATAGTGAATGTTTGTATAACCAGTCTTCCTGTAAAAATGAAACTATTCCACGTAAGAAACATGGTGAAATAAACCATCGACACACCGCGACTGAATGCGCGAATTGTATGAGAAGAAAACTCGAAAAAGAGGCGATTGATGAGGAAGTTCTACGCTCCGGCAAATATGAGTTCCATTGCGGATTTCAAATATTTGCGGTAGACGATGTCTTCCTCAGTGTTGCCAGTCTTTCGAAGTATGTGCTGCTCCTAGAAGTTCCCAAGAATGCCGCGTTCTGGCGCGCGAAAAATTTTGCGTTAATTTCTTCCACCTCTGTACTTAAAGTAGCAGAAGTTCTGTAATGAATGGAACAACCACAAAGAGAATAATTACGAGAGCAATTAGCAATAATTAATATTATGCAATAATTCACCTTCGATTATTGCACTAGCACGGTACTTGGAACATTAAAAACAAACTAATAAGTGAATGAAATATATGCAATCATTAATTAGCTAGTGTAAAAGTGCGAATTTATCTGCAACAGATTTTAATAAGTTATTATTGGAAGCTCTTCATAACTTCACATGGACGATCCGACGATCCGCGCCACGCGGTCGGAGGAGTGTCTCGTCCTTTGGCGCGGACGACACAGGGTCCACGTGGGACGCAGTCGCAGTGGTCATTCACCGACCTCTCTCACAACATACACTACAACCTGCTTCGTCCACAACCAGCCGTCCGCGTTCTTGTGCACGCGACAGCCCCGTCTCTGTGTCTCCTTATTACGCGTGTGGATGGACCGCGGAGGGGCCACGTAGATGACTCTACCGTCTTATGAGCGGTCCGCGTTCATGTGAAAACTTCCAAATCAAATAGTGGGCTTATAAATAAAGGGGTTACCGTCAATAATATATGCAATAAGAAATGTATTAGAAATCAGATAAGCTTAGTATTTGAACGAAATGGAAGCGGATAAGGTTCATCAATAACTGATTCCATTACCCAATGTATTAAAATACTCTAAACAAAGACACTGTAATAGATCCAAAGTATTCAATTTCCATAGTGGTCGTCGATTGCCGTAGCATAAAAAACAAGGTCCCCAATTTTCACTGTCTCATCTTAAGCATGGACGCTGATGTAGTGATAGGAACAGAAATCTGGTTGTCGAGTGAAATTTCGGAGCACCACGAAATTCAACTGCATTGCGTAGGCACTCTTGTTCGGCCCCATTTAGCTAAACTTGGAGGTTTGAAACACTATTAGAGATCTGGACATTTTCTTCTCGCAAGTTGTCAAGGCGTTGTGTAAGGCTGGCAAGGGAAGTCTGAATACCTTTAAGACCTAGCGCATGTTCAGTGATGTTCAGTTTTTGGATATCGGAGAGAGACGTGTTGATACCTGAGTAGTTCACATCTACATCTACGTGATACCCTGCGAGCCACCACGAGGGTGTGTGGCAGGGGGTGAAGATCACCAAACATGCACTATTGACATGCAACTGGGATATTTAATGGAGACATGCTAGATAATATGGTCACATGCAGCTAGATGGTTAGTATCTACATAATATGAAATGGATTATTGGTTGTTATTACATGCATCATGCACTACAGACTACTCTAACTATATTTCACCCACCTATCCCTTTGCTACGCTGCCTATTGTTCTCTCTTATAGTACGAGGGAAAAATGACATTTTGAATCTATCGGTACGACAATCTATCTCTCTAATCTTGTTAATATGATCAAATCTAGCATAATACGGAGGGGTTCTCAATATATATCTAACGTCATCTGTGAACAAAACAGTTTCGAATTTACTTAAAAGGTTTAAGCTAAATTTTAACCTGCGTTCAGATAGTAATTCCCATCCTAGTTCTTCTATTAAACTCGTAACACTAATACAATTATCATAACGGCCTTTAACAAACCTAGCAGATCTCCTTTGCACGCGCTCTAATTCTTTTATCATACCTTCCTCGTACGGATCCCATATACTAGCGGCAGATTCTAAATGAGGCCTGACAAGTGTAAAATAGCTTCTTTCTCGTAATCTCTCATCGCATTTGCCTAGAACCCTTTTTACGAATCCTAATCTACGGTTTACTACACTAGTTATTTCCCTGATGTGTTTCCCCCAAGACATATCTTCAGTGATGGTGACGCCTAAGTATTAAATTGAATCTACGTTACATATTTTGTTTTCTTTGATGCAATAATTATTCCGGGGAAAGCCATTCTTTTTCCAAAAATTCATAATCGCGTATTTCTTCAAATTTAATTCTAGTTGCCATCTATCACACCAATCATCAATCGCATCTAAATCCTTAGCTAAAAACTGGATGTCCTCTTCATTTCTAATTTCCTTATTAGTTTCCCTTAGTTGTTTCACTCTGTCAAGTAGCTCTTTGACCAAGTCAGCAAGAGACTCGTGAGAAGATTTCTCCATGCCAGGGGGGTTATTTTGTAATTCCACTTCCGTGATATTGACGTCACAATCGTGGAATATACGCCATTTTCGTTGTTCAGCTCCAAAAATCCATGGCGGCGTGACCATCTTCGGATCTCCTCGCGGTGATTTTTCCGGTCTTTTCCAAGAGTGAACGGCTCTTTCACTTGACTCACCGACTCTTTCCGGTGACGCACTAGCTCCTTCGACTCTTGTTCCGTATCTTGTGACTCTAGATCCGTGTCTTTATCTCACCTTTTCGAGTTCCATTACACCAAAGATTGGGCTCGTGAGCCGTCGCCACTATGGCTCCGCTGTGCTCGAGAAGAAAACCGCGGAAGCGCGGGAATTTGATTCAGATAAACACATGAACGGCTGCGATACGCACGTGAAATTCTTAAAGTGCCCGTAAATATTTGCCACTGGTAGGTATTTTTTTGAAAAGGTCATGTTATTTATGTTTATATATACCTATATATTCTTAGAGCATGGGGAAGTGCGTTTGGGTATTAATATCATCATTTTAGTCGTGAGCTCAACGAGGACTATACCTGCTTGTTAAACATTTCCCTTGGTAATGCTCCGGACACAGTGTAAAGGTTCTGTTTCCATTGAAACTATTGAATGATTGCTCACATTTCGTATTGTTCCTACAGTGAATGATGTTGTTATCTTCGTCATGTTGTGAAAAATAGCCCAAAAGAAGAAAATTCTTCCCCTTCAGGATTTGTTACTACATATTTTGCATCTTTAAAAACACTACCATTGTGTCCGAAGTGATATAGGCCCAGTAGTAAGCCACAGGAGGACATTATTTTCAAGTAACGACAGCCTTTAGGTCATTTTCGAAGCTACATGCGATCTGTCAGCGTCTGTTATTGGTTAGAGGTTCCGGCAATACTTTGTCAACGCAATTCTTTCATTCCAAATGCCAACCCCGAAATCTAACAGTATTTGAAAGGATATGCTTGTGCGTCATTTTCAGTCATTTCACTGTTGGAAAATGTCTCCTCACTACCACACCCGCACATGATCTTGCTATTGATTTCATACAGTGTTAGCCGTTACATACAGTGTTAGTTTACATTCATCGTGGTTGCCTTCACTTATTGAAAGACTGTTGTGATTCCCGAAATATATATCCACATTACCTTGTATTCGTTAGTCTTTGGGTTGCTGTGTCTAAAGCTGTGTCCCAATTCGCCATTTAGGCAACTGAATCGGCAGATTTAGGGAGGACGCCATCTTGAAGTGTGTCCCAATTCGTTAGGCATCATGGGGGAGCGGATATAGGTGCCTTTCTCGGGGGTGAAATTTAGGGTAGATGGAGTTTATCCTAAATCCGCCTCCATATTGAATTTCCCATCATGCAAAGCGCAGCATGCGTCGTACAAGGAAACTCGCACCGCTCGTACACAAGGAAGTAGTTGAAAAGTGGCAAACATGGCAAGTATTTTGTATGTTGTGAAAGAATTCTCTAGAATTTCGCAAACCAACACCCGACTACAAAAGAAAAATTTTACTTAGTACACTTAAATAAAACGAATTTAAATCCCAGAACACCTACACAAACTTACATACCCCGAAAACTAAAAACTAACGAATCTCCAGACAACGAACTGGATGAAAAAATGTAATTTCACTTTCCAAATCTCACAACGCACCCGAAGGTAGACACAGGCGTCAAAAATGTCTTAATTTCAGGTTTCATTTGTTTCATTCAGTCCTTTATTAATTACTCATATGTTTTTCATTCGTTTCCTGCTCGGTAGACGGCAACACTAGCAAAGGATGTCCCAAATCAAGCTCCCTTAGCGAAAGGCATCTAAATATTTAGCTAGCTAACCGCATCCTCCCTAATGCCTAACGAATTGGGACACGGTGCGGGTGCGCAATGGAAGAATTTACGCTCGTAAGGAAGATGGGACTAATGACTGTTCAACACGCTAGGATCAGCTCATCCATGACCACCGAGACTACTGTAGTCTCGGTGGTCATGGCTCATCCGGATTAGCTCAGCCGGATCCCTCAGCCGATACCCATTCTTAACGTTAAGCTTACCTCGACTATACGCTGTCAGGTGGCGAGGATTTTGAGTATTAAAAAAGTTGAAAGCAGTTAAGCGCAGTCGCGATTGTTGATGTGTTGAGGATTGTAAGCATTGTAATGAGCGAAGTTGTTTAGCGTATAGCGGATACAAGCATGGAAGGAGGTGAAATGGGAGCAATGCAAAATGAATTTTCATCCGATGATGATGATTTATTAATTCCTGAGGTTTGTGCATTCGAAAATGTGTATTACTCCTAGAATCGCAAATTGCGGATATTAATAATAATTTATTGAACGGGTAGAAAAACCCTTTATAAAATACCCACGCTACAGATTATTAGATTATGGCCTTAATACGTGGTTTTAGGCTTTTCACACAAGAGATTGTGCAAACGATTTCACTTGATTTAACGGCCATAATGAGAAAGATCATTGCAATTCCATATGAAGTGAAAATATGGAATTGTGGCGTTCTCTCTCCTAATGCCCTCTCCATTGGTGAAAGAAAGGTGGCCGCCTGCTGAGGCCTAAAACCATTGTATGCAAATTAATCGTAATTTGGTTCAGCTAACCAGATATTACTGCTGTTTTAGGTTATCAATGGAATGGTTAAATGTCCTTATTAGGGCACTGGTTTCCCCAGCACCCCAATTCCTGGCACGACTCGCCTTTTCCGACATTTTCTTCCTCTTAAGCTATCTCAGCTATCTTCCTTTACGTCCTCGCGTAATGAAGCAACGCGCCAAATGAGACAGACATGAAGACAACAGCGCACCGTATTACTTAAGCTAGGGGTCCCAGGGTAGATGATCCGACCCCTCGGCTGAGCAATGGTATCGCCTCTACATCTACATCTACGTTATACCCTGCAAGGCACCCAAAGGGTGTGTGGCAGGGCGTGCTTCCACACCAGGCATGCATTACTTTTACGGAAGAACACAGAAACTACACTGAAACCAGCGTACCACATATCTACATCTACGTAATACCCTGCGAGCCACCACGAGGGTGTGTGGCAGGGGGTGAAGATCACCAAACATGCACTATTGACATGCAACTAGGATATTTAATGAAGGCATGCTAGATAATAGGGTCACATGGTTAGTATCTACATAATAAGAAAGGGATTATTGGTTCTTATTACATGCATCATGCACTGCAGACTACTCTAACTATATTTCACCCACCTATCCCATTGCTACGCTGCCCATTGTTCTCTCTTATAGTACGCGGGAAAAATGACATTTTAAATCTATCGGTACGACAATCTATCTCTCTAATCTTGTCAATCTGATCAAACGTAGCATAATACGCAGGGGTTCTTAATATATATCTAACGTCATTTGTGAACAAATCGGTTTCGAATTTACTGAAAAGGTAAACCTAAATTTTAACCTGCGTTCTGATAGTACATCTACATGCAACGCGCCCATTAAAATCTACTAACCAAGAAACATTCTATCGTCAATCGTTCCAACATGCAAGGAGTACAAGGACTACTACTACAGATTCAAAATCTCATGCATATATAAGAACATCAATATTTACATCATGCACAAATAAGAACGTAAAAAATATGAAGAAAGGGATCTAAAATCTCGCTAATCTCACTATTTGCAATACTCTTGACGACGATCACAGCTGTTATGGTCCCGAATGGAACGCGGAAAAAATAACATTTGATAACCATCGGTTCTACAACCTAGCTCTCTAATTTTATTGGCGCGATCTAATCGACCGTAGTACGAGGGGGTTACCAGTATGTTTTTCACGTTGTCAGAAAAGTGTTTTTCCTGAAATTTAGTTAGTAGGTTAAGCCTATAATTTAATCTACCCTGTGATAGCAATTCCCATCCCAATTCTTCTAACAATCCAGACACACTGGCAAACTTATCATAGCATCGTCACACAAACCCCAGCTCCTCTTCGCTGCACGCGATCTAATTCCGATATCAACCCCGCTTCATATGGATCCCATACACTGGCAGCATATTCCATATGAGACCTAACGATTGAAAAGTAACAACGTCCTTTCACTTTCTAATCACATTTTCCGAGTACTCTCTTGATAATGCCTGCTATCTTCCTGTATGCTTGACCGCATATTTCCCGAATGTGTTTTCCCAAAGATAACACAGTAGGATCAGCCTCAGATAAAGAGTAAGTATATATTTACTCTGAGGGATCAGCCGTTAGGTCGGTTGATCCGGGCGGCTGATACTAGCGTGTAGAACAGGCATAACCTCGCCTCACCATTTCTTCGAAGGAGAGCGCTGATAAAATTTCTACTTCGGTTGCATGGCATCTAAGTTGTCGTCCCAATGGCAGCCATCGTGTTCGCGAAATTCTTCAATCAAACTTAATCAAGATATGTTATGTAAATTGTCAATCTTTGCGTGCCCACATTGACGAATTCATAATTCATTTTTCACAGTGTTCTTATGACTTGTCAGGCCTCATTTAGAATATGCCCCTAGTATATGGGATCCGTACGAGGAAGGTTTGATAAAAGAATTAGAGCGTGTGCAAAGGAGATCCGCTAGATTTCTTAAAAGCCGTTATGATAATTGTATAAGTGTTACGAATTTAATAGAAGAACTAGAATGGGAATTACTATCAGAACGAAGGTTAAAATTTAGGTTAAACCTTTCAAGTAAATTCGAAACCTATTTGTTCACAGATGACGTTAGATATATATTAAGAACCCCTGTGTATTATGCTAGGTTTGATCATGTTAACAAGATTAGAGAGATAGATTGTCGTACCTATAGATTTAAACTGTCATTTTTCCCGCGTACCATAAGAGAGAACAATAGGCAGCGTAACAAAGGGATAGGTAGGTGAAATATAGTTAGAATAGTCTGTAGTGCATGATGCATGTAATAACAACCAATAATCCCTTTCTTATTATGTAGATACTAACCATGTGACCCTATTATCTAGCATGCCTCCCTTAAATATCCTACTTGCATGGCAATAGTGCATGTTTGGTTATCTTCACACCCTGCTACACACCCTCGTGGTGGCTCGCAGGGTATTACGTAGATGTAGATGTATGACATTATATGCCTCAATGAAACTTGGCTTAATCCAGACATCCCAGATGATCTAGTGTCGCTACCTAATTTTAATCTTTTGAGGCACGATCGTATTGGAAAATTGGGAGGTGGTATTGGTTTATTTCTTTGCCAAGATCTCCAGGTCTCAGTCTTTGTACCTTCTCCCCCATTGTATTGATCCCGGACCGAATATATGATTGTTGAAATCTTTAGCCCATGTTCGTAAAAACTATTGTTATGTGTTGTTTATCGTCCTCCAAAAATTGGGTTAATGAGTGTCTTTGAATGTGAACTTCTTCGTTTTCTTCCTTCTTATAACAACATTGTGATGACTGGAGACTTCAACTCGGATCTCCGCAAAGACAAATTCAATATTCTCTTTAGTTAAAAACCACGTGATTTCAAGTTCAATTTCGAGGGAAATTGCGCGGAACGGTAGCATTTCGTTTTTCAATTCAGAGAGAGAATGTTTTCCTGTTAATGTTCAGAATATGAGTTGACCGACACTTTCTCGGTGGAACGGACTTATCCATCGTCTGTTCTCGTGGCACAGGCTATCCCGGTGAACCACGAACTCGACCTGGTGAGCGTCCGTGCCATGGAACTGGGCGATGCGGTTTCAGCCACGCTGCTGGCGGAGTCTGACTTCACGGCGGCCGGTGAACCCAAGGATCGATTCTTCGAGACGAAGGCCCGCGAGGACCCCTCGTTTCTAAGGCGACAACGAAACAGGACCCTGTTGCTCAGGGCCAACACGTTCCCACCTAAGGGGTGCACTGACGGATGGGTCGCGGACCACTTCTCCAGGTGAGCGGGATCCAGAGAGTAGAACGGAAAACGCAAAAGGCCAAGGAGACCCTAGTGCCTACGGACCAATGCACCAGTGGGGGAGTTTGCGTGATCTCTTCCTGAACGATGAAATAGAAGAGAGAAAATCTCCAAAAGCCGTACACAACCTCACTTCAACTCTGCGTTGAAGTGACGCGTTACCTTCGGTTCGCTGAAGAGGGCTACTTTGTAGCCGAAATACGCGTATTCAACCCCCACCCTCGTCCTGTTGTGTTGATTTGTCCACGCTCTTTTTGAGCTGATTCTCCCAGAAGTTGGGCCCATTTGTGTGTGTGAGTGAGTGATTTTGTGTGCTTGTGAGTGTGCTTGCGTAAATAACCGGGCATCCTTAGCGGGGTCTCATTAGCCCTGTGAAGGATCCCAGGTTATAACCCAAACATCCTTAGCGGGGTCCCATTAGCCCTTGCAAAGGATCCTATTTGGTTGTGTGTGTGCGTCTGTGTTTGGTCCCTGGCGAGGAAGTAACATTCCCGTAAACCAACACAGGGGGGTATTTTTGGTTGAGAGGCTGTGGTTGGTCTCTGCTGTGGTTTTCCCAGCTTACCCTCCCCAATATGGCACCTTTTTCATGGAATGGATGTAATATTTGCCCGTGGTAGTGACTCGAGTAATTCGTACGACACCTTGCGACTAATCGGATGGGAAGATGAAACCATTTTATATATTTTAAAAATTAAACCTTTGGTTAACCTCAGGCCAAGGTGATAGGGAACTTCACCTTTTTATGCGTAAGCAATTCATTAAACGCATGCAACTCCGGCTGCCATTAAGGAAACACGTGACCGAAAAAATCCAAGATTTTCGGTGATTTACAGATTTTAGTGAAATATTGCATCGATGTACTTATTTGTAATATGAATGGATAAAGAGTTAGGTTTTTGGCAATTTAATGGCGTTTAAATTCGTAGCCTCATGTCACGTGACATGCACTTGGAAATAATTCTATTATCATTGAAAAGATTTTCTCCAATTTGAGAAATAATATTTTTCATATTAAAATAATGGTGCTTAACAAATGTCAATGTATCACTTTGAGTAAAAACCACACGTATTTACGCATGATTTCATGCTTAAACTTCGAATTCCGCGCCGTAAACGCAAGCCAAATCCCGTTTTTTCAAATGCTTACGCTCCCTTAGCCCGTTCACACGGCAACAATCGATTGAGTTATCGGTCTCTCCGTGTCAAGTGTTATAGCAAAAAAATAATTGTTTGCTCTACTATTGCTGAAAAAATCCGTTTTTACTGTACACGTATATCCACATTCATTGGCAATTGAATGCGGCGATTTTAAAAATGTTATCTCCACTCGTATTCTCAACTTTCCAAGATGGCTGCCACGAGAATAGATAGTGATTTTTTGATAGTTATGATGATTACTCTTTAATCTGTAATATCTCAAGAAATAACAACAAATGACAGATGAGAGATGCTGAAAAATACTGTTTGGAGCTTTTGGAGATTTTCTCTCTTTTATTTCATTGTCTAGCCGTAAGAAGCTCACCCCATCTTCCTGAACGATATAATGAAAAATGATAATGGAAGCAAATGGACTCATCCGGTGGGCGTGGCCGCGAGAACTGCCCCAATTCCACTCCCCTCACTCTCCAGTTGAACTCGATCGGCCATCAGACGAAGGCAACGAAACATGGTGCTTGCCGCGGGGGGGGGAAAGAGAGCTACAAATGTGACGCAGAATCATAATCATTAGAACAATGCGCATCATTGGGCGCTCAATCGTGCGGCCGGTTGCACTCCGACCACTCTCCACTGTAAAATGCCCCTTTAAATGCACGTCCTGATGGGTTTGTGTTCGTACCGCTCGAGATGGTCCCGGTTACGTCACTTAGGGGTCACGTGACACAATCACGAAGGGATTCGAGATTTTGGCGAATTTGAGCAATTTGTCAAAATCTCACGCAGTCTTCCAATCGAGTTTTTTACCCCTGGCAATTTTGTCCGTGGGTTTTTATATCCCGATTAGAGACACAACATATCGAACGCTTAAGACTGCCACCTCAGTCGGTGAAACTCACCAATATCTCGAACCGTTCATTGTTGTACCGCGTCACTCCTTAGTCACGTGACCGAGATCGTCTCGAGCGGTACATACAACCACTCCCACGGTCCCATTTGTCAACAACATACTAGTCCACAACTAAAATGGCGGATGTCATCCGGTCCACATTCGGCAATTATTTGAAGCTTAAAATGCATTTCGAGAATTTCGCTTGCCATATTCCTCATGTAAGAGTCAGCATCACGTAGCTAGGTGTATATAAATGCATGAATATTTGTTAAACTGTTCTTTCAGTTCAAATTATACCTCACAAGATTCCAAGCGAGGACGATTCATCAGCAAAACTTGAAGAAAAATTCGTTTATTCCGCTGCAGGTAGTGGAGAAATGACCTTGTACGTCAAGATACCGTGTACAGTTGTTTTTATCAATCATAAAATATGGGGACATGCGAAATAATAACGAAATATTCTGACAGTATCTTCGTGGTAAAGTATCGTGGTATCGAGTACTTGACATGCCGTTGAATTTAGGAAATTCATACTCTCCATTCTCATCTTTCAGTGCGTAAATTAGGACATTAAATTCTTCTCCTGACTGTCGGAGCGAGCGGACGTGCCTGCTTGACCTCTCCCTGGAACCGGTTAATCCCCTCAGCGAGGAGGGGATTAGCAGGTTCCAGGTTAACTGGTTTCTCTGCCTGCGCTGTGTACCTGCTATCCCGTAGCCGTAGTTCATTGTTCTGTGGAGTGATAAGTAGACATTTGTTTTGGTTTTATTTTCTTGCTGTGCACGAGAGTTTGTGTTCTTATTTATCTTGTAGTTTACTTAGCCTTTTACCAGGTGTGAGGTCTGTCTTTTTGTTAATTTGTAATAGAAGTTTAACTCCTTGTGTAATTCGAATGTTGTTGTAGCAACTAGACCACAGTGGTAAGTGGCAGTTCAGCTTGTTAAAGCCAGAGTTTGTTAAACTTATCACACCTTACTACTTAGTAGATTTGAATCTGGGGACACACAAACTTTATGTTCAAAGTCAAAGACGCCAGCCACTAGACTGTGAAAACCGAGTAACTAGACATTAGACGGTATCATGTTAAGCACAGTTAGCGTTACATCGGGTGTTCCTCAGGGAAGTGTCATTGGTCCACTTTTATTTCTCTTGTATATAAATGATATTAGCAACGTCGTTAAAAGTAAGCTTAGACTCTTCGCAGACGACGCGGTTGTGTATAGAGATATTAACAATTCCGAAGATAGCGACTCGTTAACAGTCGACCTACTTGCTTTTCATGCTTGGTGCGAAAAGTGGCAGATGGAAATAAACATAAAAAAGTGCGTAGCATTCAGCTTTTGGAAAAAGAAAAATAGGCCAGGTAGGGCTTACAGAATTTATAATACGGAAATTATTCACGCTGAGTCTGTCAAGTACTTAGGGGTCACAATTACTCACGACCTATCTTGGGGAAAACATATTCGGGAAATATGCTGTCAAGCATACAGGATGCTAGGCTTTATCAAGAGAGTACTCGGAAAATGTGATGAGAAGGTGAAAGAACGTTGTTATTTTTAAATCGTTAGGCCTCATCTGGAATATGCTGTTAGTGTATGGGATCCATACGAAACGGGGTTGATATCAGAGTTAGATTGCGTACAGTGAAGAGGAGCTAGGTTTGTGAAACGATGCTACGATAAGTTGGCTAGTGAGTCTGGACTGTTACAAGGGTTAGGATGGGAATCGCTATAACAGCGTAGATTAAATTATAGGCTTAACCTCTTAAATAAATTTCAGGAAAATCATTTCTCTGACGACGTAAAAAACATACTATTAACCCCCTCGTACTACGGCAGATTAGATCGCGCCAATAAAATTAGAGAGCTAGATTGTAGAACCGATAGGTATAAAATGTAATTTTTTCCGCGTACCATTCGGGACCATAACAGCTGTGATCGTCGTCATGAATAGTTCGAGTAGTGACAATAGGCAGACAGTAAATCTTTCTCATTATATTCTCTACTCTCTAATTTATGCATGATGTAAATATTGATGTCCTTATATATGCATGAGATTTTGAATCTGTAGTAGTAGTCTTTGTATCCCTTGCATGTTGGAACGATTGACGATAGAATGTTTCTTGGGTATTATATTTTTAATTGACGCTTTGCATGTGTGGTACGCGGGTTTCAATGTAATTTCGGTGTTCTACCATATCATTCATGCATGCCTGGTGTGGAAGCACCCCCTGCCACACACCCTTTGGGTGGCTTGCAGGGTATGACGTAGATGTAGATGTAACTAGAGATGAAAAATGGCGTTTTTTTATCATGGCTACCACTAGCTTCAAATCGCCGGTTCCAATCATTGTTTCGGAAACACTTTTTTCCCCGTCTAAGGGTTTTATTTGTACGTAAATACAGTTATTACAGTCAACTGAAAAATAAGTCGATTCATGCTCTATATTGTGGAAGGAAACTTGTACATAAATCTTAAGTTGTCGTAAATACTCCGACGGTGTACCTGTCTGGCATGGGGAGTCTGCGACGGAAATTCGTCCTTCAAAATCTCATTGTGCCAACAATTGACGCTTGCTAAATATTCAGCTGTGGCAAGAATTTATATAAATGAAGAGATCATTACAGTACGCCAATGTACGCTAATGAAATTTATCCCAAAGCACGTTTGCTTTCCTTCACTTGAAATTAATTATCGTTCATATAGACTGTAATACATCTTACAGTTTACATACACCTTATAAATCTTAAGCACAATGGTACATCTATATTTAAAAGTGTATATGTTGCATTAAACTGTTATTTTATGGTTGAATAATAGCATAAAATACATATTGTTCCCGTGAATGATAAGTCGAAAAAATTCACGAGCCGATGAATGTGATCCATTCAAAAAACTCGATGTGAGCCATTCATTGAACCACATAGTGAGCGAAACGGATCTTCCACTGTTCTGCATTGAGGTGGAATTACAAAATAACCCCCCAGTTGGCGTCCTAAAGTATACATCGACAGAACTGGCTTTGTCTGTAGCTGCTTTCTGTATCATTAAAATTAAATAAACTAGGCATATTGGCATGTTTGTCTTATGAGTCAAACCACGGCCGTCTTCATAGACGGCCATGGTCGAGCCTTTGATGCTGTGGACAATAAAATGACTGAATGGTCACATAGCGATGGCTTAAATTAAAATTATGATTAAATACTTGTTAATATATTTTCAATTACGTATGTTAAGTTAAGGGCGCTACGTTTCCCAGTAGGCTTCCGCGGAGATTCTGACTGTGGGCAGCGATTGTTCCGGGTTTCCATCCGCGTGTATCCATTATTTCGGACAATATTTCGCCAACGTTCCAGTTGGCTTCCTCAGGTCCACTGAAGAGGACCTGAGGAAGCCAACTGGAACGCAGAACGCAGACTAACTATCTAACGCAGAAGAGGAATATCTTCAGTGGACCTGAGGAAGCCAACTGGAACGTTGGCGAAATATTGTCCGAAATAATGGATACACGCGGATGGAAACCCGGAACAATCGCTGCCCTAAGGGCGCTACGTTTGACATGTAAGCGAATACGTACTCTACCCGTATATTTAATATCCCACGATACACGACTCGTCAGACAAGGGAAAACAATTCGCCGTCGAGATATTCTTGTAATGTTTTGCTAACTAGTTTCGTCGTGGTGCTTGCTGCGTAGCAGCTGTTTATTGGGCTTGCCATTTTAAATAATTATGGCTTTTTGTCCCTTGGCTCCATTGTCTTTTTTCCCCGTTTTTATAATAACATCGCCCTGTTAATTATAATTAAATATTTAGACTGTTCTGTGGTCTTTTGTATCTTTCACCCGGATTTATTTCTGCAAGTGCCGATATTAAATCTTTGTCATTATGTTTTAGGCCATCAAAATAATTTTTTATAATTTTTCTCATCGATTCCAATATAGGGCATATGCCAGAGATTCTATGAGTGCTTTTGTTATCATTGTTCCAGTATCTTAAATTAAATATGGACCGGAGGCATTTCCTCTCAGCTATTTCTATGCTCTTTATTGTTGTTTTACTCAATAATCCCATCCAGGCAGGTGCTGCATAGAGCATGATCGATTTTATGTATGTATTGTATATGTATTTTTTTGCGTCTTTAGGTGTCAAGTTGTTTTTCAGTATACTAGATAGCCCAGCTCGTGCTCCCATTACTTTTTTATCGTATTTTTGACATGTATTTTAAAATTGAGTCTGTTGTCTAATGTTACACCCAAATATTTGGCTTCATTTTCCCATTCTATTCCTTGTTCCTTTATGCGGAGGATCTGGCATCTCGGTGTCATGGTATGTGGCCTTGTGAATATAACTGCTTTTGTTTTCAATGGATTAATTGCAATCCGCCACTTTCTGTACCAGTCTACTATTGTATCTAGGGTTTCCTGCGCATAATACACCGCCAATGCTGCGTTTCTGCTTCTAGACAATATTGTCGCGTCGTCTGCATATAAAGCTATCTTGGAGTGCCAGTCCTCCGCATCTCTTGGGAAGTCCGCTGTATATTGAATAGGAGGGGGCCATATATTGATCCCTGGGGTACCCCAGCATTCATGTATTTACTTTCGCTTATGTCATGTCCCCATTTTACCTTAAATGTTCTATCCGCAAGGTATGATTTTGACTAGTTTGATTAACTTGTAGCACATCATATTCAACGGTACTTCATAGCCAAAGCTGTCACAAATAGTTCATCACCAAATGCTTTACCAAAAAATAAATGCGAAGGTAATTACCAACCAATAATTAAGTGGTAAATATTATGATACCATTGGAAAGATGAGAGTTTTCCTTCAAAAATGAAGTAAAATTCATCAAAATCTAAGTGAAGCGATTTTTCGCTCAAACTACCATTAGGAGAGACAGGAGGCGAAGATCACCTCCAAGGGGGATCTGAAGATACGGGCCTTAGAATAGAGAAGGGATACGCAACAATGGATCATTCGAGGGAATGCGAGGCTAAAATTCCAACCTTTTGATCTTTTCAAGGTCCTTCATCGGCAAAGAAGGACTCCCGAGACTGCACGGTCTTCGAGACGACGATTTCTTCCTTCTCTTCGACGCAGACGAGATGCCACGGAGAGACGTCCTCGAATTCCTCCGACTCTACGACGGATACGGAGAACCAATCGCATTCAGGTGCATCGCATTCATTCGCACAGCCATGCACGACTCGAGGCAGTTCGATCGATCGAGACATCACTTCACTCGATGAACGATTCGATCTCATTTGGAAGAAAAATATTCCACCTTTTCAAAGATGCCAAAGTATCAGCCTTTTTGCTGCCTCACTACCCTTGCTTCCACTACTTATTTGCCCACAAATTGAAGCCATTTCCAACGGAATACAGAGCGCGTGTATGAACTCCGTAGATTAATTTATTTATGAAAAAGTGAGGAATTGCTTACATCAGTATCTCGTCAGATATTTAAAAATGGGGACCTTGCGTGCTTTCTCAACTATTTTTTAAATAAATCAATTACTCACTGTAGTAAATTTTACTGTATCGCAAAAAACATTCTGTTTTGAAGGGTTTTTCACCTTGAGGTAAGAAAAAAATCAAATCAAGAATTAGCTTAGATGAAAGTACGTAATTACTGAGAATTAAAGTTTCATAAACTTAATTTTTGAGCCATTGGTATTGTAAAATTTACTTCACCATTTGTGCTGTGAAATAAAGAAATTAAATCCAAACATCGTCTCTGTAGTGACGAGGGGAAAAATATCTTTCACAGTAAGCACGTCGTTTGCCTAAAGTTATCGAGCAAAATGAAGGGAGTCACTTCGGCAAACTAAGGAAACTGAGTTTCACTTCCTGAATTGTAATATTTAAAGCTTTTCCAGCGAATGCTTAGGATGAGGAGTTTCCAACCGGGTAGTGGTGGTTTGTACCACCGACGTTTCGACGGCGTAGTCTGCCATCGTCCTCAGGGTGATGATTCGGCCAGGTTGGTTGGTGGGTAAATGTTTTATTCCCAATAACATAAAATTACATTAAACATTAATGGGACCCTGTTATAGGATTTCTCCTCTTCAGGGTGTATACGTATTTACAGTTTTCAGGTTTTGGAAGGTGCTGTTGCATATTTACAAAACAAACATGTACAAATAATGATTTGATATTGACTTTTGACATTTGATCCGGAATGGCTTGTGGCCTGGCATTCGCCCAAAGTCGTGAGGAAAACTGGCAAAACCCCACGCAGGCCGCCGTATTATGTTGTGTATTTATGGTAGGTGTCGGTAATCTTGGTGTCTTCTATGGTCCTTGCTATAAGCAGGTGTCGCGGTGGTGGTGGATGATCGATGTTTCTTAAGATGACGTGGTACCGGTTTCTGCTGCTGTTCATGGGGTGATGAATGCTTTCGTTGGTGTCTTCTGTTTCACGTTCTGGAATAATGAAATCATATTTTATATACAATCGGATAATTATTTACAAGCATGCAATTTATTTATAAAGGGGCATAGGTCTCAGTATTTACATTAATTGATTGGTGCATTGCACTTGGTCATAATTATCTAATATTCAGTGAGAAATAAGTAGTTTAGTCGTTTAGATTGGCTTTTCGGAGATATTTACACACAAGTTATATACAAGCATTACTTATTGGCTAAATTTAGATTTTTCAGTGGTGGCTGTATATGCAAATGATTTAGGTGTATGGTGAGCCGTGCATAGCACTTGGTCTTCATAGTTTAAGTTGAAGCCACTTCTAAAGTTCAATACATATGAATGCGAATAAATCTGTATTTACAATTCTCCAGAAGGGAGCACTAAACTAAACATAGAGTGAAGCATGATAGTTGTTAATACTATTTACAGAGTCATATCATGCTTCCAGAAGGAAATAGAGTTATGAAAAACTTAGCCGGTGCTGCGTCTCATCTTGGCCACCGTTCCGAATTGCGAGTGCCAGGAGTACGCCGTTTTCACAGAGTATCCCAGGATCTCGCTGACCGCTGTGTCCACAATTTCAGCGACAGTAGGCCGGTCGGTCGGTTGGAGGTTCGCCAGCACCAGGCTCAGGAGTCTTAGGAGGCCGGAAATGGTGACTGGTTCGTTATCAGCGGGAGTCCCTGGAATGAGGGGGAGAGGGATGGATGTGAGTGGGACTGTCAGACCCAGCCCCGCCGGTTCCTTTGGGCGCCGCGGGCACTTCCAGTCACCGGCGTGGTGCTCTCCGTCGCAGTTGGCGCAGTTGAAACTCCTTCAAAACGGAAGATGTTTTGTGATACCCAAGAACCTACTGTGGTGACAATATGTTTAATTTTCAAAAATAGTTGAGAAAACATACTAACTGCTAGTTTTTTCTACGACATCTAAGTGTAAGTGTTAGAAATACCTCATTTTGTAAATAATGTCTCTCTGGTTTGCATACACGTACCATTTCTCATGTAAAAGGGCCTGCAAGGTATTCCCTGGCAAATAACTCAGAAAATAATGTGGTAAAGGGTAGAATTTTTGGTGTCATTGTATAGGTGAGATATTTTTCTTTAAAATGAGACCAAATTCATTGATTTCTGAGGGAAATGATATTTCGCTCGGACTACCTTAATCATTAAGAGTATTTCGCCCTGATTGCTGTTGTCGGTTGGCCGTAATTATTTCGTGGCATTTGGTTCTGGCAGGTTGAGGTGGTACGTTTTCGGGTTCTTCTGGGAGTCCGCGTCGGCGGGGAGTTTCGTAGCGAGGCCCACGAGGATCGAGGCTGGCTGCAGTATCGGCATGCTGCGCCGTGTTTACGGAGGCGACCCGTATTCCGTGAGGCACGAGGCGTGGCTGGATAAGGCCATCGAAGAAGCGAGGCTGTACGAGAGGCAGACGGGCAGGAGACTCGGGACATTCGAGGTCAGCCACGTATAATAATATACATATAGTGAGCCCATTTGATTTCACGCTCCCTACTGCTGCTGCGATTAAAAAATATTATTCGAATTTGGATCCCATTATGGGAAGAGGGAAAATTCTCACTCAAAGTACATTAAGCGGATCACATGTAAATACGTATTATTATACTCTGTAGTAACACATTATTTCGCGTTTTTTTTATCACATAGTTTAATAGTTATAGTTTATATTGGTATAATATGGGCACCCTTGTACCCCAATGGCACAAGGAAAATCTCTGAACATACGTATGAACACACTTTTTTAAAGCATTATTTTCTTCCTCTGCTGCGTTTTTCACCGTTTACCTTTGTTCTGTTTGTGGCGCCACCGGCCAGCTATTTGTTTGCCAGACTCAAATGATGGCTTACCCACAAATACCTCAACGGTGCCCATGTTCCACAACTTCTTTGTGTAATTTTGTAATGATAACACTTAAACTTTGTTATTCCACATATCTTTATTTTCTACGACCCGGGTTTCGACGTCATCTTCAGGTAATGGTATAGTATATATAAATGGTAAAGGATATATATAAATGGTAAGGTATATATATATATATATATAAAGTTCTTGCGAAGATTCCACGAACGTGGCAAACAATATAAAGCTTCGTCACAGGGTGACACTAAACATAAAACATATAAAATGGAAACTCACGAGTTTAAATTTTCGGTGGGTCGCCCGCACCTTCATCAGTGATGAAGGTGCGGGCGACCCACCGAAAATTTAAACTCGTGAGTTTCCATTTTATATGTTTTATGTTTAGTGTCACCCTGTGACGAAGCTTTATATATATATATATATATATATATATATATATATATATATACATACACACATATATATATATATATATATATATATATATATATATATATATATATATATATATATATATATATATATATATATATATATATAAGCTAGCAACATGGTTGGGGAGGGATAGATAGGTATATCAGTGGACACTCACAGAGAGGCAATCCATCCTCAACCTCAACGCCTTGTTGCTAGCTGATATTTCTAAATTTATTTCCTTTTCTTTAATATTGTGATGGTCCGAGGCCATCACATATTTTTTTATAAAATAAAATTCCTATTCTAGAGAGCCGATCGTTGGAGGTTTTCGCGATTTTGGCAAGAAGGGTTTATTTCTCTTTTGTTCTTTGTTTAGATTTTTAAGTCTATGTTTCTATGTAAAATCACAGGGTGTATTTTTATTTTATTATGTGTTGTGAGTTGTGGTACCAGTGTAGTGAAGTTCGTCGTCTGCGTTTGAAATTACCGGTGAAAATACAAGTGAATGTCGAAAATGCAGACGACAAAGAAAGTGATGTATTCTGGGAGGCCCTCATACCTATATAAGGTTCTTCCCGCGGTTAAGTGAGGCAGATTGAGGCGGATTGAGAGAGATAGAAAGACGTAGAGGAGATCAGAGTGGGAGAGAGAGACCTGAGTGCCCACAGTTGTGGTCGAGTGGTTCATCGCAGGGAGTCCGCCGTCATAGTGGAACCAAGGACATCTAGCCAAGGCACGGGGACGCGACCAAGAGAAGAGCGAGCAGAACCCAGTAAACAGTGGTGTATCGGGCAATATTCGAGAGCAGATATCATCGCCTCATTGACCCGCCTTTCAACACCCAAGGTTCCTGGAGAATCCATCCTCGCCCAACATAACGTCGTAAGAATTCCCGTCGCCACGTGTTCCAATGGTTCCCACATTTTCAATTATCATTGACTCCCTACATATTTTTTTTTTGGGTTTCGAACTCTCGAAACTTATCTCAGTGTCTTGTCCCCCCTTTGGTCATTAAATCCTCAGAAATAGAAGACCAGAGACAGTGAACTTTAAGAGAAATTCTCTATTTCCAAAAGAGTGTCAATCACGGGCATCATTTGAGGCGATGTCCTGCGCCTTGCCCCCAATCTGTTGTTCCATTTCAATTATTTTGTATTGAAAGGTGACGCCGTGTGTTTTGTAGGGTTCCTTATTCTTTTTGTTTATTGAAGGAGATGCCGTGTATGTTGAAAAGGGTTATTTCTTTCTCTTTATTTTTTTTTCATTAAATGTGTTGTGAAAAGGACATATTTTGTTTATCTTGCCAAAATCGTCGAAACATCCTTCATTCGATCGCCTCTCAGAGTAGTAACGCGGTATACGCGGAACCCGGGGAACCAAACCTGTGCCCTTATTTCATTTACGCGACAAAAGTCTGGTTGTGGAGGGGCATCAATCGCTCTTCGACCGTATGGTCTCATCGCCTGTCACGGCCGAACAGCACCACCTTTATTTAGCGGAACCCCGACTCATCATCCCCGGTCAAATCTCGTGGGGAAGACTAAAAGGTCCGCGCCCAAAAAAGGGAAGGGAGTGAATTGGGACCACTACAATATATATGTGTGTGTATATATATATATATATAAAGCTTCGTCACAGGGTGACACTAAACATAAAACATATAAAATGGAAACTCACGAGTTTAAAATTTTCGGTGTGTCGCCCGCACCTTCATCAGTGATAGAATCTATTATTCTATCACTGATGAAGGTGCGGGCGACCCACCGAAAATTTTAAACTCGTGAGTTTCCATTTTATATGTTTTATGTTTAGTGTCACCCTGTGACGAAGCTTTATATTGTTTGCCACGTTAGTGGAATCTTCGCAAGAACTATATATATATATATATATATATATATATTTATATACATATACATATACATATATATATATATATATATATATATATATATATATATATATATATATATATATATATATATATATATATATTGTCGTGGTCCCAATTCACTCCCTTCCCTTTTTTGGGAAAAGCAGCCCTGGCGCCATCTGTTGGCCGGTCTCGTGGGTCATGCCTTGGGTAGTGTCTGTTCCTATAAACCCCCCGCCGATTCCAGTGGATTCTTAGGCCGTTTTCGAACTTGGCAAACTCCTAGTTAACTTGATATCAAGTTAACTTGATCCCAAGACCGACCGGGTAGAATTTTGACTTGACACTTTCGTAGCCCTTTTACGGTGGAAGAGACACCATGCGGCCTTCATTTCGTAAAACATACGAAAAGCGCTATCCGTGTCCATAATTATTGTGGGTGATTGAAGTGGATTACTTCTTTAAAATGCTTCCCAACCTTATACGGCAAAGTAACAGAGAATATTATTTTAAAAATCTTATTGCTTATGAATAAAATAATTCTCATATACCATAATATGGTGATTAACTAATATGCTTCGATTACTTGGGGCTGCGAAAGTGGACGACATATCGCTCACTGTATTTCACCACAATCAACGTCTTTGTGCAAAAAAAGGCATAATATTTTTTGCCTGTATGAAAAAACACGTAATAATATATTAATGCATTACACTCCGAACTAACTACCTATGATCTCTGACTGTTGACTAATAAATGCGCGCGTTGTTACTAACATAATTAAGCTGAAAACAAATTACATTTACTCTGAAGGTTTATTGTCCCACTTCTTTGATGAATGCTGTGAAAACCTCTCCAATGTTAACGTTATTAACAATTATTATGTTCGTTAGCTAACAATAATGCTGCCAATTAAATTAAGGCTACCTTAGAGTACTTTCCATCGGACCATAATTCTTTCATATAATTTCTTTCGTCATTATTTCATTTCTTTTCCTTCCACAGTAAGGAAGATAGATTTTGTAGGTTCAATGAAGTAAACAAGGACGGTACATTTACAATGTATGGAATTATTCACACAAATATTAGGTCTTACTACAACACACATAAACAACTATCTTTTATCAGTATATTCACATTTGAAAAGCCTTTAAATATAACGAATTCATCAATTTTTCCGCAAAAAAAATAATAAATATCACACAATTATACGTAGTAATGATAAAATAGTATCCATTTGAAAGTTTCTTCACTTCTATCTTCCGTACAAGCCCATATTATCACACCCCGAGTTCGAACTTAAAACCTAGCAAGCATAACAAGTCTCCTTTTTCGTTCACTTGGTATCTTTCCTCGATAGCTAGTGAACAAGCGCTTGGTGATGACTTGTCCATGACGTCATAGCTTTCGATGCGTACTAGGTTTCAAGGCAAGATGCTTGATTTGCCAAGTTCGAAAACGGCCTTAGTAGACTGGGTAGCTCGGTGGTCTGAGCAGTGGACGCGACATCCAAAGGTCCGTGGTTCGATTCCCGGTCCAGTCGAATTTTTTCTGCTTGGAATCGGCCATCATTTCATCTTCACACCACCATTGTGTTTGTAAATTTTATGTGTTCCTATCCACTTTCTTTCTACCTTTCTGTATGAACATTTATGAGAGTATTTGCCGCTGAGCGGTCTGAGTGAATGAACGAACGATTATAATCAACTCAGATGGGGGCGGTGATGTGGGAGGGGTGAGGATGTAAGGTGGAAGTATGTTTGGGAGAGCGCCAGTGGTTAAGTGTAGAAGAGGGTTAGGAGAGGGAAGGGAACTCCATTGGACGAGGGAAAGGGTAGAGGAGGAGAAGGGAACAAAGTTAACACAACAAAGTCAAGTGCTATCATTACAATGTTAACAGATTCCACAATGTTACGCCTGATACTACTAATTATACTAAGTATAATTTTGTATAAATGTTCGTGTACGAAACTTGGTGGTGGAATTAATTATAAAAATATAATTATTGTTTCTGTGAATTCAGATTCGAATTGTTTCGACATATTTCACCTGCGTAATATTCGCAGTCATCATCTACGAGCTCTCTGTGTTAATCGATCACTCGTATCTCAGAATCTTAACATCGCCACATGGATGTCAGCCTACATGTCTCCTCTCTCCAAATAACTGTCGCCCAAAAAACAAAAGAGCGATGCGTTCGTGAAATCACATGAATTATGCGACTAGCGCTCTTGATTCGAAATATGGCGGCATTTTACAGCGGGCTCAAATTCGCCCTATCTTCGATATGTGCGTGGTAATCTTAAGAAACGGACGCACGTTTGATAGTTTGACACGGTGTGCCCACGTTTAAACGAGTATTAACGTTGCCGATAGCTAATGGGACGGTTGGCGACGGATATTTTGCTGGTGAAATATTCCAACAAACCTCGTTCGTCCATCGAGATGAATACTAACTCATTTTTACACGATCCTTGTTTCACTGACTAAGGAACCAACTGACGCAGCTTAAAAAGTCAATGGTTTTCCTGGCAAATCTGATGGATAAAATTTTTTCTATGGTATTCCGCCGGGTTAGTAGCTTCTTGTCCCTATTGGCTTTTCAGAACCGCTGAAGGTGAAGAACAAGTCGTTCTTCGGAACGTCGGAAGAGCCCCTAGCTCGGTGGCATACCTTAGAGACCTTCATTGAACACGGCATTCTTTGAAACGCGCACCGCTCAAAAAAAGGCTGAAGATCGTATGCGACAGCCATCGCGAAAATAGAATTCCTTCGCTAACAGTTCTTAAAAGATAAAGGAGAAGGTGGCCCACATTATTCTCCATATTCGATTCTTGCATCCAACGTCCAGCAGCATGCAAACAGGCGAGTCGATCGTTTCGAGAGAATACCGGTGATGGAGCTGTAGTCTACCTAAATTATAGGATCGATTTATTCGATATGTTGCACCATCGATATTTCGACTCGAAGAGGCGAAGAATCGAGATATCGACCGACCTTGCCTAAATTATATTCGGGGGTGCTGCGTGAATATAATCGAAAAAAACTTTTCTTGGCATCTCTTTAACTGGTTTTCTGATAATTGTACAGAATGCTTTTTAAACAACCCATTAACCATGCCCCTTGATAGTCCAGTGGTCCATGACCCCAAAACCGTCCAATATCTTTTGCGAGAGCTATAATAAAATGATTCGCAAGACTTTCCTATCGACACAAAAGTCATTGAACGATGACAAGTAACACATAGGTTACACACATACATTCGAATTCAAATATAAAGTGTAGGTTAAATCCTTCTCGTAAGTTTGAGGCAGACTATTTCCCTTTCGGGCGTTCTATATATATTTTTAAAGCCAAAATATCAGAGTAGAAACAATGACAGGCATAAGATGAACAAATAAGACGGCAAAAATGAAAGATTTAATGATGTCATTTTTTCCACACTCGATAAGCGAACATTATTGTTGCGATGAATCATTTCTATGAAAAACTGACTTTGTGTATCTACTTGAGTGTTATAACGTGCATTCATGGTTAAGTATCACTCACTCTCGAAACTCCCGGATCGCTTTTAACCTTCCACATGGTTAAGTATCTACAATATCTCGTGGAGCAAATATTTTTGGGAAATAACTGGACAAGCTAATCGTAAATTGGGATTTTGTTGGGACCCCACTTACGCTGCCAGTGTTTGTGATCCTCATGAGGTAGGCTGAAGAACTGAGTTAGAACGCGTGCAGAGAAGATCAGCAAGATACGTGAAAGGGCACCATGATAGTCTCGTTAGTGCTACTGACTTCTTGCAACAACTTGGATGGGAATCGGGTTCAGACCGCCGATTAAAAATTAGACTCAATCATTTAAGTGAATTTAACACCGATTTATTCTCAGAAGAAGTTATCAATTACTTACGAACTCCAACATACTGAGATCAGATTATGAGCATAAAATAAGAGAAATAGATTGTAGAAGAGAAAGGTTTAAAATGTCATTTTTCCCGCGATCGATAAGAGACCATAATGGCTGCGTTGAGACTTAAAAGTAAGTTAGTTGACAGGTAGTGTAGCTGATTAATTCATATACCCCATGCATGCTTCATGCATGTTTCTAAATCTGCCGAGTAGGGCTGGCGCCATGTTTTTTTATTTATATATTTTAATAGATATTTTAATATAATATTTTAATATTATATATATTTATATAGTTTAACGTTTGCCCAACAAAATAATTCCAGGGCAAACA
This sequence comes from Ceriagrion tenellum, assembly GCA_963169105.1. NCBI lineage: Eukaryota > Metazoa > Arthropoda > Insecta > Odonata > Coenagrionidae > Ceriagrion > Ceriagrion tenellum. Next base: position 29,076,518 of record OY720641.1, read on the forward strand.
AAGCAATACAAAAACAGTGATATTAATTAAATTATACAGATATCTCGAAACACATTAAGGAACTATAATGTTTATCAACTTACCAAAGAGACTTCCTTGTTGACATTAATCAATTTTATCAGAGTAGTTGTTAAAAATTCGGCACATCCTGTTCAGTGTTGAGTTTACACAGTAGTTTGATTTTACCATGCTCAACTTGAATTTTATTTTTAACCTTACTTTACCTTTTGCATGTTCCCTGCATGACTTTTGTGTCACGTTTACGTAGTTACATAATAGGTTATTTTAGCAGTTTCTGTAGTCTTTGTAGCATACCAATTACGTGGTGCATGTTGATGGAAGGAAGTTTCTTCACTGTAGTTCATGTTGGTGACAAGTCACCCCCTGCCAAACACCCTTGTGGTGGCTTGCAAGGTAATAGGTAGATCTAGATGTGTTAGCCCTTTTGGGGCTCAATTCTTAGGGGGGCTGTAGTAACCCATTCGATCGATCGTTCTAATCGATCAACCAAATCGATTTCAGATCGGGAGCCCAGCCCATCCCAGTGGATTCCACTGCTCGTGGTGCTTCGGCAGAGACGCCACCCTCGGTCTGCAGCTGAAGCTGGTGAGCGCGCAGTTGGCCGACGGCCCCAGATGGGGCAACTACCAAGACAGACTATCGCCCCGATACCTGCGCAGAATAGTCGCAGAGGGCGAGTGGTTCGACGGAACAAAGCCATTCGTCCCGACGGACTTCTTAACAGAAATGTACAGCGGTGCCCACGAGGTATTACAATTAGCTAGGATAGTAGGATGGGAGAGGGGGGTAAGGGTTTTTCCTTCTGGGTGCTTTGGGGCGGGAGGGTGGGTTTATGGAACGGTCTGTTAAAGAGAATTTTTAGCATCCCGCTCGGGAGCCGAGATGGCTACATTGGAGCTCGACTGGTGGACAATTATTACTAAAGTTTGATTCCAAAGCGGACTTTAAAATCTAAATAGGCCAGTCTACCCGGCTGGATGGTCGGGCGGCACTCGATTGTAGCCACCTCCTCGTGGTGGGTGATGGATAGTCGATGAGCTAAGAGCTGCAGTTTACGTTATTTCCTCTTAGCAAATTGTCGTTGGGAAACTCAAGTCGGTGTGGTCGAATTATTATAGCGGGTTATTGCCTACCCAACATCCCTAACATTTCTGTATCTTTTGGCGTTTTTTGACGAATTTTGGTGAACTAAGAAACCATTTTCCCTTATTCAAACACACAAAGTTGTTAATATCAAGCAACATAAAAGCAATATGTAATTGTTTGCCATTTAATCACTCCGGAAATATCGAACCACGATCAGGAAAAATTACAATTTGTAAATATTTTTTTCATAAAAATCTAAAATGTTGACTAAAAAGCGCAGCCTGAAGATGTAATCCGATCGGGTTGGAATTATTTATGGGTCATAAGGACCACCAAGCACAAACTTTAAGCACTAGCCGCAGACCGATTTCGAAAAACAATTGTTTTTATCCACCCTTGTGTGGAGGCCTTAAGTCTTTGAGAATGGTCTTTAGTATTTGGACGCCAGGAAAATATATGATGTGAAGATTTATGGCGTTCGTGGGGGGTGACTTTAATGCGTGGGGTAAAATTAACAGAGGAGGGCAAACTTTTTTAAAATGGCTCAGGTTAATTTCTGTTAGTTAGAGAATGGTGAAGCGTACTACGGTATTCTTGAAATTTTTCTTTAGGACTGCAAATCCGATGCCCACGGATCGACAGCGAATAAGAAATTGAGTGTTTTGTGTGATTGAGATGGCAGCTGTTTGAACACAAATACAGTCGTTCGTTTGAGGGTTTCATGTGGACCGAAGTCTCAAAGGTATTGTAGTTTTTGATGGAAATGTCGACGTCTAGAAAGGTGATTTGAGAAGGAGAAGTGGCCGAGTTGAAGCGAAAAGAAGATAATTAGTTCAGATTATCAAGGAATTTCATCAGAGACTCCTCGTCGTGGATCCAGATTACGAATATATCATCTATGAATCTAACCCAGAGCTCCGGTTTTAAATTCCTGGGTGGCGAGGAAGTTACTTTCCAGCTTTCCCATGAAGAGATTGGCATAAGAAGGGGCCATTCTTGTGCCCATAACGGTTCTCTTGGCTTGAAGAAAGAAACGCCCATTAAAAGTGAAGGCGTTACGTTTCCGGATTAATTCTGTTCCCTTGATGAGGAGGTTGGAGTAGGGGTTGTGAGGGTGATTTCTTCTCGATAGGAAGTAGGATATGGACTGTGGACCTTCAAGGTGACGAATCGAGGTGTAAAATGAAGTTGCATCCACCGTAGCCATGATGACGCTTTTGTTGGAGGGAATTTTTACTGTTTTAGGAGTGCCGAGGAAGTAATAGGAGTCGCGAAGGAAGGAGGGGAGTTTAGCTGCTAAAGGCTGCAAGTGAAAGTCTACGAACGCCATTATGCGCTCTGTCGAGGTATTGCGATTGGAGATGATAGGGCGCCCGGGAACTTCATGAATCTTGGGAAGGAGAAATGTAGGGTTTTGAAGTGGGTCGGTGAGAGAATATTGATGTCGGACCATGGAGGTCCTTCTTCAGGGCCTGCTGAATTTAGGAAATCATGAATTTCAGCTCGATACGCCGCAGTTGAATCCTCTGTGAGTGGGAGGTAGGAAGAAGCGTCACCGAGTTCTCGCATAACTTCCGCGAAATAATGTTCCCTATCTAGTAGCACCACGGTTGATCCCTAATCCGCTTTGCTGATAGTTATGTTTGGATTGCGGCGGAGGCGACTGAGATGCCAACCCCTCTCTGTTGAGGTTTGGGGTTGGAGTGAGAGAATTGAGAAACTGAGATCTGACACGCGATTTAAAAGTTGGTCGCAGAATACCTCGACTGGGTGATTTTGGGCCAAAGATTAAGGTCCATAGTTTTATTTTGGACGAAATTTGTTGATGGCGGGGTTAGAATTTGAAGGGTGGCCGTCGTTTTCTTTCCAAAAGTGCCGCCATTAGAGGTTTCTGCAGAAGCCGATGACATCCGAGAGTAACTGGATATGATTGACTCTGGGAGTCGGTGAGAAAGTGAGTCCTTTGCTCAAAACAGAGACATCATTCTTGGTGAGTGCAATAGAGGAGAGGTTGAGGACATCTGACTCATGCCCTCCGTCGGGTATGGAGTGGCCGTGGGGTGGTGGGGATTTGTATTAAAGGGAGGGGTTGGCGGTCCCTTGAGCGGCGCCGAAAGATTGAATAAGGTGGCAAGAATGGGCCTTTCCATGAGGAGAGGCCCATTCTTGCCTCCCGTTTGTGTTTGGTGGTCCTTATGACCCATAAAAAATTCCAACTCGATCGGATTACATCTTCAGGCTGCGCTTTTTAGTCAACATTTTAAAGTTTTATGAAAAAAAAATATTCAAAAATTGTAATTTTTCCTGATCGTGTCTCGATATTTCCGGAGTGATTAAATGGCAAACAATTACATATTGCTTTTATGTTGCTTGATATTAACAACTTTGTGTGTTTGAATGAGGGAAAATGGTTTCTTAGTTCGCCAAAATTCGTCAAAAAACGCCAAAAGATACAGAAATGTTAGGGATGTTGGGTAGGCAATAACCCGCTATAATAATTCGACCACACCGACTTGAGTCCAGGGGAGAAGGAGTGGGTGGCAGTATTTGGGCTGGAAGAGAGATACCTCTCGCTAAATGTGAAGCGTATAAGGCGGACAATTTTTTAAATAATTTATTACGACGAAACTCCTGTTTTTTTCAGCGTTGCGCTGATTCCATTGTTGACGTGCGAGATATATTCCGGGAAAGTACAGGTGGTAATTTATGTGAAAGAAAGCAACTTTTTATAGTGGAATTCTCGCATTGAAATATACTGGGCCCAGAGTACCCGGGTAAAAATAATGAAATGTGAAACTTAAGACGGTAGATGGGAGACCGCAATTGTGGAGGGATGGCGTCAATTGGAATTTTAATATTTGTTAATCCCATTGGGAGCTATTCCCATTAAAAGACAAGAATTTAGGAAGAACATATGATCATTGCACATATATATTTTCTGGGAGTTGAATTTGACTTGGGAAATTCAATACACCCCAATCAATAATATAATAAACCAATACATTCCTATGAGCCCAGACCTCTTCTTTCGAGTCACCCCTCTGTGACGTCGGGATCTCTCAAATGATACCAAATTCCCTTGGAATATTAATTTGGCATTGCCCCACTTTAATACACGTCTCTCCACTTCAACGTTCTTTTTTTAACAATCCTCCCTTCTTCTAATCAACAAAAACATAGCAACCTTTTACACAAACAATAAACAATATAAAAAATCAACATAGACAAACATACATTAACATATAAATTAATTCCAGCAAAACCAAAATAACGAACGAAAATTAAATAAATAAAATTAAAATAAATAAAAATGGAATAAACAAAGGCAGGCACGACGTTACACCCTTATAAATATTCACTAACCTTCTCCTTTCCAAACTCTCTGATCCTTCTTTCTCCAACTCCCTCAAACCTACGCCCAATCTTCCCCCTCTGGAACCTCTGCCCTAAAAAGCCTCACCCGCAACCCAGATATTGTTATTACTCCCTCTGTCAAAGGCTCCACGGTAGTCGTACTCGATTCTGCCGACTATCTAAACGAGGCTCCCCGGCAGTTGTCTGATGCCTCCTCCTACGAGCCCTTCTCTCAAGACCCTATAATCTTACTTTTTTGGAAAACATCACCTCCTTCCTCAAAGAAAAGGGTCCCGACGAAGGCTTCTCTCCCAAAGATATCTTTCCTTCTCACCTTCCCACACCGCCAATTTCTACATTCTTCCCTCAATCCACAAGCCACACAACCCTGGCCGTCCAATAGTTTCTTCCTATAACTCCACCACTGAACGTATCTCCGTTTTTGCCGACCACTACTTGCAATCCTTTGTCCTATCTCTTCCTTCCTACATCAAAGATACTTCTCACTTTCCAGTCCACCTCCAGTCTACCCCACTCCCTTCTGACAGTGACATCTCAATGGTCACCATAGATGTGACCTCTCTCTACACTTCTATTCCTCACTCTGAAAGAATGTCCGCAGTCAGTCTTTTTTTATCAGCTCCCTGCTCGTCACTCTCCTAGCTCTGATTTTCTCTGTGACCTTTCGAATTTTATACTCACCAATTTCACTGTTTCAGCCCTTCCTATGCTAACCTCTTTTTGAGTGCTTTTCAGCAATTTTTATTTTCTTCTTGTCCCTTAAACCTCTTCTTTGGCTTCGCTATATTGACGGTATTTTCTTTTTGTGACCACATGACATTAATTCTTTCAATAATTCAATCTTCTTCCTCAAATCTTCCTCCTCTGTCTCTTTTACCTCTAATATCTATGCCTTTAACATCACCTTTCTGGATGTCGACATCTCCCTATGCAACTTTATATTCAACACTTCCGTCCATCTCAAGCCCACCAACAAACAGCAATATTTCCATTTCAACGGCTGCCATCCCTCACATACAGAACGACCCCTCCCCTACTCTATTCGCGGCCGTCGCATATGCAACAACCCCGGCTCCCTTGACCTTTTCCTCTCTAATCTCCACACATCTCTCCTCCGCAGAGGCTATCCTGAGCGCCTCCTTCAGAAAACATTTTTTCCCTCGCTGTCCCTTTCTCACCTTTAGACGCCCCCCTGATTTCCGCCCTCTTTTAAATCGTCAAACTTCTTTCCAAATCAATCTTAATCACTACTAAATCCCCTCCGACCACTTGCAATCGCCCGCGTTGCAAAACTTGTGGCATCCTTATCACCCAGCCTCTGCCTGACAAATGCCTTGCTTTTACTCTTCCTTCCGTACCCTCCCTTTCCTGGATCATACATTATATTGTTTATATCCTCCTCTGCCAATTATGCCCTAGTTTCTACATCGGTCTCACGACCTGTGCTAAACTTAACAAGAATTATTAGAAATAGGAGGCCTGTTTCTTCATGACGAGGTCAAATTAATGGAATTCTACGCTTTCTGCAATCATCTTTCCAGGATTTCGCACCGTCTTCAATGTTGCGCAACTTCAGCGAATACTCGCCGTTCCTGGTGAACCCGAGGGAATTGAAGAACGGAACGTTGATGGGCATTTACCGAGAGGCCGTCGACTGGGCGCTCCATTCGCCTGAGAGCCACTCGGAACGCCACGCCGAGGAATCGACCGACGTGACCCTTCGGAGCCACGTGACCCATGCGGTCACGTGACTCCGCCAGTCACGTGCCCGCCCGCGGCAAGAGTGACGCAAACAGAGAACGATTCGCTCATGTGCAAATGAACAATGAGCTTAAAGCTCATCCCGGACATTCCCTCACCATGGGCGTCAGCGAGGAATATCAAAAGTGATGTAAAACTCTTTTTTTAATTTCGAGCTCCGTGTTACCACCAGAAATGAGCCCTTCACTGAGGACACTGGGTGCTTCCAATTGACTTTTAATACTGCGCTCATAATCGCTCAGTCTAACTCAGCAGCGCACTAGCCTTCCGTTACTTTATCAGATCCTGCGCACTTCAAAACAGAGCTAGGGAGCAAGTTGATGAGCGCACTCAGAAACATATTAACGTCATTATATCATCCGCGAGATATCATAGAGTATCATAAAGAGTACCATATATTGTATATGGGTGGAGCGAGTTTGGCTTCTGCGCATGCGTGTAATCATCGCTTCCTCTGACCACGTGACTCATGGCAAGAAGTCTTTTCCCCGCCACAAGTTCACATCGGCAACGACGGTTGACGTTTCATTTACGGCGTTTTTTGCAATCAGAGCTACAGCACGTACGCTTAAAAGATTGAGGAATTTGTGCCAGAATACTACATTTTCAATAAAAGTTGTCTCTGCGCAGTTATGGTCTTCAGTCATTGTGCTTAAAACTATACGGAAGGATGTAAGAAAAGATTGCATTTCATTCTTTCAAGTTTTTCTCGTTTCTGCTATTCCTTCTAGTGAAATCTTATAATTTGTGGTGAATACCAGACCTGAATTAAGGTGGTGCTCACCAGCTTTGATCTCACTGTAACAAAAAATGCTGCATTTTGTGGCTTCGCGTTGTATTAATGATGAAATGATATGTAACGTATTTACCGAAAACGAAAAAAGGAGGAAGATAGGGTTAATAAGAATACGCATATAATATTTATTCCCCACTAAGTATTCAAAACTTTGCAACGAGCAGTTTGAGGAACATATATTAATATGGAAAAGTTCAGAGGGCATTGGTTGATGACATATGCAATGGCAACCATTTTCCAATTTCCTTTCATCGCCATTTCCCGAAGGAAGTGAAGAGGAGAAGGCGTCCGGTAAAAATGGGAAATGCAGCCGGAGGAGGGACTACTTTCTATTTCAGGTCAGTCATCGTAATTCACCTGGTTGTTAATAACAAAAGGCTTTTAAAAATTTATATCCTTAAACATTTATACATAATTGGCAATGCTTACTGCTTCAGTTTGAAAATTGGTTACATGTTTGGATTCTTTTTCTGAATAGATATTTCTGCGGTAAACGGAATCCTGGATACAAGGCCAGAAAATGAAACGTGTGTCTGCATCTACTCCCAATTTTGAAATTTCAAAGAAGAATTATGGCTACGCAACGCAATTATGGTGCTCAATTAATGAAAGTATTCCATTTGGATGCATGGGACATTTTTACTCAAGTTCAGAAGAAATAAGTTTTCATATACGCGGGTAATTATTACGGTGAAAGAAATTATAGCTCATCTCATGGCCCTTAGCAGCGGAAAAGGATTACAAACCTGAATCCCACTAAAAACGATTATCTAAAATAAAGTGAATATTGTGCGACGTATGGGACATGAAAGTTTAACTCTTAGTGAACATGGTTTTCTTGATAATATGATATACATTTACGTGATTTATAACCTAGAATCTAGTTTAAATTTATTCTGATAGTTCTTGATATATTATCTTATATTAAGTTTAAATTTTACGTAGGTTTCCGTTTTTAAACTTTTTCTGATGCCGTATGTGAGGCATTAGCTGTCACATATGGGATATTTTGCAGAGTAACATATGAATTACTCTAGTAGAACTAATGGACGTGAACATTTGAAAACTATATAATTTTTGCCAGCAACCAAAACTTCTTTAGAGAATTTTTTTAATATCATGGTTTTATTTTTCATGAAATAAATTATAAAAATCATACATTACTCAGTGATGGGACTTAGGCCGTTTTTGATCTTTGGTCTTCCCTCGGTTGGCATTGGCCGGAGGTGACGTCCGATTCTCTAGACGAAAATAACGAATGCTAGCAGGGAATTTTCATTGTTTCTTGATTAAATAACCACTGACAGTATCCGGTTATTGGTAAGAGAAGAACTGACAAAAAACGCCCCCACGAAGAGGGACTCTAGCGGCAAAAAAGGGAAGCACGCGGTGGTGGAGATTTTGAGGAAGTGAATAATAGGCGATATGAAGAGAAGGATTGGTGGGAGGCAACGTGCACCACTTCGTTCAACCTATCCGAGGGGCTACATCTGAGAGAACGATCAAGGGACGTGAAAGACCATAGGTTCAGGTTTTTCCACTCGGAAGACCGCGTGCTTCAGTATGTATTGCTTCGCCAGGCGAGGCCTCTGCCTTCCCGGCTGTCTGTCACTTTGTATTGTTCACATGGGTGCTCTCTGAGGGGATGGAAAATCATACACAGCAATTCATTGATAATTTATTCACTATGCTGATTACACATATTCTCGCTTCAAGATAGCACTTAGTGTGAATTCAATGAACTCCAGTCCGTGGTTTCAGGAATTCTAATAATATATTGAGAGACTAAGAGACGAGAGCCACATAGTTGACAGCGGCAATTCCGGCAATGAAAAATTAACATATAAGTCAGTGATGGCAAACCTATGATACGCGTGTCAAAGGTGACACGCCAAGACATACTGGGTGACCGACATTGAATACCAACTGTCATCGCCCAGGGACAGTTAAGACATTGCGAAATTATTTTCTCATAAAAATTATACATTGAACGTTTCAAAGTAAAATTTATCAAAAAAGCAATTAACTACCGCCTGACTATTCTACGAGTACGTATTATTCCGCCCGATTCCGGGTAATTGTGATTCCGATTATCCTGCCATTTCTATTTGGGGGAGATGGGAGAGAAGATTAGAAAAGAGTGGAAGAGAGACTTCTCGACGAGACACACCCTCCGAGTCGGGCAATAAATGCAAGGTGAAATAATAAAGAAGGAATTGGTTGTAGCCGTATCCGACCCTTGCTGTGTAATTAAATAGTAGTTAGCAGAACGAGTGTATGTGTTCACATTTTGAAACGAATCAATGCCAAAAAAAGTGAGGACGAAAGGAAAGCATTCATTTCCATAAAGCTACACCTCTATAATAGGCAATCAAAGTCCATTCCGATTACAGGAGAATTTAGCCAGAAAAACAAAGGGACAGCTTTCATCACAGTATTTCTCTCTACGTACTTTTGAAGATCTTACTATCAAACTGAAATAATATTTCAACCAACGAAAAATCCGACTGAATGATGAAGACGAATGCGCGTTTTTGGGCTTTCAGTGAAAGAAATACCAACCTTCAAATGAAGGTTATCAAATTCAGCGACGAATAATTAACTAATGTTCAGAATAATTTTTTTTGTTAGTTAAATTTCAAATATGTCAAAAATATATCTCCTTTTTTTACTTAAGCTACAAATATCACCAAATAACGGATATATCTAGGTGTGACTGGGCACCCGAGTTAAGCCAGTTTTTCCTTCACGAATTTTGACACCCCCGAAATCATAAGAGTCGCCATCAATGCTTCCAAGTTGGAATGGGTGGCTGTTTTTATCAGGAGTTTCGATTTTTACATCACTTAAACTTTCTTGAATAACAGTGAGATTGGCTTTGGCTGAAACCGTTAGAAATATTACATGATATTGATTGTGGACCCCAGAAGTCAAGGGGTCTAAGTGACATTTTTGAAAAAAATAAGTTAGGTACAGGAATGGGATGTGAAAATATTAATATTTTAGGGGGAAAAGGGATCCAAGTGATTTTCTTGACAGGTGCTGCTATATAGGGTAATTCCTCTTAGCTACTTAGTGGGTTGTACCAAATATTTTCAACTTTGACTAAGTTTTCTCTAAACAATGGTTTTGTTACTTAGACCCCTTGACCTCTGGGGTCCTCAATTATTTCTGAACGATACAGTGAAAATATTTTTCCAGAGGGGTTTAGTTCCAGAACTGGTAGGAGAGACGCGGTAACGGAACTATTGTTATTATTAGAGCGGAGTATCGTGCAGTTCCTTAGCGTAGCGGATTTTGGTGCTTTCTAGAAATAAGTTGCAGAGTAATCCCAATCCATTCCATGCTGGAACATTAAGTGACGTCGTTTCTGTAGATTTTGTTCCCTAACCACACTAATGATTCCCTAAATAATGGGTGAGATTTCAGTTTTAAATAGTTCCAAATGCCAGTGAAGACTCGAGAAACGCCCTCATCTCTATGGTGAGGGATTTTGTGTAGATATTTCATAAAATACATTACCATCCTAGTCCCCGATAAATATTTTTTACTCTTTTTAAGATTTATGTACAGTCACTTCATAAAGTATCGCGACACACTACGTATTTTACGTACGACGTACGTAAAATACGTAGTATTACGTACTACGTACGTACAGTTCGTATAGGTCGGCTGTCGAAGCTCAAAGTACGTTGGCCATCCTGGGTCGTCTTCGGTGACTATGAGAATCGTCGGGTACACTACGATATATATTCTAAGTCAAGTGGGACTAAACTCCGACAGTGCTATCGACTTCGTCCGCGTTGGAAAGCTGACTTTGAAATGACTAAACTGTGGGAAGGAAGGGCATTCGCAACCCAGAGGCATCGTAATCATACTCGGCAGTTCTCTTACGAAGACGAAAATGGAAAGAGCTCCTCTTCGCGAAACCAACCCAACCCAGCGCGCTCTGATGGTGGGCTTGGTGAGAGGCGGGCGCCGAGTCAAGAGTCATAGATATTATCATTTTCCATTAGGCGGGCAACTTAAAATATCAGCCTGTAATGTTCGCATAGTCTAGTCGATAGCAGTGCCCATTCTCCTTCATGCATAGGTTGGAGCTCGTATTTACGTGCATTTGGCTCTTCTTCGTTTTACCTTCCCCCGATTTCACTCGCATAATCACTCAACTCCATTCAATATTGCCTTTTCACCACATTCCCCTTCTTACTTCTTTAACCGAATCTGTCTGTCCTCTCCTCTGAACGAGAGAGAACTCCCATAACGCAGTCCTACTTAACCTGGCGCTTTGTCTCATGGAAAATGAAAAGGGTACCTGCAAATTCTCTTAGCTACCAGTGACGGCCCAGGATAGCCAACGTACTTCGAGCTTCGACAGCCGACATATACGATCCGCTAGTCTAGCGTGTCGCGATACTTTTTGAAGTGACTGTACATGTGTGCACGCCATACATATATGGAAAAGGGAAAAGGCATATCACACACTCATACACCGTTCCCCTCTCCACACGTGAAAGGCACAGTGAAAAAGTTCAATCCTTTTCTGACGAACCCGTGGAGCTGACTCTAATAAGATATTCCATTCTGCCCGATCCCAACCCTCATATTGGGCTACATTTACGCTCATGCCCTTACACCCACACTCCCATTCATGAGACTCCCGATAATAATCCTACTCATAAGACCCTCATCAACTAATTAATCCATGACTATTTCGGTTCACTTTCCTCTCACGCCACTCGCCGTGTATCGGTTTCATTATTCGACACTCATCAATGACCTCGGCATTGCCAAAGAGAGGAAGGGCACCCTTTCCCCTTTGGTTCATTACCGGGGGACTCAGCACACATTCTTTCATAAACCACTCATTTCCAACCTCCTTTAGCACCAGAGAAGCACCAGATGAATCCGAATGGTTAGGAAGGAAGTGACAAGATTTCCTGGTAAGGTATCACTTCGTTAACGACCCCGAAAAGTGAGATTTATAAGATAGCTCATCAATTGTAACCTGATTTTTGGAAAATAATTTCCGGCTCATCTACAGAGAAGCACAGCTGCCATCGCTGCCGTGATTTCAGGTTTCACTAGGAAACGTTGAGACTGGAGATGGGAGGGAAATTCATATTCTATACCTCGTAGTAGTTCCCGGAATCTTCTTAGGAGGTCGCGCTCGCGGTTGCGACTGGCGTCCCATCTTGCGAGGGAGATTCACAATAACTCTCCGTCTTATTTGGTTGACCTAAATGCTTCATGTTAGACCGATATACGTATCAGGAATAGATTACATACATCGTGGAAAGTATCAGTCGACGAGTTATTTAAATAATGAATTAAATATCACCTGGCAACAAAAATCACCAACAATTAAATAAACACACCACTGATGTTCCATAAAAATTAAGTCTTTATTTAAAAACAATCACACACGAATATATTCAATTCCATGTATATCACAAAAATTGCTCGCAGCTTTTTTTCAGGAAATCCAGCGATTTCCTGATTTCAGGAAACGCGATTACAATGATCTTGGCGAGGTCCTCCTCTTGTGGCTTTCTACCTTTCCAAAATTACAACGCGCAATATACAACCATAACATTTTTTACATAAGTAGAACAAGGATTCAAATGAACAGGTTCAAATTTTAAAGTGTACGAAATAAGCGTAACACTCTTCCGTCTCGACCTGCGATCTGATCTGCGAAAAAGATCTCCGGAGACGGAAATGATTTAGGCCAGGCAATACTTCGTTCATTCATATTCTTAACCAGATTTATGGCCGGTTGCAAGAACATTTAGTTAGGTATGGAATATTAGAAATATCACTATTAAGTTATAAGACGTATGAAGTAAAGGACGTCATAAAAATATTCGGGTTGCGGAAATACGTCAATCAGTCACAAAAGTTATGAACCAAGAGTTGGTTGCTTTGAATGCATGAATATACTCTAACGACGCTGGATAAAATACATTCAGATTCATCGCAAGTACATTCGTCATTCGTCTCCTAATAACTCTTTTATGAAATAAATTAGTCTCCAAGCGCAAGTTTGCGGGTCCGCCATCTTGTTTACTTATGGAACTCTAATCTAAATACCCCAAGTTACGAGACCATTAATTGAGGCAGATGGAGAGGATTTTACGCCATCAAACTGCAGCCTGAAAACCGTTTTATAAACAATATTGCTTATCCTGCTAATTCTTCACTTGTAATGGGTAGCACACGACGGAACGAACGAACTGACGGATATAAAGCAAAAATACTGCTCCGAACCAACCCGCCATCTATTGAAAATTTAAGGCAAGTAGCTCTTGAAGTATATTTTGGCTACTCAGTATTATGGATCCATATTTTTCACCGGGTATGCGTATTATTAGTAATTTAAATAAATAATCACTAACTGCGCTTATAAAATAATGAGCAGCTACCACTGTGATGGCATTTATTCCGACCGGTTTCGCTTTTCACAGCATCCTCCGGTAACAAATATCATGTGCGCTCAAGATTATATGGGGAGGCGGGAAGGAGGGGGTGGAGGTGGAGTGAAGCTGGATTCACATGGACTGAATGGAGGTGGAATAGCGGACATGTTGCTGCTGAGGGGATACAGTGCTGACATGGTCGACTCTCTCTCTTCTCCAAGAAATGGAAGAAGCTTGCGATAGGTGTATATGGAGTTCCCTCCTACCTGTGGACAGCAATAATGGACGAAAGTGGTGCAAACTTCCGTTTTATCACACGTTAATTGCACCAAATGAATGACCTCATTTCCAAGTACAAGTACAAAGTCACCTACTATACACCTACATCTCTCGCCCATTTCTTTGCAAGGACACGAATGAAGAAATCAAAAAGAGTGGCGTCCACGAGTTATCCTGCGAGTGTGTGGAGCCAGGAATACGTGGGCGAAACAGGTCGACACCAGGAGGAAATAACGCAGGAAGTGCACAGAAATGCAAAACAATACGTCAGTGGAAGCCAAGCATTTGGTCGAATGGGGGCTTAAGTGTAGGTTTGAACGCAAAATACTACACATAGCCAGCAGTGGGGACCCAACTAGACGCTCTGGAACAATTGAAAATCCACCTGAGAACGAGGACAAACAGGCCGGCCCCTCCTAAATGAACTACATATTACTGTATTTCCAAAACCCCTAAATGCGACACATGGAGACGGAAATTCAGAAAGCGGAAAGGTGACGGAATGTAAACATGGTGGTGTGCGCATTCTTACCTGGAATAACTCACAGAAGAACAACACCCAATTATGAATTATTGGCGCTAAAAAATTAATAGAAAATTTATCCGATTATATATATCTTTCCCTGAAATAAAATTTACCACATCATGTCATTCTCTCATACCAAGAATGAAGTCGCTACAGACAACCCGATACGAGAGAATTCATAAGGAGGCCTAAAATTTTATTTGGAGCGTGATTGTTACGAAAATGTAGCCGATACATAAAACAAAGATCCATTAAATACGGAAACTATTATTACAGTCAATTTATACGCGGAGATGTATGTACTTTCATTGACCACTATGCATATACTATTTCGTTGGCATTATCGCATCGTTTTTATACTGACTTAATCTTTGACGATAAAATGTGGCATTTTTCTCCAAATCATTGAAAAGATCTTGAGACGGGCAAACATTTTCTATGCCATGGTATCATTTAATGGGACACACTTGAATCATTGAGTTTAAACTGGCTATTTTGTGGGACATCGGGTGACAGGAATCCGGGGGTCGATTACTTGATCCGTGAAGGTGGACTTTCTAAAAAAAAAAAGTTGAATCCGTGCTTTGAAGAACTTGTGTCGATGGAAAGATCCAAGAAGTTCATCATTTCATTGGTTCAACGGTTATCGGTACTGTGCGTGAGTGAATTCGTCCACTCACCCCCCTCCGATTCCTCTTCCGGTATTTCCAAAACATTTCCTCAGTGCAATCGATACTGATCCTCCTTTTCCACTCCCATTTATCTTTCCCCCCTTCCCACCCTCTTCTCCTTCGTCTTACTCCACCTCCAACCCCCTCCTTCCTGCCTCCCCATATAATCTTGAGCACACCTGATATATGTTACCTGAAGATGCTGTGAAAAGCGAAACCGGTCGGAATCAATGCCATCACGCAGGAAGTTGCTCATTTTTTTTTCAAGGTGCAGTTATGTTCCGTTTCCACTCAATCGCCCCTGAAATCATAGATGATGTATTTAGACACTGTATGTAAGGAGGTTGAATGTTGAAGACGCAAGGCCATGCTGAGTTCTAGTCAGTTATCGACGGGAAACGTCGTAACATTGCGTAATATGTGCGTCAGCCCGTAGGTACTGAAGGGAGATCGGGGTTAACAGAGATGGCGGACGTCCCGCTCGCATTGGGGCCACAAAAACAACAACATCAACAACAAAAGCGCACTCTATCTCTCTCTCTGCACCTTCCCCTCCTCACCACTAACCCCAATGCCATTTAAGAAACCAATCAATTAATCAAATATGTTTGCAACGCCTATTGAATGGCTGCAATGAATTTTGGGTCACTTAACAGTATTGTACACATACATGTCCTCCCTGCAACTGGCCATTAGCCAAATAAACTACATTAAATGTTGGTGTTTTAATTTCAATTATTACATGATTTATAAAAAAACTAGGCATAACACAGCATTGGTTGCTCACGACAGCAGGTGCCGAATGAATATTTCACATTGTCCACAAATTATAAATCACTGTATTCGGACCCGTTTCAGTACCTGGAGTCATCTTGTTCCCTTGAAAATCATGCAGCCATTTTGGAAGTATTCGCATTAAAAATCAAGCCTTCTCTTCTGGGAGTCACGTCGACGAGTTGATCCCACAAAAATCATCTCATCGGTTTAAAGACATTTTTGGTAAAAACTTCAATATTCTCGCTGAAAATTGCAATAAAAAACTAGCATTCCTAATAACTGTACTATGAAACGGAACAAATGATTGACAAGAAACACAATCACGAACTTCTAAAGTCATTTGATAATTTATTCTCCTCATGGACGACGACGGCCGCTGTAATAAGTTTCTAACCGACGAAAAAAATATGGCAATTGAAAAGGGCCCACTGACAATCGGGCGGATCGCACATTCCTGCGAGCGATTGAATAAATGCAGAACGTGCGTTACATTTGCGGGCGTATATGTCACCAATATCAAAAACCTAACATTAAGACAGAAACGGAGGTAAGAGTATGTCTTTTACTTACTTTAGGGAAGTATTGAACAATTTATATTTGTACTATTTCATACCTTATAAAGCACATAACGCACTGCATGTCACTTCTTTATATACTGTGTCCATAGGATATAAAATATTACAGGTTAATGAATATTCATATGACTACAACACATATATGGTCTACGGAAATAGATTACGTTTCTTTTCCATATCTAGACTATCAATCTAACACTTAGAAGTGGAAGGAAGTGTTCACAACGAAAAGTTATCATTTGATTTTGTGCACATAACATTGAAAATAGAAGTTCCGTTACATATCGGTAATATGGGAATTCATAATTCATAATAATGTGATCTAAGACCTTTATTATCGACACAATATAAAATATGTTTACCACTCCCTTATTTGTTAAATATCGTTATTAAAAATTCACAGAAAGGCTGATTAATCATTACTCGATTATTTCGATTCAAAAGTAAGACCAACGCCATCTGCCAGACGGCGCTCGAGGTTCGAACTCTGAGCCGCGGCTTAGTTTCGCCTAGCTGGTTAAACAGTTGAGTAAGAAGGGCGGTCATTAAGGCCATCTCACACGACGCGCACAGGACAGCTCTTTTGTTCTGTCCTGAATCTAGCGCCGAAAACTCGGGGCTCCAAACTCGGGACGCAAATCGAATGCGATTACTCGGAGGCCGTTTTTAAACGATGCTCATTTCACTGCGCAGTGGCGATCATCGGGCATTTGCTGAACTATGCAATTTTGATTAATTGTGCCACATTCTTTAGGCATGGTAGAAATAACTGCGTTGTTTACAGAGCGTTCTAAACAGCATTCAAAAAACCAGTTTCAGAGGTCTCAAGGCAGCATTTTTTCGATGATATTTCGCATAGAATCTCCCTGAAGTGGAAGAAGATATTTAGGCACACTACAACTCCACCACCGGCATTCTCTCCAAACTCCCAACTCGCCTGCTTGCCTGTGATTGTTCGTTGGATCCAAGAGTCGTATATGGAAAGCGATAGTTATCATTTCTCTCTTCAGCGCGGATAACGGAATTCGACTCCGAAATCTGACGCCATTGCACCCTCTCTCTGCCTCGGTGCGATTTTCAAACATTCTCAGTTCAGTACGACATTCAATCCTGAAATGAGCTTCGTGTAAAACAGTCTTCACTCAGTGACGTTGCTTCTATGAGAATACCCTTGCAAGAAGCTTTCAAATGACAATTCGATGTGTATGCACGCACTTACACCATGCAATCATAAAATCTTCCACTATCAAAATACCACCAATGATTATTTATTGCTTAGTTACGAAATAAAAGCCATCGCGACAAAAACTTCAGAAGAAATGTACAACGTAGACTTAACGGGAAAAGACGGCCAAAAAACGGATGTAGCAGAACGAAACTAACATGTATTATTTAATTTATGTGAGATCAATTGATAACTTTAATAAAAGGAAACACGTAATATCAAAAACACGTAATCAAAAAGGAAAAGGGCACCAATGCATTTACTGTCTTCCAAGAGACCATCGTCTGGGAGAAGTCTATTTTAAGTAAACATGCGTGTGTCCGTGTGTGTGTCACTGTCGATACTCACCAGGACAACAGTTAATGCACCCACCTCTCAGGCAGTCTCAATTTACTTTGCTTTTATCGAAATTTTGGGTTCCCCTTTAATTTTAGGTGCCAACGACGACCATCTATTTTAAGAAATTGAGGAAAAATATTTTTTAAACACGGAAAAATCACACAGCCTCCATAAACCGATCGGAATCGTGTTCGTTGGTCTTCGTTGATGTGCATGATTAGAATATAATAGAGGATACACATGTCTAAGCATCTCTAGACACGGTCCATTTGCGCAATTAATTAATGCTAATTTTAAACTCATTCGGTTATTTTTCGGTAACTGCCAAATGAGGAGCGAGAGGCGGAGTTTGTCGCAGAGTTCAGGCGATCAGTGCTCGCGGTTCAGTCAAGAAACTGAACTTATTACAAAAACAGCGAGATATAAACTTGTTATTGTTTTTATCAATGATATTCTGTTACTTAATTCGACACAGCTTTATTCTATTCCCGTGCGTCAAGCTAAGTGGGATTTTGAAAAAAGCGATTTTAATGCTAACGAAAAATTACAATATAACACAATATGAATGATTATAGATTTAAACACTTCGTAATTTCCACATGGGAAATGTGCTGGTTTGTAAGTGAACCGAAACTTCGGAGAAGAGGGATCAACCATTAGAATTCAAGGTTTGACCGAAAACCTGGACATTGTGTGACTAGAGCAAAGAGAACTGACAGAGTGGTTCTTCATAATCCACGAGCCAGTCCTACTCTCACATCACCAACGTGTATGTTTTGCCAACTTCTGAAAATGTTTCGGATATTCCCACATCAGGCGATTCGAGCAACATACTATTTCTCAAATATAAATGAAGACTACGATGAAGTCCATAATTCACGGAAATACTTCCTCAATGAGGGAAGAGTCAAGTGATCCGTCTTAAAGGGGAAGCCTGGGGTCTCATCTACTGCGCTGTGCATTTCAAAATATAGTAAGTTCACTAAAGGTTAAGTGAGTGAGTTTAAAGTGTGACATCTCAAAAACCCTCAACTGTTTTTTTATCGCTCTGTCATCTTCGCATCACATTAAAACTCGTTAAGCTCTACTTTGAGTGGTTCTAAAATCTTTTCTAACATACTGATTTTTGGTTGGCACTATTCAGTTGGCGCGCGCCGCGGACGACCATCTAGTGACCTTCTAGTAAGCCACAGCGTAGTGGTCTGCATCTCACTTTCATGCATGTTTTCGCATCCTCAAATAAAACGTGCTATCCCCAAAATAAATATTAGACATAAAAATATAATATCCTGGTTATCCCAGTTTTATCGCCTTAGCGGATTCATTATGCTGTGGTTGTAACATATATGTACAAGTATCCTCGACATACCGTGCAAACCACCACTAGGGTGTGGCACGGGGTGATTCCACACCAGGCATGCAGCACTCATCTCAGTTCAAATCAGAACTGCGCACATTCCCCCAGATTCCACGCGCAGGCCAAGAGCAGTCAGGACAAGAGTGCGCGGTCTGATCAGAAACAAGGAGAGTGCTACGAGGAAGAATACGCTATCACAAACTAATTGAGATAAAACTACAGGTTAATATTATTAATGCGGCAGATAAATATCACTACATAGTACTAAATCCTGCAAGAATATATCATGCCGGAAATAATATGCAAGGTTAGTAGCTAAACTACATATCATAGCTAATACATACTATAGCTAACTTATATTCTATAGGTTGGTAGCCCTGCGCGCACGGCGGGAAAGGTTATAGTTTGATATCCACATATTATAGTATTTGGGCGTTGGTTGTGCGCAGACTTGAGATGTAGCGAATGAGTCAATGTTTATTGTCATTTTTTATAGATGTGTTAGTTTTGAGCCGTAGGGTGGACGATATTTGGAATTTCACGTACAAAGTTGAAGGTGACTGAGATCTAGCAATATCTGATTTATAACCGTAAACAGGAATCCGCTATTTTGGCGTAACTTTAATCAGATCAAAAACGGGTGAGAACAAATAAGTTGGTTAGTTTGTGCTCAACTTTTATATTATAGCATTCCGTGCTATCGTTGTGGAGAATGGAACCAAAGACGAAAGTAGCAGCATCGGTCAGTTCAAATTGAAGATTGTTGATCGTGAAGGAGGCAGCGCTAATTTCGTCGTGCACTATACCGCGAAGATTGTTCCGACGAGAAAGAAAGATCATCGACGAGTTGAAAAAGAATTAAGAGGTCACAATTGTCTTCGCAAAGATAATCGTTGATGGCAAGCTTCAGACTTCAACTTTGGTGAACATATTTTGTTTTAAGACAACTATCTTGGTGGGGGTCGGGTTGGTGTGTTGGCTAGAGTACTCGCCTACCACACGGGCGGCCAGGGTTCAAATCCCTGCAGAGGATGATGTTTTTCAGAGGAACCCGATCCCTACTAGAGTGTCTTTTGAAGGGCACATAAAGTACAGTACTCCGTCTGTCGGATGATACGTTAAGCCTATCATTAAGAGTAGGCTATCATTAAGAGTAAGAGTAGGCGCCTATCATTAAGAGTAGGCTAATGCCGACGCCGGGTTTTGCATCCACCCTTCCTCCCTTACCTATCCCCTATGGCGCGAATGACCTTAGCCGTCGGTCGCCTTCCCAAATATCCAATCCAATCCAAATATCTTGGTCTTTCCGTGAACAGTCCTGAATACGTGTTTCGCCTCGAGGTAAAGACAATGAAACCAAAGCACCAATACGTTGAAGTCCCTGCTCCTAAAAATTGAAGAAACTATGGTCGAGGGCAAACGCCAGAGCTGCCTGTAGACCAATAGAGATCGCCTCTATACTAATGTGTGCTTTAGGGCACTTATAATTCGAATCGCGAATTTACTGAGAGTAAACCCATTCTTGTGTAAGCTGTTGTATAAGCATCATTTAAAGGCCGTTTTTGTGGTTACGCGATGTAAGAAGTTGAGAAAGTGGAGACCGAACGACTGAATTTGTGTTCTGGTGTTAAAATGAATTTGTGGCATAAATGTTATTAGGAAAAGAATGTTTGGGGTATACCTAAAAAATTCTAGCTGAATTATAATGAAGGAAGATGTCAATTGGACAACAGTTTCAATTAGGCAACTTGCAATCAGGTTATTCAATAGCGATGAAGAAATGAAGAGGGAAAAGAAAGCGAACTTTTACTTGAGTAAACTCAACGAAGTCCGGCGAGATGTTGTGGGACATTTTGTTAAGAGAATAAAAGAATAAAACTGGTTAAAACTTGGCAATGTCCACTGGATTTATTGTAGGTACTACGCGTTTCTGCGCTTATGCGCTATCATCAGGTTTGTACCTGATGATGGTACAAACCTGATGGTGACTAGGTACAATCCTGATGATGGCGCATAAGCGCCGAAGCGCGTAGTAACTACAATAAATCCAGTGGACATTGCCAAGTTTTAACCAGTTTTATTCTAGTATTCCCTTTTACGTGAGAATAAAATACGAACGCGAGCTTAACTGACGCCGATAGTGGAAGCTTAAGGTAGTTTGGAACTGTTGTCGAATGGGCCTAGGAGGAATTTAGGAGGCAAGCGAAAATATAAACAATAAATTGGTTAATAGAGCTGCCACTCGTGGAAGAAATTATAATAATTAATCGTGCAGAGGAAGGGAAGAGAATTATTGACAGCAGATCGATTACTCCGGCGTCCGTTCAATGAGAAATTAACAGTAACAAATTGAACGAATAAGCAATAACTATATGTATATTTTTTATTTGTTTCTATTTAATTTCAAGGAAGGGTATTTGTAACCGGATTTATGCCTAATTTTCAGTGAATTATTTAATATATATATCTTAATTAAGGGAGTGTGTTCTATTTGATTTTTAAAAATTAAAATTGTTAATTTATTTTTGATCTATGGGGCCGAGGTGAGTAATATCCCAGTGAGAGATCCGCAGATTATAAAAAAAGGTTTAATTATTTTGCGTCCATCGATAGGGCACGACTAGGTCATCTGATAAGGCTGATTAGACCTCAAAGAGGAATTAAGGGAATTTCTGAACGTTTCATTTTGACGCCCAACGTAAACGGCGAAAGTCTGTATTTTTTAACGTGTCCAGTTCGAGACGTAGATAATGATACAATTGTCGACTTTCGCGGGGTCGCGGTTCAGTCGATAGTGCAGTTTCATTAATTGTTCAATAATGATTCAACGGATACAGTTTATCGCGCGTAATTGCATACTAGAACTTTCAATGGCATGAGATCTATGTTATATACAGAAAATGTTCTTTTGACTCTGGTTCCATTTTAATGAAGCACCAAACATGCTGCATAGACTAGGAGCACGAAAAATGGGCAGTTTTTCTTCCGTTCTTTGCCTTTTAAATTAGCTCAAGGTTTTGCCCAATTGTAGCGTATTCGTCACCCATTCCTAGGGCCGCAGGTGCGAGACCAAGGCGAGGTCATCTCGCAGGTTTGTCACCAAATGACGGAAAAATTTCCTGACTCCGGAATCCAATGGTCTATACTGGCCCTGCAGACTGAGAGGCAGCGAACAGTCTGAAGCCGAAGTTATTGATGGCGCAGATTAAGGAGATCGGACCGGTCATCAAGAGCCACAGCTTCGGGCGAGAGTGAAAGTTCACGGAATCGGCTGAGGTACTGCAATGTGGAAGGCAATCTTCGGATTGGACGACCAACGACGAGCAATAAAATGCCGACCAAAATGAGCTCTTAGTTAGAAATCAATCAACTTAGAATTAATATACCCTGATTAGATGTGAAGATGACAGAAATATTCCGGGTGGAATTTGAAAAATTACTCTCCAAACTCGGGGTGACAATTGTGAAACTGATATAAGATCAGACGTTCGAAATTATTTCGGAAATGACGACGTGTGCCGCTTTGGCAGGCAGAGAACACAAAATGATGCCGCCAATAGAACATCGTAAAATAACGTAGGCTCAAAGGCCTTAAATGTAACTTATCATGATCAAATTTCATGTACATAATCAAATATTACTCGACAGAGAAATAAAGCATTGAAAGAGATGAAGCCAAGAAAAGCTGTGTTACCCAGTATATAACCTACATTCGGAGTTACTTTAGGCAATAAAGGTAAATCAATAAAGGTCGGAACTTAGGCAATAAAGGTAAATCACCTTTTTTTCGAACTTATTCGTTCGTTAATAGGAAGGAGAAGAAAGCGTCAGAATGGGAGGAGTATCACACGCAATTTAATATCATACACGCAAGTCTGGCCTAGAATAATTAATAAAATTTTTAATACATTTTAAAATTAAATTTATTAATAAAGAATAATAAAAAATAATGATTTTTTATTATTCTTTATAGTCGTCTGGACACATGAATGTTGTATTAAAGTGATTTTCTGGGACGTATGTAAATTTTAAATATGAGAATTAAGTGTCTGCCTCTGTTAATATAATTTGATGGTAACCCCAAAACCGGATAATATCTGATGGGGTACCTATTGCCACATTCAATTTGGAAATTAAAATATTGTGTAATTTGTATCACTATTATTATTATTAAAAGGTTGGAGAGTAAGGCCAATAGCTACTCGAGCAACGGCCAGTTTGGGTTCCGGGAGGGAATGTCACCTCGGGATGCAGTTGCGGTGATGAGAACACGAAAAGAAAGAAAAACAGAGTATAACCAGAATGTTATCGCATGCTTTGTGAATTTCGAAAAGGTGTTTGACAGGGTGAATTTGGGAAAAATAATTCAGATAATCAGTAGAATGGGGATAGATTGGTGAGACAGTAGACTTAATTCTAAACTTATGTATGGCGCACGGGTGAGGGTCGCTGACGGTGAATCTGGGTGGGCAGCTATTGGTGCCGGGGTAAGGCAGGGATGCTCATTGTCGCCTTTACATTTTAACATCTATGCTCAGGAAATGGTTAGATGTAGAGATAGGCATGGGAAGAACTAGACGTGGGGATCAATGCAGGAGGTGATCTGATGAAGTTGGTAAGGTTCGCGGACAATCAGGCGCTGAATGGTCGATCTTCGAAGGGATTACAAGCTTTAGTAGATGCTTTACAATTTCAGTACGGGAAGTACGGAATGAGGATGAATCATTAATAAAAACAAAGGGAATGAGATACTCTGGGAGGAAGAAAGCGAGGCCGGTCATGAAAGTGGAAGGACACCCATTAGAGTAAGTAGAGCATTTTAGTTAAATAGGCGATCCGGTGGCGGCGGGGTAAAGTCCTCGCCTGCTAATGCTAGGGTCGCGGGTTCGAGTCCCGCCTGGGTAAAATATTATCTGCCCAGGACATGGGTGTTTGTGTCTCGTCCGTTGTTACTGTTATTCACCCGACGTAATTGGCACATCGTGCTGTATTCGGGGTAGTGAAGAAAATAAAATAAAATAAATACGCTAGGAGAAAGTGGAGAGTATTAGCAAAGGAATAAGGAGGAGAATAGTGCTAGCTAAGAAGGGGTTTAGTAACAGATGGGAACTGATTACGCAGCCTTTGGTATGGATCCTAAGAAGAGGTTGAAGAGGAGCTTCATATGGAGGTAAGCGTTGCATGGTGCAGAAACGTGGGCCCTATGAAGAGAGGACGTGAATAGGCTGCATGCATTTCAGATGTGGGTATGGAGAAGGATGGAGAAGGTGAGGTGGACGGAGAGGAAGACTAACGAGGAAGGGCTTGAGATGGTGGGCGAGGAAAGGAAGTTTCTGAATGAGATCCGGGAATGGCAGGGTAGATGGCTGGAGGATGTAATAAGGGGTGATGGGTTGCTCAAGAATGTGATCGACGGAAGGATGTTGGGCAAGCGGGGGAGAGGATGAAAGAGAATAGGTTTTATGGACGGGATGAAGAAGGGTAGATCGTATACTGAGGCGAAAAAGAAATAGTTGAGATGGATAGGATCTTGAGAGTGTAGAAAACCGGGAGGCGTTTCCGTGGCATTCAAATGAACCTTCCTTTTTCCACTAGAATGCTTTTAAAAGTTCTAAATATAACGGTCATTCCTTTTAAATTGACCCGATGAAGGCTGCTTAACCAATTTTTAATGAATCCACTTTTTGGACGCGAATACCCAAATGTATGTATTAGCAGTTAATTGGGAGGATTTTAAACATTTGCCCTCTCTCGTTTTCTCGCGGCAGCCATTTTACCAGCATGGCACTTGAGAATTTTTTTTGACGTTGATGTTCACTCCATCCATAATATCTCAATAGCTAACAATGAGGGGGGAGACGCGCACACTGAAAACTCACTATTTTAAACTTAATGGAAAGACTTTAATTTTTCTTGTTCCTTTGGCTTTACCTCATTGTTGAAATAAAACTTGAAATCGACAGTTTTTTCTTTCAAAAACGATGGCTTTCGAATCGAGAAAACTGTCCGAAGAATGAAAGTCTCAGATTTTTGCCCATTTCTCCTTAAAGTGACGAAGTGGAGGAATGTTCTCCGTTAGAGCTGTACTAGTGGAATTAACGTGTTTTTTCTCTAACCCAAAAAAAATACTTAAGCGCTGAAAATCGATCATATTTAGACTGGATGTTCTCCGTTGGGGGAGTGATTAAAAGTATTGCAAAGAGAATGTAAAGACTTTTAAAAGTACTAGAAGGGGTAAAAAGTTAACAACAGTTTGAGATCTCAGTCGCAAGAACAAAATGGTCGTTGAAAACTAGCTTGGCGCTCTAAAGCAACCATTTACGGACTTAAATCTGACGCAGAAATATGAAGATGTGTAGCTAACGGCCTAGGAAGATAAGCAGACTCACAGAATTCAGTCAAAAAATTAAGTTTGAGACTTAACTGTTACCAGATTTATAGCATCGTAAACAAGCAGAATACTGAAGTAAATTTATATGGTGGAAACTCCAATTTTTTATTGTTACCAGGGAAATCGAATTTTTAAAGGAGCAATCGGAACGGTAGTGACAGTGATTACTTTCATTCAATTTTCCAGTATTTCCAACTTCTATTAACGCCCTATGGTTAAAGTTTCAAACTTAACGTTTTGAAAGTAGACTCCACCTCTGCATATCTTTCTATTCTGTAAGCCACTCACATTTAATAGCTCCCCCTACAGAGAAAACGAAGACTAATTACGATTGATTTTGAGCGCGAAGATATTTTTGTTATCTTCCAGAAAAGAACTTCTACACGTGTAGCTCTGACTTAGAATATCCCTCTACTTTATTACTTTGAGTAAAACAGCACTATAAATCTGTTACTTTCCTTCTTTAATATTTTTCTCGAGTCAAAAGCCAGTTTTTTGTGGGACAAAATCTGAGGTCTATTTCAACGATGAAAAAATGTAAGGGGAAATAAGAAAAATTAAAAGAAATATTATCAATTATGTTTAAAACAGTATTTTTCAGCATCTCCCACCTGTCATTTGTTGTTATTTCTTGAGATATTACAGATTAAAAAGTAATCATCATAACTATCAAAAAATCACTATCTATTCTCGTGGCAGCCATCTTGGAAAGTTGAGAATACGAGTGGAGATAAAATTTTTAAAATCGCCGCATTCAATTGCCAATGAACGTGGTTATTCGTGTACAGTAAAAACGGATTTTTTCAGCAATAGTAGAGCAAACAATTAGTTTTTTGCTATAACACTTGACACGGAGAGACCGATAACTCAATCGATTGTTGCCGTGTGAACGGGCCAAGGGAACGTAGGAATTTTAAAAAAACGGGATATGGCTTGCGTTTACGGCGCGGAATTCGAAGTTTAAGCATGAAATCATGCGTAAATACGTGTGGTTTTTACTCAAAGTGATACATTAACATTTGTTAAGCACCATTATTTTAATATGAAAAATATTATTTCTCAAACTGGAGAAAATCTTTTCAGCGATAATAGAATTATTTCCAAGTGCATGTCACGTGACATGAGGCTACGAATTTAAACGCCATTAAATTGCCAAAAACCTAACTCTTTATCCATTCATATTACAAATAAGTACATCGATGCAATATTTCACTAAAATCTGTAAATCACCGAAAATCTTGGATTTTTTCGGTCACGTGTTTCCTTAATGGCAGCCGGAGTTGCATGCGTTTAATGAATTGCTTACGCATAAAAAGGTGAAGTTCCCTTTCACCTTGGCCTGAGGTTAACCAAAGGTTTAATTTTTAAAATATATAAAATGGTTTCATCTTCCCATCCGATTAGTCGCAAGGTGTCGTACGAATTACTCGAGTCACTACCACGGGCAAATATTACATCCATTCCATGAAAAAGGTGCCATCTTGGGGAGGGTCATGAAATAAAAGAGATAGAAGAAAATCTCCAAAAGCCGTAAACAATTGGCACCCTTCGTCAACAAACACCAAATTTACTGTGTTGGTATGCTGGGAAAACCACAGCAGAGACCAACCACAGCCTCTCAACCAAGAATACCCCCCTGTGTTTGTTTACGGGAATGTTACTTCCTCGCCAGGGACCAAACACAGACGCACACACACACACAACCCAAATAGGATCCTTTGCAGGGGCTAATGGGACCCCGCTAAGGATGTTTTGGTTATAACCTGGGATCCTTCACAGGGCTAATGAGACCCCGCTAAGGATGCCCGGTTATTTACGCAAGCACACTCACAAGCACACAAATATACTCACTCACACACACAAATGGGCCCAACTTCTGGGAGAATCAGCTCAAAAAGAGCGTGGACAAATCAACACAACAGGACGAGGGTGGGGGTCGAATACGCGTATTTCGGCTACAAAGTAGCCCTCTTCAGCGAACCGAAGGTAACGCGTCACTTCAACGCAGAGTTGAAGTGAGGAAGGGTCAAGACATCCGAGTTGTAAATAAAGGTAAACTGAGGAGGAGGGGGGGGGGAAAGAGACATCATCAAATAGGGAAAGAGAGAGGGGGAAGGGTCGGGAGGGTCGTTCGATTCGATACATCCGTCACTCTATCGATATGAGTCTTCGCAACCTAGTGACGGAATTGCGATATCTCGAATCAATGTATTTTTCCCAATGGCATTAGGCCCTCGTCTCGAATGGATTACTACTAGCGCCTATTATTTCATGCGCAATTGGACTAATAAGTAAAATCGAAACATTAGCACATTTGTTACATTTGGTTAGCATTACACTCGGATAAACGCTCCGACGTCCCTCGCTGTCATGGACGTAACATTGAATCAGACGCAAATCAAAACGACGTAAGTCGAGGACTTACCGTTCGTAAAATCTTTAATAATTATGATAAAATTGGGATAAAATCGTTTAACTTGATAATTTAATATAATTTTTTCATCTCCTTCCTCAACTGCCACCTATCTTGAGGATAAATAGGCTTTTGGGAGAGTTGAAAAGCATATCGTACGCTCTTCGACAGACTATGCTACATGTATCGTCTTCCAAATCATAGAAATGTACACAAATAATTCATTTGAAGAAGGAAACAAATGCTCAATGCTATAATATCCGTCTCGTCTGATGATCTCATGCAGAGACGTCATAATATTATATAGGAACTCTCAATAAGTAAGAATTATGGCGAGAATAGTTTCACATTGAAGTTCGTCGCGCCACCTCTGTTGAACTATACTGCTCAAAGATCTCGACCAATGCCATTCCTTTCTTCAGTTCATTCCACTCAAGCAGAGAACGATTTAACACTTTTGCAATGGCCGGTTGCTAGGCGTTTAGCAGTAAAATCAATAGTTAAGAGATGCATGCCGCTATGGACTTAGTAAAAATATTCGGGATGCAGGAACAAATTTATCAGTTAAAAAATTTATCTCCCAATAGTTAATTACTATGAATGTTCGTTCAACGCTTCTACAGTCGGATAAAATTTATGAAGGTTTATCTTCTGTGTAATTGATAATCCACGTAATATTTAGTCAACGTGAGTAAGAAAAAAGTCGTTGTTCGTCACATGATGAACTCTTTTGCTAAATGATTGAAACCCCAAGCTTTTCTTTGCGTGACCGCCATCTGATCTACTTATGGGACTCATGATTCCATTCCATAAATGATGAGACCACTAATGAAATCAATAATAAATTAATAGAATTTGTAGTGCAATATTTAATGAATAGGAGCTCCCACTATGAGATTACAGCTCCCGCGAACTTTGTTGAACACAAGTGCGTCGCTCCGTCAAACGGTCATTAGAGATTCAAAGGTGGGCCATAGGACATGAGCGCAAGGGAGCGACGACCTCGGGATCTTCGAGAGACTTTGAGGGTCTGCCTCGTCAACCTTTAACGGCTTTTACAACCCCCACCCTATTTCAACTTCGAGACATTTTACGAAACTCATTTTATGCAACTGTTTGAGTCTCGGTACACCGGTGACGTGCTAAAAATATTTATACTATTTCATAGGTAATTTCAAGCAATAGAAACAAAAAAATATGCGGGCACACTCAGCATATACAATTTGGCCACGAGGTCCCAGGAGTCCA
The DNA here is from genome assembly GCA_963169105.1 of Ceriagrion tenellum. Lineage (NCBI taxonomy): Eukaryota > Metazoa > Arthropoda > Insecta > Odonata > Coenagrionidae > Ceriagrion > Ceriagrion tenellum. The sequence continues at coordinate 29,105,777 of OY720641.1, forward strand.
TTTTTGTCCCCTTCGTTCAAAACTGATTACGTTTCTTCAGAGATAATTTTTAGACTACATTCATAAATAATTTAAAAGATTAATGAACAAGAAATGTTACGTCATAATGAAAACAGTTTCAAATAAAAAGCAAACCATATTTTTTTTGGAATAGATGCATCATCACGTAGGCCAACATTTTCAAAGCGGAACCACGGTGAAGAGTGTGGAAATATTTGCACGTGGCGAAATCTTTTGAGGAGCATTTTTGAAATGCCTGCCAGTGACAGCCGCGCCAGAAAAGTACCTCTGGAATTGATATTTGATATATAGAAAAGAAGAGATTGGCTCCACAGAAAAAATTACCGAGAGGCACATGATTTTATATTTGGTACTGAAAGGGTTAAGGGTTGTTAGATTGTTAGTTGGGGGAGCCTTCGACTGGAGCTAGGGCACTTAGACCTTGAGTGGTCCATTGTGCCAACCCCATATGTAACCTGCCTGCCACATGCAGACGGGGACAAGAGCGCCAGGTGAAGCGCAAACTGAAGCGCAAGGCTGAGCAGGACTGCTGCAAAGCAGAAGCAAGGCTGAGCGCAAGGTGAAGGTATGAATGATCACCCAGCCAACGCTCATCCGGGTCCAACATTGCCTAACTTCAGTGATCTTACGGGAACTGGTGTTTCAATGGGGCTAGGCCCTTGCCTAAGGGTCAAGGGTAAGATGTAGGGAGGACAGACAGACGGATCATTCGGACCAATCAATCAATGGACCAAACGTTTACTTCCGGCTAGCCTCGGCACACGGGACGATCGAAAAGCATTGAGGAAGATGGGACGACGACGTCATCAAACGGTAACCATGACAACAGACATATATCCGCCATGTTGCTTCTCCCCGTTCTTTCCTTCGCTTTGCGGACGCACTGGCGGATGTGTAAAAGGCACGAACACCAGCAAGGGGCGTTCCAATCGCTCATTTTCGTTGATCTGTATGAAATGTCCTGTGGTGGTTTAGGTGCTCTCCGATTGTCGCCGTGACATCATTTGCACAGCACACACACACACACACACAAGGAAAAAAAACGGGAAAACAACACACCCGGACATTTGTTTTTAGGTCCATGCGCCAAAGCAGAGGACTCTTAATATGCGTTGGACATTTGAAGCTAAGCTAAGTAGGTGGTACCCCCAAAACACAACCCCAATGCGGTCAAATTAGACGATCCCTCATTGAATAATTAATGGTCCGATACATCTGTTATTTAAGTTACTACTTCGTCTCTTCTACTAGAGTATCAAAATATCACCTTTAAGTTATACATATGTATGTTCTAGCCTTGTACAACGACGGTTAAATTTTACAAGATAATTCATCTTTATAAATACCTGATAGTACGCACACCGAATGCATTGAATGAAATGGATTTCAAAACCAAGGTTTAAAGCCTTTCTATTCTTTGGCGGTCGTCCCGCCGCCGTTTTGGAAACACAATGCGCATATGCGTCCCAATCGTCTGTTTCAACTCACGTGCTTCCATCTGTTGAGATGTGTGCTAATATGCGGAGGGCGATCGGAAAGCGCTCTATGCCTTCTGCTGAATATTTCTGGAAAGTGTCTCTCGTTCAAAGTATTATGTAGTTATTTGAAATCATTGAACCCACTCCAGTTTACTATGGTTTTCTGCTCGTAACACTGATTGTAATTAATTTCAATAAATTAATTAATAGTTTGAATGAATATGAGAGATTTTGGGCAGAATTGTTGCAAATTTCAAAAGTGAGTTATCGATTATAAAATCGTTGTATTATATAATCAGATCCCGTAGCCCGTAAGAACACTAAGGGAAATCGGAGGGAAACAAGATGGCGGCTAACGTTACAGCTTCAAGCACTGACAACCTAAATGTCCGCCGTATCGCTTCCCCCTGTCCTTCCATCGATTTCCTTTACTTAGCACGTACGAGTGGAACAATCACAGCTGATATAAACAGCGAGAATACATCTCTACCTTCTATTAAAGATTTATGACCAGTACGTCTTGAGATATAAAGAACTCATTTGGAGTGACGATTTCTCCTCGATTTTACCTTGCTTTTTCGCTGGGAATACGGAATTATCGCGATTATGCAACCAAAAAGACACATTTGTGAAGAATGGAATTTCAAGAAAAGAATCATTTCCGCTGATTTCGATGCGTGTAGTCGAACGGAAGCATCGAAAACTTGCGAAATTCAGCCGCGTCAGCCAGTCAAGTGCTGTTGAGTTTAATCGGAGGAACCAAGATGGTGGTCAACTTTACAGCTTCCAGCGTTGGCCACCGTAGAAATAAGCGCCCTCTCATCATCGAACGGTCGTCTTCGCCCAGCGGGACGTGCGGGGCAGCGTCGTTTTCCCGTCGCCATGGCTACGCTACGCTTCTTTCGTGCCCAGCCTCCTCACGATGCGTGTCGTTCCGACCGCACCCTCCGAGGAGGATCCTCCGGAGGGCCCTTCTCCGCCGCCCCTTGCGTCCTCCATCATGTCCTCCAGGATCTTGAGAGTGGCGGGCGACGTGTCGGATGAAGAGGAAGACGCCATCTTGGGCACTGCCTTCGGTTTGCTGCGCCTCACGATGCGACCGTCGACCACCTCCACCTCCGAATACTTGTCGCCGCGGAGCACGACGTACACCTCCGTCTCGCCCCGGGCCTCCGCCTCCGCCGCCCCCGGGTCCCCATCGTCGGTCGGGGACAGCCAAGGGTGTCGCCGACGCCGGACACCTGCAATGAGATTGGCAATTAAAGCACAGACAGACTCGGGTGTTGGCTCATGCGAAACGAGTCGAGATTGAATCGAAATGAGGGATCGGCTGGGATGAGGCCGCATGAAAGTCACTTCCACAAAAGGGTCGCTTGCATTTGGCAGCCATTTGATAGGGGTTTGTGGATGACACGGACTTCCACGTCAGGATTTGAGGGTCGAGATAGTGAAATACATAGCAGCCATCGCCCACGGTTCGCAATTGCTAGAGGGATATAGAATTGCTTCTTATTTTGCCTTTGTCAAGTTGCGTTTATCGAGTCTGCGACTCAGACACAGCGAATTGACAGAAAGCTTGGTCACATGACTGCAAGAGGGGACTAAAAGTGTAACAAAGGAGGAATTAATGGAAAGAGAACTCATTGTTGCATGTATCAATACAGCTCTGTTGTCAACACAGAAAATAATACTCAAATTAATTTATACAGGATATGACTCAACACGAAGTGATAAGAATATAGGCTCAGCACACACAGAAATTAAGGGGTGTGCCGATCAAAATAAATCAATGTATGCAAAACTGGGAATATTAAATGTAAATGACCTTTATAAATATGTATTTATACTAAATAATTATTTCAACAATACACTAAAGATCCATAAAGATTATAATCACTCCATGGAAATGAGGAATTTGACTCATTACTACGTACCTAGATACTATAATAACTATGGTAAAAACCGAATGAATGTTAAGATACCAATGCAGATCAATGACTTACCTAATGATCTGAATAAAATAGAATCTATTAGAGAATTAAAAATTAAGTTAAAAAAGTACTTTCTGGAGACATCCAAGCACTAATGTTTTTACTTTTACTAAAATAATCATAATATAACTATAAAAACGTGACATAAAATTCATGCTGGGAACATGCAAAACATAGTGTTAGCATTACTCGGCAGATTTAGAAACATGCATTAGGGTGCATATGAATTAATCAGCTGCACTACCTGTCAACAAACCTACTTCAAAGTCTCAACCCAGCCATTATGGTCTCTTATTGATCGCTGGAAAAGCGGCATTTTAAACCTTTCTGTTCTAAAATCTATTTCCCTTATTTTATTCTTATGATCTGATCTACTACAGTATGTTGGAATTCGTAAGATAATGAAAACTTCTTCTGAAAATTTATCGGTTTTGAATTTAGGTTAGGTCAAAGATGTAAGTTTTTGGAAGGTGAAATGGTGACATGCATTATAGAAGTTTATTTGACAGAGCACAGTTTTTATTGTGGTCGCTTATTGTGCGCGGAAAGAACGAGTGTTTGTACCTATCAGTTCGGCAGTGTATCTCTCTTATTCTATCGCTTCTGTCAGACTTAGAGATGCAGTGAGGCGTCATGATAATATTCTCTAAAAGGGTGACCTAACACCCCCTGCCACACGCCCATGCGGCGTCTCGCAGGGTATTATGTAGACGTAGATTGTTCCGATCGCGACTTTTAAAATCGTATGTTGCCGAGAAGAACAATCGTGTCTTGCATAGCTGAGCAAAAGACTATCGCTGCGTCTCGACACCTCGCTTGTTTCCCCCACGACATGCGTGACCTACGCCTCTACCAATCCTACCTCTCATCCGTGCAGTGTCGCCTCGTTCAGGCTACGAAAGGAAAGAATTGAGCAAGAGTTGATGAGGATTGCGGCCTCGGAAGATTTCTTTCATAAGAAAGGGCTGTCCAACCAATTACACTGGAAAGACAGACGCCATTCAAAGATCAAGATCTCCTCAAACTTTTTGGGTGAGGCAAGGCGATTATTTCGCCATTTTCTTGGTCTAATTAGCGTCGTCCCCGACACCTCCTTCTGTCAGCGGCGGCGACATAGTCCGAGATATCTCCGTGAGACATCACCAACAGCGGCCCAGCTCTAATTCCGCCCGACCGCACTACAATGAATCCTCGGCCGAAAAGGAGATAAAAAAACAATAGCGTTCTTTTGTCTCCTCTCTAATATTTCATTTTCTCGAGTCGTGGAAAAGACTCCAAAGAGTTCTGAAGGCGCTATACTCGAGAAAACACAATGCAACTCACTCTTTATCACGGAATCTTTGCGCCTCTCGTTTTGAAGGTTGAAATTAAAACACGCAGTTATTCTCTGCAGAGACCTGCCAACTTATCACGGCATTTGGGACGTTTTACAAGACATTTATTTCAGAACTGAAAATGGAAATTGACTAGGCATACTTTAAATCGTACCGTTGAGAAGGGCCTGATCTATCCGGCTATGTAATTTAATTCAATTATCGGAAAGAGAAATACATACGATACCTATTTTTTATTACATTCGTGGACCTGTGGAAAGCCTTCGACAATGTTGAGTGGAACTAGATGTTCAGTCTGCTCGAAAAACTCGGAATGCATTACGACGACTGAAGAATAATCTACCACCTATAAAAAAGCAAGTTGTCACAATGCGAATGAGAGACGGAAGGCAAATTATCAGAGGAGTAATACAAGGATGTAACCTCTCACCAGCACTCTTCAACATGTATTTAGGGGAGGCAATAAGAGAATCACTAGAAATCGGACAGAGCGGGATAAAGATTAACGGAAAAGAAATAAACACTCCGCATTGCAGACGATATCACAGTCAAAGCTGAAAATCGCGATGATCATCAAAGGTCGTCGTCGGAGCTTCACCGTGTGGGCACCACGCACCGACGCATCGGAAACGATGTTCAAGTCCCGACTTAGGTTCCGAATTTTCGGCGCCTGTTTCATGACTGAATTGTGGCACAAGCATCGTGCATTACGGCCTTTACATGGATACAAAGGTAACGAGGAGTATCAAATGAGGTTCACTAGGGTAATTACTCTAATTCTACTTGGGTAATTATTATGTAAATTTCTTTCAGTACAACCACTAAATTTGACTAATGGTTTACAAAATAAACTGTGTAAAATATTTATGTAATTGGATTAGGGAAAACACAGCACCGAGAATTTTTTAACTTCTCCATTTTTTTGCTGGTCACAAACCATTCCTGATGATTAAAGAGCACTCGGCGTTTGTATTTGCCTTTCTACATCTACATACTACCCTGCAAGCCGCAAAATGGATGCGTAGCAGGGGATGTTAGGCCACCAGCCGTCTAAAGATGTCAGGATTCTGGAGGTGAAATGGTGACGTGTATTATGGGAGTGTATTTAGTGGAGCTCAGATTTCATTGTGGTCGCTTATTGTGCACGTAGAGAACGAATTTTTGTAACTGTCTGTTCCGCATTTTATCTCTCTAATGTCATCGCTTCTGTGCGACCTAGAGATGTAGTGAGGCGTCACGATAATATTCTCTGTGTCGCTCTGAAACACACCAGTTCTCAATTTCTCAAGCAATCTAAGACAAGCATGTAGCCTCCGAGTCTCTATGGGCTCCCACCTTATCCCTCTAAAAGTTGTGAGACACTATATGTACCCTCGTAGCAGTTTTTAACGAAGAGTGTTGCTTTTCTTTGAACTTTATTGATTTTTATGGTTACATCTTTGCGACCAGGGTCTAAAATGCTCGCGGCGTATTCGAGGTGTGGCCTAACCAGAGCGAAGTAGCATCTCTCTTTTACTTTTTCATCCGGGACCTTCCTCTTACACGCTTAACAAAACCTAGTTTCTTTAATGCTGTGGTATGCTTTGTGTGTTCCCCACGATATATCTGAAGTTAAGGTATTACAAGATATTTTACTGTATTTGAATATTTTATGTTTACTCCTCCCACGGTATAGGTATGGTATTTTTGTGATAACTTTCGCAGGAAGTGAACTGTGGAGCATTTACTGATATTTAATTATCACCCCCACTCACCACGGATCACCCCCACGGCACCACGGATGAACGCTGTTAAGGTCCGATGACAGAACTGCAAATCCGCGTCTTCGGTTATTTCGTGGTAGATAACTGTATCGTCTGCTAATAATCTTCATTTACTGATAACTTGAGTACATAGATCATTGATGTAAATAATGAATAAAATTTGGCCGATTACGCTTCCTTGAGGAACACCCGATGTGACTCCAAGCATATCAGAGCTAAAACTATCTATAACTACTTTTTGTTTTCCATTACTGAGAAAGTCCCTTGTCCAATTCACTAATATTTTTATTAACTCCGCACGATACAATATATAAATAAGTTTGTGTATAAATGCACCTCAAATGTGAGAAACCTTGCCGAATGCTTTTTGAAATCAAGAAATATTGCGAATATTTGCTTTTTCCATTCTCCTGATTTTAGGATATCATGAAAGAAGAGGGCAAGCTGTGTTTCGCAAGACGTGCCCTTACGGTAGCCATGGTGACTGCTGTGTAAGCATGTTAGGATTATCCGGAAAGGTCATAATGTAGCTTACGACAATGTGTTCGAGGATCTTACATGAAAGTGGTGTTCACGATATGGGCCAGTAATATCCTGGGTCACTTATCTTTCCTTTTTTTAAATATCGGTGTGGCGTTGGCTGTTTTACAGTCCTGGGGAACCTAACCTTCGGATAATGATTTGCTAAATACAATTCCTAAGAATGGTGTAATCTGAGGCGCTAACTCCTTGACCACGCGTGCAGGTATTCCTTCTGGACCTGGGGATTTGTTACTTTAAATCGAAAGCAGTTGTTTTATTATTTCATCACGGTGAATTGTTATGACCGCTATCGGCTTGATAAAGTAAGGAATGCCTAAATTGTGTATTGTGTCATCCTTAGTGAATCCACTCTAACCCACAAACAATACACGGAAAACCCCAATATGGCAGAGTCCGTACTTTCAAGACAGAACTTCAGTTTAACTATCCTCTAAACGCCATTTATTTTTCGTGTCAGTCTATAATGCGCATCTCAAATACACAATATATATTTTTTTATGAATTTCCAGAATAAAAGAACCAGAGCCACCTGTAGGCGATTCTATCGCTACAACGAGAGTCAAAATTAATACTAAAATCCGACTTTATTTAAAATGGTTTTAGAAATCCTACTCTTGCTTATGTATTGCGTTGGCTTTTGAATACCAAAGTTTACGCATAAAAATGACTGATTATTCTACGAATATATATTTTTAATGAGCACATATTGATATTCATAGACGCGGACTGCGACGCCATTTATATGAGATATCCTCATTTTGACTTTCTTTTTTTCAGTAATTATCTGACAACTAAAAAGATATAACAGTAAGAGCTTACCTTATCGAAGCATACGGTTCTTATTTCCAGTTCTTAATGGTTAAATTACTTCATAAAAATTAAATGATAAGTAGATTGTTTATTATTAATTTATCGAAGTCCGCGACACATTGGAATTTTTAATTTATTTTTAAGGCAATGAATGCATACTTTGCAAAACCATATCGGATGGTTTTGCTAAATATGTATTGATTACCTGGTTACGGGAGTATGAAAAGGTGATGTTTTTCGTAAACATGTGTTTGGATTGATCTGGCTCTCTCCCGGCGAACGATTGTCTCAACATTTTCTCTGTTTCCGTCCGTGTGAGTGGGTCCATATATGCTCTAGTCGAGCATCGAAAGGGGAGGCGAAAGGTTGTTTGTGATTTGCAAGCAAGGGGTTAAATGTATGTAAATGTTAAATGCGAGAGGGTTAAATGTAAGATGCAATATATTAAATGTGAAGGCAAAAAGCTGTTGGAGTCCACGAAAATTCTTTAATTGAGCGCGAAAGGCATAGTACAAAAATAATTATGTTAAAGTAACTTGAGTACTGCGTCCATACGGATAGGGATATATGATATCCTTTATTACTCTAGCGGTCGTGATATTTCTCCGATGTAAATGCCACCAAAGCAACGGCGGATAACTATGTCTGTGATCGAAAAATATTATCACCTTTGGGTTGTAAACCAAAATAAATTCATAAATCACCATATCAATGCATGTCCATCCCAATTATCATCTGTTACATATTAATCGTTAATGCGCCGTACATTTAATAGCTAGAATAAAAATGAGAATGTTATGTAAGGTGGGATAGTTGGATATCATCTTGTTACCTGAAGTACCTACTCTATCAAAGCAATTACTAAATAAATTTTAAAGAACATCGGGATAAGGTACAAATCATCCTTAATCCCCTTTTGCAGATGATGATAGATAAAATAAATGCAATGCCAGTTTAAAAGGTGAAATTAAAAATCGTAATACAAATGAAAAGCGGCAATAGCTCTTACTCACGAACAATAATCGAACGTGCACGCAAAGAGCTCTATAATCGTTCTAGTATATCGGCCATATTTCTTGTGATGTTCTTATTGAGGAATAATCAATGTTTTTGAAATGATAATGCAGATGAAAAAAATAGTTGAAAAGTAATTCTTGAAAAGTCAAACATTTATCACTACGTAATAAATTTTGTGTGCCGACAAATTTAATTTCAAAGTAAACATTAGTCGTTTTCAAAGGTTTAGTCTTTGAAAGTAGGCGAAATACGCTATTTCCTAGCGTTTACTCTAAAAATGTCGCCATATACGGACAAACACTTTTAAAATAATCGCAAAAAGGTAAAGTATCTCTGGTCGCTTTGATGTAATTCTGCCATAGTATAATCGTTGTGGTTTTTTTTCATAATTTAGTGAGGGAGAGAAAATTGTAATATACTTGAAGATAATTCGTTATCCCCGTTAGTAAATGGCCCCTTGCAATTTGCGTGCGAGAGAGTTTTAATATGTGATTTCGCAGTTTCAATGATGAAATGCGAAAGCTAAAGGCTTTGAAAGTTCTTCAAGATTTCATCTATGGGCAAGTAAAGAGAGCAATGGTTAAATTTAAGTTTTCTTAAGTCTATAAATTGGTAAGTACGAAACTGCGTAAGAGTTCCGTAATACATGCTTAATATTAAAAGGCCGAGGTATTATGTTCATAAAAATCGTCCAAGTTCGTGTCGTGAATAATAAATTCCATTCAATATTGTCATTAGAGCCAACATGACGTATTATAAGCCTTGGTGACAATCTAAAAATTCCTTATCAACGAACGTAAAAAAGCTCCAAATTTGCTTAAATTTGCTGCGTAAAGTTCAAAATATATTCTGTTTATCGATAGATAGAGAAAGAGTGATTACAAATATTTATTTTTTCAAAGCCTTAGCCTCATTTTGGTGCATAAATTAGTTTAATTTCTCATATTTTAATGAATGAAAGAAAAACGTTCTACGCAGGTATTTATCGTTTTCCCCGTTTAAACCCATAATAAAACAATCCTATCTGGGCTCGAACCAAAGACAAAATATCGAGATTTTCGATTTTTTTCAGACTCGAATGAAAAATATTAAGTTCCCCTGAAAATCTTAACCTGCTAGATCGATTAGAAAGTCCCAGCAATTTGTATGGAACAGTGAAAGAGTGAGCCATTAAGTCAGTTGTGTAGCTTCTTAATTACTGCGTAGTACTTATGTAATTAATTCAAGATTATGCATTCTTGTGCATGAATTTTTATTTTGAAAAATTCATAACCTTTTTTTCTCAAAACGCGGACTCCGTTGAATTTACTCATTTAAAAATATATTGTGGCAATGCAGTATTTAAAATTTGCGATGGTAATTTGTATTTAAAGAAAGAATATTATTTTATGTGTTATGGTGTCCTCTTTTTCACCCAAGGGTCGCGGCATTCTCGGCTGTGGGGAGGGGGAGGGGGGATGGTATTATTACATGTTACAGCAACCCAACACCACCTGTGTATAATGAACGATAATCGGGCACATTAAATATTTGGAGGCCTATAATACGCGCAAAATACTTACTTGATGCAAGAGCTCGGAGACTATCTGCAGGCATGCTACCTGTCAAGGGTTGCAGTCGTAAGTCTGCAAAACAAGTTCAGAGGCTACAGTACTCGGAGAGAGTGAGATTTTCGTAATGAAACAATTTTCTCCCCAGCAAAGTCAAATAAGAGAGTGGCGAACAAAGAAAGCGAAGGAAAAGATCTTAAAGACGACGACAGTGAGAACACCTCTCAAAGATGAAAGCACTACGTACAGATATGTTCACTGATGACCGTTAATTCAATGATTTAAAATATAATCTGCATTCATGCTGTAAAATCACTTTAGAAGGAATGTGATGCTTCAGATTTTTCTAAGCTTAAGATTAATGACTCACCATTCACCTATATGATGCTGCCTGTATCCTACCGCGTGGTTAGAAAATGTTCAGAAAATCTGTTTCAGTTCGCTAAAGTGTGATCTAAAAAATTCTTCCAGACTTTCTAGAATGAAGCAAAAAGTTGGACGCAGAGGAAACTTGGAAAGCTTTTTCTTCGATCGCGCATTCGAGTATCAGAAATATATCTCAAGTAAAAAACAGAGAGCTGCGGAGCAAGATGGTACGATGCGGAAGTGAGAGAAACAAATATTCACTAAATTGCGAAGAAATCAAAAACCAAAATTATGCCAGACCTGTCAACAGTTGCGATCGTAAGTCAGCAAAATAAGTTCAGAGGCTACCGGACTCGGAGAGAGTGTGATTTGCGTAATGAAACAATTTAATCCCCAGCAAAGTCAAATAAGAGAGTGGCGAACAAAGACAGCGAAGGAAAAGATCTCAAAGACGACGACAGTGAGAATATCTCGTAAAGATGAAAGCACTACATACAGATATGTTCAATGATGACCGTTAATTTAATGATTTTAAATATAAATTGTCAAAGGCTCTATTATGGGAGCGTTCCCGGTTAGAATGAAGAATTACACCTGTCGAACCGTTTCAGGATATGAGGTAAAAGGCTTTTGGTCGTGCCAGGGTGGAAGTGCAACGCAATAGATAAGTAATTGAGAAACCCCAAGAAACGAAACAGGCGAAGTATTAACAGGCAATGAGGACTAAGGCTTACTTTCGTTTCTCCTTTTTCAAAGTTTGTCCACTAAATCATCATTTCTATCGCGGTAAATGATCGCTCCCGAAACAAGGTGCTGCCCTTGATATTTGTGGGTCCGGAATAGAATTCAGAACATTCGTCTAGATTGCCAGATGCGAAGACATCTAAGGTCAAGAAGAAATTCTGGCCCGCGTAAGCTTACAATTCACTTTAGGAATTACTCCATACTTAGAGAAAAATTTAGAAATATCCATCGACGAACACGTGGATAACATTACTATGACTCATCACAGCAGGTTTTGGCTAATGAATAAATATTCTCCTTCATATCGCCCCGACTTGAGTATAATACAATGCATTTTGGTGATGCTTGTGATGTGAAAAAAAAAGGAAGTTAACAATAAAATATCAAATGAACGAAAAATTGCTTATTATTTTTGCACAACTCCAACGAAAAACTTGAAAGCAATTTTTTACAAGTCATAGCCGTTTGTTCTCCATTTTCGCGCAAAAAATACGTAAAATTCGTAGAGGTATCGCTCAGTTCTGCCAAAAATACAAAGAAGTTAACTTTTAATTGTTATATGCTCGTAAAATTGTTAATACTTATGGTATAATTCCATTGGAGAACGTGGAAGATAACTTTTATAAGTTAAAGCCGTTATTTTCTTTGCGCCAAGTAGGTACTACTGGATTACGCGTGAAGTTCCGCGGTTGCGTTTGGTTTTACTAGACGACGTGGAATGATTATACATATCTATCGTATGAGGGCGATTTAAAAAATATTTTTGTCAGTGTGTATAATGCAATACAAATATTAACTTAATTTTGCGAATTATTGTAAACGTTTAATAATTGTAAACTATATTTTGGTTGATCAGTTGGTGCCATAACCCACCCACTGTGAGATGTGGACGCCGAGGCTCGGATTCCGAGTTCGAGCCCGGGCGGATATAGCTATGTGAGGGACGATCCCCCACCCCTCATGGGCTTCGAGGGCACGTAACAATTTTCCGCTGTCCCAGCAGACGCCCATTTAAACCCATTCATTCAACGGCATTCCTTTCCTTTTGTTCTCGACTGATGAGGGGTGATTTTGTTTCAAATGTTGCAGTCACGTCGTCAGAGGCTGGAAGCGAGGGGTGCGCAACTTCAAAAACAAGTGTACACCGCATTTTCATTTCAGCCATTATTAATTTCTGTCCATTTATATACATTTCTAACCATTTCTGTCCATTTCTAACCATTTCTGTCCATTTCTATTCATTTCTGTCCATAGCTAACCATTTCTGTTCATTTCTATCCACCTCTGTCCATTTCTATTCATTTATATCCATTTCTAAACAGTAATATGCATTTCTATCCATTTCGCGACCATTTGTCAACGAGCGTACACCATTTCTGAGAGTTGCATACCCCTCAGCTGGAAGTGACAGCGTCCCTCCCTCAACCGCCACCTTTGTAAAAACCGTGTTTGGCGCTCTGCTCTTGTCCTTTTACAATATTTGAAATTGAAAACCTCAACGGGAACGGGGAGGCCAGTTTTGACCCTTTCCTTGAGGCAGTTAAGGGATGGATGTTTGGGGTGGAGATGCGTCGAGCAAAACACGCCAGGGATCCGTTTCCAAGCGTGATTTTCTTTTAATTTTGCGACGCAGCATTAAGCAGTTTCCCATTCGGGGGGGGGGGGGGTGAGGGCGGGAGGGGGAGGGCAGAAGGGTAGAATGGGGATGATGGGGGAAGACAACTATTGGTGGGGTGTGGGGGTGCGTGCCTATAGTGTGCACGGTCCCTTTTCTTCTCAACCGATGAGGTTCTTATTACAGTTAAGGTAGTCCGAGCGAGATAGTTCCCCAATCATAAGAGAGACCATATTCGAATCATACGTTTTAATTTCACCAGCTGTAGGACACATAAATTAAATATTGCACTATTAATGGTGCAATAATATAGTTTTATATGACAGAAATTATAAGTAATGAAATGAAAATATCTGAATAAGTCTTTAACTTGACTCATTTTTTTCGCGCGGTGCGTTTGAAACTCCTTTAAAACGGAAGGTTTCTTGTGATACCCAAGAACCTACTGCGGTGACAATATGATTAATTTCCAACTATAGTTGCGAAAATACACAAACTACGCGCTGCTAGTTTTTTTTAAACATCAAAGTGTTAGAAATACCTCATTTTGTATATAATGTCTCTCAGGAGTGCATGCACGTACCATTTCCAATGTAAAAGGGCTGGTAGGTATTTCCTGGCAAATATTACTCCGAAAGTAACGTGGTAACGGGTTGAATTTTTTATGTGAATATTTTGATTAGAAGGGTGAGATATTTTTCTTTAAAATGAGACCAAATTCATTGATTTCTAAGTAAAATGATTTTTCCCTTGAACTTCCTTAAGGGGAGCGGATAAAGAGGCGCGCCCTCCCGTGGAAATATATACTGGCGCGCAAATTCACTCTTATTTGCGAAACAGAGGCAGACGGCACTCTCGCCATTAAGGTAGTTTGAGCGAGATATCTCTTCATTTACAATTAAATGAGTTCTCTCTCTCTCTCCTCTTGAAGTGGAAATATCTCCCCTTCCCAAAGATATAAGTCCTCTCTACCGCTCAGTTTTTTGAGATATTTTCCATACATTTGAAGGCGTTTTCTATGGGATATGGTGAACGTATGCTTTCCAGAGAGATTATATTTCTTAAAAACGCATTTAGATTTAGAACGCATAGATCATGTCAGAATTACAACATAATGTAGGAAGGTCTGACCCTTTCCCGGCGAATGGATTTGATTAAATTTTCTGGGGCTTCACGCCGGTTTAGATTAGTTAATACTGCCGACGTTTCGGGCAACGACTCGTCACCCATCATCAAGGCAAGAATGTCATATGTCTATGGAATGTCATAACATATGGATGGTTTCTTTGAAGTTATTACCAGGACAAACATGCTGAAGGAAAGATACGGTCTCCCGTCGTCGCGCTCGAATTTTCCCTCAAATTTAATGAGTCTTCCACCGCGCGACACCGATATCTATTCTTGCCTCGTCGCCAGCACCAACCAATCTAAAGGCTGGGACACAATCATCGGGTACGTGTAACGTGAGCCGTTAACGGGAATACGCGGAAAGATGGCTGACGGGAAAGTATAGCGAACGGACACAATCAACGTGTACGGGGAGTACGTGTACGCGAGAGATGGGCAACTTCCATCTCTTCCCGTGTCCCGTACACGGAAAACCAATCAGAATTGTCCCGAGAATCCGGGAATGGGAGCCATCTGTCGGCAGATTCATCCAACTGTTGAAGATACTCTTGGCGAAGACTTGGCGAATTGGGACACAGCTTTAAGCTGTGTCCCAATTCGCCATTTAGGCAGCTAAATCGGCAGATTTAGGGAAGACGCCATCTAGAAGTGTGTCCCAATTCGTTAGGCATCATGGGGGAGCGGATTTAGGTGCCTTTCTCGGGGGTGAAATTTAGGGTAGAAGGAGTTTATCCTAAATCCGCCTCCATATTGAATTTCCCATCATGCAAAGCGCTGCATGCGTCGTACAAGGAACTCGTACACAAGGAAGTAGTTGAAAAGTGGCAAACATGGCCGGCAAGTATTTTGTCTGTAATTGAAAGAATTTTATAATATTTCGCAACCCAACACCCGACTACAAAAGAAAAATTCTACTTAGTACACTTAAATAAAACGAATTTAAATCCCAGAACACCTACACAAACTTAAATACCCCGAAAACTAAAAACTAACGAATCTCCAAACAACAAAATGGATGAAAAAATGTTATCTCACCTTCCAAATCTCACAACGCATACGAAGGTAGCTACAGGCGCCAAAAATGCCTTAATTTCAGGTTTCATTTGTTTCATTCAGTCCTTTATTAATTACTCACATGTTTTTCATTCCTTTCCAGCTCGGTAGACGGCAACACTAGCGAAGGATGTCCCAAATCAAGCTCCCTTAGCGAAAGGCCTCTAAATATTTAGGTAGCTAACCGCATCCTCCCTAATGCCTAACGAAATGGGGCACGGCTATTTACTTCCACACTTGTTTACACCTGGTCTCTTAGCTGCGCCTGGGTTAGTCAATTGTTACTCCGGGCCGCGTTAACATCGATTGTGACCGCTGACTTGCGTTCCCCGTCTCCCGTTGTCCCGTTAACGTCTCGCGTCACACGTACACGTTGATTGTGTCCCAGCCTTAAACCGGTGTGAAGCCCGAGAAAATTTCATCAAAACAACATAATGTAGTTTTCATTAATATTCAACTGCATCTTTTTAGGTATAAATCGATTTCTGACCGAATTAATTTTTACAGGCCCGCAAAAAACTCTCGCGGAATCTCTTGCACTCTCTGGTTCGAAGCCAAGTGATTCCAAGTTTAAGATTTATGTGCACTCATTCAATTTCCGAGAATATCAGTCACACCCGAATGTCATATATGGCAGGTCCGCTCTCTATCTCTCCCTATCTCTCGATAAATAGAGAGATAGAGATAGAGCGGAGTGGTTCCCACTTTACAGATTGGTCTCCTTAAAGAAAAAACCACACACATAACGAACGGCTCCTGCATGGGGGGGACACTTTTTTACCAATTGATAATTTATTCATAATAAATAAATATATAGAAGATATAAAAGTTGTTGGTGCCGATGCACTGATTTCACGTGACTCATCTAAGAGAAGTCATTTGTAATATTGCAAAATCAGTGCGTCGTCTCCCAAGCGTTGACTGAAATCGGGTAGGGGGGATGGACGAAGATGGCGGCCCACGCTACGATTTCAAGTACATGTAGGCCACCACATCAATCGTCTTCCCAGCTACCTCAATGATGGATATCCTCGTTGAAATAATTATTAGTATAGACTTACTATGTGCCCCCATACGCTCGCATAGCGCATTGAGTCATCAACGGCATATCTTCCGTCAATTTACCACGGAGTGCCTTTCATTATATTTCACGAGAAATACTCTCACCACTCTCCGCCACGACGCATATCCATGCCACGGCAACACTCTTCGTTTCGGATTGCTTCTCGAGACCATCGTGGGAATGTTACGGGGAGTTTTTTTTGTTTTCGTCCGCCGAGCAAAAACACACTTCACCTCGACGGAAGAAGGCGGAGCGAAAAGTACGGAGCATTCGGTCGCACAACGCATTTCGCTCGTCAGCCGCGAGAGAATAGCAACAGATGCGTTTTCTCACGTGTAAAAGGCTACGCGTGCGTACGCATGACTCTGTTGCAAGGCGCCACGATTGGGGCGCGCAACAATTGATTGCCAATTCCCGCTCCCGCCTACGTCCACTGCCACTGAGACAGAGAGCAGAGATGTAAAAAACACCTAATCACGAACACCAATATTGATATAGTCGGAAGAATGAGGGCAAAGATAAGACAAGGGATTGGACAGAGAGGGATGTGTCCCCCTTATGTGTTCAATAAGATTATCGAAAACATTATGGATTCGTGTAGGTTATTTCGTGTCTCATAACCTACCAACGCACATTGGTCCTCGGCCCATGTATTTCTGGGACATGAAAAGATTTTCTCAGATCAAGATAATGTTTGGTGTACATAGGTTTCCGGGGTCGCTGAATACGAATATGACGCCAAAACAATTGAATTTTTCCATTAAATGTGAAAACTTGCGGATTTCATTTTTGCAATATTTGTACGAACAGATTTTATTTAGTGCAAATAGGACCAAATTAACAAATAAATTAATATTGGCAAATGTCGGCAGACACATGAGTTTTTTTGTATATTTAGTGATGTTAGTTACACTTTCCAATAGATTTTTCAATGGAATCTCATGGAATGGGTGAACCTTTCACTAATTTTAATTATATTTCGCGGATTACAGTTCTCTAATTTTCGCGATTTTCGATTTGAAATCGCATATAATGACAACTTAACAATACATTTTTACTTAAATATATAAATAGCACATACTTGCCGGAGATGAATCTAGTTCTTTGAATTAATATCGAAGCAACAGTCTTCTATGTAAGCGATTCCGAAGTAGCTACCACACCAACCCGACCCCTTCTGTCATCGGACCTTAACACTTCTGGATCCGGTGCTTTTTAAATTTGACTAGCCCTTTGGGCCGGCCATTTTTTGCATTTTTGTTGGGAAGGTACATACATGTATACAATTAAATTCACACAACTCCAGAACTAATGTATATTTTTTAATGAAACTTTCATTCGTTGCATGTTATATAAATTTCGTAGCGTAGCTGTGGCGTAAATTTCTATACGTATCCCTATATTTAAATTCTAACATGTTGAAATGAAAAGTGAAATTGATTGTTGTATCTGTTGGATTATAATATATTATGTAATATTATGTACACAGTCTCATTTGTCTATGTAATATTATGTATACGTTTATTTAGGATCGTTGAGTTGTATTCTTTGTAGTTGTTCATTCATCAATGTCTAAAGGACCAATTGGTCCATGACAATTAATGTTTATTATTATTATTATTATTATAACAGACCGAACCATTACCGCTGGTGGCAGAAACACGTATTTTTACGTGAGCGGACTATAAAGTGTTAACAACATTCATCCGTGGTGCCAGGAGTGCGGGCGATAGTTAAATATCAACAAATGCACCACAGTTCACTTCCTGCGAAAGTCATCTCACAAATGCCATACTTACACTGTGGGTGGAGTAAGCATAAAATTTTCAGATATAATATAATACCTCGGAATTACCATAACTCCTCATACATCGTGGGGAGCACACATACAAAACATATGCGGTACAGCATTAAAGAAACTAGGTTTTGTTAAGATGTAATGGGAAGGTCCTCGGATGAAAAAGTCAAAGAGAGATGCTACTTCGCTCTGGTTAGGCCACACCTCGAATACGCCGCGAGCATTTTAGACCCTGGTCGCAAAGATGTAACCATAAAAATCAATAAAGTTCAAAGAAAAGCAACACTCTTCGTTAAAAACTGCTACGAGGGTACATATAGTGTCTCACAACTTTTAGAGGGATAAGGTGGGAGCCCATAGAGACTCGGAGGCTACATGCTTGTCTTAGATTGCTTGAGAAATTGAGAACTGGTGTGTTTCAGAGCGACACAGAGAATATTATCGTGACGCCTCACTACATCTCTAGGTCGCACAGAAGCGATGACATTAGAGAGATAAAATGCGGAACAGACAGTTACAAAAATTCGTTCTCTACGTGCACAATAAGCGACCACAATGAAATCTGAGCTCCACTAAATACACTCCCATAATACACGTCACCATTTCACCTCCAGAATCCTGACATCTTTAGACGGCTGGTGGCCTAACATCCCCTGCTACGCATCCATTTTGCGGCTCGCAGGGTAGTATGTAGATGTAGAAAGGCAAATACAAACGCCGAGTGCTCTTAAATCATCAGGAAACGTTGGAGAACAGCAAAAAAATGGAGAAGTTAAAAAAATTCTCGGTGCTGTGCTTTCCCTAATCCAATTACATAAGTATTATACAGTTTATTTTGTAACCCATTAGTCAAATTGAGTGGTTGTACTGAAAGAAATTTACGAAATAATTACCCTAGTACCTCATTCGGAACCCCTCATTACCTTTCTACATCTAAATCTAGGTAATACCCTGCGAGCCACCACGAGGGTGTGTGGCAGGGGGTGAAGATGACCAAACATGCACCATTGCCATGCAAGTAGGATATTTCATGGAGATATGCTAGAGAACAGGGTCATATGCAGCTAGATGTTAGTATCTACATAATAAGAAAGGGATTATTGGTTGTTATTACATGCATCATGCACTACAGACTACTCTTACTATATTTCACCTACCTATCCCTTTGCTACGCTGCCTATTATTCTCTCGTTTGATACGCGGGAAAAATGACATTTTAAATCTATTGGTACGACAATCTATCTTTCTAATCTTGTTAATCTCTTCAAATCTAGCATAATACTCAGGGGTTCTTAATATATATCTAACGTCATCTGTGAACAAATCGGTTTCGAGTTTACTTAAAAGGTTTAACCTAAATTTTAACCTGCGTTCTGATAGTAATTCCCATCCTAGTTCTTCTATTAAACTCGTAACACTTATACAATTATCATAACGGCCTTTACCAAACCTTTGTATCCATGTAAATGCACGATGCTCGAGGAAAGGTTGAAACGTGAGTCTGACTCCTCTCCACATTCCATCCGCCAAAACCTCAAATGTCGCAACAAAGAGCGTCGTCACGTCGACCATTTCGGCGCTTTCGGCCGAAGGAGGCCGAGGTCATGACACAGTCAACCGGCGGCCCCCCGGCGCCACGTGGCGGAGGAAGGAATTATGAAGCCGCGGGGCCTCGTGTTACACTTCCGGTCGTCGTCTCCAGGCGACGATATCCTACTCCGTCGAGTGAAATGAACGCAAGGCGTCAGCCATTCACGGAGAAAACTTATGCTTGCTGATGATGAGATGGGGAAAATTGGCTGTTAACACGTGTTCAAGTGCCAAAAGCGGGACAACGTCTGCTGTGGGGACACGCGACGGTGTATATAACTACTTAAGTTAGTAATGTATATTTACACTCCCACGTTCTCTACTCGGAATACATAAAAAATAAGGATGTGAAAAGGGTGATCTAGAAGGCCTTTTCGACCAGGGTGGAGCCACCGTCATTGGAATTCAGCATTCATTCTTTTGCTACCCAATACACTGCGGTTATTTATTAGAGTATTCCTGGTTGAAAACATCCATTCTATATTTGGCTGATACAAAGGCAGAGAATAGGGCAGAAATCCGGAGCGTTAAAAGCCGAATCGAATGCTAAACGACAGGATATATAATAGAGGCTCTTATTATTTTGAGCGGAATTTGTTTACTGCTTTTAATTGAGAAAACACTGACAGATGATGTTATAAAGCTGTCAAAATTTTGTTTTTTTTTGGTAAACTGTTCCCCTTGACGACTGATAGCGATGTCGAAGCAGAGTCTCATGAGCAAATATGTAACTATACGGAATAAATTTAAAGCCAATTTAACGGATCGACTGAGGATGAGTACTTTTCTCAAAAAAGGAAATCAAATCCCGCACGATGGAAAATTAATTCCGGGTGTCCTTAAGGAACAGACGAGAGATTTGAAATGCGGTTGAACGAATGACAATCATGTGGGTGATTGAACAATAAGTATTTTGTAGGTCTTCAGTATCCAATTTTTTATTACAGACGACTCGAAGTCGTAGTTTTTATGTCTGGAATTATGAACAAATCGATTAACTACTAACGGAGGCAGGGATTTTAAGGTTTTAATCGTGGGTGAAAGTCGGAGGTGCCGTTGATTTTCAATTCTTCTCAATTCAGTTTCATTCTCTCCTCAATGGTTCTGCCGGTCTCGCCAATGTACACCTCCCCGCACTCACATGGTATCCGGTAAACGCCGGGCACCTTCACGCTGGCCGGGACCTAAACTCGAACCATCTGATTCCTTAAGTTGTTAGGAGGTAAATGCACCGTCCGTATGTTGCGTTTAATTCAATATACGGGATATTTTACCGGATAACGTGGAGACATACGGTAGGAGAGCCTTGGCGACTGACTTAGAAGTGTCCTCCGTCTTCTCCTTTGAAACCCCGAAGGTCCTTTTCAGGGCCATCGAAATTTCCTTAGGTCTATATCCATTCTCTAAAAACGTCCTTTTTAGATGCCTTAACTCAGCCGGTAGGCTTTGTTGGTCCAAGATGGCCTTGGCTCTGTGCATTCGGGATGAGAGAACAGCAAACCGTTGAGCGGGGTGATGGTGGCTCCTCCCGTTTTGATACAGGTCGGCGAGGGCGAGAGGAACAGTGATAATAAGCGCATGGCGATGATTAGAGAACTTTTTTTAGAAAGAAGAAAATCAGAGGTAGGGACGTAGTAATGTGAATAGAGTAGCGATAATGTATCCTAATGGCTTTCGGAATGGCTTCCGCGTGGTGTCATTTTAGTTGACAACAGTTTCGCGAGCGTTCCAGCTCGCTTCTTTAGGTCCGAAGTAATTTTGATGCATCAGGGCCGCAATATATAACTCTCCGGAGGGTCAAGCGCGGATTCTTCTTTCCGTTTTTTCCCGCGTCTTTGGAATACACGCTTCCAATTGGCTGATAGCGTGTAACCATCGTCCCTGTTGACATTATTTGGTCTTTTTGTAATTTCAATCGCCTCACGTATCAGCCTGGGGAAGTATCTCGTCTCCTTCGCAATGATTTTTGCCTCATCTGAATACATGTTATGCGATGGCCCGCTCCATGTGTGCTCTGCGATGGCAGACCGGGTGGGTTGCGGCCTTAATGCATCAAAATAACTTCAGACCTGAAGAAGCGAGCTGGAACGCTCGCGAAACTGTTGTCGACTAAAATGACACCACGCGGAAGCCATCCCGAAAGCCATCAGGATTCAAGACCACTCCGCGGAAGCTTTCATGATAACCTAGCGATAATGTACTCAAGATGAGTGTCGAATGAATCTGATCGATGCCACATCAGTATTGAAACAAAGATCTCGATATTAATGCATATACATCTACGTACTCCCTGCGAGCCACCACGAGGGTGAAGGGGGTGACGGGGGTCACCAAACATGCACTATTGCCATGCAAGTAGGATATTTAAGGGAGGCATGCTAGAGAACTATTATATATATATATAACTATAACTAAAACATGCTAGAGAAAAGGGTCACATGCAACAAGGTGGTTAGTATCTACATAATAAGAAAGGGATTATTGGTTGTTATTACATGCATCATGCACTACAGACTACTCTAACTATATTTCACCTACCTATCCCTTTGCTACGCTGCCTATTGTTCTCTCTTATAGTACGCGGGAAAAATGACATTTTAAATCTATCGGTACGACAATCTATCTCTCTAATCTCGTTAATATGATCAAACCTAGCATAATACGCAGGGGTTCTCAATATATATCTAACGTCATCTGTGAAAAAATCGGTTTCGAATTTACTTAAAAGGTTTAACCTAAATTTTAACCTGCGTTCTGACAGTAATTCCCATCCTAGTTCTTCTATTAAACTCGTAACACTTATACAATTATCATAACGACCTTTAACAAACCTAGCGGATTTCCTTTGCACGCGCTCTAATTCTTTTATCATACCTTCCTCTTACGGATCCCATATACTAACGGCATATTCTAAATAAGGCCTGACAAGTGTAAAATAGCTTCTTTCTCGTACTCTCTCATCGCATTTGCCTAGAACCCTTTTTAGAAATCCTAATCTACGGTTTGCTACACTAGTTATTTCCCTGATGTGTTTCCCCCATGACATGTCTTCAGTGATGGTGATGCCTAAGTATTTAATTGAATCTACGTTACATATTTTATTTTCTTTGATGCAACGATAATATATAATAAGATAAGAACGATACGATATAATAAGATTCGAATGAAGAATATTATCGTGACTATTTAGTAGAATATACATTATTGCTAGGAAAAAACCTTTCATAGAACACTTTTCTGAAGAATCAAAATATGACGTCAATTGGGTATATATCACTCATTGATTGTGACCGACGCTTTTTGCGTCGAACGGCTGGCTTTCGCTTCAAACGACTGATTTGTAACACTTCGCGCCGCTCCACTGCGAGAGGCGAATGCCATACGGAAGTTTGTAAAACACTTTATGTTTTGCATTTCACGTCACACAATAAATTTACGGATCAGCAGATAATATTTCTTTTTCGCATGGTGAAATGTTTCGAAGGAGTAAATTGTACGAACGATCGCCCGCTAAAGGAAATAGAAGGAAAAAAATGAGTGTTTCACTCATGGAGAACATTGCGCTGAAGGCAAGGCCACAACTAAGAAAAAAAATTGAACACGAATGGATTATCCGTCCGTCTTAGCCTTTTGGTTACATCCGATTGGGATTCCTCTTCCATCACCACGGTCAGTCGGCGGCGTCCTTCTACATTCGACACCCTGATACCACAGTTTGAGTGCTCATTCCAGCGAGCTATCGAAATAAAAGTATTGATCGCGAAAGTACTCATGATCGAAAGAAATGCATCGATAAGAGTAGGGTATAAGGAATTGTTCGCATTCAAAATTACGAGAACCCCAGAAATGTAATCGTGGCAAAAGGAAGCCTCTCCAAACATAAGAAGCTCATGGAACTGGAGCTTCGGAGTGGGAAGTCGCTCGAGCGCAATGCTAAGTGAGGATTGCATAGAGAGAAGAAGAGAAACACTGTTGGAAAGAAGAGTGTCTCTGACGGGAAGGGACGTGGAAGTTGCCTACTCTGTTTAACTTAAGTCCGAGCGAGATAGTTCCCTAGTCATAATAGAGGCCATATTCGAGTTATACGTTTTAATTTCACCAGCTGTAGGACCCACAAATTAAATAGCGCACTATTAATGATGCAATAATATAGTTTTATATTACAGAACTGGTAAGTAATTTAATTAAAATATCTAAACAAGTCTTTAACTTGACTCATTTTTTTCGTGCGGTGCGATGCGGTGAAACCCCTTCAAAACGGAAGGTTTTTTGTGATACCCAAGAACCTATTGCGGTGACAATAAGATTTATTTTAAAAAATATTTGAGAAAACATACTAACTGTTAGTTTTTTTGCGACATCTAAGTGTTAGAAATACCTCATTTTGTAAATAATGTCTCTCAGGAGTGCATGCACGTACCATTTCCCATGTAAAAGGACTGGTATTTTCTGGAAAATATCTCGGAAATGAGTGTGGTAGGGGGTAGAATATTTTATGTCCTTAGAGGGGTGAGATACTTTTCTTTAAAATTAGACCCAATTCATCGATTTCTGAGTAAAATGATTTTTCGCCCAAACTACCTTAAATCGGTTGTAACCCAGATGCAAATGAAAGCCTTTGTGTGGTTGCGGAGTTATTTGAGACTTTCTGAGTTCTTTCTGAGATGAGCCCACACCGCTCTCTCCCTCTCTCTCTCCGCGGCGACACCACAGACACAGCGCGTCATCGGATGTCTCCCGATCGGCCTTTCAAATCATTCGTCCTCAGCTCTTCCTCTCCTCCTCCTCCCGCCTTCGATCCATCTTCCGTCATTCAAAGCAGACCGAATTGAGCCATTGAGCTAACTTACACTGAGAGTAGGTGTCGCTCACGAGAGTTTTCCAAAGAAGCTTCAACACGATTGTATACACATCGAGGACAACAGTCCTAAACTCGATTGTTTCAGGCTTTACTCGGTAAAAATCCATTCTAAAGAATTCCAAAGAGATATGGTACTTTTTTACAGTTTTTATTTCAAGTCGACTGGTTTCGTCGCATAGATCCAGTGCAGGATTTACGTATAAGCTAGACAAGCTATAGTTTAGGTCCCCCACTTTCTTGGGGGCCGCAAAAAAATTTGCAAAATTTTCATTTTTAAGTTTGTAATGAATAAAAATGATTTTAAGTTAAAGATTTATTATTTAACTATCTATATGCTTCTTAATTGTTTTTCAGTTTAACCCTCTAGGTATCCGAAAATCATATTTGGCACTGACATAGAATATCTGGACTTATAAAGGGCCCCATATCTCAAATAGCTTAGGGCCTTATCAAGACTAAATCCGGCCCTACATAAGTCCCATCTGATAATGTCCTTTATGATCTTCGTCTTGATCGTCGACTTGAAATAAAAACTGTGAAAAAGTACCATATCTCTGAATTCTTAAGCAACAGTCCTGCATTTGAAATTGTGTGGATAACATAAAAGTGAAACTGAGCTAATTATCTCTTATGCGTAAGTGTGATCATCTAAATAGTCAAAATTTCTCATATTATGCCGCGTGATAATCGGACTCCGAGATGCGCATACTCTCATTCCTCTGAACGGGGGGAATGAGGGGAATGGGGGAACGGTGCGGGGGGGCTATTCCACAGTCGTGTGCAGCGGTGCTGGGTGGCATAATTTATGGGGTGGCTCGAACTGCGCAGGACTGTATCTCAGAAACGCAGGAAGATTCATCAAAACCGGCGAAATAAGGCCCCATCAGCATGCTACTAATGCATTTGACGCATGAAAAGAGTTTTCTTCCGCCGAAAACACGCTAACTATTTAGGGGAAGGTTGCCTAATTTGGACCATTTTTTTATTTTCTTAAATATTTACAAATATCAATTCCAATATATTCAACATAAAACATCTATGCTGTATAATATTCTTCATAGTATCTTACTTCGTATTTATTTTAATAAATAAAAATAATCCTTATTCCCTGATAAAAAGAACCAGAAAAATCGGGCGGAACTCTTTCGTTCAATTAATGAATAAGTGCTTCCAAAGTTAGTTAAGTTAAAAAATTCAACATACGTAAGACATGCACTACATTCACCAATTGACCTCAGATCGATATGAACTCGGTCTGATCTCAGCATTCAAAGCCAGCCGACTCGGATCGCCTGGTTTGCTCAATGCGGAATCGATTGAAATATCGATTTGAATCAGTTCTATCTAAATCAAACTATCAACTGGAT
The DNA here is from genome assembly GCA_963169105.1 of Ceriagrion tenellum. Classification (NCBI taxonomy): domain Eukaryota; kingdom Metazoa; phylum Arthropoda; class Insecta; order Odonata; family Coenagrionidae; genus Ceriagrion; species Ceriagrion tenellum. The sequence goes on from OY720641.1 coordinate 29,131,869, forward strand.
GGATTTCGTCATTTGCTGCCGAAGGTTACTCTGACGTTCCACACTCTTGCATATCGCAATCTGTATACGAAGTGATGAAAAAGCAAGATGAAATATTTCTGCCACATAATTTTTAAATTTAATCAAAGCATTATAATTGCTTGGTTTCACGGTGCGGAATTCGATATTTAAGCGAAAATGATTCGTAATACGCGTGTGTTTTTTATTCGATATGATATCTGTGGTATTTTCTGGCAACCATTACAAAAATATGAAATGAATTGTTTCGTGTTTACGAGGGGCATTGTCCGCATGAAATCGAATTCTATTGAATCACAATGATCGAGTGCCATTAGGCTACGTGTTACTGTAGCAATTAATCGCCAAGAAACCAAATCTCTTTCTTTCTATTGTTAGTATAGCAATACATCGCCTAAAAAATGAAATCGATAGCATGCCATTTGTTTCACTTTTATCAATGCATATCACTAATAAGTACTCGTATGCGAGGTTGCGCGCAAATCTGAAAAATGAACCGAAATCCATCCATCGCTCATCTATTGCTCCTTTAAGTTTTTCTCAGACCCATTTAAGAAACCAATGTTAAAACGACGGCATTTTTTGCTTCGATTTCTCCGGTTTTACGAAACTAACTTCCAGAGCGCACATTATCTGGGTATAGCGCTAATAAGAGGGTGGTCAAATGGTCGAGGCATCGCCCACTCTCCGTCCACAAGCCTGCGCATATATCAGAATGAGAAAGGCGAAGGCCATTAGGCGAGGAGTTCCCACGGCAATAAACGACTGAGAATCGACCTGATTGTGTCGAATTTCGCAGCGGCGTTTCCAATGGTGACATTGCACCAGCGTCCAGCGAGGTGAGGCGAAAGGGCTGCTGGGAAAAGTCGCGAAGCAGGAACAATGGAGAAGCGGATCGCACAACAAGAGTGTTCGCAATGTCCGGAGGAGCCGAGGAAATGGGATATCTTAAGGAGACGTAGAAGGAATTACGAGTGACTCCGACTCGAGGATTGTTCTTTGGAGGAAGTCGAGCTCACTCCGTGCACGCGTGACGTGTCTTTGCGTGTTTCTTTACGATGGACGGAGCTGCAGCGTCCTCGTGTGGGTCGCTATTTTCTAGTCACGCGACAAGGAATCTCCAGAGGGATTGCACTTTCGGACCGTTCGAGGTCCATGTTCCTATCTGGCCACTAAAGACTCACGCAGTACAACGTGCTCCGGTCCCCGATTCTGGAGAACTCGTATAAAAACCTCACGCAGCATTCCCCGAACGACATGTTCCCGCGAGAATGCTGAGGACGGAATTGAATACTATCGCTATAAGTGACGAAATAAACAATATTTCGGTTTCTCATGGAAAAGAGTAAAAACTTTTTTAAAATTATGTTATGGGACATAGTCCCTTGGAATACGTGACGAACACAGGTCACCATGGTAATCAATACCACACATGCATTAATGACGTAATAAACTATCCAAATAACTTAATATACTTTATAGCATAATAATAAAGTAGACTTAATAACCAAGAACTATCATGATAGTGTGAGCGTGGTTTCAAACTCTGTCCATTAAAGAGACATTCGAATGTTATGCCTTTTTACTAGAGTAAACCCTCTCGTAAAGAATGACGGAGTTTGATTTAATTTATATAAAGATAACGATCATTTACTTGTAGACGTATATAATAAAACACAATAGAAGTCGGTTCCGTAATTTGCAATTCTCGAACATAAATCTTTTTAATGGAAAAATATTAAATTCCCAGGAGTAAAAACAGTTTCAATTACATTCGACTATCATGTTGCGACATATTCCTAAAACTCGCTTCGCTACGACTCACCATTCATTCATTGGTCGTCCAATCCCAAAGATTGGTTGACTGCAGTCCTCCACCCTTCTCTATCTAATGCTACGTCCCTTACTTCCTGATAGTTCCTCCTTTATACTTTCCTCTTTATTTGGTCCATTAACTTATCCCTTGATCTTCCTCTGCGGACCTTTCCCTCTAATTTGACTTCAATTATGTTCTTCACGAACACATTGTGTCTCAGGGTGTGTCCAATCCATCTCGTTCTTCTTTTCTGCATGGTGTTCCATATGGTCCTTTCCTCTTCTACTCTTCTGTACACTTCGTCATTTCTTACTTTGTCCGTCCATTTTATCTTCAGCATCCTACTCCAGCACCAGGTTTCGAAGGCTTCTAATCTGTTGTGATATGATTTTACAATGCTACATCACTCCGATCCATGGAGTGCTACGCTCCACACGAATGTTTTCACATACTGTTTCCTGGTTCGTATCCCTGTCTTCTTTTGAGCACTAGAGTTTTGTCTTTTTCCAATGAACGCCTTCTTAGCTTGGCCTATTCTCCTCTTGATGTCCGTTGTTCTTCTTCCTTCCCACGTGATGGTACTTCCGAGATAGGTGAAGGAATCCCGCTTGCTCTATATTCCTACTCCTCTCAGTGTGACTTCTGCATTCATCTTTTCTCTTGCGCATCCTGGGATGTTGGTCTTCATCTTACTTATTTTCATGTTGTATTTTCAGATAAATTGATCCATGACGTTTAGTGCCCAGCTATGACCGCTATATCATCTGCGAAGCGGAGCATGTTTATTTAATCTCCGTTTATCTTTATTCCGCTCAGTCCGATTTCTTGCGTTTCACGTATCGCCTACTCCAAGTGCAAGTTGAACAGTGCTGGTGGGAGGTTGCATTCTTGAATTACTCCTCTTCTTGCGTCTCATACTTTCGTCGAAAACGTCATGCTTCAAACGTCAATTTCACGTACATGCTTCCCCAACGACAAGTCCCTAGTAAGGGTCACTCCTAAGTACTTAACTGACTCTACATTTATTAGTTCGGCTTGATTACTTGTGTACGTCTCGTTGGTTAAGCTACTCTGCCTCCAAAAATTCATAACAACGCACTTATTAAAATTTAATTCCAACTGCCAAGTGTCGTACCATCCGCTTATAGCTTCAGGGTCTTTCTTCAACGCAATTCAATTAGACTCAGTGTGAATATCCCCGTACAATACTGCGTCGTCCGCGAAAAGACGAATTTTACTCGTAATGACGGTGGTGACATCATTAATATACCAAAGGAATAATACAGGACCAATGGCACTTCCCTGGGGTACACCGGATGTAACTTAAACTGTATCTGAACTAATACCATCTAGAACTACCCTCTTTTCGCGGTTATTAAGTAAATCTTGAATCCAATGTATTTCATTATGATGTAATCCATTGAATGTTAGCTTAACAAGTTATTTCAAATGCGTCCAACAGGAATCCGGCCGAATTCTTGGCCTCCAAGATCTCCAGACATGACCTCGCGCGATTTTTTCTTTTAGGGATATGAGAAAGAACGCGTTTTCGTCTCATTTTTGCATGAGACATCGATGAGCTAAAAAATTAGAATAAGAGCTGTCGCGACCTCTGCCAGTAAAGATATCCTAAGTAGAGTGCATGTTTCTGTTGAAGCTGAAACTTTTAGATCCAGTAAGTACTTTAACATTCTACGCTGTTTTGTAGTATGTTTCCATCCATAGGTACATATAATGTTTCACAATCAAGTCATTCTTTTTTATACACCCTGCATTTCAGATGACACCCAACGTATGCAATGTTAAATGTCTGACGAGATCTAAGGGGTAGTAATTCCAAAAATAAAATAAATAGGGCAAAAATAAAATCTCTCGGGAGTGCATACTCGTACCATTTTCTATGTAAAATTTCTTCATTTTTTGGAAAACATATAGAAAGTTAGAGTGGTCAGTGGCACATATTTTGAAACCTTTGGAAATGTGGAATGGTTTTATTTCAAACGAAATTAGGTTCATTGAGTTTTAAGGTGGAATATATCTCGCTCAAGCTACCTTCAAAGTTATTCATACGAGCGGTTCAAAATACACCAAAATGTCGACCTGTTCGTTGTTGTATTCACCATGAGAGTCTTTAAAAATTATGAATGGATTAAAGAGAAAATGATTTTTATCATCCCGTTTTAAAGTGTTTGAATGGTGAAAGAGTAAACAAACTCGTCATTCGTCGAATTATAATTATTTAATCAAGTAATTACGTCTCCAAGCGGTTCATCGCGCGTCCACCATCTTATCTGCAATGTAACTCATAACTCCATTCCAGAAGTTATGAGACCATTTAAGAAACCAATAATATGATCGAACGTTTCTGCAACACTTATGCCCGTATTCATAGTCGTATTACTAGGGGTTACCTGGGTATCCCCTAGTCAGGTAACATCTACGGGTCCCCTACGCTGAGCGATTCATAAACCTTACCTGGGTAACACCCAGCCAGGGGACGCCTGGGTAAGAGATTTGGCAACAATCCCACGCAAAAATAAATATGAACGGTTTCGCTGAATGGTTCCCGATGTTTTCGATGCTCATTTCTCACCGTAACCAAGCACGCTATAAACAATAATACAGTATACTGTTACAAAACGTTGATGAAAAATGATTGAAGGAATCTGAGAGAATGATTTCAATATTACTTAAATATTTATGTAATTTGAATGATGAGGAATACGAGGGTGAATCAATAAGTACTCGTGTTTGAAAACAGAAGACGTTACTATGGAAAGATATTGATATTATCGTGTACCGCCATTAGTACAGTAGTATCAATTCGTCCCACGCGTGGGCAGCAGTACTGCGTTAGGGGAGCTTTGGGTAAGCTTCATGCCTCACCCAGGAAATCGGCGGCCTGTGGGAGCGTTAGGGGACAGCCATCCCCTGGGTAGCGACTATGAATACCATTTCTGAGCCTAGGGGTTCCCCCACGCCTGGGGGACACTCAGGTGACGACTGTGAATACGGCCCTTAGTGAATGGTTACCATGGCTTATGGGTTCCACAAATTACTGATTAGAAGTTTTCATTCCTCCGACAGTCGTCATTGGCCAAATATAAATTCAACAAAGAGCGTGGGAAGTATGTCAAGTGGCGCCCGCAGTGGTGAAGGCGAACGCCGTTAATTAACGCGATCTCGTTTTCAAAACCAGTTCTGTCTTCCACAACAATCACCGAAAGTGTGTGTTTCTGTGTGTGTGTGTGTGTTACCCGCGAACAGTTTCACTGACGCTCCGTTGAATGCGAGGAAATACACCGCTATGGAAACGAGAGCATTGTTCTGCAAAGGCATCTTTGTTTTCACTTCTTTTCAGAGGACGCATATCCTCACAGGGACCAGACACGACGCGAATTGAAGCCGTTTCGTCGTGATATATCTTTATTTCGATACTGAAAATCGAACTGAACTCCAGAGTGTTTGAAAATCGCATGAATGGGAGAGATCACATCCGATCCCGGATACGAATTTGCTCATCAGTACTGAAAACAGAAATAAGTACGATACTTATCACTTCCCATTTAATTTCTGATTTCAACGACCAATCACAAGTTTTACACATATCCGGGCTTTGTAAAGGTATCAGAGCGGTCTCCTTAACCGGAAAATGAGATGTTTAGATCCCATTCTCGGGTACTCGTTGCCACTCAATTTCTACGTCCTGCCAGTCGTCTGATGTTCATATCCACTCACTCGCCAATTTATCTATCAATGAAAAGCTATTCATGAACGAGAGAAGAGACTGGATCTCTAATTTTGTCAATTACTCGACTTAGAGAACTTACCTCTGGATACTTTCACTTTTAAATTACTTTGAAATGATTCAGCAAAGAGGACAACTATTTTTATTAGGAATTAGAGTGTGGTTCCATCTGCCATGGATACCTAATAATCTAGGCATAATTTTACGACGTTTCGTTCGTCTTATCACAGGAAGTTTGGTGACGAGCTTTTCACTGTGAAGCTTTATCTAGTAAATGCACAACATACGAATAAACATTCAGAAAAATTTAACCCAAATTAGTTGTAGTCATGGATAAACAACTCTTTTGCGTCAGACTGCATACTATGTCCTTGTATGTATTAGCTACCTGATCTTTCGTGATGATGATCACGTTTTCTAAATCACGAGGGCAATTGAACCATAGAATTATGAAGAACCATGATCGCGATTCAGGTTTGTTGTCCAGTTACAACTACCGAGATCTCTTATTTAAAGGCGAATTTCGCTTGCGTCCATGTGTGTTACTGTGAACTGAGTTACTTTTACAATGCGTGGTGATTTGTCTGCGAACATTTAGTTGCCTTTTGTTCCCATGTTGAATGGGTTTGGAGACCAGCTGACTTCAGTCTGAGTTAAAGCGACGAGTAATCTTGTGAGACCCTTGAGAATCCCAAAAGGTTTCCCCGTGTCGATACAAAGCTCCGTCAATACCTATCCATTCAAACTCGAAATGTATGAAGGGCGCATGATGTTGATTTGGGACGTAGTATGCCTTTAATAACAGCTTATTCTCCCCTTATGTCGCGGGCGATACCATTTCTGCCAAGGATCATGTTTCGGACGCAAGTCGTTTAACCCACAGGAATGTAGTGGTATTTGACTTTTTCACTCCCTCACAAGTATTCGACGGGTGCCTCCTCATTTTTCGAAGCGCGTCGAGCCAACGCGACGTCAAAAGGGCCAAATCGCGTTCGAGGTTCCCGAGTGAAAGAAATGTTAGTGAACTCTTTCTGCCAGATGTGACGCTGCTGTCGTCACCCGCGAATTCTAGATGATGATCATAATATTGTTATTGATGGAATATTATAATGTTATTATGTGTTCAGCTGAAATTAATTTCGACTACATATAATCTCCAAATTATAATTAATATTTAAGAACGCTGAAGTCTAATGTATGCTCGAATGAATATTGTAAACAGATGTCTTGAACGAGTAGTGGCATCCATATTGAATTCCGTCAATGTAAACAGCAAATTTACCCCCGTTTGGATAAAAAAATTTCTTTCTTCGGGTTTCCGAAAGATCCTGAGAGGTAAGTCTGTCTGGTGGGTGATATAAGATGTATGTTGTCTCTTTTCATTAATCATGAGTTCGTCAAATTTAATTGCTCGCAGGTTCCCCTTTGTTAATCGTAATTTTGTGTCTATTTAGGGCAAATAATTGAGCTAAGTTTTGTCTTCGGTCAGATATCCCGGGACGGCGATGGGAGCTTGATAAGAATCCCAATTATTTTGTGTGCTCTGAGCACTTCAAAGAGGGAGACTTCAAAAGGAAATATCCTCATCCTATTTTGAAGTCTGGTGTCATCCCCAGCATAGTTGAGGGTGAGTGTCTCAAACAGCATTTTTCTTTTCAATAGGTATGCATGTTTTTGTTGATATTTTCCCCATTTGTCACATGAGTCCATCACTGCTTTCCCTGCTCTTTGAATGTACGTTCTTTGTATATTTTCGAAATCTGTACTGGAGAGAGCTTTTCGAAGAAAGTTTCGTTTTCAATAGTCATTTTAACAATGGTATTCACTCTTCCTTACTTCTAAGAATTCATCCTTGTGCATTTTTATATCATAGTTACCCTTTAACCAAAAAGCCTTTGTAATGACATGTGTACTACCAGGAAACGTTTGCCAAAACTTTGTACACATGAACACAGAAGAGTCAGTAATGTCGCCCATGCACTTCTTCTGGCTAGGTGCATGGCCAATCTTCTATTTTTATCTTTTGTTAATATGAACAACACTATACGCATGTGCAGAGAGCATGCAAAGTGAGTCCAGGGCAACAGAAGGCGTAATGACTACACCAGTGGCGGTTATTACCCCGGAGTCCACAACTACGCCAGTGGCAACGACGTCATCAAATGTTGCAGCAACAGCTTTGGAGGTTGCAGATTCAGGTATGATAGCTTGTAATCTTACAAGACATTTTCCTTGCTAATGTTCAGCATTTTCAAATCTAAATTATCTGTTGCTCTATTAACCTGTCCTGTTGAATTTTTTTAACAAACTGAGTACCTAACGTTCAATTTTGGGTGAAGGCACAAATCAAAGTGGAATAAACAAAGAAGCTATCAAGGATTGTTCCCTAATGCTTCTTCTGTTTGAGACAATCCAACTTAACTGTCTTTCTTTTCTATCTTTCTAATTCATTTTAGTTCAGCCAGATTCTTCCGATCTGTCAAACTCTTGCTTATATTTCTAACAACCACAAACAAACTCCATCACAACAAAACAATAAAAAGACGAACGTAAATCATATCAATACGACAAAAATGTATGTGTCCAACACACTTGAATATTTTATAAAAATAAATTTAACATCTTCATGTGGGTCGTTATACTGTAAATGTTATTCTTCACTCTTTTGGTTCTAGATTTAAATGAATCGTTTGATTCTGATGGAGCTGGGCTGCAGCAACATCCGCAGACTCCTTTGGCAGGTTCGTAGTCATTCCTTTGAATGGATTTATATTCTACACTACTGATCACGTAAAATTTATTTACATTAACTTTTTCCTTTTCTTGTCAATGTCACGTTTTCAAGCCAATCGAAGGATATAACCAAGGAAGCCAAGCCCCACATCGGACTGTAGAACCGTGGAAGAAGAAGAAAAGGATTGTTGTCAAGATGGAGGGGGTGAGATGATACTTAGACAATATTGCAGGTGATTGCAGAACATTTCAAGGTAAGCATAGACTGATAATGTTAACTTGTGAATGACCTATTTACCATTAGGTAACATTAATGAGATTGTTTTATATTTCAGTGTTGGATGATGAGAATATATTTGATCAATGATCTGTAAATAACACTTGCTGTGAACATGGTAATTGTTTGTGGAAAATGGTGATTGTCTAGTTCACGGCAGTGGTGTTGTTAGAGGCGGATGCAGAAATGATTTTTTTGAAGAACATCTGTGCTGTGGAAAAATATTTATAGGAAAAACCCTTCAAAATATTTTCCACTGTGGAGTGACTTGGTGGAGTGGCTTGTTTTATAGTTTTGCTGTGTTCAAGTTGTTTGTAATGATCTTGTAATGAATTTATACACTAACATTTTTTAGTGATTACTTGCTTATACCTATAATTTTTTTAATGGTTACTTTTTATATTTTTTCATGGTAGTATTTTTTTATCACATTTGATTTTCTAGTATTTTGGTTTAATATTTCTTCTGACTCAACTGATAATTTTTCTCATTTCAGTGTTCAGTGATTCAGACTGTGCATGGTGTTCGCTTACAATGACAGGCCTCTGGTGAACAGGATAATACCTGGAATACCAAAATTATATCTAGTCAATATCTGCGGGTGCCTTATTTAAGGTTTATTTTGGCATTTTGGGTACTGTCGGCGCGGAAATTATGTGCACTCGAGTTTGGGTACAAATAAAAAGTTAACGAAAAGACTTACAGAAAACATAATCACACCATCATTTTTCTCATTAATTTCTACGTTATGTAATGGAAATTTGAATTTTTTTGATGAATTTTCATATTTTTTACCACAGTTATAACGTAAAAAGTACCGGTTATTTACGGCGCGAGGGAAAAGCTCCAACTTTGATACCTTGTAACTTAAACACAATTTCTTCAATGACAACTATATTTCTCTAAATGAAGGATAGATATGTTTGCTATAGATTGTGCGAGTTTCAGCTTCGTACGTTTCATATAAATAATATTATTATTACTTTTTTTAAATTATTACATTTCAAAACTGGGGCATCGTAAGATTTCGTTCAGCAAGTAACGTAAGTTCGTAGGAAGTTCAGCAATATTGGATTCTTTTTTCGCATACACATGGCTGCCTATATTCTGATAATTAGAAAATTTTCCGGGTCATGGGTGTTTGATGAAGGGTCTAGTGTGCTATGAAAAAGAGAGAATTTGGTTTGTGAATTGTCCTCATTGTACTCTCATTTGTATCCTCCAGTGTTTATACAATGATAAATGTTGTCTGTTGGCAACTAATACTCATTTTTTTTCAGTGTTGGAAATAGTTGGAAGTGTTTCCCTCCTAACCATTGGAAAAGTACCCCTACTGTGGATACTAAAATTTACTGACATCATTTGTGAATGTCTTGCCTACAGCCTTAATTGTGTGATGGAGGGACTACTGTGGTACCAAAAGCGATTTGATGTAGTGTGATGATGATGTACTATTAACAGCTGAATGATATATTTCTGTGTTTGGGCATAACTCTTTATCATTCTTGTTGCAGTGTTTCATGAAGTTTCACGAATCAATGTGGACCATTGTTATGATCTTCAAAAATAAGTTATTAACTGCTTAAGTGAGTAATTACTGAGAAGGGATTTTTCCCTTTGTCCTTTGATGTTGCCAGTTTTTATGTGGAAGTTTTTTAGCACTTTTTTTGCAAGAAACCATAGTCAGAGTAAGTCTGCATTGTACATACTCTTGAATGTCTTCTGTCTTCAAAATAGAGCTTTCCTGATCTTTTTCTAGTGTTGTGAGTTTCATTTGGTCTTCTCCTGTATTCATTCCACCCATTACTACAAATGGTTTGGATTCAATAATATTTTGGCTTCCAGTGAAAAAATATGGAGGAAATTGTATTACACAATTTGTATGTACAGGTAATATTTTTTTGTACTCTTTATTTAGTTCCTAACTCTTCTTCATGTATATTAATCATTTATATTTCTATTTCAGCAATGCATGAAGGGATTTTTTTATCAGTGTCCATCAACTGCTTTTGTATTCTATCCTGACTGGAAATGTGTTGTGACTGATTCACATATAATCTTGACCTTTAGCTTCTATCACATGATGGAGGGTTTTCTTTGTAATGAGAATTGACTTGAAGGCTGGGAGGGTTGAGCGGTTATAACAAAACTATAGATGTACATTGTAATATCTATTTCAGTTTCCTTACCGATCCTATTCCTTCCCATGTGAGATGGTTTCCTATGCTTTTAATTTGTTTTTACCTTTTCTTATGGGACTTCAGCCTGTCAACATGTTTTTTCTTATTTTGTCCTCAGCCCACTGAGGCATATCAGGAGATTGGTTCTGAGTGATGTATTGTGGCACCTAGGAATATTTTAAATTTCTGAATGAATAACTTTGTGCACTATACGTTCAATATTTTTTGTTAACCTGATGTATGTGGCCATATTCAATTATTCCTTGTCAAATAAATTGCTTAAAATCTACTCACGATCTATTTCTGTTCTCACATCCTCTACTGAGTAACCTAATATTGTTGAATTGAGCTATTTGGTGGCAGTTCACGCCTTCCTGTGCGTGAGCATGCAAATTATGCGAGAAATTGTTCTGTGCGTGCGTGAATGGGGACGCGGGTTTGGATGGATTCAAGTTCGCGCCACCTTCCGCTGTTCCCCCCTCCCCAAATTACTCCCTGGCCGCTATAAGGGAATAAGTGGCGCTGGTGCATAGAACTTGATTACGCAGAGCCTTACGTCTGTGACGTCCGGTTGGTCGAGCCTTTTCTTTCCGGTGCAGCAAGTATTTGAAGCCTGAGCGTCATTCACAACAACAAACCACCACCACACGGAACTTCGTTACGGCTTACTGATGACTACTTCATTGAGACGAGCTTCGATAAACGAACAAGCAGAGCAGACAGCGGACGCAGAGATATTTTTCAAAGTTGATGGAGTTCTCTCTGTAAAGTCTAGGAAGAAAAAAAATATTTCATTAGCCTTTAAGTATGTCCTATCTTTCTCTCCGGTGGAGGAATCAGGTTGTAAGTTTGTTAAAGGCAAAAATATTTGTTGAAAAATTACCCGAATAAGTATTGCGTCTTCGACTTTCACCCACTGAATTTTAATTTGGGGTATAAATGTAAAAATTCCAATTTCTCACTACCATTGAACGAAATTCCTCAAATTGTCCTCTATAATGCGACCTATGGTTAGTCAAATGTTAATTAATTTTTCATCCGAAACTAGGAGTATTGGAGAGTTCACAAATGTCTAAATGCTCGGAGATGATCCAAAAGTAATGTAACACAGATGGAGCGGGCTGCACGGAGCCCAGACTTGAACACCATAGGAAGTATTTGGATGTTCATTATGATGCAAGTGCGAGAAATTAACGCTTTCCGACCCCCTCAAACGAAACTACCCCAAATTTAGATGTAATGTGGAAAATTGTGGAGTAAGAATTGGAAATGAACCCAGTTAGATGACGCCAAAATGTGGACAACTCCATGTCACAGAGACTTGGTCAGGAAATCGAGAATGAAGGGGGATGGATTGATTATTAGGCTAATAAACATCCTCATCCTTTGAGTGAATACCAACTTAATCCTCGATGAACAATTGCTGTGGTTATGTGCGCACATGACTCAGGTTGAGAGAATTACGAATACATTCTAACCTTTTCCACTCGTTCTAAATAATGCATTAATGTGTCCCTTTCCACAATCCATGAAAATTCATTACCACTAATGGCCGGTTGCAAGAAAATTTAGTTATGAAATCAATAGTTATGAGATCCATAAAGTTATAGAACTCATAAATATATCCGGGTTGCATGAACACATGTATTAGTTACTTAACTTATTTACCAATAGTTAATAGCCTCGAATATTTGATCTAATCTTCCACCGCCGGATAAAAGTTATGAAAGTTTAGCCTATGAATAATTGATAATGCACATTATAATTAGTCAGTAAGAGTAAAAAAACTGGTCACTTGTCTCAAAAGAACCCTTTAATCAAGTAATTAAGACTCCAAGCGGTTCATTGCGCATCCGCTATCTTGGCTACTTATGGAACTCATAACTCCATCATTCCTCCTCCATCTCATTTTACAATTAAGGATACCGCTCTGATACCTTTACAAAGCCCGGATATGTGTAAAACTTGTGATTGGTCGATGAAATCAGAAATTAAATGGGAAGTAATAAGTATCGTACTTATTTCTGTTTTCAGTACTGATGAGCAAATTCGTATCCGGGATCGGATGCGATCTCTCCCATTCATGCGATTTTCAAACACTCTGGAGTTCAGTTCGATTTTCAGTATCGAAATAAAGATATATCACGCCGAAACGGCCTCAATTTTTGTCGTGTCTGTTCTCCGTGAGGATATGTGTTCCCTAAAAACCGAAATAAGAACCATACTGTTCAACCCTTCTCTCTCACCTTACTTTAACAATGGGTAGCAGCACACGACAGAATATACGAATAATAAGCGAATGAAAAGCAAAGGATTATATCAACCAATCTGTTCGCAAATTTAAGGCAAAATAATTCTTTAAACATAGATTGGCTGCTTATCGGTATGGATGTCAGTCGATTTTACAACAGTTTTAATCGGGAATGCGGTTTATATTTTTCAATTTAATAAATAAACAATATATTTAAGGAGAATCCTCATTAAAGAAGTAATCGCGTACTGATTATTTAGTAAGTTATTGATTATAAACGTCGTAAAGTTGAAACATTACTCCGTTAGCTCTCAAGCGCAATAGGAAAATGAGGGTCAACAAAGATGGCGGACTGGCAATCTGCTTCTGGCATTGGCCAGCATGAAAAGTGCACTCTGGTGGCACATCTCCACTTTGGTGAATGGCCTCAATCGGTGAATCGTGTAAAAAGAAGCGTTAAGTTTTTCCTCCTCTTCGACGTAAATTCCATTTGTGATGAAAACAGGAATGGTATTGATGTTTACCTCGAGAGACAAAAGTAGCGTAATAATTATATCGCTGGGGATTTCAACCTCCTGGCTATAAATTGAAACAAGTTCAAGGAAGTGTGATATAAGTGAGGCCTTACATAATACACTTTCACACCACTCTCTTATTCAAGTTGTAAACGAACCTAAGATAGGTAATGAATATTAGACCTTTTAGCTGTTTGTCACTCTACAATTATCAAACACGTCGATATCCTCGAAGGCATAAATGATCCCTAATCCCGCAAGCGCAATAGGAAATTGAGGGTCACCTAAGATTGTTTCAACTGCTGGCATTGGCCAGCATGAGGAGTGCACCATCTCTCTCCATGTACACCTCAACGGTGAGTATAAACGCATAAACAGATATAATACGAGAAAAAATGGGGTCCACGAAATTTACATTCAACTTACTGAATAAAAAAATCAACGAAATGAGAACTCAGTGACCCACGATTACCGCTCCAGTCACCTCAATATGGCTCCACAAGTTGGTTACAACGAACAATATATCATGAATTTTTGAGTCATTGGTTTAAAAACTCGTACTTTTGCTCTTGTCGTACATTAGCTATTGGAAACTAAAGTCAATCTGCAAAGTATGAAGGTTATTCAACGACCAGTTGTTAAGAAACACTTTTCTACGGCTATTGACGGCGATTTCATCCCATACCTATAGAAATATCACATTTTCTACATCTACATACCACCCCGCCAGCCGCCGCTTGGCTTGTGGCAGGGGGTATAAGGTCACCAGCCGTGTAAAGATGTAAGTTTTTGGGAGGTGAAATGGTGGCATGCATTATAGAAGTTTATTTGACAGAGCACAGTTTTTATTGTGGTCGCTTATTGTGCGCGGAAAGAACGAGTTCTTGTACCTATCTGTTCGGCAGGGTATCTCTCTTATTTTATCGCTTATGTCAGACTTAGAGATGCAGTGAGGCGCCATGATAATATTCTCTGTGTCGCTCTGAAAAACATCAGCTCTGAATTTCTCAATGAAATTTTTTAACTCAACTTATGAATCACACTCATTCATCCTGTGCAACCACGGTGAAGAATAACTTCAAAGCATTCGAATGAAAGCCATGTTGCGAGCAAACATCATCGTATGTAGGAGGTAAATGATTAAAAAATCCGCACCATATACGGAAAAAAATTTACTTGATATTTCTAGCAGCCAATAGACAGCTCGGTTAGCAGCAACAGTTGATTATCCCACCCACGGAGAATAATATCTGATAAACGTGGTTCCATCCTTCATGGCCCCATCGAGACACGCAGAAAACGGAGCGCCAAAGTATATTGCTTTCTCTCTCTCGTTCCTCTCCTTTAGAAATGCCCGTGATTTCTTCCATACTATCCCGGATGTTTTCTTCTGTCACCCTTCCAACTATTGGTCCTTCAGAACATACTTCCTCTCCTTCCGATTCTTTCAGGGACATGACGAGATTCTGTGACCCCAAGTTCCCTTCTCGGAATGCGAATGTTTCTTCCTCTTCCCTTTTTTTTATTGTAACCGTCTTGTCCGCATACTTGATTCTTGCCGCTAATGCCGTGAGGGTGTCAGTCCCGATGACTACATGCTTAATTAGTCCTGGTATCACCGTACATACTACATCCGTAGAAATTCTTCCTAGCTGCATCGTTGTGCATATTTGCCTTTTTATTCTTCCGCTTTTGCGGCCAATCGCCCCCAGTACTTGAATGTCTCTTGCAGATAACTCCGGGGCATCTTTAAATGCTTCGATATGTCTCTCACACCATGACTCGTTAATGCAGGTCAACTTTGACCCAGTGTCCACTAAGGCGATCGTCTTCACTCCCTCCAGCATGATCTCAATTTCCGGGCACTTGATTTCCTCTACGTCCATTTCCACTCCCTCCATCAGGAATTCTCTTGGGGACTCAAAAATGTTCAACACCTTCCTCGCGTCCTCTGTCCCTCTCGTCTTGGCCTCCGACGCTGTGGGACTCAATAAGTGCCGTGCCATGGTCCGTTTCCCGATGCGTCTCGGGTCCCTCGCCCTTCTCCGGCTTCCCTTGCTCGCAGTCACTCTCGTCAGCTGGGCTGCGTCCTTCATTCTCCCTCCGTCGCTTTCGTGATACGCATTTGGTACGTATCCATTCTTCGGTCCCCCGGGTTGTGGGTAGTACCCACCATCTCGATATGATGTAAGTTTTTGGGAGGTGAAATGGTGACATGCATTATAGAAGTTTATTTGACAGAGCATAGTTTTTATTGTGGTCGCTTATTGTGAGCGGAAAGAACGAGTTCTTGTACCTATCTGTTCGGCAGAGTATCTTTCTTATTTATCGCATCTGTCAGACCTAGAATTGTAGTGAGGCGTCGTGATAATATTCTGTAAGTCGCTCTGAAAACTATCGGTTCTGAATTTATCAAGAAGCCTGAGCCTAGCGTGCAGCCTCCGAGCCTGTAGGGGCTCCCACCTTAATCCCTCTTAACAGTTGTGTAACACTCTATGTTCGTTCGTAGCAGTTTTTAACGAAGCGTGCTGCTTTTATTTGTATTTTGTTAATTTATTTGGTTAAATCTTTATGACCAGGGTCCCAAATGCTCGCGGCGTATTCGAGGTGTGGCCTAACCAGAGCGAAGTAGCATCTCTCTTTTACTTTTTCATCCGAGGACCTTCCTATTACACGCTTAAAAAAACCTAGTTTCTTTAATGCTGTGCCGCTTATGTTTTGTATGTGTGTTCCCCACGATATATCTTAAGTTAAGGTAATTCCAAGATATTTTACTGTATATGAAGATTTTATGTTTACTCCACCCACGGTATAGGTATGGCTTTTGTGAGATGACTTTCGCAGGTAGTGAACTGTGGTGCATTTACTAATATTAAGTTCTAAACCCCATTCCTGGCACCACGAATGAGCGTTGCTAAGGTTAGATGTCAGAACTTCAAAGTCCGCGTCTTCGCTTATTTCACGGTAGATTACTGAATCGTCTGCTAATAATCTTAATTTATTGCTAATTCAAGAACTTAGGTCATTAATATAAATAATGAATAAAAGAAGGCCAATCACGCTTCCTTGAGGAACACGGGATGTGACTTCAACCATATCACAGCTAAAACCATCAAAAACTACTTTCTGTTTTCGATCACTGAGAAAGTCCCTTATCCAGTTCACTATTTTTAATTAACTCCGCATGAATACAATTTATAAATGAGTTTTTTGTGAGGAACCTCGTCGAATGCCTTCTTGAAATCAAGAAATATTGCGAATACTTGCTTTTTCGATTCTCCTGATTTTAGGATATCACGAAAGAAGAGGGCAAGCTGTGACTGCTGTGTGAGCATGTTAGGATTATCCGGAAAGGTCATAATGTAGCTTACGACAATGTGTTCGAGGATCTTACATGAAAGTGATGTTCACGATATGGGCCAGTAATATCCTAGGTCACTTCTATTTCCTTTTTTAAATATCGGTGTCGCGTTGGCTATTTTCCAGTCTTGGGGCACCTTCCCTTCGGATAATGATTTTCTAAATCCAATTTCTAAGAATGGTGCAATCTGTGGCGCTAACTCCTTGAGCTCGCGAGCTGGTATTCCTTTTGGACCAGGGGACTTGTTAATTTTAATCGAACGCAGTTGTTTAATTATTCCATCACGCTGAATTGTTATGTCCGCCATCGGCTCGTTAAAGTCAGGACTGTCAAAATTGTGAATTGTGTCATCCTTAGTGAATACACTTCTGAAGTAGTGGTTTAATAAGTTGGCTTTGTCGATTCTGTTGGTGACTACTTTGCCGTTTGTATCCAATAAGGACTCTACTGTCGAAAATTCACCCTGGAGCTCTCTCGCGTTAGACCAGAATGACTTGGGGTTTTCATGTAGTAATTCACATAGAATTTTTTTCTTGAAGTTCGGTAAAGTCCATGGTTTTCTTCGTTTTTGAGCGTTGGGCAACGTAAATTTCTCTCACCGCAAGTTCCATTGTTTTGTTAAAAGACAATAGAATTTTTATATAGGTTGTGTAATTGCCTTTGTCTCCTGAGCTCTCGCCTCACTTCGTGGTTATACCAACGAGGTCCTTTACTCTCTCGTTTGAATTTATGAGGAGTATATTTATCGATTCATTTACATATTATTTCCAAGAAGTATCTCCAATGATACTTCGGTGCTCTCGTCCTTCATTGTGACTACGAATTTCGTCAATGAGGCTTCTAACATCTCTCCAAATTTTATGTAACCGCATTTTTCAAATAAGTAGACTTTCCGTTTAGATTTTAAAGTGGACTCTACCGTTGTTTTTTTGTCTTCTTTTATCACAATAATACTTTAAAAACTCAAAATATGACGCAGTAAGATGCACCTATTTTATTTATTTTTAATCAGTTAATGGCGAGAGTTAGCTCCTAAGAAACAGTTTTTTCATTTCAATGAAGTTTCACAACAAAGGAAATAGTTTACTTTTTCTCAGTATAATCCCGTTATCCCATTTCCACACAATGCGATTCTAAGTTCGAATTGCGAGAGGAATCGAATATAACTGTCGCCGTTCATGACAAATGAATGAGATACGTTTCTATAAGTACACAGAATAAGATGAAATTGGCACTTTTAACGCATTCAAATTAGCTCACAATTTGGGGAATCGTCCTCCCCGCGACGTATATTGTCCTGTTGTATTTCAAATTGTATCGCGTTGAACGTTGAATTCTTTTCTCCGCTACCCTCAAACACCGTGTCCAGCGAATAACTTTCTCTCCGCGACGCATTCCGGGATCATTTTTTTTGTCTCCTT
The DNA here is from genome assembly GCA_963169105.1 of Ceriagrion tenellum. NCBI lineage: Eukaryota > Metazoa > Arthropoda > Insecta > Odonata > Coenagrionidae > Ceriagrion > Ceriagrion tenellum. The sequence goes on from OY720641.1 coordinate 29,150,189, forward strand.
TGCGATTTTGCGCTTCGCCGGAATCATTTTGTGCCGAGTCCCACTCCTTCGAGTGGAACTTCGATTAATTATAGGGCCGTGTTCCGGCTGTTATTGCTATAACATGGAACCTGTATATTAATAGAATATTAGCGAAATTAGAAGAGTAATCGTTTTGATTGTAATGAAGTGGACTGTATTTCCTTTGGTTTTAATGATCTCTTTATCTTATCTTGACCGTCTTTGTCTTACAATGAAGATTGATTGGTATCAACAACTCAACAATAAAAAACGTGTCTTAGTAACGTGACAGAAGAACAACGAAACTTGTACAATGACGTCAGGCGCGAACCGGCCGACTACAAATACATTTAAGATGGAGAACATTCGTACCGCGGAATGTTTTCTTGTCGGACGTTCAACGTATTTTGATGAAGTCAAACCAATACAACGGAAACAATCGCACGCACAAGATAAACGAAATAAGACTGCCGACCCGATAGACTGAAAAAATTCATTTTTTCCACTTACTTATTATAAGGGATTACAATAGTTACGAGAGATCAATTCTGTGAAACCCCGACACCCTCTAGGTAGAGTTGACTTTGAACAACAATTTACCATCATTAATAACAAGTCATAACGCTTGAAGTGCCCGCAATGATTTAGTATGTTGTCGTAATTTAATCGAATGAAGCAAGCCGACTATTGCCACTATAGACATAAGAAAGTATTACTCATCAGTCCGCAAGCTAACACAAGAGAATTTGTGTTTCTCCCTCCCACCTGACCCCAACTCCTCCTCCTGCTCCACAAAGTGAGATATCCTTTACAGTCGTAGCTTCAAATTCGTGGAATGACCTGCCAAAACATGTAAAAGACAGTGCAACACTCGCAATATTTAAAAGAAAGCTTATCAACCATTTACTTGTTTGAGACCCATGTACATAGATCATGTTGTTTTGTAATAGATTTTGTTCATTTATATGTCTGTGGTAAATTTATGTGTCTGAAGATGTAATTCAGTTTTCATTTTTACTCTGGTTGTCGTACGATTCCATTGTTATTTTTTTATATGTACAAATCAGTCTTTATTGGGTTCCTCATGGTATGTTGTAGGATGAAATTGCTAATTTTTATATGAACGAGTTATTCTTTAGCTATTTCTTGATGTAGTATAAGATTCATTTTATTATTATTTTTCCTTTCACATCACATTATGTACTACTTTGTTCTAAAGGAGTGTACTCCTAGAATAATAAAATTACTTATTATTACTGTCGAAAAACGTGTTACGCTGTATTCGGTCCGGGACAGGCCTAATTTTCATTTGGTCTTCTTTGTTTTAAGTTTCTTTACCTTTTTTTATTTTTATATTTTTTACATTTTTATTTAATCATTTTATGTATCATTGTGTAAATTGTGGAATTCTATTCCTCAGCATATAAAGACGTTGACATCAGTGTATGCATTCAAGTGAGCTCTGAAAGAGTATGTATGTTCAAAATATTTATATATAAAATGTAACATTTACTTATTTCTTTGTTTTATTTTTTGTAAATTGTGTAATATTAGTGGCTGTTTATACAAAGCATTGTAAGTGTTATGCCTTTAATCTTTTATGTAATTTTTCCAGAGGCAATACCAACCTCTAATGTTATGTCTCCTGCATTTCATTATGTAGCTATTACTTTATTACTTTACGTTGTTTGCCAATCATATCAGCAGCTTAAAATATACACAAATGTAAATGCCATGTACTTGTGCTCCATGGGATTATATGGTCCCAGAGTAAATAAACTTTCTCTTATCTTATCTTATCTTTAAACCTCCCTCCCTTTTTACTCCCGTCTCGACTTTTGTGCTTCACTTGTTTGTGTTTGTGTACGGCGAAAGAGGGCGCCAGTTTTTTTGGTACCGGTCGTACCGGTGTGTGATTCGCGGGAGAGGTGGACACAGTCGAAATACACCGGACATTTCGTGAAGCTAGCCTCGTCGGCGGTGGGTCAGCTGACGGCAATCGGTGTGCCGAGAAAGTGGTGTGTCTCTTGGTGTGTGGCAGCGGGAGTAAGTCTTCCCTTTTTATATTATTTTCTTTTGCCCTATTCCAACCCGTTCCACCCACTTTGACTTCCTGTTCTCCTCTTTATTATATATTATTATCTTCATTGAACCCCCACGTGTGGTCTGTCCCGGCCCGTTTAATTTACAATGGTTTGTCTAAGTCAAGACGTCAGCCCCGTGCGAGTACATTTTCTGGTGCCGAAACCCAGGAATACGGATATCATTGGGTCTTATTCTTATTTAATGAATTTTCGATTGTATGATACAATCACGTATACGAAAGAAATGACCACCATGAGGGAAATTTTCGAATCGCGCCTATCCTGACTGCGTTTTACTCTGGATCAGTCTAAGGCAACTCTCTTGGCCGCCCACGAGTTAGCAGTCGACATCAAAACAATTACCAGGGGCGCCTCAGTGAACACCCGAAATCTAAGATATTTTTGCCTAGGTGCTCTCTCCTAAAGGAAGTCTATCTTAATTTTACGAATGAAAATCATGCAATCTTTGAGCATTGCATGGATAGCAACCACACGAAAGTGTATCAATTAGACTCCGAACTCGCCGATGACTTCGAGAAGTATTATTTCATTTTGCCTGTTCTTGCTAGATCGACATGGTCCCAGAGTGCAGTGGACGGCGAAGATCGTTCTTCAGTGTCCAATCGAAAGTGTAGACTTCCCGCGATTGACGTTCCTAAGTTTTCGAGGACATTTTCAGAATGGCCAGCGTTTCGGGATGTATTCAAATCGGTGGTTCATGATCGGAATGATATATCCGACATTGAAAAGTTTTCTTACCTGAAAACTTCTCTCCAAGGAAAAGCCTTGTCAACAACTAGTTATGTTCCCTTTGGTGAGGTGCATTATTCATCCACCTGGCAGTATTTAAATGATTTTTATAGCAATCCTCTGTATTCATGGTTTTTCCTCTTTACATAAAATATTGTCGTTTTCGGCTATTTCTACTAATCAAGTGGTATCATTACAAGAATTCGTGACAACTTTCGCGGAGGTTCATGCTGCCTTGGATACGTTAGATATCCCAAATTTGGGGGACTTTATTTCATTCCGCTTGGCAACTCGGGTTTTGGATGTGGAGACTTCGTCTCAATTCGAAGAGACGTTATGTGGGAGAATGTTTCTTTCTGTGTTGAACCTTATTAATTTCGTGAAGAAACGAATTGAAATTTTGCAAAGGTGTTTGCCAAGATTCAGGCGGGTAATGGGGCAAGGGAATCCATTAAAATTGTCATGGACCCTGGCTCCCAAGTGTCTATCATCTCATGCTCGGCTGTAGGACGGCTGTCCTTGAACGTTTCTGCGTATGAAGGCGAGCTAGTCGGATTAGGGAATTCCCCACTTCAAGTACCAGAAGTGATAAAAACACTTCCATCGACTCCTCTCCCGCACTATATTTTCAAAACATTTTCTCATTTGCGCCTCGCAGACCCAGAATTTGACAAGCCCGCACCCGAGGAAATGTTATTAGGCATGGATTTATTTTCAGGGTCCTCCTTGGTGGGCGGAAATCGTTGTCTAACGCAAACGTGATGGCAATTAACTCAGTTTTCGGTTGGATCATTATGGGAAATATTCCTACCATCGCCCACCAAATACCATCCCACGCTATGTCGCTTGCTGTTTTTAGTCGCGAGACGCCTATGCTTAATCAGTTAAAGGCGTGTTGGGAGGTGGAGGAACCAAAGGTCGAAACTCGACCAAGGCCTGAAGGCTTACGATGCGAAATGTCGTTTCAAGACACACATCGTCCTATGAAAGACGGGCGGTATCAAGTCACGTTGCCATTTTTCGGAATTTCCCCCTCTGTTGGGAGATTCTCGCCGCTACGCGATTACACGGTGGATAAATACCGAACTCAAATTAGCCAAGAACTCTCGTTTGAAGTAGGAATATTCCAATTTTATGAAGGAGTATGAGTCTCTCGGACATATGTATGAATCTGTGGGACCCGGTTCATATTATTTTCCGCATCATGCAGTGTTTAAGGCGTCTTCTCCGAGCAATAAAATTTGCGTTGTTTTCGATGCCTCGGCGCGGACATCGCTCGGGAAATCTTTGGATGACGTCTTACTGACCGGCCAAAAACTCCAAAAGGACATATTTGACATTATGCTGGTGTTTAGGATTCATAGAATTGCATTTATTTTCGATATTTCTGAAATGTACGAACAAATTCTGGTACATCCAGACCATTGCCCTAATCAAAATGTCCTTTTTCGAGAGGATTCGTCTTCGTTGGTAGATTATCAATTAAAGACTGTGACTTATGGAGTTATTTCCTCGCCCTTTCTGGCGATTAGGACCTACATCAGCTCGTTCATGATGAAGGGAAATATTTTCCTTTAGCTGCACAGGTACTCCTCCACGATACTTAAGTGGACGATATAGTCACAAGAGGGAGCTCTGTGCCAGATGCTCTAGATTTACAAAATCAACTTCTCTTTTTTGGCATTGAGATGTTATCCTCTTGGAAAATGGGCAAGAAATGCTCCATAACTATCAACAAATATTCCTGCGGAGCAATGCGAAACAATTTTGATTCTATTGATGCTAGTTTTTTAAAGGTGTTGGGAATGTACTGGTCTCCTAGATTTGATACATTTTCTTACCACGTGAATTTTTATTTTATGGTAAATTCTAAAAGACAGCTGTTATCAAACATAGCAAGAATTTTTGATCCCATTGGGCCCTGGCTCCTGTCATATTATGGACTAAGGCCTTGATGCAGTCATTATGGAACGAAAAGTTATCGTGGGATGAGCCCTTCCCGAGGATATTAGAATTCAGTGGAAAAATTTTGTATCCCAAAGTCATTCACTGCAACAGATAAAAATTCCTCACTATATTTCTTCACTTCTGCCTATAAACTCGCAGTTGATCGGATTTTGTGATACTTCGGAACGCGGTTATGGTGCGGTACTATATCTACGGACGGTAACAGAATCAGACATTCATATTCATCTCGTTGCAGCGAAAAGCAAAGTAGCACCCCTAAAAACATTATCTTACCCGAAGCTTGAATTGCTGGGAGCAGATTTATTGTCAAAACTACTATCCCGTTTGTTATCCACTGTGGACCACAGATTAGGGACCCTCAAGATGTATGATTGGACTGATTCTCAGATCGTGTTGGCATGGTTGCACTTGTCACCTCATATGTTAAATACATTTGTCGCCAACAGAATCACCAACATTATGGCTATCCTGCCCAGTTCTTCATGGAAGTTCATCGAATCACGCAACAATCCTGCGGATTGTGTTTCGAGGGGGATGTTTCCGCACCAGTTAATGGGGTGTAATTTATATTTATCAGGTCCAAAATTTCTTGAGGAGGATGAATCTCAATGGCCTTCTCTATCTTTGGAAAATAAATGGGAGGATAATCTCCCTGAGGTAAAGGCTCAACCGCAATGGGTAGGTGCGGTCCAAGATGAGGGTTGTTCGTGCAATTGGATGACAACATATGCATGCTATGTAAAATTAACTCGCGCAGTTACATTTGCACGGAGTTTTATTGCTGGTTGTAGGGGAGAGCAACGACCACCTAATCTTTTTATTTTGGAATCTGAGTGAAATAACACTCTCAACCACATTGTAAAATTGGTACAGAATTGCCATTTTAAGGCTGTTCTCCAATCAATACCTCAGGATAAGTGTCTTAATTCTGCTTTAGCTCGTTTGTCACCCGTAATTGATCCCCAGGGGATTCGCAGGGTGGGCGGTAGGCTTGTTCATTCACAGTTATCGCAATCATAAAAACAACCTGTTTTGTTGCCCAAAGTCTGTCACCTTTCACGGTTGATCGTGCGACATTACCATTCTGTACCACTCCACGGCGGGCCCCGAGTGGTGGAGGCATTAATCGTGCGGCGGTTCTGGATTATGTCCCGTAGGTCACTTGTTCGATCAGAGATAGTCATGTGCACTATCTGTGTACGGTATAGATGAGCTAACCTTCAGCCTGTTATGGCGCCTTTACCTTCAACACGGGTTGTGCCTCACCGACCATTTTCTTCAGTCGGGGTAGATAATGGGGGTCATTTTTGGATAAAAGTTAAGTAACAGGAGGAATGCAGCACACGACAAATGCTATTTGTGTATTTTCATTTGTTTCACAACCAAAGCAGTTCATTTGGAATTGGTAACATCTTTGTCTACTCCCACATTCCTCGCTGCCTTTCAGAGGTTTATGGCACGTATACCAAAGGTGATCCCTTCAGATCGTGGTACTAATTTTGTTGGAGGAGATAGATACTTAGCGGATAAATATCGGATGATTCGTTCCAAACTTCACAAAAAAGCCCTAACCTCATTTGGTATTGTCTGGAAATTTAATCCCCCTTCCGCTCCACATTTGGGAGGGCTGTGGGAAGCTGGAATCAAATCCGTCAAATACCATCTGAGAAGAATATTGCATGGTCATGCCTAGAATTTTGAAGAATTTGCTACACTTTTTGATGAGATTGAGGCAGTCCCAAATTCGTGACCATTAACTCCAAAATCTTCTGGCACTGTCACCTGGGCATTGACTGCCTAACACCTGGGCATTTTCTTGTTGGTAGTCCTCTTAGAATTTCCCATAGATACCAGTGAAGACAGCAGACCGCTTTCCACTCGTAGGAAATTGCTTGAGCAAATGCAGTTACATTTTTAGCGTCGGAGGTCCAGCGAATACCTTCATACTTTAAAGCAGGGTGCAAAATGGACTTATGACTCTTCGAGAGTCAGTGTGGGAGATCTTTTCCTCATTCGCTAATCTAACATACCTCCATCTTTATAGAGGATGGGAAGAATCCATAGGGTATTTCCCGATTCGGAAGGCGTTATTAGAGTAGTTGAACTACACACTTCTTCAGGCACGTTAGTTCGGCCAATAGTGAGGTTGGTACCCATTCCAACTTCAGACTAATGTTAAGTTAATTTAAACACCGCACATTTCGTGAAGCTAGTCTCGGCGGTGGTGGGTCAGCTGACGACAATCTGTGTGCCGAGAAAGTGGTGAGTGGCAGCGGGAGTAAGTCTCCCCTTTTTATATTATTTTCTTTTGCCTTATTCCCACCTGTTCCACCCACTTTTATTTCCTGTTCCCCTCTTTATTTTATTTTCTTTATTGTACCCCCACGTAAGGTCTGTCCCGGCCCGTTTGCTTTAAAATCGTTTGTCTGACTCGAGACGTCAGCCCCGTGCGAGTGTAAATCTGGTAAGACTTTTTATAATCTGTATTAGTTTGGTTTATTTTCAACCCATAAATTTCATTTTAAAAAGTTTGTCCGGCCAGATCGGCCGCAAGGACCTCTGGGCGGGGCGGCGGAACTAAAGTCACGACATGATGGCACGATATCTCGTCGAAATACAATAGTTGACTGAGCGAATGACTATAAATAAACTAGTCGTTACGATTCGTTCCCTAGCAGTTATAACGCACTTACCAGCGCATTAATTTATATCAAAATAATGAAAGGTTTCAAAAATAAAAAAACGATTGAATCAAAGGATATCTAGAGAACTTTAGGCCCTGTGTGTATGCACAAAACATTAGCGATACAAAATATTGACTAGCTTTCTATAGTTTAGGGAACTAAAACAAGTTCAATTGTTTCAATATTAACTTAGTAAAACTTTTCTATAATGTTCAAAAATTAACAAAGGTTTGTAAGTTTTACTTAGAATATTTATTGGACATATTGGTTTGGACAGTCCAATAAATATTCTACGTAAACTATAATTACCCAGAAACAGGTTCTTGGCGGCCTTTGAACCGTGAGTATGCAGAAACCTCAAAGCAAAGTTGCTATTTTAGGATTTTGCTTCAAGGTTCGGACAGTCCAATAAATATTCTACGTAAAACTTAAAAGCTTTTGTTAATTCCTAATCGTTACTAAAATAAGTGTCTGCATACAAATACATCGACAAATTTTTATTCTAAAAATTTGTACAACATTTTCAAATTTTGTTTTAAATATATTTTTACACTTCAGTATATATGTGCAAACTCAAAACGTTTATTGATATTTTTAATATCTTCTTCAATTAAAATAAATAATATATACGTAAAATAAATAAATAAAAATGAAAATAATTAAAATAACTTTCTTCTCGAATTTAGAGGAAAAAGACGTTAACTCCTTTTCCGTCCGAGGTCCGAAAGGAATGATGGACCGAAAGGAACGAGTGACCGAAAGGAACGAGAGACCGGAAGGAACGATGGACGAAAAGGAATGAATGACCGAAAGGAAACGAAAGGACCGGACGTTCCGGAGAAGTCGGTCCTCGGTCCTCCCGTTCAATCAGTTCCTTCGGACTCGTTCGTTCGCGAACGACCCACCTCTTCTATTAACGCCCTTGGAATCCGCAGTAGATAGCGCGGCGGAAGTCACAGAATCGGAGTAGGCGTTATTTGTAGACGGTGAACAACGCCAGCGGAATATAACGCTCCCGAGTTAAAGAATCGACCCCTTGAAATACAATGCCTTAAAGGATTCGGGCCCAATTTTTTGGCACCACATGGGGTGGATTGCAAGAACGAAGTTTACGCCGCGTTTTGAACCGCGCAGCCGCCGAAACATTCTAAAATCGCGATTTTGCTTCGAGGTTTCTACATACTCATGGTTCAAAGGCCGCCAAGAACCTGTTTCTGGGTAGTTATAAACTGCGGACTCTATTGTTGAAAGTAATTAAACGTGGCCGGCATGGAAGAAGCAGAAATTTGACGTAAATTAATTATTTACATAACTTGAGCCACTAGAAAGGATTTCAATAAGAAGCAATCGATTCATGATAAATTAGTGGTCGCTACTTTTTCTTCTTATGAATCTGAGTTTAAGTAAACATATATTTAGATTCAGTGGTCTTGTGACACGTAAATCGCTGCGGAAGGTTAGTATTTATTGCTGTAGGTACATAAAATATCACAGAAGATTTCAAATGCCAGAAATTGGTAAATTGCTATCAGTAGTAAGATTTTACGATATGGGGGAAGAATTTACAAAGCCCTGGGGGATGATTCGGTTGCTGACCAGTTGACATTGAATACATGTCCACCCAGACTTTAAGAAAGCTTTCTACACAGTACCTCACAGAAAACTATTATACAAATTACAGTCATGTGGGTTAAACGAACAAGTAGTAAACTGGATACGTGACTTTCTGAGTGATCGTAAGCAAAAAGTAGTTCTTGACGGAATTAGCTCTGATATAGTTAAAGTGACATCAGGTGTCCCGCAAGGAAGCGTTATTGGCCCACTCTAGTTCATTATATATATAAACGACCTTTGCTCCCGAATTAGCAGTAAAATACGTTTATTTGCCGACGACGCTGTCATATACTGCGAAATTAGTAATCACTCTGACTTTGAAATTCTGCCATTGGACTTAAACAACGTTCATGCGTGGAGCAAAGAGTGGGGACTAGAACTTAATCTGAGCAAATGCACGGCGGTGCATTTCTTGCGTAGGTCGTCCAACTATCCCCATGTATATGTTGTGGATGGCGTTAGTATAAATGCGACAGATGAAGTGAAATACCTGGCAGTTACGATAACTTTGAACCTATCGTGGGGGACACATATAAGAAATATTTGTGGCAGAGCCCTGAAGAAGCTAGGATTTGTCAAGCGTGTTGTGGGAAGATTTTCGGATGAGAAAGTGAAAGAGAGGTGCTATTTCGCACTCGTCCGGCCACACCTTGAATATGCAGCGAGCATATGGGATCCGGCGGAGAAAGACCTAGTCCATGAACTTAATAAAATACAAAGGAAAGCTGCGCGATTCGTCAAAAACTGCTACGGCCGTACAGAAAGCGTTACACAGATTTTGAACGATTTAGGGTGGGAGCCGCTAGAGACTCGGAGGCTACGTGCTAGGCTAAGATTGCTTGAGCAATTGAGAATGGATATCTTTCAGAGCGACACGGAGAACATCATATTAGAACCACATTATATTTCCAGGTCCGACAGAATCGATAAATTAAGAGACATATTTTGCCGAACGGATAGGTATGGGAATTCGTTTTTCCCCCGAACAATTGAGGACTTTAATAAATGCTAGGCGAAATTTTTTTAAATTATTATTATTTTTTTAAATTTAATTTATTTATTTATTTTATTTTATTTATTTTTATTTATTTATTTTTTTTCGACTGGTGTCCTAACACCCCCCGCCACACGCCTTTTGAGGTGGCTTGCGGGGTAGTATGTAGATGTAGATGAATTAGTTGGATGTAGGGAAAAACTTTAGCGAGAATGAAGTAATTAAAACAAGCCGAGAACAGTTGCTGGTAAAACACGCGCCTGTTTCTATTCTTTACATTATTCAGGAATTTATTTAGAGTGCAATAAACAAGGGATGAGTTGTTGCCTGAATGAAGCGAACGGTACATACTTTTGCTGGTTCTCAATAAAAGCTGTGCCGTCATTTCGACCGCATCTTAACAAAAATGTGCGCTTTATTTCGACTGTTTCACTCGCAATCTGACCTTATGTGCGCCTTGAATCCCTTTCCCCACATCGACACACAGGAAACTACTCAAGCAAGACTCTTGTGTATGCACACGTAGCGATAGTCGTTTGTCTGTAGCGTGCTTTTACCGGTTGAGACACGGCGGCAATGCTCAAGCAACTGATGGATATGTGTGTATGTACTGGTGAGACACCGTTGTGCCCAGTGAGGCCACGAGCGGATTAAAAAAAAATATCTTTCGGTGTTCCCAGCCGGCGGCAATGCGCACCGGAGTGCGTACGTCACACAACGATAAATACACACACTCAGCCGTCTGTCACACGGCCCGCGACTACGAATCCCACCATGTGTGACGTAACGAAAGCTTTGGGAAACTCGTTGCATTGTGAGTGCCGTGACGATCGAAATCTCGCAGATCATGAGACTTACTTCATCACGTAAGCTAGTTTCCTCGAAAAAAAAAGATGCGAAACGAAATGGATTGTGGAAACGAGTGGAGAGACGGAGTGAAGCTATTCGATGTGGGTGGCGTCGGTGTGTGTTGGCTGTGGAGATACTAAGTGCATACAGTCCTCTTCTACATCTACGAAATCCCGTGAAAGTCACCACTAGGGCGTGTGGCACGGGGTGATTCCACACTAGGCATGCAGCACTCGTCCCTTTCCAAATCGGAACCGAGCATGTTCCTCCGGATGCCAGGCGCAGGCCAAAAGCAGTCAGGACAACGGTACGCAGTTAGACCACAAACCAGGAGAGTGATACGTAGAAGAACACGCTACCATGCAGTACACTACTCAAGATACAACTACTGGCTAGTATTATTAATGCAACAAATAAATAGCACTACAAGGTACTATGACATGCAGGAGTATATCATTCCGGAGATGTTCCCCTAACGGAATTTTCTCAAAAACCCATTTGGCATTGCTTGTGTGAGTTTTCCTTCGGTATACATCTTCAGTATACATCCTAACTAGCGGTTAAATTAATGAGTGAAGCAAAATTAATCATTAAAATCAGCTCAGGAGTGAATCCGTCTGTGAAGGGTGGGTGAAGAAATTAAATCTGTGTAAATATTCCCATATTTGCAACGCAGTGAAAATTTATCATTTTCATCGGAGAAGCTAAAAAAAAATTTTTTTTCGCGAATTTAACCGATATTTTTCAAATTTAAGACAAACCTACTAGGCAGCCAAGATATTTAGCATTAAAATTCTTAATATTTTACCTATTCATATCCGTTAGTTCGTAAATTACTGACAAGTTTGAACAAACCTGGAAACGGTGGCTGTGGGGTAAAGTCCTCGCCTGCTAACCCGAGGGTCGCGGGTTCCAGTCCCGCCTGGGTAGAATATTATCTGCCCGGGACATTGGTGTGTGTGTTCGTCTATTGTTAATGTTAAAACACCCGATGTAAAAGGCCTTTGTTGTGCTGTTTTCGGGGTTGTGAGTATAAATAAAAATTAAAAAAAAATAAGTACGTTCATATGCCAAAAGGAAGTCGTGCGCCCGGGTAGTATTTAAAAGCCCAGCAGTGTTGCGTTCTTCGGAGAGCGCTCTGAGGGACTGTGCTCAGCACTCGAAAGGCTAGTTATATTAATGCGTGATGCACATTCAGAAGGACATGTAACCAAACAGCATTGGAAACGACATATTGCTATACAGCAATTGAAAACAACTTTTCATGATCCAAGAATATAGGTACCAACGGCGTAAAGATGGCTATAAACAGGGCTACGTCTACGTAATACCCTGCGAGCCACCACGAGGGTGTGTGGCAGGGGGTGAAGATCACCAAACATGCACTATTGACAGGCAAATAGGATATATAATGAAGGCATGCTAGATAATAGGGTCGCATGGTTAGTATCTACATAATAAGAAAGGGATTATTGGTTGTTATTACATGAATCATGCACTACAGACTACTCTAACTATATTTCACCCACCTATCCATTGGCTACGCTGCCTATTGTTCTCTCTTATGGTACGCGGGAAAAATGACATTTTAAATCTATCGGTACGACAATCTATCTCTCTAATCTTGTTAATCTGATCAAAACTAGCATAATACGCAGGGGTTCTCAATATATATCTAACGTCATCTGTGGACAAATCGGTTTCGAAATTACTTTAAAGGTTTAACCTAAATTTTAACCTGCGTTCTGATAGTAATTCCCATCCTAGTTCTTCCATTAAACTCGTAACTCTTACACAATTACCATAACGGCCTTAAATAAACCTTGCGGATCTCCTTTGCACACGCTCTAATTCTTTTATCATACCTTCCTCGTACTGATCCCATATACTAGCGGCATATTCTAAATGAGGCCCGACAAGTGTAAAATAGCTTCTTTCTCGTACTCTCTCATCGCATTTGCCTAGAACCCTTTTTACGAATCCTAATCTAGGGTTTGCTACCCTAGTTATTTCCCTGATGTGTTTCCCCCATGACATGACTTCAGTGATGGTGACGCCTAAGTATTTAATGGATTCTACGTTACATATTTTCTTTTCTTTGATGCTATAATTATTCCGGGGAAAGCCATTCTTTTTCCAAAAGCTCATTATCGCGCATTTCTTCAAATTAAATTGTAGCTGCCAGCTGTCATTACATTATAGTTGATATGACAAGCTTAAGGGACAATTAAAAAGCTGTGTTCCACATAAATTATTTTATTATTCTTTGAATTAGTACATAACGTTTGGCCGTATTACTTGCCATTCGGTGAAAAAAGTGAGGTTAAGTTTTAGAGGGACCAGATATAAATGTATCACCGCTTAGAACCCAAGCTAACTATTTAAGCAATGCTATTCAGTCTCTACTACAATTTTACTGCAATGTACCGTGTTTACCTGAATATAAGACCCCCCTTTTTTCTCGAAAAATATGTTTCATAAGTGGGCGGGGGGGTCTTACACGGGGAGTATAAGCCAGAGGGGAGTTCGGGAGGTGGGGGCCATAAACCTTTTATACCAAGGTACCTTTAATTTAAGTGTTCTATTCAAACTTTGAACGATTTATTTTCTTTAGCACTAAAAAAAATTTAGAAACACTTACTGCTCAATTACAAAACATGCAAAGCATCACACATTCTTAAATCAACGAATCTTACGACGCTCACCCTCGTTTGTCTTTGTGTTTATATTTTGACCACGCCCTTTTTGAGCGATTTCTCCCAGAAGTTGGGCCCGTCTGTGTGTGCGAGTGAGTGATTTGAGTGCTTGTGAGTGTGATTGTGGTAATGACCAGGCATCCTTAGTAGGGTCCCATTAGCCCTATGAAGGATCTCAGGTTTTAACCCAGGCATCCTTATCAGGGTCCCATTAGCCCTCGAAAAGGATCCCAACTGGGTTGCGTGTGTGTGTGTGTCTGTGGTGGTCACTGGCGAGGAAGTAACATTCCCGTAAACCATCACAGGAGGGTATTCTGGTAGAGAGGCTGTGGTTGGTCCCTGCTGTGGAATCCCCTTTTCCCACAAACCAACACAGTAAGTGTTGTGTGGTTGCATGTTTGACGAGTGGTGCCATTTTTACGGCCATTGGAGAATCTTTTAATTTTTGCTATCACACATTCTTTCAAAACTGGCTGGATACTTCCTTCAGGGCTCTCCTACCTGTTTTATATTTTTCCTGGTATTTGAGGCTCAAAAATAGGCGGGTCTTATATTCAGGTAAATACGGTATTACCTAATATCCAGTGAAAAGGTAAAACTTCAATATTTTATACGCCTGACAGTATGCGATAGCCTTGATAATTATTTCGGGTCTTCCGAGTTGACTGATATCTGCTGTCTGCACGAATAGTCACAAGTTGCAGGATTTTATACATTCAATTCACCATATTCAATGTCTCCGTAGCCTAGTTATGAGTTGGTGGGTGAAAAGCATTTCATATTTAGCTGAACCGCAAACAATACGTACTTCAGTAACAGAAAAATCCTAATATTTCAATATATATGAAGCTCGCTACTACTCTTAAGTACACGAAAATTGAAGCATCAGATGTCAGTGGAGCGGGGAATAATGTGGCTTATTCTATCTTGATAGGTGATAAAAACTTCGCTAACTTCTTTTTTTTAAATTAATAAAACATCCTCCATCATGACGCCTGATACATCAAACCGACTTATTTATGATCTTCAGTATCCCCTTCCTCTCCACAATGCAGTTGCTATGCGGGTGACTATGTTAAAAACTGAGACATTGATTTTAAAAACATGCTTGTAGTTAGATGAATTCAATGACATATGATGATCATTTTGGAGAATCACTTTGAAGAAACATCTCATTTTCCGTTTCCGAGGTAAGAGAGGTTCCGAGCCATTTGTGAAATTTTTTAAATAAGATTAATACCCTAAGAATATATAACCCTTTTTTAAATAATGAGTAGAGGAGGAAGCAGAGAAGTAAACAATTAACAGTTGCATATTATTTGTCGTGACTATTGCGTCAAGTGAGGTGCTTAAGAGCAATTCCCCCCAACTTATTACTCTTGTGTTGTTGTAGAAATATTTATCTATATATTATATAAAGATATTTGTTTTCTTATTAAATTGCAATGATTTCGCAGAATAATGATAATGATTATAATCGCAATTTAAATATCTTTCTCGGGCTTCGCACCGGGTAATGTTTTCATAATCCGCCGACGCACAGTGGTCCGAAATCGGAAAAAGCCGGACAAAAGTCCAAAATGGCTTTTTTTGAGATAGAGACTTGAAACTTGGCGTAAATACTTATAAATGATTACTGATTATAGATTTATATGGCATTTTACATTAATACGACCCGTTACTGAGATACAGTAGCCCAAACATGACCAATTTTTCAAAAACACGCGCGATCTCGTTTTTCTTCGAAAATCTTTGAATTTGAGCAGGTGGTGTTGCGTTGGTATGATTTTTATGGAATAAAAAACGCAATATTCCTTTGACCTGGTGCTTTATCTATATTTTCCGTGACTTTTGAAGATTTTGGCTCTCATTTGTCTGGTTTTGCAGCGCAAAATGGCGTACCCGTTTTTCACGTGAAATTTGACATAAAGTAGACATTATCTTTCGTTTACGAAATATATAACTCGGGAAATTTACATCACAGTGTAAAGTAGAGATTTTTTAAGAATGCTAAGCAGGATTCTTGGATATAAGTTTGCGACCAAGGAAATGAGAGCGATTTTTCGATCGCGCGTCAAGGATGAGCTACACGACGCGGGACCCTGAGGCTCGGTAACTGCGGTCGATTTTTCAAGTTTTTTGAAACTTTATTCTTGAAAATCGTCATTTAAAGCACGGCACGTAGTCAGTATGGACCTAAAACACTATACTGAGGATATTACCAGGATTATGGAACGATCGACAACACCATTTAACGCATTACTCTAGTGAAGATGCTAGGGATTGAATATTTGTCGGAACCATCCCACGTATAAGAAATATGCTTCGGGTATGAAGTAGGGTTAAGAGATTATGTCGGCATGCTAAAGAGAGAGAAATAAACTGTTTCCGGGAAAGGCAACAACCGATACTCTTCTCCCCTTTCCACCCTCGCCGAGGTGGGTCGCGCGGAAAGGGGCGTTTTATGACGATGCACAGCCTTTGACGGTATTTAACGGGTTCTTTCACAATGGTTTTTTCCTTTCCCCGGCAGAAATGCATGTCAAGTTGCAGTTTTATTTTGGAATCGGTGAAGAAGTGTCGTGCTTGTTGTCCTAGTGTTGTGTCGTGCTGTAGTGTAATTCTCAAGTTCGTGTTGTCTAGTGATTTGGTTCGGGCTTTATTGAATTCCCACTAGCTATTCTCGGAGTTGGACAGCGCAGTGATTTTCCAGCTTGAATTATTGCAAGATGAGTTTTTTATGATTTCCATTTCAAAGATGCGTGTGTTTGCGTACTACTTCAATGAATGTGTTAAATTACTTATCGATTTTTACTGTTTTTTCGCCTCTCATAAACCATGGCAATTATGATTTTGATGCGTGTTCTCTTTACATATTTCTAATTTTCAAATCACCGCTCAGGGTTTTGAGCGTTTTCTAACCTAGGAATGGATTCAAACTAAATAACTCGTTTAGAGTTACATAATAAAGTATTAGAAATGAAGGGAAAGACACCAGGCGAAAAAAATACACTTGGTGGATTTTTTGTCGCGGAGATTAAATGTAGAGAGCTATAAGGATGCTCTTGATGGTCTCGGTGAATTACTTCGGTTGGGATTCTGGCCTTATTACGAAAAAATGTGGAAACAATGTTGCCGGAATAATGAAAGATTTTTAGTGCGATGTGAGGCATGGCTCGCAGAGCCAATTATTTTCCCTGAAGTTGTTCGTCAATACTATCCTGGTCCTTCAAAGGCAACTGGTATGTATTATATTTAAGTATGTTTTGAACTTTTAAAGAAAGTTATGTGTCTGAATAACTATACTTACTCTATATCTTATAAATTGTATACACTATTCTATATCTTACAATTATTGCTTTATTAGGTTCATTGGGGCGGCCCGAGAAAGATTTTACTTCTTCGTGTGAGCGATCTAAAAGAAGGAAAGTTCAAAATATTAAAATTTGTTCTTCAGTAGCTGAGCTGGCATTAGCAACCTCTCTTAGTTTAAGGGAGGAAGGAGATATTGCAGCCGCGCAGTTAATTACGGAAGTTACGACAACTACTCCCACTAGAGCTAAGAGAGTACTTACTAAGTGGAGGAAGAGTGATTAGGTGCAGAAAGAGATGTCTCCAGTGGAGGCTTTATCTTTGATCATCACCATTGGGCTGACTAAAAATCAGTACAATGTATTAAGACGCTCCGCTCGTACTTACGGATATTCCTTGTACCCCAGCTACGCACGAGTGTTAACCGTAAAAAGTGCTGCATACCCAGAAGCAATACGCATTACAGAAAACGTAGGCGAAGTGAGTCTACAGGCTCTATTAAACCACACTGTATCGAGGTTACTGGCATGCGAATCCACTGCTCTAGCGGCCAGCAATGAGGTGAACTGCACCTTAATATGCAAATATGGCTTTGACTGGAGTTCGGGCCATTCACAATATAAACAGTATTGGGAACAGGCGGATTCTTCCGATGAATATTTATTTATGAGCTCCCTGGTGCCACTTCGTTTGCTGAATGACAAAAATGGTAAGAGTTTGAGGCGTATCAAATTGCATGTCTTGCTTATTACAAATTAATCTGACTGTAGTAAAATTGTCTACTTAATTCCATGTCTGCTGTTTTAGGTGAAATAATCTGGAAAAATCCTCGCCCATCATCAACCAGATTTTGCCGGCCTATTCGCCTCCGGTGGCTGAAGGAAACCAAGGAAGTTGCTGTTGAGGAAAGTATTTATATTCAAAGGCAGATTGACGGGCTAAAAAATTGGAGCAATGGAAATTACTCAGTCAATTACAGCTTGCTGCTAACCATGATAAATGGAAAAGTAAGACAAATTCATATTTCTATTGTGATAGACAAGAATATGGTAGTGCTTATGGATAGAAAAAAATTAAATTACGATTATTTTAGGCATGCAACGCATTAACTGACAATCCGAGTATGAGGTGCTACATCTGCGGAGCAACAGCTAAGGAGATGAATGATTTGAAGGCAATGAGGAATCGACCTGCAGATGTGACTAAATATTCTTTTGGATTGTCAACCTTGATTTGCTACATCCGGTTCTTTTTGAATGTGTGCTACACATATCGTACAGACTAGAGTTCAAAAAGTGGCAGGTAAGAAAGAATACAAACAAGCTGGAATCTGGTTCAATGGTGAAGATGCCTTTAAATTACGAACAAAATTCTTTACAGGCCCGAGGAAATCTCAAAACACTGCTTATACAGAGGAAAATAAGAATTCAGAAGGCTTTTAGAGAAAGGATGGGGTTGATTGTTGATGTTCCAAGGCCTGGCTCAGGTAACACGAATGACGGTAACACGGCCAGGCGTTTCTTCGATTCCACAGACTTGGCCGCTGATTTGACAGGTAATTGAGTAAACGTGCACTGTAATAGCAAAGCATATGTAAACTTCACGCATGTGTTTGCATATAAACTGGTTAAATATTTTATCTAAATTATTTGATCTCATAGCGTACCATCAGCAATAAATTAATTTATCATGTATTAATTACAGGTATCAATGTTGATCTCATAAAAAAATTTTCCATCATTCTGAGGGCAATATCCAGTGGCATAACTCTTAATTATACAGCTTTCTCAGACTACTGCCAGAGAACTGCGGAATTATACGTCATGCTGTATCCCTGGTATTATACGCCAACCACGGTGCATAAGGTACTTCTGCATGGAAGCGACATTGCAAAAGAGGCGATTCTTCCCTTGGGACAACTTTCCGAAGAGGCAATGGAAGCCCGGAATAAGGACGCCCGTAATTTCCGCCAGAGATTCAGCAGGAAGCACTCCAGAGAGGCCACAAATAACGACCTTTTTAAAAGACTGTTGTTAACGTCTGATCCATTTCTTTCCTCCACCCTGACATCAACTCCGAGGAGAGCAAGGGGAATGCCAAAGGATTTAAGAGAACTGCTGCTTTTAGATGATAGTGAAGAAGAGGAATCAGGCACTAGTGACGAAATGAGTTCATCGGAGGATTGAAGGTTGAAATTCTGTAAATGAATAAATACAATTTAATAACTTAAGTAAAGCACAGTAATAGGTGACTTCCAAAACATGTATTGCTTTTATGTTCTAATTTATGGTTCTGCATTGATTTCATTTGTAAGTTTCAGCTGATGCTTGGTATTCCATTAATGCTATTTTGTTTTTTAATTTAAATATTCCTTTACGGATTAAGCAAACAGTTTTAAAACTTTTTGTCAGTGAATTTGTTCATTTTGATTTTGAATTTGCATTTATCAGACATGTTGCCTCGTATATTTTCTTTACGATGGACGACCGAAAGTGAAATTTGCCCCAGTCAAGTTAACTCTTAATATACCATTTTATAATAATATATATATCATGAATTCAAAGATATAGTAATTTTCGTTTTCTCTTCCACAAAACATTCCCCAAGTGTATGAATATTGGTCAAATTGAAAAGGGGAAACCCTTGTGGATGAACCCGTTAAATACCGTCAAAGGCTGTGCATCGTCATAAAACGCCCCTTTCCGCGCGACCCACCTCGGCGAGGGTGGAAAGGGGAGAAGAGTATCGGTTGTTGCCTTTCCCGGAAACAGTTTATTTCTCTCTCTTTAGCATGCCGACATAATCTCTTAACCCTACTTCATACCCGAAGCATATTTCTTATACGTGGGATGGTTCCGACAAATATTCAATCCCTAGCATCTTCACTAGAGTAATGCGTTAAATGGTGTTGTCGATCGTTCCATAATCCTGGTAATATCCTCAGTATAGTGTTTTAGGTCCATACTGACTACGTGCCGTGCTTTAAATGACGATTTTCAAGAATAAAGTTTCAAAAAACTTGAAAAATCGACCGCAGTTACCGAGCCTCAGGGTCCCGCGTCGTGTAGCTCATCCTTGACGCGCGATCGAAAAATCGCTCTCATTTCCTTGGTCGCAAACTTATATCCAAGAATCCTGCTTAGCATTCTTAAAAAATCTCTACTTTACACTGTGATGTAAATTTCCCGAGTTATATATTTCGTAAACGAAAGATAATGTCTACTTTATGTCAAATTTCACGTGAAAAACGGGTACGCCATTTTGCGCTGCAAAACCAGACAAATGAGAGCCAAAATCTTCAAAAGTCACGGAAAATATAGATAAAGCACCAGGTCAAAGGAATATTGCGTTTTTTATTCCATAAAAATCATACCAACGCAACACCACCTGCTCAAATTCAAAGATTTTCGAAGAAAAACGAGATCGCGCGTGTTTTTGAAAAATTGGTCATGTTTGGGCTACTGTATCTCAGTAATGGGTCGTATTAATGTAAAATGCCATATAAATCTATAATCAGTAATCATTTATAAGTATTTACGCCAAGTTTCAAGTCTCTATCTCAAAAAAAGCCATTTTGGACTTTTGTCCGGCTTTTTCCGATTTCGGACCACTGTGCGACGTTTCGGAAAATGGCTTATTTTCCATTTTCAAGGCACGTGTTATTTCCACCGTGACCGAATCAAATTTACCATGGAGAAAGAAGATAATGATCAACTTCCGTTCCTCGACATCTTAATCCGCAGGAAAGAAGATGGGAGCCTAGGCCACAGCGTTTACCGGAAGCCTACCCGTACTGACCTTTACCTCAACGGGCGGAGGCACCATCATCCATCACAAAAAGGCGCAGTTTTATCTACGCCTATACATAGAGCCAAAACAATATCTGATAAAGGAAGCATTTCAGCTGAACTGCAGCACCTAGAAAGGACATTTCTCCAGAATGGCTATGGGAGACAACAGTTTTTTAAAGCCTTAAGAAGATTCGGTGAAACCCAGGAGAGTGGCGCAGGAGAGCTACCTAAAAAACCTGTGGCCACAGCTCTGATCCCTTATGTCTCCACTATATCGGGAAAGATCCACCGCATTCTGCACCGTTTTAACATCAAAACGATCCATCTGCCACCATCTAAATTAAGGGACCAGTTGGTTAAGGCAAAAGATCCCACCGGCTTGAAGGCATCAGGGGTATATCAGATTCCGTGTGAATGTGGTAAAATATATGTGGGGGAGACTGGTCGAACAATTGAAACCAGGCTTAAAGAACATCGTAGGCACTTTAGATTGGCGCAACCAGAGAATTCGACAGTGGCGGAACACAGCATCAACGAAGACCATGTCATTAAATGGACCGATGCAAAAATCCTTTGCCGCGCACACCGTTACTGGGACCGCATTATCAAAGAGGCCATCGAGATACGTTTGCATCCGCATTATTTTAATAGAGACACCGGATTCCAACTGAGTAATACCGGGTGGCCAGTGATCAAACGCATTAAAAAGACGAGAAAATGATTCAACGGCCAGCGGAACACGTCAGCCAATCATAGGGATCGCAACCTTCATTGTTGGGGCATCAACATCTTGTTTAATTTTAGTGTTATAGTGGTCACGGCGGAAATAACACGTGCCTTGAAAATGGAAAACAAGTCGTTTTCCGAAACGTCGGCGGATTATGAAAACATTACCCGGTTCGAAGCCCGAGAAAGAAATTTAAATATAATACACCGGGAAAATCTTAAATCATTTATTATAATCGCAAGTATGTTTACATCGCAGCGCTGGACTGCTTTCATTCTGTCGTAGATTCCCATTTCGTTCGCTTTTGTTTTGGCAACAGAACGCTTTTATGGTTCACACCATTGAAGTATATTGAGAGGTCACTTGCTATGCTGGCCAATTCAAGAAGCTGAAGCCAGTCCGCCATCTTATTTGATCCTCATTTTCCTATTGCGCTTGCGTGATTACGCACTAATTTTGCAACTTTACGACGTTTTCAATCAACAACTTACTAAATAATCAGCACGCGCTTACTTCTTTAATGTGAATTCTCCTTGCATTTACTATTTGTTTATTTCAGTAAAAAATTATCCGCATTCCCGATGAAAACTGCTGTGAAATCGAATGGAATCCATGGCTTTAAGTATCGAATGTATGTTCCAAGGGTTATTTTGCCTTAAATTTTCGATCAGATTGGTTGATATAATCCTTTGCTTTGCATTCGCTTATTCGTATATTCCGTCGTGTGCTGCTACCCATTTGGAAAGTAAGGAGATAGAGAGAGCAGGGTTGAACATTATGGTTGTTGTTTCGGTTTGCAGACTTCAGCATGATGAGTAGTGACCTCTTCATTAACATCAATGTTTCACACAAAGAAAAAATATGTTCTTCCAGTGCTTCAGCAGTTTATAGCATCCTATTTTGTTTTGTTCTCCCTAATGGATACGTGAAATCAGTTTCGTTAAAAAAAAAGATTTTTGAAGATACAAATAGGTACTCGGATTAAAAGTGATAACTTATGCTATACCTTGCACACGTTCATTGATCGTTTACAAAACTGTGATTAGTCTGAGAATGTGAGAAAAATAGCATTTCTCTGTAAATGACGTTTTTTAGCCATTAAGTTATGGCTACGGTTTTCCCTTTATGATTGTGAATGGAGTGTAGTTTATGGAGTGGTGAATACCTCAAGAAAGACCTGTGTATGTTTGAATGTAACCGATACTTCCATTTGGTGCGGTTGGATGGAGTTAGTTATAGTTTGATACGGTGAAGCTGCTGAGTGGTCAAACCATGATGATGATTTATGAAGGATCTGAGCAAGCTTGTGGCGTATTGCTGCGGGTGGCAAAAATATCAAGTTCATAAGAAGAATGTTATTCCGGATTTTTATGTAGAATAACAATCAACGTTTACAGAAGTTTAGTCGGTATTTTGATGGCAATGCTAAAAAAATGGGCAAATTAGGCCCATATCGTCCGAGGCAGCTCTTAATCTCTCCTCAACGAAGGTGGCCTCCTATTAGGAGGACGCCATTTCGATCGAAATATCGACCTTCATGGCCGGGTCCTTCACCTCCAATTAGGTGGTGTGACTGTTGTCGTTCACTAACTGATCCGTTCCGAGATCTGATCATTGCATCAAACAAAGACGCAGCTTTACAAACATAACAGTCAACAATTACACTATGGAGCGAATTCACTGAAATGAGAAAGTTTAGCTGTTATACTTATTAGTCAAATATATTAATATAATTGATGATTAGAACCACTTCCGTTACTTTGTCGATCAACGGAAAATGTTGGGTGAAGATGCGAGATGAATTCAATGGAAACATAAACTAGGTAATTACCTATACATTTCTTTATTGGTCAAGCATATTGGTGATGATTTATTTGTGACTGCTTTGGGTATGAAGTACCGTAGTTGATGATATGCTACAGGTTTATTAACACTAGTTAATAATATATTTTTTTTAAATTTCTACAGTGAATTATTTTCTTTTCCTGATGAGTCGTGTACCGTGGGATATGAAGTATACGGGTAGAGTACGTGATCGCTTACATGTAAAACCTAATGCCCTTATCGTTACATCATAAATACCGGCAGTTTATATAAACAGCTGTGCTTTCCATAGACTATGCATTAAAAAAAATCTAATCCGCTGCTTACTCTCAAATCACTCTTTCTAGAGTTCTACGGTGCTATTGTAAATCAATGCTGTTCCCAGTTCTACATTGGATGTCCTTTGGATTTCCTTTCGTCCAAAATTCCTTCCCATTAGTTCCTGGGTTGCGGCGAAATCACCGGTTAATTTACCTAGCATTATACTCTCACTGAATTGTTTTTGGAGAGCCGTTCTTTTTTTGAAGTTTGTGAACATCTTTATACCTGTGACTCGACAACAAAATTCTAATTTCTGTTAATTAAATTTTATGTGTCCCGATATATTTCTCTTTCATTTAAAGATACGGCTATTGAAACACTTGTTTCAGGTACAGTAGCACGGCTAATAGTGTCCACTTTGATGTATACTGGTTGCGGAAATATGATGCTGCAAGTTACGATAGACCGCATGTTATGACAGATATTTCAATAAATGCAGTTTTGACTTTTGTAATGCTTTATTTGGTTAGAAGTAAAAATATGAATTACATCAGGAGGGTTCACTTCAGCCTTCGTAGATCCAATTGAAATTGGCAAGGAAATTCCAATTAAAAAGGCAAATAATGATAGAATACATATGCACTGACATGTTTATGAAGACAATTCATGATTTCATACCACCAACACCGTGATTTTCTACGGTAAATGGACATCGTCATGTCAGTCAGCGCTGGCAATCTGTAAATAAAAAACCATGCATTTAACACGTGAAGATAATGTTGCAAATATTACTTCATCGAAACTTAAATACAATGAACAATACATTTCGCAGAATAAACTTTGGGTACTGCGATAAGCTATAAGAAACTATCTAGCTATAAGAAACTATCTTTTATTGGGGATCAACAATATTTGGGATTTCTTTCTCGTTATTTGGTTTTTACTCTCGCAGAGTAATTGATAGGATACAATTGTCCAAATCTATGCAAATTCAAAACTATACAAACCAATCATATTTTCACCAATAAATTTAATATTTACGTGATGTTATTCGCAAAACACTGTCAGGGTCAGATTATAAAAATAAATCAAAATGTCAACCACCTGTGGGCGGCATTACCGTTTGAATAACATTCGTAAACAGCGTAGAAGTCACATTACATTCATGTCATTATTAATTATTCTCGATAATATTGAAAGAGAAAAAATTTTCTCCTACCTGAGAGCTGCTGGAAGCGGAAACACCACAGGGCTGTCCATGTCTTCATGATCGGTAGCGCACATAATATACGTCTATTGCTGTTCGCTAGCGACAACATTCGCATACGTATATCAGTAATTGTCACTTATAAAACCTGGTCCCAGGCCTAAAAAATACATCTGAGGATGATTCCACCACATTCTACCATCTCTCAATTGTCGCAAAAGTATTAGATCATGGAAATTGTTGCAAATATACTCGAATAAATCATCGATATGGTCGTCAGGTACTTCCAGTCCGCAGGCATTTGTTAACAATTAGGAGCAGACCTAATGGAAGCATGGCCCGTGGTAACCTTCAATTAAAAGCGCTCCTTCGCTTCTAATAGGAGGAGAGTTTGTCTCTCGAACTAAAATCTCTCTTAAGAGAGTTTGGAGGTGAAGCTCACCTTCAAGGAGGATATGACGATACGGGCCTTAGAGTATTACACGATAGCGTCATAGTAGAAGGCATATTACTATAAAATTCCCGATACTGGTACTTTTTCTTGTTTTGGCAGTGTTACCAAGCAATGCTTCATTGTTTTTAGGGCAGTCGCTTCCTATGGCAGTGTTTTATGACAGTTTTCCTATGGCAGTTTAGGGCAGTATGGCAGTTTTAGGGCAGTGGCATACTAAGTTAGTAAATCAAAGGAATGGAGCTATGAATACCGATATATATTATGCGACTAAGAGCTCTTAGTAGCTGACTAAGATAATTGCATTACTAGTGCGTTTTATCTGAAATCTATGAATACAGCGGAACATTTTTAAGGCATCGCATTGAGACAAGTCGAAATGGATCGGTGGCAGTTACTGCACAAGTTCGCCCAATTTGTCCAGGAGCAAGTCAAATTGGCCCTCGTGGGTCTCAACGTCGGCGATGCGAAAATTCCGCCCCGAGTTGTGAAATCCGATTTCCTGTAACACGACGCAGTCCCCCTTCATGTCTTTCTTCGGAAACGAGTCTGCATTTATCGTACGATTGAATTGCGTCTAGCGAGTGAGAATGCCATTGATACGGCCGAATTAGGGCGTACAATTTACACTGTCGAACATTTGCGCCACGAAAACACAGAAAGAGCATTTGGGAATGTTTGAGATATGTGTTTCATTTCGAAAAAGAAACTTCTTCATCGCGGAGTTCTTGTGGGTCCTGTCGGGCTACGGTCCAACGATGGTCACGCCAGTGGCCACGAGTACTGTAAGAACATAATCACTCGGTCCTACACTGCTTCCCTCTCTGCGCAAGGATGTGTGGAAATTGAAGGAAAAATTTCAGGGTATTGTTGCGACATATTTCATAAAAATATCACCCGCGTCCGACAGGATTAGTAGGGGTGGTTATGAGAGCTTTCCTTTTAAGGTGTTGAAGTGTAAGCTCATTTAATTGGAATACCTCGTAGGGTAAATTGGTTCTCATGAACGAAATTTAATGGAACTATGAGGGAAATGTTAACGATGACATGCCAGTAGTAGCCATGACATTTAATGGAACTATGAGGGAAATGTTAGCGATGACATGCCAGTAGATGACTAGTATTTTTATAGGTTAACAGTAGTCGAGGAGTAGTCGGTAGAACACAACGAGGAAGGTATGATAAAAGAATTAGAGCGCGTGCAAAGGAGATCCGCTAGGTTTGTTAAGGGCCGTTATGATAATTGTATAAGTGTTACGAGTTTAATAGAAGAACTAGGATGGGAATTACTATCAGAACGCAGGTTAAAATTTAGGTTAAACCTTTTAAGTAAATTCGAAACCGATTTGTTCACAGATGACGTTAGATATATATTGAGAACCCCTGCGTATTATGCTAGGTTTGATCATATTAACAAGATTAGAGAGATAGATTGTCGTACCGATAGATTTAAAATGGCATTTTTCCCGTGTACCATAAGAGAGAACAATAGGCAGCGTAGCAAAGGGATAGATAGGTGAAATATAGTTAGAGTAGTCTGTAGTGCATGATGCATGTAATAACAACCAATTATCCCTTTCTTATTATGTAGATACTAACCATCTAGCTGCATGTGACTCTGTTCTCTAGCACGTCTCCCTTAAATCTTAAATATCCTACTTGTATGTCAATAGTGCATGCTTGGTGATCTTCACCCCCTGCCACACACCCTCGTGGTGGCTCGCAGGGTATTACGTAGATGTAGATGTAGTCATGGACAAAATTTTTAGTAAGGTTGTAGAATTCGTCCAAAATAAGGATTTAAAAATATATGACAGAGCAACTAAAAACTTTTTAAAAAATAACCACAGTGGTGAAGTAACGACAAGGTTAAAAGCGTTGAGTAATGGCCGGACGGCCACGTAATAACCCTGACGTAGGAACTCAAGCGCGATGTTCGGGCATTTCTAAGGTTTCCAAATATTTCCCCGAAATCTCCGAGTGGATCGCCACAAGACTTTTCAGGGGGGATGGAGTTGTCACTCGTCACGTAAGGCGTCCACCCAAGGTTAGCCCGTCTCTCCTCCCATTCAGTCTCCATTCCTCTCATGACCCCCCCCCCTCAATGGGCAGAGAGAGTAACCATTTAGTTTCCCAACTGACCGCAGATCGAACGATCGATCAACGAGGCATTTGAGGTAGAGAAATCGTGACCTTGGTGCACGCGCGACTGCACCACAACGGCCGAAATTCCCATTATGCCTTGTTTACACAACGCTAGATTGGTCTGAGGTTGGAGAATGATGGATGATCGGCCTGCGTTCCAGGAGGGCTGTGGTAACCCGGTCTGAATTTCGAAATAAACCCTCCGAGGTGTATGGAAGTCTAATAATATATTATTTAGCACTTGCACAAACTAAAAGAATGGATAGTATTTCCGTGAAAGACGAATGCGAAAGTTATTCAGAGTTTAAAATGGTCGATTTCAAAAGATAGATTGATACAAAGGTAATTAAGCGTTAAATTGTATGGTGAAAAAATCTTCAAGCTGTTGAGCTTAAAACATAAAATATACGCCATAAAATATTTAAATACACCTCCAGTTCTCAGTAAGATAGGAGAAAGTGTAAAAGAATCAACATCTAATGAAGCATACCTGGGAAATGAGGAAAATATGAGTGCGTATGTATAGGATATATTTCATCCAGTGACGATGATGATGCTAAAACTGTTGTCACTCAAACAGCGTAAAGGTAACTTCATTTCATCTTGTCTCTTTTATTTAGGTCGGTAATTGCTCGCGAAGCGGAATCCATCGATAATAATTCATTTCGAATACAAAATATCATATAGATTCCTTAAGATTTGGAAAAATAACTACGGATTTTGCAAAATGTTTTCACGAAAGAAGGTTTCCATGGGGTCCCAAGCGTGACATACGCTTGTCACCACTTGATATATGCGATATTATCGTTTCCATTGTGGTACATGGAGAGAGAACTACGTCATCAAATTGTAGCCTGACAATCGAAATAACAACCATATTTCTTTGAAGGCTTCCGCGACTCTTATAATTGTTAATATTGCTCTTCTCAGGTATTCCCGTCGCGAGCTTGGTTTTTTTGACAACAGTTTCTCCCCTCTTCCTGGGGGCGTCTTCAGGTCCGTTGGACATTTTGTAATTTTTACAAAATGTCCAACGGACCTATAGACGCCCCCAGGAAGAGGGGAGAAACTGTTGTCAAAAAAACCAAACACGCGACGGGAATTTAAATTTCTCTCTCTCTCGTTACTTTCCCATGGGTAGCAGCAAACGACGGAATATACGAACAAGCGAATGCAAACCAACGGTTTATATCAACCAATCTGATCGAAAATTCAATGCAAAATAACTCTTTAAACATACATTCGATACTTAGAGCTATGGATTTTATTCGATTTCACAAGAGTTTTCATCGAGAATGCGAATTATTTTTAATTTTAGTAAGTAAAAAATATATTTAAGGAGAATGAACGTTAAATAAGTAATTGCGTGCTGATTATGTAGTAAGTCATTGATTGAAAATATCGTAAAGTTGCAAAATTAGTGCGTAATCCCGCAAGCGCAATAGGAACATGACGATCAACGATGATGGCGGACTGGCTTCAGCTTCTAGAATTGGCCAGCATGAGAAGTGTGTCCTCTCTCTCTCCGTCAATGTACAGGTTCCTCGATGATCGTTCCGATTCGGCGATTTTCAACCCGAGTCACCTGGTAACTAGGGCCAAACAACTGGTTATATATTCAAAAACAGTTAGCGCTAACCGTCGATTCCATTGCCAAATGTCACCCATATGAGGCCTAACTAGCATATATGAAACGAGACATGACGAAGCAGAGATGGTGTCTCAAACGAGAGGGTTTCACGTGCTCAGAGGGTATATTAAATAGATCGGCGTGGAGCTTTGCACACAAGTACCAATTCCTAATATGCACTTATTGATAAAAGTGGAAAAAGTTGCTTGTTTCTCATTTTGTTTCTAGGGCAATTCAAAGCCAATTTTAGTCTAATGGCCCTTGCATCGCATATTTCGTAATGATTAAATTCTATACGTATAGATTTTCTCCTGTACACGAAATATACTTTCATTTTCTCGTAAAGCTGCCTAGCAAAACATGAAGGTATCAGACCGAGAGCAAAACACACAGTTACGCGTGATTTTCGCTCAAATTTCGGATTCTGAGCCGCACATCGATAACTATGACAACTTTTCAACAAAGAAGTGTATTTCGTCGCATAACTACGGCATCAACGATATGCGCTGATTCCCACAAGATGAGCGCATGCGCGCAATTGAAGAGAAGTCCAGGAATTTTATTTACGGCCTCGTGGAAAAGTCACGTGAATGTACACCCAATGGCTCACGATTACCACTTGAGCCTCAATATACCTAAATCATATGCACGTAAAAGGCCGTTATGATAATCTCGATAGTGTTAATTACCTCTTGCAACCACTGGAATGGGAATCGCTTTCAGACCGCGTTAATATCATATACTAACTCCATCGTACTACGGTAAATCAGATCACGAGCATGTAATTAGGGAAATAGAATGCCGAGCAGAGAGGCGTTTCAAATGTAGTTTTTCCCGCCATCGATAGGACACCTTCACGGCTGCCAATGAGACCCGTACAAAGTAGGTTAGTCGATAGATAGAGAAGCTGATTGGGCGTTTGCTCCCCAATGCTCGTTTCTTAATCTGCCACGCAGTACTAACATCATGTTTCGCCCGATCCCTGCATTACTCTTGTATCTCGCTAACGTAGTTGCACTACACATTGATACGAATCGTTCCTTTAGTATTGGCATCGTGCCGAAAGTGTAGAGTATGTTGGCGACTTTTGACGAGTATGCGCAGGTTTTTGATGATGCATCATTAGTCGTAGATTTCGATAACGTCATAAGGATATGGGGTACAATTAATACATGGAATACTGACAAATTTTAAGCTATCCGGGACTAGCCCCCACAAAAACGGAGTCACCCGCAATGCACAAATGTGCGAATTTCCACAGAGAAAATAATCATCCGCCTTGACCGGGATTCGAACCCGGATCCCTCGATTTCCGGCCGAGTACTTTAGCCAGTTAAGCTCCCGAGGCGTCCTCGTCCCCTATGGATTTTTGTGACCTTTACGGGGCTAGATGTTCTCGACTGCCGGACATACAATGTAACAATCAGTCGCTACTGAGCGCTTAGCGCCACTGCCCACGAGGAAAGATCGACCTTTGAACACAGAGACCGTGGCTAGTCCCGGATGGCTTAAAATTTGTCAAATGAGAGTGAACGCCTCTCTGTGTTCAAAGTTCGATCTTTCCTCGTGGGCAGTGGCGCTAAGCGCTCAGTAGCGACTGATTGTTACATTGTATGTCCGGCAGTCGAGAACATCTAGCCCGGTAAAGGTCACAAAAATCCATAGGGGCAGAGGACGCCTCGGTAGCTTAACTGGCTAAAGTACTCGGCTGGAAATCGAGGGATCCGGGTTCGAATCCCGGTCAAGGCGGATGATTGTTTCTCTGTGGAAATTCGCACAGGGAATACTCGATTATCACTTGTGTAAAATGAATGGTTTTACCATAGGGTGCCTACTTGTCCAGTCAATTCGAATTCTCGGTTTTTATGGTCAAAAATACGCCTTTTTACTCTTTCGTTGGAGATAGATTTACGCAGAGTCGTTCCTTTGGTCATTTTTTTAAGTTCCACCATGTAGATAAACCATGTTGGTCAAAATAAGATGGAAATATTAAAAAAAACGATGTTAATATTTACGACACTCATTGAAGCAGGGTATATATCACCAAATTAATTACAAGGCATAGTATTTAAGAGAACAACTTTTGTTCAAGAAATTCAAATACCCGTTGTGTTCTCGTAGGCGTCGAATTCAACATTGTTTCGACGCCAAAGGAAATGTGCTAAAGTGAAGCAAATGATACGGAAAACAGAAGAGAGATTTTTAAAACTGATTCCGCTAACCAAGTGACAATTCAGTCACAGGAGTTAATTTCCCTTGTTTTTCCATCGGCAAAATTTCCGTTTTTTATTCCGAAACCAGTCAGGGGCCATTTCAAAACATTAATGTAGTTCGAGAGATATCTCGTTAATAGAGAATTTCATGAATTTAGATCATTAAAAGGAACAAAAATCTCAAGTTAACAACAATTCCTAATAATCAACCACGAACCGCACTACTTAAAAGAGATATTTTCCAACACTAAACAGCCATGGTGTACACATGACAACTGATACGGGCATGCACTGAGGAGAGAATTCATTAAAACAGACGAAGACGTTCTAGCGCATGGATATCATCAGTAATTAACGGAGGGTACTTCTCATGGTTTCTCAGCTATATCTATGAATTATTCTATTATTCTATGAAGAAATTTTTTAATATTCACAGGAAAACCTTTCTGTTGTGAAGGCATTATCACAGTACGACGCGAAAAAGATGTGTTACGTCAAAGACTTAAGTGGATGTATTTATTTAATTCCTGTGAATTCCATTTACGGAGGAGACTACGTTTGTGATATTAAAATTGCAAAATATACGTCATTCCTCTTACAACTGCTGAGGTGAAATATGTAATTGTGTACCAGAACATTATGACTAGAGAAAAATTCGCTCTAATACGTTTAAAAAATGGGGAGGAGGAGGAAATAATTGTCAGGAAAAAGTATCACGCGCATTACTGGGATGTAGTTATGGCTTTTAAGATGCATGCCGCGTTTTTCTAAAAGACATTTTCCTAGCAAAAAAAAAATATCGTCACCATGGACGTTCGAGTATACTCTCTCATAATTCGACAACTCCGAAACTAGTTTCTTTTGATTTCTAGTTGAACTAAACGCTATTGATCAAGTTCTCCAAAAAATGCAACATGGAAATAAATGAGTAGAAGACAAAAATCCTAGTATGCGGAAGAGAGAAGATGAATGCAGAAGTGACCCTGAGAGGAGAGAAATTAGAGCAAGTGGATTCCTTCACTAATCTCGGATGTACCATTACGTGGGACGGAAGAAGTACGGAGGATATCGAGTGAAGAATAGTCCAAGCTAAGGAGGCGTTCATGGGAAAAAGACAACTGCTGTGCTCAAAGACGATACGACGACAAACCAGGAAACAGTATGTGAAACAATTTCTGTGGGGCGTAGCACTCTATGGATCGGAGTGATGTAGCATTGGGAAAGCTGACCAGAAGAGACTAGAAGCCTTCGAATCCTGGTGCTGGAGGAGTGTGCTGAAGATAAAATGGACAGACCAAATAAGAAATGAAGAAGTGTACATAAGAGTAGAAGAGGAAGATGGATCACTTAAATGGATCACTATAAACAGAAAAGAAGAACGAGATGTATTGGACCCACCCTGAGACACAATCAATTTGTGAAGAATATAATTGAAGGTAAAATAGAGGGAAAAGTCCTCAGGGGAAGACCCAGGAATAAATTCGTGGACCAAATAAAGAGTAAAGTACATTGGAAGAAATACCAGTAGGTAAGGGAACTAGCATTTGATATTGAAGGGATACCTGCATTCCTAAGATCGAACGAATCTTAAGATCGAAAAATCCATTATGATGATCAGAGTAAGAAAATAAGCCATGATTTATTAAAATAGGCCCAAAAGCCATAAAATTGTGGTTGATCTTGGGCCCGTATGTGCCCATCAGAAAATCGATATATTCCCATCCTAATTTTAAAATTTTAATTTAAAATTTCAGAGGTATGTTAATTTTAGTTGTTGGAGATGAATTTCGTCGCTGAAGTGTTACAGGTGTAACATTTTACATATGAGCACTGCCTTTCGGATTAATAATAGGAAAAATGCTAAATCCAAGATACGTGCTACAGGTCAAAGCCCAGAAAAATTAATTTTTCCGAAAGAACGTCATAGAGAATGGACTAGTTTTGCTATAAACGATGATTTCCTCTACTTAATTAAGACATCAACTGCTGGCTTGCAAGCGTGAACTTCTATGAACACCTTTAAGGTGAATCTATTCCATGAGGTAACACTCAAGTGTTCTTTCATACTGCTCCGAGTACTCATCTATAGGCCAAATGGGGAACCATTTCCGACTTTCCGCTACGTTTAAGTAAGTAAATTGTATTTGCATTTAGGTACTTCCTCATCGGCACAATCCGGCACGGGGTTCGTAGTGTATCACACGACTCGTCTCCGTGTCGTCACTCCGCGTCTCGTTGATCAGACTTGTGTGCGCACTCTACCTTTTTTATGACCCACTGCACTCGGATCCACGGACGCGTCGTTATCCGATTCTTTCGCAGCGATTGCGTGGGGGATGTGTATTTTGTGATTCGCGCCGCCGCCGCGCGCCGGAGCGTGAAAGAGGCGGGAAAGAAATGAAACGGGCGACGCGCTCCACATTCCCTCGCTCGAACGCATTACCTTCGCAACCGTGAGCAGGGGATTGCGGCAATTGTAAACAAACACCGTGGGGAGCCCGTTGCCCGGATGCTTCGTTCCGCTTCGGCTGGGATAAGTGGTGTGTGGCATCGGAGGGAGCGGCTGCAATGAGGGGAGGTAAAGAGCAGGGGAAAGGATTTCGTCGAGCGACACGAAACTATATCGGACGCTTTCCGTATCTATGCTACTTAAACACGTAACCTAATGGCTCATGACGTATATTTTGTTTGGAGCATGTGAATTCCTTCGCTTATCTCGGAAATACCGTCACGTGGGACGGAAGAAATACAACGGACATCAAGCGGAGAATGGACCAAGCTAAGAAAGCGTTTATGGTTAAAAGACAGCTGCTGGGTTCAAAGAAGACAGGAGTACAAACTAGGAAGCAGTATGTGAAAACATTTGTGTGGAGTATGGCACTCCACAGATCGGAAGCATGGGCCATTGGAATTTCTGAAACCTGGTGTTGGAGGAGGATGCCGAAGGACAAATGGATAAAATAAGAAACGATGTCTAGAGAGGAGTAGAAGAGAATAGGATCATACTATGAAACACAATAAACAGAAAAGAAGAATCAGATGGATTGGATACACCCACAATTGGTCTGTGAAGAACATAATTGAAGGAAAAATAGACGGGAAAATTCCCCCCAGAGGAAGAGCCCTGAATGAGGTTGAAGACCAAATGAAGAGGAAAGTATAAAGGAGGAACTATCAGGAAGAAAGGGAACATGCATTGGATATGGAAGGTCGGAAGGCTTTAGTCAACCAATCTAAGGATTGAACGACCAATGATGAAGATAATTTTGTAAATTATTCGCTAATGTAAGTACATATTTTCCTCTAAAAGCGAAATAATACGTTTTAGATTATGATTATAGTGGCTAACAAATATTATGGCACCATACCAATTTAAAAAAATCACGAGCTTAACACACAGAGCACAATGTAAAAGGCATATCATACACAGAACGACATAAACTATACATGGGATGTGGTTCAGGAAGAGGAGGAAACAGACGGAAGATAGCGATTGAGGAATATTTTGGGGATTCGGTCTTTGATGAGAATTAGACAAGTTGTGCAACTTGGCCGGTTGCAACGGGTGGCTGGCGCTTTAGAAATATTGAAAGATTTATTGAGGGGTTTAGTAGCCCTAAATAAAACAGACAGGTTCGGGAGACGTTTGTAGATAATAGAGAGACATTTAGGGAATACATTAGTAGTGGCAGGATTGCTTGAAAGTATAGGAAATAATTCTTAGAGGATATGTTTCAGGGACTGTACGCCTGAGAAGAAAGTGGTGCAAATTGAAATGTTGTTGTACTTTGAACAGGAGGTTGATTAAGGTTTGAAAGGTTTTCTGAGGATTTTTTTTACATAAAAGGGATTCAGGGTAGACCCTGCGGAGAGGAGACGTGTGAAATGGATAGAAAGCGATCAAGGGACTCCGAATTGTTACAAATTCGATGACCTCTGAGAGAAAAGAAGTATGGGAGGGAACGTTTGGTATGTGAGGGATGACAACTGCTGAAGCGAAGGGATTGCTGTTTATTATTGGGTTTTATATGAACAGAGTCACTGAACTTACGGTTGGATAGGTCGACATCAAGAAAGGTTATATGGGTGGACGATATAGTTGAAAGACACAGACGAGGAAGCATTGAGAGAGGAAATGAAGGAGTTCAGGGATTCGATGTCATGTGTCCAAAGTAGAAAAATATCTTCTATGTACCGGAGCCACGGAAGATATTTTTCAAAGATTTGAGTACGCGTAGTTCAAGAAATCGATAAAAAGATTTAAGAATGTTGCCAACGGTGGAGAGCGAATTTGGGGCCGAAATGATGCTGATTAGGGAGTGGATTGATTCTTGATACGAAATGGTTTCCTCATGGTATTCGTCTCGGACGAAACGGAAGGATTGCTGAAAAGAAAACAATGATATAAATAATAATAATAAATAAATAAATAAAATAATAAATAAAAATAATAAATAAAAAAATAAAAACAAATAAAGGGTGTAGTTGGGGGGAGAGGGGGGTAATGCCCGAAAGTGGGACTTTGACGCATAGCCCATAAAGGAATATACCCAAGGATATACAGAAAGTTAAGAACTCAGTGTGACAATTAATTCAGAACAGTTTGAAGGATACTTGGGTATTTTCCACGTGTTTCAACCTTTCGATATTCTGATTCTGTCACTAAAACTTATTCTATAGGTTGATAGTTTTCTCATCAAATGATATGAACTTCATGTTTAGAAGATAAGGAAAGTGGAAGGTTATGAAGGTTCCCGAGCACGCTCCGAAAACAACCGAATGATCTGTGACAGCGTTTTCGCTGTTTCCATGCAGACCCAAATGTTTTCTCAATTTTACGGTGGAATCAAACGCAATAAAATTTCCCTTGGATATTTTACTGTTATTTGATGTGCCTTTGCAATGAAATTTAAGGGATATAGAAGCTTATTTGTGCCACAATTTTCAAATACATCGGTAAAAACAAGAACAAGAAACGTATTCAGCTTCCAAACCACGGAAGAAGAAAGAAACAATAGTGTCGAGCGGCACACCGGGATTTCGTCCTCAGCCAAACAAATTTCTACAGTTGTGAAGACCATTTTTATGTATGCGCCGGGTTATGACGAACTTTGTAATTACATATAAATATAAAAATCTTTTTAAGTACATTTACGCGAATGAATTCAATATAGTAACAGGAAGACTCGACAAATTTCATGAATGTTCCGATGATTGGCAGTCCGAAAAAATTAAAACCTGAAGCTTCAATATTCACTTGCTTTAAGTATACTTTACTACTCATTTTGTGTTCTTGGCATATTTTTCCAATGGCTATGCGCAGTGGTCCTTCTCTCTTCACTAGGACGTATCCTATAACATTATCGCCATAACTCTCATGAGAAGCTCTATTAAGTAAAACACCTCAAATTAACCTTGAATATCCATGAATGGAGGAAAAGGTCCATTCCTTGGCAGTTCCATGTCAGAGAATATACTTAGAAACCTCCTCTGCAGGTAATTTCTGATTATATCCTTAAAGTGAACAACATAACACTAAAATTTAAGATTAATCAAGTCGAAAGTTATTTCGAATGTTTATTTACATTTAATACGATTAATATTGCTCTTTTCAGGTATTCTCGTCGCGTCCTGAAGCGCCGCGTCGCGTCGCGGACCTGAAGACGCCCCCAGGAAGAGGGGAGAAACTGTTGTCTGAAAAACCAAACACGCGACGAGAATACCTGAAAACAGCAGTATTACATCTACATCTACATCTACGTCATACCCTGCAAGCCACCCAAAGGGTGTGTGGCAGGGGGTGCTTTCGCACCAGGCATGCATGAATGATATGGTAGAACACCGACATTACATTAAAACCCGCGTACCACACATGCAAAGCGCCAATTACAAATCTAATACCCAAGAAACATTCTATCTCCAATCGTTCTAACATGCAAGGGATACAAAGACTACTACTACAGATTCAAAATATCATGCATAAATAAGAACATCATTATTTACATCATGCATAAATAAGAAAGAGGAGAATATAATGAGAAAGATTAACTGCCTGCCTATTGTCAATACTCGAACTATTCGAAGTATATGAGTCGCGGAAGCCTTCAAAGAAATTTAATACCATTGTTGACAATTTCGATGAACTTCAGATATGCGATTTATTAAAAATGGCTGAATTTACCGTGAATATAAATTAAATTATGGAGGTAAAGTAGTACAAATCAAAATGAGACATTAATACATTAGTCGTAACAGTGTACAATGAAAAATCTTCAAACGTGGGCAAGAATACGGACAAAATTTGGTTTATTTACATAACACAGTGTTTTCCGCTAAAGTTACAGGAAAGTTTTGTGTGTTCATACTTATGGAACCTACCTTCCTAAATTAAGGATGACAGTAACTGAAGTGATATGCACAAAAAATGATAAATAACATAAAATTGTGCAAAGTAACAGCAAATTGTGTACCTAAATTTAATGGAGTTTTGCTCCAAGAATTTCGGCAACATTGAATCGGTCGTCCTTCACAAAAACGCTACCATAAGCATATCCTTTTTGGGTATATTTTCTAATATGGTTTTTGTATAGTCACTGCATTCCATAGTCGTTGTTCACTATACCTTTTTAAAACACAGTCTATTCTTCATTAGTTCCTGTGCTCTCTCGTCTTTCGTCTCTCGCTCAGCGAAAATGACGTTGGGGGCATAATCACTTGATAAACACCAAATAAGAGCTTCAGCCAAGGAACTAAAACCCTGAAGCCAACACACAGACAGACAGTGTCAAAAATATTCCACTCGCCTATTGAAAACTATCATATTTTGACTTATAAAAGCAAATTTGTAGATTAATTATCATTTTTAATATAAATTCCAGTTTTTTAAAACTGTTTTTAATAATTTAAATGAACTTTTCCGCCACTCCATGTTCCTCCATCCTTTAGAAATCCAGGTAATCTCGTCGCGTAATAACTATATTATCAAGTGCTTAATTAACTCAAGGGATATTGAGCTCCACGGCCTCTTTAAATAACAAAATCAAAAGTCTCCAATGGCCGTAAAAATTGGCACCACTCGTCAATAAAACACAATTATTGTTGTGTTCGTTTGCAGGAATGGAACTTCCACAGCAGAGACCAACCACAAATTCTCAACCAGAATAATAATAATAATAAACTCGTTTATTGTTCTAGGAGTGAACTCCTTTGGAACATAGAAATGATATACAGTGGTGTGCAAGACAATTAATATGGGAATAAGCCAATCAGGAAACAAAAAAGGGAAGTTGTCATATGAATTGCTAACAATAGACATATACAACATTATCATTTAGCAATGTAGAAAAAGAACTGAATTTCTTATTCTAACAGAAAAACGAACATTAAACATATCAATAAACAAATAACACAACTTTTAAAAAGGAAATTTAGCTTAACAAATGAAAAGGAAAAAAATCACATCAATGAACTGATAAATGTTACATGTTAATAAACAGTTGCATGGTCAGCATTCCGGAAAGTAAGTGTATGATAATCTTTCTCTTAAATATTACCAGTGATTCACTGTCTTTTACCAGTTTAGGCAAGTCATTCCACAGCTTTGAGGCAACAACTGTAAACGATTTCTGGACTGTAGCTGTCCGGAACTGGGGGGGATACAAAAAACAGGGGTCTTGTCTAGTAACAACATTAGTGTATTTACTACTTGGGAGGAAAACATCCATTATATACTGAGGGCTCCCATATTTGAGGAGATTGAACATGAAGCAGGCCATGTTATATTTTCTCCTTGATTAAAGATCGAGCCAGGAGAGCCTTTTAAAGTAAGGGGTAATGTGTTCATCTTGCCGTAAATTAAAGATGAATCTCACACGGGAGTTCAACAGACGCTGTCGCTTAATATTCAACTCCTCAGTTAAGTCATTGTACACGAGACTACAGTAGTCTAGGCGAGGAAGAATGAGTGAGGTAACTAATTTCTTTTTTAACTGAAGTGGCAGTAGATTTCTATGGATTTTTAATTGATGTAGAATTGCATTTATTTTGTTGGATACCCTCATCGTATGTTCTTTCCAGGAAAGATTCATGGTTAATGTCAACCCCAAATTTTTCACACTGTTACTGAACGGTATGCTCACTTCCTCGACCATTATCATTGGCAGTACTGAGAAATTTATATTCGATACTATCTTGCTGTTACCAATGATAATGGATTTAGTTTTTATGGAGTTTAACAAGAGAAAATTTAGCTTGGCCCAAGATGTGATAGCGGATACGTCCTCATTTACCTTATTGATAGTGTCACCGATTTTATTTGGAAGACAATGGCAATAGATCTGCAAATCATCCGAATACCCTCCTGTGGCGGTTTATTTGACTTACAACCTCGTGTTGCAAGTGCTTTCCCTTCAGCTCGCTGAGGAGGGCCACATTTTGGTCGAAATACGCGTATCCGACGCTCACCCTCATCTACATCTACGAAATACCGCGCAAGCAAC
Source organism: Ceriagrion tenellum (assembly GCA_963169105.1). NCBI lineage: Eukaryota > Metazoa > Arthropoda > Insecta > Odonata > Coenagrionidae > Ceriagrion > Ceriagrion tenellum. Next base: position 29,189,887 of record OY720641.1, read on the forward strand.
CACTAGGGTGTGTGGCACGGGGTGATTCCAAGCCAGGCATGCAGCACTCATCCCAATTCAAATCAGAACCGCGCACGTTCCCCCGAATGCCAGAGGCAGGCCAAAGCAGTCATGTCAAAGATACGCATTCAGACCATTAATACGCATTCTGACCCTCGTTCGTCCCTGTGTTTGTAATTTGACTACGCTCTTTTTGAGCGAGTTTCTCCCAGAAGTTGGGCCCATTTGTTTGTGAGAGTGAGCGATTTTGAGTGCTTGTGAGTGTGATTTGTATAATAACCAGGCATCTTTAGCGGAGTCCCATTAGCCCTTGCAAAGGATTCCATTTGGGTTGAGTGAATGTATGTAGATTGTCGTACCGATAGATTTAAAATGTCATTTTTCCCGCGTACTATAAGAGAGAACAATAGGCAGCGTAGCAAAGGGATAGGTAGGTGAAATATAGTTAGAGTAGTCTGTAGTGCATGATGCATGTAATAACAACCAATAATCCCTTCCTTATTATGTAGAATCTAACCATCTAGCTGCATGTGACCCTGTTCTCTAGCATGTCTCCCTTAAATATCCTAGTTGCATGCCAATGGTGCATGTTTGGTGATCTTCACCCCCTGCCACACACCCTCGTGGTGGCTCGCAGGGTATTACGTAGATGTAGATGTATGTGGTGTTCACTGGCGAGGAAGTAACATTCCCGTAAACCACCACAGGAAGTATCTACATCTACATCTACGTGATACCCTGCGAGCCACCACGAGGGTGTGTGGCAGGGGGTGAAGATCACCAAACATGCACCATTGACATGCAACTAGGATATTTAAGGGAGACATGCTAGAGAACAGGGTCACATGCAGCTAGATGGTTAGAACTCTACATATTAAGGAAGGGATTATTGGTTGTTATTACATGCATCATGCAGTACAGACTACTCTTACTATATTTCACCTACCTATCCCTTTGCTACGCTGCCTATTGTTCTCTCTTATGGTTCGCGGGAAAAATGACATTTTAAATCTATCGGTACGACAATCTATCTCTCTAATCTTGTTAATATGATCAAACCTAGCATAATACGCAGGGGTTCTCAATATATATCTAACGTCATCTGTGGAAAAATCGGTTTCGAAATTACTTTAAAGGTTTAACCTAAATTTTAACCTGCGTTCTGATAGTAATTCCCATCCTAGTTCTTCTATAACCTCGTAACACTTATACAATTATCATAACGGCCTTTAACAAACCTAGCAGATCTCCTTTGCACGCGCTCTAATTATTCTGAAATCTCTAAGTATTCTGGTTGAGAGGTTGTGTTTGGTCACTGCCGTGGAATTCCCATTCCCGCAAACCAACGCAGCAAGTGCTTAATGTTCAAGTCAACTCGGTGGAACCGACTGGATAGAAATGACTGACAACTTGTTTCCGTTCGCTAAGTTTAGGCGACGCAATTAAATGCGTTGAAATGTGAACATGGTCCGGGCAGACGGTTCTCTCCCCCTAATTGAATGGGGAGAAACCCCGCAAAAAAAGAATCTCCTTCTGAGTCAAATTCACATGAGAATTGCTTGATTGAGACACGATTGAAAATCTTCTGTGGGATATGCCGAGTGAAATCGAGCTGTCTTTCCCTGCTGCTTGTGAATCTGTGCTTTTTTATCGCAAAAAAATCCGTAGAATGCGGAAATGGCTGCTTGCTTATGAGTACTTCAATGGTTTGGATAGAAAAAATAAGATAGCGGTAGAAAGGCATGCCTAGGAAATTACACATCCTTCTTTGAAAACTGTCTTCGGCGACCAAGAAACCGAAACAAGTTTGACAAATTTAAGCTCAGAGAGGGATTTAAACAGAGAAAACCTAAAATGCGAATAAAAGAATTTCATGTCTTCGACTTAAAAATAACCTCGAGAAGAGTCAACACCTCGTGTATTTAATACGAATTTTATAGAAGAACTAGGATGGGAATTACTATCAGAACGCAGGTTAAAATTTAGGTTAAACCTTTTAAGTAAATTCGAAACCGTTTTGTTCACAGATGACGTTAGATATATATTGAGAACCCCTGCGTATTATGCTAGGTTTGATCATATTAACAAGATTAGAGAGATAGATTGTTGTACCGATGGATTTAAAATGTCATTTTTCCCGCGAACCATAAGAGAGAACAATAGGCAGCGTAGCAAAGGGATAGGTAGGTGAAATATAGTTAGAGTAGTCTGTAGTGCATGATGCATGTAATAACAACCAATAATCCCTTTCTTACTATGTAGAGTTCTAACCATCTAGCTGCATGTGACCCTGTTCTCTAGCATGTCTCCATTAAATATCCTAGTTGCATGTCAATAGTGCATGTTTGGTGACCTTCACCCCCTGCCACACACCCTCGTGGTGGCTCGCAGGGTATTACGTAGGTGTAGATGTATTACGAAACAACAAAACAAATGGAAATGTGATAGCATACACGGATGACGATTCATATAGAGTGGAGCTAGAGAGGCAGCGGAGGCAGCTAGCTATGTAGCGAGTAGTGTATTTGAGCACTGCAGGCCTTTTTTAGGGTAGAGAGAGGGGCAGTGAGTCGATAACATAGAGTTAAATAAATTAAATAAAGTGGTCACCGTAAATAATAGTAGTAATGAGAAATCTTTTAGACATCAGAATAGCTAAGTATCCGAACGAAATAGAAGCAGCTCAGGTTCATCAATCGACAACTCCCATTAATGTATGAAAATACCCTAAACAAGGACGCTGTAAGTTAGATCCAAAGGATTCAATTTTCATAGCGGTCTTCAATTGCCGTAGCATAAAAAACCAAATCCCTGAGTTTCACTATCTCATCATAAGAACGGACGCTGATAGGAACAAAAATCTGGGGATCGGGTTGGTGTGGTGGCTAGAGTACTCGCCTACCACACGGACGGTCAGGGTTCAAATCCCTGCAGAGGAAGATGTTTTTCAGAGGAAATCCGATCCTATGAATTTCTATGATCTCTTTTCAGAGGAAATCCGATCCCTGCTTTTGTCTTGTCGAGGGCACTTCAAGTGCAGTACTCCGTCTGTCGGATGAGACGTTAAACCGTGGTCTCCTGGTGCCTTTCGTTAAGAGCAGGCAAATGCCGACGCCGGGTTTCTATCCACCCTTCCTTTATTACCTGTCCCCTATGGTGCAAGTGACTTTAGCCGTCGGTCGCCTCACCTAAGATCCAATCCAATCCAAACAGAAAGCTGGTTGTCGATTGAAAATTCGGATAGCGAAATCTTTCCAAATTAATTTGCAATGTATAGAAAAGGCCGATTAGCGAGAGCAGGATCTGGTGTCTTTATAGCTGTAAAAGATGAGATCGTAAGTAGAGCCGAAAAATGTCCAGAAATTGACTGAGAAAGTGTGTGGTGTTTCATCAAGTGCTCGTCGAAAAGAATTTTTATATGCGCATTTTACAGGCCACCCCATTCGAGTTAAAACACAGTTTTGCATTTAGAAAGACAGTTGAAGCTTTTCGTTAATCAAAATAACGAATGTAACGTTAATATCGGTGGTGATTCCAACGTTCCCTCGATAAACTGAAAGACTTAGAGTTTCAAAAATGGCGGAAAAGATAAGGAGTTGTGCGACACTCTTCTCTATACTCATACATACATACTCTTTGCTTCAATTGGTTACAACACCCACGAGAGGAAAAAAGTTTTAGATCTTTTGGCGACAAACATACCTGAAAGCGCCCTTAATGTTAAAACAGTGAACGGGATTAGTGACCACAAAGCAGTAAGTGCTAAATTTCATATAAATATTGACAAAAGGGCAGCCACAAAAAGAAAAGTGTTCTTATACCACAAGGCGGATTTCGATTCTATAAAACAGGAACTGCCGACCTCTTATAATAAGTTTAGGGCTCTAAGCCAAAGCCATACTACAAATGACGCATGGAATACTTGTCGTAACATCATGCAACTAGCCATAGATTACGCAATAATGAGTAAACTGAAAAAAAGTCAATGCGGAACCAAGGTGGTATAATGCAGACGTCCGGAAATCTCACAAGCGGCAACGAATCTAGCACCCAAAAATGAAGAACGTCCATCAGGATCTACCCGGCGTGGAACTTAAGAAAATTTACGATAAATATAAGAGAGCGAAATTAACATAAGTGGCCTTAAGAAAAGAACTAATGGAATTCAAGAATAAAATATTGGGTGAATTTTTGGAAGAAAACCCTAAGGCATATTGGCATTACGTGAGGGAGGTTCAAGGGAATAAATCTACAGTTAAGTCGCTGAGAAGGGTCAAGGAGAAAGAGTTAGAGATAGATTATAAAATGCAAATACCCGTAACACATTTTTTTAAAGTGTCTACACTTCATGCCCTCAGACTAACACCGCTACATTGCCTTGCTTGTACAAAAATCCAATGCAGTCTAAAAATATTTCTTGTCGCGGCATAGAAAGTCAACTGAAATCCATTAACACATAGAAAGCACCTATTTCCGATGAAATTCCCACCACAGTTTATAAAAAATTAGCATCAGAAATAGCACCGTACTTGAAAATAATATATGTAAAATCTCTGGCAGAACATCGTCACCCTTACGATTGGAAAATCGCGAACGTTACTCCCATCTTTAAGAGCGGCGATGATAAAGATCCTAGTAACTATTGACCTATCTCCCTCACGTCTATCTTATGCAAAGTGTTAGAACATATATTCGTCAGCATATTTATGAGGTATTTAGATAGTCAGAACTTGAACTTTTGAAATTCCCAATAATTTACGTAATATGCATGCATGAGTCTTTAATTCGCCTCATTTTTTCATTCCGTGGGAGGAAAAAGCCTTTGAGTTTTAAGGTTTTTTTCGATTCTGCAAACATTTCTGCGGTCAAAAAGAATTTATTTTTAACAATATTTGAAAAAGTACAAGCTGCTCTATGTTGAATTTCTCACGAGATCTAGGCGTCAAAAATTCCTCATTTTTCAAATAAAGTCTCTTTGGAGGGACATCCATTTACCATGTAAAATGGCTGTCATTTCAGGGAAAACATCAGAAAAAGTAGTGCGGTAAGTATCTGATATTGTGGCATCTTCGTTTGGTTGAGATATCTCTCTCTGGAGCGAGAACAAATTCATCGAATCTGAGGCGAGAAGTTAACTTGCTGAAACTACCTTTACAAGTTTTAGAGCAGTACTTTCCGAAAATCCTCCTGCACATGGAAAGTAAGCTGGAAGATCTGCCTCATAAGAAGACTTAAGAAAAATGCTTTGAAATATTCCCATCACCATCCGCGGGTTGGTTTTTCCACAGCTCTCTCTCTCTCCACTACGCTCCCTTATCCGAGCCATTCCTTCGAAAGTCCTCATATCTTCCATGCTACAGATGATCAGGGGAGGGAGAGACATGGATAGGGTGCACGGCTTGCTCGTCTACATCACCGAATCACCACGATGGCTACCTCAAGGGTGATTGGGAGCGAGTGAATTATCACAAATATGTATTACACTGTATCACGCTAAAGTTACTGTAACTTCGATTCCGATACATTCGTCAAAACCTGCTAAATAATGTTTATTCTTCCTAACATGTTTCACTATAAATATTTTTTTCTGTAATAAGGAAGTAATGTAGCCTATAAGGATTTGAGCTTGTGTTTAGGCTAATTTCAAAATCATTAATGCGGAAAAGAACACATCAAACCACGATTAACAAAATATGAAAAATATACAAACAAAATAGGTGCGTAAAAAAAAGAAATATTACCACTGTGCTGGCTTAAGATCTTACAAAAATAAGGCAATTGTACTACAAATGCAATTGTACTACAAATGCAATTGTACTACAAATGCAATTAAAAATACAACATACTTATTATATACTAAATTTACTGACCCTTTACAATAAGGTTTCTATATCATCAAATGTCAACAACCATTTTAGAATCAGTCTTTGATACCTATTGAAATGGGTAGATTCTTTGACATTATTTGGCAGGAGATTATTCAATTTGGGCCCCATATACAGAAAACATCTTTTATACATTGTGAGATTAGGTTTGGGTGTAGGTGCTAAAGTATGTCAGGAGGAGAAATTTTCCAAGTACGCGCTCCGCTTGCAGCATATGATGCCAATGCAAGTACGTTAGTATCAATGATGGTAAAAGTATACAGCAACACAGGAGTATAAGAGTTACACTGCAAACATGTATGTCATACAGGTCGAACTAGAAAGCAGATGAGGACACAAAGCATTAGGGAGTAATTTAATTAACCACCTACAGAACTTATCGACGAAACCAGTCTGAAGTCTCGTAGGCAACTCTTCTCGACTCTTTATCGTTCGCGGGAATAATGACATTTTAAAGCGTTCTGCTGCTAATTTCCTTCATATTATTTTCATGACCTAATCTACAGTAGTATTTCGGAGTTCGTACGATATTATTCATGTCGTCATCAAATAAATTGGCTCGGAAATCACATAATAGATCAAGTCAAATTGTAAGTGTTAATCGACAGTGTGACAGCGATTCCCATTTCCGTTCTTACAAAAGGTCACTAACACTAACGATTTACATAACAGTCGCTACGTATTTTGCCAATCGTCGCTGTTCGCATTCTATCTCTTTTTTTTAACCCTACGTAATATGGGTCCCAAATACTGGCAGTGCCATCGAAGTAGAGTCTAATAAGGGTAAGGTTTCCGATTTCTTTATCGTCGCATTTGACAAGAACTCTTTTAACAAGTCCCAATTTACGATAAGAGAGGCCAGTCATTTTCCGAATATATTCAAAGGAGCTTAACTCCGAGATATTTAACAGATTCGAGCAGTCTCTAGCTGGCTATACTGTGTGCAAGATCAGTATTGAGGAGACTTTTCCTTTTCTCGAAATTCATAGCAACACATTTTATCAAATTTCCAGCATTGCATGACTTAAATTTGCATTTAAGTCCCGCTTTTCCGTGGCATCGCGTAGTGGCCCATAATTACGTTGCACTGCGTTGACGGCAGAGTCGTTATCACACGAGACTACACGTAAGTTTCACACGGGTATTTGAAAACTATTGATTACCAGAAGCAAAATACGTTAAAGACACAGTTAATTCCATAGTTCATGTTATATTTATGCATCTGAATATAGATTAAATCATAACGAACTTGAATTATAGCTAGTTACTAAAATAGAATCTTTTAACTTTTTATCATTAGACTCATTCCTTATCATCAGTCTACACAGCTTTATAAGTAATATCAGAATAATTAAATATTAACTTATGTGAACCACCGTCTATTGTAGCACTGTATTATTGAACACACGAGACTTATTTGAATTTACATCTATTGTATCTTTTAATTATAAGCCAATATCTAGATGATTAATAAAAATGGTCATCCTAGTCCAGATGATATAAATCTTTAGATTCGATTACAATTAATTGAAGTTTAGACGCTGGAATGCCTAAAATGGCTATATTTTATCAGATTAATTTTACAGGATGCGATGAATATGATCAAATGTAGATGAAGTTGACACTAGCTTAATTGTATCTTCTAACACATCTTAAACTACATTTTTAATTTTGCCTGGATTTTTTAACAATTTCGGAACTTGATGGAAGATTTTCTTGAAATAGAGAGATCAAATTATCTCCTTAATTGTAAGACAATCTTCCACCGCCAAAACAAATCGATAGCTCAAATTCTTCATACAATAATACTCATAAAGCTATCAAAGAAACCTGAAAATGAAAAGTAAACTACGGTAACTATGTGTAATTAATTGTTGATTTAGATTTATAATACTCATAACATTCTTATACCGCAGAGGACGGTAAATTTAAGTCACACGAGCTATAAATTAGTATACGATACTCGTGACATAAGTGGATCGTGGCACAGAGCGCGTTATCTAACTTCACGCAGTGTAATAATGAGCCAATTATGTCACGAGTATCATAATGTACTATAGCTGCCACCAGGCACCACTTCTTGACTGTCTTGAGGTCCTTCGTTAGCGCTCCTTTATCATTACTACGACAATTTCCCTGTGCACTAATGTATGTTTTCCATCCTGGACTTTGCTACAAGCGTTCCATCTCTGTTTTTAAGCTTAACTCATAAGAATCCCAAATGCTGGCAGGGTAATCCAGGTTCGGTCTGGCTCGTGAGCGACGGGGGGTAAAGCGCGTGGCTCTCTCGAATCTTCCACGAATGACGATGTTGGTGGGAGCGAAAGGAAGAATGAAATACAAAGGGAAGCATTCGATTAGCGGCCGGCCGAGTAATCTCACGGAAATCTCCGACTTCCATTGCCCTCCTCTGCCCCCCCTCCCCCCCATCTTACTCTCACTCCTCGCCCCCCCTCCTCCGCCCTCGCCTCCCTCTCGCCCTGCGAAGCGTGGGAATCGCCGAGGAGAGCCTATATAGAGGAGGAGGGACCCTCCACTCACACCGCCCACGATACAGGTCAGGGCTCGACGTCGATTGTGTCCGCGGTCCCACTCGACCCCACTCTTTTCTTTCTCGGCTGCGCCCCCACCCTCCATCTCAGAGACGGAGAGTCGCGTGTGCGTCGGCCGATGAACGTGAGTTAAGCGACTGCGAACGCCGCGAAGGTATCATACGAAGACGTCAAGCACGGAATCCACACGAAGACGGAAAGCACCGAGTTCAGCGGTCGCCTCTATCGCGCGTTGAAGTCTCTGCTCACTCTACGGCCGTTGAAGTCACCGGCTACACTGCGTTCATCGGATCGCTTCTCGAGACTTGATGACTCCACTGCGTCTGCGATGGCTCTCAAGGAAATACTCGAGGTAAGCCAAAGTGATTCCTCGTGTGATCCTGTCATATGCACCCGTGTATTTCCTCCGAGTGCCATCTGTGTCTCCGAGTGATGTATGTACATACATGACATGACCTCATCTCGTAGCAAAGACATTTGCCAGGCAAGTGCGGTGATAGAGTTAGGGAAGCTGACTACTTCTTCGATGTTCGACACTTCTTGAAATACGCTGCCAAAATTTTGGATTCTCGTGAGATAGGCTTGAAAAAAGTGATAGAACGAGTGCAGCGACGATTGACAAAATATGTAAAGGCCGTAATGTAAATCGTTAGTGTTACCGACGTTTTGCAAGAACTGGGATGGGAACTGCTATCAGACTGTCAATGAAAACTTAAGGCTTAATCTGCTATGTACTTCTCGACCCGATTCATTCGCTGAAGATGGCATAGTATGGTAAATTAGATCATGATAGTAAAATTAGGGAAATAGACTGCTGAACAGACGGGTTTAAAATGTCATTTTTCCCACAGTCGATGAAGGACCATAATAGGCGCAAATGAGAGTATAAAATAGGTGATTCGACAGGTAGGGTAATAGTTAAGCGATTCGCTCCCTAATTCTTGTTTATCAATCTGCAACATAGTACTAACATCACGTTTCGCAAAAATCCTGTTTGGATCTTTCATCTCTGATCATTCATGTAGTTTCAAAATAATTAATTCAAACAGTTTCAGAAGAATTGGCATAATACCAGTAGTGTTTAGCATGCTGGTGAGTTTCCTTTTTGACAAGTTTTTGCAGGTTCTGGCAAATTCATTATTAGTCGCTGTTACGTAAATTTAATAACGGTAGAAAATGGCACATGTTGGTGATAACTCATCCCCAACCCACTCTGAAGGAGGCTAGCAAGGTAATATGAAGATGCGGTCGTGTGACAGGGGTCAAGAGGGCACCAGCCAGGTGAAAGGGAGGGAACGAAGGGCATATAAGAACTGTATGATGATGGGGTGTCATTGTCTCTCGCCCAAGTTTTGTAGCGGTGACCAGCGTTGCGGGGATGGAATTAATTTTCGTACACATACAGTCATCTGTGTATTTCCTTTATTTTGAAACTTCTGCCACTTTTAGAGATCTGAAGCAAGGGTTTAAACAAATACCTTAAACAAGTTATCTATGCCAAGAATGTAGGTTTCGAATTCCATGATTTCTGCCTAAGTCTCGAGGGTTTAACAGTAGAAATTTTTGTAAGTGATAATTCTATTTATTACCAGCATAATAAAGGGGTACTACTCAATGTACTTAGTTCGTAGTGCCTCCATGAATTATTCCAGTTACGCGAACGCTGGCGAATCAACAAATGTGCAATTTTTTTAGTGAAAGAATCCTGAATAAAAATATAAGACTCTTTGAGTAACGTGCGTGACATCAGGCAATCAGAGAGAAGGACAAGCACAAATATTTGGCACTGCAATTACTAGGTATTATTCAACCAAGTGCTACTAATGAGGACAAGAGAACGTACTCCTAAGGAATGTGCTGTAATTCAAAGTCGTAATTTATGCATCAGTACATGACAATGGAACCGACCCCACAGCCATTTGTGACCTCGCGAGCGACAGCGTCGTTCCGTACAAGACAATTGATCATGAATCGTAATTGCAATGCATGGTATTGAAACATTTGAGACTTTCCCAACGAAGTAGTTGAGGGAATTTTTCTCGGGGTCCACACCGGGCAAGTGCAGTCGACATCATATTCAGCCATCGTCATCAGGATAGTGAAAGACAGAGCGAGAATACTGTCGGGAATGCATTGCCGAAAATTCTCCATCGTTGTGGCAGCCGTTACGCATCTTAAGATCGATGTTCACTACCGGTCTCAATTCTCATTTAAACATGAAGCCGTGTTCTCTTTCCTGGTTGCATTTTTCATTTTTTAAAGATGGTTGAGTCTGCCATCGAAACGCTGATAGTTTTCAGCGACAATACCCGGCACGATGTTGAACTCAAAAGTTCTGAAAGTTTCCCACCGGAAAACATGCACGGAGAGAGTTTTTACGCCTGATTGTGTACATCGATCAATCTTCTTAACACTCGGAGAATGGATTGCGTTTCCGTGTCTTAAAAATTGTGAGACCGGCTGGAGCGCCCACCACCACCACCACCTGCTTCCTTCATTGTGATTTCCTGCGAAATGCGCCGGGAAAACTCTAGCACGCCCTACATCACGTGGACTGATGGTTACGGGTTCTTCAAGAAATAAGTAACGCCGTTTTATTAGACATCAACAAACTACCCTGCGAGCTGCCGCATGGGCGTGTGGCAGGGGGTTTGGACACCAGCCGTGTTTGGGAGTGTATGTAGTGGACCTCAGTTTTTATTGTGGTCGCTTATTGTGCGCGGAAAGAAAGAGTTTTTGTACCTACCTGTTCGGCAGTGTATCTCTCTTATTTTATCGCTCATGTCAGACCTAGAGATGTAGAGAGGCGTCATGATAATATTCTCTGTGTCGCTCTGCAACACACCAGTTCTGAATTTCTCAAGCAAGCTAAGCCTATCGTGTAGCCTCCGAGTCTCTAGGAGCTCCCACATAAATCCCTCTAAAAGCTCTGAAACACTATGGGTGGATTGCAAGAACAAGGTTCAAACTGTGGTTATGATGGGGTTTTGAGCCGCAGCGCGGCTGCGTACTAAATACCGCTTGCAAGAACGAAGTTCCATCGTGGTCTACAGAAACAGTGGCCTTAGAATGTTAAATATCTGGCAACGTCGAAGTCAACTGTCTCGAAGGAAACAATCAAAAGTGCTCAACTAAGCAAAGGTAATGAAAATAAATAACAAAAAGTCAGATTTAAATCAGCAGCGATCGGCAATGGGCAGTGGAGCTCATCGATCTGGGCTAATTCTCTGTCGATTCCCACTCTCATAGCAATATAAGAAATACCACCAGCCCCCGCGGTTCAAAACGCGTTTTAAACTCTATTCTCTAAATCCACCCTACATGTTCGTTCGTAGCACTTTTTTTAATCGACCAACTTTCCTTTGTATTTCATTAAATATTTGGTTAAATCTTTCTGTCCAGGGTCCCAAATTCTCGCGGCGTATTCGATTTGTGACCTAACCAGAGCGAAAAAGCATCTCTCTTCTACTTTTTCACCTGAGGACCTTCCTATCATACAATGGAGTGTTTGCATCGAAATTATTTTCCCGAAAAATCCTCACCATCGAGCAGAGATTCGAATGAGGATTATGAAAAATGCTACATTTCTAAGGAATAAAATTTCACGTTATGTCGTACGACTACGAAGGAAATCGCCAAAGTGTTGGAGGCACCAGCGGAGCGAGACACTCGCGGTGACCTCATTCAGCCGTATCCTAGGCGGTAGTCTCCGCGGACAAGGCCGTAAACAATTGCGCAGCGGCAATGGTGGAAGAGAGGCCCAGGCCGGATCTGCCCATAATGCCAAACTCTGTCCTCGAGGGTACATGATGTGATCACTTAATAATGACATAATCGAGCTAAAATTTATTCCTTAAAAGTCGCGTCAACAACACCTTTAAAGATTCTTGCCGAGTGCGTTCACCGCATATATATTTTCGTCTCAAATGTTCGTCGAAATCCCGACTCTGTCCGGAGCGTGTGCGCTTAATGTGGAATAATTTTTGCGTGCGTTGTCACGTAAATATTGTCACGAAAATTATTAAAAGTGAGGGCACGGCATAATTGGTGTGTCTCGGAGTTGAAACCTATCTGTGATGTCATGTCGCCCGGATGGATGTAAGGTACACGTCTGACGACTCGAAACGAGTCACGTATTCTCTGATTTCTTTTTCAAATGCTTGAGGGATACTTCAAAATGAAGGGAGAAAATTCAGCTCTAAGGCGAGGAACACCCAGGGATACGATAAAATGACGTCACGACCTGTTTAAGGGCGGCCATGAGGGCCTTGATGAAGCAGCCGAGCCATGGATTTGTTGAGGAATGCTTCGGCAAGGAGTAGAGCGTATTTATTCTTCCGAAATTTGGATGAAAAAAATATGGACCATACATACTTATTACATAACGCTTATTTCCTTGGATGTCCTTACCTTTGAATTGCTCAACAAATCCCTGAACAAGCTGAGATTTCAGTTTTGTTTCAACAAATAATGATCCAGCTTATCAACAAGATGGATTATTATTTGTTCGCAAATACACATAAATTTTTATCAGGTAGTAACATCAATATAGTGTTCGTAAGACACACTCCAATTATCCCTAACACGACTATATATAGCTCAACGGCGTGTTTCTTAACGGCTACTATACAGCTCAACAGCAGAGTGTAACAGGAGGAAAGTTCGTAACTCCTGGAGGAGGTAGGGGAGGTGATTTTAAGCATTTTTTGCCCGATCAACATGGGGTCACTACTCCTTAGTTACCGAGCCATGGCAATGCAAACATATTTTCAGAAGTATACTGCAATCGCAATGTAAACACCGAATTTCAATGACTAGTATCTATTGAGGAGATTTTAAACTTTTTACAGTGGCGCATAAGATATGTATTGTTCTTGTTCTGCTGTCATCAATGCTAACGGAAACTTATTTTCTAGATGGCTCTCGAATATCGGTCGAAATTTAATTCCTCAAAAAAGAATAATGTACGCCAGCACTCTTAATTTCAGAGATATCAAAATATTTGTCGGAATAAAACTTTTAGCAAATTTATTTGTCAGTCCATTGCAGTGAAAATCATATCTCAATCTTTAAAATAAGGATGATATGGTGCCTTAATTGATGTTATGAGGCAACATATGTCCTTGTGGGTAAGTGCTTTAATTTGCTTTAAAAACCTGTGCGATAAGTAGCACTAATGAACTCTTGCTTTGGGAAAAAGACTCGAGGAGAATATGCAACCAAGGTCATGGTCTGGTTGCTGAGAGTTGCTAAGTTAACAGTCACAACGACAGTGAAGACTTTGAGTCGGAGTTATCAATATGAACGAGAAGTTTCCACCAATTCCAGAATCATTGTTAAACACGCTCACTAGGGAATTCGTCGAATCCTGCAACACTTGTTGGTCATTACTTTACTCTGCAGAATTGCTTATTGTTTCTAAAAGTTCATGCACATAAAGAATGAAGAAAATTCAGGACTGCCAATTTAAGAATTAAGGTATGAAGGAGTTCTAGGTCGGATTGAAGCCTGCGCGCTGTGGATGTTATGGGTAAATACTGCAAAAAGACAACGAAAACACCAAAATTGAAAGTAGTGATTGTGTGCGAGTTGTTTTCTCGCACGTGGGAGGCGCCCTCTGAAGTGGGACATTTAGAGGAGAGACTGAATGAAGTCCGAGGTCGGGAAATGAATCACGCGAGAGGTATTTTAAGACTTTCGTGACCGTTATCATGTTGAATATAATTCGCCGATTAGGGTCACGGGGAAGAGATACGCTAAGTCCTTCAATGGACAAGCAAGCAGGCAGGCAAACACTCGTCTCCAACGAAGAAAAAAGCGAAAACAGTTGAAGGCGTTTGAACGCCCTTCGTCGAGGCTGTTTCACACGGGGCACTCAATTGCTCAGTTTAATTGGTAAAATGCAGGAACGGAATCAGAGCAGAAGCCATCTTCTCTTCAGTCGGGTAGGAATGCATGTACGCAAGTTCACCACTTCATACAATGCACATACATGAATGCGTTAAATTGCGCAATAGTGTATCATGTACAACGTCCTTAAGGCGGATGGAGCGATAATCGTGAGCCACTGAGTTCACATTTTAATAACTACTCAAGAATGTCGGGGAAAAAATTCTCGATCCACAAATCACTAAAATATACTATACATATTTATTTTGGGGCAATCGCCAAGTATCGAGTACCTATTACAAATGATGCACGAGTCACATTTTATAATATTCGCCTTAATTATAGAACTCTGATGACTAGAGTGCGTCGTGTGGTATTCGAAATTTATTCGAAAATCGTGTGTGAACACGAGTGTTTTTCCCTCGGCATGATACCTTGACGTTTTGTATCCAAACGTTAGAGTGTTATGAATCGTATCGTTTCGCACTCTGGGGAAAATCAAACCAAAATCGAATTATTTCGAAATGTGTGTTAACTGACCACAAGGGCAATATTTTGGTCGGCGGTGGGTTCTTCTGAAATGTCATTAAATTTCCAAGTAACTAAATACGTGACAGCAATTTTTTTCACTTTTATCCACACAGTATATCACAAATAAGAACACGCATCCAAAGTTTTGAGCGAACCTGTGCGGCCACAAATGTCGCCCCACCTACATTTAAACCATTACGGATCACTTAATGTAGTACGAGCAAGATGGTTCCCTAGTCCTAATAGAGACCATATTCGAGAAATACGTTTTAATTTCACCAGCTGTAGGGCACATAAATTAAATATTACATTATTAATGGTGCAATAATATAGTTTTATGACAAATTTTAAGCAATTAAATGAAAACATCTAAGAAAGTCTTTCACTTGAATCATTTTCTTCGCGCGGTGCGTTTCTAACTCCTTCAAAACGGAAGGTTTTTTGTGATACCCAAGAACCTATTGGGGTGACAATATGATTTTTTTCCTATATAGTTGAGAAAACATATAAACTACATGCTGTTAGTTTTTTAGGACATCTTCATATTAGAAATACCTCATTTTGTAAATTATGTCTCTTTGGAGTGCATACACGTACCGTAAACGCTGGCTACTTGAGCCCTGGAGGTTAACTTGAGCCCAAAACAAAAAAATGGTGTTTGGTTCTCTGCGTACTCTGAATATCGGTATAACGACGTAGTTCACTGCCACCTACCAGTGAAGCACTGAACTACGTCGTAATACCGATGTTGATAGAAATCAGAGGACCAAACACCATTTTCCTGTTTTGGGCTCAAGTTAACCTCCAGGGCTCAAGTAGACCGCGTTTACGGTACCATTTCCCATGTCAAAGGGCCGTAATATTTTGACAAATATCTCGTGAAGTAATGTGGTAAGGGGTTAAATTTTTGGTGTCATTAGAAGGGTGATATATTTCTCTTTTAAATGAGACCAAATTCGTCGATTTCTAAGTAGAATGATACTTCATTCGGACTACCTTAAACACTCGCGCGCCTCGACACCCTGGCGGCGAGATGCGACCTCCCACACGAGCGAAATGCGAGAGGGGAGCGGAAACTCCCTCCCTCCCTTCCGCAAAGGCCGACGGGAATGTTGCGGCGGAGTTTCACTTCGGTCAGTTACAGTTTATCGATCAAAAAGCCTGGATATCCTCACTTTAAATATTTAAATTCAAGCATTACTTTCCACACCATTTCAAGCATTACATTCATGCATTAATTAGTTAAATTCAAGCATTTACTTATGCTTTCAGAGGCTAAATCCTCGGCATGAATGATCACTCGTAAACCCTCTGAGAACAAAAGCAATACTTATTCTCTTCACAATTCGTATTTCAATATCCTCAGGTGCGAAACAAAGTAATTCCCGGCAATTGTTACCCAGCTACAGTTTTCAAGGGAAAATGTTCGGAAAAGCGATACTCTTCACTTCTCAGTTGATGTTCGGGCAATTAATCCAGGGCTTAATTTATTAGCAGGAAGCGTTCTCATGCGTATTCCAATTATTACCACTAGAGGGCTCGCGCTTTAAAACACTCCTCGAGTGCTCGCGTGGGGCACGTGGGCCAACCCGTTACAATGTAGGTTTTTGTAACAAAGTTTAACTAAAGCGAGGAGAACAAGTAACGGCGTAACGATTACGTCAAAAATTGTGAACGTGCAGTGCTGAAACTAGTGATGGCAAAAACGACTCTTTTAGGTGAGCCGGCTCACGGCACACAGCACACTTCAAAGAGCCGCTCGCACTGTGCGACTCTTTGGAGGCGTTTTCCTGCGAGGGGGGGGGGGGGGGAATAAGCGAATATTTGAAACGAAACATTTCCCAGATTATCATTTATAATATTTTATGCCTTAGTTACATATTGGCATTTAGAAACAAAATTTGGGATACTTTCTTCCCTGAAAGTTTATTGCGTCTCTCGGTGATTATTTGGCCAGCTTTGGAAAAAATTCTTTCGCTGGGAACCGAACTCCCAACCACACAGAGCACTTTTTTGGACATGTCATAGAGCTCTGGGTACAGAGTTTTCCTTTCACTCCACCACTTCAGAGGGTTATCAGTCCTATTCAAAAGGGGCTCATCAAGGTATCTATTTACTTCAATTATGCCACTTGCTCGTGAATCCGGTTTTTTGTCAATTTTGGCTACACATGAGTCAAATTCTCTCCAAATGTCCGACGTTCCCATTGTTATTCCCACATCAGGAGCTGCCTGCGGGCAAGTGGTGGATATAACCTCTTTATCCTTCCTTATATTTCCAACCTTGGATATTACCCTTTCCTTGCACCTGTCGAAGGCATTTGGGTTGGTGAATCCGAACTTTTTGAATCTAGGATCTAGGAATGTTGCTTCCGCTAAAAGTGTATTTTCCTCCACAGCTTGAAATCTCTTGTCAAGTCCTTCTATTAATTTTTTTGCAAGTGATGTGGCTTTGCTGGGAATGCCTTCTTTTTTGGCCCAGTCACTACACCAGTTTTCCAAGGAACGGGTAAGACGAATGATTTTTGAAATGGTGACATGCTTCTCACTACTAATTTCTTCGGTGACGTCCTTGAATGGCTTTAAAATCTGGCAGCAGCTGGAAATCAAAGCCATTTCACTGCTTGAGATGTTTTCAACATCTGGATATTCTATTGCAATGAGTGACATTACCGACTCTTTTATTTCCAACATTCTCTCTAACATGTCGTGGGTAGAATTCCATCTTGACTTCACGCTTTGCTTTACTTTTAAAGTGGGACGCTGCAGCTGTATCTGCATGCTCTTCAATTTCTCTGCTGCTTGTGGGCTTCTTTTGAAAAATTCCACTATGGACTTCACCTTTGCTACCAAATCTAGAATTTCTGCAAGGCCATGTTGAACAATGAGATTTATATTGTGGGCAAAGCAGGGGTAGCTTCTCCACCCAGCTAATTTAATAGCAGCGACAATATTTGCTGCATTATCACTAACTACTCCTACAATATGTCGTTCAATACCCCATTCATTGACAACTCTTTGTAATTCATCAGCCAAATTTTAGCCGTATGCCTCTCAGAATACGGGAAACACTCCAGTAAATTGCTCTTCATTTCACACTCTTTATCAATAAAGTGCACAGTCACAGAAATAAAACTTTGATTGGCCTCAGAAGTCCAGCCATCTGTAGTGATACAAAAGTACCTACCAGTTTTTAATTGGTTTCTAACTCTCTCTTTCGTCGTATTATATAGCTGGGGGATGAGATCATTTGAAATTTTTTTCCTACTGGGTAAGCAGTAAGAGCTGTTCAATTTTCCCACAAACTTTTTAAAGTAGACACTCTCAACTAACAGGAATGGCAAATAATTCTTCACCAATGTTTCCACCAAAGTAAAATTTATGTCTTGCATTTTGCTGGGAGCTAAAGGTTTTTTAATAAAGTCTGATAATGTTGTTTGCACCCCCAGGCGGTGCTCAGCATGCTCATGCTCTGAATCACTGTTTCTTTCTTCTGGATTTTGAAAAGGGTTGCCCACTACTACTGCAGATGTACTTGCTCCGTCTTGTTGTACCGCATTGGTATCTGTATATGAATATTTATTAGGGGTCCAATATCATTTATGAACATCAAAAGTCATTGAATATCTAATACCACTTGTCAGTTGATATCATCTGAGAAATGCATTCATATTTTATTGACCGTTAATCATTATTAAATACATACCCAATCGCACTAAAATTGTAGGGTGTCGCATACGCAAATGTCTAGTTAAATTGAAATTGCTACCCCCTTTATGGGATAAAATCTTTGAACAAAAATTGCACTTTGCTTGCCCAGATCCGGTTTCTTTGAAGTACTCCCAAACCCTGCTGGTTTTCTGTTTTAATCGAGGTGGCATTTCTGTAGCTATACGTATGAGTAAAGCAAGCTTTTAGTTACTCCAATTATCAACCTTGACATGGAACGGTCTCCAATTATCAACTTTCCCATCATAATTTGCTGACACTATCACAGCTGTTCATGTTGCGGTCAGCGGGTAGGCAGGCGGATCATGAGGCGCATATATGGAACTCCCAAATATATAATATTAATATGTACGTCACTTTTATGATTATTTTGAAGTTGCATTGAAGTTACAATTGTGCCTTCAATGCAGGGTTTCAAGCACGTTAAAGTGAGACTTTATACCAGACTAAAATTTTGAGCTTCATCTGCCACACTTACCGATATTGGCCATTGTAATATACTATAGTGTAGCTATAACTATTTATAATTACAATTTTTAATTTAGCCATGACAGATCTGCGATTTTACCATTATAATATTTAGCAGGTGAATCATCGGTGATATTATTGAATCCATTTCTACCGATATTTTATTATTTTTTTTTTTTTTTATTTATCTTCACTACCCCGAATACAGCACAAAGGGCCAATTTACGTCGGGTGAATAACGGTAACAACGGACGAGACACAAACACCCATGTCCTGGGCAGATAATACTCTACCCAGGCGGGACTCGAACCCGCGACCCTAGGGTTAGCTGGCGAGGACTTTACCCCTACGCCACCGGGATATATTATAACTTTATTACTATATCGGAAATCAAAAGCTTTCAAGTAATGGTCCACTAATATTTTTATTGTATACGACCCGGGTTTCGTCTCATAATGACATCTTCAGTTCTGGTGGAGGTCTTCAGGTCTATGGAGAGGTTCCACAAAGTGAAGCCTGAATTTATTAGTTATATTAATTACTATAAATATCTGTATATACTGAGCCTGTTTAGTTTTTCACCAAGTGCAGTTACTGAGGAAAAGTCCATATGCTGGACGACGGGCTTATATTTCATCACCTTTGCCAAGAGATGAGGCAAAATTTATTTTTTTCATGTTACCAAAACATTCTCTCAGATAATCATAAGCGACCATGTTATCAATTCATAATGAAATACTCAAATGTAGAATTTCCAATGTTTAATGTGGCTGGAAGAGTTTTACGTTTTGGCTCTAATTTTCATAAAGTTGCCGATGATGAATAACATTTGGTTCAACCCTTTTTCACTCAAGATTCAAGGAAAAAGAATTACAATTCGAGTCATATGAGATTCTTTCGAGCAATGCGTAGAAAAAGAACCAGAATAATCTTTCGAGTAACGTAAAAAAAGTTAGCATCGCGCGAGCAAAAACTTCCAGGTTAGGAACGCACTGTGCCATGTACTCTACTAGACTCACTAAAGGTGCGCCTCACGACGGTCACGACTCCACAAGACTCCCAGCACAGTGTGCGCCGCACTGTGCTGTGCTGAATTGGAGTAAAGCGACTCCCTCCGCACACGACTCCAGCACAATGTGCGCCGCACTGTGCTGTGCTGGATTGCAGTAAAGCGACTCCCTCCGCACACCGCTCACTGCGCTCACTGTGCGGCTATGCGGAGGGGGAGTCGCGTGAGGGGAGGGAGTCGCGACTCACTAAATAAGACTCTCACCGCTCAATTTGCCGAGTCGCACATTTGAGCTGACTCACTCGCACAGTGCCCATCACTAGCTGAAACACATAATCAAGATGGGAGTCGTGACTGTATGATCGTTACTCTACTCGAAAACTACTGAACCGATTACTCAGATATTTTGCATGATTCTAGCGAATATGCTAACTTGAACTGTAGGCTATTAAAAAAAGTATCATGGCCTCAAGAGCCCCAGGACCCAAAAATGGGCCATTTTAAAACATCGGAATCAGTGCAGAGGTTTCCCCTTTTTCTTCTTTAAAATAGCTTCCAATCAATATATGGTTGAAATGTTCATTACCGGATGGCTGAAAGACTGTAAAATTCAATTCTTGCGATTGATCATGTAGCTCGTTTTGCACTTGCTTAAAAATTACGTTTCTAATTACAACAATATCAAGTTTTCTTCGATTTCAACAATAGAAAATTTCGTTGTGAAAGCTTCCGCGGAGTGGTCTTGAATCATGATGGCTTACGGGATTGTTTCCGCTTGTGACTTTTTTGACGACAGTTTCGCGAGCGTTCCAGCTCACTTCTTCGGGTCTGAAGTGCTCACGATGCATTTTGGCCACATTATATGTATGGTCCGGCGGAGGGTCAAGCGCAATTTTTCCCGCCTTATTTTAAGTCTTTTCCCGCGTTTTGTGGAAGACACGCTTACAACTGGTGGATAGCGTGTAACCATATTATCTATTGATATTATTAGGTGTTTTTGAAATTTCAAAATCACATAATAATAGTTGAGAAAAAAGACAAAGTACCCAATGGTAAATGTCTGACGAGATCTAGATTCTATAAGTTCCTCATTTAAAAAAATCAAGTCTATGTAGAGCGGCCCGAACCATCACTCATGTAAAATGGCGTGCGGTAGTAAGTGGCAGTCGTTTAGGTGTTTTTGGAGAAGTGAGATGTCTTTAGTAAAAGTGAGACTAAATTCATTCATTCAAACAAGTCAACTAGACAAGATACAAAATACAGCTTTAATAACAATATTGTTATTTTACCCACGTTATCATCTGGATAATTCAATCACAAATCACTAGCGTCACCAGTCACCAATAAATTTATTACACCAAACAAGTGAGTCATTGCACATCTAGATTGGATTTGCTATGTTCTCGCCTTAATCTCCACAAATTTCTACAGTTAAAAAAACTGCTGGAGAGAGAAAATGATCACGCCCTGTGAGGACACACAGAATTGATAAGCTTAGATCTGGGAGAATTTATTGAAATAAAAAGCATGGTTTCTCTGCCACCCTGTCTGATAGTTTAATGAACTACTCGTATTGCGTCCATTTTATTCGCTTGCAGTACTTTATTTTACATAATTAAATTAAATATAATGTTCCTAAGGAGACAAGACGAAGACCATTGGGAAAAAAAATTATCGAATTTGTCATTGTCGTAATCAATTGTCGTTTACCATTTTAATGTGAGTAATTTTGTAATAGAAAATTCGAAAAATTGCCCAAAATGACGCGTACCTATATGTATCCGTATAGCCGTCCCCTCAGCAATCGATATTATTGCAAATCCCGAATCTTATCTAAACATTCTGGGAAATAAAAGGCCGAAAACAAATCAATGTTCATTAGCTTTTAACATAAGGGAAGCATTTGTGAGTATGGTGGACCAAAGGTCCGTGGTTCGATTCCCGGTCCAGGCCGAATTTTTCTCATGGCAATTTCTTCAAAAAAATTCACCCGCCACGTTTGAATTTCAAATGGCTAAGCACGGGATATGTTCTGGTGAAGGATACTGTCTCTTGGTTGTGGCTTCTTTGAAGTCCTCTTCTCCCTTGCGTTGCCATCTTTGATGGACCGCAAGGGCTTAAGATCTAGTTGCCTTGTATCCACCAAAATTGCCATGGGAATGAGGAAGCCTGGATAGTGTAGTGGTCTGCGCATTGGTCCGGCAAAGCAAAGGTCCGTGGTTCGATTCCCGGTCCAGGCCGAATTTTTCTCATGGCAATTTCTTCAAAGCTAGACGGTGTATTCTATTTGTTTAGGATGACCTAAATGGGATTGCAGACGTATCGGGATAGTGGGAAGTAAAGGCAGGGACACAATCAACGTGTACATGCGACGCGAGACGTTAACGGGACAACGGGAGACGGGGAACGCAAATCAGCGGACAATCGACGTTAACGCGGCCCGGAGTAACAATTGACTAACGCAGGCGCAGCTAAGAGATCAGGTGTAAACAAGTGTGAAAGTAAATAAGTTGTCTTCGCCAAGAGTATCTTCAGCAGTTGGATGAATCTGTCGACAGATGGCTCCCATTCCCGGATTCTCAGGACTACTCTGATTGGTTTTCCGTGTACGGGGCACGGGAAGAGATGGAAGTTGCCCATCTCTCGCGTACACGTTGATTGTGTCCGTTCGCTATACTTTCCCGTCAGCCATCTTTTCGCGTATTCCCGTTAACGGCTCACGTTACACGTACACGTTGATTGTGTCCCAGCCTAAATACAATGTTGACTAGAAAATGTAAAGGGCTCCACTCTACTGAATCACACGAAATTCGTGTCATCAAGGTGTTCGATCATTCGTGCGCGGCGCAGAAAATTTTAATCATTGGAATATGTCCAAACAGGAGATGAAAAGGTTACAAAAACTGTGGCGGCGTTTGCGAACAGGGGAAATTATATTTTTCCGTTCAAAAATATTACTAACCAAGAGTAACAAATCATAGAACTTTCATATTATGCGCATTATATATAACAGGTCCACGAGGAATTGATATAGGCATTCTTTTTACATATAAAATCAAAGTCCGTCGTACATGACGGGGTGGTCACAATGGGCGACCATTCGACTGCAAGACTCACCGTAAGAGACAGTGCGATAGCATTTCATATAATATTAAGATATATATTAAGATAGCATTTCATATAATATTAAGGAGGTTGGTTCGCGACTGAGAGAGTCATAATTCTAGCGGCATCCCGATTGTTTTAGTTATGTCCAGGAGCCTTTAAAAGAATACAGCTTTGATTTATAATATATCTAATTTAGAGGAAAGTTGAAATATCGCATTAAAAATGAATATTAGGAAGACCAGTCTACGAAAAGACTTTTTAATCGAATACCGAGAATGGAGTCGTGCAGCGATTATGCCTCAATAAGTAATTAGATTGAAGAAACCTTTTCAACAATATATATCACCAGAAATATCTAAAAATTCATGTGATTGTTGTTTTACAATATTATTTCAAGTAAACCCTACATTTACATTTATTTCAAGGTTAAATAATTTCTAAAAACTTTGGCAACGCCGTACTAAACTTTGTCGATGTCCTGAGTGACTGGTGTTTGATGTGCGTGAACTGAAGTGCATTCCTACTTTAAACACATTGAATAATTTCTTTTTAGAAGTTCTCATACTACATAATAGTCCTTTTCAGGACTAAATTGATCACTGAATGGTGTTATTGTGGATATCAGTACTATAACGCACTTTATACATTGTTTTTGTACAATTTAATTGCTGCTTTACTGCCTTTAGGTCCAACCGAGCGGTGGACGAGAGGAAAGGTGGTGGGGTGTGATGTGGAAGGTTCGTTTCTCTGAAGTGGAATATATTTTTCCTCTTTTTTTCGTATTTTTTTCACTAACATCTTTTAAAAAATTTGTTTTCGTCATCGTAACTCGCTTTAAAAATACTTCCCCTCCCCCCCAACAAAAAATAAAAATTGAACATTTGAACGAACGTTTCGTTGCCTACAAAATTTGACTGTCAGAATTTCGATCAGATCGACTGTTCAGACGCTAGAGCTCATAATTGTGAGAAATAATACGGAAAAAAGAGTATAGAAAGTAATTTATATAGATGATGGGCTAATAGCTTTAAGAATAGGAATGTTACCTAAGGTCATAATTCAAGTATATATGCCTACTTCTGCCTAAGACGATGAACAGACATGAATTCAAAATTACAAAGGTATACATTAGGACTTAAAAACAACTAGTTTGTATTATTCAGGAATTATTATAATATCAAGCGTTCATTTTAGACGTAAGTGCCGCATTCATCAGTCGTTTTTAAGTGATATTAATTATTATTATGTGTCAACAAAATGTTTTAGGAATATTTACCGGGCCTGTTTGGGTTATATGAAGGGATAGGTAGGTGAAATATCGTTAGAGTAGTCTGTAGTGCATGATGCATGTAATAACAACCAATAATCCCTTTCTTATTACGTAGATACTAACCATCTAGCTGCTTGTGACCCTTTTCTCTAGCATGTCTCCCTTAAATATCCTAGTTGCATGTCAATAGTGCATGTTTGGTGATCTTCACCCCCTGCCACACACCCTCGTGGTGGCTCGCAGGGTATTACGTAGATGTAGATGAAGCCCATCGTTTTTTGACCGATATTTGTCATTGATTGAGGTGGTAATATATTTGCAAACAAACAATTTACAGCTTCTGAAATGTGCCTCTCTGTTTGAATTCCCACGGTATGTGTAAGTTCACTTCCAACGCTGCAACATGTATGACCGACCCCATCGCCCCGATCAGCTAACTACTTTGTCTCGGATAAAATTTCGATAATAATCATTTAATTTCTCAAAAACTAAGTCGGTGACCTACCTTCATTTTTGCACTAATCGTTTCTTAAATCCTTGTTTATTTCATATCCGTTTTTTGTGTAACCGACATGGGTTTATGTACCAAGGATCCGCTCCTAATGTACTGCGTAATGTAAATATAGCTATTTTCAAATGCGATTATTGGAAAAACCAGGAATAAAAGGTGTATTTCTAATTAAGCCAATCGATGGAGGGCCTTTTATTCTATAATTCCTGCGAATATGAAGAACATGACATGGACTTTAGTTTTCGGACCAACCTCCTTAAGCATTTCATGGATTCGTCTAATTCGCATAATTGATCTCATTGAATCTTCCGTGGTGATTTCCCCGTGTAGTTCTCAGCTCGATTCCACTCAAACCCGATCCAGTAATGACGTAGTTCATTGGAGATTTAGTGTTTTGACATAATCGACGCATCGAAGCACGCGAGCGCTATGGAAGCGTGACACCAGACCTCACGCTGGTGGTCGGAGTGATGCACGACGCACACTGAAAGGGCGAATCACGAATTTCGGGAATGGTGGATGAGTGGGGGAAGGCTGTCTCTTCCCATAGGGGTGTGAATGGATGGAGGACGCTTCCTGTGATTGCCATTGCTTGGAGCTGTAACGTGGGTCCGCCATCTTGTTCCACCGATCCACCGTGACGCGCTTACGGGCCTCACGCCCTCTCTTGCAATGTTTCCCCAACGATACCTCACTTGAAATCAGCATGCTCTCCTAGAAAATGTATTCTTCAAGAGTATTTACTTATTCAAATTAATTATAATCCATAATCCCAGCGAAAAACCATTGAAAATTCTGCTGAAGTAGGTGGCTCTTATGAGTACTTGTTTGCTATTTACTATTTACCAATTACCAAAAAGATAGCTTGCATTCTTGTCATTATTGCATTAGCAAAAGACGCTCTTTCTTTTTCGTATAATATACTTTATTGATATTGAAAAGGATGAAGACAATAGCGGTGTATTATCGGAAATAGCAAAGCAAAATGGAGTAGAACAATAGTTTCGAGTAAATTTAATACATTTCAGTACCTTAAATTTTCAGCAAAAGATAAACATTTTTGATCTATTTATCAGATAATTCGTCCTTTCCTCCGTGCAACCCAATGGCACACAAGGAAAGGACAGAGTAAAACGATATTACGAATAATTTGGTTGTCAAGGGTCAGTTTGATGAAGTATTAACCTCTCCATCAACTTTAACGGCTCTTATGCCTTGTTCCGACGACTATGGTACCGTTTCGAATCGTGGCGACCCGGCACGCATTGACACTACCACATCGTAAGCTCAATGATGCCCTCACCAGGGCATCGCGACGGACAAGGAAAGAGCAAGCGAACGAAATAGGGAAAGCCGAATTCCTGCGGCCCTTTTGAAGCTTACTAAATGTCAGGGATAGAAGGATTAACTTTGCAATTCCACACTGTAAAAGATTTATTTACGACCGGTTTCGCCGCAGTGCAGCATCATCAGGTGTGACCATCACCTGATGATGCTGCACTGCGGCGAAACCGGTCGTAAATAAATCTTTTACAATGTGGAATTGCAAAGTTAATCCTTCTATCCCTGATATCAAGGAATTCCACCAAGTGAGGTCTGAAACCATCGTTTTCTTACTAAATGTCTTTCCAAGCTAATGACACCTTTCTATACTAATTAATTAAAAGGGATTATCAGCTTGATTTAATTTATAATTATTCATCACTTCCTGTTTCCACTCGCAACACCAGCGCTTAACCTCTAGTAAATGATAGCGTTTGGAACAATGGATTACAATATCACGAACATATGTTCATTCAGGCTTTGGTCGAACGGACTACCGTACTCTCGATATTAGCGTGAAAGAGGCATCACGGACTGATGGTGTCGTCAAAGGAGTCCTCCGTAAAAGGGCCCGGATTCGCCGCCGACCGCAGAAAGCACTCCTCACGTAAATCCCCGAAAAGAAAACCAAGACGCTAATCATGGCGAGGACAGCGGCCGCTGATCGTGATGGCTCGGAGTCTAAATAGTTTCTCAAATTGTAATTCCGTCCTCGAAATTAGGCTGTGGTTTCCGTTGACCCGTGACCCTCCGATCGCGTTGTCCCTCCCCGAACTTTCTATTTACACACGCCACGGAATCACGCCCATGCGATTCCGCACAAGCGAACGCAGTCGATGTCGTCACAATCCACGGCTATCGAATCCACTGTGTCTGGTTGCAATCATCGTATCGAATCAAGCAACAGAGCTATCGATATGAAGGAGTTCCACCGAGGCAGTGTGATTCAAAACAAATATATTAAATTTCCAATTTTTTCCAAATGGTTTTCAAAATCCTGCTTTCGCTGACGGAATGCTATATCCATTGAAAACCAAAATTAAGGTAACAAAAATCCCAATTAATCCACGAATATACTCTCAATTAATAGCGATAGCCGACTGCAGAGCCATTCCTATATAATTACCAAATTCTGACTTCGATTTTTGCAGTAATTAGGGAGCAGCTCAAATAAGAAGTAAATGCGTCAAAAGGTGCATTTATTTTATTTGGAATCAATTCGCCACATGCTTTCGTTTCCTGAAAACAGTTTTTCGGCATTTAAGCATTTCTGTTAGAAAGAAAAAAACTTATTCCACGAGTCCTTCCCATTCCCCGTTGAATACTGTGTAGAGATGGGCGCCGTCTTGATTTTGGTCGGTGGCGGCGGAGTGGGGAAATAAAGCCTGCGGCGGCGGCGTGACGGCGCATATTCCGAGCGTTTGATCGGCGGCGGCGCGGCGTGTTGACGTTTGTTCGTATAAGAGAGGAAAACAGTGAATAACTGGAAAAGGTAATAGTGTGTTGTCATTATAGAGGACGTGTATTTCTACAATAACTGGAATATAAAGGCAAGGAAATTTATGTCCTAAATTAGTTAAAGGTGGCTTTATGCACACACGAAGTAAACTTCACACTTCAGAAAGCAGAGGGCTGGGAAAAAAACAAGTTTTTTAAAAGGTTTAAGTTTATTCATACATGCTCGCACGGTGTCGCTGCTTGGATGCGATAAACTTATTGGCGACGCAGATGATTTGCGATTTAGTGATCTAGATTAGAATTCTAGGAAAGTAAAAATATTATCATTAAAACGGTTTATAGTTGCCTGTTTAATGGGCTCGTGGAAATGCCCAATAATGGGCAGGCGTTCTTCCAATTATCAGTCTCTTGAAAGCGGCTGAGACCTAATTCGATGTTCGGATGTGTTTAGACTCATTGGTGTCTGAATGCGGCGTACGCGGGAACAAATTGAACTCGCTTTTCCTTCGACAACTTGGCAACACTGAGACAGCCAATGGAAACCGGGAATATTCCAAATCTGAATGAATGAATTTCGATTATACCCGTCACGTAAATAGGAATGCTGATAAGATTCACGTTAGCGAGATCGTCTTGGAGTTATGAACGCCCCGCAGCCAGTCCAGGTTCCAAAGTCGTAGTAAATTATATAGAGATACTTACCATATTTTTTTTAGCGGTTTGGCCCCTTTAAAATACATGTTTCTCTACTGAAGCTTACGAAATATCACGACGAAAGATATATTATTTGGGACACAACATGCTTTTATCCTCCAGATCACATCCAGTTACAATAAAAAGTTTTTCCGCGGGTAGGAAGTAGCTGTGAATGAACGTCGTTTTAATAGTTATGAAACTACTTCCGAGAAGTATCATACATTACAATTGGCATATTGGTGTATTATCATGTGAATTTCAAGTTAAAATATGGGAAATCAGGTAGAATAGAATGGTTTCCACGAGGAGAAAATTTTTCTTTACAAGTATTTCCGATACCTTACCCTACGTAAAATTCCGCCCTCATGCATTCAGGTCGTCTCAAACACTCAATTTCTTAATTCATCCTGACGTTATATTATTTACTTCCTCAAAACTACTTTAAAAAGGACATCTTATTTGGTCCAGTATTCGACTGACTATCGACCCTCGTCCCAATGAAGTAGTCATCAGTAAACCTTAGCGAAGTTCCTGGTGGTGGTGGTCGGGGTGGTTTGTTGTTTTGAATGACGCACAGGTTTCAATTACTTGGTGCACCAGAAAATAAGGCTCTTCGCGCTTCGAAAAGAGGAGGCTCCCGTCGAATACTTGTGAGAGGGCGAAAGAAGCCAAATACAACTTCTTTCCTGTGGGCTAACCTGCGGGTGTCCGAAACATGATCTTTGGCAGAAATGGTATCGCCCACGACATAAGGGGAAATTAAACTCTTATTAAAGCCATACTGCGTCCCAAATCAATATCATGCGCCCTTCATACATTCCGCGTTTGAATGGATTTGTATCGTCGGAGCTTTGTATCGACACGGGGAAACCTTTACGGATCCTCAAGAGTCTCACAAGATTACTCGTTGCTTTAAGTCAGACTTAAGTCAGCTGGCCTCAAAACCCATGCACGATGGGAACTAGTGACGTTCGATTGGATTGGTCTGATGGGGTGAAATCCGAGAACTGCTGCTTTCTGTTTGTATATCAGTGAGAGTAGTATGCTTTTTCCTTTCCTTATAGTTTAATTAAACGTTCGCAGACAATATCACCACGCATTGTAAAAGTAACTCAGTTCACAGTAATGCATACGGACGAAAATGAGTACACCGAAAGGATACGAAATTTCATCTAAAATTCGCCTTGAAATACGATAGCTCGGAAGTTGTAACTGGGTAACAAACCCTAATCGCAATTGTGGTTCTTCATAATATCATTGTTCAATTGCGCTCATGATTTCGAAAACGTGTTCATCATCAATAAAGATCAGGTGCTTCGTAGCAGTGGAGTGCGCTCCCAGGACTTTGAGCTCTACCAATGCGGCTAGCGTAATTGATAACAAGCACGACTACGAGAAGGAAAGGACCGTGATCCCACCCCTGGTCGAGACCTTTTTGAGTTTCTAATTCAATTTCAGGTTAAATAAAGTGATTTTTAAACGGCGAAATTTATCTCTTTTGTATTTATAAAACTTCACATCATCAGCCAGCCATTGCAAACTACATATTACATTCATTCATATCGCCAATATGAGAAAATTTATATTCAATCTCATTTGTGTTAATTAAAAATCGAACGAAAACCACTGTTTTGCGGGTCAAATACGTTTGACAGCGGCAACATTAACCATTACCAATTTATTTATTTCATTCATGACCATTATAATCCAAACTGAAGTCTTTTAAAAGGGTTTTTTGTTAATGTTGTATGTGCGGCGAATTTTTAGCTAGCACACATGAGAGCATATTATGCAGTCAGACGTAAAAGAGTTGTTTATCCATAATTACACCTAATTTTGGTAAATATTTTCTGAAGGTTTATTCGTATGTTCCGCATTTACTAGATAAAACCATAGAGTAAGTATACCTACATATGATATGATAAAACTTACCAGTATATGATAAAACAAAATGATGTGAAGATTATCAAATATATGATAAAACTTACCAGTGAACAGCTCGTCACCAAGCCTCTTGTGATGAGATGAAAGAAACGTCGGGAAAAATTTTGTATTAATCGGTATCGATGCGAATACATTGGTTTTTAATTCTTGAAATCCAATATTTACGTATTTTTTCATAGTTTAATCCCATTCTGACGAACTAAGGACTCGTCTATAAGAAAGCCATGAACGATGGATTTACAGATGTCAGTTTTGAGATCGGAACTTCACCAATCCACAAAATGAAAATCGTGAAAACTTTCATCACATTGGCCATACTTAATTTAATTATATCTTATTTTATCAACATTTGGTGCTAAGGAAACTAAATTTATATTTTTTCGTTGAAAAAGACACATGATGCATCATTAAAAAAGATTCTTGGAAAGTCGACCACAATTAATATCCCTTGGTGGTAGCAGATGTTTAGCAGTTACTAATGAGAGACAGTCAAACAATTTGTGGTATTATATCCGTGGTATCATATGCCGCCGACAGGGCATAAAGTACTTATTCGCGGAACTGATATTGCGAAAGACTCGATTCTTCCATTGGGGCAACTCTCAGAAGAAGCAATAAAGGCTCGTAATAAGAACCTAAGAAACTTTCGTGGGCGTTTCACAAGAAAAAGGTCTCGGGTGGCTACCAATGAGGACTTATTTTGAAGATTACTTCCCAAATCAGATCCTGTAATTTCCAACTCCTCGCCAGTTCCACTGGGGAAAACATCGAGCTTGCCGAAAGAGGTAATGGATCTGTTGTTACCGAGTGAAATACATTTACCGAGCTCAGGTAGTGAAGATGAAAAAGACTCCTTAGATGGGCATAAAAAAGAACCAAGAAAAAATTATTTATTGCTTAAAAATGTCACTTTCTGTTTTTGGAGAATGGTGAAAGTGTAAATTGTGTTCTTTTGTTTAGACTAAAGTTGTTCATGGCTGGATCAAATATCATTTACTACCATAGATTTTGAATCAGCGTGATTACAATCTATTGCATAACAGATAAGAGTCTGCATTTTAAGAATAAATACATGTAAGTGTATGAGATGAATGTGTAGCTTTAGTCGTAAAGTAGTTCTTTTGTTCAAATCATTACACTTATTAGAAGAAATAGATATCAAAAGCACTCGTTCACAAGAATTCTTGACGTTAGGGTACTATGGAGGTTAAAAAAATATCAAAATTGATTTAAATAGTATTGGGCATAAATCAGTGTATTTCATTACTATGAAAATAAATTAATTTATTTTTAACAAATGAAATATAGTTTCTACGACCAGAAAAATATGATCACCCGCAACAGACCGCACGAAGGGCTCCGCAATATCATAAAACGACCCTTTTCGGCAGGCCTCGAAGTAGTTGTAGTAGTAGTGGAGTTGATGCCACGCGACACCAGCTGACGGCTGGCGCCTTCGCAAGAGAGTTTGTCAGTCAACGAGATATGCACATATCCTTCCGTAGGCGAAGTTCAGGATATATGTGAAAACCCCGGGATAGTTTCTGGAGTGCATTCAAAGAAAAAAAGTCTTTCAGTATGCCTCTTGCAGTGTCCCGCGATATGACTGAGTATCATTTCTAGCATGGTTTATTAAAAATTCTTCATGGTGGCTCTTTGCAATCCCTATATATCGATGATCACTATAGGAAAGTGAATGTGGCCATACGCATCTCACACTGGCCGCATCATCGTCCCCCCCGTCGCCGGCGGGCGGAACCGGACTCGACCGCGTGCTCGAAAAAACGATGTAATATTCGGGGTCGCAAATATGCGCAAGATTTTTCTTTAGATTCATAATCTGAAGGCTTTGTGCAGTGGCGTGGTATGGGTTACTTAGCGTAACCACACGGTACCAACTACTTGTTCTCTACAAATATGTAAAAAATTGACTGAAAATAGGCCCCGCCATCTTGTTGTGTATCTATGGTTAATAATAATAATATAAAATCTTAAGAAAACCATCAAATGAAAGAACTGTTTTATACAATGGTTTTAAACTTTTTTCATTAAGTTAATTCATTAGAGTACCGCAAGAGGTTAATCTTGGTAATTCATAGAGAAAAATCGATGGTGGGTGTTTTCTGCGAAATTTATTGAACTATGACTCCATATATATCGTTAATGTGCAAATTCAGGAAAAAATAAATGCGACATGTCATGCACAAACTATTTCAAAACGTTAATGCGAGGTTTCAACTTCCGCACTCTCGATTTCATTTCTCGAGGTCATTCACTCGCCAGTAGCGCGGTTCATTCACGTGTCCCTGTCTCTTCAAGATATCTCGGGGTGAGTTATTACCGATATGCCTTTAGCTCTGCGCTTCACTGCCATGAAAACTATAACTAAAACACATGCACATATATGCATGCGTCTGGTGTGAGCACACCATGTCTTATCCGTATAAAAAAAATTGTAGCCATCGTTCCTTAAGCGTCTGATTCACCGCAAAAAAATGTGGCGGGTTCCTGCAATGGTCACTGATTCCATCATTACCGGCTTCTTGCTCAACTTGTTATATTTAAAACCCATGTCCAACAGAACTGACCTTTACTTTGGGTGTGAGAAGCGCTGGCAATCGGGAACATTTTCTAACAAGTCATCCATCAACTTGCGTAGTGTTGGGAACATTTTCTTCAAGTAAAAACTATGTACTGTTCTCCAATTGTGAAGTTGTTAATGAAGGTCTTTGGCCTTCCCAGCACGCGACGCCTCTTCTTTGTGGTAGAATTCTCATCACTTGAGTTCTCCATGTCACCATCCTTTTTCTTGGTGGTGATTCTTTTTACAGATATCAAGCTGATTCCAAGGCAGTCAGACACAGTTTGGTACACAGGATGATGCTTATTCGAACTTTTTTCTGCTTCACATTGGAAGAAACAAATGGCACTCACAATCATTTGGACTTCCGTCTTCGAGAAACCCGTTCTTGGACGCATGGTGCACCGATGGAGTGTACAGTGTTAATAGCAAGATAATGCCTCCTACTAGTAGAAGCGAACATTTTGAAGCAAGCAGTGCATGAATTATAAGATACCAGGATACTTTGAGTCACAAGGCACATTATAGTGAAGTAGTTTAACATGTTGAGTGCAAGAGCTGTTGTTGAAATTCTTTCCCGGGGGAATTATTTTTTTTCTTTGCTTTACGAAGTTATGCATGACTCACATGGCACAACATCCATCCCTGAGAAGCACACGTGTTGCATCATCTGCACTCAGTGTGTTGATGTATTTTGTCATGGATGGCATAATGTGTGCTTCCATCCATCTTAGACTACTGTTCTGACATGGCAGAGAAAATGGTTTGCTTGGCAATGTATAAGTTGCATTAGAGGTTTCTTGGAGTTTTACTGATATGCCCTTCTGTATTTTGTTGCTTCAATTTACCATGCATTGAAATTCACATTCCTAGAATTTCATTTGTTTCTTACATAGTACCTATGTTAGGGTTTCAATATGCCTAGAGTTAGGTTAAATTTGGGTTGAGTACTTCCTGTAACTTCACTGACAGCTATGGAACTTATTTTTTTTGTAAATTAGTGTGCCAATGGTTTGCATTAATATTTACTCTAGACAGCAGGACTTATGTATCCCCCAGGTAAATTGCGTATTTAGATAGAAACTGTAGATGTGGAATTTAATATCATCAAATTCTACCAATGCTCCTCAAAATGACCATCCCTGTGATGTAAATTCAATAATTTTTGTAAATGATAGGATATACCTACTGAGTGACCCTGAACAGTTTGTCTTTACTGTAGAGAGCACCTTATATTCTCTTGTTAGGAATCAAGGTTTCAATTTTATAATATGCATAGGAGGTTACTTTACATTTTCTAAGTGAGGATCAAGTGACAGACAGACTTGATATGCTCAACTCGTTTGGCTTTCATCTGAATTACCATTGTCAACCCACTAGAGTCTCCGGCTTTTCTAGGACAAGCCCAGGCTACCTACTAACTAACATCAATAAAAGTCTACACTCAGAAATAATTCTCCCCTTGCTTATCTCAGATCACTATGCCCAACTGGTGCAAATTATTAGTACATATGTATGTTTTAAGAAATGTTAAAACACATGTGAGGGAGTACAGGGAGCAGACAAATGAATTAAATATATGTAATTTTATGAATGCTACAAGATCAAAAAACTGGTTAACTAATGAGGACTCAGTTTTAATAGATGGGCAAAGACTGCAGCAATTAGCCATTTCCTCCTTAACACTGGTTTGTCCGGCAAGTTCACGAACTTCTTCTAGGGCGTAGATAATTGTGCACTACTACACTTAGGAATGAAACAATATTCATTGCAAGCCTTTTTGGCAGGGATTCCCTTACTCGAAGTTTGGCCCACCATAATATTGAATTTAACAGGATTATTTCAACAGATGAACCAGATGAACTCTCCAAGAAAAATAACTACTCGTGGCCACTCGAACACAGTACAACCAGGAAGCAGCTTGAAGGCAAGGATCTGGGAGATGACGTTACAAGCCTGGGAACATGGGAGATCGTGTTTCAGCACAATATTAAATGTTCAGATTTTATTTATTGATATCTCGTTTAAAAATTACCGCAAAAGTATAAGATTCCGAATTTCACTTAATTCAATGGTGAAATTTTTTTAAAGATTACTTTCCAAAAAAGTGCAAATACTCCATTAGAAGCCGGATACAAGTCCTATAAGGATTTCAAAACCAAGAACTGGCAATATTATCTATGGATAAGACATTGCGCCAATAACTATCATTTTAGCCTTTGTTGTAAGTCCCTTCCTACTCTTAGGAGTGGAAGAATCAAAAAGTAATAGCAAATAACGGAGAGATTGTTGAACCTACTCTGAGGCCACACATGAATAGTAGGTTACCCATTAGCATCTACATCAATCTATCTAGATCATACCTTCTGATTCCTCAGGCTCTCAACTGGTAATTAACCAATAAAATGTAGCTGTAAATTAACAGTAAAAGATCCACACAAAAGAGAAAAGGCTCATGATGGAAGTTTCATATGCCTCTTACACACTTCCTGTAGTAGATATTTCCTCTCTAGCATTTACAAAGTAACTGCAAGGTCTCAAAAATAGCCAGCTGTTATTCACAGCATCAAGTAGTTCATATCTCTTCAATAGTTATTGAATATTCACCACAGTCTCATGTAAACAACAATCAACAATGGCCATTTACAAGTCGACTGCGAAGACTTTTCTATAGCTTTCTTAAATTCTCTTTCTTATAATTATATATATGTTTTCTTATAAGCAACTCCAGGACTGGATGAACTAAAAGTGGAAATTTAGGTGGAAATTCCAAGCATTTGAATCCGTTATGTATATTTATGATTCAGCCAATAGCTTAAGTTCTTTTTTTTTAATGGTGTCAAGTGTTCCCTCAAGGAACAATATATCCCCGCTTTATAACACATAAATATATCCATACATAAAGGCATCCATAGAAGCTCAAATAAAGCGTGATACGTATCAAAACATTCAGGCGTAGAAAAGCACTTTTTTCTGGGAGGCATCTGGTGCCTTTGCTTCATGCATTACTCAGTAAATTAAATGCAAAGACGTCAAGAGTCAATGTCCTACCTGTATGATCTCCGAATGTCGTCTCCGAATCCATCTGCTGCCCAGCTAAGGCTGGCGTTAATGAGAAAGAGACCCAATGTTAAGTGAATGAAGGGCATTATCACATGATTTCTCAAGATGATCATTTACACAACATGGTCAACTGTCATTGCAACACTTATTCCTTACCCACGGTTATATTCTAAAAATATCTATGCGTTAGAAATTCCTCATTTTTCAAAATTAAGTCTCTCAGGAGTACCAGCTCCCTCACAAAGGTCAAACATATATTTCTCCAAAAAAATACATTGAAATAATGGAATAATATTTTGGTAGAAAACAATTTTTTGGAATTAAATATTTTTAAAAATGAAAGCAGTTTTCATTAAAGAAAACCATAGAACTCCACCAAAATGTGGATTTTAATGGGTTTGGGGTCTCACAGCTGAGCCTAATAAACACTAAGTGCAGTAGAAACATTGCACACAGGTGGTGCATGGTTGTAGCATGTTCCAAGTTGCTCTGCAATGTCCAAATTAGATTAGCTACAGTATATTCACCAATTTGGGAAATTAAAGAAAATAGTTGAGCCAGAATATACATTCCATTACAACATTATAAGCGCTGCTCCATCTTCTGAAGAAAACGACTGGTTTCCAGTAGAATAAGTGGAACTATTGCTTTAGTGTTGGTAAAAGTATTGCAGAAAGGTTGCAGTAAAGCAGGTCACATTTTCAATGTTCCAGCAATGTCAAAATGTGACCGTGAATGTGACGCAAATGCTACAGCAAGCACAGAAGTGATGGAGAAAGTCATTAGCTAGGCTCAGCTTCAGAGGATCAGAAGGAGGCACCTAAACACTTCTGTAAACTGCAGTGGACCTACATCCATTCTCTCAGCAACCATCCTGGTGAAAATATCCTGTGTGGAGAATATACAGGATACATGAAATACTATGCACACACTTCATACACATTTTCTTCACATGAAATGCACAGGTCACAATAAGAGCTCTGAGGAGGTCTGAGCATCCAATGCGACATAGGAAGGTCCATGGTTCCATTCCAAATCTAGTCAAATTATTTCCACTTGGAGTCATCGCCCATCATTCCATCTTCACACCACCATTGTGATCGTCCATTTATGTGTTCCTATCCACTTTCTTTCTCCCTCTCTCTGTTTGAAATACAATACAGGATTCAGAATTTTAGGTGGGTTGCCCACACCTTTATTGGTGACAGGAGTAGGGAAAATCCATACTCTGCTGATGATGATGGCTTGATGATCGAAATATTAGACTATTTTTTTAGTGAGTGTCCTTTTTACCTGTCTCTTACGCATTTCAAGTGTTTTAGCTTCATTTTTTATATAAAATCTATCATTTATGTAATACACTTTAATAATACTGTCCACAGCTATTCCACAAGGGGCTCCTTGAATATTCATATTATACTTCACAAGAGATGGTTGTCTGCCAAAAGTCTATCAGAACAAAAATTTCCAACTGACCATATGATAAGATTTAAGTTGGAGATGAAAATATCTGCAATGTAAATGTTATTATTCTATTACAGTGTTTATTGATTATGATATACATATACATAATACCCTGCGAGCCGCCACATAGGTGTGTGGCAGGGGGTGTTAGGTCACCAGTCATGTAAAGATGTAAGTTTTCAGGAGATGAAATGGTGACATGTATTATAGGAGTGTATTAAGTGGAGCTCCATTTTTATTGTGGTCAATATTTGTGCATGGAAAGAACGAGTTTCTGCACCTATATTTTCGGCAGTGTATCTCTCTTATTTTATCGCATCTTTCAGACCTTGAGATGTAACGAGGCATCATGATAATATCTTTGTTTCGCGCTGAAACGCACCAGTTCTGAATTTCTCATGCAAGTTAAGCCTAGCGTGTAGCCTCTGAGTCACTAGGGGCTCCCACCTTAATCCCTCTAAAAGTCGTGAGACACTATATGCTCACTCATAGCAGTTTTTAACGAAGCACCCAGCTTTCCTTGGTATTTTATTAATTTTTTTGGTAAAATCTTTATAACCAGGGTCCCAAATGCTCATGGCGTATTCGAGGTGAGGCCTAACCAGAGCAAAGTAGCATCTCTCTTTTACTTTTTCATCCAAGGACCTTCCTATTATACTCTTAACAAAACCTAGTTGCTTTGCTGTTGCTAATGCTGTGCCGCAAATGTTTTGTATGTGTGTTCTCCACGATATATCAGAAGTTAAGGTAATTCCAAGATATTTTATTATATTTGAAGATTTTATGTTTACTACAACCACAGTATAGGCATTGTATGATGGTGTAATTGATCATTAAGCTAAGAAGATACCAACTCAAATACGTTGTTGTCACTTGGCGGATGCAGAATTGTCATTACATGTTAACAGCTCCTTTAGTGAGTAAAACAATGCTTTTTATAAATCAGGACTGAAGTCAGCATTTGCATTTTGAGACTAATCATTGGATCAACAAACATGTGTATTCTCAGCAAGAAATGGTACATCGATCCCAGTAGATAAAACACGAAATCTGCTAGTGTGTGTGTACATTCAGTAGAAGAGTACATTATCTGGATTTCCATCGATTATCCATGATCACACTTGAAATCCAAGCACATGTAAAAGTTTCAGATCCCCACTTTGTTCATGTGCCCCAGGACTGCCAAGAGCCCAGCTATACCACTGACCATAGCTACAGTAGAAACTTGATGATGTGAGCTAAGTCAATGTGACAGTAAACTCATCATTTAGTATTTTTGAACCATTTTAATAAATTGTGAAAAATATTTCTCTTTGCTTTCCTTAACCTTCGCAGCCTTTATTAATGTATTAAAAAGAGTTTTGATCTTTAGCCGAGTAATAATTCTTTAAAAAAGAAATTTTCAACTTTCATAAAATTTTTGTCATCTAATCATAAATTTTATATCATAAATAAAATAACCTCCTCTGTTAAATGAGGGGGAGTGCGCTATCATTCACTTACTTCACCTGCTTGACGCATTATATTTGGTCATGAGGACATGCTAGGTGCCTGCAAGAAAACTTTGGAAGCAGTTCTCCTCTATAGTTTATAAAAATGACTTTTATCACCTACTTTTTCCTGGGATAAAAAAACTGAGGAATATAATGTTGCCTTCATTTAGGAATGTTTGACATAAATTCCATGTTCTCTAAACATTATATTTTGAAATAGTGACATGTATTAACATAGGCTTGGTATTTTGGCCTGGACCAAAAGTTTTGCTTCAAATAGTTGAACCTTTGTATTTTCTTGCTCTGAATTTTTGAGTTTCTACTCAATTCATTAGGTGTATGTATAGAGATCATTAGAATTACAATAAATTTAAATCCATTTACCTATATTGTTTTTGAATACTTGTAGTTTGAATTGTGTAAAAGTGTATTTCATACTGTAGATGAGATCCATTTTATCCAACTTCGGTTGAAAAATCAATAAATATTATTATTGGAGAGGTTCAATGAATGACTAGTAAAGCACCTCTGAATGTAATTTTTTTTCGATTTGATGATGCACAGGTAGTTTCCCTGCTTATTTTGGCGAGCCTGACTCAGATCTGTGAAGCTCTCTCGGCCATTGAGAGCGAAGATGGAACAAGTGCAATTCCCGAAAGGTTCCTGCCACCACGACACTTCAACCACCACCCATACACAGATGTTCCACAAGCCACATACAGAAAATCCGAACGGCATGAGAGGGAAAGGTAAGAAAGAAAGAAAGAGTCAATGCACACTCGAGAAGTTTCCTCCATCGAGGGAGGGAATATAAAAGTTCAATGAATTGAAATAACTAAATATAAAAACTTTGAATGGTTTCCCTAGAGTATCTGCATTTTCATTTTACATACTCAAAACTCAAGGGAATGGTATTTGGAGCTCACTTAAGCCTTAGAAATTGTGAAAAAATTGCAATGTTAGGTCATACCATGTGAAAACATTCACCATTGGCTTGTCATGTGATTGCTGAAATTCTGTAGCAAAAATTTGTGTTAGAGGGGAGACCAGTGATATTTACAGACATTTATGGTACTACGCCACAGATTCAGGAAATAATGACTCTCTCCCATTATCTCCGATTAAACCTTCCATGAGATCTCAAGTATTTGGACGTCAAAATAATGTGAATTCATCAACATTTTAAATTAACTCAGGAGGTAAAGATATGCTACTGCAATCATTATGAGTAATGCAAACGACCTAAATAAACCAAAATTGGGACAGCCATCCCCAAAGTAGAAAATTGAGCAAAGGCGTGACATTTTCACAGAATGAAAATGAGGGCTGTAGAAAGATATCGTGTACACAGAAAAAAATCTATAATTTTATAAAGTTTTTCATAGAAATTAAAGTAATTTACTAAGCTTGATAAAAACAAAGAATTGATCATGTGTGAATTGCTACTTATTCACCTATAAAATCTCTATGATTTATTTATTGCTAAAACGCCTGTACTCGCAGAAAGTTTTTCGTCTTAGAATCAACCATTGTAGAACGATAAAACACATTCTGCTTTGGGGACAGCCATAATGCATTTCTACCACTCAAGACTAGATGTGGTGTCCTTGGCATGCAAATGGGGGTACATCTCAAGCACTTCTTTAATTAACTTAAGTCTTCAAATATTGTTTAATTATACAACCTATAATAATTCACACTTAATCATCGACTGAAAACCTATAGTTACCAGCTGACACCTACCAAAACCCTCCATTAACTGATGAAATGATACCTAAGAACTTAATTCATCATCCGCCACATAAAAAAAGCATCTCTTTTAGCCATTATTACATAGGTTATTGAGTGTCTCCACATTTAAATTACATATATTTTCAAATGACAAAGAGCTTAACTTTAGCAAGATTATCACATTTTGAAACAGCTATGATACTGATTTGGTTTTGAAATCACTTAAAGAGAAATGATTGTGTAACCCATGCTAGTGTAATTAAGTTACCATTCATTAAAAAATGTCATACATATAGTGTAAAATCACTCCAATGGGCACATGGCCACAGTGTGTCATATAAAACCCATTAAGCATTGGAAAATTATTTTTTCATTCAAAAGATAAATACTGCCAATTACAGAGAAGTGGAGAGTACAAATTAGACAGTGACAATTGGCCAAACTAGAAGGATGTTTCCAACGATGGTGAAAGAACAAGGAATGGCTATTTTAAATGGTGACGAAAAATCTGGTTTTGCCAAACTTCTGTGACATAATAATTGATGGCATACCTTTAAATAGATAATCTGACATTGCATGAACGAGGGGAACAGGTTGGACTACTTCAAACAATTTGACTAAGAATGAAGAGTGGAATATAACAGTGTACTATTTAACAATATTTACCTCTTTCAACAAATGTTTTCAACAAAATTAATCCTGAGACTCATACTAACGGCAATATTTATATATTTTTTACATGACTTGGCATTTGAGAAGTAAAGTGCAGCATTAATATCTGGCATCTACTTTGAAGTTAAATTCTGTCCATGTCTGTAGCAAAAATAATAAAAGTCATGCTATTTGGGTACATATGTGGTAAAAAAAATGACTAGGAGCAACTTAACTGCAACAGTATTCCATGAATTAGTAACTATTACCTCAGAGAACAATAGATATCAACACATAAAAATGATGCCTTGTCATAATACATACATAAAGATTTATAATGCAAAAACTAAGGAAAAATGTAGTGGTACCATTTGAATAGATATTGCACTCTAAAGGATGAGATGCAATGGTGAACTTAAATCAATTAGTTGTGCAATTAGAAATCATTGCAGAAAAATTCATTAAAATAAGGGATGTGCGAGCAACTCGAACTTCGAGTCAAGTGTTATTTATTTAATGATTCTTAAGTTGTAGGAAACTGGCATGCCACATTACCACAAGCTGAAGATGATTTCTTTTGGATTTCGGACTTATGAAGAAAGAAAAGTTTGTCTAGCAATCGAAGGCAATATTCTCAACTTCAATCGGATCGCATAATCTAAATATTTATGCTCACTAGTGAAGGTTTGTGATTAGTAAAATTCTGTTCAAGTTAAAGTTTTATCAACCTTATCCCTGCTCACAAAATTTTCATCTTTCTGGTAACAATTTACCAAGATTTAA
The DNA here is from genome assembly GCA_963169105.1 of Ceriagrion tenellum. Lineage (NCBI taxonomy): Eukaryota > Metazoa > Arthropoda > Insecta > Odonata > Coenagrionidae > Ceriagrion > Ceriagrion tenellum. The sequence goes on from OY720641.1 coordinate 29,232,025, forward strand.
TTGTAGAAATCATCAATGCCATCGCAATACACAGCAACAATGTCGGCATATGGCTACATTCATAACGTTGGTAACAGAGCATAGTTATCAATGCACCTTAGTTTTTCACTGAATATACAGGTCAATGAGTAATGATCACCACCTTGTGGCTATAATTTACCTAAGTTTGAGTGTAAAAATGCTGTCTTGCTTGCGTTTCCTACACATTTCTGTTACCATGAAAAAAAACAAGGAGGATGTCTTCAACTCAGTCTAGGAGGGGGTGAAGCCACACAGTGAGCACTCTTCACGACCAGCCCGGTTGGCATTAAAGGTCAAAAATGAAAACCTTCTAGTCATGCATGCAGGTAGCAGCAAACTAGAAACAATGAGGAGCATCCATCAGCAGCTATGTTGTGAAGGGCCAAAAACACAATAGCCAGCGTTACTAGACACCAGCTTGACCCATACCAATGTCCTCTCATTCAGCACTGCCCATTACTAACTGCTTGACCCCATAACGGTTAATGTCAAATGCATTCATCCTTTGACACCCACAAAAATAAGGAATTGACTGACCCCATGCTATTCTTTACATTTCACTTTTGGCACACTGTCATATGTATTTGTAGAGGTGACAGAAATGTGGAGGAAATGCAAGCATGTCGATGGCCTAATGGATTAAATTTACCTAAAATGGATTGTAAAATGGTTGTATAAACTGCAAAAATGTCAGTGCATTGGATTCAGAGCAACTATATGACTGTGGCTTAGTTTTTGACAGATTACATAGTTCAACTCAGTCATGATCACAAACTCGTTTAACAATTTATCTAAACTGGAATTGTAAATATTGCATTCGATTCAGAGGGATGCCAGGAAACTCACATTTTCTGCTGATTAGATGGATCAGTTCAGTCAAAATCACACCCTTAAGATGACTGCAATTGTTCATCAAGTACAGTATATTGCATGACATCCTACATCAAAGGCAGCCACAGAAGTATCGAGTGAAAGGCTGTTTTCAGCTGCAGGAAATGTTGCAAATCTGAGAAGAGGGAATCTCCAGCCTGAACATTTAGAGTAACTTGTTTTCGTGCATTGCATTTTATTATGTACTAGCAAAGGTACCCGTTGAAATTCAACAGGGGATGAAAGAAAGACAGGGCATATAGGCTGTAGGTTCGAGTCACTCTTGAGGTGTATTTTTTTTCTAGGCAAATCAGCTATAATTTTAGTTTAATTTTTTAATTCAGCAGATGAAAACAGCATTACATTATGTTTACCGAGTTTCAACATTCTTTTGCAGTAACATATGGAAACTAAACTACAGGCCATTCGCATTCCAGTCTTTCCGCATTAATATAACATCGTCAAATTCTCCTGCTTTAGATGGATCCAGCTTAAATTGGTCCACTTAAAATGAATTTTGCCAATTTTAGGCAAAAATATCCCTGAAAATATCGTAATCAGCAACATTTCAGTATACAGCCTACATTTTCACTGTAATGCCTATCTCTAGATATAAAACCCAGCCGCCATTGTAAAGGTCCCATTTCCCTTCTAAAGCTAATGCTGATTACACAGTTACCAAGGAAATATCCTACTGTTGACAGAAGTAAAATTCAAGATTTTGAAATAAAATACGCGATGTCTGGGGAAATTTTATTTGTATAAGAAAATTGAATGAAAGATTAAGAAACTCCAATCTTTTATCCATCGAATGGCAAAAACTATAGCCTTCTATCTTTAGTAAAACTAATTAAAATATGCAAAAAGAGAAACTGCTGCACTTGAACCAAAATGTTGAGACTTGAGTTTTTCAAACAAATAAGAATCCAGACGGCCCAATACGCTGCTCTTGGGACCCAGGGGTCATCCTTGTAGTCCCAATTTCCTTAAAAAGCTTTACTGATCCCTTGTGTGAAACTTTCACTAAAATCGGTTCACTCATTCAATACTTATGAGGCTTTTAAGAAATCATCCTTTTGGAACCTTGAGCCCTCTGGGGCCCCAGCATGACTTACGACCCCATGATTGTTGTACATTTAGTATAGGTATATTTTATGTGTTTCTAATACAGGCAAGAATTATCTTCCAGGGCCAATATTTGGCGATGAAAGGGCCCACTTGAGGGTCTTCTAGGGCCCCAAGGCCATTGTTCTATAGCCTATGCATGAACCAGATATATCAAGTATCTTCCTGCCAAATTTTGTTTCAATCGATTCAGTGGTTTATGAGTGATTAACAGACAGACATATGGGCACCACCAGATTTTTATATATTAGTAAGATTTCATTTCAACTTTACAGACATTTAGGAATGAAAGGAAGTTTATTGCCAATACTAATTCATGTTTCAGTGATTCATTTGTTTTTCTAATCATTTCCGACCGGTTTACTTCCATTGAAGAATTAATTTCATAGTGTTTTGCTTTAAGTTCATATTTTCCATGCAGCATTTTTGCGCTAAAAAAACTGTATTGGAAGTTTATTTTCTCAGTAGTGCATGTTGCATTGCGTTAGTGTGACTTATAATAGTGAATGTCAGTTTACTTCTTAAAAAAGTGCCAAATTAATTGATTTATAAGGTTTTTTTCTCAAATTAAGTTTATTGCTTAGATTCAGGAAAGTTTTCTATCAAAATTGAGTACTTGTTCTAATTGTTGAATTAATGAAAATTAAGAAACAAATCTTGAATTAAACAAGGCTGTGACAGATTTAATTTTCTCTCAAAAACATAAAATATATCATTGATAATTAAACTTAACATTAAACAATTTTTACAACAATATTCAGCTAGAGTTGAAAATCTGGTGTTTGTGCATCCCTAATTGAAATCTATACTGAATTACCTATAATTAATCAACAGCTACCTTTATTAAAACTTTCTTCATTAAAATGTTGAGATGTGACAGGTGGAATTTTTTCCCCATGCCATACAATTTTCTCAGAAGTTAATTGTGGCATGGATGCCGAACATTAACTCACAGCTACTCTACATTGCTTGGAAATATTAATCAGAGTATAATTCTGAATCCTGATTAAAATCTTTGAGGATTGGGAAATAAAAATGTAAATGATCACCCCTTGCATATAAGTATTTTCATTTGCTTTAATTTCACATCTATGACAACTAATGAACAGCAAGTTTCCGAATGGCATGCCTTTATCCCTAATGCATTATTGCACAAGATCTGCATCTCCAAGGAATCAGAAATCAGTGACAAGAACTTCAATCACAATGCGAGTATAGGAAATCACTTGGCTTTTAGGACTCCAGTTAAACTTAAAATTATGAACCATACTTGTGATATCCCATATGTATAACTGTAATATGAAACTGTTTTGAGTAATCAAAGAGTATACTGTGTTTTTCATAGAAAACTTTCCTGAAACGATACACAAGAAATACAAGTCCTCCGATACATTTATGATAGTTTTTAGTTTGCCTTTTACAACACAGGCAGATGACCTTGCATTTACAAATTCCATGATTTTCCTCAATATGTTTCACATTTTCTCTTAAGACCACTTTACATGATGACTTTAATGGCACAGTTAAATAAACAGGTAGAGCAAGAACAATGGAATGAAATTGGAGTACAGAAAACAAAGTACTATCCCAACATTAGCATGTTCATTCCAGCAATACTCCACTTTACACAATGCAATCTTTAATGTGCATCCATTTGCTTGCAAGGCTGACAAGTAAAATACCTCATGTGAAGTAGTCTGAGGAGAATTTTCAAACATTCTTTTGTCATTGTCATGATCTGGATTGATACCTTATGTAATGTTACTTCCATAAAACAGAACCAATCGTTTAAGAGGAGGAGGCTACAAGAGGAATTCCCTCTACAACACTGGACCAGTTCTCTTTGATCCAAAGCCAAATGAATACGCAGCACTGAGATCATACAATGTGAAGAATGATGAACACGTAAGTATTTAGCATAGCCTTCCAAATGGCTGATTGCATGAATGACACACATGTATTCAATAAAGTTCTCAGACCCATAAGCCATAACAACCAATCAGCAAGTGTTTCAGAAATATTTAATTAATTTATTGGTTTCGTTAATGGTTTCATAACTAATGGAATGGAGTTCGGAGTTCCTTAAGCAGCCAAGATGGCTAAGGCGCAATGAACCACGAACCACTTGGAGATGTAATTCTTTGATAAAAGAGTAATTCTTTGATGAATGACAAGGTAGTTAACTCTTGCTGACAAATTACTAAGTGCACGAGCAATCATGAATGAGCTAAACCTTGATAAAGTTCATTCAGCTCAGAAGAAGATTAGAACAAACATTTAAAACAATCTACTATTGGTGGGCAAGTTATGAAACAGGTTGATAAGTTCCTGCAACCAGAGAATTTTTATACTGAGGTCCATAACTTCATGGATTTTATAACTATTGATTCTGTAATCTAATGTTTTTACAACTGTCCATACCACAGGGATGGCTCATCCAATAGAAAAGCCAATTCATAAATTTTATGTACAAGCAAAGCAGTCAAACATTTCTCTCTCTCTGTCTGTGTCAGCACAGATGCCCTTTATCACTCATAGCTCTTCCTACTCTAAGAATGAGCTGCCCCCTGACATTTGCATAGTCTCATCAATCCCATTGCTTCATATTCAATTATTTATTTGAGAGAGAAAGCACCAATTAAATATAGATATTATGTAATCTAGATCACAATTCCCAGACATAATATACGTAAATAAATAGCTATTTGTCCATGTGTCACAGGTTCCAAAGAAATACATGTTTCACTACGTGGTTCATGATGCTGGAGGTTCTGGTGATGACTTCTCTCATGCTCAGGCTCATGACAGTGGAGCAACCACGGGCGAATACAGAGTGCGGTTGCCTGACGGACGACTGCAGGTATGGCTTTATGTCTGCACACTTTATGGAATTTCGAGTTAGAGTATACATTCAAATTTTGAAATTTGAGTGGGTGTGCCTTTTTATATTTTACAGAGCAATTAAAATCCATACAATACACATGTTTGATGACTTCACTGAAAATCATCAATCATGAAACCGATCATGGGTGCCATTATTAATGCTCCTTTATTGCTTAGCGCACATCAACTTTACTCCCTATTGATTATTAAGGGCACTGACTAGTTAGCAGGGTCTTTAATGATAGGAAGGCACATAATGTCTAATTTTCTGAGTGTCAAGTGAAATAAAAAATTCTAAGTAAAGAGCCACGAGGAAAAACCTTTAAAACCTTCTCCAACCTTCATTAGATGCTTTGCTACTGTGTGATTATGCCATTTATAACTGCAAGCCATATAGAATTTTGACAAGGGATCACTGTATCACCATAAACATGATTAGAAAGCCATACTGCAGCACTTTGGAGCCCAGCACCAAAGCAACAGTCACTAAACAAGTCGCATGATTTTTCGTCGCAAGACGGCTTGGGGTGATCTGACAAGGGGTCGAAAGTGTGCGTCACTGCCGTTTGCTTCAAAACCTCTCCCAGTAGGCCCTATGGGCACTGCCTGCAACATTTCAGAAACCCTTCACAAGATGCTCACAGTGCCTTCATACAGCCCAAACGTTAGACATGGGCCATTCTCAACATTGGGTCCACAGTAGTTTACATCAATTACCCTTTGGTATTTGACGTAATTTACCGCAGCCCCTGGAAATTACCGGAAAATTATGGTAATTTTCTAAAATCACTGAAATTTACCACAGTAATTTACCTCAAATGAAAATTACAGTAACCTACCCATCTTAACCTACCCAAAGGTGCCATTTCAGATGACAGCTTATTTTCCTATATTTGGCAACCTCGACTTGAAGCCTCCTGTCCCCATCGTAAAACCCTTCCCACCACCAATATGCAAAGATGCTTTGACTATGACAAAGAAGCACAAAGCTCAGACTCAAGGATGTTTGATTTCTAGTGAAGTAAGTTGTAATGCTGTAATTTCAAGAGTCAGTACAAGAAAAATCCACTTGTCAATCCAGAGTTAATGCAATAATATGGCAGTCTCTAATCTTGTTTTTATAGTTAAAATTCAATCAATACTCTCATACATACATACAAATATATACAACAAAAAAAATGCAAGTCAAGCCATTAGATCTGTTAACAACAAGTTGACAATAATTCATTGTCTTCAATTCCTCTTAATAATAAATCAATTAATAAATCAATTAATAAATCACATACTGTGGTAAAGTTATAATTTATTTCATTTTACCCAAACTATATAATTTCATGTAAATGAGCATTTGTTTCATGAAAGAATGATAATTACTTCAAACATAGTACCCACAGGAAATCTATAAACGAAGAACACAAAATTTTTGTCTCTGCAACAAACATTCTAGGATGTTGTCTGTACAGGGAACTTCCAAAACTCCAATGGGACTCCTACATGAGCGGTGCATGTCGGAATCTTATTGTAGTAAGAATGAACAACTTCTTAGATGTAGTAAAGACTCATCATGGTTGCTAAAATGTGAACCTCGACATCAGCTTTTGGATACTGAGGCTACGTTGTGTGGCAGGCCTTTGGATATTTCATAGATATCCTTACAACGTTAATGGAGTAACACGGATGTTCTAATATGTCACATGTTAAAGTTGAAAATGTTGAATGGATGTTGTAGGGATATTGACTGCTGCTTGGATTATGTCCAAAGCTAAAAAATGTCCACCATCAGTGCATTAAACCTTAATATGTACGTACTTCAAGCACCAGGCAACATCCCATTACCATCCTTCATCTCACGACCACTGAACAGTTCCAAATAAGGGATGCAACACTCATCCACATGCTGCGCTATCTCTTTGAAATCAGAACACATAAATTTAAAAAAATACTAGCTTATTTAAACGTTAACCTTTCATCATCCATTTAAATTTGTTTTTACATTTTAACTTTGCCGAGTATGGCAAATTGTTCCTAGAAAGTAACTATAAAAAATACCACTGGATGTATCCACAGTGAGCTATTGGAAGCTTCAGAAATAGATTCATAATAAGAACTCGCAAGCTAATGTAATGATTAAAATACATACATAATTGTCATCTTAGTTCATAAAACTGCAACCAGAAATGGGATCAATGATTTGCTGTTCTTTAATCACCTAAAATGATAACATGATCACAAAATGAAAAACACTTTGTAGAGTATCCACACAGTTTTATTACACCACACCCACCTAGGTTCTGACAAAATTTAAGCCATTATCAAGGCATAAATTTTGTCCAAACCAAAGTCAGTATCATGTAATAACACTGATGGTAAACTTAATGATGTATCTTTCATTTGATGATCATGCTATCAATACTTAATTTCCACACTGTCTTGCCAGATATGTTAAACGTCATTAGCTGAATGAAACAGAACCTCATTGGTGTTTGGAGTAGATAATCTATTAGCTGCTGACTTGGTTTAAGGTTTGATTGGTTTAAGGCTTGACTGGAAGGTTTAAGTAACTGATACAATTTTATTCCATTATCACATTTTGTAGGTGGTCAAGTACACAGCAGATCGTAATGGCTACAAAGCAAAAGTTATGTACCATGATGATGAAGAAGGCCTTGCTCTCAACCAGCACCCATCAGAACCAGCACCAAGAAATCACCAGTTGGTGGCAGTTTCACCCTACCCAACCCCTCCCATAGAAAACAATCAGGTTTACTACACTCCGCAAGCAGAGTCCTATGTACCAGCAGAGGACAATCAGTACAACTACCCAGACCATCACCAGCAAGTGGTTCCCTCTGGTGGTCAAGCAGCATACATCTATCTTTACCAAGATGGAAGAATAACCCCGATTCCCATATAACAAAATTATCACTTCACTAGGAGTGGAATTACATTTTAAGTGACTGATGGGCAGTTGCAGGCACGACATATATTATTCAATAAACTTAGGGGCCCATTAGTCATGGCAACCATTCAACTAAGAGTTGCAGAAACATTTGGTTAATTTATAGATTTCATAAATGGTCTCATAACTAATAGAATGGAGCCACGAGTTCCATAAGTAGACAAGATGTTAGACAATCAATGAATCACTTGGAGACAAAATAATTGATGAAAGAGTAATTATGCGATGAAAGATGAGTGTTTAAAAATCTTGATGACTAAATATTACATGCATTGTCAATTACACATAGGATAAACCTTCATAAATGATATCCAAATGTAGAAGAGTTGGACAAACATTCAAAGTAATTAACAATTAGGAGATAAGTCATGAGACTGGTGGCTGTTTCTGCAAACCAAATATTTTTACGAGGTCCATTACTTCATGAATCTCATAAGTATCTAATAAGCCAAACTAAGTGTTCCAGAAGCCGGCCATTGGGCACTAGTGAGGTCAGAGAGAAGTGACAGATCTGCTATTTTCGTTGGCCTTCTGCCATATTCTTTCATTCCTAGAACAATATTTTATCTGACCACACCACTTCGAAGCTACTTCATGCCTGGTTGACAATGGCAGGACAGGAAACACCACTGTAAATAGGGAATGGTTTTCATGCCTTTTTTCCTCTCTGAGCATCTGATTGGTCTGTCTCGAATCTTTCCAAAAGAGAGTTTGGGACAGTGGGTAGCTGTGGCCTAATTTCACCTCTGCCTTGTTTTGTTATTTCCACTGCTGCCCTAGGGAGTTCTGATAGGAAATAGCTTATTCCCTTGAGAAGTCACTTCCGAGAGCAGGTTTCAGCCCCTCCCACATATGCTCTGATTTCTCAGTCCATCCATTCCCATTGTCAATGAGACCCAAAGAAGCCAGCACAGTAGTTGACAAAAATGCCCACGATATGAAACCATGTGACGGATACCCCAGAAAAGAGAAGTCATGGAAGCCCTGTAGAAACCTGCACAATGAAGTGAAATGATAATGCAGAGTGCAGCAAATTAATGTTGAAAGGAATTAAAAAAAGCTTGTGTTAGTAATGTCAACTCACACCTAACACTGTTAAAAACACAACCGTTATATTCCATTCTATACTTTATTTTACTCAACACCATGCATACTTTTGCCATCACATACCATTATCAAGGAAATGTAGAGCCAACCCATGCCTGGTGCTGAGTAAAATAAAGGTGGAATATAACATGATGTGCAAATATACCCCACTTAACACAAGTGATTTGTCACAAAAAACTGCACTCATGTTCCGTGAACACATTTTTAAATTAGAATACATGTAAATAGTGATGGGTTCACGTGAGAAATGGCAGAAATGAACAAGTGTATGTCATCACTGAATATAACAATAGCAGTTTCCAGAGTTAAAAGAGTTTGCAAAAGTTGCTTTCATTGCTACGACTGTGCATATCTTTGATAAAAGGAGTGAATTTAAACGATGAATGAATTGAAATAGCTAAATAAAATACCTCTAGATGGTTTCCCCTAAGTACCTGCATTTTCACAGTACATACTCAAAACTCAAGGAATGGTATTTGGAGCTCCCCTGAGCCTCTGACTAGTTGTGTAACAGCAGAAATCATTTTATACGAGAATACATGTTAAGCTGGGAATACCTGTAATTATTTACCAAAGCCTGATGTTTAAGTTTCCCACAAAGTTAGGCCTGAAACTTTAATTAATGTGCACACCTAAGAACAAAACTTTATATTATTTTGTGTCAACCCTGGCCATCAAAATGGTTTCCCTGAGTCATATTCTAGATGGTAAACTGCAATGCCTAAATTTTCTTTCAAAATTATTTAAATGAGCAAGCTTTGAGTCAACCAAGATGAAGATTAAAGAAATAGAAATGCATACCATTTCACAAAACACTCATTTGATTAACCGTGATTCTGAATAGCAAGGACAAACATCCTCCTGTCTCCTTTGTTGCGAACATTCCAATATGGCAAAAAACATTAAAATAGCTGATAGATTCCATTTGAATAATATCATGCGAACTTATGACATATAAACATGGCCAAAATCAGAAGCATAAAACCCGCTGCTCATATTTTTAGCTGTTCACTGACAACTTATACTTCCATATGCGGTGCAATTCTCACATGTAACAATCAAACTTAATGAATTTAAGAGCCTGCAATGAAATCATTGGAAAGATTGAATGAAAAATCATGGTGGGCTATCTGCCATGGAAAACAGCCTGAGATCCTGATGCTTAGAGTTGACAACCTGTGACTGATAAGATCTCAGCAGCAGAATTTTCCATATTCAGCAATTCAGTATGCATACACATTTTTTAACACAACCATGGGGTATTCTTAAAAAATAAAGAACAGACAGATGATTTTATCATAATTATAACAAGACCACAGGGAAATTAGTTCAAGATTCCCAAAATTTCAGGCTTAACCATGGGTTAAGCCAAGGAACATTGAATTACAGGTCACTTAATCTATATTTAGTGAAGTAAAAAACACAGATAAAAGCAGACAGTAGGTACCACAAAATGAAGCCAATGTGTCAAAACTAGATAAAACTTGAAATCCTGGTACATATATACATTGTGAATCTTTCAAGGCTCAGGACATTTTGCAGAGCCAAGATATTACCATCGAATCACAACCCCGACTACATATCCCCATTGGAGACTATTAACATGAGTATCTACTGTGTATGAACTATAGAAGAGGTAGACCATCAACAGATAACACAAAAGTAGTACGTGCACATTCCAAAGATTGTATACCCATTAGAAGTAATAAGTGCTTGCACTCCTTGGTGTTCCAAAGAAATGTATTTAACAACAAGGAAACCGATGCGTGACACGATTCACTTTAAGTCATTTCATCCCACAGAAAAAAAGGAGTTTGAAAAATTATTTTGCACACAAAGAATGACCTTTTTACTGAATAAAAACACAGGTTGGAGAGTTTGACATGCCATTAAATCAGAGAGACTGGAGATTTCGCTAAAATCTGCATGAAACTGATCAAATATCAAGAAAATCATTCCTTCAGTCACCAACTCTGACAGCCAAGGTGGATTCCCAAGGTACATTTGAAAGGAAAAGAATTTGAGGACATAAAGACAGAAAGACTTCATAATATATCAGTAATTCCCACTCCAGGTCAACATGGCTGAATTCATGAGTATATTTCTTTAATCTAAACAAGATCTTAAGATCAAATGGTCATAGCTAGAATCAAGAAAATATCTAAGAACAACGCCCCCAGGCAAACTAGTACCTGGTGACAAGCTTAGATATCATGAGAGATTGTAGTGCTCAAATGTACATCTATGTTCATCAGCACTGTAAAAATGTAAGAATGATGTAGAGAACAGTAATGAACACAATCATTCAGAAGGAGAGTGTAGTTTAATGCCAATGTCTATCATTGTAAAATAATAGTATTACATTCAACGAGAAGTACAATCTACTAGCTGTTTCAAGAGTAAATGATCTATTCTGCTGGGACAAAAATAGAAAAAAATAAATGTTAAATGGTTAAGAAAAGTAGCATCAATGATATCAATATTTTCAAAGGTTATTTTATAAAAAAGTGGCTCGTAAGGTAGTCTTTACATAAATACCCATGTACAGGTTGATATCAGTATTTCAAATAAAATATTTTATTTTTTCATACCTGTGTGGCATGGAATTGCATATTCATTGTATGGGATTGTTTCCAAAATAGTTTATAAAATTTTCTCTTATGTTTAGATACGTCATAAGTTCACTGATACCTCAAAAGTGCTTCAGCAAAAGCAGTGGCCTGTGACTGACGCAGGCAGTAGATGTGGCATGCTTTGAGTGGCAAATATTTTTCCCCTCATGAGACATAGAGATGGGACTTGACCATCTTCCTTGTGGCAGCACGCTATGAATTACAGCTTAAGTCTTACATCCATTGTGTTATAAGCTTTAGTTTAGACACATTTTACAGTTTCATGAACAGTTTTACCATGAGTAACCAAGTAGGTTTTATGCATAATTAATAAAATTTTTTACAAATATTTTTATAAAACTTTCACAGAAAATCTGACTGTGAGCCACAGTCATTAAGGAGATTGGTTAGATTAACGCTGAAAAACTTCAATTTGAATGAGAGAGCACATGTAAGCTTTCAATTTAAGTTGTTCATAGAAGCGAAAAGTCATGGGAAATTGAATAAAAATAAAATATATGACAATAACCTCCTATTTATTACAGTTAATGAAGAATTACTGCCGTAATTGAAGTCAGAATGTCGTTGTTCCATAAAAAAGCAGTCAGTCCCAATGGCTGGACAAACGTGGGTATTAAAAATACACTCATGGTATAGTTAGCATATTTTGTAGATCAATTTTGGTTTCCAATTCGTAACCCATTTCATCAACAAAAGCAGGATTTTTAAAACCTAATAAATAAAAATATGTAATTTATCATTTATTACTTTCCAGCAGTCTGTGGGGACAGTGGAGGATAGGGAAGAGTTCATGGTGAAAAGGTGGGGAAGGAAGGATCAAGGACTCAGAGAAACGGGAGAATGTCTAATTTCATATGTCACTTCCTGACTTCCATGCCTTCTCAGTGACAATCAAAAAACACAACTTTGCGACATTCGATAAATTTTTATTTGAACTACCAACAGGTTTCAACACATATGTGTCAATCTCTTAGGAAATGATAGAGGGGAGACCTTAGACACTGGCGTCTCAACATCATCACTCTCTTTTCCCTTTCTCTACTTTTATACCTGTCACAACCCATTCAGGGTGACGATTGTCATGGAAAACCTGGAATTATCAGGGAGGTGTCAGAGATAAGACATTGAATTCCTGTTAGTTGATAATGGGATGTGTTTAATAATTCTATGATTTGCTTCTTTATACTTGGTGACTAATCAAATTTTTGTAGAAGATAACTAAATGAATAATGGTGCATGCCTTTTGGTATGAGCAGCCACCCTAACAAAGAAAACTGCTGCTCTAGCCTCCAATGGCCCCAATGCTCAATCACAGTTAACCAGCATCAAACACATTATGCAATACATCTACAAATGCAAACAAAAACTCCTTATGTGTGGTAAATGGTGTGTCAGGAATATGATTGACCACCAACTTTCATCGAAAATAACATGTGGAATTATTATTAAAAGTGAGTACAATTTGGATGCACCTTCATTTATGAAGGATATCACTTTTAATGGATTTCTTGTACAATTTTACAATTTTTCCAGGGTTTGGCAAAAACTTAATAAGGCTGAAATAAAATTTTCAAATAATAGGTGACCTTTATATTATCTATCAAGCAGGGAAACTGTTGGAATCCATCATGGAGAAGTCAGGGAAAAGTGTGAGAATTTCAACATTGGATATGAGTACCCTCCCTAACATTGACCTCCTGTCGAAATCCACCACGATGGAGTATGACTCAGTGGCATTACTGGCTAACACACCACTCCCACCTTTGGAGAATCATGTTCAAAACCTGATTGAGAGAATTGTTTTTCATACGACCACTTTCATCCCTATGGTGCATACCATCGCTCTCATCACCTAGGCTTATACTGGTCATCTCAAAAAATCTTGCTGCGTTGGCCATTGCTCATACCCCCTCCTCGTTCACATGTATCAGGTGACATTGACTCTCGACCTCCTTCCAAGCATCATTCTTCGAAGTAGGCGCTCTTGAAAATGATCAACTAAGTCATTGTAATTAATTGTCAACAGAGGTATCCATTGAGAAACCATGGATGCCACAGACAGACACGGTTGTATGGTGGTTTAAGTCATCAGAATATTTCATGGATTCTGTGAAAAGAGTGGGTGACACGTGTGGAGTTTTATTAATTCTCATGTAGGTCACCATACTGAAGATTTAAGGGCCATTGGCCATTGCGACAAACGGTTGATGGCTTTGTTTCACTCGTTCCTCAAGATTTCCAAATCTAAGGAAAGAAACGACATTCGAGGTTAAGGCGAAGTCTCCATTATGCAACCGGGTGAACGGCAAAGCATTTGCTTGCTGCCTAACGTGAAGGATAAACCACTCAATAAGGAAGTTCTGATCCAGTTCTCATTGTCAGTGGTGCAGTTTTGTAAGTGGATTGGACGGAAGGATGGATGAAACATGACCTCCTTGTGCTTGGATTGCTGGAGGAATTTATGGAAAAATCAGTGCAGAGCACTGGATAAAAGTCACTCAAGTTTTAATGTCTACTTCCTGTCCTCCAAGGAATAACTGATAGGGTTAAGGATAATTGGTGGAGAGGGCAAGGTGGAGAATTCGAAAAGCAAAAAAAAAAGAGAATTGGCTGCTGTATATAATAAGATGAAGATAATATCATATGGCAAACCATGACAAAGGTCAAGGACTGGTCAGAGAAGGCAATTATGGAGAGACAAGACAAGGATGGCTTAAACACAGTGTTAAGTCTTCTACTTCTTACCACTGTCTATTCTACTCTACGTCTACTATATGTCTACTTTTACCCACATCTGAGTGGAAATTTGCGTAAGATATTCTTCATTTATAAGTTTTGTGTATCATCCTCCACTTTGTCAATACTTCACATATGAAGGAAGCAAAATGGGGTAATGGTTTTGAAAGACTGATTTATTTTTCCTGTTAATTATAATAAGTAGTTTCCAAAATTATGACCATTAATGACTCTTTCAATATAGTATAATGCCAATTTAATGAGCCAACTGATTTTCAGGTTACAAATAATCTGAAATATTTCCAGCTTCCTAACCAAAATCTGGGAGTTTCTCATTCTTCATCATCATCTCTTGAATCTTCCCACTAACAACCGCTTAGAGTTCAATTTATTACAAACTCTGACATAATATTTCAACTTTCCTCTTTCTCATATGGTAAAACTTTCAGTAGAATAAATAAGTTGTTCCTATGTTAACCAAACTCAACATAAAATCTACATCTCAAGCTCACATTGTGCACGTCAGTTTAATCAAGGAGTTGTACACCGTTAAGTGCGGGAGTTTATCACAGAAAAGCTTTTAACAATAATCAAAATGCTTTATGAATTGAAGCTGGAATTGGAGGTTTTTTCTATCATTAGACCTGCTACACCGTTAAAGAGGCTAAAAAGGCTAGGGTTTTTATTCTGCATTTTAAAAAATAAGCCCATTATGCTAGCAAATCCACACGACTGATTATTCACCAAAGTGGGAAGAGGGTCAAACTCCTGAGGACTTGGTTACATAAAATTCACAACATACAACTGCTGTTGTTTTGGGAACAGATAGAACTGAGTTGCAAAACACAATAAAACTCATAAAATAAACGACGTGCTTTGGGCATGTACTCCGGCTCTACGTCCAGTACTAGTATCAGGTGGAAGAATGCTGTGGAATACATCAGAAAAGTGGAAGAATGCTAAAGGATAATTTGATCATTTGGTGGAGGAATTTGCAGAATCTATGGCTATTAACTTGGGGAAATTAAGCAGTAGTAGTTTTAGTATGAGTGATGAAAAATAATTTTGGGTTTAAAATATTTAATGGTAAGAAAGACTTTTTTGCCATTTTCATGACCCATCTGAGCAAGTCAAGGTCATGAATCTTTATAATTTATACTAAGCATGTATTAATTGTTACATTCACTTGTCACGTTGTAAAAAGTTGGTATTTGGAGTTAGTCACTTTTCTTGCAGCAATTACTGGAGTAATATTTAATTACTTGAAGATGATACAGATAGCGCATGATGAGTAATCATCGCAAGCTAATTATAGTAGTAATACTTTTCATGAATTAACACAAATACGAGAAGAAAAACTTTTTCTGAGTGGATCATGGTTTTTACTGTCATTTCAATTAACAAGCACATGCATTAGAAACATACAAAGAGAAGGTAATACCCATTATATTTGTTTCCCCTGCGATATGAAACTACCAATCATCCTTGAGGTGACTGGTGGGGTGATATGTAGATGACAAATTTTAAGCTATCCGGGACTAGCCATGGAGTTCCACTTTTACGGAGTCACCCACAATGCACACATGTGCGAATTTCCAGAGAAAAAATCATCCGCCTTGACCGGGATCCCGGTCAAGGCGGATGATTTTTTCTCCGTGGAAATTCGTACATGATATGTAGATGCATGAAAAGAGGGTATAACAGGCTTGCTTGCCTTCCTCATGCTCAATGGCATAGTTGCAGTGGAGTTGGCAAAGCTGTTTGACTCCGACCAGTTTGGCAATGGAAATTATTAACATTCACCAATAATAACATTTTTAGAATGTGGATCATAGGATATTTACAAATAAATTATAAAATGTTTCTATAGCTCTAATTTTGTGGTTCATGACAAATGGTAGGACTAGAAAATGTTTTAACATTTTTGTTTATAAGCATTTAAATGTGCTACTTACAAATGGGCATTTGCTCTAAAATATTTCTTCATTGATTCTCACAACTTTTGGTAAACTGTTAATGCTGTAGACAATGCAGTTTTCCTAGGATAAGTAGCAAAGTTCATGAAGTGGATAAAACTGCTGGTTTTAGGGTGTGCAGAGTTAATTATTGCATTGACATGTCTACATTTCTTCATAAAACAGAAAATATAACTTAAGTTGCAACAAAATTACCTTTAAAATGGTATCTGATGATGATTAACATGATGATTATACTGAAATGAACACAAACCCTGATACAAATTTTCAAAGTTCAGAGGCACATCATTTTGATGCCAACAGTGCATACTATGCTGCAGGCAGCCACATTGGATTTTGGTAGGGGTTTTTAGGACACCTGCTATGTAAAGGTGGTTATGGGGGGGTGAAATGGTCAAGTGAGTTTTGGGAGTGTTTGGAGCAGAGCTCAGAGCCATTACTATTGGTCACTTATTGGGCGAGGGAAGGACAAATTTTTGCACCCCTCTGTTAAGCAATATACCTCTCTTCTTTTATCATTTCCATCAAACTCAGAGATGCAGGGCGGCATAAAAATGATATTTTCTGTGTCACACTGAAACATACCCGTTCTTAATATCTCAAGCAAAGTAAGCCTAGCCTCCGAGTCTCCAGCAGCCGTCAACCTAATCCCTCAAGAAGCTGAGAAACAGTAAGAGTTCTTTCAAAGCAGAATTTAATGAAGCACATCACTTCCTTTTATATTCTATTAATTTTTTGGATAAATCTTTCAACGGAGGGTCCCAAGTACTTGCTATGTATTTGAGGTGTGGCCTAACCAGAGCAACATAGCACCTTTCATTCACCTTTTCATCTGAGGACCTTCCTATTACACACTTGATTAATTCTAGTTTCTGTATGGCTGCAATCGCGTATGTTTTGTATGTGGGTCCCCCACAATGTGTCTGAGGTTATGGTAATTCTGAGGTATCTGACCACAATATGTTTACTCCACTAACAGTGTGGATATGGAGGTGGTGCAATGACTTCTGCAAGAAGTATACTGCAGTGCTAAGATGTAATTCAATCCCCCATGCCTGGCACCATGTGTTAGTTAATGCTGTTTATGTCCGGTGATAGAATTGCTAAGACTGCATCTTTGCCAATGTTGCAGTAAATGACCACATCATCGGCAAATAATTTGAGTTTACTGTTAACTCAAGAACCTTGGTCACTCATAAATATTGAATAAAAGGGGGCTTCCTCAAGGACATCAGATGTCACTCTAAGCATATCAGAGCTAATGTTGTTCATAACTACTTTTTGCTAGCAATCATTGAGAATATGACATTCAAATCACTATTTTTGTGGTTAACCCTGCATGATTGTTATTTGAACAAGAGTTTTTGACGAGGAACCTTTTCGAATGCTCTCTTAAATTCGAGGAATATCACACCAATTTTCTTTTATGATTTAATTGATTTTATGATTTCAAAAAAGGAAAAGTGCAAGTTGTGTTCTGCAAGATCTACCCTTCTGGAAGCCATGCTGACCAACATGAAAAAATTAGGGAATAAAATAGCATGCAAAGACAATGTTTACGTAAATCTGATGACTTAACACTGTCCCTGACGAAATAAATTTAGCAAATACTTGGTTGATTCATGCATAGTGTTACTGCTTTTCTGTAGAAATAAGTACCCACTGGAAATACTGTTACCCAAAAATGAGATTCTAAAATTTAAACGTATCAAGATTAAAAAGAACATTAAAATCTCAACGCTGCATTTGTAGCCAGTGAGGCTGGCATCTGCTGTGATGTCATGGGTCTTTGTCAGTCAGATAAAGTCTTTGTCCCTCTGTCTTCCTTCTGGAGCTTCTTGCTATATTTACATCTTCAGTGTGCTCCATACAAATTCATTCTCCTCCTCCAAATGAACCCTTGTCCTCTTGAAAGTGCTCCATATGGTATTCTCCTTATCTATTGGAGAGTGCTCTTCCTCATTTCTGATCCTATTAATCTGTTTGACCTTGAGCATTCACCTCTGGCACTGAGATTCAGAAGCTCCTATTTTCTTCAGTTCCTATTTAGAAATGGTCCATAGTCCATAACACTCCACATAAATGTTTCTTCATACTTTTTCCTCGATAGGCATCCAATTTTCTTTTGATACCAGCTAGTCTTCAATTAATGTCCTTAAAACTTCTTCCACCCTATCACTGTCCAAGTTCAGTTTATCTAGCACCCTTGGTTAATGTAGGATTCCACTTATTAAAGCACAACTAATTGTGGCATGTCTGCTTTTGACTTCTCTTTTCCACTAACTAGGGATTCTTCCCATTTATCTTCATGTTATATCCCAAGTGATGCTTGCAGGTTTTCTGGCTTCTCTGTTGAGGCTGTGATCAGCAAAATAAAGCATGTTGATTTTTCTCAATCAATTTAAATTCCTATGGTTCCCATTTAGTGGATGTGGAACCAAATGGGTGAAGCGGGGCCAGGGTAGAGAGGAGGACTACAATCAACCAATCTAAGGACAAAAAAACCAATAATAAAACATCCGACAACGGCAAACTTTCAAGCCATTGAATCAAGTGCCCGATGATGACACCAATGGGACTAAACTAGTAGCACCATAAAAAAAATTAGGACAATAAAACGAAGTCACCTTATCATTTGTATCAATGAATCATCATTAAAGAGCGAGTAAGAGAAAAAGCACCTGATACTGTCAGTGATAGAGTCAAAAGGATCACTCAAAAAGAGACTTCCCCTGCATCATACACTCATTTCTCATATGAATGTCCCCAGTCTGCACCTTCACCCTCACTGTTTCCCCCCAAACCCCCCCCCCTCTCAACTTCAAACACTTTCACTTCATGGTGCCACTTTTAAGAGAGCCATGGCCTCAAGTGCTTCCACAGACAGCCATGCACATTCATTTCACGACTCTGCTTCTCTAAAGAAAGCAAATCTCTATGTGCGGGCCTCTGCCAGGAAAAGGATTCTTATTTTGCTCAGGTGTTGTTACTTTCCATTCATTGCTCACAACATAATGATTTTGACCGTGGATGAAACATAAGTTAGTCAAAAATCAAGTGATCACAACAATGCTCTATGACATATTTATAAAAAAATTTGCATTTATTCTGGAATGGGAATCTTCATGCCAAACCATAGTATTGATGCACATTGTGACACCACTGTGAGCACCCTTGAGGACTAAGGAAATGCACTTTCCACAGCCCCATCAGTGCCACAGTTCATTGGGGAATGGAGGGGATGGCAAAGATCTCTCCTTACAGGCTGTGGCAGATACCAGAACCAAAAGGGCGTACTCCCCCAAGGTGTACACAGCTCCCTTAAGAATCTTTCTAATTTTCAGCAAAAGATTTGCAGTGTGGCGCTGATTTTGCACTGCGGAGAAAATTGAGCAAGATACTACATATTAAGTAGATAAAAATTTAAGACAAAGCCTCCAATGAATAAAACATTAGGAAAATCCCCATCCTATGGGAGTAGAATGATGAAGTACTCATACACTACAATCAAAATCACACACATGGGTTTTCTCCATGAAATTAATCTTGAATTATGATAAACTCAAAAGAACTAAGAGTCTGCAAATCTTAATACAAACATTTAAGTCTACAGCATCCTACTCCATTACAAATTCTCCATACCAAATACTTATTTAACATCCCCAAAAGATAACAGATGAATCTTTCAAAGCAAGCTGAACCAAGTCACTCAACAGGGAATGATATCAACAAGCAGCAACACCTCCAGTGTGTGTATGGTTTTGAAATAACAACAATTTATTTTATCATGATTCACAATTTTTACTTATATCCATAAAATGGTTAAGTTTTTCATACATACAATCATGGTTAAAGGTAAATGCATTCCACTCATTTTGCATAGATTCACACCAATCATGTCCAAAAGTAAACAAAATTGTAATTGAATACTCTCACTTTTCTTTACACTATGTCACACCCCTCAAAGGGTTAACTATGGGAAAGGTATTTCAAGTCCATAGGAAAATAATGCTCGAACAATTTGTAATTAACATCGAATAAAGTCTAGACACAATAAATAATAAAATCATTGAGAAGAAATCAAAATTATATCCAGTCTTGTAGGGTTCAATTTCAGCTAAAAAAGGCCACAAATTATCCCAAACGTCAATTTACAAAGTTGACTGTGAACAAGATCAATCCCAGGTCATCAGAGATAAATAAAAATGCAACAACTTTTGAGACAGGGGCCATTTGACTGTCCCCTAAAGCAACATGTCCAACTCTGAATTAAGTCACATATATACATAACTCTGCCATATACCACAGCTGAGAACAGCTGCATCTTATTCCATGAAATTATCTTTACAAAATATAGTTAGTATAAAATGCTATCATGAATTATAGTCACT
Organism: Ceriagrion tenellum; assembly: GCA_963169105.1. NCBI lineage: Eukaryota > Metazoa > Arthropoda > Insecta > Odonata > Coenagrionidae > Ceriagrion > Ceriagrion tenellum. Next base: position 29,252,726 of record OY720641.1, read on the forward strand.
TACACTTCATCAGCTTACTTTCAAATCAACAATTGGCATCCAACAAATTGTTAAATAGGGGAAAACTTAAGTGATCCCTCTAAAGTTATCTTCAAGGAATAATGAGAAAGACTTTAGTATTTCAACAGCTGGAAATCAAGAGTAAATTTGTATCGCCTAACACTTGAAATGTTTCATTAATTTTCTCCAAAATGACCACAAAGCAAGGTGTGCTAATACATAGAATAGCGACTAAAATGACTACTTGGTTTGGAATGGCCAAAAAATGAACCAAAGTGAGATGAACCCCACTTACTTGCATGAGGAGGAAAACTAGATCATCAAGAGAGATCGCCCCTAAATATCCAGTCTTCAAAAGATGAATGGGAATTGAAGGTTTTTCTGGATGAGGGCTGGCCACACACACAATGGCCATAGTTATTGATGTGCTCTCTTACAGAAATTTCTGATTCCATCAAGATCAGGTCAGATCAGAAAAAAAATCACATCTGACATGATGAGTTTAAATCTGATCTCAACAATATCAGGTCTCATCTCAACTATATCAGGTCTGATATAAGGAGATCAGTCTGAACTGAACCAGATAAAGTCCAAGATGCTGCGATATATTTCCGTTCCGATTTGCATCAGAATATGTTAGATGAATATCCCTTGAGTTAAGTTTGATCAACACCAGTGTATCAAATTAAGAAAAAGAGGTATGATCTGACCCAATGACACCTGATCCAAAATACAACATTAAATTCTCAGTAGGAGTTGCTCAGTAATTAAATTTCAAAGTTTTCAATTAATAGCTATAGTAATAGACCTGGTCATTTCCTGATTTAGATTTTCAGATCAGGCCTGATCTGCAATTATCATAAGGCTTCAAATCTATCAGCAGGTATAAAATTTAGGACTCGTGCACAATAGTATGTACCTCTCCTTGTGCTTCTTTACTTTTATTGTATCTTTCAAAAGAGAGAAATGGAATGAAAATTATCATATGCTTGCAGTACTAAAAAGTTAGGAATAGAAACAAATCATTAAGGGAATATGTAAACTACCACAATTCCAGCAATAAACACTCAGGCCAAATATACCTTATCAAACCAGGAAATGTCTCCAGAGCTAATTAGCCAACCCTATGCTTCTATCAGAAAACTGATCTAATTCTTCAGAGCAGCCTTACAGTTCACATACAAGGGTTTTCCTCATTTTCCTTGATCCACTACTCAGATGAAAGGATGCCATTTACAACATTCGAGTGATCAAATACTACCTTTTACATCAAAAATTTCACAAGAATTATTTTCACAAGACGAAATATAGAATTAACATTTAAGTGGGTAAATCCACTTTTGAGCACTTTATGTGAGGTTGTGCTGTTTTCCCGGTACAAAAATTCATTGCCCCACCTAAGTACCAAATTATGATTGGTTGACTCAATGGGGCAAAATATAAATCTATAAAAAAAAACAATAATGCATGCAATGTTAATGTTACACACTTAATGCTTAATGTTGCATAACCACCCTATGGGAAGAACAATTATATCTACAAATATCACCCCAAAAAAAATATTGGTCACAATGAATCTTATTCTTCAGACACATCACAAAATGTTTCTTTTTTTTATTTGTGGGAACATCAACAAGGCAAATATATTTCAACATTTTATATAACAACTTTAAAAACCACAAAGTACACATTTGCATAAACATGCAGGCACACACAAACACACCAATGGCCTTCGCTCAATCAATTGGCTTTCTCAATTGAAAGGAACGGGAGACTTGATTTACAATCTCCAAGTTGCACCATTTTATAAATGAGAGAGGCATCAAAAATAAATGAACAGAAATTCATTTTGAAATGAAGGCTGAATTACACATTTTCCACTATTGTAAAATTATTACAACAAAGCTTCACTGAATGCAACTTCCCAGAATGTACAGGTATACCCCACTTGATATTAGAGATGAAACAAAAACATTGTAGTGCTAAACAAGGTTGTGTTATGTAAGCATATAACATTAAATATATGTAAATAGTGAGAGATACATAAGGACTAACGAATGTCACCACCGAACAATATAATGGTGGTTTTCCGAGTTAAGGGTTCGCATCGGTTGCTTCCATTCCAGCGAATTAACATATCTTTCATTGAGGGAGGAATTATAAAAAATCAATGAATTGAAATAGTTAAATATAAAAACTTTGAATGGTTTCCCAAGAGTACTTGCATTTATACCATACATACTTGAGGAAATGGTGTTTGGAGCACACCTCAAAAAGGAGTCAAAAATCATGTTTAAATGGCATAATTTGGTCGTACCATGTGAAAACATTCACTATTTGCATGTCGTGTGATAGCTGAAATTGCGTCGCATGAATACATGTAACTAATAAGTAAATAATAAATCAGGTACACCTGTCTGCTGATACAAATTTTCACAAAATCCAAATCAATACCAAGCTTTGCCAATGGCAAAGGTTGTTTCAATTGAGTACTCGGTTGCCTTCACCGGCCATTTTCACAATATTTTTGGCGAGGAGATCAAAACCTAATACTATAGAAACCCATGTCCCATGCACAACTTCTTTCCTAGAAGTGAAAAAGAAGGTGCACGTCCTACACGAGTTACTCATCTCGTTCCATTCAAAGCCCACCACTTGCCACCACCCGACACAATTCTCACACCTTTCTGCATGCATATGGCATTTACTTTCTACGGAAGTTTTTGTTTCATTATTTTTCAGACCTTGAGGTAGATTTTAAGCCTATACAATTGTTTCCCACGTCGCTCACAAATAAAAAATTCCATGTTACATTAAGGCATTTTACAACAACTTGCTCACATCACTGATTCCTAAATGTCATTTGCAAAAGTTATATTTGGGTTGAAAGAGCAACACTGATTACATTGACTGAATGTTCCATATCGTACGCCACTGTTAGTGGTGGCGTAACACGAGTGGGTCGACATTGAGGATGGGGGAGGGGGAGTGAGACACTCAAAATCAGAGTTTGGTGCAACTGTCCACACTCACTCACCAACTAAACATTGTGAAGAGTGAAGTTTAGTTATGCAGAAGACTCTCAACTCACAGTGATCAGTTTAAACAGGATGTAGCTTCACTGAGATGCCTTCAAAAAAAGTTATCTTAAGAAAAAATGTCATACGGAATGAGAAAAGATGGATCTAATGAAAGGATTCACAAAATCCAATTGTATAACTTAGTTTCATTTGACATGTGAATAATGAAGTTACGTACATATAAATGTGTCACAGTGTATCTATCTGCTAAAGAACTCACGCATAAAAAGATTTTCTAGAGGCAAATAAAAAAGTAGGGAAGGTGGACGATAAATGATACATAAAAATGGACTCATTTACATAGTTTTCCCATCTTTGTTAACATTGTGATACATATTACGCATCCATATATTGTATGCGTGACATGTAAAAAACATCTCTGCTATCTCTCTATCCTTATTAATTAACTTTCATTAGCATAGTGCGTGAATCAGCCATTTGGTAGACGTAACTTCAAAGTGATTACTGATGCACCATCATGCCAAGATACCAGAGAGTAGTTCTTCTGATAGAGACAAAACTTGAAACAAAGTCTTTGTAAAGGAATTGATGCTTAAGTCATAAATGAAAAAGAACAGAGTTAGTGATTAAACAGTTCATGATACTTTGCAAAACAAAAGTAACTTGATTAAGTTTGCCATGGTTTCTGGTAGTATACGTGACATGTCTGGCAAAAAAAACCATTAGGACATTCACCTGCAACATACATAATTTGGATTGAAAGCTGGTTAGTTCAATTTAAAGGTCAAATGAGAGTTCCAAAGCCAAACTCAACAACAGATATAAAACCTATTTCCTGGAGTATATGCAGCATGGGACAATACATTTCTGTAATTATTTCGTATCTGATGCTTGGTAAACACTCTTCACTTTGAAGGTTGGTATAATATCCAAAGCCAGGTAACACTGAGATCATAAGTAAGCTGGATTGATGAATCGTTCTTGTCCTTGAATTATAATGAAAAAATTACACTCAACAGGACTTAAAAGAAGCAACAACCACCATGATGCAACTCATAATGCCTAGTACATTTTGAGTGATAAGTGAATTAACTAGGATTTCTGATTACCCAGAAAAATTATTTCCCTTCCACTCAAGAAAATTGAATCTGCAGTATTAGAAAGAGAATTGATCTAAACACAATTTAATGTGAAATAAAGAAATATGAGAAAAGTGTTGTAGTGCAAATATTTGCTATAAGTAAAAATATTCACCTCTGAGCTTCACCTTGTCCAAAAGAAATGTTTAAACTCCAAGACAGCACTGCAAATGTAAGGCCTTGGTACTGGCTGAAAGTACTAAGGTCCCCTTGGAGGTAAAACCCTCTCAAGAGGAGAATAAAGAATGCCACTGATTTTTTTTAAAATAACACTAGCAGAGTGGGCATCTCATGCTGGTCCACGTGTTACACAAGTTTATATGGTAAATTATAGCTTACGTAGTTGACAACTATATTTTATTTCATCACATTTTGTGTGCAGCTTTTCACTCTACGCACATAAGAATAGAGCCTAGAACAAAATCGCTATTTCTAGCATGGACCCAGTTGTGCTCCGGATTGGCTCTCCTGAAATACTTTGAGTTCCCTTAACTATTTCCAAATGGGTCACTATCAGAAACATTTTCTGCAACCGAATGAGCCAAAAAATGTTGTCCCACATGATTTATAACAGGGTTACACACTCATACTGATACATTTGGGGCTGCCCTTAAGTGTTTCATGATACAATGCTCATTGAATTTTGTAAGCCAATCATACCAAATACATGTTTGGTCTACACGGCCACCAAATCTTGAATTTGAACTCTCCTTCAACTAAACTATGTACCCAGGCTCCTTATGACTACCAAAAATAAGTAATTACTAAAATATTTCATTAGACTGAAATCAAATTTTACATTTTCTAGTAAGCTTGTCAAACCATAAGCAGTACCAGGTTTTCCTTCTGTCTCAAATATAATTACTTAGCCTTATAAAGAGAAAAAAACCTGAATATAATTTTACTTTACAATGAACTTTATTACTTCCTCAGTGAAGAAGAAAGTAAGAAAGTTTAGAACGTTTAGTGAACACAAGTAACTAATTAATTTTTGCATATTCTTGAGCTTTGTTAGCTAATTTCCAATGGTGTTTCAAAATTTTTCTTGTATTTTATTTGCTAAATTGCAGGCTTTTAATGTTTCTCTTGCTAAAATTGAAATAAATATAAGCATTTCCTAGGTGCAATAGCGGTAGATTAGTGCACAATGCATTAGTGAAGAAGCAGTTGTGGGTTATAGCATCAGAACTTAGTGTGAAATGACACTACACAGTTACAAACTGTGGCTCAAGTTAGTGTTAATAAATGGTCTTTTTCGATGTAATGACCTTCCTGTGATTAGTAGAGGACTAGCTCACTTTTCTTTCAGCTTTTGGCCTCATAAATATCTATTCCCCTCTCTTTGCATAATTTAATTTCACCCATTCTTTTAATCAATTTAATACCTCCTTCATCGATCCTAAGACAGGGCCAGGCTAAATTCTTATAATTGAGGTGAAAAACCATGGCACAATGGAGCAAACTGGTTTTGAGAAAATTTTGCAGCATAATAAAAGTGATGTTTTACAATGTATTCTATGTTAGGAGAATATTTTTCTACAGCTCAGAACTTCACTTTTCAAAAATGGGCAGGCATAATGATCTGCCATGCATGGGCTGGATTACTTAACACTTTGGGAGGATATGAAAGGGGAGTTGCACATGCGCTGGGCAACAATTTTAAATTAAACTTGACATGACTAATAACTATAAAATCTCTGCTGATATACATATTTTATGGCGTCATGAATGTTCACCCAAATAACCATGCATTAGAAGTGCAATGGCATTGAAATTCCAAGGTGAGATATTGAACAATTTTACAATGGACTAGGTTGAGTTCACAGTGACATAATGAATAAACCACCCACAATACGTGGGTTCGAATCTTTTACAGAAAGAGTCCATCAGATCTCGAATCCATGGATTCAATAAGATTTAATTGAATCCTCATACCCTGACCACATCACTAACATTTATACATCTCGTAAACAAGTCACAAATACCACATACAATGTCAAATGCTTCAATTAAAACCAAAAACATTTTACAAGATTCATGGTACTTGTCCTTTGGAAAGTCTCGTGTAAATTATTAGACAAAAGAAACAACAAGTAAAGCAAAAAGATTTCAACCACAATGTACAACAATTCTCAGTCGATTACAAAGGGAATCACATTCCAACTTCCACATTACTGGTGAGGATAAAATGAAAGATATGTAATGTGTTGTGATTTCAGGATCTTCATTTCAAAATGAATTCAAAACTACTAACTTACACTAGATTCGGACAACAGTCATCATGGGACTGCTGTTTTAACCGAAGGTTAGTTACCCCTGAAACACATCAACCCCCACACAGTTGGGTTCCAGTGACTACTGTTTGAAACAAAGACTTAGGTCGAGTACAAATTGAAGAGACCCAAGTAACCTCCTTCCACAAGCAGCTCCTATCTCATTCCAAATGTACACTGTGTGCTCTAAGTCGAGAGTTTTAGGTCAAGTTGGTGGGTTTACTATGGCACAGGAGACATTTTGAAGGGCAGCATGAATAATGTTTTACAACAAAAAGCCACCATCTTCTAATGACTAGAATGCTAGGGATGGGAGATGGATGAGAAGCAGGCATTCTAGAATATTCTTGGACAAAGCAAATTTCAATCAGCACTCATGAATGCTAATAAAAACACATTCACACAAAAACTTGGCTCACATCAGTAAAATTGACGTAATGAATGTGACACATACGTAAACCACCACAGTCATTACACCCGCAAGGCAGAGAAAAGCCATTTACAGACATTAAGTCATGAAATTGAACACAGCATGTCATTTGACCACAAAAACCATGTTCCACTGTGAATATTTGTACCCACAAAGAGAAGAAAATATTGGCCAATCAATAATTAACAAAAGAGTTGAGCTTTTCCAGCCTGAGTAACAATTATAAATGAGTCAACCTGATGTCCCATTGACCCACATTACAGTCAAAGAGTTGTCTTCTCACAATTATAGCTAACATTTGGTGAAACAAATTTCCTTGAATCAAAAATATTACGTTTTATTTTAATCACATGGCACAAAGAGGATCTTGGGAAGATTCCTGTATCCAAATGAGTCTTGTGACCTCATCTGTACATACAATGGCTCACAAAATGTAAGATTACTTTCTCTATAAGAGCAGTTATAAAACTTTCACCGACACATTCATGCTTGGTGTTCAATCTGTTCTTTTTTCCTCGAAATAAACTCTTTTGGGTTGCTCAAAGAGCTCTCCTTCACCAAAAATGAAAATAGGAAGAGGCACAATTGGGTAACTCTTTCATACAAAGCAAGAAATTTTCACAGACTATAACATCAAAATTAGCAATCTAACCTTGGAAACAGAAGATAATCATGGGTTCCATTTTCATGCACAGCTTTTCTACAGACCTATCGCATGAAAACCAGCAGACTAGCAAAAAAGAAAATGCACATGTACTATGCAACACAATACTAAAATAGACCATGATTTGTCAATGGGATCAATAAGAGGCGTTAGAGAAAGAGAGACAGAATTCACTAACTTAAAATGTGACATCAGAACCAACCATTTTCTTCAGTAATCATATCCACCAGGATAACATTAAATTCCAACAGAAACTGCAAATGTCTATTATGAAACAATCCAGCCACAATAAAACTGAGCAAAATCCATTTCTCATGGATTAGGGCTATGAAATTTTCAAGCTTAAGAAAACAGCTTCTGTTTGCTGTTATACAGATACTAGAGAGTTTATATGCAAAGATGACATTATGAAAACACATACAGGTACAAGCAAACAAATGGGAATTTTTACAAAGCGACATGACTACTTTTTTTAAGTGGTACCACAGAAAGAGGACATTTTATGGTGACTCTGATGACAAAAGGAAGTATATTCCAGAGATTTTAGGATGGAAGGGTATAAATGTGGAAATGTACACAAGACAACCTACCTGGTATTTCAAGGTAAAAAAATAGTTTAAACTCAAAGCCAATGTTTATAAAAATAAAAAGAGTAATAAGCACTTGCAGGGCTAAGACTAAACCATACACACAATATTAATGGCAACCCAATGAAGACCATTGCAATGCAACGGTTTAAATGCATTGGGGCCACCATTTGGGACGGGAAATGGGCAAATGGAGAAAACTTTTCAATGCATCTCACCTTAGAGAAAAATTTCATAGCTTGAGTAACTCTGTAGTTTACTAATTTCACATACAAAAGGCAATTTTCTCATTGGCACATTAAAACCATGGCTGATAAAAAGGATATCCAATGTTCTCAAGAAATACTACAAAATTTAAAGATAAAACTTCTACTTATGAATGAGATAGCTTTATACCACACTGGTGGACACCAGACTTCTGCCTGATATCACAAAGATGAATGAACAGCACTTGGTAGATGTGAATATCAGAGTTTAGAGCACAGGCATTAATGGAATGCCGGGACCCCAAGTAGTAATCATGCATAACCATCACATGATTTTTTTCCCCACTCTCAATCATCCTTTCTGACAAATCCAGAAAAGTTTTTATCTGACTGCTAATGAGCATTTAAGAATTAACTGAAAAATTTTAATTTTATAATTGGACATCTACCACAAACTCATATTCATCTTCCAGACAGAAAGACACAAACTGGAGCAAATAGAGCACATCTATCGTACAAAAATTATAAACCTATACCCTTATAAAACTTTTTCATTTGAAATAATATTAACTTTTAAACTTTGTGCTCTAAGTCGAGAGTTTTAGGTCAAGTTGGTGGGTTTACTATGGCACAGGAGACATTTTGAAGGGCAGCATGAACAATGTTTTACAACAAAAAGCCACCATCTTCTAATGACTAGAATGCTAGGGATGGGAAATGGATGAGAAGCAGGCATTCTAGAACATTCTTGGACAAAGTAAATTTCAATCAGCACTCATGAATGCATGAATGAACTTTTAGTGATTCAGGGGATATGTTAGAGGATAAATGGACCTAGTAGCAAGGACATTAGAAGCAGTATTGCGCCAGTGGGAGAGGTTCGAGGAATTGGAGAGAACTAACGATGGGGATCTTGTGTAAAAAAGTAAAGAAAAGCTCTGTAAATGGTGTAATATGGAGAATAGTATTGCATAGTGTAGAATATAGGACTCTGTGGGAAGAGGATAAAGGCCATTTTACATCAGGCACTTTTTTGCACAAATGGATGTACACTGTGATGCACACTGAAAATTGCAATGGGCAACACAGTGAATTGCAAGAATGGATGACCATATGCATACGTTACAGATGGGAAAATAGCCCCTGCACTAATTCCATGCCCATATTCTCGCAATTCCTGTACATATAATTGAGCTATTAAGTGGCTCGCAGAAAAGAACCTCAGCAAAAGGCTGCAGGCTTTCGAGAAGAGGATGGAGGAGAGGTGGACAGAAAGGAAGACAACAGAGGATGTGCTGGTAGGAGAGGGAGAGGACAAGGTCAAAGGGAGGCAAGGATAAGTGGCTGATGAGGGGGTGATGAGGGGCAATGGTGGGTAGCAGCCGTCCAAGAGATTGGGCAAGATGTCGAGTGAGCTGGGAGGAGGATGAAAGAGACTATGTGAATGGGAGGGAAGAAAGGTAGGGCAAGTGTTGACCCAAAGAGAGAAATAAAGAGAAGCATGATTAGGGCCTTTGATCCAGAGAGCATTTTCACTCACTTCCACTTATACATACCATAACTGGTAGATCTCCCAAATTACTGAAAGTGGTTTTACAGGGCAATTATTTTCCTTCGACTTGAATTTTTGATAACTTAAAACATTTTTTGCCAAATCCATTTTCTAATCTTGCAAAGAAGCAAAAAATTTCAGACTATCTGGGAAGTACACTTTGTATAAAAAGTGACAATGTAACCTAAATGCAGACAAACATATCAATGGTACACTGCCCACACTACAAACATAATTGAATGGTTTCACTAGCATTTTTACAAATGAAAAACATGTTAAACAATAACTATAACATAAATATTTTCAAAATTGCAATGCGAAGTGGTTTCCTGATATAAAAAATACTAGTAATTATTTAAGAAAATTTGCAAAGATGATTACATTCAACTGAATATGCAGCATATTCTTTTTGCAAAGTCTACTCAATCTCCCCAATGGTTACCTTTATATCAGGTACAATGAAAATTGTTGTCTTATGGGCATTTCATATATGTAGTTAGGAATAACAGCTGTAGGCGTGGAGTAACTACAGTTGTATTTATTTATGCATAAGAGATGCCGGAGTTATAAACACTTTCATCTTTAAATCCCACAACATCATCTCAGAATTACTTGTCTTGCAAATGCATTTTCATGAGACACCTTAAATGCAATTTCTGATCATCAGTTAATTGTTCAGTGAGTAGCAGAGGTAAAGAAAAAAACTCAAAATCTTGTTTCTCTCACTCTTCTCAGCTCACACAACTTGTCCAGGACTTTTCTCTAAATTCCAGGCACTAGCCAGCCTCAACTTATACATAAAATAAGATTAATACCAGAATAAAAAATTTCAATTTATCTTATTGAAACCTCAGAGAAAATTGCCAGAAGAACTATTACAAATTTGGTCAAGGATGAGAATGTACAAAACATTTTAAGTCTTGCACTAAGGGCACAGTAGCCACATTTTCATATTATCAATGATTATAACACAAAAACAAAATTAGAGAAATTTGGATACTAACATAAATAGGTATTTATCAGATAAAAAAATCTAAACCACACTTACTATGCCATTGGAAAAGTTTTCAACATTGTGCCGCATTCCTCAATGGCCAGCTTGCATGCCCGACGGGGCCCACTTGCCCAGACCAATATAAGAATAACAAAAAATAATCAGAATTCAGAATGATATGCACACTAAGTGCACATAATTACTTTCCACTTTGTCCATCCCTTCCACAATAGCACCAAAGGCAGAGAAGTCCTTATGACACATCAACTTAGGAGAGAAGCTTCGAGTAAAAATAAGTAAAGATCACAAATATTTCCTCACACAAGAAAAAAATTCACAATATTACCAATGGTTTCTTTTGATTCTGATGGCCACACAAACCCTCACAGGCCGATGCCAATCCAATGCTTATATACACTAACTATGGCGCGGTCGAATGCACCAAAACTAACGGCACCATTTTTCTCTCACGATTCCTACAATTAATAAAAACTTCACGATCGGACGTCTTTCTATGTCAGTGAGGGTAACGAACAAAGAGTTTTTTTTATTCTTTTCATGCCAAGTGGAGTGACAGCTCTGTAATTCTCTTTGGCTAGATCTGGCCCACAAGACAGCACCTCCCTACAAACATTCTGCTCTCAAACAACGCATTAGCAGCACAAGGATTGAGGAGGGCAGGGAGTGGGAGGTGGGTGGAGGCAGCCCCTACCCCCATTCGCACCCACCACCACCTCCACTGCTACTACAATGAGGACTCTGGGGTTGAGGGACCAGAGGCAGCGCCCTCACCTTGGTGGGAGCTGATGGAGTGCTGAAGGGCGACCGGCGTCAGCCACTCTTTCGGAAGGCATCGCTGGAGGAAAGGCACGCACGAGCTGAAGTACGCGAGACGGTTCACCCACGACGGGATGTCCTCGCCACACAGGATCTGCAAAGCAAGGGAACATGTTATGTGCTTCCACACTAGTCACATCAATTCATGCATACTAAACAGCCAATCTGTAAGTAACCATTGATACATTACTTCTTTATAAAATGTTAACAGTACTAGATGATCAATAATCCAAAGATTGACATCGGTTGATAAACAATGGAAGTATGTATGTAATAGAAGGTTGACAAGAATTTTGCAGACATTTTTTATTTTGCACCATGGCAATGATGGCTATATAGCTATTAAAAAAAGCCACCATCAAGCAGATTTGGGCTTTTTGAGTCAACCTCGCAAATTTCAGCAAAGAAGTTAAGCACTTTCCATAGGAGGAGGAGTATCTTATTTCTTGCTGAGAGTATATTTGCTGATGATATCTTAAATGGTGATGACTTGACTATATTTATATACATAAATTATAAATACGTTATATAAATGTTCTTGCTTGAAGTTAATCAAACTGGCTAAGGTTGTTGATATTTTCTCTCGTCTCCACCCATCATTCGCAATCAATTCACTCGCGACGTCAGGTATTAGTAATTGGCGTTGCAAATATTATCGCCATAACTCTCATAAGAAGCTCTATTAAATTTACAAAAACCTCAAATTAACCTTGAATATCCATGAATGGCCATGAATGGAGGTAAAAGATCCATTCTTTGGAAGTTACATGTAAGAGAATACTTAGAAACCACCTCTGCAGGTAATTTCTGATTAAAGCCTTAAGTGAACAACATAACACTAACATTTAAGATTAATCAAGTCAAAAGTTATTGCGAATGTTTATTAAGATTTAATACCATTGTTGACAATTTCGATGAACTTCAGACATGCGATTTACTAAAGAGGGCTGAATATACCATAACTATAACTTAAAATATGGAGGTAAAGTAATACAAATCAAAATGAGACATTATTACATTAGTTGTAACAGTGTAAAAGGAAAAACCTTCAAACGTGGGCAAGAATTTGGACAAAATTTGGTTTATTTACATAACACAAGTGTTTTCCGCTAAAGTTACAGGAAAGTTTCATGTGTTCTTAATTATGAAACAAATCTACTTAAATTAACGATGAATGTACCTGAAGTGATATACACCGAAAATAATAAGCAACATAAAATGAGGTCTTAACAGGCAAATTGTGTACTTATATTTTATGGACTTAAGCTCCAAAAATTTTGGCAGGATTAAATCAGTCGTCCTCCTCCATAAAAGTGCTAGCATAAACATATCCACTTAGGGTAAATTGTCACATGTGGTTTTAGTAAAACCACTGTTCACCATATTCGTTGTTTGCAATAAAACATCTTCTTATAATACGGTCTCTTCCACTGTTCTGCCCGAGATCTCTTTGCTTTTGTCCCACGCTCAGCGAAAATGACAAATTGAAAAAAAAAATTTTAATCTTAAATACCTCAGTAAATATTGGATATTTTTCAAAAATATTTTCACTCCATAAGTTTGTAGAAGTTAAAGTAACATATTCAGATCCATATTCTTACAATTAAAATTTTGGAAAATACCAAATGTTCAGGCATTCAAAAGTATATAAAGAATGTACACACACACTCACCCACCCACATCCAATGTCATACACATTGATCATAGAATTTAAAAAATTTTCATGTCACACAAGCATAAGCCAAAAAGAATTCAGTCATTTAACAAATATTTAGAGCAATAAAGTAGGTTAAACAATTAAGGCTAGCAGTGAACGTACTTAGAAACCAAAGTTTGCAGATAAAAGCAAAAAGTAACTCGATTCCATGAGAAAAATAAATTAGTTGTGTAGCAATTTTTGAAAAAATGTAATTGTTGTGCATTACAAAGTTATGTGAATTGGCAGATGAACACACTGATGTTAAAAATTTGATCCCCAATTTTTGTCTAGGGGCACACATTTCTTCCATTTTGGCTCTTGCAAATGTTCGAGAATTTTTACATTCACTGTAAACATAATAATTCAAGAGCTAATAATGACTGAGGAGATACATTGAAACCATACTATCCTACTAAAAATGTACTTCCTTTAATTTTTCTCTCTACATTCCTTAACTAATTGAATTGAACTAGAAATAAATTCTTAAAAACTGATTTTTAACTTGAAAAACCTGAGAAAAGGTTTTGTTTATAAAGGTATTTGGAGAGGTATTACAATATTTTTACAATATTTGTGCACTACACGTGTTTTCCGTTGGGTGGATATACATATAATGATGTAATAGTTTTATATTTTTTTTAGGATGACTGAAAATTGCCATAAATAAATGGTTGTCTCCCCTCCCCCCACCCCCAAATAAATTCCTGGGATCACCCCTGGTTCATACCACTTAGGTGTTTAAAGTGTACAGTACTCTCCCAGCTGCACAGAAATGCCAAGAATTTTAAATGTTTTAAAAATATACTAAAACTATTCCTTTTCTATAAATCAATATACTACCTGAACAAGTTTTGGAACATACACTAGCATTCAGAGTTAAATTTAACTCTTGGCATTATTTTTACTTTTTGTGTATTAACTACACAAGGATTCGTACACTAACAACATATGCATATTTAAATTTTCTGTTCAATATTTTCTTTTGCACTAAAGTTTTCATAAATTGTATCACTTCATGATGAATGCGATGTATTTGCTGGCAAAGAACCAAAGCTTTATTACTACATATTAATATTGGACAGCTAAAGCTATCGCAAGTACTCAGTGGCTTCTGATGACAACATTTCAATAAAATGCAGACTCAATGATGCACTTCCTGCATGCTTAAGAAAGAAAAAACGTTTCCTCTCCTTCCTCTCAGGGACCAAGAATGAAATGAATGAGTCGGAGAAAGGACTCATTCAAACTCACTCAACCCATGACTAATCTTTCAAAACAAATATCATAAAAGCTCTATGTACTTACTTGTGTAAAGGATCCTGAAAAATGGTTACAGTTTTTATTCATAAGGTGATAACGATCTCCTCGAAAATCCTTTCCCAGTTCTGCAACAATTCTTTTAACTTCATCTTCTGTAAAATCAGTATGGCCAATATGGATGGACTGCCTACAGAAGAAAAATGAATACTTAAAGAGCTGAAGAGCAGCAATTCATCACAACTAGCGCAGAGCTTTGTAAATGACCATTTACCATCATCAAAACCTATAAATTAACGCCTTAAACACATACTTAAAAAGCAAACTAACTTACAAAAGTTCTTCCATATATATGAATAAATTAAGGATGGGTCTATTCCAGTTAAACTACCATGTTTATATAATTTTAACGCTGCATTATTTGTAAAAATTAATCCTGGTTTGTTTCTTTCCAACTCCTCTATGCATAATCATTTCACTCGTGAAAGAGATGATGATGTCTCGTGAGAGATGTACATTTGAGGTGTCAATCTTGTGAAAACTCTAAGAAGGGTCCACATCCCTCATCCTCCCTTATTTACAACAAATTACCAATAGGTCTAAAAAATATCCACTGTCAAGATTTTTAAATTCAATCTTAAGATGCTGCAGATACACAAGTGCTATTACAAAATGGATGAATTTATGAGTGATAATTAGTAATTTGACTCTTTGTAAGGGTTTTATTTGCATTATGTAAGTGTATCTATTTCCTTGTTATCTTTAACCATGTTCTATGTCTCTTGCTGGACCAATAGAACAATAAGGAATTATTATTATTACTATTATTATGGTACTAGCATTAGATACGAAAGAATGGAGGGCTGCGGTCAACCAATCTTAGGGTTGAATGCCAGATGACGATGACTATATGAGGGCACCATTTCCCAAGTTAATACATTTGCTTCAAAGCAGTAGAATAGTTGACAGTTTAGAATCTAACCAATTTGTAATCAATTTAGTTGCTGGCTAGGAAGACCAAAGAGGTCACAATGTCATTCTCCGAGGAGTCTGAGTAAGATGGTCACAAATGATGCTGATTTCCGTGACTAATCTGCATCATTATTACTTAAGAAAAGAATGATAAGAACAACAATTGCACTTTTCTACAGATTTTAAATAACAATTATGATGCATTTCAACTCACAGAGTCATCATGAGGTACAAGTCCAAGAAGAGGGTCTCGTACCTGATGAGGACTCAATGAGTCCAAATGCATAGTACTTACAATTAAAATCTGTGGAAAAGGGCCATTGTTGCTCCAATTATGGCGAACTTGCACAGCATAATGCCTCACTCTGTTGAACTTACACAATAAGTATCACAGCTTCATTAGAAGTGTTCTCAAATTTTATCAGAGCCAGTACTGAAGGAATCAATTCACACTGGTTGAACTTACGAAACAAACCCTGGTAATTCTGGGGCAAAAGCTAGACAGCATGCCATTTTATCACTGAGCTATGCAATTAAAAATTTTTATCCAACCTGTATAACTTGTAACCAAACAACTATCCTGAGGCCTGGTAACTCCGTAAATTAAGAGAAAATAGTAAATTAAAAATATAAATTATAGCCCAGTAATACAAAACCTTGGACACGTGAGAAAAGTAAATATTGACAAAAACAGAAACTAAGAATGCATAATGAAAATCAACATTCAACAATGCTAATACTAGGAATGCCTGAAAAAGATAACAGGTCAACAAAAAGGACAAAGGAAACGGATGGGGGAGAACAAGTTTCCTGGACATTTTCCAAATGAATTCATTTAATGAAAGATTCAATAATTTTTATGAAACATTTCAGTATTCCTTCAATAGTACCATTCCACAGTTTCTTATTAGAAAAAATATGGTGTCTCATAAAAAATGGCTAACAAATGACAATTGCACTTTCACAAAAGTTAAAAGATGAACCAAGGAGTTGCAACCAAACAACTATCCTGAGTCCCGAGAAATCGGTAAATTTAGAGGAAATAGTTAACTAAAAATACAAATCATAGCCCAACGATACGAAACCACGGATGCATATGAAAAATAAATATTGACAAAAACAGACTCTAAGAACGCTTAAAGAAAATCAAAAGTCAACAATGCAAATACTAGGAATGCCAGAAAAAGTTAAAGGGTCAACAAAGAGGGCAAAGGAAAAGGATGGGGGGAGAACGAGATTATCAATCGAAGGGAACGGACATAAAGGGGGTGAGGGAGACCAAAACCAGAGAAAAGTGGAGCGCAGTGACATACGGTGGAAGAAAGCAACGTAAAAAGGCTGCGGAAATAGCAGCAGTGACTTTGTTACAGCTGAACTGTGGGAGGACAAAAGATTCTAGCTGACTGACGACAGAGGTAGCGAAGCCTGTTCACGCGTGCAGATGCCAGAGACCCAGATAATGATAGGTGAAATCGTGCATAATAATATGAATTAGATAAGAACTCTTATGCCCAAGTAGCTCTCCAAATTTATAAGAAAAGACTCTAACGTTTCAATCCTATAAAATCCTGCACTGAGTACATTTAGTCTGTTCAAGAAAAGCCTATGGTGATTATCTGATCATTTTAATAGTCGAAGGGGAAAAATTTACATGTTAAACTCAAATAATTTTACAATTGCATTGTAAATTGGACCCGATTCTATTCTGATTAATGATTGATTGCTTTGGTGTTTTAAAACGAGTCTCTTGACAATAAATGTGTTTTTCTTTAAGTTAATTACATGTTAAATGTGTTATTTCTGTATGTGTTTGTCGTAATATTATTGTGTTCCTTTTAGAGGGAGGTAAGTTGGTTAACATTATACCATGCCACATGGGAAGTTTGAAAAAAATAAAAGAATGGAAGGTTACAAGGGGGTTACAGTCATGGGTTACAAGCTTTCTGCAGAAATGACAAACATGGAAAAGAAAGCCTTTTATCAAATGATCTGCATATGATAGTGTGACTTCACATATTGTAACAAAATTCTATACTTTAGAGTGAATGACAGACTTAAAGCTAAATGTAACGACACATGCCTTTACCAATTGGTGACTTATACACACTTAAATTATATAATTTAGGTGGCTACACCCATTATTTTTTTATCTCATAAACTGCCATTTCTTTATGTTACCGAAGAGTGGTAATGAAAGCAGCCAGCAGTTTAAGCAAGTTAAGGTTTAAGCCCATAACCTCGCACTTTCTAAAAAAAAGTCACCAAATTTAACTAATCCTTCACCTCAAATGTCGGTCCTATTAGTGCACTTTAAGAAAAAAATTCAAGTAGTTAAGACGACTGACCCCTTCAATTGAGGATGGCCGACTCGGGTTCGAAACAATTATAATTTCACTAAGCAATGATTATATGGAATCTATTTCAGACACATATTTAATAAAAAGTTAACACTCAAAACAAAATTAAATCCTAGATTAACATTAATTTCACCCTATCGCTATCATGAGAGGCCAAAGGTCACTTAAAAATGATTACAAGATTTGCATCCCTAGGTGTATTAAGAATATATTTCACAATTACCTAAAGCGGAACTGATCACCAAGATCCTCAGCA
This sequence comes from Ceriagrion tenellum, assembly GCA_963169105.1. Classification (NCBI taxonomy): domain Eukaryota; kingdom Metazoa; phylum Arthropoda; class Insecta; order Odonata; family Coenagrionidae; genus Ceriagrion; species Ceriagrion tenellum. The sequence goes on from OY720641.1 coordinate 29,270,990, forward strand.
TCTCTAGGAGCTATTTCAAATATCCCAGGGAATGGGTAAGGGTGGCCACCATAGGCATATTCTGAAAGGAAATAAAAAATGTGAGCAGTGAAATGGCATCGTATTACGATAACACTGATTAAAAGGATTGTAACAAACCTGTGCCATAAATTTCAACTCCAGAATGGAAGACTCCCAATCCTAAAGACGTTGTGTACTCATTAATCCAGTACTAGAAAAGAGAAAGCATCGTTAACCAATGAGCGTGTCGCGCGCTTATGGCTTTTTAATGATTTCTCACACTCACCATATCATAAACATTTAAAATAACTGGCTCTCTAGCCATTTTCGTGATAAGCTCTTCGGATTCTGGTGGGTATCCAAGACAGCTTGGGAATGGAATGTTACAACTTATTCCTGAAGAGAACATTCAAATGATAACTCTAGCAGCATTCCCGTCGAACCAGTTGACCTGCATGAGAAAAAGTCGCAAATTTTGAACATCCAAAATTAAAAGGGGTGAATGAAACGTGCCGGTATTTACACAGCGACATAAAATACCGATCATTCTCATACCAATTGTGTGATGATGCGAAAATAAGATGTGCCACAACGTGACTGAGGAACACTTCCTCTGGTACTTCACGTTACGAATCCATGCATAGTTGTAAGAGTTCCAGTAGAGATACCATAAATAGCAGCTAAACTCAGATTTAAACGCCAAAATAAACAATTACAGTAACAGTATAGTAACGTCGACAGGACATCAACACCTGATAGAAACAACTGACTACAGTGCCCCGTGAGGAATTTTCTAATGTTGGTGGTAGGCACTTGGAAGAATGCGTAAAGCTATTTATCGTAGTTCTGTGATATTTTTTCGTAAAATGTGGGAACATAGGAATCCTTGACATGTGGACTTTGTGCTCAGAAGGATTTTAACTCTTCAATCTACGGAATGAAATTCGGGTTCTTATCTTGCTTATGACGACAATCGTCTGCATGATACTCATGTGATGACATTGATATTTCTGGCGACTCCCATGAACGTTGCCGATCTGGCTATGAGCCGTGTTTTGCCATGCACGTAAACATTTTGGCGTTTAGTAGTGTTGGAGGTCAAACTGTTCTCTCCTTAATGGCTATCACTGTGGGCAGTATCATATTATGGGCCAAGTAGTAATTAAAGAATGCCGTTCAATTTAAAATGGGCGAACAGAGTGAATTTAAAACTTTGAGAGAATGGACACCCATGACGAGACTTATACAGAAAATCCCTTTGAAAGCTCAGAGGGGACTTTTCACGCACGATCTAAACCTCACGTGCGTGGACTGTCTCCCCGATTACCTGGTCTTAGGAACGAATGTCGGTCTTGTGTATTGGTATGACAGACGGAAAGATGAACTTCAAAGGTTAAGATGCGAGGTAGGAGTGAAGTCATTAGTTGTAGAAGTGCAAAATGTCGCCTTATGTTATGAAAAACAATCTGCCTTAACTGGCGTCGTACTTAAATATTTTCTGACACTTTGTAGAACGCCCCATCACCCGTCGTCTGTATCAGAGTGGTTTCAACAGTAGATTTCATGGTCGCTGCTGGTAGTGAAGATGGTAATGTTTCAGTATTTCAAATACCTAAGCCTGATCCAGTAACAACTACTCCATCCTCCATTTCGGCGAAAAATCGACAGGTATGGTAAATATTTAGGAAGGAATCGTAACGTTTTTTGCCATTCGGTAAGTAGAAGCTTATGAGTAACTTGTGTTTGCTTTCTTCTTAGATTGAGAGGTTCACCATCAGCGGCCTGCATTTAGGTCCGGTGACAGCGCTGGAGTGGAGTCCTAATGGCACCAATCTATTTAGTGGAGATCGTTTGGGAATAATTGTACTCACAGAGATTGATTTTTATATGGTAAGTTCCGCATAAATATCAAGTATGATTTCATAGGATATTTTATTCATGTTTTAAAATTTCCTCTGTCTTAATTGGAGTTGATTGATGAGAATCATTCTCTACCGGTTGATAGTAGGTGTTTGGTGTATTGTCAGTTACTAAAGTGTGGAAAATTTTCATTGATAGGGTAAGTGTTCGAACATTTACCCATGTATAGCTTTGCTGATTTAGGAGCCTGTGGGTGGTTAAAAAGTTATATTGCCAGCCCTAGAATGATGGCTTATTGATATTTAAAAGATTTTCTGTTGTGATGAAAATATGATGTGTGATGAGGTTTATAGAAAGAAAATTGCGGTTCCAATGAAACCCTAAAAGGAGTGAACAACTTTGTATTAATTCAATTACGGTAAATGATAGGAAGACAATCTCTTGACGGCTGACTTGACAGAGAAGAACATGCAATAGCAGAAAAGCAAGAAGAAACGAAAACACAAAAGGTGTGTTTGCAAGTTTAACCTCAGCATTTATCACTGTCTTCTCTCTGGTGAGGCCATTGTTATCGCCTTCATTGAAATTTATCAATGGAATAAAAATTATACCTTAAAAAATGGATGATAATGCAGTTCACCCCATATCCCATAAATAGTTTTTGCCTTTGCATTTTCTGTCTGTGTCGAATATTGCCGTTGCATTTTGGATTCTCTTTGTGTGTGGAATGGGGTGTCATGTTTTACCTTGTTATGTAATAAGGTCAACTTCTTGTCTTCACAAATATTTTTAACGTTTACTTCTCCTGTTCATTTCCATGAATTTCGTTGGCATTTGATTGATGATTCTTGTTGAAGTCACTAAGTATTGATCTAATTAGGTTGCAAGATTATGCAGACTTTAGCATTTAGCCACTGAATGGTAGGTCCCAGAAAATACGGATAGCATTGAGAGTGAAAGCATACAGAATGGATGGAAGCAGTACATAAAAGAATTGTTCCTTGGGCTTACACTGATTGAAGGCAGTCTACACATGAATGACTAATGTGGCCAGAGCCCAGACAGTGTGAAGCAAATTTGACAGCAGCAGTGAAAGTGAAGAGTAGCAAGCACCTGGAGCAGGCTACATCAAAGGAGAAGTCATCAAGGTGCTCAGATATAAAGTTAAGGACAACTTGTGCAAAGAATCGAATCTAGCTACAAAAGCTTAAGACTACTGGTAGACTTTCAGAGGAGTATACTTATTGTGATACTGAAGAAGAAAAGGAATCAGAAAAGTGAAGAGCACCAAGCCTTGAGTCTGGTGTCAAATATACCAAAAATACTTGCTTGAATAATTTGCCTAAGGATGGAAGACTATGTCACGGAAAACTATGTAGGGTTTATGAAGAGCAGGTGAGCCAGGGAGACAATTATCTGCATGATGATAATGATTGGGGAAACGAAACATGTTAACAAGCCCCTGTATGAGCAATCAATGGATTTGGAGAAAGCCTTTGACCAAGCTGAGTGGAACTAAATGTTCAAGCTTCTGAATGGATTACAATGAGGTGAGAATAATCTACCAACTAAACAAGGAGCAATTTGTTGCAATGCAAATGAGAGACAGAAGGAGAATAGGAGGTAAGATTAGCAAAGGAAAAAGACTAAGGTGCTACCTCTCACCAGCACTACTACATACTAAATAGTACTAGGGGAAGCAATGAGAGAAGCACAAGGCATGAGACTGAAAGGAATAGAGGTTAGCAAAGAAGAAATAAACATGCTCTGCTTTGCTGATGATATCAGAGTCATACAGGAAATTGTAATGATCTTCTAAGGTCTCTGTGCCCAATGGACTAAGTTTGTCAAGAATATTGCACGAAAATGAAATGATAGAAGACCAAAATCTTAGTATTCAGATGAGTGAAACAGAATGCAAAATTTGCACTGACTAAAGAAAAAAGTAGTAAAAAAATCACCAGATGGAAGCATCAATTTAAATTTTGTGATTTTTCTCGTCTTCATCACCGCCATGGATGGAGCCCCTATGAATTATGGAGCTCTGTTAGGGAAAGGTTGCTGTAGATAAGTGATAACACATTCATTTTGTGAAATAGCTAAGATATGTTAGCATTTTGGAGTGCATAGTTCAATCTATGAAGCTATACTTATATTTACTGGAAGTAGCTAAAGAACATTAATAAACCAATGCTATATATATAAGAAAAAAAGGTTTCAGAATTGTATGGTGAAAGTGAAATGCTTACAGCATATATGATGAATGACTTAACTTTTTTAAGAAGTACTGTAGTATTCCTCTCCCAGAATCTCATTTTCTACTCGGTGGCAGTACTTTAGTCCTACATTGTCATCAGCTTTGCCATCATTCAATACTATATGGGGAATAGGACGCCTCGGTAGCTTAACTGGCTAAAGCACTCGGCCGGAAATTGAGGGATCCGGGTTCGAATCCCAGTCAAGGCGGATGATTTTTTCTCTGTGGAATTTCGCACTCAGTATTTCTATTAATCCCAAGAATAGGTGTTTGAGGTGATGGGTTATGGAGATCATAGATAGCTGTAATTCTCAGACACTTGCACTGAGGAGCGCAGATCAATTTGTCATCGATAGTTGTAGGTTTGATGTGAAATCCTATGGGGCCATCCGTGCATGTATTAGCCTTCTGGAGGGGATGGGGATCGGGCTCTTCTTTTATTGTCTATAAAGGAATAATTGCCCACTCCAGCCACTGAAAACAGTAAATAAACTAGTGAAAAAACTTCAAATGCAATAAATGATTAATAATGATTTGGAGTTATCTCAATGAAAAGTGTCAGTAAAGGTATCATTTTTTATCCTCCCTAATCATTTCCTTGAACATTTAGGTGGATGCATGAGCTAATGCTGGCTTCACTGCTTCATGCTAATTAGTCTTTGTTTTGCCAGAAGCCAGTAAATACTCTTGTTAAGGTTGTATAATATTGCATTTTCAGTATTCAGAGATCATATTGCTTATCAGTTCATCAGGTGGTTTTAAAACCATCCTTTTCTACCTGTTTTATAAGGTTGTGTTTCCCTCTCTTTGACTTCAGGAATCTTTTGCTCTCTTAAGTCAGGAGGCTTCATACTTTGTGTGTTGTTAGTTATATCCAATAGATGCTATCAACTGATTCAGGTAGTTTGAACAAGGTATCATTTCTACTAGAAATCAATGCATTTGGTCCCATTTTACAAAAATTATAAATGGAAATCTCTCTCCTTCATAAAATACCAAAATATCAGCCTCTTATGGGGCTACTTTCTGAGATACAAGCCTGCAAATGACAGCCATTTTACATGGGAAATTGTACTGACATACACTACAAGAATACATTATTTAAAAAATGAGGCACGTATTTTTAATACCTAGATCTTGTCAAAAAATTAAGAGTCTGCAGTTTGAATGTTTTCTCAAATGTTTTTAAAAATAAATCATATACTCCTTGCAGTGTTTTTTCAGAATCACGAAGAAACCTCTCACTGTGAAGTAATCCATGTTAAACACTTATTGAGTTTTATTATTTCAACTTATTAACTCAACTCACAGACACAAAGTCATATAAAAAGAGTTTAATTTATATTAATAACAATTCTTGTTGGTGTCTGTTTTAAGTCAGAATTGTGTGAAAAAACTTGCCCTCCATGACAACTCAATTGTTTTTCTTTTCTTATTTTAAATTGACATTAAGATAATAAATTTAATACTTCAACAACACTTGTAGAGATATGTTAATTAAATACTGAGAATTTCAGTCTTTAAAAGAATATTATAGAGCCAATAATGTTTAAATATTTATTTCTTGCTTCCTTCTGCTACTGAAATTAAAACATTAAGTTCACATGTGGTCTTCCTTATGACTCAGGAAGTATTTTGCTCTATCTTATTTAATTTTTAATCCATCTACTGAATGTTCTGTTTTAATCCTAATATCTTTAGCATTTGAGCAAATCGAGAGAAGTTTTGAATGAGAAGTATGAAGTGGTGCAGCTTAGCTATCATTGTGGTGCTGGTATACCCCAGGGGAGGCTTCTTCTGGTTTCCACCGTGTACAGGACTACACTCTGCTCTTGGAGGCAGGAGGAGCGCTCATGGAAAGTCACTCAACTGGGACAAAGAGAGCGCAAGGCGTGAGTTATTGTATCTATCTTAAATTCGTTTTCCAGTATCCATGATGTGGTATTAACATTAGCGAGCTAAATTTTTAATTTTCTATAGAATCAAAATAATTACTCTGACCTCTATTATGCATTAGCACTCTTAGTGCTGCCTCCTTCCAGTGATACTAACGAGAAATGCGGAGGGTAATTTAATGAAATGTATCATCCTAGGAAAAAATATTGTGAAGTAATTGTTTAAGATATCAAAGATATGCAGTTTTTTATTGTATGTACATTTAATTAGCTAATAATTATAGAAGACTTATACATCATCTAAAAATAATAGTAAATATATACTAGTGTATTAAAGCTGCACAACATTTGTGCATGAGCCAATATGTTGGCCCGCCTCACTTTTTGCCCGAGATGCAAAAGCCGAAATATCAGCCTGCCACTCTAAGAGGGTTGAATTATCAAAATTAATTCAGCTTCCAATTGCATAACAATTTAAACAACACAAATAGTAGTGGATATTTACATATTTTATTTGTTAATCAATGCAATATCTGCAATCAGCATCAGTGCAACCTTTTTTTTCCAATATGGCCAGCTGTGGTATAGGTCAGTGCTTGTTGTGCTCCGAAGTTTTCAACATTTACCTTTATCTTCCGAGTGTGTCTCTCCGGCACAAAAATTGTGTCCCTAGACAGCCGAGCGTGTTCATTTGGCACAGCCATGGACATTTGAAAAACCGTGGTCATTTAAAAAACCCTGGCCAGCAAGGCTTACGGCTACGGAAAAACTCAGGAAGGTAAAGGTTAAGAGTGTTATTATTACATGTGACTGTGATTGCAGCACTCAGTTTCATCTCCAGTGCACCAGTTTGGTTAAGCATTCACTAAATGCTTTCCATAGCTGCCGTAATCTTGTCTATCATCAGTGCAAGGCTCACTCTTCCTGCCAAGCTGGTGATGTAAACAACCTGTTGAATGATTTGATAAAGTATCAGTTGGAACTCTCCAAAGATTTAAATGGGTTAAAGAGTAAAATTCTTACTCATGGTGATATCATTAAATTGCAAATGGTGGAAATCAAATTCCATGAGAGGAAGTAAGGAAAATGAAAACATCCTCTGATTTCTCCGTCGACGCTGAGCAAAATACGAGGAAGAGTCAAAAAGTGTTATTTGTTATTGACTCTCTTGGCACAGCCGTTACCGTTGCAACGGCACCGAGGTGAAAAAACAGGCATCACAGTCGTCAACCTCACGTTTCGACTATGAAACTACCTCTAGAACCACAGATCCTCCTCCCTCCATGATTTCTCCCGACTCCCTCAAGCTGCCAGAGAACGACCGAACTATAACCAAGCCAAATTCACTCCTGTCAAATCATCAGTTTTTGTAGCTATTTCACCAATTGGTGTGAACTCTTCTACCAGCACGGATTGTTACACATTGGCGACAGAGGCGATTTTTTACTTTTTTTCTGTTTTTATTACAGGTACGAGAACTTTTACAAACTTACCACTACTTACTGTAACACACACAAAATCAAAACGCATGCACCAATTTCAATTTTAAGTTCACAAGAATATATTCAATTTAAAAAGTTATTGGGCCCAATTTACATATCACTATACATACATGTATACATATATAACCCAAGGTCAACTCTAATACTTGTTCAGCGTGCACCAATCTTCATGCAATCCCATTAACCAAAGTTTTTTTTCACTTATCCCACACTGCGCCAAGGTCACCCTCCCTTCTCTCAGGCTCGCGGCACTCCGGATCTCTGGCCTCTCGTCCTTCCTCTCGTTCACGCGAACCTCTCCTTGCTCATGGCGGCCCACAAATTATAAGGTCCTCTGCTTCCGCAACCACAGTCCGCTCCTCACGGCAAATCCCTCCTTACTCTCGGTACGGGATATAATAACTCACTTTTCCTCTCGCACACGCCGCGTGCGTCCGCTCCCAACGGCAGGTTCCTTCTTACTCCCCTTTTCCTATTGTTAACCCCATACCTTCCATTGGCGTCCCAAGCGACGGCCCTTGTTACCATCTCGCGACCCGCTTTTCCCTATTGTTAATTGTTTACATTGGATTGGCGTCCCTAGTGACGGCCCCCCATGTCGATATTGTTATGACCCAGAGTTGACCTTGAGTCTTTATTTACGTTACATTACAGAGGGCCTTTCCCCTCTTTTTCTGGTTTCTCCTCCTTAGAAAGTGTTTGTTGTGAGGCATAGAGACCTTCAGGTGGGCACAAAATCCAAACTACCCTTGCCCTTATGCTAAGTGGTAGGGAGTGAGCTGTTTAGTGCCGACATTTCAGTGGAAGGCCGAACGACTGTCACCATGCCAGACTACCACCGCAGCTTCATTCGTCTACCTTCCTTGCTTTGACGTTTGGTGTGTGTTACTGTCACTGCATTGATGCCACACGGGCTGGTGCAATCAATGACATGGCAATAAACAGAGGCGGGCGGGAGTCGCCCAGATTTTCCAACCGCCTGCAGGTCTCTTGTGCGGAAGCTGTTTCCTCCTACCGCACGAATCTTTCATTACACCGCAGTAAGCTTCTATTGTCCTCGCATGCTGTGCTGATCGTGCCTGAGGCACGTAGAATGTACCCTTTAAGTGAGGGCGAGACTCACCCCACACGTGTGTTTTATTATGCAGTGGCAATTTTCCCCTACCCCAGGCACGTGGGTTTTATTAGACAGCTGCATTACTTGCATTCCCTAGGCAAATTCTATGAAGTGGCTTTTACAAATGAACGTCACATCCTACTTTGGGAGCGGAGAGTGTGTTTTGTTTATGACTGTATCATTATGTATGAAAAATCTTTATGCTCATCATGAAATTTTGTAGCAGATCTTTTGTATACAGTAAAAATAGTGCAATTTTGTGATTTGAGTGACTATAAAATTGATACTCATAACACTGAATATTATATAATTCATGATTTTTAGAAGTGATAATTATGTACTGTTAACGATTGGAATACCATACTAAATGCTAAGATGTGTTTTTAAAGAATGATTATGAACATTATTACAATAAAACAGTCTATGGGAAGAAAAAACAGCTTTTAATTTGATAAAACGAAGTTGGGGTCAAATGACCTTTAGCCTTCCTTGTAGGAGGCACAAAACTCCCATTCTCCTACTGTTAAACTTCCCACGTGCTGTGGTACGAATCTTAACCAACTTTCCTCCCTTTAAAAGGAACAATAATATTACGACAAACACATACAGAAATAACACATTCAACATATAATTAATTCAAAGCAAAACACAAATCAAGAATGACATGCCAAATATTTTGCAAATACTTCTCAGCTGGGAAGTTTGATTTGAGGTCAACATAAAGTCACAATTAAGGTCACCAGTTATGTGCAACATATGGTTCCTACTATGCATACAATCTAAAAATTCCTCTAGAATCGCAAGGAAGTCACTAGAATCCCCAGATAGGGAACGATAAATTGTGCCCAGAACAATGGTCATTGAGTCAATTTTACTAATTTTACATTTTACATCCAGCACATTCCATGGTTTTTCCATTTGGTGAAGGTATAGTTATAGGTTTTACAGAAAAATCACACTTTGTATTAACAAATATTGCTATACCACCACCACCATTTTTAAATGTTTTGTTAAATCAAAACAAAACTTTCCCTGTTGTTAAAAAATAGTGAGGTAGTTGGTCTAAGGCAAATGCTTTGCAAAGAGTGATTTGCATACATAGCAATCCAAATAGCCTCTGAAGTAAGTTTGTTATTGGTCAGATCACGTAATTATTGTAGTTAAAATTCAATTTTTAGAAAATTAATGCATTGGACACTAAAGGGATAACTCTCTGGGCTGAGACTTTGCAGTAATAGTTTAAGGTTACATACCTTTTTCTGTCTCACTGTTACAGGCTGACTGTAACTCAGGGTGCTCTCATTATTGTGTAACTTTGTGTGTTGTGGTTTAGAAATGCTGTATATTTATTACCTAGGTGTCTGGATGGAATGCATTGCTGAATTTCTGTAAGTTATATCCAAAAATGCATTCTCTTTGGTTTCTTTACCATTTTATTTAATGGTTAAGATTTTTGTCTAAAATACTACGTACTTCTTGATAAGATCTTACATCTTGGTAGTCTTAATTGAAAAGGTACATTGGACGTATTAACCAGAAGAAATAACTTCTTCACCCAGGGTGCAATTGTATATTGATGGAGAATATTTCTTTCTGCAGGTTGGGTCAATTCGGTGCTACATTTTACCATCCTCCAGGAATGGGAAATGCCAATCATTGTGATATAATTTTTGCTAGTCGACCAGGACTGCGCTTGTGGCAAGCTGGTTTGGATGGAATCGTTCAACAAACATTAATTTTTAAGGTAAATACCGTTGAGTAAGATGATGGTGACCTTTAGCGTGAATGTATAAATCTCTTTAGGGTCCAGGGTCTGATATCCTGGTGAATTCTTTGGAAGTGATTTTTGCCCCCCACTTACTCGACCAACCTTCTTGTTATGAAAGGTCTAGTGCAGGGGTGGCCAACCCGCGGCCCGCCTTGAACATTTTTCCAGCCCACGAGATTCATCACACTTTAATACAATAACTTTGACACAATTATAACAACTCATTATATTTCAATTTTTCACTCCAAAATAATGTCTATAGTGGGTCTAAATCTAATATGGGGATGTATAATTTGATATGCAGCCCGTGAAGTTATGTTACATTTCCAAAGTGGCCCGCAAGATCATTTTGGTTGGCCACCCCTGGTCTAGTGGGTCTAGTGCTTTTGTGGCAAATAGCATTTGTGAAGTTTTGTCAGGTTTCAGACCTTAAAGTTCAGAATGTCATTGTAATTTTTCACCTAATTATGTCACCAATGAGACAAAGCCGGTCGTGCAAAATAAAAACCCTGTGAAAAATTACAAAGGTATTTTTAATTTTCTGAATGGATTTTCACTAAGGGAAGCCTGATACCATCTCATTTTTCAGACCTTCTTGTTGGTCTGAGTGATTGACCTTGGAATATGAGGGAATCGTACGTCTTTCATTCAAAATGAAATATTAAGTTACCCAAATTACTATGATTTCTCTAATTATCCTCATTTAAAATGCCAAAGGAATGATAAGCTGTGGTTTATTTAGGTTAAAGAGCATATTCCATAAAATGCTGGTGAATGCCTTATGAATGGCTCAGTGCCAGCTACACTAACACTCGGGAACATCTGTAAAGCATCAGTATTCATCACGTTTGATTACATATTATTACTGTCAGCAAATTTACAAACAGTATCAAATACAGAGTGTAATGATAAGTTACTTGTCACTCTCTCTACGACAAGCCTTGAGCAGCCCATTGCCTCTCTTCACCATTTCCAGCCACCTACCCCGCCTCCTCCTCAGGATCTCATCCACAAGCTCCCTTTCCTCCCCCACCCCATGCCAAGCACTTCCACATTATTTGTCTCCCTTTCCGTCCAGAGTCCATGTTTCTGCCCCATAAATAGCTACACTCCAGGTCATCAAGCTCTTCACTATTCTCTTCATATCTCTACTCAAGGTCCCATCATCATCTCCCTTCTGGTCTCATAAATCCAATGAACTACTGGCTCCTTAAATATACAGAAGCACTCTGAGAAAAGTTAAACAATAATCTAATGAAAAATAGATCTCCTTTTCTTGGTTTTTGGTCATTAGATAAGGTATTGCTGATGTATAGTTCACTATAATCCTTTACTAATTTTATTGATGGTTCATTGAGAGCATTTTTTAAAATTCCACATGTTGCAGGATGCATTGATGTGTCCTCACCCTTCAATCATGCTAGTCAACCCAGTGCCTTCACGCTTCAAGCAAACCAAAGTTTCTGAGAAGAACTCTGGCAGGAGAAGAGACTCTGATGACAGGGCTGTAAGTGCATTTACTCTTATTCTACCTCTCTTCCTTTTAGCTCTACTTGAAATTTTAAGGTTTCCCTCTGGCCAGCTGTAATTATAGGCTCATTGAGTATTAAAAACGACTTCTGCTAAACCTCAATTTTACATATCTTGATTTTACTTAGTCCGTGATTTTTGTGTTCTGGCTGTTAGGTCCAGCGAGGAACTGTAGAGTATTTCAATGGTAAATACTTTATTTAACATAGTTTCTCAATTTTAGCCATGTTTTGATTTTATGCTGGACCACTTCAGTCCCTAAATGCAAAGTATTCTTAATTTAACATAGAATTGGCACATTTCAACAAGTATCTCTTGCCGAACTCAGGAACAGGAGAGCCAATTCCATCACATAAACAAACATCCAGCAGCTGCATCTCCATGCCACCTGGAAGTCAAACACAACACTAACTGTCTGATTTCAATGGGAGGCCCATTTAAGGGCTAAGCAATTGTACATGAAGGAGCCCAGTCAGCATCGGCAAGGTCAAGGAGCCACTTCAAATTCTTTTGAAATAATTATCATATTGGGTGTCCTTCCTTCAAGGTTTTAGCAGTCAGCATCTAATCTTCTACTGCCGGTTAAAATTTATGCAAGTTTAGCCTATGAATAATTGCTTTTGCACATTATAATTAGTCATTAAGAGTAAATAAACTGGTCATTTGTCTCAAAATAGCTCTATTATAATTAAAACTCATTTAAGCGATTTATTGCAGATGCACCATCTTGTCTACTTGGGGAACTCATAACTCCATGCCATGAGTGATGAAACCAATAAATTTATCAAATGTTTCTGCAACACTTATTGCATTATTTCTATGACTTATAGATCCCATAACTTTATAGAATATATTTGTGTTGTTCCTGCAATTGGCCATAAGATAGTCATGTTGATAATTAGAAGTCCATAGATCTGTGGTTATTCCTGCAAAGTTTACATTTTTTATAATATTGTCAACCTTTTGTTTGGTTTTGTTGTACATTTTCAGAATAACACAATAAAGTTTTCCTAGATGCCATTATATAGTGAGGGTCCAGTAATGCTGTAAGTTCTTGAAATCCTACATTTTCTACAATAGAGAAGGGCTGCGAGTCTAATCAAATCATTTATCCTATTTTCTAGTGATCATAACAGACTTGTTATCTTCAACTTTAAATTTAGATGTTTTATCCATAAACTTCTTCAAAGTTGGCTGGTTGAGAGTTGGGAGTTTTGAGGGCTTACGCTTGACCGAATTATTCACCATAATAACATCAGCATCAGATGTAGAGGAAGTTAATGCTCCAAGGAAAAAAACAGCTGTGCCTTACATCATCTGTTGATGAACAAGAATTTACTGAATCACTATGCATTTCACTTTAAACGGGAGGCGAGAATTCAGGTATTTGAACCAGCAGTGGTGAAGTTTGAAGTATGCGATTTTTGGTGATGAAACCTTAATAAGGGATTTGTGCTGGTTTTTAAAATGTTTTAATAAGTTAGACATTGTTTTTGAAGTTCCCTCTTGGGAAATTCTTGCATGGCAGTGTATATATGACACACTGATCATTTATAGGATCAATATGAATGTGATTCCAAACTTCTGAAATTACAATGTACAAACAACCAACAACTTTGCAACAACTACTTACTACACACTTGGAAAAGTGTCATTTATCAATCAATAGTGTCAATTCAAATGTGTTTTGTTTTCACGAGTTTGTGGGACGAAAATACAAATGATCGTTAAAAGCATGGTCGTACCTACATCAGTTTGTGGTTGGAAGTATTATGGGGATCGATTTTTCACCATTTGAAGTACTTTATTCAGATTCCAATTTTTGGGCTAGAACTGAAAAATGGAGGAATCAAGTCCATCCATCACTAGCATTAAGTAAAATAAAACATTTAAAAAATTTATATCATACACTAACTGAATTACCTGGCGTTGCTCGGGATCATACTTCCTTCAAAACTCTTTATATAAGAGGTGAGGAGTTAGTAAGTAGTTGTGATAGCAGACTACATTTCAAGTAATTGTTTTATTAAATTAATATTTTATTCTGCAGAGCATCCACACAATTGTGAGACAATAGTAAGTAAACCATGTGACAAACTTACTTGTTGAGTAGCTATTCAGAATTTCATTTTCGTTAATTAAGTTTTGATTTAATGTTTATTTTTGTTTGTTTATTTGGTTGTCAAGGAAAATGCGTAAAAGAAATCGATTGAAAAAGAGAGAAACTTCATTCTTTCGGGCATGATACCACTAATTTTAGTAGTATCATGCTTTCGGGTATGCGATAAAATGAATTTCAACTCTCTATCTTTAGTTAAAGTTGTTTTAAAAAGCGAAATAATTAACCGCTGCACAAATTCCAATGCTTAGTATTCCTAATTGGCTCAACTAAGCAATATGAATTCCAACAGCAGTGACTGAAATCTGGTTGTCAAGCGAATATGGTATTGTTGATTTCACAGAAAAATGTGTTCCTGCAGCTAAAAACGCAATTTTCAGTCAATTACGAAGTGAAAAGGATAATTAATTGAAAGAATTAAAAACTTCATTCTTTCAGACATTTAATAAAAAAATTCCAAATCTCTATCTTGAGCGGAAATAATTTAAAAAAGTAAAAAATGAAACCACTACACAAAACCCGATACGTACCGTGAACCACCTAAGGGCCCCTTTTTGGGACTTTTATGGGCCCTGAGATCATTTTAAAGTAGCCTACAACTTTCCTCCTGCCTTGAACTATTACTCTGCAAAATTTCAGCACGATAGGATTAAAACTGAGGTTAGGATTATTAGCTTACCCGTCGGGCGTTGTTGCGCGAAAAGTATTCGAAAGATTGAGGGCCTTGGGTGAGGTGGGGGGCGATATTTAAGAAAATTTTATACCTAAAACCTTCAAAACCTTCGCAAAAGTGTACTCAACAACTTCTTAAGTTTCTTGGCGATCGGATCAACAGTGTAGTAATGCATACAGGACAGACAGACATACATTCGTTTTTATATATGCATATAGATTTAATACAATTTATGAAATAATTTTACAAACATTTAATACTTGTAATTTAATACATTTAATACAATTTATGAAATTATTTGGTAGGAAAAAAATATAAAACTTAAAGTTGCACTCATAAAATGAATAATTAATTTTCTTGGGTATCCAACCCCTGCCGACCTGAATCTTGCATGTGAACTGGACAAGCATACTGAAGGATCATCATCCAATTGCAGGAAGATGAAGCTGGAATCAACAGACCAGACTCTACAGGGTTTCAGCACCAAGTGGGCTACCTCCATCCCTTTGACGATGGGCTGCTAGTGGCCCATTGGAAGGGACCCAGTGGCTCCATCTTGGTGCTAGATCCAGAGGATACTGGTGTCATTGCCTCAGTTAAGACAGGTGCCGGAGGCCTGCGGTCCATCACCTCTGTTGCCGTCACTCCTTCTCCTGCCTCGATGGAAAGGAGTGAGCACAGTGAAGACTTGCTTAGAAAGGGACCTGAGATATTTGTTCTTGAAGGTGGAAGGAGTCTCATCAGGATATCCAACCTTCCAGATTATCATTATTCAAAGGGTAAGCCTGAAGACCCTGTTCTGTAAATTATGCAGCTCATGACCTGAGAATGTGATCATGATAACAGGAATTGTGGTTTTTTTCTCATGGTGATGTCAACATCTTTCACCTATGTGTTTGTGGCAGGCTCGAATACTGTCTTATAGTATTTCTTGAAGGATGAGCTCGAAATGGTAGTTATTTAGAAAATCTTTCTTGTCAAGATATCATGGTGACTTGGTTTCATCTTTATTGAACCACCATTGACGGCTTTATAACATAATATCATGATGGAACTACATGGTTATGTACTGTATGTTGACTTGATGATTCTTTTTCGAAGCTGATGGTTCATATTTCCAGACATTAATGATTAAATTGCTTATCAAAAATGAAATGATGAGTACCTACATTGTGCATTATAATTTTTAAATTGAAGTATGTGAAACATCAGAATGTTTAATTTATTCCTCTTGCCTACTCTGCCATTGCGACTTAAGCTCAAATACCTAAATACCAAAAGCATAAACAAATCGTGAGTTGACATTCATTTGTATATAATAATAATAATAATAAATTTATTTCACCATTGGCAGTACATACATCTGCATGGCTGAAGTCAAAGAAATAGAATAAATACAATCACATACATACATGAAAAAGAAACAGCATTGGGTTTGAAGTTTTACTGAATAATATTAATTTAAATAACATATTACAATAGAACAGAGTGACAGGAGGTTACACATGGGGCAACCACATTGCAGGGACATGGGAACACAGGGGGACTCCAGTTACCCACTACAAAATTACATTCAAAATGCATCCTCCAAATATTCCACAACACTGTAGTAGCATTTTTCAGATAAAAGAAGTTTAAATTTCTTTTTAAACAGAGAAAGTGAGGTGCTATTTTTTATTTCTTCAGGAATCTTATTGTATATGATAGAGGCAGAGTGGATAGGACCTTTAGGACAGAGAGAGCTGGAGTACTGATTGGAGTGAATGTTGTTTCTTGAACGAGTGAGGTGATCATGGTAGGTAGAATTGGTAGGAAATTGAGAAAGGTTTGCTTTAACGAGGCAGGCACATGTAAAGATATACAGAGATGGAAAGGTGAGAATTCTAGATTTAGCAAAGAAAGATTTACCTGGAGTGCGAATAGGGACTTGATACATAGCTTTGATTGCTTGTTTTTGAGCTGAAAATGCTCTTTTAGCAGCAGATGAGTTAACAATATGAGAATAACAAACAAAATATGACTTGTGATGACAAGAGTCCAGCTATTATCATTGTTATATGCTAAGGGATATGGAGGTGGTAGAGGGAATTAATCTTGCTTTTCAAAACAGAATTTTAGGGCAAAGAAGAATTTATTGCAAACGAATCAATATACACTTTTAATCTGATAATGAATAAGTAGAAAGAATTCTGAATGACAGCTATCAAAATGGACCTTCTTTTGAATGAGATCGTCATTGTGCATCGTGATTTGCAACATGCTACCAATAAAGGAAAGGGAATTTCTCCAAAGATTGTTCCTTGCATAGCTTTGTATTGGTTACTTTCATCATTAATAACTGGGAATACGAACTGTAAACTTCGATAAAGAACCTTAAAGTCAAAATACAGTACATTACCATGAAGGTCTGTCATTGTATTACCTTATCAAGCCGTTAATAGTTGTTCAATAAAGATAAAACCAAGTCAACATGATATCTTGACAAAAAAGATTTTCTAAATAACCACCATTTCGAGCTCATCCTTCAAGAAATGCAGCGAATTTAACGAATTTTTCCCCATGATATTAGGTTTCCCGGAAAACCAAACTTTGCTTGGGACTCTTGGATGCAGGTTACAAAATCAAAATATGTTTGAGCATATATTTTATCATTCATATTCACCTGAAAGCGTGGAACCAACTTTTGGATTTGAAATATTGTAAGTCACACACTCAAAATAGATTGTAATCATCAAAATATGAGTTACATATGGTCTGGATTACGTCCACCATTTTTTTAGAATAGTACAAGTCTTCTATTTGGCATACCTGAGTTACACATCCACCTTGTGACATAGACTTGTAACTTGTAGAGTTGTAGCTCTGAGAATAGGCCCCTGGTAAACAAGAAAGCAGGAGTCAAGTAAATTAGCTTTGTCTGGAATGTTTATTTTAATACTTTTCTAGTGGATAGTTTTCTAGTTTTGGGGATAGGAGGAGGAAAATGCCTGGAGACACTGGGAGATATCAAATTGACTACATCATGGTTAGGCACAGATTTAGGATCAGTGTGAAGAACTTGAGGAGCTATCCTGGGGCTGATGCAGACTCAAATCATAAAGTATTAATGATGAATTGTGAGGTTAGATTCAAAATGCTTAATACAAGTAGGAGGATGAAGAGGTGGAACTTGGAAGTGTTGAAAGGAGAAAAAGGAGGGAATTTCAAGAGATAGTGGAAGGGAACATAGGCGAAGCCAAGGAAATAGGAGATTTCACGGAAAATGGGGGAAAATAAAAACTGGCATTGTTGAAGTGGTGGAGAAAACAATGGGAGTAGTGGAAATGAGGAGTGTAAAGAAGCAGTGGGTTACTGAAGAAATGATTAGGAATATGGAGAAAAGGAAGAAGTGGAAAAATATACTATAATTCAATGGAGCAATATATATAATTCAATCTTCTGAACAAATGAAATAAAGATTACATATGGAATGGATTAAGGAATGGAAGAGGGAAAACATCGCCGGGTCTGGTAGTTAGAGAGGCTGAGTACTGGCTCAATTGCCGTTGCGTATGGGAGAAAGAATATGCCTATTGTATGAGGATGGGGCCTTCTGGGAAGGCGCCAGTATGTGTGTAGATTCTTTTAAAAAGCTCAAGTTATGCCTACCTTCAATGAGGAACAAAGGACCATTTCCCTAATCACTCGTCCCACCATGGTTTTCCCAGCAGCGAGACCCTAAAAGGGTGGTGGTTCCTTTCATCAGTCCACTCGGACACCCTTCGTTGATCCGAGGAGAGTACATCGCAACACGTTTTCCTTGTCCATTACGGGACGATAAGATTGTTGTCAAGGTTGAGCCAAGGCAATTAGTCTGTATGGGTCACTCATTGGCGAGGCCAAGGATCGATCCGATAGCTGTGGTTCCATCGTCCCAGAATGAAGAACAAATTGAGAATACCGAGAGACTGATAGGAAACAACCAAGAGACAGAGAATTCTGCGAATTATCCTCCCTAGAGACGAATGTCGACCGCTGTCGATCCGTCACCGTCCACTGAGTGTTGCCGGCAGGGAACAGCTCCCTGTCCGCAGGCGGATACCTCGTAGAGACGGCGAATATGATTTCATACCGTGAGGCCCGGGTTGCAATTTTGCTGATTTTAATCACTAATATCTCAGCTCGTAGGCCACGAGGGCACAGATTTAATTATTATTTAAGATCAATTGGGCAAGATTAAGATTACACAGATTTAATTTTTTCACTCTAATATATGAACCTGCCGGGTATGAATCAAATCGGGGCGTAACACTTCGTAAATGTTCCTTGGTAGTTTTAATTAAACTATATATCTGTGGTTTTTATAAATTGACGTGCCTTTTACTATGCATTCCAAGAAAATCATTTTCCTTGGGCAAATAAAATTATTATTATTATGAATTATGAATAATATGAATTAAATTAAATTAAAAATACTGATTTTATAGAAAACAACTTTAAAAAAAATGTTTTTTCAGAAAGAAAGGTAAGTTTGGATTATCCATGTTATCGGATTATCCATGCATACTGTTCCTACCATTAGCATGGATAATTGAGAGTGTATTGTTTTCATTATGGTATAACTAGTTTTTCATGCATCAGCACCACCATCGGGTACCTGGTTTTACCATTATGAACGCTGGTGACTTTATAATGAATATTTTTACTACAACATAGCGGTAATGGATTTCCATGTACATAGTTGTGCCTGAGAGCTTTAATATACTTCAGTACATACACATTACAGGATTGGAGGAGCCAGATGACAGCCTGGGATCAAGTGTCCGTTCCTTGTTCACCTCGGCCAAATTCCCACCTTCGCTGCTCCCATCTCCTCCCCCATTGCTCAAAGACTTGACTGCCAGTTTCCTGGAACTCACCACAGGACCTGGACCGGCCAATCGCTTCAAAGCTGCAGAGAGTGACTGTTCTTCATCTGGCTGGGCAGATGCTGGCTCTTCTTCAGAAGCTCTCGTCAGCCCACCTTCTCCTAAGGTATTTGATTTTGAAATCCCACCTCTGTTTGATGACCAAGTGGCCTTCAAATGCTTAAACTTCTCTTTTATGCAGAATTAATGCTTTCCAGTCATTTTCTCAATTTTCATAAATGGCACTAGCTGTGTTATGTGGTTTAGGTAGGCTTAATAGCAGAGTTGGCCCATCAAGATATGGACATAGCAATACGACCTGGACTATCAGTACTTGGAATGTGAGAGGAGTATATGGAAATGAGCATGAATTGTTGAATGAAGTGAAAGTGAGACGAATGGATGTTTTGTGTGTATGTGAAACTAAGCACAAGGGGCGGGATGTTGTTACTATAGATGGTGGTGGTCTGGCACTGTGGTCAGGAGTTGACGATAATGTGCAGTCAAGGTGTAGGACTCATTCTTAATGAGAGAGCTAAGTTACTAGTAAGGAAGTACAAGTTAGTATCCCCTAGATTGCTCTGGGTTCACATGAAAGTGGGTATTAGTAGAGTTGTAATTGTGATGTGCTATGCACCAGTGGATGGAGAGAGTGAGTGTGAAAGATGAGTTATGGGAAAAACTGAGAGAGGTTTTGAATGAATGTGACCCTGGTGAGAGAATAATTGTACTGGGTGACATGAATGGCTGGGTTGGTGTGAGGTGGGAAGCATCTGAGAGAGTGGTTGGGCCATTTGGTGACCCTCAAGTGAATGATAATGGTGAAAACTTGGTGAGTGTGTGCTTGGAAAAAGGATTGTTTGTATTGAATACATAGTATAAACATAAGAGAATGCACATGTATACTTGGCAAAAGAGTGATTGTAAAAGCATGATTTATTTCGTTGTATATGATGGGAGATTGAGGGAGTTAGTGTGGGTCACGAGAGTGATGAGGGGTGCTGAATGTGGAACAGACCACTATTTGGTTCTCTCCAAAGTGAATCTGGGTAGAAAGTGGGTACCAAGGAAGAATGTTGCGCGTAAGCAGTTGAGAGTAAAAGTGGAAAGGTTGCTAGACAGCGAGGTAAGAATGCGGTATGGTGGCATGCTTGAGGATGCTCTATTCTTGAAGCTGAGAGAATGGGACGAGTATATCAGAAATGAGAATGTGAATGATGCGTGAGAGATTTTAAAAGGAGTGATTATGAAATGTGCTGAAAGTGTATGTGGAAAAGGAGTGGTAGGAAGAACGAAAGGTGATGCTTGGTGGAATGAAGAAGTGAAAATTGCTGTCAGGGAAAAGAAAGAGGCGTACAAGGATATGATTGCTGCCAAATCTGAGGGAGAGCGTACTAAGGCATGTGAGATTTACAGAAAGAAAAAGAATGAATGCAAAATCGTTGTGAAAGAGAGCATAGAAAGAATGCATGTGGATGTAGCTAGCAAGATGCAGATCAATTTTGAAGGCAATAAAAAGCTGTTTTGGAAGTGGGTAAAAAGGGCTATGATTGGTGAAAGCAGGGGAATGAATGTGGTAAGGAATTAAAGTGGAGAGATTGTGTGGGATGAAAGCAATATCAGGAACTGCTGGAGGGCGTATTTTGAAGAATTATACAATAATGATACAGGCACTGAGGATGTGCCTTGCGAAGTAGTATGTGAGAATATGATGATGGAAAAGGAGATCAGTAAGAATGAGGTCATAACGGCATTGAGAGTATTGAAAAATGGGAAGGCTGCAGGCATAGATGGGATATCCAGTGAGATGTTGAAGTGTGTGTGTAATTTGCTCATTTGTCGGTTGTGTGAACTATATAATTTATGCTTACCGGCTTCTGTTGTTCTAGTGGAAGAATGGAATCATCGTTCCATTGTACAAAGGGAAGGGAGGAAAGACCAAATATAATAAGTATCGGGCCATTAGTTTCAGTTTAGCCAGTTTTTTGCGCTTCAGCAAGTGATAAAAAAATGTATGGGCATCCAAAAGAAACTGTATTGTGCATTTGTTGATTTAGTGAAGGCATATGACAGAGTAAATAGAAAGAAGTTGTGGAAGGTTTTGAAGGAATATGGAGTGCATGGGCAGCTATTGAATGTTATGATGGCAATGTATGATAATAGTAAGGCAAGTGTGAGAGTTAACGTGGTTCTCAGTGATTGGTATGCAATAAAACAGGGCGTAAAGCAAGGATGCGTAATGTCACTATGGCTGTTTAATGTTTTATGGATAAATGTGTTAGAGATGCATGTAGTGAAAACAACGGTGTTTTGATTGGAAATGTAGATGTGCGAGTTCTACTATATGCGGATGATTCTGTTTTGATCACAGAGAGCCAACAGGGATTGCAGAAGCTCCTAGATAAGTTTTGTGAATCAACAGAGAGAATGGAATTGAGGGTATATGCGTGCAAGACTAAAGTAGTAGTTTTTTATAAGGAGAATGGGGAGGATAACTGTATGATGAGGGCAAATGGTGAAGTAATTGAACAAGTGGATGATTTTGTGTACTTAGATAATATGTTTATGAAAGATGGATGGATAGATGAGGAGATGAAGAGACGTGCGAATGCTGGAAGGAAAGTGGTAGGTAGCATGTGGAGCATATCAAGGTATGAGTGCCTGTCTAAGGAAGCGAAAATCGCCGTGTATAAAGGTGTACTTCTCCCCACTTTGTTGTATGGTAGTGATTCATGGGTATGTCAGGATAGACATAAGAGTAGACTAAACGCTGTGGGTATGAGTCATCTGCGAAGTGTTTGTGGCTAAAGTAGGATGGATAGGGTCAGGAATGAGTGGGTAATAAATGAATGTGGGTTAGATGCTCCAGTAATGTACATGTATGAAAGGAGTGTGCTCGGTTAGTTTCAAAATGTTGAGAGAATGGATGAGAGTGGAATAACGAAACAGATATATAAGAATGTGGTTGAGGAAATTCTTAGGAGGAGGAATATTAGGAGTCTTAAAAACAGGAGGGCGTGTATGAAGCAGTGTATGGGGGTAAATGAGGCCAAAGAGGTTAGCAAGGATAGGTCAGTATGGAGGAAATTATTGAAGCAGAGTTAGGTGTACAAATGTATGTTTGTGAGTGAAACTTTGTGACTTTCCTACCCCGGAAGGGAACGACATGATTGGTACGTATGTATGTATTCTCCAAAAGATCTGGAGAACCTTTTTTGTATAATGGTATAACTTTAACTAAGTTTAACTCCGTTGGAAATTCACCAGTTGCAAAAGTTTCATGGAAATTGATATGTGGTATATGTGATGTTTTTGCTGTATGTTTTTGAAATTTATATTATGTTTTGATGTTGATAAGTAAGTCGAAATGATATGTGAATATGTTTTCTGTGATTAGTGTGGTATGATATCTTTAAGTAAAAACCACATTAATGAATGACTTAAATGGCAACGTGCATAATATATGCACAACTATTTTTTCTTAGTTTATTTGTGGGACTTTAAATTAATTAATAAAATGCTGTTATTCACTTTTGCTACAGCAGGAGAAAGAGGCTGTGTTCCCCAGAGAGAAAAGGCCAAAACATATCGGAGTTGTCATGGCTGACGAAGCGCTGGAAATCCCTCCAGTGGTTGGCCTACCTTTTGAAGAAGTCCCTGCCCTTCTTACAAGCAGCTCCGAAAATTCCCAGGCTGGAGGATCCTCGGCTGCCAAGTCTTCAACTGTGACCACAGTGCCTCTGGCCACTGAGGAGTTACTGTACAAGCCAAAGAAGAAGAGGAGGAAGAAGAAGTCGACCACTCTGTCTCCAGCAATCGTTGAACCTGGTGAGTGATTCAGAATATTTTCTGTATTTGTTGGTTGAATCCAGTGAAAGTTGGTGGTTGATTAAGTTTCTCCGCTCAATCAGCCGCTAAGTGTGAAATTCTGCTGAGGAAAAATCATCCCTCTCGACAGGACTCAAACCCTGATACCTCATTTTCCTGCCAAATGCTTCAGTTGGTTAAGCTACCGAGGTGTCCTCCTCCAGAAGCCTTTTGGTGCTAGGTGGAAGTATGTTGATCCCTTTAATCTCCCACCAGGAGAGTGATGGAAGCTGCCTATGTGCTCGGGTACTTGGATATCTGTCCCGATATTCCTCTAATGGAGGGACATCGCCTCACTCTCTTCATTTTAATTAACGAATCTCTAAGCAATACGTATCTCTTCTGCCCTCATCTGCTGTGTTCTACCATCATTAACTTTTAGTCAACACTGAAGTGTCATGCTTTCCATATCTGCTCCAATCTGTTTCTAGTCAGCAATTCTCTAAGCAAGTTGGTTGCAATAAAAGTATCAGTGGTCCAATACTACATCAGAGTATCTTTCTTCACTTGACCCATGAGAATCAAAGTCGCAAAGAATTTTTTCATTTCAACAATAGTTATGTTCTGTCAGGTTAATAATAATAAATATTCCTAAGTCATTGGTCATTTGATGAAGATATATTGGTTGAAATGTGATGATTTTTAATGCTTAAATGCTGTCTTAATGGTAGTGTGATGGAGACCCTTTACATAAGTTTTTGTTTCAATTTTTGTCAAAATGTTATTGTTTAAAACCTTCCTGGGGAAAGGACTTGGTGTATAATACCAGATGATGGCCACTTTGGAGTTCTGGAGTTGAGCTGAGACTACAAACTCTCCCCCTTCTGAGACCCGCCCTAGGGTGCAACACCCACCTTCCCTCCCCCTCCTCTTCCTCCACTGCTTATCTATTCCTTGCACTATTGCTCTTTACTCCAACACTCCCTTTTTAAGGGCTCACAAACCCTGGGTTACAAAAATGACACCTTTTGACCACTGTGAAAGCATTTCCACTATGTTTTCATGGGGGCCAAGGTGGCACAATGGTATCATTTTCGACTCCCATTCTGGAGAGTGAAGGTTCAAGACCAAGTGACTGCACTACAGAAACCAACTTTTACATGGTACACGATCTGACCCCACTACTGAGAGGCAGCAGTCTCTGCAGAAGACATTGATGGTGTAGATCAAGATCGGACCAGTATCAACCGCCACAACTGCACACAAGAGTGAAGTTCTTGGAATTCAAATGCAATGTGGAAGGTAATGGGAAATCACTGAAATATAACAGCTTTCCAGAAGATGGAGCCCTGCATTTTTCCTATATATGTATGTCATAATGGCATTCCTTCCGGTAAAATAATCTGGTTGTAAAATAGTCCCCCAATCGGTACTATTGGGAGGCGAACATCAGTCAGAATTCACAAGTGTTTTTACAGAAATCCAGCATTTGGATATGCATGTGGGCCAGAGGTTGCTGATGAAAGGACAACGGCCACTTGTTTATATAACTTGCTGTAATGTCTTAATTTACTTTTGCACTCTATTATATTGCACAGTTTCTCGTCTCCAAAAAGTATGTTGATTATAATCTTAGTCTCATTTTTGTGATTGTGCATCGCTACTTTTTCAATGTATTTCACTTTTGGAGTGAATTTTATTGCTATTTTTTTTATTAGTGACAGTTCCATGTACATTTTTTGTGTCATCTTCCAGTAGTGTTCGCATTAGCTTTCTGCCTATTCTGAATGCCTTCTCAGAAACCATACCCATTGTTTACTTCAAATTCACACGTTTACGTATTATGTTCCATGGTGGTATGACCTCTGCAGAAGGGAGCAGTGCCCGTTCGACTGCATCTGAGGAAGAGACACCGAAAAAGGTGGACATTGGCCGGGAGGCAATGGGAGGAGCCGAAGGCAGTGCCTCGTGCGCCGTCACTCCCCTCGGTGGTGCTCTCCCAGCAGCCCCGCACGAGAGTTCTCTGCTAGGGAGTTTGTCAAGGGAGGAACTTTTACAAACTCCTTCCAGGCTGCCTCTCACTGATAAACTTGAGCCGATTGGGGGGGGGAGGAGGAGCAGGTCAGAAGTTTTGGCAGCCAACGTGAGCCTCAGGTCGTCCATGGTCGAGGAGGGCCACGTGGGTGGAGTGGAGACGTGGCTGCCGTCAATGCCTCTCGCTCCCGACTTGAGGAGTCCCACTTCCATTCGACAGGACGTGGAGAGTAAAGAGGAGCTACTGGCAAAGCTACTCGACCTGAAACCCATTGTTCCAGTCACAAAGGTGAGTTGCATGCATGGCCCTCATTGCCTTCTAGGCCAGTTACGGTATGAGCCTGTGTGCCACACACTCCTTTTTTCCCAGAAATCTTATTTGAAAAAGAGGGTGTGCACCTATAAAAATTTGATTATCTGACCTTCCTGGAAACAGAGGGTATCTGGGGGCATATGCTCGGAGTTAGGGTCGTATGCGGGAAAGAATTTCTTGCAGCCCACGAGATTTCCTAAGCCACATGCAATTGGTATGCTCGAGCTGCCTAATAGTACTTGACTCCACTATGTCGGACCAGCAACCCTGGAAGCGGGTGAGTCCCTCTAATCAGATACAAATTCAAGGCTTAGTGAGTGGTCGGCCATTGTAAATGTCATTGCTTGTACATTTACATCTACGTTTACAAAATGCAAGTAGTATAGCGAGTCTTACTTTACTTACTGCGGGACTGTGGCTAGCCTCAATAGCATTCTTGCACCTGCTCTCAAAGGATGTCGTTGTACCAGGTGAGCTCTCTCGGAACTGGAACGGTGACGTCACTGACCTTCAGCGTTTTAGAAGTGCCTAAAAGCATCGACCCATAGTATTGTGTTAAAAATGATTGTGGCTGTAGTGTGGTGATAATTAGTGTATATCTATCAGTGTTTTTAGTATTATCGTTGTGTGTGTGTGTGAATCCAGAGAACCGGTGACTCAATCTGTCCTCCTGGTGTACCAGTACTTCTGGTTTACTGTCACAGAGAAGTGAACCGGATAAGTAGACGCTCCCAGCATTTTTTTCCCCTTTATTCTCAACTTATTCTATTACAGTAGCAACTCGATAATACAAAGTTGGTGGGACCAAAAAATGGGCACTTCGTATTTCGACTTTCATATTTTCAAACCTTTTTAATAAATCACAAAAAATGTATCCTCTTCCCCCCTGACTTCTCTGGTCTTTGGAAACATTTTACAATGACTTCTAGTTGTTATTCGTGAAAGCATTCAAAATAATGCCTTTATATTATAAGCTAAATGTTATGATCAAATGATCATGAAATAACTATTGCCTCATAGTTCTCTATGCAAATGATTTTTAATTGGCTATCATTTTCTTTGCTAAATTTTTGCCCAGCTTATAAGACATATGTAAAGCAAGTTCTTCATTTGTATGAGAGACTAGCTTTCTTAATCTGCGGCTAATTAGGGCATGCAACTGATATGGGCATTCAAAAGAGACATTTGTTTCTAACATTTACGCAGTTAAGATGGTTGCTTGCCGGACTGCGCTTCCTTTATTGCTTCCCTTTCTTTATTGCTCAATCATAGGTAAAATGAGCAAAGGACTCAGTCCGTTAAAAAAAAAATCCTTCTCAGGTCATTATTTGTCATTTCTTCCACATCGCCAGTTGTACATATATATGAACTTGAGAATAAATTTTATTTCATTTCAATTACTAATTGCTTGAAAACAAATTGGGCGTGATCCGGATGTGTTCCATTTCTTTATCAGCTTGGAGTATTCTAAGTTTCCGGTTCCAAATAGCGAGATTTTTTGGACAGATGGAATATTAATGTGTTCCCGTGGAGAATGATACTGAAGAAAATAGAACTTCAGATTACAGTTCGTGGAGAACGAACAAATGCTTCAACTGCCGCCCAGGAAATGCTTTTGCTTGCAATGATGTTGCTTCACCAATCCAATTCTTATCGATATTTCTAACATCTATGCAGTTAAGACAGTACCTGGCCCGACCGTACTTCCAGTCGCCCTTTCTTTATCGCTCAATAATTATAGCAGGGTTGGTACGCATCTTGAAAGTCAGGGAACTGAAAAATTGGTCTGGAAGTCAGGGAATTTTATTGTTGGTCAGGAAAAAATTATCCACATTTGAATTCGATTCAGCTTGTGACTTGTTCATCTGCACTACAGATCCCATACTTCATTGTGCTGAGGCGTAGGCCTTGTGCCGAATAACAGGGTAAGGGGACGGGGATACAGTATCAAAAAGACCAAAAGTGCAGAATATCAACGGAGAAAGATAATTTCAAAAAAGTAAGAAAGAGTAATCCCGGGATTGGAAGCTTGAAACACACGACCCTCTCCTTGTATCACAGAACATATCTGAAAGATCCCCAAAGCTATGGACTCAGCAGTTGTTTCTAAAACGCCAGAGTGCTTCGCCGACGTCATATTCGAAAATTCCCCTAGGGACAACAGTGAAACTGATCCACTCATTTCGTGTATGCTTCACGAAATGTCAAGTCGCCTGAGGGGAGGCACTGGAGGGAAATTCTGGTGGAGGGGAAGGAAAACGTTGGAGGGGAAGGCGTTGCCGCCGATTTCGAATGCTTTTGTGCTAGTGAACCTCGTGAAACTGCGTGCTAGGGCTCAGGATTACCCAAATTGTAGCCTAGTAGTAGGATATCTACATCTACATCTACGTGATACCCTGCGAGCCACCACGAGGGTGTGTGGCAGGGGGTGAAGATCACCAAACATGCACTATTGACATACAACTAGGATATTTAATGAAAGCATGCTAGATAATGGGGTCACATGCAGCTAGATGGTTAGTATCTACATATAAAGAAAGGGGTTACTGGTTCTTATAACATGCGTCATGCACTACAGACTACTCTAACTATATTTCACCTACCAATCCCTTTGCTACGCTGCCTATTGCTCTCTCTTATAGTACGAGGGAAAAATGACATTTTAAATCTATCGGTACGACAATCTATCTCTCTAATCTTGTTAATATGATCAAACCTAGCATAATACGCAGGGGATCTCAATATATATCTAACGTCATCTGTGAACAACTCTGTTTCGAATTTACTTAAAAGGTTTAACCTAAATTTTAACCTGTGTTCTGATAGTAATTCCCATCCTAGTTCTTCTATTAAGCTCGTAACACTTATACAATTATCATAACGTCCTTTAACAAACCTAGCAGATCTCCTTTGCACGCGCTCTATTTCTTTTATCATACCTTCCTCGTACGGATCCCATATACTAGCGGCATATTCTAAATGAGGCCTGACGAGTGTAAAATAGCTTCTTTCTCGTACTCTCTCATCGCATTTGCCTAGAACCCTTTTTACGAATCCTAATCTACGGTTTGCTACACTAGTTACTTCCCTGATGTGTTTCCCCCATGACATGTCTTCAGTGATAGTGACGCCTAAGTATTTAATTGAATCTACGTTACATATTTTGTTTTCCTTGATGCAATAATTATTCCGGAGAAAGCCACTCTTTTTCCAAAAATTCATAATCGTGCATTTCTTCAAATTCAATTCTAGTTGCCATCTATCACACCAATCATCAATCGCATCTAAATCCTTAGCTAAAAACTGTCTGTCCTCTTCATTTCTAATTTCCTTATACACTACTGCATCATCGGCAAAAAGACGGAGCTTGCTATTTTTTACTACTGTATTCAAGTCGTTTACGTACAGAAGAAATAAAATTGGGCCTATCACGCTTCCCTGGGGAACACCTGATGTAACTTTTACTTCGCCTGAGCTGACACCATCTAATACCACCCTTTGAACGCGTTCATGTAAGAAGTCTCCTATCCAGCCTACTATATTATTATCTATTCCGTATGATGCTAACTTCGCGAGTAACTTACAGTGGGGAACCTTGTCAAAAGCTTTTCTAAAGTCAAGAAACGCTGCATCTACCTGTACGTTACCTTCTCCGGAAACTAAAACATCGTGAACAAAAAGACCTAATTGAGTTTCGCAAAACCGTCCTTTTCTGAATCCATGCTGGTTTGTTATTAATAAATCCTGGCTGTCGAGGTGTCCCATTATTGATGTAACTATGATATGCTCTATAATTTTACATGATAATGACGTTAATGATATTGGTCTATAATTACATGGCTGTTCCCTATCTCCGCTTTTATAAATTGGGGTCACGTTTGCTATCTTCCAGTCTTTGGGAACCGCGTGTTCCTCGAGGGATTTGTTAAATATTACTTTAAGATACGGAGCCATTTCGAGGGCTAATTCTTTATAAACACGAGCTGGAATTTCATCAGGACCTGAGGACTTGTTCGGGCTAATGTTACTCAGTAAGGATACGATTCCGCTACAAGATATATCGATTGGGGGCATTGGTTGTGAAAAAAAGAGTAGACACCGAATCAATTTTTCACTGCCCTTGAATTATTCCTTTATTTATTTATTTATTTATTTATTTTCACTGCCCCGAATACAGCACATTAGGCCATTTTACGTCGGGTGAACAATAGTAACAACGGACGATACACAGACACCCATGTCCTGGGCTGATAATATTCTACCCAGGCGGGACTCGAACCCGCGACCCTCAGATTAGCAGGGGAGGACTTTACCCCGCCGCCACCGGGGCCGACGCATATGGATGGATATGGATATATGCATAATGTAAGCATATATGTATGCATATATGGATATGTGCATAATGTAAGAGTCTCCGTTTGTAGAAGAAGGATTCTTTTACTCTTTGTTCGGATGAATTTTCCAAATAAGATTTTGCGCCGTGGTGATACATGTTGAATAAAAAGGCCAAAATTCATCAATTTTGACGAGAGTTTTCTTAACTTGGGAATTTTGTAGAAAAAAATGCCCCAAGGAAAGCAAATATTGAACTTTTGTCCAAATCAAAATGAAAAAATATCACTGCGTAAGCGTAGCCCGGGAATTCAAGATGGTGTGCAACAGCTTTTTTTGGCGAGGTAGGGAGCTCCCTTAAGTATGCAATGAAATATCTCTGTTCAAAGATTTGAAACACTATCTACCATAGCGAGAACCAGCTATCAAGATAAATTCGTATGTGATGCTTTATTTATGCTCTATTTTATGTACAAGTACTGATGTACCTATACTTTACATTTTTCCTTTAAATGAAGGTAATAAAAGAAGCTGTCTTGACCATAATGCTCATTATTTCTTTACTTTTCTTGAAATGAGGTGATTTTTAAAAGTGAGGGAAAAATCTACATTTTGGTCTGGAAAGTCAGGAAAAAGTCAGGGAAAATCAAAACTGGCAATGCGTTCAACCTTGAATAGGTAAAAAGAGCAATGGACTCAGTCCATTAAAAAAATCCTCGGGTCATTAGTTGTGGTTTCTTCCATATCGCGTGCAGGATATATGAATTTGGGAAGAATTATTATTTTGTTCCAAGCCATACATTTTCACCGCTCATTGAAGTTCGTGTAAGAAACAGTAACTCATTACTAAGTCCCTTTTCACTTTGATGATTCGTGCTTATAGTTCTATTCTGCCAAACATTAATCCAGGAAATAAATTAAACTATTATTTTTTTATCCTTCTATGCATAATCTCTGTGGCTGAACGCCATTTTGTCCCATTGGGTCCTTATATGTCAACTTCAGTGAGCTAAAACATAGAAGCTAATGAAATGCCTCGTATTTAAAAAGTGATTACCCAATCGCTCCACGATTTTCCGACCTTTTTATCCACCACAGTGTGAAAGAGATACTTCATCCCAAATGTGTATCGCAGAGATATTCCAGATGCAGCGTTCTCCATTCCATTATTTAGTTATTTTATTTCCCCTCTGAGACTTACGTCTTCTATCTTACGCTATCTAGACTGACAGTTTAGCTTCGTAAAATCGTAACTTCGTATTTTCGTGCTTCGTATTATCGAGTTTCTACTATATTCTATTGCATTTATCTGTTGACCTTCCGCTGTATTCAGTTACATCTGAGACAGCGAGCGAGTCGGATGTGCTCAGCAGTGGCTCTGTGAGTGAACGGCAGTTCATATAGATACGAGACTAGTTTGATTCCTTATGTACGTGTGTTCAGTGAATGGCCTGTAAAATCGTGTTTGGTTAATTATTCTACCACAAGTGAATACTCCTTTAGGAGCAGCTACTTACGCCATTGTTCGGTTTTAAGCTTCTGTGCTTTCATACGTTTCTCTGAAGTCATGGCCGAGTGTGTTGTAAAAACATTCAGAGACGGCAGTTGAAAATTCTCTGTAGTAACTGCAAGAATCAGTGCCATGGAAATTCTGTGAACATTTCTAAGGGTGATTGGGATTTTATGGTTGTAGAGAAACAAACTTTGCGTTGTCCACCTTGTTCTGAAGCGAGAAGAAAAAGTATGACTGCATCTGTGCCAGCTGATCTTGGATCGGCAAATATCTCTCAGGTTATATGTATGCTTGATGAAACCAAAAAAGATAGAGAGCGTATGGAAGTGGATCTTAATAGTGCCATAGAATTTGATCACAAAAAGATTGATGATAATAAGAAAGTTCTAGAAGTTCACTGTGAAAAAATTGATCAGTATTTAGATACAATCGAACAACTGAGGCAGGAAAATGCAGTCCTTAAAGATCAGTTGTCTGCTTTAGAAAGGGAAGTGGATGGCAACGATCAGCATTCTCGTTCAAATGTAATAGAAATCCATGGGGTTTTGCAAGAATCTAATGCAAATGTGTTAGAGGTGGTGTAAAATGTGGGGGCTGCACTTTACATTAAGATCACCAGTGAAATGGTGGACTTCTGCCATCAGATGAATGAGAAGGAGGCAACAAAGACCCTTGGTATTGTTGTCAAATTTGTGTGCAGATTTGACAAGGAAGAGATTATGCGGAGAAGAAGAGTAAGGAGGACCTTTTCAACCCGACACATGGGCTTATCTTCCGATGCCCCTGTGTACATCAACGAAAGCCTGTCCCCTGGAAGAAGAAAACTTTTGGCAAAGGCCCGAGAGGAGAAGGCTACAAAAGGATATAAATACATTTGGATTAGGAATGGCAGAATTCTGATGTGGAGGAAAGAAAATGACTCAGTCATTCATGTTAACTCTCTCGATGATCTTCAGAAATTGTAAGATGATATATTTCATTTTTAGCTTATGTTTGAATAGCTATCAATACCTCTGCTCTTTCCCACCAATTGCTTCATTATGTCCAGAAAATGTTTTTATTTCTTCCTTATGGCCAATTCTAGTTTTGTACACAAGGGGACTATTTGTATTTTTTTTTCTATCCACCTCTGGTTGCATCCTCAGAGTTGGACTCAATGTTCTCGTTGTAGTAGGTATTTCATTTTTTTTAAATCAAGCTATTGAATGAGTGATACGGTTATGCGATGTCCATGAAGCAATACTTTGGTTAAATGTTTTGATCAATTTAATATCCTACATCAAAACATTAGAAGTTTACGAGCCAACTTTGATGGTTTTGTTATTTTATTAGATAATTTACAAGTGAAGCCTCACATTGTGATCTTCTCTGAAATTTGGGTAGAACAAGGTGAATTGTCTGCTTACCAACTTCCTGGGTACCAGCAAATTGCTAAATGTAACAGTTATCATCGAGCTGGTGGAGTAATCTCTTGGTTAAACATCCGTATCTTATTTGGCAAATCATGGGCAGTGGCGCTAAGCGCTCAGTAGCGACTTATTGTTAGATTGTATGTCCGGCAGTCGAGAACATCTAGTCCCGTAAAGGTCACAAAAATCCACAGGGGGAGAGGACGCCTCGGTAGCTTAACTGGCTAAAGCACTCGGCTGGAAATTGATGGATCTGGGTTTGAATCCCGGTCAAGGCGGATGATTTTTTCTCTGTGGAAATTCGCACACGTATTTTATTTGTAAATTGCCAGAGCTAACATCAGCTGATGTGCTAAAAATAGAAATAGAAATCAGACCGTCAGTTAAATTAACTATAATCGCCATGTACAGATTACTCTCCTCTTCTCTTGAGATGTTTTTGCATGATATGCAGGTCCTATTGGCAAATTCCTCTGGTAAAAACTCAATTATATAAGGCGATATGAATCTATGTTTACTGAAAAAATCTGGAACTGTATTTGAGTACCAAACTCTGATGGCCTGTTATGGAATGGAACAGATTATAACATCTCCCACTAGAGTTACCAAGTCAAGTTTGACTTGCATCGACCATATTTACTATAGAAGTAGAGATAATGTTGTTGCAACGGGTAAAGCTTTTGATCTTGGCCTAACTGACCACCATCTAATCATGTGTTTTTTAGAAACAAATCTCCACTGCACTACTATGGTAAATGATCCTCTGGCAAGAATCAACTTTAATGTTCTCAATGATTTCCTGTCTAAAACCAATTGGAATGCCATATACCTTGAAAACAATGTGTCAATGGCCTATAAAATGTTTATTGACATAATTAATAATATCATTGATTCCTCTACCTATGTTTCTGATGGAAAATCTAAGTCTAGATTCCTGAAACCATGGATAAATGCAGAAATTTGTGGACGTATTGCTAAAAATAAACTCTTTGTATAGAACAATGAGAAGCCAACCATATTATGATGCCTTGGCACGATATTATAAATCATATAAATTGAGACTTGTGAGGGATAGTGCCAATTTAAAGGATAATTACTATTTGAATACTTTTCAAATTAACAGAAGTAATACCGCTAAGCAGTGGAAAATTATAGATGACATCATAGGTACGAGGACCCCGAAACGCAACATAGATCAAATCGGTTCAATTGAGAGCGATACTGTATTAACTAGTTTGCAAGACATAGCTAATAATTTAGTAGATTCTTTGCTTATGTCATTAAAAGAGTAAAAATGACACTAGGATTGATGCCATTAGACTCAACGAAAGCTATACGCTTAGCGTTCCACCGTTCCAATCCCAAAAATCATTTTTCTTATTCCCAACATCTAAGGAAGTTAAGGAAATCATATGTCAGCTGAATCCAAATTCTTCTAAAGGAGTTGATAAAATTTCATCAACGGTTGTCAAAGCAATGAACAATAATATTGCAAATTTAAGCTTGGAATCAGGTATATTCCCAGAACAGTTAAAATTGGCATTGACTATTCCAATTTTTAAAAAAAGGGGATAAGACTGATATTAACAATTGCCGACCTATTTCTCTTCTGCCGATTTTTTCAAAAATTGTAGAGAAAATAGTTAAAACTAGGCTTGTTAGTTTCCTAAATAACATAAAATTCTTTAGTGACAAACAATTTGGTTTTCAGAAGGGTAAAAGTACTGAAGATGCTCTCCTAAAATTTTGTTCAGGTGTTTATGAGGATTTTAATGCCAATTATAAAATTGCTGGCCTCTTTATCGACATTACCAAAGCTTTTGACCTGGTAGACCATGTAATATTATTACGTAGACTAGAAGAAGCTGTTATCAGAGGTGTTTCTCTCAACTGGTTTAGAAGTTATTTGATTGGCAGGACTCAGTGTGTAAAAACAATGACTGTGTTAGCCAAGAGGAACTCATTACTTGTGGGGTACCTCAGGGTTCGGTTCTGGGACCAACTTTATTTTTAATTTATGTTAGCAATTTATGTACTGGTTCATTCAGTGGTGAATTAACTTCATTCACTGATGACACAGCTTTGTTATATTCAACTCCAAATCTCTGTGATCTTACGCTGCAAATTCAAAGTGACATGGATAAACTTAAATATTGGTTTTTAGCTAGTAATATGTCTCTAAGTTCTAAAACAAAAATCATTATTTTCTCTCTAAAAAATGTAACAGTTCCAGAATCAATATCTTTTACAGGTGTTCAAGGTGTATATCTAAAATTGATAAAAACTGTAAAAATTGTATGAAAATCGAATGTGTTAATCAAATTAAATATTTGGGACTAATATTAGATAAAAACTTAAACTAGAAAGCGCATATTTCCAAACTAAAATCTGAATTAATTCCTGTTTTAAGAAAAACTTATTTATTAAGGTTTTAGTGCCCGCTATCTATTTTGAGAACTGTTTATTTTTCTTTTGTCAACTCAAGATTACAATATGGTATTGCTTGGTGGGGTGGCACATATGATTCGAATATTCGGCCTTTACGTGTAAATCAAAATAAAATTATACCCTCTATTCTCAGTGGAGCGAGCACAGCTTCCTCCTTTCCGTTATATCTGCAATAAAAAATTTTACCACCAAGACACTTATTTGTCTATAAGGTTCTCCATGTCTTTTATAATTGAGGAGGTCAATGTATTAAACCATGGGAGTACAAATCAATGCTCAGAAATAGTGCTATTATTAGAATTCCAAGGCCTTATGTTGAAGCATTTAAAAATTCATATCTTTCTATTGCACCCAAAGTTTTTGTCCAGTCACTGACAGAGTGACAACCTAAACTTCATGATATTCTGTAGTACATCTAAGAAAACTTCCAAGTCATACTTTGATTGTAATTTTTTTTGTCAAGCATTATCATTGAGATGCTTTGTACAATTCTACATTTATTTATGTTCTAATTGATTTCAGCATCTCTATGTTTTCAATATCAAGATACTTAGTAAAATGCTTTTTTATCATGTGTTAACGTATGTATCAGTTGGGTTGAGGGCCAGGGAGGGAGAGGAGAACTTGAAATGGAAGAAGGGTTGGGGAAATATAGAAACAATGAGGAAGGTAAATTGTTAGAATTCAACAGTTGGTTTGTGATTGAGGGAAGTTGAAGGTGCTTGTGGGGTTTGGGAATGCATCAGTGTTTAAAAAGGTACAAAATATTATGAACTTTTGTGAAATCTTTGAAAATCTGTGTTTTAGGTGACAATGATTGTCTTGTTATTTCAAGCATCTGTAATGAGTCAAGCATGTAACTCTTGTTTGAGACATGTAAAATATCAAATTTAAAATCACATATGTGGCTAGTTTCAATAATATTTTTGGCAAAGGATTGCCATGTTGATTTTTCACACTTCTCTCTCTTCACTCTTTGATTCTATTTGTAAAAGATCACTCTGTTTCACTAATATAAACTCAGTCACAATCACCAAATTTGAGCATCACTTTCATCTTCAGTTTTCACTATGCCTTACAAGTGAATCAGCACTTGTCTAAATGAGGAATCAGGTTATAAATTAAGAACAGAATTGAATAAAGTATTTCAATAACAATGCTTAGCATTGTGAATTTCCATATAGTTGCACATTACTCCATTAATGTGAATTGATTTATTTAAAAATAAAATTTATAAATCTATTCAGTGAAATCACAAAGTCTTCCGATGTAAGTTTTCTAGAAACAGGAACGATTCCTTCAATAGGAGAGGGTCGTGAAAATCCAAATGAACCCTATCTACTTACAGAAAAACCAATGCCTGATCTCTAATAACAGTGGAGCTGTTGTGGATTCTGGCAATGCCTGACTCAAAGCTCAGTTGTTTTGCAAGTAAGTTCTGGGAAAATGTCTTAACTTGGATTAGTTTGCTTATTAGTGCACGCTTGAATCCTCTTGGCAATGGTGCTGCATGTTCCTGTTGCATGGCATTTTTTTTCCGTACATGAATACTTACTCCCCTTCCTTGATGCATAGGTGATAAAACTTAGAGGGGGGGGGGGGGGCATGGTCTGGTAGTTTAACTCCATGGGATGGCTGGTTTTCCATTGCCTCTTTTGTCTCTCTGTCCCTTTGGAAAATATTCCATGGAAGCTTATGAAGTGAGTTCAAATTGCAGCTCATCAACATGCTCAGCTTTGGAAATAATGTAAAACCTTCATACTTTTTCACAGGCTTATTGATTAACAATGTGTTTTGATGTTTTTAAACATCATGTTCGGGTAATACTAATCACTGTATACTGTGCTTTGCTAGTGACGTATGGCTTGGCTTCTGGTAGGGCTGGTAATAGTGTATTGTATACTTTACCAAAAGTTTCTAGTGAAGATGATGTTAAAAGACATCAAAATGTGTCGTTATTCAATAGACCAATGAAAAATTAGGAAAGTTAATTATTAATTAACAAATTGGTTCTATCATAATCTTCCACAAATGAGCAGATGAGTGCATGGCTTATATTAACTGGTTATTTTCTATTTCAAAAATACTCTAGTATTGCTACCAGACAAAAAAGCTGTTCATTTGCTGGCTTTACAAATGATGCATATGCGACAATTTCAAATCCTGATACCAGCATTTTCATTCAATGTGTGAGGATAACCATTGGTATATTTGTAGTAAAATTTAGATTTATCTATTTTATTTTGTGAGAAACATGATGGTAATGACTAAAAAAGTGGCTTGAAGTTTGAAATCTGATTCTCTTGTGCGGATTATCCTTAACATTGAGTAATGGACAATTGTTTAATTTCAAGGAGAAAGAGAGTTGTTGTCCCATTATGTTATGATTCTATGAAAACACATAGGACCTCATGTTTTAGTGTTAATAGCTGATTAATTAGGCGTATATTCACCTACTGTCCATTATAAACGTCGACTTTGTTGAGTTTAGGAAGCTTTAACTTCAGGTAGAGTCAACTGATTTTAACAAAATTAAATGCTTTTGTTAGAATGGTCAATTCTTTGTTTATTTACGCATGTAGAAATTTTGTCTTATCTTTATCGATACTTAAACGATATTTTATTTGAAAAAAGTCCCTGTTTTCATGGAAAAGTGCAATTGTTGTTGCTGTTATAATACTCTAAATCTGATGGCCCGACTTAATGTTATTGGTAATCTCTAAATATTTAGAACAGAGGTTGGAGATAATTACATAAGTTTGCTAAATATGTTTTTAACATAATATAGGAATAAAATGTTTCTATGCATAATTTTACACGTGCTGCTGTTAAAGTTGTAAACATCCCTGATGTAGATGATAGTTTCGAACCTTTCTTGGTGGAATTCCTTGATATCAGGGATAGAAGAATTAACACTGCAAGTGTGGCATGAACGGTGTATTCTTTCACATGGTATTAGATTTATTGTCACAACCGTTTTCTGGGCTGAAAATGTTGTGGATTCTACTCTCCATGTCTATAACATTTACAGGATTGGTACAAATCTTGAAAGTCAGGAAAAGTCAGGGAAAGTCGGGGAACTGAAAAATTGGTCTGGAAGTCAGGGAAAAGTCAGAGAGTTTTATTGTTGGTCAGGAAAAAATTACCCACGTTCGAATTCGATTCGGCATGTGACTTGTTCATCTGCACTACAGATCCCATACTTCATTGTGCTGAGGCGTGAGCCTTGCGCCAAATAACTGGGTAAGGGGACGGGGATACAGCGTCAAAAAGACCAAAAATGCGGAATATCAACGGAGAAAGATAATTTCAAAAAAGTGAGAAAGAGTAATCCCGGGATTGGAAGCTTGAAACACACGACCCTCTCCTTGCTTCACAGAACATATCTGAAAGATCCCCAAAGCTCTGGACTAAGCAGTTGTTTCTAAAACACCAGAGTGCTTCGCCGACCTCATATTCGAAAATTCCCCTAGGGACAACAGTGAAACTGATCCACTCATTTCGTGTATGCTTCACGAAATGTCGAGTCGCCCGAGGGGAGGCACTGGAGGGAAATTCTGGTTGAGGGGAAGGCATTGCCAATGATTTCGAATGCTTCGGTGCTAGCGAACTTCGTGAAGCTGCGTGCTAGGGCTCAGGATTACCCAAATTGTAGCCCAGTAGTAGGATATGTGCATAATGAAAGAGTCTCCGTTTGTAGAAGAAGAATTCTTTTACTCTTTGTTCGGATGAATTTTCCAAATAAGATTTTGCACTGTGGCGATACATGTTGAAAAAAATAAGCCAAAATTCATCAATTTTGACGAGAGTTTTCTTAACTTGGGAATTTTGTAGAAAAAAATGCCCCAAGGAAAGCAAATATTGAACTTTTGTCCAAATCAAAATGAAAAAATATCACTGCGTAAGTGTAGCTCGGGAATTCGAGATGGTGTGCAACGGCTTTTTTTTGGCGAGGTAGGGAGCTCACTTAAGTATGCAATGAAATATCTCTGTTCAAAGATTTGAAACACTATCTACCATAGCGAGAACCAGCTATCAAGATAAATATGTATGTGATGCTTTATTTATGCTCTATTTTATGTACAAGAACTGATGTACCTATACTTCACATTTTTCCTTTAAAAGAAGGTAATAAAAGAAGCTGTCTTGACCATAATGCTCATTATTTCTTTACTTTTCTTGAAATGAGGTGATTTTTAAAAG
This sequence comes from Ceriagrion tenellum, assembly GCA_963169105.1. NCBI lineage: Eukaryota > Metazoa > Arthropoda > Insecta > Odonata > Coenagrionidae > Ceriagrion > Ceriagrion tenellum. Next base: position 29,310,656 of record OY720641.1, read on the forward strand.
TGAGGGAAAAATCTACATTTTGGTCTGGAAAGTCAGGAAAAAGTCAGGGAAAATCAAAACTGGCAATGTGTATCAACCCTGATTTAGCTGAGCACATTAAGGAGGAAAATGGCTGGTGCAGAGGATAGAAGACCCCTCCAGGACCCGGAAAACAAGCGATCATTTTGCATATTGGCAATGAGAATGGCTTCCTATGCAAGGATGGCAAACTATGTAAAAATACCTTACGTATTCTGATTAGAGCAACCTTATTACTGACATACAGTCCAAACTCTGAGTAAACACATCTGTTGGTATTTCAACCTCGCTCATAGCCAGGATTAAAGCTAATTCATGGGAAGTGGCTGTGTCGCGCATCCTCTCCCCTGCAAGTTCTCTCTGACCACTCAACTTGGCTGTTTGGGCGGGCAGAAAAGAAAAATAACTACAAATCATTATTGGTTATCCTAGTCTAATATACTAATTTTAATGTACATATTTGAAATACTGGCGTCATTGTGGTTAAAATGGTATAACTCAAACCTCTATGCACTGCAAGTTTCGGAATTCCACATGGTAATAAATATATTCACACCACCAGTTTCGCCTCAGAGCAGCATAATCAGTTGCACTTACATTATTTTCCACTCTTTATATACATGCCATTGTATGGGTGGGGGATAGGGAGGGGCAAGTGGCTGAGTCACAGGTAAAGGCAAGAAGGTATTAGGTTGGATGGGGGAGGGGGATGGGGGGGGGAGAGAGCGAGGGTCTTGGAGATAGTGAATGCTGGCTAAGGCACCATGGGAGGAGGTAATGGTAGCAGCAGCTTGTTTATAGGTTGAGCGAGGGTTGAGGGATGAGTACGAGTGTTGTTGGCTGGAGTCAGGAAGTGTAGGAGGGGGAATGAGAGGGATACAAAAGTTTGTTGACACTATTAAATTCGTTTGAATTAGCTCTGTGCAAAATTTCTAATTCCTCCAAGGTGTCCAACTTCGGTTCTTTTCCTTGAATATGCTGTATTTTAGGTGTAAAATTGCTGGAGTGTCCATTTTCCAATAAATGTTTAGCAAACTGAGAGTTATTGTTATTGCTTATTTAGCAAGCTCTATGTTATTTCACTCGTTTCAAATTTCCTTCCTGTTTGTCCCACATATGCCGCCCCACAATCGTCACACTGGAGTTCGTAGACACTGCTCTTTTCTATAACCTCCATCTTGTCCTTGTTGCTGCCTATATCAGGTTCCTTAGTGTGTGCCTGTGGTAGAAAGCCGCTCTCACTTCTATGCAATGCCCCACCTTTATATCGTCAACTTGCCCTGGGCTTAAACGGCTGTAAAGTCTATGTTAAATACATTTTAGGTGGGAAAATATCCGTTTGATGGTGACCTGCATCACTGGGAGAGAGATTAAGTGTGCCATCCTCCTTGGCTGCTGCATATCATATTAACAAATCACAAATGGTCTGGGTTTCTCCGTCTCCCTCCCATCTTCCGAAGAGTCCTCCATCCCTCTGTACCAGTCATCACCATTGAGTCCTGTTTTTGTATCCATGTCATGATCACTTTCCTCCAGTTTTATCTTATAACCTCTCCAAAAAACCAATCCAAACCTTTTCAATAAGGTCCGTGACATGTACCTTAGTACTTGGTTCATCCACCCAGGATAATCCCTTTTAAGCTTTTGGTTTATAACCCAACAAGATCGACTGCCAAACCCATGCTGGGGAATCCCAGCCACAGAGGGAAGGAGTGGGTGGGGTAGATGTGGTTCCTTCTCTTCCTCCCCCTCCTCGTTAAGGAAGGTGAGGGGTGGAGAAGAGTTGACAAATCTGAGGAAACAACCTCAAGAAGCTACGGTAAAAAATTATAAATCTCTTTTCACTCAGAATAGGTGAGATTGTCTAAACTAAGATTGTATTCCAGCAAAAATCACTAGTATATAATAAATTTTCCAGCTTAACTTGGTGGAACGACATTGCAAAGATTTTAAATGAATTCACTTTGTAATATTCCACATGTGGAATATTACAAAATGAATTCATTTAAAATCTTAAAAATCACTAGTACATGGGAGGTTATGACTGAAATTGTCTAAGTCTGCTTCACTCAAAAGGCTGAAAAGTGCATGTTTTAAATTTGAAATAGATGATGAACAAATAACGAAGCAGACTAAAGATATGACTAATGGATAATGCAAAATTCTGATATTATAAATGTTTTTCAGTTAAAATAAATTATTTGATTCTTTCCCTTAAAACCTAGTACTCCAATTATTAGGATTCCACAGAGTTCTAATTTCAATTGTTACACTTGTTTCCATCTATGACATTATTACATTTCACACTGTTTCTAGTCGTTACATGTTCCTAATGCTAAGGCTAGTAAGATGTATGTTGTTGGGATGTATAAGATGTTCACTGTTATGATATTACAAGAGTTCCATTTGTGCACTATTTTGAAGCTTACTTTGTAGGTATACCATAACGATTCCCATTGTTTACGCTGTTGGCATCAGCCCCAAGTGGTGTCAGAACCATGAGTTTGCTCCGAAAGTCCATCTCCCTCTTCACTTGAAATGAAATTATTCAAGAGGAGGAATGGTTCCAGAATGTTATATTTTGTTCAAAATTCTGCTTTTGCTCCGTCAACGAAACTAAAGGCAGGCCATACATTTAGTTTCATTCGAATCCAAAACTATATTCAAAAAGCTAGCTTGTAGTTTAGTTCTGGAACAAAGCTTAAAGCTTGGTTCCAGTTGCATTGTACATCCCTGGTTTATACACCAGTGGTCATGCTTTATCCATCATGCTGGGCCCCTTGTCAATCAATTGTCAATGGTTTACAAGGGGCCCAGCATTATCTAAAGTATTCTTTATTTTGCAGTTATCATTAGAATTGTTACCTATAATAAGCGAGTCTTCCTTTACATTTATCAACTGATAGATAGCTCTTGGAGTTTATGTGAACCTGTGCAGTGAACGGGAATTCAGTTCAGAACACGTTAGCGACATTTGTTACACATTAACAAGTAACAGATTACTGCACTGAGAGGACAATGTTAATGTGTTTAATTATGGTTTAACTCAAAATTGTAACAAAGCAGTATGTTTAGATTGTTCATTTTATTTCCAATGTGTATCGGACAGAGCAGACGACGTTTGGATGCATAAGAAGTGAGAATAATAATGTATAAGTGTATCATCAAGGAAAGTGATGTGAAGGTAAATTTCAATTATTTCATCACACATATTTGATTCAAGTTGATTTGATTAGATTTGATGATATTCGATGTGATGTGAAGGTAAATTTCAATTATTTCATCACATCTTTGAAATTGATTATTCTAAATAGTCAGTGGATATCTACGGACGATTAAGCCATCGCAATTTGCTTCTTGGAAATCTTGTGGGACTGCTGGGGAATGTGAGGATGGAAGTGAATGTGAATAAACGAGGTGAGCAATATTTCGAGCCTACTCGTTAAAATAATACGGAAGAAATTGTTACAAAGGCTTCTGCAGTTTTCCTGTTTATTGGTGTTTTTTGGGTTCTCCCCGCGTTGCTGCATTTTGATTGATGACCGTTTTGCTGCCATTCCAGTCGGAATCATCAGGTCTGACGGTCAGCAATAAAAATGCTGCAACGTGGGGAGAACCCGAAAAATACCAATATGCAGTGGAAAGATTTGGTACAATTCTTAACAGAGGGAGTGAATAAACATTCTTTGCATGTAGAGTAGGTCCTTCTCTTTTACCTTAACTCATTTACCTTGGCTGAGAGATTAGAAAAGTAATTAAAGAAATGAAGGAGTTAAGCTGTGAGACCTGGTCTAAAAAATACCAGTCTCCTGTGAGAGGTATGATGGAAGGCAATGTCATGGACGGTTTCCAGTTACATTCTTGTACTCAGCTAAGTTTCAAATAACTTTGCTCACTTTTCCTTCCCATCCAGCTTAGGACATACGCCTACTTTTAATGAGAGGGACAGTCTCTCTTCACTTGTATATAGGTATTGACATGTCAATCTAGCCAATAGTTTTTTATTTTTATATTTTTAGGAACACTTTTCTTTGCACATTTAGCAGAACCCCCATTTACTCCATTAGGTAACACATGAAAGAGAATCAGTTGGTAAGTTAATATAAGGAAAGCCTGGGCACTTTACAATAGTGTGATACTCAGATTGGAGTTATAAAACAGTTTCCTCCCTGGGCATCATCCAGCATTCAGAATAAAGCGCCCGAGAAATAAAATCAGGAAAGAAAAAGTGATCATAATGAAAACGGAGCTGCACTCCAAACTCTTGTGAAACACTTCACTGATTCACAGTGAATTTGGTCTCACTCCAATGTATGTAATTACCTCACCTTTCCCAAAGAAACCAATATATGTGCTGATTACGGCACTTCTTTCGGAGATATTTGCCAAAAACCAGCCATTTTACAGGGTTATGCACTCCAGAGAGACTTTCTTTTAAAAAATGAGGAATTTATAACAACTAGATCTCATCAGAAATTTATCTGTGGATACCTTTTGTTTTTTTATTAAATTGTTTTCAATAATTTTGTAATTAATTTAAATTCTTTTCCTTCTTACAGCTTGAAAAAAAATATTCAAATTAAGACTTACGCATGAATGTTCAGTTTAGGTATTACTGGAAATTTTAGTCTTATTAAAAAATTTTTTTTTGTCATTAATGTAAAAATATGTACTTCATGCGTCTTGCAGTTGCTTGATGAGAAAAGAAGTAAAATTCGAATGTAGTGTATTATGACAAGAGGGAAATATCTTTGTTAAATGACTTTAAATCTCGCTTGACAGCCCACATGAATAAGGCACCTCTCTGGCTCATTCTTTTCCTCAGCCATCGGCAGGCATGCAAGAGGGACCTCATCACATCTCTGATTCTCGTCCACTCGGTGCTTTGCCCCGTGGGCATGGAAGGGGCGTACAACCAAGCAGTGAACCCCTGTGCTGGTTTCTGGACACTTCAGTGAACGTAGATGCAGTGAATGTGGAGGGGCCGAGGTCGTTCCTGAAGAAGAAGACTTGGCTTGAGCGTGGGGGAGTCATTGCATCCTCTGAGAAGAAGTCCCCAAAGAAGGCAGAGGAGAGTCGTTCACTCGAGGGCACGACGGAATTGGAACCAACAGCCCCTCACGTGAACGCACCCACCGAAGACCCAGATAGTGAATGGGAAATCATTTAACGTGCGCAACTTTTGGCTGCCATGATGGATTTTATTTTGTTCTCTGTGGCTTTGTAGTGATTTTCAGTTTTTGGAAGTTTGAAAGGGGATTAGGATCCCCGTAAAAAAATCATCGTAAATCACACAAAATGAAGTAGTGGGTTGCTTTAAGTTTGTTGGGGGCTGATAATGGTTGAGTTAAACTACTATCTTCTTATGCAAAAAATGCTTCATTGTAGAGTATTTTTTGGTCGACTTCCACTCTCCTCAGAAGTGAGTGTCAACCTTATGTTTTATAATTTTAGGGTCCAGTGAAACTCTTTCATCTCGGTGACTTCTGTCTCAGGAAAGGATTGCACACAAACCCTTGCCCTCATCTATCTCATGTTTCAGATACTCCTTTTTGTGAGTTATTTTCCAATATGGGAAGTGAATAAGTTTTCTAAAATCCAGTCTTACAGACTCATTTGACGCAATCCATTCACAATGCAGTGATTGTTCCAATCCTGAATACTTTCAGATCCATTCCATTACTCTGTGCAGTTGCAAGTACGTAGCAGCAAGGAAGAAAGCTCTGAGGCTCATTGTGAGATACATTGGTTCACTACCTAGAAGGAGTGAGTTGTGTTGAGAAACAATGGGGCAATTTCTTACTGCTGAAATTATGGAGCTTTTGAAATACATATTCTTGATAGTATGGTGAAGCGATTGCATAGCACCCACATTATGTTCTCATGAGATAAACATTCCTTTCTTAAGCTCAAATTAGTCTGTTTCAATGATTACTTTGTTTGGTAATGCTTTTGCTTGAACTATTTTCAAGAAAAGTGATTTTTTTTCTTGTGACTATTTATGGCACTAATCTATAATGCTGGAAGTGTCAGAAATGATTCAATTTTAATGTTTTGGTGTCCTTTCTGAATGAACTGCTGTTGCATATGGAATCATTTTTCCGGAGGAATTGATTTTGAGAAGGGAAATTATTAGTAGTAATATCCATAGTGTTCTTGCAGAAAGGCCTAGCTTTGCCTTCATAAAGGTCATTTAGACTGCCTGAACACACTTCACCTGGCAGCATCTCATGGCTTGGAGGGACAAACACAAGTTGTAGTGTTGGAATACCTATTCAATAAATGGCAGTGGCCTTTAAATCACTGTAAATTCATGTCACTTGGTGCTCATGGTAATCCTTCTAAAATTGTGTGGCCTATTTGTTTCCGTCAATAAGAGCCGGTGTGTGAATTTTGTGTTTAATTATGCGAAAAAAAGTGATATGACATTAGTGAAATGTAAAATATTTGGGCTCAGCTCATTGGTTGGCGGAAATATATTATCTTTCTGGCCTTAGGTCTCTTCGGATGAAATTAATCCTATTTTTTACCATTGATTGCTTAAGACTTAAATTTTGTGGAACTGGTGGTAATTTCAGTGGGAAGAAAGTGACTGGAGTGAGGTGCAAGCTGGTTGCAGCTTCACAATCATTTTTTGGGGTATTTTTGTAAATCATTAGATTCCTGAAATGGTTCTTATTTTAGTGTTAGTTTCAACAATTCCTAGTCCCAAGAATTTTCTTTATATTTTGTACTGAAGTTGTGATCTTGTTTAAAGTCTATTATTTCTTGTCTCTCATGTACATATTTAGGAATTTGAAATGGATTCTTGTTTATAAAAATTATATGAAAAATATATTGTGATATTTTTATAGACTCTAGTTTCTTTTGTCCATACAAGTCTTTGTAACAGCCGAATTTAGTGAACAAAAAAAGATAACAGAAAGCCAAGGTAATGGAAAATTATTGTGATGTATTGATGGAATACTGCTTCATGTATTTAATTTTCATAACTTGGTCGTTCGCATAACGTTAATTAACACATTAAATTTATTCATATCTTCCTCTATTTAAAAAGTGCTCATGTTGCTTTTCACATTGTATTTGTATCCTATTATTTATGAATTATATTTATACATCAGTGGTGATCAGTTTTTATGTCATTATTGTCCTTTGTGTTCCTCTTCATTATTAGTATTATACAATTCACTTATTATATGTTGCTTCTGTGACTCACCTGCACATAAAAAATGTTCTAAACTGAAGGACTCCATATTCTCAATAATTGTACGTCAGCCTGACATCGAATGGTTTTTGCAATTGCTGCAATCCGCAAGTGAAGTCAACTGGTGATAACATCTTGGTTGCACAGCAAAAGGTGATTGAAAAACTTAGTCTTTGGTGCTTGATATGAAAAAATAAATTGCACTATGGATGGTCAAAATGCTGAACAAACCCACTCCTACATAAGATACCAACCAATTTGCCTTCACTTCAGCCAACACGGTTGAATCCATGTTTGCTGAGTTTAAGGCATTATGGTAGTGACTGCCGAGGGGAGCGTTTCAGGCCTCATTTTCACTCTACCCGTGTTTACATACCACTCCATTACGGGTTAACAATTTAAGATATTGACTTCAGGTTTTCTTTATTTGGCGTGAAAGATATCATTCCAAAAGACGATGCAAAAGAAAAATTTTTATTCCTCTTGGTTAGTGAGGAAACTTACCTATACTTAGGTTAACAAAAACTCACGACGCTTGATTGATGGTAGTATGTGGTGGAATCATCTTCAGATACATCTGTTAGGCCTGGGACCAGGTTTTACATGTGAAAATTATTGATATATGTATGCTAATGCTGTCGCTAGCGAACAGCAATAGACGCATGATATGTACTCCACCAATCATGAAGACATGGACAGCCCTGTGTTTTTCCGCTTCCAGCAGCTCTCAGGTAGGAGAAAATTTTTTCTCTTTCAATATTATTGAGAATAATTAATAATGACATGAATATAATGTGACCTCTATGCTGTGTACGAATGATATCAAGTGCTAATGCTGCCCACAAGTTGTTGACATTTTGCTTTATTTTTATAATCTAACCCTGACAGTGTTTTGCACTAAACTTCACGTAAATATTTGATTTGTTTATGAAATTATGATTGATTGGCATGATTTCAAATTAGATAATTATGTCCTATCAATTATTCTGCGTAAGTGCAAACAAAATCGCGAGAACAAATAGGTACCGAAATATCATTGATCCCCAGTAAAAGATAGTTTCTATTAGCTTATCATAGTACCCAAAGTTCATTCTATGAAATGCATTGTTCATAGTATAAGTTTCAATGAAGTGATATTTGCAAGATTATCTTTGTGTTAAATGCCATGGTTAAATACATGGTATTGTTGTTGACAGATTGCCAGCGCTAACTATAATAACAGTTGATGATGTGCATTAGGCACAGAAATCACGGTGATGGTGGTATGAAATCATGAATTGTCTTCATAAACATGTCAGTGCATGCATGTTGTATCATTATTTGCCTTTGTTGATTGAAATAACTCCTTGCCAATTTCAATTGGATCTACGAAGGCTGAACTGATACCTCCTGATGTAATTCATATTATTACTTCTAATAATAAAGTATTAAAATAGTTAAAACTGCATTAATTGAAACTACATCCTAAGCAAATGCAAACGACATTGGCGAACAGAGCAAATAGCGGTTGCAAAATGGTAAGACTTCAATATTCACACTAATAATTTGAACCACTGTGATTTACTGTTCTGGAAACTCATACCTGTATTAATTAAATAAGCCTGAACATTCTTTTAAGTTACTATTCGCTAGAAGGTATAATAATGGATCACAAATCTAATTAAATCTAATCTAAACACTAATGTAATAATAACCGGCGGGTTATCAAAACTTGCAGCATCATGTTTCTGCAACCAGTTAGCATCGAAGCAGGCTCTTTATTAACTGTGCTATTGTTCCTGGAACGAAGTTCTTAAATAGCCGTAGCTTCAAATGAAAGGGAAACAATGTTTTGTTGATGAATAACTTTTACTAATACCTCTTTTCATTTAAATTAAGCGACCCGAGTTTCAGTGAATAATCACCGTCATCAGGCATTAATTGGGATCAGATCCCAATTAATGGTTGATGATGGTGATTATTCACCGTAACCCGGGTCACTTAATTTAAATAAAAAGTGGTATTAGTAAAAGTTATTCATCGACAAAACATTATAATGGAATACCACAAAGTTAAAGATGAACTAGTGAATTTTGAAAGGGACACAATTTTGCGCTTTTCATATTGTTAAAATGCCTTTTTTCTATTTTTATCCATTCATTTTCACGTCGCGTTCCGTCCCACCTCAGCACCCCTGTTTCACTCCTGTAAGCTTCTATACCTGGGGTGGCACGGTACATGGGCCATTAATAGGGATATTTGGTACTAAGAAGGTTAAAATATATATGACATTTTATGAAGCCGTTTTAGCGATTTTCGGAAGGTTGGAAGTGACGAAAAGGGCATTTTGGAGTGTTCATGGATTTTAAATTTGCCACAAATGTTGATAAATATATTTTAAAGATTCTACGCCGTTTCTTACACTAATTTCACATACCGTTTCACCCCCCTCACCCAACCTCGGTGCGTGAATAGGGTTTTTTGATAATGAACAAGGCAATTGTAATAATTTTTCCTTCAATGTTCCAGAAACCACAAAAACTTTCACAAATTCTTATTGGTGCGTTTTGCTGTACCATCAATCCCCAATTACGCACCGAGGTTGGGGCGAGGAAATCGTTAAAATATATACATCGACATTTTTGGCGAATTTCAAAATCCACGAACAGTCCAATATGCCCTTTTCTATATTTACGCTCAGAGGATGGGGCGGGGGAAATCGTAAAAATATGTACATCGACATTTGTGGCGAATTTCAAAATCCACGAACACTCCAAAATGCCCTTTTCTACATTTACTCACCGAGGTTGGGTCGGATGTGGGGTAGGTAATCGTAAAAACATATACATCGACATTTGAATTTCTAACTCCTCGAGTAGGAAATGGCGTAAAATCGGCAGTGCAGTGAGTGAAGAAGCATTTAAAACGCTCGAATAAGGCAGGGAAGTGTATAAAAAGGCATAATAAGGGCAGTGGAATGAATTGTGAAGATACGCTAAAGCAGGAGTGAAACAATAGCAGGGAAGAAGAATTCTCTTCCCTGACTATAGTTCAAATATCGTGTGTTTCCAGCGTTCAAGCGATGACATATTGCGCGGTTAGGAATAACATGGAACGGAGGAGATTAGTTTGGAAAGGCAACTCAGCGACTGTCGCGCTACGGTGCGGTCAAAAGTGGAAACAAGGCAATGGTGGCCGGGAAAATCCTCACCTAAAGGATTAATCGTAGATGTGTTACTCCCCCAAAATAAAACCATCACAAGATACCGGCAAGTTTCTAGTTTATGAGACATAAATTTCGTGGCGATACGCTAAGTGGTAAGGGTCGAAAAAAGTGTTTGAAAGGTGGACATTTACCAAAGAGTTGGTTCTAATCTTCAATTATATTAATATATTTTACGAAAAAGCATAGCAGCTTAACTTTTTCATTTCAGTGATTTCGCTCCACAATATAAATTGTTGACTGTTATGTTAGTAACGTTGCGTCTTTTTTTGATGTACTGAGCGAATCTCGGAACGGATCAGTTCGTGAACGACAACAATCACTTCCCCTATTGTAAGGTGAAGGAGACCGCCATGATGAAGGTCGATCTCCCGATCGTAATGTCGTCCTCTCTATGCCCCAATACGAGGCCGCCTTCGTGGAGGAGTGACAGACGATACGGGCCTAAGTGGCTATTCAAGTATTATGTAAGACGTTTTTGGGGGAGGGGGTTTGGATCATCTTACATTCGCTCAAGAAGAAGGGGGGCAGGTTGAAACATTATACTAGAATTGAGAAAGAAGGGTGACTCAACGCATCTTGAGAGAGCGCGGAAGGAGTTTCTCAGAGTGAAACATTCGTCACGGCACGGTTCGCCCCCATAGTGTCGGAAAATAGTTCATCTACCGTCATAGTAGAAAATTGTTTATCTAGACGAGGGGTGTCCTTGCCGACCGTTTCAGGCCTCCTTTTCACTCTACCCGCGTTTGCGTATCACTCGACGACGAGCTAACTATTAAAGATAACGACTTCGGGTTTTCTTTATTTGGTTCAGGAGATATTATTTAAAAGGACAATGCAAAAGAAAAATTTATATCTCTCTGGGTTAGTGAGGAAACTTTCCTGAACTTTGGCTAACAAATACTCTCTTTTCAGCCAGAAATTTGAAAATAGAAGACGGTCAACCTCTGGCTGCATCTTTCTTCAATACGTGGTGTAAAGTACATCCATCATCAATTGTTTCTGAGGTCGCAATCTTTAAAACGGTGGACCCTTGCAAGCTAAAAATCTAACTATTTCCGGACACTATGAGGGGGAACCGTGCTCAGCTGTGCAACTTCCCCTGGCTCTGTGGCGGAGTAGGGGGCGGGCGTAAGAGATGGCTTTCGACATAAGCGCAGGGACACTTTGTAATCTAATCCTTAGATCACTCTCGTCGGACCTCAAGGGGGAAGTATTACGCAAGACGTTTTTGGAGGGAGGGGAGGTTTGGAAATTCTTACATAGGAAGAGGGGGAGGTCATCTTGCGTAATATTTGAACGGCCCCCAGTGTTCGCGAGGATCAGGAAGGAGATTGTAGTCGCCAAAGAAACTAGCCACGCCTATAGCAGGTTGCTTGCTTTTTTGTGTGGACTCGAGAGATGGGAAAGAAGAGGAGTAACTATTACCAGAGAAAGAGGAAATCTATTGGAATAAAAAAGTGAGTAATCCGGTCATTTAGGGTACTAATGTATCTATGAGCGGTGCAATGTAATACGCGCCAACCTGTATTTATGAGAATAATATTGCTACTATAATGCGGTGCTTGTTGTCGGCCCTATTTAAGGAAAACTTTTATCACAGCATGATTATTTCGCTGGAAATTAAAAGGTATTCTTGAGTATAAATTCTGGCGATATAAATATTATTAATATTGACAGGTAGTTAAATATAATGAACGAATTTTGCGCCCTGAAAGAACGAGGGGAGCATAGATAGAAAGGAATAATACGTCATAAATCATGGACTACCTGAAAATGTAGTAAACCTGTATGAAGTTTTAACTACTCTTCGATGAAGAACAGTGACTTAGGCCATTTTAAAATATTTTGCTTGGTTCTAGCCTTAGGCCTACGGCACGTCGTGAAGCGGTGGGTGACAGTATATGTTCTAACGACTACCCTAGCCCAGTGAATAATGGAAACTTTGCTTCTACATCTGACGAAGTGCATACATACTCAAGGTAGGTACTCGTAGCTGATAGTGCTCGTAGTGACGGCTGGCTGCCGAATGGATTTCTTCTGCTACAAGGACTGTCCATGTTATTGGGGAGTGTAATACAGCTGTTTGAATGGTGTGAAATTTTTTAAGAGAATCCATGGAATAGAAGGAGAAAGAAACAGGAGGGGGTGGTGAAGTCGGCGTTTCAATCTTTCATACAGCAGCATTCTCCACCCCACGCCACGAAACGTCTGGGAATGCAGAAGCTTCACCCCTCGTCGTGGGAGAACATTGAATTTAGACGAGTACAGACAAGATATATCGATTGATGTATCTCCCAGCAAACCGTTACAATTGCGCAAAAGGTATTAAACCTAGAATATATATCGCTTTTATCGTGCCTGAGTGTAGGATGCTATTATATCTAGGGTTTCACCCGCATTTTTTGTTTTACTCGAAACATCTTCTGCCGACCTCAAGTGCCAAACACTGGAAATTCAAATTTGAACAGGGTTTAAACCCTGAGCACAACCCCCTGAATGACAGGAGCCGTAGCATAGTCCAGCATTTCTTTCTTTTCTCCCAGATTTTATCTGACAGGCACAAATTCGGTTGCTCATTTATGGATTGTATAGTACATTGGCGAATGCGTGAGTGGCCTCCGATGCCACTGGATGTTTCGCTGCAAAATGTGCGGGAAAGAGACCGTGATCCACAGTCAGGACGGTCAGGACTGTGATTCTGGGGTGGTCATGGACGTGAATGATGCTGCCGTTACGGGGATAATCGCTGGTGGCGGGGGCTACTCCAATCTCAGTCCACTATGCGCGGCCCTCAATATGCACAGCATGACCGCCAATACGTACGGCAAACATGACGATAAGCTGGGAGAAATAATTTATAATGTTGCATCTCAGGAGATGGTTACGGCAGGGCATGAGGAAAGAAAGATCACTATCAGGGAGGGCTCCGTTGACAGGTAGGGTATGCCTGTCATCACCGTCATCGCTAATGGAATGTGGGGAAAGAGACTCTACAGGACAAAGTATCATTCTCCGTCTGGACAGGTATGAAGTTACTGCTAAATGCCGATATGTTTATTTTAACATATGGTTCGCAGATAAACTTAGATGGATGGGATTGGATTAAAACCCAAGACATTTGAGTCTCAATGCTATGATATACAACCCGGTATTTTACGAGTAACCTCTCATTATATTTCTTACGTAATCAATGCGTGGGGAGAATTTCTCACTGTGCTAATATATACTATATAACATAGTACACGGTAACTAGTAATTATTTTATTTATGGCGGCCATAGTGGGAGCGCGAACCTAGAAGGTTCCATTTCTGGCAGTAAGAAATAAGTACTTCAGTTACTGCGGTCTACGTGAGGCACGGAATGAATCGGTGGAGATGTACAAAAAATTGGGATGGAAGCGACATTATTGCTCGACGATCATGGAAGCAGACATTGCTGCTGGTTTTGCGCATAGCTAAATAGTGCATAATCTTCGTTATAACCAATTGATGTTAAAAATGGAGAGAAAAAGAGCTGGGCATGATAGCAGATAACATAAGTTCTGTTTTCGCCATTCGACGCCTGAAGGATTTATCTAGGCTCTATGTTTTTTTCGCAATTACGTATTTAAAGCCACCTTTGAGAAAAGAAAGAGCAAACTCCCCAAAAAATGCTCACTTTCGACAAAGTGTTACTCAGCTTTGAAATGAGATACGGAAGTGAACTTTAACATAGGGCATAGATGTATCTATTATCTCACCATCCAGACACTGATCAAGTGCGTAAGTGTCATAAAATTCGTGTGATAATTTAAAGCGCGAAGGATGTTCGACCCTACCCACGGCACGCCGTCGATCAGAGCGTTGGCGGGAATCTGGCGCTGCTGGGAGTCCCCCCTCCTCCTCAACCGTAACATTCTCCCCTACAGCGCCCTCCTTCCCCTCACACCAGTCAACCACTATGGGCTCAGAGGATCGGAGAGGACAGATTATTTTTCCTCTGTCGGCAGTTTGTGTGTTTCAAGGTCCCACTGGTCCCACAGCGAGCCGGTGTTCGTAAGTGAAGCCCTAGTGTTTCGGCGAATCAAGTGTCGGGCGAATTCTGCGTGATTAGGCGCGGAAGTTGAGCATGGAGCATCCGACAGTTCCTTACGTGAAGTGGCGTTACCGAAAGGGGTACCGCCAAAGGAAAAAGAAGTACTATCCTCGCAAACCAAAGGAAGCAGGTAATTTTACTGTAAAACAATTCATTAGATTTAATTACGAGAAATATCTGTAACTGAAGGTACCTCTTTGAACGACTCATCACCGCCGATTGAGACTTCGTACACGGCTACTTTATACCTCATTTTAAAGATGAAGAATCCGGATTTTTTTAATATACCACGTTCTTTACCTTATATTACGTACTTTCTCCGAAATGTTTGCTCAAAAGTCACAAACTCTCAGTCTCTCACCCTTGCGCTTCAACGCCATGTTTATGTGTTTCCAAAGTTTCCACCAGAGGGACACGACTTATTTCACCTCTTCCATACCTTTAAAATAGCTTGCGAGCCCTGTTGGAGAATGGGTGCTGGGGCGGGACGGTATGACGCGATCTCGAAATGCTCATTTTCGAAGCTGTTAATGCCATTTCCGTCACTTTTGAAGTCGCTTTTCTCCATTTTCCACTTCTCCTTCAACCGAATAATGCCTTTTTCTGCTATTTTTCGCTCCGCTCTTTCGCGCCTTGTCTTTTTCGCCATTTCCCCGTTTTATAAGCCGCTTTCTCCCATTCTCCAACCGTCTCCTGACACATTTTTCAGAGAAAATGTACCCCTTTACATGGTTCTAGGTCCTACATTTCCCCTTATAATCACCAATCGTCTCGAGGGAGATTTGTCTAGATAATATACGTTTCCACATGCTTCCACCTCCTATATTTACCCTTATAAACACCTACCGTCTCGAGGGAATTATTTTCTAGAGAATATACGTTTCTACATGCCTCCTATATTTAATCACCGTGCGTCTCGAGGGAGATTTTTTTCTAGATTATATACGTTTCTACATGCCTCCTCCACGATTACATTGCCCTTTCCGGAGTCTCTAAAATACCATTTTCCCACCTCACCTTACCTCCCTTTTTCAATGTTGAGCTATTCATTTTGTAAAGAAATGCCTTTTCTTTCCTTTTTATTCACTCATTTTCACGTCGCGTTCCGTCCTACCACAGCACCCGTTTCACTCCACAGGCCCGTAACCTTCTATATCGGGGGTGGGATTTCCAAATTTTCCCGGTTATTCGGCATTTCCTGCACTGTATGTATGTGAGATGCTCAATTCCCTCGATCACTGCGCCATCTTCTCTAAATACCAAATATGGTCGCCGAAATATTCACCTCCCATTTTCATTTCCCTGTAAAACCCGTGTTTTACCACTTTTCCCCAATGTTTTCACTGAAAAATGTCCGGTTCTGTGCAATTTCTTACATTAATGTTTCGTTTAAAACCGCAAACATTCAGGGGTTGAAAATTTTTTTTCCGTAATGTACCCTCAGTTAGAGATCTACTTAATTACGATTGCAGAAGCGTGGCTCGCGAATGATTGACTTGATAATTTTGATAACTTTATAAGACAATGAGCATTATTTTACCTAACTAAATTATCTTTGTGTGGTAATTCATACTTATCTTACAGTAAATGAACCTGGAAGGATTCATAGTAGAGATACTTCTCCTGTAGTCTCTGCCACAAGCGCAGCGGAAAGGTAAGTAACGCTATATAGTAAATAAATAATTTCAATCGGAGACCTACGGTTGAGAATTGACCCAAAACGTCAATTTTTAAGTCTGTTGGTAGTATCTGTGATGGTATCAGAAGAAACAGTGCCTCTACTGGTGCATGGCACCCATGAACACTAAACAAATCTCTTTAGTAACCAAGCTGCTTATAACTTTCTTCCGACCAAGTATATTTGTCGTATTATATTATTATAGTATAATTGTATATGTCGAAGCCAGAAGCACCTTTCCAAAAACAAAAGAAAGATGAAAGTGCTGCCATCGGTGGCTATTGCATTCGCCAGTGGTGACGAGTAGTGGGACTAGCGCGTATGGAGACTTGTTTAATTTGGTGGTAGATATTAAAGTTGATCCAGTTCCCTTATTGTCAAGTGCAGCTTTGCGAGGTATGGAATGGCTGGAGTTTAAGAACTACGCAGCTCTTTTGTGTAAAGTGAGAGTTAAGAATTATCTTACTTGTGGAACTCATTCAAGAACATTTAACGCTCGTCAAAATCTGAAATCGTCTCACCGCAAGAAACTCCGGTAGCTATAATTTTATTTCATCAACTAATATTTAAATCTGTTGTATTATTTTTATCTTACCTTGAGCATGTCAATAAGGTGTTTGTTTTCTGTATCTGGAACTGTTGAAGTAGGATTGTTACGCGTTTTAAAGGAATGTTATCTTTGGTTCAATTGGTGTGATTGGACTGTTAAAGCCATGATATGATAGTAATCAGGGGCGGATCTATGGGGGAGGGGGGGAAGGGGGCTATAGCCCCCTCATTGGGTCGAAATTTATACTAGATAAAATCGAAATGATCCCCCTTCGGCTGGGGGGTATCCCCCACAGACCCCCGTTTGCCCCCCTTGGTCCAAACCTAGATCCGCCACTGATAGTAATGTACCATTTTTCCTCCAAACCCATATGCGGTAGTTGGTGACAAAATTATCCATTTGGTCGACTCCACCCATATTCTTATTGTACTCGGCGATGAGTTTTTGCTGAGGTATCGCGATTTTTTCTTGTCTTTTATGGAATACCTTTTAGCCTCTTCGATTGGCTGAACGCCGTAATGGCTTTACAGCACATTGACAGCATTGTTGCCTTTCCAAGTTACTGCAATTATCTTCGATTTTTGGTCCACCATGGCCTCGTATGCGCCTCTTTGTCTCATGAGCATAACTACCTTGCCAGCCAGGGGAGCATTCCATACGATTTGCTCTGACCGTCCCTGTCCCATGCATACCTTTAGCTATTTGAGAATCCATGATTTTGACAATCGTTAAAAAGTTATCAAAGTGGTAGTGAATTTGCACCCCTGCATACTCTTTAATTACATCATCACAGAAGCCCATTACCACTGATTCTCCCCAACCCACTCCAGATGGTCTTTCTTCTCTTCCATGTCGCTCTTGATACACATCCATCTTCATGCAGCAGCCCTGTTTCTGAGCGAGAACCCAAGCCTTGAATCCAAATCTTATTGGTCATCCTCTGATATATGCTCACATTCAAGCTGACCGAAGTATTGGATCATAGATTCATCCACCGATAATTTTTCATTTGGGGAATTTGCTAGAATAGCATTGTTTAGTGCATCAATAAGGGGTCTAATTTTACCCATTCGGTCATCAGGTGGAAGATTTTCGTTATTGCACACATATAGATATTGAAGTATTTAAAAAAATCTATTTTTACGCATTGATTTAGATACTAATGCATTTTGAAAATCATCATAAGATCCCTAGTTCATGTGTCTTGTATCCGTGACACAAAAAACCCAAAAGTAAGTACTCTAAAATATAAGGAAATGCTGTTCAAGAACTCCTAAAGCTAAAAATTATGGTGCTATATATGAAAACATCACGCTCACGGTAACATGAGGGTTCGTGACTAGCTAGACAAAGACACTCATACCTCTCAATTGAACCCAACAATTTACCAAATATATACATATATGAAAGAAAAAATATATTTAACAGCAGTTGATAGTGTCAAATAACAGACATTGTTATGCATCCTTTTTACATTTACCATTTCCGACGAGTCCGTCAGCACTGTTCCGACATGCTTCCTTTCTCTTAACGCTATGAACATATAGAGGGGAGGGTAGAGATGCCAAAGGCAATACACAATTGCCCAATGCATCTGGCTAGTAGACAAAAATGTTTTAATTCCAAACTAACTTTGTTCATTCAAGGAGACATTTTAAACAAAGTGGGTCACTAATGAACCACTGGTCGCTAATGGGTTAAAACCCATCTCCCTTTTACAAGCTTTCATGAATGACAAGCCAAGTACTGGCTGATGTTAAATTCATTCTGAATTTTTGTAATACTCCCAACTGCTGGGAGCAAGACTTAGTAAAGTCATTGGTGGGCAAAACATCCTCATCTATGGATTTGCTAAACTTACTGGTCAACAGCTCTGCTATTTTCCAAGCTTCCGTTTTGTTACTGTCTACACAGCATTGATTGCTGTTGAACTTTCTGAGTAGAAACATCAAGTACAGAGCAAATTCATGAACTGAGTCCATGAGGAGACATCAAGACTCAAAAATATATGATAAACACTCTGGTTCGCTTCCAGTGTCAGTGTTTATGTACTGAAGTTTTTTACAACAGTTAGTGCCCAATATTCTTTCTGGATTCAACCCATAATCTTTTGGTCATAGATAATTCAACAGAGATATTTCTCTGAGAGGTTTTTGACTTTTTTTGTGATCGAATAAAGGGTTAAAAGAAGATTTTCCAAAAATTTAAAAGTATTTGTCCAAATATTTTGCCTTATGAAGTGTACAAAAATTAACTGTATCATTCAAACCTGTTCTCGCTGTAAACAATAATTGTGATTCCTCAGTACCCTCTAAAATTTTTTGAATCACTGATGTTCTAATGCAGTATGATTTGTGCTGTATCTCGTGGATTGAATTACCAATTGAACACTTAACAGTGCTGTCTACGTTCCAATATAGGGACCCTTCACATACAGGATGGCCAAAAACTCACAACTTTGGGACAAAATCTGATTAGATATTGATCTAATATGCACAGTCTGTTACTCAAAACTAGTAAAAGTTTTAATATCTCTGTAAATAACTGAACAACGCTCACTGCTTTGCTAGAACTGCCATACAGCACAACAGTCAGCTAAGCTACTATCTGATATGAGCACCAGAACAACTCACCTCATACAATGAATACAGAGAAGCTGTATTAGAAAAACCTTATCATCCACACAGCTGTTTTCTAGCAACTTAGAACCACCCTCTTACTTAACACAATGTAGAATTTTTGGCTTACGTGTCCTGAATGAAGTTGTTACTCAATGACTGAAACGCCACTCATCATGTAACTTTTGTGGAATACATTGTAAGAATGCCCAGTTTTTAGTTGGGCATAGTGTGTCACACCAGATGCAAAGTAACATTTTACAAAGCAATTCAACATACCAAGGACACCTTATACATGTACTGCAAGACCATGCAATTGATAGTGTGCAGGAGGGCTAAATAATTTGTTGACCAGTTCATACAGCGACTCTCCTAGCCTGTTGAAAATAAAAAAAATCATAAATATTAGAACACTGGATGAGATGTCTGTCCCTCCAATCGACTTCTTATTTCTTCTTTAACTTCCATTTCCATTAATTAATTTTGCCCAGTCTATTGCCCTCTCCAAGTCTTCATCTACTACTCTCCGAGTCACTGCGTGTGCATACGGCTGGGGGTGTTAGGGCACCAGCGGTGTAAAGGTGCTAAGGACAATGTTTTGGGAGGTGAAATGGTGGTGTGTATTAATTGGAGCTTACTTTTTATTGTGGTCACTTATTGTGCGTGTAAAGAATGAGATTTTGTACAGATTTGTTCAGCAATGCATCTCTCTTATTTTATTGCTTCTGTCAGACCTAGAGATGTAGTGAGGCGTCACGATAATATTGTCTGTGTTGCTCTGAAACACACCAGCTCTGGATTTCACAAGCAGCCCAAGCCTAGCTTGTAGCCTCTCAAGTCTTCAGTGGCTCCCAATCTTATCCCTCCAGAAGCTTAGAAACACTATAACACTATGTGTTCGCTCATAGCAGTAAGCACAGAGCTTTCCTTTGTATTGTAAGCATAGGATCCGGCCGAGGTGGCGGGAAAGCAACGAAGCATTCCCCCTGGGAGAGTGAGGGAGTCGGCAGGGGAGGGGAGAGGCTTGCAGTATGCTATTTATTGCTTTGGTTTAATCTGTCTGTCCAGGTTCTCAAATGCTCTCTGTTTTCATGATGTGGCCTAACCAGAGCAAAGTAGCACTTCTCTCTTAATTTTTAACCTGAGGATTTTCCTACTATGTGCGTGATAAATCCTACTTTCTCTAGTGCTGTGCCTCATATGTTTTGTATGTGCAGTCTCCTCTCTATAGTTATAGAGAGATAACTTATACATTAATAATATGTAAATTATAGACAGAGATATAAATATAGAGAGATACAAAACATATGAGGAACTTATACATTAATAATATATATATTATAGAGAGAGATATAAATATAGAGAGATACAAAACGTATGAGGCAATGTGGGGGCTTGTTGGGGCTACTATTTTTTCTCCTGCCAATTACCAGTATTTTTGGAGGTAATTTTTTCTAAAGAAGTAACGGTTTCTACATGCTCGAGGCTACAACACTGACTCTCCAAACATCAATATGTACCCTTCCGAGGGATTTTTTCTATAATAAAAGCTGTGAATGCATGTCCGTGGCTACAACTATGATCTGCCTATAACCAGTTACAAATATTTTCTCAAAAAGTCATACCAATTTCTCAAAGTGTTAAAAATGCATCATTTTGAAAATTGGTCGATGGTCTTACATGCCCTTAATGTCAAGTTACGTACAAATTCTACAAATATGGTTATACCACTTCTTCAAATACTGTAAAAACATAAATTTGAAACTTAATGTACCCTCAGAATACCCTTTTCGGGGAGAAATTGGTAATTTTAGAACACAAATGTCTCGAAAACACGTGTGAGAGGTGAGTTTTTTTTTAGTTTTTCCGTAATTCTCATTCATTACACAATGCTGTGGTGTCACCGTCATTTTCTTGAAATTCGGGAGTTACTCTTGAAAAATTTTGCTAGTGTGATGTAAGTTGCAGTTTGCCATCATTCACTTAAAGCACCAAAGCAATCATTTTCAGATATATTATGGCCGCTACATCTGGTACTTTTGATATTTTGTTGTCGAAGCCGAGGATTTGCGCGTATGGCAAAATATGTCCAAATGTGAGTTATAAGAGAGGCATCAGTTTTCGTAATATTACCCCCAATCGAGTGGGAATATGCTTTTATGCTCGATTGTGAAGTTATAAAATAGGCCCCCAGTTTCAGATGTTCACGAAGTGTCGAGGTGTGAAGCTGTATTGTCTTTGTTTCAGACTTGAGATCTATAGCTGAGAATGGACGCGCCAAAAACAGATTTACGAAGGAAAGCAAAGTTATTTCCTTCTACAAAAAGGAGGAAGCGCACCAAGAATCAGGGGCTTCTAGCATGGGAGACGAAGTGGGTATCTATTTGATATTTATTGCCTTTCCATTAAATGATCAATTATTACGTATTTTATGGACTCAAAAATACTGCTTTCAGCCACAGAAAGGCAAGAGCAACGACTTTCACTGCAGTGCCTGCCATGGGATCAAGTATCTTGGATCCAAGCATTACTGCTAGGTAATTAGCAATGAACTTCTTATTGTATTTTTTTCAATCTAAGGAGTTTTGAAGTGGAAAAATACGTGCATGATTCATTTTAAAAGTGAACTTTTTATGGGGAAACAATCTGACAAGTGTAATATTTCCCCTATTAATGAAATGTATTATGGAGGTTGTTACCTCTGTCGTTCTCGGAATAGAATCGGATTTTTTACATTTTCGTCACGATTTTGAGATACCTGATAGACTAGATGTGATCGGTGCCCTTGTCGCTCTGCTCTGAAGAGATTAGTATATTATTTTGAGTTCATGATGTGCTTTAGTGGGCTAACTTCCGCTCGGTGAACGCTGTCCTCTGTCATGTTATTTAGGCTATGAGGACCAAAATGTCACGGTGTGATTAAAATGTCACCATGTATTCAGAATTGTGTTAAAATGGATGAATCGATTGCGGACTGACATAGTATATACTTGCGAATCACCCTGGGGCTACCGATATACACTGAAAACTGGAGGCTTCATCTGGTCTCAGATGAAAGAATTGTGGCTTGCGTCTCTTGTTGCGTGAGGCATGTAGATACAGAGTGAATTTTTTTCTTGCATCCAATCCTAGGTCATGTTTTAACCTACCTCTACGGCCCAAGCGAAGGGGAAAACAGCAAAACAAACTTCAGCCGAGGTCTTGCTGATGACCGTTCCATTCCCATCAGCCACAGTGGAGTCGCTTTTTAGCCCGTTTGCCTACGTTTGGAGAATACTGAGGAGATAGCTCCCAACAGCCACGGTTCAGTTGCTTGTGAGACTGTTTGCCTACATTCCGAGGAATAGCGCCTGGGCATTTACCCGTTACACACCACTAGATGGTGCTAGCATCGCAACCAACCAGGTTGGCCCGCCCTTTTCAAATTCGATTCTTTGTTCCCAATGATTTCAATATATTTTCCGCGGAGAATTGAAACTTCTGCTGACCTTTTCAAAGTAATTATACTTACGCTTACGTACGTATGAATACTTACCAATTCCTCTGCCCCCTGTCGGGAGTAGTCACAGTGAAAGAAATATTTCCTTGGTGATAGGCTGGTAAACTGAAGTCTGTTTTGAAGAGTTCCTTCATAATACTGTATGCTCGCATACCTCTTGCACTTCATACACTCATACAATGATTAATAAACACTCTCCTGTTCTAAGAACTCTCAATATTCCTTCTCTTAATTTTCAATTTACCTACTCCAAATCTATACATTTACAAGCCATTTCCTTTGCTACACCGTCAAATAACAATCATAAATATTAATACCAAATGGTCATTATTTTGCCACCAAAATTGCTCCCGCGACCCACCAGTGGGTCGCGACCCATAGTTTGGGAACCGCTGCTGTAGACCATCGCTTAACGATAGTAATCCATTCCAGAGGACTGATCGTAAGCGAATTCCATCATATGTTGAATCTGCATTATTTCCAGACAAGGAATCGGTTTAAAGAGCATCAGCGCCAATCCATTCAGTGCACGCGACAGAGCCAATGCATAAGAAATATCCTTTATTAAAAATATTTAAAATATTCAACCAATGTTTAAAATTAACATTAAATATGCATAAATTACACAGTAAATTGTCACATTGAAATTCCCTCCATGAACACCATTGCAAGACGTGCATCTTCACTTGTGTCATTGCCGTGGTGATGACGGGGGTGGCGTGCCACCCACCTACGAGCCAATTTCAGCAACTTCATATTTTATCACATTTTGAAGCAATGGGAAGAAAAGTGGATTAGAAGTTCCTAACTTTGGCAATGGGACAACTTTCTTTTGATCACTTGCATTCATCCTTGCATCGCAATTACTTCAGTGGAAACCTTTCCATAAATAATTTACGTGCACATTGCTTTCGTCAATCAAAAATTTCGTTCAAAAATTCAGTAATTCCGGGGCTACCCAACCGGCATGGCCGTTTGAGTGTACATCAGGCATCTTCAAACAAAACAAGCAATGAAATGCCTAAGGCGAGTGCACCGCCCCTGGCCGGAGCCGAACATCCTGTAAGGGTTTGTTGTCGACATAATCAGGGCACAGGGGAGCATAGGTGTCTGGCGAGGGTCGACCGTATTTTGCGGCCGCTTGCAGGCCTCTTCAGCTGACTTGGCTCTTCGGGGTTGGGAGACTCAGGCATCCATGAAGCAAGAAACACAATACACATAAGGGGTCATAACTATTTTAATGGAGGCTTTACTAAAAACAAACGAACTTAAAATGCAAAACAATGGTAACTTCTCTTTCAATATTTACATGAGCACATTGATAGGTAAAAAGTTATATATGTGCAGGCTCAATCTGAGAGAAAAATTGTAGATTTTACTTGAAAAACTGATGTAAGGTGCTTTGTTTAACCCTATCCAGATGAAGTCTATTGAAGTGTCCAATGACTTTATCTATATAGTCGCACGATAAAAGTTCAGTCTGTTCTACGTCAGGATGTTTCTTTACAATCCTTCTCACTGTACCCCAAGCAGCGAGCAATTCTGTAATGTCCTCAGAACTCCTGAGGACATTAACACCAGAAGGACGGCAGGGGTCATTTGACCCATTTTCCAAATTCAAATTAATTTTTCTCAAATATTTTCAATTTTTTTGAAACTTCTTCACTTTCTCTATTTATACCTGAAATTAGATAAACTGGCAAAAATTTAACTCATCCTTTTTTGTTGTATTTTACAAAAGGTTATATCTAGAAGGACGGCTGGGGGTCATTTGACCCGCAACTTGTTTTCGCACTGCATTTTCATATTCCTCTTACCCGTAGGCTCTTCATTCATAATGAAGATCATTATATTCTGTGGCGTTGTAGTGCAGTAGGTATAGTGCTTGGTGATACATGCTTGGTGGTAACCTCAGTGATACCTTTTGTACCTGATCTTTCGGAGTAACACAAGCGGCAAAGTATTACTCTGTGTGAATTTCACTTGCTAATGGTTTTTTTCTGGGTATTTTTCTTATTTTGCTAATCTTATTTTTTTTCATTCTCGCATCGAAAATCATGTGTACTCCTATTGATATGTGTCTCTTCATCCAGCCATGCCTCATTTAGCAATGGTTTAGTGGCCTTTGAGCTAAAACTATCAATTACTACTTTTTATTTTCGATCACAGAGAAAAACCGCATGATTGCCATTTATAGATGAGTTTTTTGTGAGTAACCTTGTCGAATGCCTTTTTGAAATCAAGGAATATCGCGTCGACTTGCTTTTTCCATTCACTCGATTTTAGGATATGATGAAGGAAGAGCACAAGCTGTGTTTCGCAGAACCTGCCCTTGCGGAGGCCGTGCTGACTGCTATGTAAGAAGTAACGATTATCGAGGAATGTCGTAATATTGCTAATGACAATGTACTCAAGGATCTTGCATAAAAGTGATGTTAGCGACATAGGGCGGTAATTTCTGGGTCACTTCTGTTTCCTATTTCAAATATCGGGGTGACGTTGGCTAATTTTCCAGTCTTGGGGCACCTTGCTTTCGGTTAATGATTTGCTAAATATAGTTTCTAAGAATGGTGCCATTTGTGGTGCTAACTCCTTGAGCATGCATCCAGACATTCCTTCTGGACCTGGGGACTTGTTGCTTTTAATGGAACGATGTTGTTTAGCTGTTCCATCTCGTAAAATTGTTATGTCAGCCATCGGCTCGTTAAAGTGAAGAATGTCTAAATTGTGTATTGTATCATCCTTAGTAAATACACTTTCAAGGTAGTGGTTTAACAAATTGGCTTTTTCAATGCTGTTGGTGACCACTTAGCTGTTTGTGTCCAATAAAGACCACTGTGGAAAATTTGACGTGGAGCTCTCTCTCATAAGACCAGAATGACTTGGGGTTTTCAATTAGTAATTCCCTGAGAATTTTTTTCTTGCAGTTTCTTAGAGTAGTTCACATTATTTTCTTTGTTTTTGAGCGTTGAGCAACATATATTGCTCTCACTGCAAGCTCCATTGTTTTGTTACTTAATAGAATCTATATATAGATTGTGTAGTTACCTTTGTCTCTTAAGCTCCTGCCTTATTTTGTGGTTATACCAGTGAGGTTCTTTACTTTCCCATTAGAATTTGTAGTGTTTTCATAAATAAATCTCCATATTTCTTCGGTGCTCTAGTCCTTCATTGTGGTTTTGAATATCGTGAATGAAGCTTCTAACATCTCTGAATTTTACATAATCACATTACTCAATTAAGTAGACTTTGCGTTTAGATTTTATAGTGGAATCTGCTGTAATGTAAATTACATCATGATCACTTACCTCTGGTAGATTCGTTTACTTCTTGAGTTAGAGAGTGATGTGAAAGTGTATTAAGTAAGGACTGGCTTATATAGAGCTTCCTTGAACTTGGTTCAATGCTATTGGTTTTCCAAATTATATCTGGGAGGTGGAAATCTCCATCAATAATTATCACGCTTTTGTTATCTTTCGAGGTAAATGAATTTAATTGAGTTTATAATTTGTAAAAATTGTCTATTTTGGAATCTGGTGGTCTGTAAAATGAGCATACATGCATATTTCTTTTGTTTTGTTGCATAATGGTACACCAAATGCGCTCCTTTCCATTGCTGTCTAATATGCATGCGGTACTATTCAAATGCGATTTAACTGCTATGAATACTCTAACGTCAGTCCTCTCTGGTCTATAGCTTTTATATCCTGCCAGAAAAACTTCACTATCACTAATATCCTCTGAAAGCCAGCTTTCTGTTCCAGTTACTGTATCTGTGCTTTCAAATATATGCTCAAATTTGACACGTTTGTTCTTTATGCTACGGA
Organism: Ceriagrion tenellum; assembly: GCA_963169105.1. Lineage (NCBI taxonomy): Eukaryota > Metazoa > Arthropoda > Insecta > Odonata > Coenagrionidae > Ceriagrion > Ceriagrion tenellum. The sequence goes on from OY720641.1 coordinate 29,337,330, forward strand.
AAATTACTATTACCAAATTTATATCGCATTTAGCTTGATGAATGTGGGTTCGCTGTTTCTGTAATTCTGTGTGTTATCTTTTTGGTGGTCTCTTGAGTTTTTCTTTGAAGTTTCGTAGTTATCATGAGAGCACGAGTTGGAATTATTTTCGCTATGTAAGTAACATATTTATTTTGGCCTCCCCTAAGTTTTTTTTTGGCAATGAAGGCCTACGTTATACAGATTTACTTGAAGGTTGTTATCGGGTCTATATTTATGAATCCCACTGATTGACCTACTCTCTAGCCTAAAAAATACCTGCAGTGCGTGAAAATCCTACGAGCCTCCCGTCTTGATGCTGGGGCTGAGTAATGCACTCCAGAATGGTTGAGGGGAGCACAGCAGGATCCGAGCACTGATCGAACATCTATGAATTCTGCTATTATGCTTACACAGAATTCCCACAGCCTCCGGTTCAGGCAGTCAATCCTGCTCCAAACAAGGTGACTGTGGACAGTATGCGGAACAATACTGCAAATGGACAGCCGCAAATTGACACCAGATGCCCTTTGGACGTGTTCCACATGTGTTTAAATCCCTGAAGGAATTTAAAATCTCTTCAGCTCCACTTTCAGACGCATCATTGGTGCTGATATGGGCTTCCACCTGCAGCCTGGAGCAGCCCATGTCTCTAACCTCTGTGCATATCGCAGCCATGGTGTTGGGTACTAATCCTCCTGGTATACACTAGGAGGTGACCCGTTGGTCTGCTCCGTCTCTCCTTGCCCTCTTTGGCAATGAGGGTACAGTCTGCCAGGCCTTTGAACTCCCTATCTATACAATTCCCGCCATCCCTTCCTAGCTAACCTTTGGAGCAGCATCACTCAAGTCAGGAGGTGCGCTCACGTCCTTGCCAACAGGCGTCATAGGACCATCCTCCGACAGCACCGTGAAGCTGTTGCGCACGGGGATTAGGGCAGTCTCCGCTTCCGCCTCTCTCTGCTTTGGCTGTATTGCTGCCTCCCGACCTTGGGGTACCACTGTCCGCTCTTGCTTCAAGGTGGGCTTCATCCCCAGGCTCAGGGGCTGAACGGCTACCCCCCTGACCGCCCACCTGCATTCGCAGCCGAGCATACCCGGGGAACCACCTTGGTGCTGGGAAGGTTCCTGTGGGAAGTGATACGGCCCCTGAAGCCCACACAATTCGTCATACAAGAGTAGATTTCTGCAACCATCCTCTCAAGCTCAGCTAAGCGGGCCTCCAGGAGGTTGCTCTTCGCCTTACTGTTGAGGCTAGCCACAGTCCCACGGTAGGCCATACTATGCTTTTGGCTTTACAAAAACAATTCTACAATACGACCTTTTTTACGATGTGATATTTTCTTCATCCAGATGAGTTTTAAGTCTGGATGAGAAACTACCATATTTTTATTTTGTCTGTAACTATGATATTTTTTTAAGAGACAAAATTTTTCATAGCCTTCTTTAGTTTTAGATTTATTTGCATATTTTCATCAATTCAACAAACATATTACTTATTTTTGATGGACAACTTACCTGAATCTAAATTAAAGTCTTAGGTGAGGTAGATGGACATAGGTAAAGTTACACATGATTTCAAATTCTCTCTGATTGTCAATTTGTTATTAATTACGGCTTATTATTATTTTCCTATATGATAATACGTAGTGTAACATAATGGAAGTTACATTAACTTTACTTGTGCTTTTATGCGTAATTGTAATTTAAGTATGCTTTATGTCATAAAGTTTGAATTTTTCAGAATGAAGAATTATTTCTGCCGAAGTTGCTATTACAAAGCTCTTTCAAAGACTAATTCATCGTGTTTGTAATGGCCGACTTTAAATGTGTCTACTTCGGTTGTGGCTTGAGTCGTAGACGTGCTCCTGGTTTCAGATTTTTCAGGTTCCCTGCTAAGGTGGCTGTCTGTGAAAAATGGGTTACAAACTGTGGTGAGTAATGTTCTTCAAGCTGTCACTTTAAAAAATATTTTAAAATATTATTTCATTGTTCTGAATGAGCAGGCAGAGGTGCATTATACCTGTTGTGCATAGTTAAGGTAGTATGCTTATTTCTTTTGTTGATTTGCATGCATACTGTGTAGTTAAACTTCCCATTTATTTTATATTAATCCACTTTAAGCTGAATGGCCTTTAAAAGGTCTCTCTTTCAAGTTTTAAGCAGCACAAATAAGTTGTTTTGAATTTTATGGAGCAATATTGTCGTAATGATAGATGGTCTCAAAAACACATTAGAATTTTTATGAATATTTAGATCATTTATTTTAATTTTATTTATTTATTAAAAGTTCAAAGATTAAAAGTTAAATCCCTATACAAGAATAGTCTTATTTGTGGTGTAAGTTAAAAATATTGTATATAAGCTTTTGGTAAGATAAAAAAAAACACTTAACTATTGTAGTGCAGTCCATACTTTGTGCATAAAGAGAACATTTCATAAGAGTTTCTAATACATTTTCAACATTCATAATACAATTACAAAGAGTCAATAAGTATTAGTACACTCATTGGACATTTTTGAACATTACGTTGGCTTTCTGCTTTAATTGTAATAGAGGAAGAGTAGATACATCCTGCATATCAGGAGGCAAGGTATTCCACAACCTGCGAAGTCTGTAAGAGGGATTAAAAAGTTCATAATTATTTGTTGAGTTATACTCACGAAGAAGTCTAGGGGCACGTAGACTATACAACAAGTGGTGGTCAACAAATGATTCTCTCAGACTTTCGCAATTTATGTTACTTTTACGAATGTTAAACACAAGCATTATATAGTAGTTTCTATGGGTTCTTTCGATTGTTGCTACATTTAGAGCATGTGAAATCCAGGTATAGTCGTGATCAGTAACTTGCATTGGCCTGCCCAACTTACGAGAGGCGAATCTGAGAAATCTGTGTTGAACACATTCAAGTTTTAACTTAGCTCAATCAGTGTTAGGGCTCCATATAGGAGAGACATACTGTAAAATGGGCAAGACCAAAGCTTTGTTAAGTCTGTAAAGAAAATATTAATTATTTAATGACTATGAAAGTTGTATTATTTCTTAATTAGAGTAAACTATTTCTCATTGCATTCCACCCTTTCATTTTATTTCATTAATCCACCCTTTGATTTCATTTAATCATTCATTTAATTGATTGTATGAATATACGTGTCATTCAAATTATAACTGCAACAAAGGTATTGGTGCTATTCAGAACTTGAATATCATTGAATCCACATTCGAATCTACAAATCCTCGAATCTTGGAGATTAACCCTTTCCCTGACGCATTATTTTGAGGAAATGGCTCCAAAAAGGGTCATATTTTTTAATTACATTTTTATGTAAGTTTTAGCATAGAATAATGAAAAACAAGGTTTTTTTGAGACACGAGTTATTTTTGTTAAAAATTCCAATGTTTATTCTTATATTATCAATAATTTAACGAGACAGAAATTCATTTTTTCTTCTGTGAGAACAGTTATATATACAATTTATATACATATGTATATAATGCCATTTTTATAACCCTATTATGCATCCAAATCACATATTTATCCAAATTCAACCCAAAATATTACTATTTACCGGTTTTTTTTTGTATGATAAGCCCTAAAACATGGTGTAATGCATAGCGTCAAATCACAATCTGGGCAAAAATATCTACTTTCTCTTAGGATAATATTCCCTCGTGCATCTCTTTTCCTTTAGCACAGAAAGCACT